>OZ002742.1:118610566-119876767 GCA_963924295.1 Dioctria rufipes
GGACGGACGGACAGACGGACGGACGGACGGACATGCAAAAATCGAAATAACTTTTAATATTATGAATGGGTGTCCAATCCATTTTGCTCTACCATCATTATTTCGAAGTGTTACAAACGGAATGACAAACTTAGTATACCCCTATGATTTCATCTAGGGTATAATAATAGTGATTTTAGATTTAGGTTAAAGAAAACTTCAGGACTAACCGCACTCGTCTGCACAAGGAAAAACAAGAAGCGATCCGTGCCGACAATAAATATTATCATTTCCATGTCAAAGGTGCGAGTGTGAATGTTTCTATATTTTTATGCCGGACGTGTGCGTGTAGCCGCATATTACATTGCAGCAAGATAATAAGACATCAACCGAACTGTCTTCTGCTGTCAAGTTTAAAATCGGGCTGGAAGGGAGGCTTGCATGCAAGCTGTACTATCTCATGTAATCTCAGGGTAAGTAAACGCGTTATCGAGTGTTTGTGAGGACAGAGGGACAGACGGACATACAAAAATTAAAATAACTTTTAATATTATGCGTGGGTGTTCAACCCATTTTGCTCTACCTGCGTTATTTCTATACGTTACAAATGGAATGACAACTTAGTATACCGTATGACTTCATCATCTAGGTTATAGAAAGATGAAGAAACAAATAATACATTAAGCTTTGCCACTTTAAAACTATATTCTCTTAAACGAAACTGTGGGAAAAATTTATTTAAGTACCAACAAATAACTTGCGGCTCAGTTTAAAACAGCGAGGCTTGTTTCTGCTTTAAGTTAATTTATTCCTAAAAATATAACTGATGTTGAGTATGAAATTTTTAATTTTTCAAGTGACTCTTCAATTTGCAGGACCGCTAGGAAAAGTTATATTATTAAGTTAGGTGCACCATTGTTGCCTACATGGACTATAATTATATTATAGGAAAATACGATAGCTTTTTACTCATAAACTTATGTAGGTATGTATCTACATACGTATTATGCAATGCTGCATAAAATGATATTTATCGTACAACAGCCAAAACTAATGCTTTGTCAATTAGGTATATATATAATGCAAAAAGTATGAAAAGGCAGCCAAGCTGAGACAAATTTATGCCAATCGTTGATTTCTTTGTTTAGGAACAAGACAGGTCTGCACAGTTTGCAAGTGTCATTTTCCTTAATTTTCCATCTGAATTGGTAAACTATACGTTATACTAGAAATATATTTTTCTACTTTCGTATTGCTTCACGCAGCAGCAATTTTACTTATATAACACGGAAAAGAATTGAGTATTAATTTCTACAGTGCTGGTTTCAATTTTTTGAATGGATTGAAATTACTGAACGAGTGTTACCTCATTCAGTTTCAGAGATTATAACAATCAAGCAGTACCTACTTACTTCCCTCCTTGTGTTGTCATGTATCGTAAATTGCGTAAATTTTGGTTCCTTCCTCATCTATTTAAAATATGTAAATTTATGAACGGAATATTATACATATCATCATACGATATAGTATTCAATACGAATCAAAACAAATACTCTATCGAAAGGTCTCTTCAGTTTCAGCAACATTGATTAGAAGAAGATTATACAGGGTACCTACATTACATATGTATATGTATGTACATAGATGGCTTACGTGTAGTATTGCCATACATCTATTTGAGTCAAGTCGAGTCTAAGCAGTCTTCAAATCATTATGTAGGAGTTGCGTAATTATTGTTTTCCGAAATCTCAGCGATTCCATATAACGTAATGTTCAGTTTAAAAGTAATGGAAGAAAATACTTAGACTTGTAAGCCAAAAGGTATCCCTGATGATCAGCAGAGATATGATTATCGAAAGAAAATTTATGTGAATCGGGCTATGATGTTACGGCGCAAAGCTTATGTATGTTGCATCAATCTTGCTTTTTAATTAGATTAGATTAACTTTTTTTAACTTACCAAAAAGTGTTTTGTTATTTCCGCCCAATCATACGATTACGCATTTTATTTAAGCTATGTGAGACAAGGCATACTATCTGTTAATGCAACTGCATTCAGATTTCAAAGCAGCCTATAATTGTTGCAATTTAGTTCTAAATCGTACAAACCCTCAACAAAAACCAACAACACTCTCTGCTCTTTTGAATTTCTCAATATTGGATGTTGCAAAACTTAGCCCTGATATTTAGAAATCTTCTTCTACTGCACCGCTATTCAGAAACTTCTTTAGACGTCATCACTAGGTTAAATTTAGTGAAGTGATCCCGGATTGCTTATCCATTTAAATAAATATTCTCATATATATGTTACAGCCAAAACACGAAATTTGTCAAAACCCGATTTTACTAGGAAATCTTAGTTGTAACAAAGCTCTCTCGGTAATTAACACAGTTAAATCTAGAATTAACGGAATGCAGTTGATACTACTAGTATTAACTAAAGAATATTTAATAAATTCTGGTTACAATTGAAATTTCTCACCATTAAACCTCGATATTTATTAAGGATGTGGCTATATATACATACAGTATGTATACGTAATCAGCTATTTATACATATGCAATAGCTGAGGGGGGAGGGGTACAGATCAGTGACACACACACACGCCCCACTTCCAAGCACACAGCCCCCCCCTCACACAGCCACACATCTGCGCCACACACACAGGCACACGAACACACACAGGCACACGAACACACACAGGCACACGAACACACACTACCAAAACCCTCGAGAATACTTCCCAAGCCATGAAACATAAATCTAGATGTGTGCGTTCGGAGTCCGTTTTCTAAAATCTTCTATATTGATACTTATGGAAAAGTGCTAAACATTGGCTTTATGTATGCCACAGAGCCTAAACTACTATCCATACAGGAAAATAGTCTTCTAGTAATTTACAGTTTGATTCCTTATCTTCCGAAAGGCTGCACTTCCTATATACCTTACTAAACAAAATAATAAAATAGTTTTGATTACAAAGTAACCTTACCATTTAACGCTCAATACATCTCAGCTCAGTGATAATTGCATGTGTGTATGTGCAGCCGGAGTCCGAATCTGTAGGAGCTACATTCGCTATCATCAGACCACGGCATGCCATGACGGCACAGCGACATTAAAATGATTACTCAGCTGAGAATTTTTGTTTGAGGAATCGTAGTCATTTGGTTATGATTAATTTTTTTAAATAATTTTGTTAGGAAAGGTATGAACATTTTTTTACGGTTCGGAAGATAAGAAAGCAAACTTAAGATTATCACAACATCATTTTTCTGTATGAATAGTAGTTTAGAGCGGAGGAGCTATTCAAATCAAACTTTTGTCAGTTTTACATAAGAACACTGCAAGTATTTTAGAATGTAAGGACTCCGATAGGCCTCGCATGTGGTAGGGAGAGAGTCTGTTTCATGGCTTGTGAAGTATTCTCGAGGGTTTTGACACTACCCGTACACATAGAAACACAAACGTGTCTTTTGTGTACTGTGTGTTCGGGTAGTGTGTGTGCCTGTGTATGTGCACGGGCGCGTGTTTGTGGCTATGTGTGGGTGGGGGGGGGGGTGCGCGTTAGTATATCACTGTGTGACTGATCTGTGCGCGGCCCCCTCACCTATTGCGTATACCTACCGTATGTATAAATAGCCAAATCTTTAATAAACGTCAAGGTTTAGTGGTGAGCGATTTCAAATGTAACGTGAATTTACTAATAGCAACCAGTCAGTTCTAGATTCAACTAAAAGCTACGCGAGAATTCAGCCACAACCAGAATTAACTAAATATTCTTTAGTTAATACTAGTAGTATCAACTGCATACCGTTAATTCTAGATTTAACTGTGTTATATTAGTTAAACCTAGAATTACCGAGAGGGCTTTGTTACAACTAGGGTTTCCTAGTAAAATCGGATTTTGACGAATTTAGTGTTTTGAGTGTAACATATATATATATATTATATAATCCTGTCTCCGGTATTCCGTTCAATTCTGTGGTACCACAGCTACCTTCTGGCAGGGAATTGAATATTCAGGGCGGACCCTTTCGATGGGCATCTAGGTAGCTATGCATGTCTTCATATACAGCCTCTTATATATGTACTTATGTATAGTGATTGGCCGATGATTATGTTTTTATTCTTAAGTCGACATTTAAATAGCGTAGTTCCTTGCACACCACTGTCTTTTAAATTTTTTTAATATTTTAAAACTATGTCTCGATATAAGTAACAAGTAGAAGCATATCACTATCCTCCTAATTAACCATGCTACTCAAATGGCCCTAAGTGCATCTATTATAAGTTTTGTATTTACAATACAGTATTTCTATGATCAAAACGACAGAGAAGTGCACAAAGTACAACAGTAGATCCTAATAACCACAGTTCCGTTGTCCTAACATTTTCCAAACTGTGCTACAGAAATATTGGACGAAATTCCAATCCAAAAAATTCCAACACAGAACCATGTGTGCATTACTTTTTCCGAAGTTTTACTCGGCCTATTTGCCCGTTCCAAGGAAAATCTAACGAATTTCCATAGAATTATTCCAAGATATAAGAATTGAAAGAACAGCGAACAATTTCGAACAATATGTAAAACTGTTCTTTGAGATGTCGTATTTTTGTATTAATTATTAATATCTTATTTATTAAGATCGTAGCTATCCGGATCCAGACTAAGCAAAAAACATTAAAATTTCCTCCAGATTGTATTGGTTCATTCGGAAAATGGAAATGTTATGAAATTTCATTTTTCCGATGAAACAATCTAATCTGGAGGCAATTTTCAACCTTCGTTGCATTGTCTGGATCCGGACTTTGATATTTCAGATACGAATACTAGGGATGTGATTATCCGTATACCCAGATTATCTGGAAGGAAAGA
Organism: Dioctria rufipes; assembly: GCA_963924295.1. Taxonomy (NCBI): domain Eukaryota; kingdom Metazoa; phylum Arthropoda; class Insecta; order Diptera; family Asilidae; genus Dioctria; species Dioctria rufipes. Next base: position 118,615,426 of record OZ002742.1, read on the forward strand.
AGTGAATAGAAGGAGAATAAAAGACATGAATTTAATATTTTTTTTTTTTTTGTTTTAACTAGTAATAGTAACGTTGTTTTTTTTCACAGGAAACTGAAGCAAAAACACCCAATAATAATTTTAAGACGTTTTTTTTTTTTTTTTTAATTAAATTGTTTTATTAAATTTTTAATGAGCTCCCATAAAATAGCCTTGTTTTCAATAAAAATAATGAATTTAAAATTCTTATTATTCATTGTAATATGGAGAATTTTAAGGAAATGTGTCATGGGAATTTTAAACAAAACCCGTGAATTTTCCAGAATCACCACTACTAGGGAATTCTATTCGATTTAAACATCTTTTTACCGTTCAATACAATCGAATTAAAGATCTTCCACAATTTTGATTTATACTTAAAAAATTTCAATTGCATGAAATTTGCTATTTCTTGAGAAAACTGGATTTGATCAATCGAATTTCCATATAGGCGTGAATAATTCTCTTCACAATGTCGTACGAATGATTGCGGGGAACATCCGAAAAAACAGAATATCCGTGGAAAATACAGCTAAATTACCAAAAACATTGTTTTTATTATTTCTGAAAAAATTCTGTGGAATAACTCTGCTAAATTTCCAGACAGTGTTCATATGGTTTCTGAAGAATTACTTGAAATAATAAGGACATACTTTCCTCAGACAGCGTAACTTTTGGCCGGTGACATTTCCATAAAATTCTGTTTGTATTCTTCGGAATATTCCATGGAATTCATTCTTCGGACAGGAAAATTTCCTAAGAATATCTAACGATAGTCTGAGCGCCTGGTTACTAGCACAATGAGCTGCATAGAGCTTTCTGTAACTCTGATCCACATACTCTAAGATGATTCAAAATTCAAATTACATAATTTGTAGCTGCAACCTATTTACTTACTACAGTTCAATACCTGTAGAACGTAATTTCATTTAAATTTAAAATCGGATTTCTGACTGAAAATGAATGACGCTATGCCGTCAAGGCATGCCGTGGGCTGATGATATCGAATCATTGAATAAATAGCTAATAAGGAAACGGCATATCGGGTGAAAGCCTAAGCCACTCGGCGAAATGTATTAGTGTGCTGTGTTTGTATTCGTTTCGTCATGGCAGTAGTGAAACTGTGAAATTTTGGAGGAGGACATTTTTTATAATCCAGATTGCAATGTAAAATAAACAAATTTTTAGCGCCCACTTATCTTCAGATAATATTCCTTGGCGTTGCCTATGATAATTTAAGTGACTTGTCACAATTCAATTGTAACCAAACAAACCGGCATTGGGAAATGTTGAATTTTTTGCCATGGCTGTTTGTTTTTATAAATATTTCACTTTTATATTACTTAAAACCCTATAATTAATTAGTAAAACTATTAAACTTGCTTGAAAAATTCTTTCCCACGACACAAACTCCGGTTGTTTCTGCAGCACAGCACAGCGCACTTCAACACCATAATTGCAAGACTCCGGAGTCTCGATTATATAAAATCCCGTTTACAAAAAAATATATCAATTTGATATTTCACTGCTATTAAGTCAAAAGCACTTTTAATTAGCTATTTATCACAAAATCTCTAAATTAAAACCGAACTTTCTTTTTATGAAATCTGAAATATCAGAAATCAAGCAGAATTTTCAAATAAGTGACCAGTTCTTTTGTCATTTCTCCCCCGCTCCCTTGGTTTGACTGTCATTGAATTGCGTTCTTACGTACACTGTATTCGCACGAAACCCCGCTTCCTTATTAGTTATTTATTCAATGTATCGAATGTAGCTGTCAATTGGGACGAAAAACCAGCGTCTCTGAAAGGAGCACAATTTAAGTACTTCTCTGGCCATCATTTAGCAGCTCTTTAGAAACATACTCACCGACGTATCCAGGAAAATAAACAAACCCGCAAGTAAGTGACTCAAGTGCTCTAGAGCCATCGCTTGGAAGATTTGATGAGCTCCAGTAGAAAAACAAACAACAAGGCCTGATTTCATCTAATTTTCCATTAATTAAAATTGTGAACTTTTTTATTTTGAGTTTGAAGTTCAGTGTGGAGTGAAGCGGTAGCTTTCCAAAGAGGTGTTACTCTTCCTTTTGCCAAAATCTACAATAATTTCAGTACATGAGAATATTGGCTTATAATATATATGTAATATATTTAATCAACTTCATAAAATCTATATAATAAAAATGAAATGCTGTTCGTTGATAATCGCATCACTTGAGAACGGCTGGAGCGATTTGGCTAATTCTATGCACACACAAGCGCACGCAAGCACAACACACACACACATATATATATCCCCCACACACACGCACATGCCCCCCCCCCCACACACGTAGATTGGCAGGTGATAGCTTAAATATTATGCATGTTCACCCTATCCCTACCCATCTTTTATATTTTTGCTGCGCAACGCCGGCGGGCTCCCCTAGTTTAATAATACAATGCTGCTTTCAGGAAGCACTACTGAAGGCCTCTTATGAGATTAAGGAAGAAGCACTAGGATGATTATCCAAACAGCTCATTAAAGCGTTCGGATGGACGCAATCAAAAAACTTCTTCGGTCATTATTTAGAGACCTCCTAGAGCTTCTAAACAGGAACATTTAAGCGCTTGCCTCTGCGGACATGCCGATGTTAGAAAGCAATGAACTGGGATAGGGAAAAGAAGCGCTACGAGCTTCCAGGGAAACGCTCTTTTTCCCAGTGAGTTTCTACAGATTCGGACTCCGGTTTCACATACACATGCAATTATTACTCAGCTGAGAGTTACTGAGCGGAAAATGGTTAGGTTACTTTGTAATCAAAACTTTTATTATTTTGTCAATTAAGGTATATAGTAAGTGTAGCCTTTGGGAGGGTAAGGAACCAAGCGGTAAATTTCCAGAAGACTATTTGCTTATATGGATAGTAGTTTAGGCTCTAAAGTCAATGTGTGGCACTTTTCTATAAGTATCAACATAGAACATTTTAGAGAGCGGACTCCCAACGCACACATAAAGGTTTCAGTTTCATGGCTCGGGAATTATTGTCGAGAGTTTTGATTGTACTCAAATTTCCTAGTGTAAGAGCATAGTACTGGCATAAATAGCTCGCAGAGCCGCTTACATTTCATTAAGGAGCAGTCAAGTTAAGCAGGATTTACATTATGATGACATCCAATTTTTACAGAAATTGGGAGGGAGATAGTTTATTGAAATTTAAATGCTGCGGAAACAACATCGCAATATCTCACACGTACAGTCCCCTCTACTTTTTATGGCAAAACTCTCAGACTGTCTAATTGGAGATTGTCAAGTTTTTAATCGTTTTTTCTTAGATATTCAAAGACGGATCATGAAAAGAAGTATAATTTTACAATTTCTAAAATATTGTATGAAAGCACGCAGGAGTTCGAAGTAAAGGATGAGATTATATCGAAAAAATTTGTCGCAAAATATCAGGTGGTACTGTAATTCAGTTCTACAACCATCATTTTGTACGATAACGAAATTTTTATTTAATAATTATTTCATATAGTAAACAAAAAGTTCAGTAACCAATTTGCTAATATGTAAATGTCAATCCACTTCATTCACTCAAGTGCTCACATGAAAATAATCCCACTCCACTACCGAAATAACGCCGGTGAATATAATTCTAGTCCGGTTCGTGTTCACATGACGGATTATCTCAAAGACGGAATAATTCTAGCAAATTATAAAGGAAAAGCACCACTGCAGCCAATCTGTGAACACACTACTCTCTGCTTGTGGACAGAAAACTACCTCAGAAATAACTTCAATATTTTCTATAAACCAATATTTAGTAACTTTCAATTTCGCAATATATAATTACAAACTCAAAACTTACTTTTGTTTATTTCGACAAATAATTTTACTTGACAGATATGTATATGCCATAAAATTATAGTAACAAAACAGCAATATGGCAGCTTCAGTAGTCGAAATTGACAAATTAGGGTTGCCAATAAATATGTTTTAGTTTCAGTAACTATAAAAACTCCCTATGCTTGAGGTCTTTTTATGATTCCGGACACGCACGCAGTGATAAATCCACGTCCGGAAGAAATTCAGGACGCGTTTGCTTCTCTCATCACTCATAAATAAATTTCCGTATACTACACTACACTATCTCCCTCACAATTTCTGTAAAACTTGCATGTGATCATAATGTAAATCCTGCTTTATTCTACTAAAGCACATTGAAAGCAGCGCAGTGGTTTGACAATTATTTTTGAAGATTTTGATATATAAATTTTTTGTATTGTGGATTTATTATTTTGAGAAAAACTCTACCCATTTTTCTTCTAATGTCATTTCAAGATTAATTAATCAATTTAAAATTTAAAACTTCCTCTATTCTGTGGTATTTAACAAATGTCAAGCGATGCAGTCAGTCTGCAGGGTTTTAGAAATTAGCCTAAACGATGCAGTGCAGTGCAGTGTATGTGAATTGCCACATGGTATTACATGAGCTCTAAATATCAATGCAGTGCAGTGCACTGCACTACATCGTATTGTGTTTCAAGCTTAACAGCGAAAATTTGTTGCCATTTTCTACGCGTTGTCATTGCTTTAAATCTGATGGTCTTGTTACTTGTTTTTCTGTGTTTGCATCTCATTTGCTCTACATTATCCGTCCGTCCTTCGTTAAGACGTACCACATCGAGATATTATGGGGGTATAAAGCATCACTCATGTATGGATCATCCCATCACAAATCGACCAAAAATTATACTAAGACATGATCATTGCCAATTTTATTGAAATTGTACATAATTGTATAGGTTGCGAAAACAAAATTACAATTTAAAAATATAATACAATACATTGTGTATTTAACAAGTTATAGAATTTTTTAAATTTCGAAAAATACTGTCCTGTTTTTTTTTTTTTAATTCATACAACAGTGAAATATGGCTCATTTGAAAGTTAGGATTTCAAGCTACCTAAGAATAATAGCATCTCAAAAATATATGCGAAAAAGGATATCAAGGATAGATAATAATTTTATACGTTATCCTTCAATATCCTGGAAGACGTACTTTTAATTTTATTAACTTTTTTTATTTTCTACCTTATATTATCCACTAAAACATATTAAAATTGCAACTTGAGATCTTAACGGGATCAGAGAGTAAAAACCATGAAAAGCAATCATGCATTTACTCATAATAAATTCTTCGTTTCTTGTAAATGTTATGAAATTTTGTCAGTAGGGAATTATCTGTGAGAGTGGTACGAGTTGATTCAACAATATTCTGGATTCTATAGAAATTTATAAATTTCCAGAAATTTTCTAACGTGAAGTCGAAGTTGAGAGCTCAAATTTGGTACACAACGTTTCATAAAAATAGTAAATAAAATTTGCAAAATGAACTAACTCGGACAACCGGTGTTGCCATACAAAACTTTGGGTATTCACTTTATTTAACTTTTATTTTCATCTAGGGTATAATACCAATTTTAGTTAGACCAATTATAATTTATAACTTTTTCTCTTGTTAACATGATAATTTGCCGATAGACAGAAAATTTAAAATAAAACAAGATTATGACTATACCACAAATATTGCCGATGATTATGCAATTGGAAGTGACTATGTCTGTTAACATATTATGTATATACTTACAATGTGCTGAAAATTAGATGTACATATGTACATGGAATTTTGATTGATTCCAATGAAATGGAAATTGTTGACATTTCAACTTTCTATAGCTTGAAATATTGCAGAATTGACAAAATGATTGTATCGCATCTTACAATTACTAATGCAATCAAAAATCTCCCATGGCGATAATTTCAATGAAAATAATTTTGCGAAGCTCATTTGTGGATTTTTGTTATGAAATGGAAGAAGGATGCCTGCACCACGGTACGATTCTCCTATCAAACTTGCTTTTCTCTTCACGAATACGTATTTGAATATAAGAAAACGATTCAATCACGGAGATGAACTCTACCATAGACAAACTAATAACTACAAAGAATGGGCAAGTAGAAGAAAAATCTGCAACGCTTTGCTGAAATTTAAAATCGACGATGCTTCTGCACTGTATGCCTGTACTGAGATCCTGCAATTTACGCGTGCACTGTATGCCTGTTCTGTATGACTGTACTGTACGCCTATAATTTATGCCTGTACTGTACGCCTATAATTTACGCCTGTACTGTACGCCTATAATTTACGCCTGTACTGTACGCCTATACGCACGTCTGTCCGCATCCGGCCGATAGTCGATAACTCGAGAGCGAGTTGACTTAGAGCGCTGAAATTTTGAGTAATTTTATGGAAAAAAGAAGGTAAGTTCAATTTAACCAGGTAGAGTAAACTGGGGCGCTGCTTTCGAAGGCGTTAAGGTAGAGAGGAATTTGTACATGACCTTCTCGTCATAATTGTAAATCTAAGTTTATAAATGGCACGCTCTTTTGCGGGGCTTCCATAAAATTTTTTACAAATTTACTAATTTTTCAAGTATAGTGGTAAAACTTGTACGTTTTCAAACCAGAGGGTGGCTATATTTACGTGTATTTATCTAGCCTTTATGTCCACGGCATGGCACAATTGTGCCATTTTCGATTTGTATGCATGATTTTACCACTATAGTTTTTTTCTTTCTTTTAATATTGTGGAACCTCTTGAAAGGGTCAAAAATGAAAATATTAAGCGAGATGATACAAGCATATTAAGTCTAAAATCGATTTTTTACAGTTTTAACTTTTACATCCATAATCCGGCATTCGTGCCACCGATTGTATGGCTCATAAGAAACGTATATGTAGGTAAAATTATATAGATTCTGATTTAGATAAACAATATGATTATCTGCTGATAGTCATTGTTGCACGATATAGTGGATAAGAATCTTATTTCGACGTTTTTCACATGTTCTGAACTGGATTGTCGAACGTCACCTGTAATGAGTACATATTCCTAAAAATTCTTCAAACATCTCTTGAGTTAGCGATTTCCACCCTTTAAGTTTTCCAGGATATTCGAAATTCCATTTAAAATATATACTAGTTCCTTTTCTATTTGTTCCTTTTATAATTATATTACAAATTACATCATCGAAAAAGCATTTGAAAGTGCCACGTACAGAAAGAATATGAGTCGATCTTACTGGGCCAGTTCGTTGTCATAGGATATTCTGACCCAATATTTGACACATAAAAGACGGATTGCAATGCCATATGGTGTTGTCTTTAGCGCGAAAAATATCTTGATCAAACAGAACAAATATCATTATCTTCGTAGTTATCATCGCTATCCATATTGTTCTCATCTTCAATTCTATTTGAAGATTTGTGTCTCTATGAACATCATCAATATCTGATTCCTCTTCAACTTAAGTTTGTTCAGTTACAGGTGGTGGAATCCATTCATACTCAGAACCATTTTTTTCGTCAATATTATTCTATAATAAATCTTGCGAGCTACACATTTTCCTCGCCTAATATTCATGCAAATAAGCTGTTTGTTGATTGTCATACTACGAACGAAAAAATTAGAGCATATTCCTATAAAGAAAACAAAATAAATGCATACATACTAAGCCCAACGCGCGATATTTCTTCTTCAGCCATCATTATCACTTCTACAAAATTCTTCTTCATCAAAAATAACCAACACTAATGTGAATTAAAATTTTTTCATAGAACTGTATCTGCCACTAACAAATTTTTAGTAAAAAGCTCAAGTTCACAATCCTTTACAGTTAACTGGTGTTAACTTTCACAAAACCTTTTTAATTGACTTTAAAAAAGGCTATGTCATAATAATCCTGCATAGAACTAACATAACAATTATTCTCAGAAATTGTTGAAAATACGTGAATAACTACAGAGTGGCACAAGTGTACCATGCCGTGGAGATTTGAAGAATGTTTTTGCCTAGGATAGTACCAACATTTTTAGACTAATTATAAATCTTTCCTAGATTTTATATATAAGACCCATGAGAGTTAAAAAACACATATCTGAAATCTATTACATAATGTAGTTACAATAACAAAGTTTCGCATACGATTTTTTTAATAGATGTTGTGAATAATGGTATGAAATACAGTGTAAATCTTCAATTGTTTTTGAAGTGCAGTGGTATTAAAACAGGCACCTAAATAATACCCAAAGGCTGAATGTTTTCAAAGCAATGAACAGCATTTTTATATGCTTTTAAGTAAAGACTGATCAACTGATTATATTAGAAAATTTCCGAATAATAATATTTAAGATTTCAGTTACAGAATGATGCTTGGCGTTTGTATAGCGATTAAGCTAAGCCAGGAAAACTGGTTCACCCTTTTGTTAATTTGAACCAGCCCGGTGTGTGAATTAAGAGCGCACTTATTAGGAAAATTCGGTAAAAAGACTGACAATTTCCTTTTTCTACCTCTTGCTGTTTTCAGATTTCACTGAACAAAACTTACCTGAGAGCTCATAATAGTCCTTATTAAGGAATTGAAAATTACATTGTTACGAGCGTGGCCTTAGTTCGTTATTTAAAATACAATATTTCAACTTTCATTCAAATGTTCTTTCTTCACTGTTTACTTTTATAACATTTACAAACAATTAACAAATCAACTCTTTATATAGTTATCCATAGTACTGTACTTTTAATTATCGCAATCCAAATAGTTTACTTCGTTCACTTCACTGTCTGAAATAAGACTCGCCTCCTGGATTCTTTTTCTTCACACGCGATTTACGAAACGAAACGAATTTTGACTGTCTTTAACCGAACCGATATCCCGGGATATTTGATAATATACACGTACAGGCTTTAATTTTAGCCTAGGTTTCACTTTTGTCTTTGATACACTTTACACTTTAAATGTTCGAATAATTGTTAACTCTAAGTTACGCGATGTCGAAAATTAATAACAGCTTGTTGCGCGACAGCAAGCTGTGTTCTTGTCTGTTATTTAATTTTGGGATGTGTGGATTTAGAGGAATAGGGAAGTTGGATGGGAGTGGGAGGTTGTGGAATATTAGAGATTTCTCTAACTTGCTTTGTGTTGAAGACTGGCGTTTCTTCCAACATGGTGAGAAATATCCCGAAAGTCCAGGATGGTCCAGCGCTGATAAGTCCCACGATGATCAAGATGCCAGGATGGTGTCCTATCCACGGTTGTGGCTTCCTTTATTGGTGAAGAAAGTAAATCTTTCGCCCAGGTAATAAATGTTTCTCGTTTCCGAGTTAATAAGGTGAAGAGGTGATAGGTAGTTGAGGTTTTCAACTTGAAGTTGCGTTGAAAGCTGGCTAATGAGGGGGTTAGGATGTTGAGAGATCTTCTCAAGTTGTTTGACCGCGAGAGAAAGGAGATATTCCTCGATTGGAGTGATGTTTGCACTTTCGTACAAGAAGGTGTTGGGAATCGCCTCCTGGATGTGAGTAGCGCCGTATTTATACTCTACAAATTATCCTAGAACCTTCCTGAATATTCCGTTCCCCGAACCCAAAGTTTACTAGAATTTCCCTAACCTAAAGTTGTTACCATTTCCAACAGATGCCGCTTGTATCACTTTATGGCGCGTATCAATATGCATACTTTATGAAAACTACTTAATTATAAAGCAAACTTTCTTCGTAATGAAGTTCTACTTCATAATTAAGTACAGTATGTCAAAAGCATATGAATATCATTAATCACATCATCCGATCTTGATTTTCAAGTTTTAGAGTAAAATGCATGGCAACACCCAAAATCTATTAAATTTCAACTTTTTATGTATTGTTTATGATCTTAATACTAAAGTCGTATTAAAATATATCCTCAAATTTTTAACCGTATACGTTTTTTTGTCATCGTCGACCTTTCTAGTATGCTAATAGTTTCATTCTCCTTATTATACTATACATATGTTACAGACATCTCCGTGGTTTATGTGTGCACGTTGAAAAGATTTCTTTTTAAGGTCAAATCTAAGCTTCCTCGTGTACCTATGCTATTGTTATCACGAAATAACTATACTCAAGGCATACTCATGAGAAATTTGAATCAATACAAAAATCATCCATTCCAGAAGTGTTCGAGCACACACCTAAATATTAAATAACACGTTCAAAGGCGGTGTTATTGAGACTGATTTAGTCATTTTTATTTTGTTCATTAGTGACTCATCAATAAGCATAATTAAAAAGATGAGTAAAAGATGAGTAAAATATCCAAAGCGATTCTGGAACAATACCGTCACCCGCAAACCTAATAACCTTCATCGAACAGGCTCTATAACGGTTGATATGTGCCAAGTTAAACAGAGGCCGAACAGAATAAACATACTCGAAAATAGTGTCAGCAGCAAAGGCAAATTAGAGAATTTACCTACGTAAAGATCGTCAAATTCCATAGATTATGTATGTTCTTACAACTAGAGCTGAAAATTGGTTCCGGATTTGCTAATATCCGGATACCCGGATCTGCGCACTATCCGATTCCTGAGATCCGGATCCGAACTATCCATATCCAGATCCGATCTATCCAGACTAAGCAAAAAAGCTTCAAAATTGTGTTGTTTCGTTAAGAAAAAATTATGAAATTTATATTTTCCCAATGAAATAATGCAATCTGGAGGAAATTTTGACCTTTTCTTGCTTAGTCTGGATCCGGATAGTTTGGATCTCAACCCGGAAGCTGGGAACCAGATATTAGGATCTGGATTTGAGGAATCGGATCCTAATTATCTCAAATAGTCCGGTTAGTAAATTATCCGGATACTTTCAGCTCTACTTACAACACCTAAAGTAACACTAATCTTGATTACGATTGAGTCAACATGATAGTCAAAAGAAAAACAACGCTGAAAGTTTTTGGCTTTGTCATCTACACAAACAATAATTCAAATGCTAGAAGAATGAAAGGCAACAGATTTAAAATAGCTTGAAAGTCCACGATAAAGTGGTGATTAGACGATAGAAAATATCGTTTTTCCATCCCTCTTTGTGTAAGGGAAAGATAACGGAAAGTTTCCACAATCTAGGGAACCATGCCACTTCTAATAGACTAATTAAATCAATAGATTGAACAAAAAGAGCATCATGTCTATTATTAACGAGAAACATGAATTCCGTAACAATAAATCGGTAAGATCAAATACTAGGAAAATTCATTGTGGAAAACCATCATCGGAAGCAGGAACCTTGAAAGATGCAGTTAAGGAGCAACTATTACCTGCACATATACAGTGAATTGACTTTTCAGTAAACAATAATGTTATGTGGAGCACCAACTCTTGAAGAGATGTGCATTAGTGTATCCTCGACAGTCCGGTCGGAATGAATATGGGAGATAAAGACAGACGTGGGTAACCTAGCATATCTTTACTTAGGTGCCTCTTGGACAGTAGATCTCTGTTAAGATTAGCATTAATTTCTGCAAGCGGAGCTGGGATACTCAACACCAGAAGACATTTCCAGGTCACTATTTTCGAATCAGCTTAGAATGCTCAACAGGTGTTATGGAAGTATGTTGAGAGTGATTGGTCAGGACGTGAAGTCCAAACTGTCAGCATGAGCTGACAGATCACTCGATGACAGCGATAGCACAGGGCGGCACGCTAGCACCTCGGCTAAGGGTGGCGGAGAGTGTGGGGGAGTTCCCGAAAAAACCTGCCGCTTGTCATCACCCATAATCAAAAAATTTTCGTGCCTACTTACACCAAGCCTAGCACACACTTGGTCCTGAAGGGACCCTTACGTCACTTACCTGCATTCCATGGAAGGCGCAGATGGCATGCCTCCCTTGCCAAGCCCCATCCGCCCATTGACCTTGGGTGGCACAATCGTCCAAAGTCCCTTGGTTGACCTATAGAAAGAGAGAGAGACTAGGCAAGTCTAGACGACCTTGTTCTCACGCGATAGAGGGCTCCGGGATGTGAAGGAAAAAGTAAAAATTTAACTCATCATTACGTTATAATATTTCTCGGTAAATATATATAATATCAATAGGTAAATATATAAGTTTGCTATTAATCTACAGCTAGATTTTTTCTTGTTTATTATTATTAATTCATTTTCCTAAATAAATGCTTTGGTTATTAAAGTGATCGTCAAAAAAACGTACATTGTTATTCTTTTCTAAATTCTCAAAATATCCCGACTTTATGTATATAATAGATTTTATATATATAACATTTTATGCATTGTATTGCCTACTACGTTCAAAAATATCTATCCCTATACTTTAATATTATGGTAATATATAAATAATGTTTTTTTTTCTGAGTTATGGCTTTTCACTTTGTATTTATAATGTTATCTACCTATGTATATAAGAGAGGTATCTTAGAAGAATTGCACGGCATCTTTAATGTTCGTTTTTCTTTTTATAGTAATATTTATGCTCGCCTTATCAAAAACAAATGTTCTTAAAGGCTTTACGGCCGCCTTTTGTGTTTTTTTCTTTTTCTTTGTTGTTTTGTTTTAAAACATCCAACAATGTCATATTTACATTGTTTTTTTACATGCAATAACGTACTAGTACCTTATTTTCAGTTTTGTTTTCTTTTCATTATTGTGAATTGATTCCGAAGTGAGCTCTATTATCTTTTATCATTATTCATTTTTGTTTATTGTTATACCCTAGATGAAATCATAGGGGTATACTAAGTTTGTCATTCCGTTTGTAACACCTCGAAATAATGATGGTAGAGCAAAATGGATTGGACACCCATTCATAATATTAAAAGTTATTTCGATTTTTGCATGTCCGTCCGTCCGTCCGTCCGTCTGTGCGCACGATAACTCGAGAACGCGTATACTTAGAGAGCTGAAATTTTGTACACAGACTTTAAAAAAAAAAAGTAAAATTAAGTTCGAAAATGAGCCAAATCGGGCAACTCCTTCGTGGGGTTGCCATATAAAAATTTCGTTTTCCGCTATATATTTGGACACTGCCTGAGAACGCGTCGACGTAGAGAGCTGAAATTTCGCACATGATGATTTTACTACCTTAGCAAATAAAATGTCAAAAATGGACTAAATCAGCCAACTCCTTCTTGGTGTTGCCATATAAAAATTTCGGTTTTTTACGTATATTTTGAAAACGATTAGTCCAAGACATTTTTATGGTACTAAAAACTTCTGCAGAATAAGAAATTCTATAAAATTGGTTATAATCATTTTGTCTGTGCGACAAACCGTTCTAGAAATATATGCGAAAAACAACTTCAAAATCAATACTTGAATAGATCGGTGACCATACGAAATTTAATACGGGCATTCATCTAGGGTATCCTAAGAATTGGTCTTAGACCAATTCTAGCTTTTTTACTTGTTTATTTTTGTGTTCAGTTTTAAAATTTGTTTGATAAGTGAGCTGAACTATCGTATGCGTTAATAAAATATACGAATTAATGTAGTAGATGAATTAATTAAATAAATGGATAAAATAAGCTATCTTAAAGATAAGCGTTATTAATATTATATTAAATAATGCAGTATTAAATTTCAACGTTCCTGTGGCAGGTAGATAACAAATATTGCTTGATGGATAATAGAAGCTATCGTAACTATGAAATATTTCGTAATAGTTATAACTTTAAAATATATATTGAATAATATTTAGAAATATAGTTCAAGTAAATCTATAAAGTGCATTAATAGCTAATACCTATTGACATAGCAGACCATTTGAATATTAGATATCCCTCCAGAGATTACACCTTCTGTGATTATATGAGATGTACTTTGATGGTAGATCCTTCACGAACAGATACAATGCCGCCCGAGCTTGTTGAGCCCCCTTATGAGCTTTATATATGATCTAATTTTGCTGATTGTAGTGTGGTTATGTTGGTGCCGCAATGCTCACTGGACGAATGGAATGGTTCAAGAAATATAACACCTTCGCGCTGCACTTGATGTTCCAGTTGAAAACGAGTGTGGGGCTTTCACGGGACCTCTACGTAGAATTATTTTATGGAAATTGTGCGACGTGAACTCCGGTGCAGTATTGTACAGCCATCAGAACTTAAGTTTTTCCCATTTCAAAATTTGAACATCAGGTTTGGATTTATGCATTTGTGAAAAAGCGCACTTTCGCAAAATGGCACGCGAAGTCCGCTTAGTACCCGCCTGCATGCGATCAGTAAAATTATTGCTATTAAAACTTTCTGGATGATATAAGATGCAAAACTTCATGTACTGTACATAGCAAAAGGCATCGAAGACAAAATGTACCACTTTAAAAACTGAGTGAACAGACTACGAAAAAATATATAAGGAAATTAACACGAGAGAACAATTTCACCAGTTGTGACAGCTTGCTGTCTTCCACTTCTCTCTCTCCTCGACATGGCGCCTGAACGTGAGGAAATGCAATTCTCTCGGTCGGGTGCGTTCGCTTTCCGCTGTGGACAGCAGCCGATATACACGCTACAGTACGGGTAGCATATTGCTATATACAATACGCTACGACCATAACACAGGAACAGGAGTACTTCTATACAAGTCCAAGTATAGTGTAGCGTAAAATGTAAACAAAACATAGATCAAACAGCGGAACATAAAAACGTTGCGTATAAAACTCACGTTGAATATTCACTTTTTCTATTTTAGCTCGAGCATAGCATTATACTATAATAATCCGAAAATAGTCCTCTCTTAAACTATGGACCAGTAAATGATACTAAATATGACTTCTTTTGTAAAGATTTAATTAACACGATCGATATATTATTGAGTTGGATTTCAGGCTATCATGAAACTAATACCCCTAGCGCTACCCTTTATAACTGTCACTATCAGTAGATAGTATATTGCCAACATTTAATTGAAATTGTTATTTTGTATTAGAAATCAAAGTCGTCAACGTTTCGGTATTCCCCTCATCCAAACTTCAAAAAAAATATTTTCAGTACACAAACAACACTGAAAAGATTCATAAAGTATAAATATATTATGTACTTTTTCATCTATGGTAATAGTTTGTAAATTTATTTATGATAATTTTTCATCTTCATACTGTCGAAAATAATTAGCAAAAGTTAATAAAAGAAAATCTGCGGACTGCATAATCGCCAGGGTCTTTTATATTTATATGTATCCCATATGCGCTTGAAGCGCAATTACAAAATTTTTCTTTTATATCCAGATGCATGCGTACATATAAATATGCATTTTCGGGCCTATGATAGTTTTGTATTTTTCTTTCTGCAATTATAATTACTCACGTCACATGCTTATAAACATCTTGCAGTCATCGTGGACTTTTTTAGAAAAATGCATAATTTTTTAGTGTTCTACTTCAGAAACGTTATAAAACATCACCATTCACTGTAATTAATATATGTATATTATTATAAGCTTTCAATTCTTTTTTGTACAAAATACCCGCGTATATTACAGAAAGTCTTGTTTAATCAAACAATCTAGAATTTCATCATTGACAATTCCATTTGGAAAATATGTATCTACTCCAAAGTGATAGGTAGCCAATACTGATTCCCTAAATTGCTCTCAAGGCCCGGTAAATTCTTTTTGGTAATTCGTTACAGACAAAAATTTTAGCTGCACTAAGTGCTCTTTAAAATGTTGCGGAACAAATTGTTTTGGGTCATGTCTTATTACAAAATTTTAAAACTTTCAAATGAGTTGAAAAGAAACAAGCTTTCGTCATATGTGCTACCTAAAAGAGTAAGTAAAAAGCGATTTGTGCCAAGTTATCAGCCATAAGTTTGTCTTGAATTGGCTGAATTCATAAGTTAGGGAACAATCATAAGACTTGACGCTCTAATAATGAAAAGGAAAGGTGAAATTCAGTACAAGGTCGGAACCAAGTACAATAATTATATTCAATTAACGCATTGTTTTTGAACCTAGCATAAGGTTAATGGGTTTTGAGCCTTGGAAGTGCATAGTTACATATGTGTTTTTCTAATAAAATCTGTGCAGTCGCAAGTGAATTTTGTAATAAAATTTATATTGAGAGGGTCAGTTAGGGATACTCCTTGTATGAAAAAGAAAACAATGTGTGCCCATGTGACTAATATATGTAGTAACATAAACTGAATTTTAGACAATTATTTATAAAAAAATATGGCGCGCATTTTAAAGTGATTTTATTTTCTGAAAGGAGGAATCTTTTAAACAATAAATATTGACATGACAGCATTCAATTATAGTCATATTTGTACTTTGTTATATTTCAAGGTTGACTGCAAATAATTTATAATGAGAGAGAATTGAGCAAAAATAGTGTATGCAGTGCTTGATTCCTCTTCCAGTTATTGGTATAGAATGAGAGCAAAAAATTTGTTCCATATCAAATCGAAAATTCAAGATTATATATCTACATACTAAATATAGTCATTCTACACTATTATAGAGTTTGAGGCCTTTACTGAGGATAGTTGCGTGGCTACCGAAAACATATTTAGTAAAATAAAATAATGACGATTTGTGAAATAATAAGAAGATTTTTTATTTACAAGCTGGTGTCGGGTTATAATTGGTTTCATAGTGCTCAAACAGTTTAAATAAAATTACAGCTGCGTGTTTGTGTGTTTTTTCTACTATATCCCAATTGGTGCTTGGCGTAGTCCCAAAATCATCCCTGTAGTCTAAGTTCAATTCTGTATAAGTGCTTCCTGCGGGACAAATATTATTCTTTAAAATACAACAAACTCGATTAATATTATTTTTATTTGTCGATTTTACTATACTTACAAATATGATAGATTTTCAGTTCACCACCTTCATCATCTCATCATTTTAAGACCATAGGTACATGATATTTAAATGATATACATATGTTATATGTATATAAGTTTCTGTCTTTCTAAATATGGGTAGCGTGTAAGCTCTGTTATACGGTTGGTTATGCAAACAGATCAATCAACAGCCGACCTAGGTTTTGCGGATTTCAGTTAATGAAGTATTTTGTGTAGTCAGGTTCTGTTGGTGTTATTTCATATAAAGTTACTTCTCGTTAGGTTAATACCAACTGTGATATCGTGTGTGAACTATCAGATCACCTTTCTAACGCTTGGCTAACAGGCTGTGCCTAGTTATACTTAGTTGTCCACGTCACCGTAGAGTGTTCTTACGGTTGTAAGAGATCATGTGGCTCTTGTCTGCCTATATAACTTTATAAGTCCAAGAAATAGTTGGACAGATGAGCTAAGTAACAGTATGACTTTAAGGCTGTACACAAGGGAAAATAACATCTTCCTACTCGGGTAAATTCTACCCGACTCATTTATCTGTCAGACCTGTCAAAACATCTAAGGACCAGCCTTGACAACTCTATAACAAAGTAAGTAGATCTACTTATTTTTAATGGTGTGTACTTAACTACTTACTACCGAATCGAACCTACTTACTTATAGTTATCTTTAAAAAACTTAATTTGTTCGTTAAAGAAACTGTCATTAGTGATATATTGTAAAGCAAATTTTTTTTTTTTTAATAAACTGTACCTGACTGTACCTTTTTAATATTAATGTCAAAACTGTCAAATATCACAAAATCAGTTTTCAAAAGATTAGGCTTGAATTACAATTGGAGCCTTTCAGCCATCTTGAGATTTGTTGTTAATATAAATCAGTGTGAATTGCAGAAAAACACAGTTATGCCACATTCACAATGCAGAGTGGATTAGAGCAACGTAGAGTGGCAACTGGCATCCTTTTTTTTCGCACGCAGTAGTGTATATGGATATCTCTATTTGGCTCAGAGTAGCGCAGTGTGGAGTTGTATGAAAATATATTCTATTCTAATTTAACTCTGGAATTTACAAAGCTTACAAACTGGAATTTCGAACTACTAGCATGTAGATGACGTGGAAAAAGCCCCACACTTCTTTTTATCATAACTAACAAGTTTTAATGCTATTTTCTGATTTAATTTTATTTATGAATTCTAATAAAAAACAAGAGTTATTTTTTGCATGATTTAAAAACCAAAAAAATTACGTTAATTTTTATCTAGTTTCGAAGGAATCTGATGGTGCAACAGGTGTCTTCTTTTTCGAATTTATTATTTTGACAACGACAAGCATGTAGATTTGGCGTTGCTATGGCGTTTTGTTCTTAGATAATATAGCAAAAAGGATAGGCTATCAGGAAGAAAAACTTAAGCATTTTCCTTCCTGTAGTAGAACCACATCGATGTGTTCGTTTTAGTCATGGAAGTAGTGAACTATGATATTTTCACAGAGGGGACATAATTTAGTGGTTGAAGTAAGTAAGTATTGAATATATTCAATAGAAGAGGTCCCATTATATCGCAAAATTTTTATATTAATTTTGAAATGTATAATTTTATAATTTTGTTAATTTTTAAAAAATTTCCTAGTGCCCCATTTATTTGCTGATAATATTTCTTGTCGTTGCCTTTGTATGGCTAACATTGTATAAATAACGCTAAACCTTCCGTCAACTAACAATGAACATTCAATTGTAAACAAACAAACCGGCATTGGAAAATGTTCAATTTTATTGCCACGGCTGTTTATTTTTAAAACTATTTCACTTCTAATTTATTTGAAACACTATAATTCATTATTGAAATCGAGAATTCGAGAATTCGACACTCCGGAGTCACGATTATATAAAATCTCTTACACAGAAACTTCACTACTGTTTCTCACTATTATTGAGGATATATAAATGACTTTTTATTGCTTCTTTAGAAATGTCAGAAATTTCGAACTAGCAACAAATAAATAATCCAGCCCTCTTGTCAACACTAAAAATGCTTATCACACGTACACTAATTTTACACATTATAGCCTATCCTTTTTGCTATATAATCTAAGATTAATTTCAAAGTTCATTGTTGCTATTGTGATTTTTTACGTTTAATTTCAAAATTTGATTTCACTCTGCGCTGTATTCTAAACAGCTTCGCTCTAAACTTAAAGCTCACTCTGCTCCAGTCTGCGTTGTGAATGCGACATTAGCGTTAGAGCTTTAGCTTTTTTGTTAGCTTCAAGCTGACTAGAGATTTGACCAAATTACAAATTTTAATTCCTATGGCTGCCAACTTGGAGAATTTTGAAAACTGCTAACTATGCGAATGTCAAATATCAGATCTGAATGGCTTTTATTGACACATTTTTTTTAAACAATTGAGAAAAAAACAGCTATCAAAAATATTATTTTTACATATAATAATCTCGAAATTTTTGAAAATCGGATGGATTTCTGTCCTTTAATATCATTCACGAACAAAAGTTCTCTCCGTAAACAATTTAAAGTTGCAAATCGTCTCTGTTTTTATGAATCCTCATATATGTCAAAAGTATAATTTTATTGGAGAAACAATAAATTGATCATTTTTGTCAGCTATTTCAAATAATATGTATATGACATTTCGTTTTCTGCTTTAAAATGTGTAAATATTTTTCCACAAAGGATTCTTTTTCATGGATAAGGAGCAAAACGGCGGTTGCTTTGGTACCAAAACCTCACAATAGCTTATTGTAACACATAAGAAGTTTCATAAAAACAACGACATAATGTCAAAAACGTCAGTTGTGCTCAATTCCGCGATTTCAGTCGGCTTTATAAGATAGCTGGCGATAAAATTTTCTGAAAAACTCCAATTTCGAATGAATAAAATTTAATGCGTTTTTAACAAATAGCCTTCTACATATTTAACCAGTTAAATTATCGAAATATCTACTTGTAAACCCAATCTACTTACTTTTCTAGTCGAATTTTACTTACCAGAAACTTTTCCAGTTGACAGCATTTGAGTACTAACTATCCAATACTATCTTTAGAGACCGACTCCTGGAAAGAAAGACATAGTTCCAAGAGGAAATATAGAAGCTTCATTTATACAATTCATGACGCTCTAACTTTTGGTGGTCATCGTGGAATACAAAAGACTTACGACCGTAACTGTCAACAACAAAAGGCAGAATTACAATGGACGCAACGGAATGCAACTGAACGGTGTGAAATGTCGAATTTACGCAGTAAAACGGACGTCGAGGTTAGCTGCTTACAATGGACGCATGATTAATTGAAAGTGACAGTGACGTTTGACCCAAAATTTATAAACAAATATGGATAAAATCAAAAAACTCTTTTCATTCCATTTCAACTCTGCTTATTGCACACTTACCGCAGCACAGTTTCGCTTGACGGAACAAAATAAACAATCCCAAAGCTAATTTGAGGTTATGTTCATCCGTTCAGTTGCGTTAATTTCAGATTTTATTAAACTTGCTGCGTCCGACTGCGTTCACGTCCGTTCAGTTGCGTTCCGTTGCGTCCATTGTAATTCCGCCTTTACTCTTTAGGCACGTCATTAAGTGCCAAGTCGAAGCATTGCCGAATGTCGAGGGATTGTTAATTTTATATTCTAGAAAAGCGTTGTTTTTTTGTTCTGTCCAGTCTTTGTATGTATTAGTTTGTCTATGGCCCTATCCTTTGCTGACGTGCATACATTTGCATACAATTAAGATTCTTTATTCACGTACAACAACTTTTCGGTTCGATACGTCGAGTGATTCATATTTTCCCGCATCTACCATGTTGAGGCAGTCGACCAAATGTATACAAAACTGCTGTCAAAGCAACATTTGTTCTCGGTGCCTCAGAAACATGTTGTGGTCTATTCCGGAATGGACCAGCCATGGAAAATCTGTATACTTTTCTGCGGTATGGTATGCGACATCTAGTTCTTGTTGGTACTTCTACCCAAATGATGATGATTCCGATTAGCCATGCCTTTACTGTAATGATCTTTATAGTAGGTCTAAACCAGGAAAACGATGGACACAGTGTAGTCGGTTCATGTCAAATCAATTTAGTTTCCTACTCGAAGTTTCTGGTGTTCCTTGCTGAATTATATGTGACAATAGTGTCTTAGCAGTGTACGTAAATGCCAACTGATATGGCTTACCGAAAATTTGAAGTCTTATACGTGCTGATATTCTTAATGTTGAATTTGAGAATCTCCCAAGGGAAACGAGGAGGTGTGTAATGTTCTCAGAAGAAAATCACGCTAGAATGGTAAACAAAATCATTCGTATAAAGCTGTTGATAATTTAGAAATTTTATTGAAGGATTTGTAACTGGGCCGGCAAAGCCTGGCGTCGGCATCCTTTATCTTTTGTTCTTCTAACTGTACTTATTTATTGCCTAATTATTTGTTAGAGAATTATTCGATAGGAGAAAACTTGCATCGGCACAAGTTATCTTTGCTTGAAGAACGGTCGATAGGAGAAAGCCGTCATCGTAGAACTATCTATATTGACCTAAAGTTTATCCATGTTCGTATAAAACACCAGGAAGTCTGCCATGACTCTCATTCTTGTTTATTAGTCAATCTGGGAAATATAGCCAAGTAAAGTAATCCCAATTCGAATTACAAAACAATTTTTAGAAAAAAATAACTAAGTACAAAGATAAGTAAAAAGTTTTTGAAAACTTTATACTCTAATATGTACATATAAAAATTTAACAAGACGCACTGTCACCCATTTCGTCATTTAATCTTACAAAAATATTATTTCCTCAGGTTTTTTTTAAATTTTTTAATTCGGATTTGGCTGTATTTACAGTTATTTTATTTTTTGAATTATTCATTCCTAAAGAACATCATCATCAACGCCATAGGCACATTAACACATCGACAAATAAACATGAATTGGAAAACGAATGCAGCGGACTTCACAGGCAAATGAAGTGTAGGGTCCGACCAAAACCCTCGAGAATACTTCACAAGCCATGAAAAAGACTTCTAATATAAAATATTTGCAGTGTTCTTATGTAAAACTGACAAGTTTGATTTGAATATCTCCTCTGCCCTAAACTATAGGTACTATCATATAGAAAAATGGTGTTCTGATAATCTTAAGCTTGCTTTCTTATCTTCCGAACCGAAATAAAAATTTTATACCTTTTCCGACAAAATTATTTACAACAAGTAAGAAAGTCTTAAACCAATTCTTGTGATAACTGTATGTAATTTTGTATGGTCACTTCTCTGTGCAAGTATGATTTTTGAAGTGGTTTTTCGCATGTATTTCGAAAATGGTTCGTCGAACAGTAAAAATTGTTATAACCAATTTCATAGGCTTTCACATTCTGAAGAACTTTTTAGTACATTAAAACCGTCTAGGACTGATCGTTGTCACAGTATATGTAAAATCCCAAATTTTTACATGGCAGCACCAAGAAGGGGTTGCTCGATTTAGTCCCTTTTCTAAATTTTATTTACTATTGTTATAAAACACCATGTACCAAATTTGAGCTGTCTATGTCGACGCGTTCTCAGGCAGTGCCCGAATATATGGTGAAAAACAAAATTTTTCTATGGCAACCCTACGAAGGAGTTGCCCGATTCAGCCCATTTTCGAAGTTTTTTTAAAAGCCCGTGTGCAAAATTTTAGCCCTCTAAAAAAAGAAAGAAAATGAAAATATCAAGATATAAAAATATTTACCCTACGAGGGAGTTACCCGATTTGTACCTCTTTCGAAAGTAAATGTAATTTCTTTTCGTACGAGATTTTAGCTATCTTAGTGAAAGCACTTTCGAGTTACATACAAACAGACGTACAGACGGACATGTAAAAATTAAAATTGCCTTTAATATTATTCGTTAGTACCCAATCCATTTTTTTCTACAACCATTATTTCTATGCGTTAAGCGTGAAACACAATGCTTGCTTTTCCAACCTGGCCGGCCTCACCAACTTTGACAGTTCTGTAGAATGTATGTATGATATCAGGGTATCAAGCTCCCAATGGCAAAGCTGGTGAGGCCGGCCAGGTTGAGGTTGAACTTGAGTAGCTCTACTTTCTACTCTGCTGGAACTTTTTCAGCCTTGACAGCTATTTTTGTTATCATTTGATGCCAGCATTGTTTACGGGAAAAAGTGTAAGGGAAATTTGTTGAAAACAAAATTGGGAAACATATTTAACGTGAAAAGCCAATAGCCCAATTAACTGCTATCATACAGAAATAGTCAAAGTTCGTATTGTGAGTTGCAAAAGTTTGCAAGGCGCATCAGGCAGCCCCGTCATGGTGTTGCCATACAAAATTTTGGGTTTTCACTTTATTTTAGTTTTCGTCTAGGGTATAATATTATTTGTCTTATAACTTTTTCTCTTGTTACTGTTTACTAAGGGGAAAAGTCAGACTTACGTGATCCTACAAGAAAACAACAGTCGATGGAATACTGTGCCCATAGATTCCCTATGTACATGATTCTACTATAGGAGCACTCAGAAACATAAATCAAAATCAACTATTTTGCAACTATTTTTATGATTGGAATAGAAACTATTAGATTCCTTACTTAATAACTAGAGAAATCGTTAATTTTTTGACACATTCGAAAAATAAAATATGTATTATTTTTTAGTTCTGGAATAACAATTTTTTGTCAAATTTAATAAATGAATAGTTAAAAATTTTTTACTATAGTAAAACCCAAAAATAAATTTATCATCTGTTTTTTTATGTACATATCTATTATACGTACAACCTATCAGAAATTTAGTGATTTTATGATGAAATGACATTTAAAAAAATCATATCTCGAGAGCGGAGCAACCGATTCTACTGATTCAAATGCCAAATAAAGCTCAATACTTTATATTTTTCATACAAGCTATTCGATTCAGGTTGATGAGGCAGAATGAGCACAATAGTTAGTTCGATTCCGTCAGTTGCCAGTCTACGACTCCCTTCTGATTTTTTAGTTACTGACTGACATAAAATAGAGCACTTTTCGGTACCGATCGCTGTTGCGTATAACGAGCAAAGTCAACTGATGTTTTAGTCGCCGACTATAGTAGGTGATTGTGTAGTGTGCGGCTTGCCTTCCTCCTATCTATTAACTTATTTCCAATTTTTTTTTTGCTCTGAAATTGGGAATCATTGGTTAGGCGGAGATTACTTCACCTCAAACATGTTTTTCTCCACCAAACTACGTGTGGTATCTCAATCCCAGAATGGTTCTAGACTTTAATAACAGTTTAAACCTAAAAAGGGAGTAAATTGAACGGGGACTCACAATTGATCTTTCATGTCGCAGTGAATGCGAGGCTAAAGGAGCTACACACACTCAAGGAAATTGTACGACTTGGCATGCACAAGCCAAGTCATACGTGTAAGATTTGCTTATACGCAATAGGTTCGGCCGATTTCATTCATACCAGACTTGAGTCTCTCGACTTTCGCACACTCGCTCGTGCAAATTGTGCAAGTGGTCAATGCTGTACGATTTTCTTGAGCGTGCCTTAACGGCTTAAATCTAATTTGATATATTTCCGCTTTACTTCTTTAATTTTTCCAGTAATTTATCCTTATTTTTCAGAACAGTCTTATTCTTGAATGGCTTGAAACTATTAGATTAGTTTTTTTCACACTAAGTATGTAATGTACGGTCGACGAGGTTTTTACAGTATGATCACTTTGTCACCGGCAGAAAGATTGCTCATCACGTAGGTACTTCCATACTTTCAGAAGCTCATGGGACTAATGTAAATGTTGTTGAAAGGATACAAAGGGATACATTTACACCAAACCTACTGGATACGACCCTAAACGCATCGATTTAATAAACTTAAACTGAAACTAACAAAAAAAATCCGAGCATGCCCAGCTGTTGCACAATATCAGAAAAGGTTTTTGTTACGAGATCCCATGTATTTCCATTCATAAACATGTTAAAGCTATCAATCATAATCTATGTTAGTTACATATATTTTAGTTGAGTAATATATGACCGAACTCTCCCAAACGTCTGAAATTACTTCAATCATAGCCTATTTACAGCATTCAAGCAGAATTTCTTATTCAGTCAAATGTGACGGTACCCAAGTCGGAAATCTAAATAATTATCTTAAACCAAAGCCGAAAAATGGAGAATACTTATGTTGTAGTTTGTAATTCAGTGAAACGAATGATATTACATACTTCATTATGCAACATCAATGTAATCAACTTGCTTTTCACCTTTTTTAATTAATTCGGAAATTAAAAGAAAAGCAACGTGAAATGGAATGGAAAATTAAAAATTTCATTTCAGGGACCGTAAGAAATTATTATTATGCACATACAGGTATCTTAGGCAAATAAATGATAAAGGCAGTCCAGTTCTAATATCGAAGTTACATGCAGAACAGTAGAAATTATCCTTGCATGGGCAGAGTGAGATTCTTAGTTGTTTTCGTTTGGCATTACTCATACAAATAGAAATATTGGGTAAATTGATTGAATTTCTTTCCGGGGAAGGGAATTATATCGCTTTATGGAATTTCCCATAACTTTATTTTACCTGTGCATATATACATATGTACCTATAAAGGGTGTTCCCACCTAGGTGGTCTATAGAGCAGGAGGTGATAGTATTCACTTAGCAAACAAAAAATTGTATGGAGGAAGGCATATCAGCCGTTCTGGAGCTTCAGGGTGATTAAGAAAATATGCTAGTTTTTCATAAAACACCTTGAATCTTAAAAATACAGGGTGTATGGTCACTCATTGTATACAAAACTTCATGACCTCTCCAACGACTGCTCAACCAGCCCCTTGCTCCTCTACTTCTGCTCGCAGGAGTTTTGGTAATCTAAACTGAAAATTTTGGATTTACTTACCTTATTTTTACTTTCACCTTTATCTTTTTACAAAAGGGTGGCTAACATAAGTTTTTTTATAAAAACTGTATACTCTGGTCTCACCTCTGTAATTTGCTCGTTATTAGCTCTTAATCTATTTAGTCACTGAGGGAATAAACTATCTTTGAGAATAGCTTTGAGAATAAGTTATAATAGGTCAAATTAAAGAGAAGAGTCCAGAGTTTACAATGTTTTTTAAAAAATGTCATGTTAACCACCACTTTGAAATTTTTAACATAATCACCCTGTAACTCCGAAATAGTTGAAGTACGGAGTGGAAATCATCAGTAATTATGAAAAAATCTTAAAAATTGATACGTCAGCCTTGAAAGCTAAAAACATGCTTCAACTAAAAAATTATGAGATGAATGCTGAAAATTGAGAAAATTTTTTTAAAAATGAGTACCTACTACCCTTTTTTATATAAACTTTTTAACGCGGTAATATTACTCCCAGTGAGCTCCGCCGGTTGTGAGAGAAGTTTTTCTGCTATGAGGCGGATAAAAACGTGGTTTGGAAGCCAATGCTCACATTTCACTGATCAGTATAGACAATGCAATTGTTAAAAAAAAATTACAGCTGAAAAGGTATTGATCCGATTCGCAGAACAAAATAGATTTCTATTGACAACACTATAAACCCCATCAAGAAAGTTTAATTCAAAAATTAACACCAAAAAAATAATAGTTTTATTCCCTTCCAGCAGCATGGATATTAATTTAGAGGATAATGATCTATGATGACGAATGCAAATTAAACGATAATGCACTGAGAGAAATTTTTACTGAGAATAAACTCTGTACCATGTGTATCACAGAAAATTAGGTACGATTTTGAGCTTAGCGGACATTTCCATGTAAGAAAACAAATTGCTTCGTTTTACTCTACTGAATATAGAAAAATTGTTTTATTTTTTTGTTTTTTTTTTAGAAATTTACAGAAAATGTTTTGGTAGAATTTTTATTACTTTGGTGACCGACTGGAGTTATTTTCAAATACAATACTTTCATTTTTGTCTTTGTCGGGCTCGAATTACAAATAAGCATTCATTTCTTCTGCCGTTGCGTTGTCAGCACTGACATATTTATAATAAAAATGGACTGAGCCATCCTATCTATTCCTATAGTCAAAAATGGCACAAATTTTGGTTAAAATCTGTTTGTTTCCTTCAAACTCAAAATGTCCGTTGAACTGTAACCAATTTTGGAAACAGAATTGACAAAAAATTCAGACAAATATATTGCTTTTATACGTCTATCTCCTTCAAGCTCATTTAAGTTTGAAATGAAATCTGCAGAGGAGCACATTTTTTAGTAATATTATAAATAAATTTTTGTGTTAATTAAAACAACTTTAACTTCATAAACAATTTTTATTTAATGCAATACTACTTGCAATATCTTTATCGTTTCTTATCGACAAATAATAATAAATCGGCTTACATTTGTACAAAATGGTTTTCACATCCTGTTCAAAAATTTGTTCCATTTTTGAAGGAAGAACGCTCAGTCCATTCTTATTATATGTCAGTGATTATCAATAATGTATAAAACTTCTAAGGAGAAAATTTCCAGTGAATTTCTAAGAAAGAATTGAGGCCTTCCTACATCAGGTCGAGTCATTGTCGATTTTATATTTGAGCGAGACGTTGCAAATTTTTTTAATTGACTCGCAACATGTATCTGACCTCTGGTTTCCAATTTTCCTATTCGATTCGTTATCTGTATATTTACTTATTTGTGCTGATAGCTTTCTTTAGTTGAATATAAAGTTAAAGAGCTTTGAAAAAGGGATCTGGGTTTATATGGATAATTTCTTATCTAGTTGTATATTGTCTGTGTCCGTGCCGATCAAAAATCCACCCTTAACTTCTCTCGCTTCCCCTGTACCGTCTATACTTTCACCTATCCTTGCTTTCATTCATTCATTCCATTTAAGCATCCAATTCACCTTGGCACTTCTTACTTCCAGGAATCCTTTAATTAATATACTCATTCATTTCAGCCATACATTTGTATCAACGGAAATTACATTTATCCATCCCATTTATCTATCCTATCCACCCCCTCCCCCTTCATTCTATCGATCCATCCATATCCGTCTAATCCATCCAATCCAATCCATCTTATAACCGACCCCTTAAATAAGGGCAACGTACTAATGAAATATTACAATTATTAAAAAATAGTAGATGCGCACAATCACAATTGCTTATTTTTTCCCACGTTTACGAAATCGTCACCTGCCCAGCAAACCAAATTTTCTGATTTTCTTTCGAATCGAAGTCGCAACATAATGGCGGGAAAATCTTCCGATTTCGGAATCGATTTCTTCCCGAATTCATGAAATGAATGTCAATTATTCACTGTCGACAAAGAAATGTCAATTATGTTGGAGACTAATTTAGAGATTTTCCCAAACTTTTTTGTTGGCAACTTGTCCCGTCGCCCTCATTGTGTTAAGTATATGGGACTTCCATATATTCGAATGTTTGACAGGTCATACCGTAATTAGCCGATATTTTTTTTAAATGACGCGTCTTCAGTCACTAAGGGAACCAATTATCTTTGGAAATAGGTTTGAGACTAACTAACTGCTTAACGGCTATGCCAGAATAAAAATAAAAGGTAAGAAAATCCGAAATTTTTAGTTTAGACTGCAATAACTCCTGTGACGAGACGAGTACGGGGTTGATTGAGCAGTCTTTGGCAAGGTCAGGAAGTTTTGCATACACTCAGCTTTAGACGGTGACTGTACACCCTGTACTTTTTAAGATACAGGGTGTTTTGTTATAAACTAGCATAATTTCTTAATCACCATCTGTATCTCCCAAACAAACCGTTGACGTGTACGCCCCCCGCCCCCCCCCCTCCCCGTCATACAACTTTTTGTATAGCTCCAAAGAGTGGTATAAGATGTAAGGAGTCGAATTGTCAACAGCAAATAGTGGTTACAGCAGTATACTGAAGCTCTGTCCTGAAAACTGTATACGGGGAGCTACGGACTACAATGCTCTAAGGCTATGGAATACAGGAATCGTACCGCCTACCGGACCACTGTAGTGTATTCCAGGCGGAAGTGCTGTCCATTTGCAAAGCAGCAAGGTTGCTGCATACAACTCATGTTGTACCCAATGATCGGGTTATCAGAGTTTGTATTGACAGCCAAGCTACAATCAAAGCTCTTGACTCGATCACCATTAGATCGCGCCAATGACATACCTGGAAACGAGGCAGTGGATGCTCTGGCCAGAACGGGTTCAGCTATGAATATATGTCTAGCAGAGGATCCCGTAGGTCTGCCCCTGGAATCAGTGAAGAGGTCTTTAGATGTACAGGCCTGAAAACTGGCTAATCGCAGGTGGGGAGAACTGATCACATGTGCGATTTCTAGACAGCTGTGTTTGCCCTAGGAGGACTGAATCTCTGCTGAGAAGGAGCAGTAATGATGTGCGTAATCTTATCGTAGTTATTACAGTAAACTGCTTCTTTGGTAAGCATGCAGAGCGTATGCAAGCCCTATACAACAACTTCTGCGGAAGCTGTATGGATGAGCAGGAGGTTGAGAGCGTTCAGCATCTGCTGTGTGAATGCCCTACCCTTGACGTGTGTAGGAAGAATGCGCTCAGCAGCTACTTTTTCGACGAATTGGGGGAACTAGCAAACAGGGAGTTGGGGAGCCTGGTAAGGTTCCATAACTCCTGTGGCTGGTTCGACCGCACCCCGTAAATCTCGGATATCATTCCCAGGCAGGTTCCCACCAAGGTGGTATCACAATGGACCGCAAATGTTCTAAGTGAGGCTGATCGCAGAGATCCCCGCGCGATGGCCGCCACTCTAACCGAACGTAACCAAACCTATTACCTCCTACTCTAGACAGAAATACCCCATATAGCGAAAAAATTAAATTTTGTAGCTATGGCCTACTACGATGAAACAGTTACCTGATTTGCCCCCTTTTCGAACTTGAATCTACATTGTTTACAAGAAGTCCTCATCATCGGAATCTGAAAGGGCCGTGTGCAAAACTTCAGCTCTCTAACTAAACATGTTCTCGAGTTATCATGAAGACGGACGGACGTACAGACAGGCAGGCAGACAGATAGACAGACGGATATACAAAGATCGTCAACCAACCAAATTATACCTAGACAAAAGCAACGAATGATTTCCGCAATTTGACCAGCATAATTTACAGTCGAGCGTCGGGTGGGACTGTGGTTTTTTGGAGAGCACACAAATGAATGGACCAAAATATTATTCTATTAAAGGTAGTACCGGCAGAAATGACCACCATTTTCGCCATCTCTAAGAAGCCTTGAAGGAGATAACTGGTATTGGGATTTCAACTCTTCCATCTGAGCGGCTTATTTAATTACGACGAGACAAATTTGACAGATGATCATATTTAGGTTCAAATATTGCATTTTCAAACACGGTGTACAATATGTAAAGCGAGTACGAGATTCTTCAAAGTAATCTACATCTGCCATGTATTGTAAATCCTAGAGAAATGTTATCGTCATCCACAATTGGCTGGTTTAATCCAATTACATATATTCACCTATTGGTTTGAAAAGTTATTCGTAGGTACTAGGAACTCGAAAGCTAATTGGGAAATTTATATTAATTAGTTATAACAATTCCATAGGAATTTCACATCACGATTCCATATTCTTTTTTATACACACAATTCATAAATAAAACTCATCTCAGGTAGATTTCAAATCTAAAGTATTTAAACCAAATTGTTACTATCTTTCTTTCGATATGCTTAAACATAATAATAATCTCAACACCATATAAAACATCTTATTTTAATTTATAAACTGCTCCAAAAAGTAGGCACCTACCCTTTTTTTACGGTAGTTAATATACATATATATATGTACATAGCAGGTAGGTATATGTTTTCAATTGTACGATTGATTTAATGAAAATAAAACTTTACAGAAATATTTCGTAAATTTTAACGTGTAAATTATATAAAATTTAGAAAAAAAATGTGTTTTATCTATGCGTCACAGCACAGCATCAAAAGGAACTTTAATGAAATATTCAGGTATTGGTCAATGCAAAACTTACGGAAAGGTTAATTTGTGGAAACAGTGAATAATAAAATTCGCAAAATCCCCTGAATTTCGAAAAGCTTATTTTAAGCTTTCACAATTGCATTTCCACAGTTTGCATTTTTAAGATTATTAGATTTCATCAGTAAAATAAATATGCATATAAAAATTTATACTTCAGATCTACCTGCTGCACGATTTATGTTCTATAATCTGATTAAGACTTATAACGAAATGTATCTGTTTTGTATTTCGGAATGCCCGGTAATATGTAAGCAAGTACTTTCTAGGTATTTCTCGTCTCGGTGTATATTTCAACTTAGTTAAACCTTAAGAGTTAAGATTATGAGGAAATCGGGCTATTAACGAAGAGAAGCATAATCGAAGATGAACAAAATCGACTTTCACCTCATTTCTTTGGAAGTGGTTGGATTTTTGTGGATAGCCATAGCAACCACAAATTTTGTTAATGAAGGAATCATGAAGAGTGGTGAGGTGGTGAGTCAACTGTGTATGTAATAACACTTTTGCAACAATTGCTTTACAACTTATGTACTTAACAGACGTTTATTACTTAATTAAGATATAAATGTACAACAAGTTATTCGAAGAATAATTTTGCCCAGTCGGGAGTATAGATAGATTTTTAACAATGTAGACAAAATCATAAAAATTGGAATATAAAATTATTTTTAAGAAAGTAAGTCAGTAATACTTGTGAGATTTCTTCCACCGAGTTAATGTAGTAATTCGATACTAGTAACCTAAATACTTAGAAGAAAACTATGTTTTTCCGTAGCAAAGCTTTTGTACTAGGTACATATGTATGTATATGCTTAAAATTATAAATATAACATGTAATAAAGCTAGAATTGGTCTAAGACCAATTCTTATGATACCATAGAAGAATGCCCGTATATAATTTCGTATTCAATTTCAATTTCAATTTATTTGATTAAGGCATTGTACAATGAAGATGCGGGATCTTATTATTAGTACAACTTCAAAAGTATATACAAAATCAAAAGAAAAACAAAACTTAACCTATCGAAACTCCAAAATATTGAAATAATGAATACATGTGCCAAAAAAAAAAACACAAAAAAGAAATAATTGTACCTAATAGTAACAAGGAGTATGTAAACCTAACCAAACTTAAAACTGGAATAATAATTGCAATCATAAAGAAGTAATCAATCGAGCTAGATGTGAACACAATATACTAAGTTAGAAATTAAATAGAGTAGAGTTAGATTTCATAAATTCAAATAGTAGGTTTTTGAAGCAGTTGAATGTGAGGATCCCCAAAGAATTTCTCAAAGAAATTGGTAAAATGTTCCAAATTCTGACAGCGTGGACGAAGAACTGGCGCTTTGAAGTAACACAATTGGACCGAGGAATAATCAATGTTACAGTCCTGGTAGATATAGCAAATTGTAAGCAGTCATATAAATAATTAGGAGATTGAAACTTAATGATCTTAGCCAAGAATAAGGTACACCGAAACTTAAGGTAAAGTGAAAAACTGCATCCGAAAATAGACGAGACGTATCGCGAAACATGATCGTACCGCCGA
Source organism: Dioctria rufipes (assembly GCA_963924295.1). Lineage (NCBI taxonomy): Eukaryota > Metazoa > Arthropoda > Insecta > Diptera > Asilidae > Dioctria > Dioctria rufipes. The sequence continues at coordinate 118,647,676 of OZ002742.1, forward strand.
AGATTGTAAACATATCGCACTATTGAATTAAAAGCGATATTAAGTTTATAAAAGGACTCCGAGTCAAGTTGATAGAAGACCTCGCACCCATAGGTTACTATAGGAGCAATTAAAGAGCGAGCTAGTAATAAGCGCGTTGAGAGTGGAGTATATGAGGCAGATGACCACAGTGCGCGGAGACCACCATATACTTTTTGAATTACAATATCTATATGGTTATTCCACGTAAGGGTTCTATTAAATATTACCCCCAAGTTTCGAGCGGATTGAGCAAAAGCGATAGTGGAACCGTTGAGTTCAACCACGGGAAAGCTGTTTAGATCAAGCAATGTCTTATAAATAACTAAGCATTTAGATTTCTCTGGATTTAATTTAAGTTTGTTCAAAGCTGACCACCTATTTATTGATTCCAAATCCTGATTGATACAAAACACCCCATCCTCAGCCAAACCAATAGGACGACATATGTATAATTGTACATCATCGGCATAGAGATGTAAACGAGAATGTTGAGGGCAGCCAAATATATCATTGATGAACATAATGAACAGGATCGGTCCTAATATAGAGCCTTGTGGAACACCCGAATTGACTGCCTTGAATGAGGAGAGCTTTGCAGTGGAAAAGACTGCCTGAAAGCGTCCACATAAATAGTCAGAAATCAATCGTACGGCATGTATGCTAAAATTAAAGTTGTTTATCAGTTTTAAGCAAAGTGTTTCATGATCGACTGAATCGAATGCTTTGGAAAAATCAAGAAAAACGACCGCCGAAAACATGTCATTATCCAAACTTTCTCTAATATCATTTGTAATTTTCAGCAGTGCGGTAATACAATCATGCTTTGCTCTGAAACCAGACTGGCAGCTATGTAAAAGAGAGTTACTTAACAGAAAATTAGTGATTTGTGTACACATGATTTTCTCAATGATTTTAGATAAAAAGGGAAGAATAGAAATTGGACGAAATTCAGACGAACTTTTAGGGATAGGAATTACTTTAGATAATTTGAAATGGTTAGGGAAGCGTGACATCATGAAGCAAGTATTGACAATATGCGCTAAAGGAGAAAGAAGGTTAGGCAATAATAGACGAACAAATCTGGGAGTAATCAAGTCCAAACCAATGGAGCCCGACTTTAAATTTTTAAAAGCTTCCAATACGTCTATTTCAGAAACTCTTTGGAATGAAAAGTTCGCATGCGATTGAGATGATGACAATGATGAAAATGTCAAGTTGTATCCTGTGGAGACAGGAGGTTGATCCGACAAAAAGATATCATTTAGGGTATCGGGATCAACTTCACAATTTGTACTTTTAGTTGATTTTACACCCAAAATTTTAATATTTTTCCAAAGCTGTTTATTGGGAAGGTCGGTGCGTAGTATCGATGAGTAATACCTCTTTTTTGAGATGTAAATAGCATTTGTTACACGGTTGCGGAGAATCCGATATTCCTCCCAAAAATTGGAGGAGCGAAAACGCTTCCACATAAGGAAAGCTCTGTTACGAGTATGAATCAAATTAAGGATTCTATGTGAAAACCAAGGACACTGAGAATTAACCACTCTTTTAGTTATAAGAGGAACATGCCTTTCATGTAAGTCTTTCAGGGTATCACACAAAAACGTAACCTGCTCATCTACAGTAGTTTTAGATTGTACACTATTCCATGGGATAGAATCTGCCTCATCCGACAACGCCTAGAGATCTACACGCTCATAACAACGATAGGTATATGTGTGGGATTTCCGCACTCTTTCGAGGCAAATGTCATAAGTGAGCATTATTAAATCGTGATCCGAGATACCTGGTAATGATGTTTGATTATTAAAGACTACCTTAGACATATTTGATGTAAAGAAAGCATCAATTAGTGTGGACGAAATACTAGTGAAATGCGTAGCTTCGCTGTTAACGCGGCGTAATGCAAGGGAGCCTAAAAGAGTATTAAATGAGCAAGACTGACCTGCTGGGTCCAAGAAATTATAGTTGAAGTCACCTCCAATTATGATGGTTTCATAGCGTGGTACAACATCTAATAAAACGTTCTCAAGATTCGAATGATGACATGAAGGCGGTTTGTAAATACAACCAATCAAGCATTTAGTAAAGCCAGAACCAAGCTCGCAGAAGATATATTCCGCTCCGGTATTAGAATTGCAACTAGTAAATAAAGTCTTGCATTTAATGTTATCCTTCACAAATATTGCTACCCCACCACCACGCCGCCCACGTCTATCACACCGAAGCACTCTATAATTCCGCAAATTTAAAGTAACATCATCAATCTCTGGCTTGAGCCATGTCTCAGTGACGCAAATAACATCAATTAAGGAATTAGAAAATATTTCGCGAATCTCGTCAATCTTCGGTAGCAAACTTCTGGAATTAAAATGAACAATCCTAAGTCCATTGGCTTGATTACAGAAAATATTGATTAAAATTTTTACGCAAGCGCCCACGTCCAGACTGCCAAAACTAGCTATTATCGAATAGTAACGAGGGCCTCACACTCAACTGATTTATATAGACAAAAATTAACACGACAGTAAAAATTATAAAATCCAACTGAAAAACGTAATAAAATCTTATCTTAGCTATTGTCACCCATCTGTGCAAGTTTGATGTTTGAAGTGGTTTTTCGCATATATATCTAGAACGGTTCGTCGGACAGTAGAAATGATTATAACCAATTTCATAGGACCTCATATTCTGAAGAACTTTGCAGTACAATAAAAACGTATAGGACTTAAAAAGTTACAGTATACGTAAAAAGCTTAAATTTTAATATAGTAACACCAAGAAAGGGTTGCCCGATTTAGTCAATTTATGAAATTTTATTTACTATTGCTATGAAAACATCATGTACAAAACTTCAGCTCTCTACGTCGACGCATTCTCAGCCAGTGTAAAAATATACAGGGTGTCACAGACTAATATGATTATATTTTGCCAAATGATTCCTCTCGTCCAGCCAAGTAAAAAATTGTATGGCAGGGGTGGGGCAAAATGTCACCCTGTCAAGTTACAGAGTTATTAGTTAAATATTATCTTTGTTCATTAAACACCCTATATATTCAAAAGTACACCCTGTATGGTCTGTTTTAAGACGGAATTGTATGCAGAACCACTTCAAAGGAATGCTCAACTATCCCCGAAACCTTCCCTACACTACAGTTAGGACACTTCAAATTTAAAATTTCGGTTTTTTACTGTTTGTTTTTTAAATTTTTCGAGTTTTTGTCTTTAATACCCCCACTAACGTACACTTTTTTTTTAACAAAATTTGATATAGCACTTAAGTTCCTATTTCGTGGCGAGAATGCCTATATGAGAATTCCGATCATCGGCCAGCGTGGTATGCTTTTAAGGTCTTTTAGATGCACGATGCATTTCGGAAGACATTTTACATTTGAGTAACTATTCGGAAACATGCTATTAGTCAAGATGACCATTTTGTATGAACTCCAAAAATTTCCGTCCCTATACCCAACTAGATGTCTTTTCTTTATGCCTAATTCCATCAAATGCAATGGCTCTGCAACTATAAAATCATCTATTATATTCAAGGGAAGCAAATTCCGCGACTCTTTAGGGTCTCCTATGAGCTTTGATATAACAACACATTTTCAGAGTGATCCCCTTGATCCTATATAAAAGTTCAGTTCACTAAATACTGATCTTATTTGAGCGTTGATATCGAAAATGAATTCTCACTGAAATTACTTAATCTCCGTATTCTTATATAAGGGTTGATTGGAGATTGATTTTTGATATGAGACTTGGTATAAGAACATATTTCCCAAGAGCTGTACTCCCATATATAAATTCCCCAATACGTTATACAGGGTGTTTCCCACTAGGAGGTCAATAGAGAAGGAGGTGATAGTACTCACCTAGACGAACCAAAAAATGTATGGCAGGGGATGGGGGGGGGGGGCATATCGACCGTTTAGGAGTTATAGGATGATTAAGAAAAAAAAGCTAGATTTTCATAAAGCATCCTGTATCTGAAAAATGACAGGGCGTACGGTCACTGCTAAGAATGTAGAACTTCATGACCTTTTCAACGACTGCTTAACCAGCCCCACACTCCTCTCCCTTCAAGAATTATGGTTGTCTAAACTAAAAATTTCGGATTTTCTTACCTTTTTTTTTTAATTTAACCTGTATTATTTTTGCAAAAAGGTCGTTAACATAACTTTTTTTTATAAAAACTGTAAACTGTAGACTCTCTTCTTTAATGTGACCTATTACACCCAATGTGTTAGTACCTACTTCAATATGTTTTTGAACTCGGCAGCCTATAAGTATGTAAAAAGCATGGACTTAGCTAGGAGATATAGTCAGAGCCTTAGTTTCTGAAGGTCAATAAAAAAAATCATAATATCTTCGAATGATTGAACCCTTCTTTAACACAAATCTATGTATCCTAACTACTCTCCACCAAAATATATTAGCTCGTTTCAGGGTTACGGTGTATATTTATATGCATATTTCAATAAATATTTTTTGTTCCTGAACACTTAGAAAAAATTGTCTTCTCTTTATAATTTAGTTCAGATGAAAATTGCTTCGATTTTAAAAGATTATTAACGTTGCCACATTTAAGTCTTAATAATAATGGTGACGTATTGTCAAATTATTCGCAAATTAATTAAAAGTGATGGAGCCTTTCCAAATTTGAAAGGGTTTGGTCGAACAAATTATTTCAGCAATATTTGCACCAGTTAGAGATAATTTTAGTGATTATACTGGCAAATTTTTGACATTTTATATAATATCTACACATAACACGTCTCATTTCCATATTATGCTGTTATGGACACGTAGCAGTTGCGCTTAATTATATAGCGAGCCCACTAGGTATGTAAAATGTTTGCTTAAAATCATAATAATTATGCAGTTATAAATGCGAAATATGTAAAGGTACTTAGCATTAATGGCAGGTTGTCTATAAATTTCTGAAAGGGTAAATATTCCCGTGTATCAGCGCATAATTTTTACGTTTTGCAATAATTGCATTTTAAACACAATATAACTGTCGTGTCGCGTACCATTTTGCAACCCAAAAGCAATCAATGATGCGAGTTACATATGTAGTAATAATTATCAAAAGCGACAATTGTCGGTTCTGTGAGAATAATTAATAGTAGGTCAATGCACTGGCATGCATGCATAGCTAAGAATTTCGTAACAATTTTTCCTCTAATTTTGTCGAATGGGGCAATAAATTTCCCTTTCGATCGCTTAAATTTCCACCTTTCTTATGTTGACGGATTCTATCAGTGAAGGCTTTATCGGCCGACACAACGTGCGGTATATGCCAATTTGCCCGCCAATCAACATAACTGTATTGCGCAATACTTTCTCCTCTCTGTAGCTGTTGTAACTTTGTAAGATTACCCGTCTGTGTTGTATGTTGTTACGACCATCTACCTGAGCTATAGGTCGGTTTTTTGCTTCCACCGCCGATTATGATCGCTAACTTTTTTTACCAGCGCTCTTTACTCACTTTGATCGCAACGATGCCGACCGATCAGTTCTTGGATTAAACCACGACTATAATATAATAATAATAATAACAGTTTTCTCATTTTTCGGTCAACTGCGGCTTGGAAAAGACTGGTTTTCCGTGGACTTGGGCTGATCGCTATCGATTAAACTAGCGATTGGTAAATAATAACTGGATCTTTCATTCATTTGATAGTCTACATATAGAAATTGTTTACAGAGGTCGAGGAAACCATTTCAAGGGAAACTCATTTAAAATGAATGCACCTAAGTACAAGGCCTTCATTCAGTGCTGTAATGCCTATTTGCTCAGGGTTAGTATTTATTCTGCATTCGGGTTATTCAGTGAGCTTGACAGAGGCCAGATTAGGTATACTCGAATTTGAATATTTTTTATGTGACCTGAGTGAAGTATTTACTGAAGCAATGTGGTTACACTTAAGTAATTTTCTTACATTATTTTCAATTTTCGAATTACGAGTACAAACTGTGGAACTTTCAAATATTCGTCGTCAAACCACATAAATATATGTAAATAAGTCAAGTCAGCTGATAAGTTCGTTACCTGTTTATCTAACAGTTCTGTCATTAAAAATCTTATTATGGTTTTACACCGAACTGAACAATTAGGTACCTTTAAATTATTCGAACAATCCCATTTCTCCGCATATAAATGGAGCCTACGGTAGAATATAAATCTGTTAAATATTTTGTTGTTGATGTATAGAGAAGAATTTTATAGCCCCGACTCCTCTATGAATATCATTCACTTTCTGCGTTGCAAGATGATTAGTCTCTGATTTCGTTATGAGTTCAAAATAATCGGCCTAGGTTACTTCTATAAACATATACAAATATGTGAAATATACATACGACCAGCAAACCAGCCTTATAGATGTTACACCACAATTAAAAAATCATCAGATGATCCCGGAATTCACTGTCTCTAGGGAATTGATTGCTCATTTTGGATTTCATACATAAGGCCACTTGCAGAGATCCAAGAGAACGAGACATAAAAATTTGATCAATCAACAATTTTAATGATTGCAAGTCTGATAATTTTGCATTCGATTGCGCTATTGAAATTACTTTTCTGTTGTTTTCCTGCAAAAAATATTAAGGCGATCTATCTGAAATGTAAAATTTAACAGGAGCTTACAAGAAAAATGGTGAGCCAAATGTCACGACACAACACAACACATAACTTCTATGATAGTTCTAGTTCTCAGGCAGTATTCAAATATATAGTAAAAACCTAAATTTTTGTATGGCAGCCTTACGAACAAGTTGCCCGATTCGACCCTTTTTCGAACTTAAATTTGAATTATTTAAAAAAAAATCTGTGTAGAAAATTTCAGCTTTCTACGTTGACTGTCCAAATATATAGTAAAGGACGAAATTTTTGTATGGCAACTCTAGGAAGGAGTTGCCCGATTCGGCCCATTTTCGAACTTAAATTAACTTTTTTTTTTTAAAGACCGTGTGTAAAATTCCAGCCTTCTAAGTGAACGCGTTCTCGAGTTATCGTGCAAAAGGACGGACAGACGGACAAACGGACGGACATGCAAAAATCAAAATAAATTTTTTTTATGCGTGGGTGTCTAATCCATTTAGCTCGACCATCATTATTTCTATGTGTTACAAACGGAATAACAAACTTAGTATAACCTATAAAAACGTTGGTGGCATTGTTCATGTTGGATGGTTTTCGTTTGTGATCACAACCCTCGAGAAATACTTTCCAAGCCATGAAACAGAAATCTATGTGTGTGCCCTAGTCCAATTCTCTAATATGTTTTATATTGATTCATATGGAATTGTGACTAGACATTGATTTTATATATGCCATAAAGCCTAAACTATTTCCACATGGAGGACCATTGGGCAGCCCGCGCACCAGGTCTTGGTGAGGAACGTTTTCAGCTCATCCACAGATAGAAGGGCAGGCCCTAGAGTATCCAGCCTGCTCCGGGCGAAGGCCGGACAAGCATACAAAAAGTGTTCAGTTGTCTCAGGAGCAGGACAGATACTCAGGGCTGTAAACAACTCCCATCGTTGTTAGATGAGCGTGAAGCAAGCTGTGCCCGGTAATGATGCTAACCTCAGTTCTACATTGTTTTCTTCCGAGCTCTATGAGAAAATCAGAGATATTCCTTTTGGGCCCATCAAGAAACAGTTTTGTGCACCTGCAAGTACAAGGTAATAAAATAATAAAATAGTTTTGATTTAAAAGTAAACTTACCATTTTATGCCCAATAATTCTCAGCTGAGTAGTAGTTGAAGTAGTGTATGTGTGACCGTACTCCGAATCTGATTGCAGACTGATTCGATTACATCAGACCACGGCACAGCGATATACTCATACATATTACTCAGCTGAATGGTTTTGTTTGGGGAATCGTAGTTTCTTTGGTTCAGGTAAAATTTTTTAAACAATTTTGTTATGAAAGCTATAAAAATTTTATTTCGGTTCTGAAGATAAGAAAGCAAGTTTAAGATTATGAGAACACAATTTTTCTGTATGAATAGTAGTTTAAGATGCAGGAGCTATTCAAATCATACTTTTGTCAGTCTTCCATAAGAAAACTGGAAATATTTTAGAATGTTAGGACGAAGTTGGGGCTCTCATTCTTTAGTGAGGGAATCTGTTTCATGGCTTAGGAATTATTTCTCGAAGGTTTTGGGGGTGATATGATATATAGTATGTAGACGAAGGAAGTAGGTACATAGTACATACATGAATGTATATTATATGCATGAATATGTGTTCCAATTCCAATATGAAATTAATTATGTCCCGACCTTATGTAGAGACACAGAATCTGAAAATAACTGGTGTCGGTCACCAAGAGTAAATAAAAATTATGCCGAAACATTTCCTGTAAATTTCTAAAAAATAATTTATGCTTATTGCTTAACGGGTACACTGCCGTGAGATTTCAAAAAACCTAAAATTGTTTTTGTTTTTCTAGATAGTTTTTTTATACTTTTAGGAATATGTTGAGCGTTTAACCATTTCAAAATTCAAATTATTTCCGAAGATATAGATTTTGCTACGTCTGCATCACTATTTCTGCTTACTTTAGGGGTTACACCACATTAAGATTTCCAAAACATTTAATGTTTTTTTTTTTGTTCTTTTTAGATAAATTGTTTATACTTTGAAGAATATTTTAAGCATTTAACCATTCCAAAATGCAAATTATCTCCGAAGTTATACCAATTAGAAGTGGGTGCGGCAGGGAGTAGTTATATTTTCTTATGGGTTTTTTTTCCCGAAACTACGTTTTTCAAATTGGTGTACAAGATATCTCAAGATCTATTTAACCGATTTTAATGAAATAAAAACCACGTATTCTTCATAATATTATCTATCAGATATTTGTAATAATATTTTTGGATATCATTATACTTATTTTTTTCACCAGAGAGGATTTATATATGGGTATAACTAATATATATATATGTATTAATTAATTCATGCATAAGTCCATATTTAACTAAAAGTACCTATATCTTCCACGCTATTTGCTCTTGATCATGAATGTCTTGCGTTATATAAAGTACAGTATCGACTATACCTGAGGAATTACAAATTATGACTTCCACTTCTAAATGTATATTTAAAAAGGGCCCTTTCGCGGAAAGGCCCCTGAATTCCTATCTAAACCACTGGTAGCTACCTAACACTTACAAATAGCTCCAGAAATGTTAAATATCTAACGGTAACAAAACTCGAGCATAAAAAACATGTAACTCCACGATGTTATAATGAGGTATACCAAAAACGATCACAACCGCCCGAAGGTAATACCAAATAATTTCCAAAAATATTTAGAAGTATTTATTTTGAGCTTTCCAGACCAAGATTACCTAAAAATCCTTAAACCTATCCACTTCCTTACTGCTTCCCCATCTCTCCCTAATCATAACTAAAAGTTAATTACTATGGCTATAGCACAAAAAAAGACAATGAAATCATAGCTTGTCAATCATCTGACAAGAAAACAAGATAATTCATGAAATCTAGAGACATAAACGAAAGATAAGCCCTAGAGACCACCAATCAGGATATAGAAATCTTCAAAGGACAAAAACAACTAAACTTATCTAATTAGAACCTTTCGATTGTTTTTGAGGATGTATTGGATATAAAGCACATAAAGTCTATCCACTGTTTAAAAGTCACAAAAATTTATAGAATGTGTTTAGGCACGATGGCAGAAATGATACACACAGTAGTTACGGTGATGATCGACTATGTTTTGACTCAGGTGCCCAATGCGCCGAATCACAGCCATAAAGTAAATACATATTGTCCTATATAAAATATATTCATGTATTATAGTTTCACAATGAAAACAAAAATTTAATCAGTTTAAACTTCATTTAAAACTCACTTAGCATAAATTGCATTTTATTATCACGACACAAACTCCACCCCCACGGTATGCCTACTTACTGCGTGCATTGTCCTGTTTATCTTCGCATGTACACAGTACATACCTACATATATTTCTCTAATTTTCCCAATCTAATTACATATTCATACATACAACTATTAATATTTAAAGATGACAATAACAGGATAACAGATTTCATTTTCTTTTGCAAATTATATTGTAAAAAAACTTTTTTGCTTTTCCTAAATGTCGTGAGAAAACAATAAAAAAAAAAGTTAAAACAACTTTTTTCGAGATTTCATGGATAAATGGGGGCAACAATTCGGATCCTGTGGGAGTTTGTTATTATATCCCGTCGAAGGAAAAAACGTATTTGTACTCGGTTTCACAAAATTAAATAAAATTTTAAATATATAAAAATAAATTATCGAAACAAATTATAAATTGAGTGTAAAGAAAAACAGTTTTAAATAAAAAGTGCTTTTTTTTATTATTTTCTTTCCTCAAAATCGGCGACTGTGCTCCCCCTTGGGGCACGGAGTGGCGCCCATCGAAACAATGTAATTGAAATTTATAAAAGTAATCTCCACGAACTGGCAAAGATACAGCATGCAGCACTCCAGTTCCAAACCATTGCAAGGTTAAATAATCAACAAATCGCTGCAAAATTTTCTCCCCACCTCTTTCGCGGGATGGAAATAACTTTTTAGCCGAAAATGGATCCTTTCCAATAATTCTAAGCGACTATCATTACAGTTGAACCGCAAAGAACCGGAACAATCCTCGGTAATCCTCTGGTTCGTGCTGACTAAATTCTAATATTAGCCAGGATACGCGTTTTGTTGAAACATTAACAGTTCAAGTTGATTAACAAAATGGTTCTATTTCCCTCCACATTCACCAAATTATCTGGATCTCTTTCCAACAAATTATCTTATTAATTATTCCAGAGCATGGACAAATTCTTATTTTTAATGGATATCGACAGAATGTTCTACAAGGACAGAATCTACAGACTACCGCAACGATCGAGAGATTCTGTTGAAAGACATAGATATTCTTTTGACAATATTTATTAAGAAATAAAAAATTAATAATTTCACTCCTACGATCGGACGTTTTCGCTGCATCATATTAACACATGTTTTGCTGATTCCACAAGAAAATTTAATTATTTCATTCACGTGATTTAAATTATACTGAAGAAGTATTTTTTACTTCAAATACTCTTATTACCTACATGAAATTTCAAATAGTTTTAGCAAGTATGTATTTAGTATTTGATAATTCAAGTACTTTCAGTACATGTTGCTTTTAATAGCCATATATGAGGGTTGATGCAAGAGAGCAATTATCGATTCCTCAAAATTATTGACAATTAATACCTCTAACAAACTGCACCTAAATAACTATTTCTCTAAATATTTAAGCGCAAACATTTTTAAGCAACCACCCTGTATGTAAGTTCAGAAATCACAAATTTGTTTTTTTTTTATATTTTCCAGTGGACGATGCTACAGGACATTATTCATCGGGATTTTTCTATGGAAACAATTACTGGATGGGATCTCTATCGTCATGCGAAAGTATTTTTAAACCAAGCCAACCTTTATCAAAACACAAAGTAAAAGGACCTGGCACACTTCCCTTTTTGAACATGCACAGCAATAGTTACGTAACAATAATGAACAAGAATCCACCATTTCTTCCTGGATTTTATGTTCTTAGGATTTCCATTGAGGAGCCTTCCATTGCTCCCATTGTAATTTTTTTTTTTTTTTTTTAATAATATTGTAATTATGAAATAAAACTTTTATTTTTCAGACAAGAACAATTCATATTGGGATATGTTTGCCATCAACCTGCTCCGTTGCAGATGTTAAAAGACTTGCAATACTATCGCAAAGGGTATTACCCAACAGGACAATGAAAATTATGGGAATTCGTACGCCAACAGAAAAAAGTTATGACATGTGGTCAGACCGATCCTTTATAGTCCTTATGTATATTATAATTCGAGATATTTTGGAAGATAGTTGCTAATTTTTTTCTCTGTTATTCACTAGGTTCTTTTCGACTATTGTCTTCATTCTACTAGTAGCTGGCACATCCTATGATATTTTCCTTACACAGAGACTAAAACGAGCCCTAGATAAAAGTAATAAGGAACTCACTAACAGTGAAACATCCTCTGGTATAGGATGCAATTCTTCTGATTACAGTGGTTCGAACCCGCATGATGACCTGAAGAAAGATCTATCCGTAGTAATTCAATTGCCACACAATGTGGAAAACAATCATTCCGACATCAGTCTTGCTGGCAGTGCAATTCATGAACCTGAAAAAATCACCATTTACTCGGAAATGCTTCTTTCTTTTTCGATTATCACAAATTTTAATGCGATTTGTGACAGAAGTGTAGGGTCCGATACCATACCATCCATACATGGCCTTCGAGCTATTTCTATGGCATGGGTGATTTTGGGGCACACATGTATTGTTGTCTTCAAATATTCCGATAATATGGAATTGCGGAAAGTTGTTGAGAAGAACTTTCTGTTTCAAGCTATTACAAATGGACCATACAGTGTTGACACTTTCTTTTTTATAAGTGGCTTTTTAGTGTCGTACATCTACTTTAGAACTAATGCAAAAGGAAAATTGAAAAAACTTTCTAAAGGTGTCAATGAAATTACGGCAGGAACGTATCACTTTTTCGGGCTTGTTGGTTATCGTTTTATTCGGTAAGTACTAAACATATCACTTTTTCATTAATTCTATTATTAACATTAATGACATGGTCAGGTCATGGAAAATTTTAATATTTTCATTAACAAACGGCCCTTTAAAGTAAACATTCGATAAATTATGTATGAATGCACATATGAGTATCTGTTGCAATCAACTGAATTTTGTAACTTCTTCGCATTAACAGCTTACACATTGGGGCCAATGGGTTACAGCATAAAACAAAGTGAGTGCGTCAGAATTATATAAATGTTTTGAAGGGAGACTCTCAAATAAAATCTCACGCTGAAATAAGATTAACGTAATTATATTTGATAATTATCGAAACCACTATAGGTATTTGATATCTTTTTAGTGAGAAACATAAAGAAGATGCATGTTATAGCCACTGGAAACTAATCTTTCACAGAAAAACTCTCTAGTGGACAAATAAAATGTACTCAGATATTGACAGCTGTACTAATAAGTGAAGATGAGAAGGACGAATAGTAAGTCTCAGTAGTTCGGCTAAAATATTCATCTAAAACTCAACCCAAAAAAATAACAAATTATGAATTAGACATTCTTTTTTTCAACACCATATTGATACCTGGATATCATTTATCTGTGGCTGAACCATTCTTTATTTCACATGCTCGCACTATCATCACCACTACATATATTCTTCGCCTCTACTACTTCGTCCCCAAGATTTCAACATCCAAAGGTTACTTTCTACATTATCTATAGAACTTATTATGGGAGCTTTAGATTTAGAATTGAATTGAATTGTAGTCATTTATTGGCTTATTGTGCCCCGCTATCTATATAGTTCATCCAACAATCCCACTCTTCCTAGGCAGAGTAGTATTTTTTTTAATGAGATTTCCTCAAAGTCGGCAGGCTTTAAGAATATGAGTCAAAGGCCTGGAATCTACACTGTTCAATGGCCTAGCATTCGCATAACACGTGCTCCGATGTTTCATCCTCTTCCAGACACAACCTATATACATCAGTGGGTGATATGCCTATCTGATGCATGTGTTTCTTTACTTGCAGTGTCCAGTGTGACTATTCTGAGTTGATTCCTAGACAGCCTTAAAAAATCCTGGCTCCTCTTTGATGAAGGTCCTTCTATGAATCTTTTGGCTTGTCTGGAACCTATCATTGAAGTCCCTCGTTGGTCCATTTAGTTCTGGGTCCAGTTTTGGACGGTTAGTTTCACGGTGTTGTAAGAAATACCGCAAAATTGTTTTCGGATACTCCTTTTTTAGCCAGTAAGTCTGCCTTATCATTCCTATCAATTCTCGAGTGTCCTGGTACCCACAGAAGTGTTAAATGGTTCTTTGTACCATGGTTTGTTAATGCTTGAATGCATTTCCACATTAACTTCGTTTTGATCTCAGCTGATGAGATGGCTTTCAATGCCGCTTGGCTATTTGTATAGATATATATATTTTTGTTGGTATAGGATCGGCCGAGGTTTTCGTGCACATCTAGTGATGGCATATACTTCTGCTTGGAATATTTAGGTATATTTTCCTAGGATTTGATAAACTTAAGAACTTTATTTTACATCATGTATTCCTGCTCCTACTCCTTTCTCGGTTTTAGACTTGTCAGTGTACCATCTATTATATCTATTTCCTCCCTATTTAGTATCTTGTGTTTTCTATCTGATATCATATCCAGTATTGGATTTGCCTCTATTCTTTCGGTTATAGTGCCATTTACCATACCCATCTGTCCGGGCTCTGTACACCATTAAACCGGCCTCTTTTTTAACATCGTTTATAAGTGCCGGCAGGTTCAATAACGTCTCTAAAACGCTGATAGATGTTGTGCACATGGCACCAGTTGCACAGGTCATTCTTTGGAGCTTATTTAGCTTGTTAATGGCTGTCTTTTGCGTACATTTGTTCTACCAGCAGCTGAAGCATTGGTGATCATGGGTCTGACTACTACCTTGCATATCCAAATCATTAGGCTTGGCTTGAGTCCCCATGTTGAGCCAGCCAGTTTTCCGGACTATCTTATCTATATGTTTGTTCCAATTGAGCTCATCATCGAGTTTTATTCGTATTCGTACCGAAGAGGGTAGGGCTTTCTTGAACAAAACGTAGGGCTTCTTGAAGCTTTCTAGACAGCAAGCGCTCATATTTGCCTTTGATAATGATAACAAGGTAATCAGAGTAACCTTGCGATTCAATGCCTTGATTGTTTAGTTGAATTAACAGGTCGTCAACTACCAGGGACCACACCAGTGGAGATAGTACTCTCCTTTGGGGACACCCACCGGTGGTGTGAATCTCCAGTGTCTCTCCAAATAGCTGTGTCCTAAATATCCTGTTGGAAAGCATTGCTTGAATCCATCTGTTGGAACCACTCCATGTCTAACCAGTGCAGGTATTATTGACTTAACAGAGATGTTATTAAATGTGCCTTCTAGGTCTAGAAAGAAACAAAGGGCAATTTCTTCGTTGTCAATAGCTTTTTCTATACCATTTGTCAGGTTTAGTAAAGCTACTTCTGTTGATTTACCTTTTTGGTAGGCAAACTATTTCGGACTTAATGGATGCTCTTTATGCGCTCCGTCTCTGATATGCCTTTCAACTAAATTCCCCATTGATTTTATAACAAATGAGGGCAGGCTTATGGGACGATACGACCTGGCTGGACTTCAGGTTTGCCGCCTGCCATAGCTATACCTATATATCACCTTTACCTTCTTCCATGGTTTGAGGATATATCGGCATGCAAAGCTTGCTCTAAAAGGTTTAATTAGGATTGGTAGAAGTTCATCCAAGCCTTTTTGTAGTAGAAGGCGAAAGATTTCGTCTTCATCCAGCGACTTGTTAGTCCAGGAACTTTAGGATATCACTCCGGAAAATTTCCAAGCAGTTGGTCTTACGGCTATAAGGTATATACATAAAAAAGAGCGGCAAGTTCTCTACAAAAAAGATGGAATAAAGTTTATTGATAACACTAATAGTTTTCCCGTGATCTGGCATTTAAACTCCAATATCAATTTTGTATTTATATTTAATTGTTTTAATCCTCGTTTTGACATTTTTATAGACATTCGGGTATAAGTAACAGTATATTCAAGTGTACAAAATTAATGTTTCTGTTTTTGATTTCCATATTCTAGCATTATAAAAATGTAAAAGTCTACCGTAAAAATATTAAGCTTCTCAGGTCAGTTTTTCTTCATAAAAAAATGAAGGTTGGCAGCTTATTCTCTTTCGGTTTCTTTCCCTTCTTTCTCGAACTGTTCTTGATTTTCCCCCGGGACTCGATATAATAGCATCGGTTTCTGGGTCGTCGATATCGTTCCTTTTTTCTATTGAAACTTCAGCATTCAAGCAAGATATCCCACGACAATTGCCGCAAATTGCTGAACATTGGAGGCCGAACATTCGACAGCCGCACAGTGCATCACAGCCTTTCGAACAATTACAAAATATTATGTTCAAAACACGGTAGAAATGTTTTTATTGGCTTCCGCCGTTTTTGAGTACCCAATCTTGAGGATTCAGCTGATTTCCTAACCAATACTGCAGCTGGTAGTAAACATGATGCAGGTGCTCTTTATCTGCGTCCGCTGTTGGCGGAAATAAACTCAAATTTACTGACTTATTTCTGCCTATAACTTTCATAGAGCAAAGATAACGGTATGCGTTGAAGTCATCTTGTTTAACTGGAGCGCCTTACATAGCTAGAAAGATACGAAAGAAATTGATTCTCGAGGCATCACTCTGCAGTTTACCCTCCATGGAAAAGAGCAGACGTTGTGGCACATCCAGTGAAAGCTTGTAGAAGTAGAAGATGATCTCTGATGTCTTCGTAATCATTGATTGAGAAGCGTAAGGTTTTCTCTCGACCTTGTCCTTGTCCAGTTTGATGAAGGAGATCTCTTCATCAATCGGAATACGAGCAACCAAAAACGAAGACATTCACGTCTTCCCAACAACAACCGTTCTATTTATGTGTGAACACTCCAAAGCCGTTTCAATTATTAAAACGTCAGCATCGTCTTGAGCTTGTTTAATAACAATATTATTGGCTTCGAACTTGACAGACTACATCGAAATTAATCTGAGCTTGTTTTTGAAAAAAAATTTTCTTAGATCACTGTGACATTCATCGTCTCGTCGAAGTAGGTGTCAGCAGATGAAGATTTTGCTGCTCGATGATGTCGTTCCATAGTTTTCACGCTGTTGGTACAATTGTTGTATCCATCGAAAACTACGACAGCGTTTGAACCGTAATACCTTTGTACATAACCAATATACTTTGAACAAATCGAATCGAAAGATTCATTCTGATGCCATACAACCCGATGTAAGAGAAAACCTCCATCGATGACGTACGTCACTTTCGTAAAATCAAGCTCAGATGCCGATAGCTTGAAGACGTTAAACAAAGCTGACTTTTTTGCATACGCAGGTACCCTTCAATAAACTTTGGCAGTGTGAACGGAACTAATTCATATCCAATATAAATATAGAGCTCTCCTTCCGATCTTTTCATGGCACTGATTCTCTGGAACAGTGATAATGGAGAAACCTCGATTTCAATCATTACATGCAATTAAATATCAATACAAAATTTATATTAGAGTTTCAATTCCAGATCACGGGAAAACTATTTGTGTTATCAATAAACTTTATTCCACCTTTTTTGTAGAGAATTTGCCGCTCTTTTTTATGTATATACCTTATAGCCGTAAGACCAACAGGAATAAAGATATTAGCAAAAAGGTATGCGGACAACTGAATTTCGGGGACTTTTCCCACCTTATTTGGAGGACTGAAAGGTAAGAGTATAACAATTTCCATCTTGGTTGGAATGTTTTAGAAGAGGAGCCCATTATTTGCCTTAAGTTCCTGGACTATGTATGGTTTGAATGAGTTTATGGCCCATTTAAGTCATTGCCGTGTGAAGATCCTGGCAGCGACACGCCAGTCCTCTCTCCTGTTGTGGCCCGCTTCAGCTCCATTAACAACATATCCTGGAAAATATTTCTATGCAAGAAGCTTTAGAGTTTCTTTTCCTGTGCTAGTGTCTCTACCATCATCTTTTTCTAATAATCCGAGTGTGTTAGGAGGACCTTGTGACAAGATCTTGTGGATTTTGGCACAGACAGGTGTTTCAATAATACCTTCTTAGCGGAACATCTTCATTGCCACCAGGAAAATACGCCGAGGTAATTATCGCGCTCGGTTGTGTATCTTCTGTGACACTGATAATTGTTGCTGCCAGGTCTTCCATACAGAGCTCTGGATTTGGAAGGTAATTAATATGTTTATTGAAAAGTAGGCAGGCTTTTGACCTATTACTGGTTTTGTCATATATCAGCTTACCTGCATTTGTTAGCCCTTTATTGCGCCGTCCTTTATCCACGGCTCTTGTATCAGGGCTATATTTAGTTGCTTTTTTACTTTTCTACTGCTCAGTACAGTGGTTGGAGATTCACTTGGATGCATTTAATCATAGTTAAGGTACAAATCCTAGAGTTGTTGGTTAGGCTTTTTAGCTGACTTGGCTTTCACGCCGCGTTTTGCCGCAGCATTACCACCCGTGCCAGCATCAGCACACTGCCTCCTCCGTTTACCTTTGTTGTCCACTGCTCTACTTTGGGCACCGGATCTTTTCTCAGCGTCTAGGCCCGAAGGTCCAGCCTGCATATTATCTTCAGTTCTACCTCCAAGTGATGTTTCTTTTGGCACCATCTTTTGTTGAGGTGAAGAGACTAAAGCCTTCCCACCGGTTGGAGGTTTGCCAGAAGTTCCCTCAAGGCCTTTGTTACCAGGGCCCTTACTGGTCCCTGCACGTTGCTAGTCACTTTCTGATCCTTGGCGTTCTTTTAGCCTTATTTGTACTTTAGACTAGTTCATATAAGGTCTATAGTTTACCTTCTCCAGGGTCTTACAGGAATCTTCGTCGATGGAAAGTGTCAACGTTTGTCCTTTCCCATTGACCTTCTTGTTAAGTGCTCTCCATTTGGAAGTACTCAGACCCTCATTTTCGTTATTTAATCCTTTTTAGTATGGTTTCCGGTGGGAGATGATCCTCTCCAGGAATCCATACTATCCCGAATTTTGGTTTCGGGATTTGACTGTCCTTCAGCAACTTTAAATTAGCTCTTGGCCATGGAATTAATCTCGTCATAGCCTTTTCAAACCATTTGCGGGTTTCAATGTTAGCACACGTGATGATTAGCCAACTAGGTTTCATTGAGCAGCCCAGGAATTTCGCTTTAGTGTCGTCTTCTGGTGTACTATCAAAATCTTTTGAGCCTACTTAAGTTGCTCGGTGCTCATTACCGTTTCGCCCATGATTACCACCTTAATCCCCTCTAGGGTTTCTTTATAGGTGACTTTTTGTGTGCATGCCTTTTTCTTTGAAGACTGCACTGTCGGCGAGTCTTCTTCAGAGTGGTTCCTTTTGGCACCCGTCTCTGTCGAGTCTAGTGGTTTTAGGCACTTTTGTAGAGCCTCCTCGTGCTCTACTCCTGCACCTAAAAGCTTTTTCAGGCGTCTCCTCGCCGCTCCGGTTAACTTAGGCGCTTTAATTCTCGTAAGGCTGGTAATTGTTCGGACGCCAGGGACAGTTTATAGCCGCCTTGTTTCGTGGTATGTGTTAGTGTGAGTCTCCACTCTATATATTTGAAATGAAGGTCGGCTGGTATCCAGTTCGCATACTAGTGACTGAGTTTCCCCTAGCCATTCAGCCTTCGGCGTATGCTGCTCCATCTTGGCTTGGGTTGGATATGGAGTTTAGCCCACTAATCAGTGTCAGCCGTAAGTTCGTTACGCTGTTCCTTGGAAACCATTTCTGGTAGTGTTTCTTTATTCTAAATTGCAGCACAAATACGCCGCCGGATTCTCTTGGAAACCAAAGCTTTGCTCTCAAAAGCACTTTATGTCGAAATGTTCCTCCATAACTTATGTCTACGTGCCATATGTCTCAACAGGTGTTATAATTTCTTAGAAGATATATAATTTGACAATCACAGTTGTCTTCCGTGTAAAAAATGCTGATGTAAGCGGAGATTTATTGAAAGTAAAGGATCTGTTACTGATGCGGAAAATTTAGAGCACGCCCAGTTATTTCTAATTTATTTCACGTATAGTGAAGATACCGCATATTAGCAGTCATAATGTATCATAGACAGCATTAAAAATAAAGCAGAAGTTCACCCCGCTTTTATTAATTTAATCGAAACTATATTCACTCACACCATCCGCACGTGTGTATATAGAGGAAAATCTTTACGCTCAAGTTTAATTATGTACGGACGACCCAGTAATCTGAGTAATATATAAATTTGAGACGCAATTTTACGGATTGATGCAAAACTTGATCCAATTATGGTCACTAACACTAACTAATCAAACCCGATCTCTATATTTTAACAAAGCGAAGAAAAATTACAACAATGTACCTTCAGTCCATTGTTTTTAGCCATTCAAAATAAGAAACAGAATGAAATATCTATAGAAACAAGGCATATGTGTAAAAAAGCATGCTACGATCTTTTGAACTAAAGTCAAGGCTATCCTAGAAGTTACAAGATATTTCCTTATTCTGGTACAGAAAACAAGGATATCGTCAACTACTTGAATAGTCAAGCTGATGTCATTGCCTTGATCAAACCATTTGACACCTCCAAATTGATAATGGAATGTAAAATTACCCTGAACACACTCTCAGAATGAAATAGGTAGATTTTTTCTATGGATACTGATTTATAATAATATCTCGGGAAATAGAAGATGAATGAGCTCACACGAGTCGGAGTAAACTTGGAGACCTACCCCTCTGCAATCGCAATCGCACAAGATACTTAATATCTAACATTTCGGCTTGGATTGACTCCCAGTACAATTTTGGGTCGATAACCTCACAGGCAATAGAACTGTAAGGCAAACCCACGTCAAATGAGGATACTTTTCAGGCTAAATAAGTACTTCTCAAAATTCTGGGTGTCCGCTATCACTGGACATACCTATCTTAATGGATACCTAAGACCGAAATAGTTACACACACAGTGCTGCTGTTAGTGATAAAATAGATAAGCGTGAGAGCGTTACTGAAAATGTTTTTTCAACACAAATTTGCAGTTAATATAATTGAAGGCGGATCAATTCTAATAACTTGCCTCTATGGTTGTAATTCCTGGTTGTATTTATTTTAACAAATATCATGCGGAGTGGCTTAAGAGTAGTCAAAGATTGAATTCAAATTGACCTAAAAGGTAATGGAGATATCTCAGGACTACAACTGAATATAGTCTGAAGGGAAAATATGACTCTAAACTGTTAGAAAATGTTCAAAAACACCAAGAGCGCTAGCATATAGACGCGGAAATGGATCTAGATCATAATACTCTAAAGGAGTGCTTTTCATAATGTCGTTGTTTCTAGTAGACCTGACGATCCACCTCCAACATATCCACCGTGAATTCAAATTCTTCTACGCATAAACGCAAATTATGCCTAAACTGTGTGGATATAGTTCAAGTTATCAACTCCAATATCGCCGCCGGGTTTTCAAGTCAGTTAGAGCTACGAAATATGTCTATAACTATTCAATTTCTCTTGCTCGTTTCTGACTGAAACTATTTAATTCTCATAATTTCCTGCAATATTATATGATTTCTCTGAATAAGATCGTATCTCCACAATTTCCGACCAATAGGTGATTTGTGATTTTAGTTTAAAGTATTTTTCATTAAGCTTCTATATGAACAGAATTAAATTGAATATGTAAAAATACCTAAATACAATAACTAGAATGACATAAATTCCCCATAACTAGACATCACAAATTCTCAAAACAATGGATGTTGGGATTCAAAGTTGGTCATTGGTTTTCAGCTGCTTTATTTAAAATAACACCCAAACGGCACACAGCCCACAAACCTCTTGATAAAATCACTACCCTGCTAGGAAAACATTAGAACTTTTATGACAGTCCTTTTGCTCTTTTTCTGTATTTATTATAATATAATTTAACACTGAAATTGTAGGTACGTGTTCTTCATGGTAACCACAGCATAATTAATTACGACTCATTTGCATTACCAACATTTGTCGCATCATTTTCGTAAAGTTAAACAGGACAGTTAATGGAAAAACTCATACAATTAAATCCTTTATTCTTTTTTGTATACGCAGGCTTACAACGCCGTATTTATTTGTTTTGGGAGTGGTCGAAGTTACCATGAAGTATTTGGAAACGAACTCTGTGTTTGATCCGCCAACAAATGATCACATAAATTGTCCTAAATATTGGTGGAGAAACGCTTTGTACATTAATACTCTGTTCCCAGTTGAAGATATGGTATAAATGTTTATAAAATATTTCCGCAACAAAATTACTAGAAACTTTTTTGTTAATTATAGTGCATGCTATGGAGTTGGTACTTAGCGAATGACACCCAGTTCTACATGATTGGAGCCATCATCCTAATCATAGGGGTTCGACACTTGAAGCTAGCGTCGGCTATAATGGCCGTTTTCTTAATATCATCGTGGATAACAACAGCAATCGTAGCCTTCACCCATAATCATAGACCAAATTCAGATGATCCTCTGGCATTGTTCGACAAAATTTACGACAAGCCATGGACTAGATTGGGACCTTATTTAATTGGAATGAGCGTAGGTTGGATCCTTTTCAGGACGAACTGCAAAATTGGAATGAATCGTCTTACAGTTTTGATTGGTTGGGCATTGACCATAGGTTGCCTATTATTTTTAATATTTGGCCTACACAACGCTGAACTATCTCAGACAATAGCCGCTGCATACAGTTCGCTTAGTCACTCGGCATGGGCGATAGCCTTGGCTTGGATCACAATAGCATGTTCAACAGGTCATGGTGGCTTTATAAATTCCATACTGTCAGCTCCATGTATCTATCCCTTCTCAAGGGTCACTTATTGTGCATACCTAGTGCATCCCATAGTCATTCGAAGTCTGGCGCTGAACTCGGATGCCCCTCTCCATTTGGGTGCTGATTCAATGGTATATTTTAATCATGTTAACAAAATTTTGTTTTTATTTTCTTATTCTTATTCTTACAGGTAATCACCTTTTTCGGCCTTGTGATGTGCTCATACATTCTATCCTTTGCTGTGTCTCTTTCATTCGAGGCCCCAGTAGTCACGATGCTAAAGATAATGTCACCAAATCGAAAGAAGCGCCTGGCTTAGTCAATGTAATTTAGGTGCAGTCTATTTGTTCACAATTCTAGCTCAAAATGATCACAGATGTTAAAAGACTTGGGACAAATATAGTTATATCATCAATAGCTAAATATCAGATGTATAGACCTAATACATTTCGTTGGGACTCATTTATGGCTGCACTATGTCTGCCAGCAACAGTAGACAACATAAAGAACTGGAAACTGACTCAACAGTGTGCATTAATTCTGTAGAGCTGCTATTTACTGTTCAATAAGTGTAGCATAAAAACTCATCACTTTTCTTCAAATGCATTCTTACCACTCTATATACTGATGTAGCAATTCATTACTTCGTTATTGTTTCATTCATCTCCTTTTACGTACTCCTTGAGAACCAATTTATCCAGTTTTAATTATTAAAATATTCTTAAGTTAAGAATAATTTTCTATGAGACTTTAAGACGTGAAAAATCGCTTCGCCTGCTTTTGCATAAAAGATAAATCAAAAACAAAATTGTTAAAAAATTTAGAAAATAATTGGCGGAGAACTGATTGAATATATTTTGTGCGCGCTTTAGTAATAATAAAAGTTCTTCGGAAGTTTTTATTATAACCACATAGAAGCACTCTCATTGTGTGATATATATAAAATTTTATTCGTTTTAATAATATAATCGTTAACTTTTATTTAAGATTGTAAATTTGTACTGTGCTTATTTTATTATATTTTTATTTAATTTGCTAACTGATGTATGTACATTTCGCTAAGACAAATAAAATTGTTATAAGTTATATAGAGCTGCAATTTATTTTAAAAGGATATATTGCATTCGGTTGGTTAACCATGGATTGAGAAAATTTCTATTTATTGACTATCCCCTCCCAGGTCACAAAAGAATTATCCAAGTGCACATGCTTTTTTTTATATACGATTTTCTTATTTTCAAAGGTCACCAGAATTCACAAATGACCAAACAGGAGATTCACCGACCTTTTAGCCTTTCCAGAACCAGCTACAAATAAAAATATAAAAACATTTTCGATTCTTTGAAGAATTGTTTGGTAAAAATAAAATTAAAAATATATTAACATTTTCCAAAACCGAACATGTTTGTATTAGGTGCGGTTATTTATACATATAACATCAAGTCCACTGAGATTTTCGAATCAAGTCTCTACACAAGGCAAAGAAATATCACCTATGTATTTTCAACGATCTCAATTTTACGCAAATTTACTGAATTCACTTTAGCATATTAAATAGTGTATAATTGACGTGCTAGTCCAATCACTTTTCAGATTTGATAAAAAAAACACATTAGATATTTAAATGGAAATTTTAATGTGACTTAGAGTAAGATGAATTTAGGCCTAAAATATATGTGACGTATTCACACAGATCTAAGGTTCAAAGTAGCATTTACCCGGTTCTACAAAGTAAGGGACCATTATTGCAGTTAGCTTAGTTTGATTTTGTGGATTTACAGCCATGGACAATAATTTGGAAAGTGAGAATAATGCTCAGTACATATTACTGTCGTTATTACTATAAAATTCGATTTTAGAGAAACACAGGCTGTTTTTGAGCATTGTTAAAATGCATTTGCGCTGAACTACTAATAAATAATTAAGATCGTTAATCTTTAATCCAATACTTCCAATTGAAGTTTCTACTTTGAAGTACAGAGTTGCTTCTTAGTTTTTTCTAATTTAGGGACTAAGTTGTTGCTGTTTGCAGACGTAACTAAATCTGGCTTAAACATCAGAAATATTGGCTTATGTAATTTACTAGACCGAGATAGGAGTACAGAATGAAGTAGTAATGCCACATAGCTAGGCGAGCTCAGTTACATTTCTGGATATCCCTGAGCCGATATGTGATTTTCCTTTCTGTCTAACAAAAGATACCATACTCAAACGTACATCAGTAGGTCACTTCATGTACTGGAGAAAGATCGCAAGATAGATCCATGCCAAGCGTTACATGGCGATTCTGTCTATGAAAAGGGCAATGAAACTTCTGACATACAGTAGGACAGATGTTCACTAATGACACTTTTACTGGATTCACGGCGATTAGTAACTATCTAATTTAGGCATTATTTATTTAACTATTATCTCTGTTGAAATCAATGGTTATACGAGTTTCTCAATCACACTTAATTTTTTAAACGATTGAATGTAGACCTGTTTCAGCATATCGGCTATCCTCAGTGCACTAAAAATTTATTGGTCTCTTATAGTGGGTTGCAGAGTGGCGAGTAATAGAGCTCCGTGGTCCTTGTCTAGCAATGCTCGACAGATCTCTAGTGATTTAATCTTTTTGCTTTGTGACACATATGTAAATTCTTTGCATCTACATCAGGTACATATTCTTGTCTAATAAATGAGATGCAAAACTGGAGCTGGAGGTCTGTAGGAACTGGTATGTTCATATATTCTTCTTCTCTGCCGAAACCATTCTATTTATTATTTGTGTGACAAGGTACGAGAATTCATCAAACCCCAGAAACACTGTTTAGATTTTTACGTGGCTGCTTGGAGTTTCTCCACATGAGCAATCGCGGCTTGCGATGTTCGTCAATGAAAAAATAGTTTTCAAGTCATTGTTAAATTATCTTTCCCGTTGAATAAGTAACAATTTTAAAAATAGGTTGCTTAAAAGTTGTGTAATTTTGATGCAATAATGCATTAATCCATTCTAATTATAAGTCAGTGAATAATGGTTTCATGATATAGTCTAAACGAGCTGTTATGCTAAGATCATAGACACATTCGTTGTGTTAACATAAAACTAATGAGTAGATTCGATAGACTTTATTAAATCTGTTCAGGATATGAAACAATCTGGACTACTCTCGAGGATATAGTTCAACGATGATTAGAGTCCTAAAGGGAGTTTTTCCTGATATAACGAGAAACTTGGCAGAAAAATTAGAGAAACACACTACTGTTTCACGATGAAAACTGCTTTCATGTAGTTCGGGCCGTGCGCTCACCCACACGCAGAATGTCACATTTTTACACACCATAACGTTCAGGCGACCGATGCGTTGTCATTTCCCCAGCACATCAAAGCACATCGCATCGTTCAGCCGCCCAAAATATACACACCGGTGTGCACATTTTTACGCTACGGTCTGTTAGGGCTTAGCGTAGTGTCTCGGTGCGTTTCGTAGTTTTGACGTTTAGCGTGGTTTTATGCTTTCAAAAGTGACATTTAGCGCGAATTTGCAAATTGAATTCAATTGATTGCAAATTAAAATTAAAAATGGAACATATTTAAAATTTTATTTTAAACGAACATAATTCCTTTTTTCAAAAGGAAAATACGGTTGCTGTTTTAATGATGGTAAAAATTCCTTAATTTAGTAAAAAATTAATTTTTTAATAAAATAATTTATTTCAGATAACAAAATCGTTTTCATCCAAATCATCTCTATCCTATTGGGTTCAGTTCTTTGTAAAGAATCAATTCCTCATCATCGTCGTCCAGTTGAATAGCAGCTGCCTTTGTAATTTTACAAATTTATTATATACATGAATGAGTTCGTAATTATTACCATACCTGAAAAGAGGCAATCCGTTTCAAAACTCAATTGAGGTTTCAATTGTATCGAGTAATGTAACTTTGTTATTCATTTCCCTTTTTTATTTGCAAAATGTTCACTTTAAATTACACTAACAACTTTCAAAAGTGACGTTTCGGATCGAAGTGCACACCAACCATTTAGTTGATAATTCGGTCACGCGACATGCACATCACAACGCTTCAAAGAACATCGGTGTGTGACACCTGAACGTAGGGCGGGTTGACGTGAAGTTACTTGATATTTTGTTTGCTAATGTCAAAAAATCATGAAAAGCTAAGAGAACTGGCTGGAGAAACTTCTGTCATGAAGATAACGTTAAGTGAATTGTGGACGCTCAAGAAAATTTACCGCAGATTTACACAAACTTAAGAAGATACTTGGACTATGGAGGTTCTACTTCAGACCCATTTCCGTGCTATTTTGATTAAGAAGGCAGACAATGGTTATATGCGTGTGGAGAAGAGATGAGGTGAAAAATTCGTTCATCAGCCTAATACCGGCCGCACTACGACAAAGAAGATCCAGTTGCCTCTTTCCCATTTGTGCAGTTCCCCTCTAAAATGGCTTTTGGTAGGTTAAATGCTGAGTATGGACCAGTATACGGACTGTCGGCTCAGGTTTTACCCAGATCGTCCGATTTTTCGTTGCCCAGGATCCGAAAATAAAGTTACCTTGTTGTCCTTAGACAGCAGTTAGAGTTTCGAGTGGCAGCTCACACTAGTTTCGAAAGTTTTGGGAGGATAGAGTTAGGTGCCCAGCTTGACTATCTGAGCAAATGCAGATGTTAGAGTTCTTGCAGCCCCTGTTTGTATACTCTAACCTAACCTCTATAGCATAGACTTCCACCTGAGAAATGGAATGAGGCATATCAAGCGGAATGTAGAGTTCCACTTCTGGATCGATCACCCCTGCGCCTGTTCGAATGAAAATCTTTTAGCATATTAATTCTTAGTTTAGCGATTTAATACCTATTTCATACTACATATGATACCTATCGTAAAAATTTTAGTAAGTATATTCTATAAGAAGATATGATTGAAAAAAATTGTAGTCAGCCATTCTGACGTCAGAATGGCTGGACCATATTTATTTTAAATAGAAAAATTTTGAAATGGTGGATAACTTTTTATTAGCGCTACGTAAAACATAAAATATGGTACCAAATTGGTACTAAATCCTCATATTACAGGATTTTGAAAAATGATTGAAATCAAAAATTCAACGAAAATTTGGGAACGTAATCATTTATTTCTTACTACGTATTTGGCTTTATTAAAAATCATAAAAACATTTCCTAGAACTCTTTCGGGAATAACTTTCTAACTAAAGTAGGTAAAATATTTTTATTTGCGATTATTGCCTTTATTTATGGTTTTGAGAATCCACTGATGCCTTCTTTCTTTCTAGATTAGCAATTCAAAGGTAGTTTTTAGTATGTGCCCTTTGTTTGCCGCACCTTGAAAGCCTAAATGATAGTTCGCCCCTTATGTCCTCTATGTTTCTAAATTGGGAGTTAAATGCCATAGTTTCTAGTATGTACATTGTGCTGCCAGTCTGATCAGACTGTGTGATTCAATCCTGGCTGTGACATAGAACATAAAAAGATTCTTGACAAAGAAAGAGATTTTTTCTAAAGAACGCAAGTAGCCATTTGTGAAATTTGTACGAAAAATTATCGACAAACACTTGACGAGAGAATCCTGTGACAAAAATGTCCAGGAAATGTGTTCAGGGTTTACACATTTCGTCTAACAAATGTCACATTCATCATAACAAATTTGTCATACTTTGTTTCAATATTTTTTGACATAATTTTCACAAAAACTGATCACAATTTGTTGATATCTTTCACCAAGTAATGTTACTTTTGTCGTTAAACTTTGCGATTTTGGTGGCATTTATGTCAGCTTTTATTTTGTTTCGGGGATCCAAATTAAAGCCTTATTCCAATTCAAAAGCTATATATTTATTATAAAATGTATATATAAATTGTGTAATTGTTGATATTTAAGTTGAACGTTTTGGGTCAGCTTTGGAGTTACGCCAGGGTCAATGCGTTCAACGACGGGGAAGAAGAAGAAATAAATACTAGGCTTTGACGTTTTAAAAGGTGAACATTGATTTAATTTTAGACTGAACAAAAATGTTTTATTTTTCTCTGAAGAACACAAATGCATTGTATTTTTTTTTAGATAATCTTAATACTAACATAAAATCTTAATAATATTTTTATATACTTTTTATTAAACACCAACTTTGTCAAATTTATTGTCTGTGATAAAAATCTTAATACTATTTAACCTTTTTTCTATAAGATTATACACAAACTGGTTAGATTTATTGTTTGTGACAATACACAATCTTAATACTATTAACCTTTTTCCCATAAGGTTATACAAAAACTGGTTAGATTTATTGTCTGTGACAATACACAATCTTAATGCTATATACACTCTTAATACTATACACACTAGAGTTGTTTTCCACTTCTTACGCTGTATGTATGTTTTTATGTTAGGTGTGATCTATACTATCAGCTACGGGATGACGGGTATATCTCGAATGCGGTAAACCTCGCACTCGGCAGGAATTTGAGAAATTGTCTCGAATACGGAAAACCTCGTACTCGGTAGGAATATTTCTAGCTACGGGATGACGGGTATATCTCGAATGCGGTAAACCTCGCACTCGGCAGGAATTTGAGAAATTGCCTCGAATACGGAAAACCTCGTACTCGGTAGGAATATTTCTAACTACGGGATGACGGGTATATCTCGAATACGGCAAACCTCGCACTCGGCAGGAATTGAGTTGATAAACTTCTTCGCAGGCTATAAACTGAAAAGTTCCTAGCTGGTCGAAGCTTGTTGACCAACTGATTTATTCATGGTGCCAGCTCGCCTTTTATAGACGTGAAAGTGTTGCCGTCTTGATGATTCCATTCGACATTTGACATCTCAGGCATCCTGAGTTACCATCATTCATGGAACGTCAAGACGGTTTGTTCATACATGAACATTTAAGTTTTACTTCATTGTAAACAAATCAGTCAGTCAAATCGGGTTAAGCACTACTTGATATTGTACGGCATGCATTAACGGAATTTTATAGATTTAAAATACTTATTTGTAACTTCGTTACATCCCCCTCTTTCTTCGCAAAAAAAAACTGTTACACTGGCTCAGTTTTTGTTCTTTCACAGTCAACATTATTTATAGTGGAAAACAAAAAAATTTTTTTTTTTATAGTGGAAAACAAAATTTTATTTTAATTTACAGTCTTCGTGACATATTTACATAATAATTAGAAAAAAATATATATATATCTTTATTTTTGGTTAAGCCTCTTGGGCAGAGGTGGCAATACTTTTCGCTGCCCCTTACAACGAAGAACTCGGCAACCATTCGCTAGAGTGTGCACCCGTAACGGTCCATTTGGTCCATGAGCCACAAATTTTGTTGTTTTGCCAAACGGGGCTAGCACTGCTTCTATTCCCTGGAATAGATCTACGGTTAGTGGTGTCGGCTGTTTTTTCTTAATTTGGTTTGGACGAATAGTTTCTGGTCCCCTTGGTTTTGCGGCCTTAATTGTTTTGGCGGTCTTTGGTTCATTCTACTGAGCAATCTGTTCAGCGGTGATGTTTTCAATTTTCTTTACAATATCTGCTACTGGTGTTCGTGGTGTCAAAAAGCTGCTGGGTTTTTGTGGCTGAGTGGGTTTCCGTTTACACGAATCCCGAATTGATGATGGAATCAATTTTGCACTTTTAGGTGCCTGCATGGTGGTGATTTGTACTTCTATTCCCTGCGTGGAGGATGGAGAGATGGTCACTTGACGTGTTGTCGCCATACTGTTTACTTTACAACTGGCCCATTTTGGCTTGTTTACATGACTTAAATATATGTTATGGATATTACCGTGTTCTTGTTTATAATACTTTTTTAGATCTTTCACGTGAGTTACGCCGGCAGTGTTTCCTTCTGGTGTTGTGAGTTTAACGATGACAGGAGAAATTATTTTAGCTACAGTATATGGTCCAATATATCGTGGCCATAATTTTGAAGTGTAATTTTTTTCGGTGGATGAAAGTATTCGTTCTTTTCGTAGAACTTGTTCTCCTACTTGTGGACACCAATCGCGTCGGCGTTTATTATAGTATCGACGTTGATCAGTAAATGCCTTATTCAGACTGATTCGGACGATTTCATATATTTCCTGTAGGTTTCTCGCTCTTTCGGTGATTTCTGTGGTCGGAACTTTTGCTCCTATTTCTCCATATAAACTATTTGGTGATATGATTTCTCGGCCGAAATTTAAATAGTGTGGAGAATAGCCGGTAGATTCATGTTTGCTAGTATTTATAGCCAACATTAATTCTGGTAAATGTTGGTCCCACTTCCGATGGTCCTGGTCCACGTATTGAGCAATCATTGTTTTTATCCCACGGTCTGCTTTTTCGGTCGGATTAGCTTGCGGTGTATATGGCGGTGTAATTCGATGTTTTATTTTTGACTCTTTTAGCAGAGTTTTAAATTTTTTACTTGTATATTGAGTGCCATTATCGGATATTAATACTTCGGGATAACCAAAACGAGAGATTATTCTTTCTCTGAAACCACGTATTAGTCCAGCGGTGGTGGCTTGTCGGAGAGGCATAAATTCTACCCATTTTGTGAATTTATCCTTAAACACTAGTATTGCGGTGTGACCCTTCTTTGTACGAGGGAGAGGTCCAATGAAGTCTGTGCTAACGATTTCCCATGGTCGATTAGCGGGGAATCCATGCATTAAACCAGCAGTTGTCTGTTGTTCGGCTTTGTATCATAGACATATGTTACAACTTCGTACATATTTAGCAATATACACAAAGCTTCCATGGTACAGCGTCCTCGGTGTATGTAAGTTGTAGAATCAAAAAATCGACGATACATCTGTTTATTTTCAATTTTGTAGTCCGGACATAATTCGGGTTGATTTTGTATTTGGTCGCGTTTGTTTTGATACCATGGACATTCGGAATTTATTTCAATAGATGATAGTAAAGTGAATAGAGAGGTTTGTGACTCTGTATTCCTTAACGGTTGACGTGACAGGGCATCAGCTACTACATTTAGTTTTCCTCGTCGGTATTTGACATCAAAGTCGTAAGACTGAACTTCGATAGCCCATCTTTCTAGTCGGACAGACGGATTTTCAAGCGAATGTAGCCATATTAATGCTTGATGGTCGGTGATGACTGTAAATTTATAGCCATCTAAATACGGTCTCAATTTTTGGATGCCCCATACAACGGCTAGACATTCTTTCTCTGTCACGGAATACTTTTGTTCAGCGTTATTTAACATACGGCTAGCATAGGCAATAACATGTTCTGCGCCATCTAGTTTTTGACAGAGTACGGCTCCTAGTCCTTCTTGACTGGCATCAGTTTGAAGTATAAATGGTTGTGTGAAATCTGGACAGGCTAGTATTGGTGACTCGGTTAAATTTTTATTTTAATACTTCAAAAGCATGTTGCTGCTCTGGTCCCCAGTTCCATTTATGTTTTTTCTGCAGTAGTTTAGTTATTGGTGCTACTGTGGTAGAAAAGGACGGCACAAATCTTCGGTACCATGACGCAATACCCAAAAATTGTCTCACTTCTTTGATAGTTGTCGGCGCGGAAAGTGTACTTATGGCTTCAACTTTTGACGGGTCGGTATGTATAACTTGTGAGCTGACAACGTGTCCCAGATATCGGATCTTCAGAAAATCATATTTGTCGGGATTAATTTTTAGATTGGCGGCTATGAGTCGGTCAAACATTTCTCGTAATTTTCCCAAAAATTCCTCCAAAGTACGGCCAATAACAATAATATCATCCAGATATGCAAAAGCATATGGTTCCATTTCCGGACCGATTACTTGGTCTAGAGCTCGCTGAAATGAAGCAGGTGCGGAATGAAGTCCAAATGACATAACTTTCCATTGGAACAAACCTCGACCGGGAATGGTAAATGCTGTATATGGTCGGCATTCTACTGTCAGTGGGATTTGCCAGTAACCTTGTTTTAAGTCAAGTGTAGAGATGTATTTTGCGCCTCTCAATTTATCCAGTATATGGTTGATTTGAGGTAACGAATAGGCGTCTTTAACGGAATTTTCATTAATTTGTCGGTAGTCAATACATAACCTCCATCCGCCCTGTTTTTTACGTATTAGTACAATGGGTGAACTGTATGGACTTTTTGACAGTTCTATCTGGTCTTCGGCAAGTAGTTCATCTATTTGCAAGTTTATAATTTCTTGCATAGCGGGATTACGGGGTAAGTAGCGTTGTTTTATCGGTCGGTCATGTTTCATTTGAATATCGTGCTGTGTTATCGGAGTGGGTCCGGAGATTTTGGAAAATCTTTGTATTTGAGTGGACATTAATTCGGTTATTTGGTTTTCCTGTATGTTGTCTATCTCGTCGGGTATTACCACTGTACAGGTTGCTGGTTCGGATATTTCCTCTTCAATATTCATGATTCCTGGTGAAATTTCCTGGTTCCACATTTTTACTGATATGTCAGCTTTTCGAAGAAAGTCTACACTCAGTATGATAGTTTCGGCTAGATTTGGCATATAGTAGAATAAATGTGAAATTTTATGATTATTCCATTGTGTATCCACCATATATGACAGGTGGATTTGAAATTCACTACTATTCACCATTCCAGTTCTCAAAGAACTTGATATCGGAGGAATATTATGTAATTCCAGAAGATTTTTGACTTCATTACCAATAAATGATTTTGCAGCTCCAGTATCAATGAGTGCTATACACGGTGTTTCAAATATTGACATTGTAATGAAGTATCGGTCGTTCTAATAGTGTACGTCTATCATGGTTGTATCGGGTAGACTGGTTTTTAAGGCATATGGTTCTGGGATACTCGGCTGCCTTGTCTCTCCGATATCCCTTGGTCTTTTAACGGACTGTTCATGTTTTGGCCATGACAGTTTCTAGTCAGTACACCTAGTTTCCCACACTGTGAACAAAATACTTTCGGTGGATTTCGACATTCGTGTCTACGATGTCCCAGTTGTCCGCATCTCCAACAGCTCTCTCGCCTTATATGTGAAACGTTTATTGGCAAGGCTGGGGTGTTTGTTGTGGTTTACTTATCTGACGGATAGGTGGTGTTTCGGTATTGCGGGATTTTTGTTGAACTTGAATATATTCATACTCTTCTGCGAGTTGAATAAGTTCAGACAATTTACGGAAATCTTTTCTTCGGATGTATAGAAGGTACTCTGGTAACATGTTTTCATAAATTCGTTCAAGTTTCTCTTCGGTTGATACGTTTGTTTGCCAGCGCATGAGTGACTGGATGGCCGTGATATAATCTTTGGCCCTTTCTCTAGGTTTCTGTAACCTAGTTCGGATCTCATCGGCTAGTTTAATACTGAAACGTGGCGGCAAGAAAAATAGTTTGAAGTCACTTATGAATTCATCCCATGTTGTCCATTGTTCTCGGTTGTTACGATACCATGCTAGTGATGTCTTTGCAGGAGCTCGGGTAATGTATTCAACAATCGGTCGGTTGGTATACTGTAACATTGTGCCATTTCCTCAATTCTCCCGAGAAAATTTAACGGATTCTGACCTTGGTCAAATCTCACATTCCATTTTCTGACTTTATCTCCATAATGTCAGAGTCTGAAAGTGGTCGGTCTCGAATTTTTATCGGGTACGAAATATTTTAAATATTTGGTATATTGTTACAAGATGTCTCCTTGTCGGTAACACTCAGACGTGTTCGCGGTATATGCGGTATATTCGGTATATGTTTACAAGGTATTTCCTTGTCGGTAACGTTTAGGCATGTTGGCGGTATATTTGGTATATCGGTCTGTATTTCGGATGTACTTGTAATCGGAGTTGTCATATTATCGGTCTGGTTTCGGCTGACACAAGTTTTAACTGATTTTGTTCCTCCTCTTGAAGAGGTTGTTCACGTTTTATACTGTCTGCAAGACGTTTTCTCAGTTCATCCACGGTTCCCTTCAGTGATTAAATCTTCCTTTTTCAGCTGGTAGATGGCACTGATGGTTATTTCGTTATTTCACTTTTGTCGGTCATTTTTAATTTACACGGATATAGTTTTAACACACAGATATTAATTTTACGGGAATTGTTTATTTTATACACTGGATGTCACTTTATTTACTGGTTGGTTCTTTTCGGTCTGGTCTCTGGATATTTATATTCGGTGACTACTCTACTTCATTCACTGACGTTTCTCCAGTGGCAGAAAAGAGAGTCCCTGCTCGAGCGCCATTTTGTAATCGTTGATATTTAAGTTGAACGTTTTGGGTCAGCTTTGGAGTTACGTCAGGGTCAATGCGTTCAACGACGGGAAAGAAGAAGAAATAAATACCAGGTTTTGACGTTTTAAAAGGTGAACACTGATTTAATTTTATACTGAACAAAAATTAATTTCTCTGAAGAACACAAATGCATTGTCTTTTATATAATCTTAATACTAACACAAAATCTTAATAATATTTTTATATACTTTTTATTAAACACCAACTTTGTCAAATTCATTGTCTGTGATAAAAATCTTAATACTATTTAACCTTTTTTCTATAAGGTTATACACAAACTGGTTAGATTTATTGTCTGTGACAATACACAATTTTAATGCTATATACACTCTTAATACTATACACACTAGAGTTGTTTTCCACTTCTTACGCTGTATGTATGTTTTTATGTTAGGTGTGATCTATACTATCAGCTACGGGATGACGGGTATATCTCGAATGCGGTAAACCTCGCACTCGGCAGGAATTTGAGAAATTGTCTCGAATACGGAGAACCTCGTACTCGGTAGGAATATGAGAAATTGTCTCGAATACGGAAAACCTCGTACTCGGTAGGAATATTTCTAACTACGGGATGACGGGTATATCTCGAATGTGGTAAGCCTCGCACTCGCAAGGAATTGAGTTGATAAACTTCTTCGCTGGCTATAAACTGAAAAGTTCCTAGCTGGTCGAAGCTTGTTGACCAACTGATTTATTCATGGTGCCAGCTCACCTTTTATAGACGTGAAAGTGTTGCCGTCTTGATGATTCCATTCGACATTTGACATCTCAGGCATCCTGAGTTACCATCATTCATGGAACGTCAAGAGGGTTTGTTCATACATGAACATTTAACTTTTACTTCATTGTAAACAAATCAGTCAGTCAAATCGGGTTAAGCACTACTTGATATTGTACGGCATGCATTAACGGAATTTTATAGATTTAAAATACTCATTTGTAACTTCGTTACAATTGTTTATTAAAGTTCTGTAAACATAAAAAATTACTAGACGCTGACGGTATTTCTTCTCTGCCCCATAATTGATTTGCTTCTTCAACACTTAAATTTTTAACATTTTTTGAACTTTTTGTTTGTGTTAAATATTTTATGTTTATATTACCTGCTTAATATAGTTTTCTATTAATTTTAATTTAGCTTTTTTTTTAACACAAACACCAAAAGCTCAACAAAAACAACGAACAACAACTTTCGCGTTCATTATAAAATATCCAAAATGTCGATAACTCGACAGCAACATTTTCAGGTCGACAAAATGTCATTCACTTTCAGGTAGCCAGGGCCCACACACGGAAGATTATAGGCAGTTTTTACGGGTGAGAAGTATTCGGGGTAGAAAAATTGCCATGATTGCTTACACCAAATAGTGACACAAAAAATCTGTCGGAGGAAACTCTAAAACTTGTGACATTTAGTTGAAGCAATATTGGTAATCACATTATATATAACCTTAGAATATAGAGAGTTCAGGAAGTGTGATAAGCCAAAATTAGCGTAGTTAAATCCTGGTTGTGTTAGTATCTGTTGCCGCTGTAGTGAAAGCTCAGTACAGCCGTGTTGTAGAATAAATACAGATAGCGGGGCAACAAGATATATGGTTGAAAATATTACGTTCGCTCGCATCGAAAATGTTCTTCTTCGCTATCACTGCGCCAACATATCCTGGGAGTTTTTCAGCTGTCATAAACGTAAACAAATTTCGCTGGATGAAGGAATTTTTCGATATTTCATCTTTCTTGTTAAGTATTTTTAATTTAATTTAATATAAAAAGGGGTGTAAAGTACACAAAATATTATTTTATAACTATACTTACCTAAAAAATGATTTCTCACGACGTACCTTGCTGTTGTTGTGGCAATTTTTCAACGAACACTTCATTCTGAACATATATGAACATCACTTATGGCCAGTTTCACAGTCTGAGTTTAAACCAAATATCTAGTTTAAACTCGACGAATGAGATTCACAATTTGGTTTAAACCCCGGTTTAAACTAGAGTTTAAACCACACCATCCCTCAGTTTAAACTCAAGATAAAAGTATTTGAAGAGTGTGACATTTTATTTTGACAGTAGCATTGTTTGTTTGTATCAAGAAAATAATTTTATCATGGATTTAGATTTAGACATTTCTAGCGATGAAAAAGCTTTTTTGAGTTAAATTTACAACTCTGTCGACGACTGAGAGTAATTAGAAATCGGCCAAATCATTTTATTGAGTGGGATGACATTGATTTTTATGATAGATTCCATTTAAGTAAAGAACTTTGTCACTTTGTCTTCGAATCTATTCTTGTCCGTTTTCTTACGCTCTATTATATATCTTTTTTTATACACTACGGAAGGCAATGGCTCAACTTCACTTATGCTAAAATGTGCATCCTTTTTGAATGTTGGCATATTTAAAATTAGCAAATGTAACTACATATTTTTTATTTTTTACTTTCTGATCTGTTTACTTTTTCCGATTGACAGATTGATTGGAAGAAAAATTGCATCACAATTGTGGCGATAACTAATTTAGTTCACAATTTAATCAGTACTACCAACGTCACTAAAAGAATGCACTGTGAAACCCGAGTTGGTATAAACTACGTTTAAACTAGGAGGATGGTTTAAATTAAACCTTGGTTTAAACTCGACTGTGAAACCGGCCATTAGAAATGTATCACTATAATATCAACAGATAGTTACTTACCCTCTTTACTTTATTTAGCACTACTTTTAAATAGAATATCTTTAACTTTTGACAAGTTTTAAATTAGATTCAAATTGTTGCAAATTAGGAATCTTCGTTTGACAGCTGAAAATACATTTGTCTCTTTCTTCAGTATAATGCTGACCTACTTCACGGGACCGTGAAAAATTCCACGCTCATGCACACGAATTTTACAGGTATCAACACTTCCTGTTGTCTCTATATTCTAAGTATATAACAATTATATGACAGAAAATTCACATATTTCTGTCGTCAAATATTTTGGTTACCTGGAAAGGTCAAAAGGTGTGAGCTGAAAAAAAAATAATCAGGAAATATCCTGTGAACGGAAAGAAAATCTAGATCGATCTAAAATCATCGGTACAAGAAGGTATGCTAAATTAAATCGGTTGAAATTGTTATTATATTATTTCTACGTAGAACGCCACGTACAAAATCAGCGGCGTAACGCTTGTGTTTTTTTATTAAGACTCAGATCGACAAAAGCATCAATCAATAATCGAAAAATGGGGCAAGATACACGAGGATTATAGAAATAAATCTGGCGGTAGATAACGGAAAGCGGAAAGCAACCTGGATGTTTCTGATATCATCAGGCATCATTCATGACGGTGGATGAGAACGAGTGAGAAAATTCCACTCAAATCAGGCTCGTACTAGAGATTTTAAGTTGCTAAAGAACAAAAGAAGACAGGGAAATAAAACAGAGAGGAAACAAGCCAAAGGCAGAAGCTGAGGCGTAGTCGTATGGTCTGGCAGCTGAACCATCACCTCTCCGGGATTATAGAGCATCGACGCTTACATTTTTCACATACAGGGTGAAAAATCCAGGAAAAATCTTACGTAATACACAAAATATACGTGGCCTGGGTACCAATCCCATGTAGCCAAAATATGTTATATATAATGTGATTAGCAATATTGCTTCAGCTAAATGTCACAAATTTTAGACATTCTTCTGACAGCCTTTTTGGGTCACTATTTGGTGTACACAGTGCCACAAAAATTGGTGGTCGCAATTCATACCAGAAAGAGAATGACATTTAGTCGACATGAATATGTTGCTGTCGGGCTATCGCCATTTTGGATACTTTGGATATTTTGTAGTGCACCTTAAATCAGATAACAAAAAGGATAGGCTATGAGGAAGAAAAACTTAAGCATTTTTCTGCATGCAGTAGAACGGCATCGATGTATTCGTTTTAGTCATGGAAGTAGTAAACTACGAAATTTTCACACCGGGCGAATAATTTAGTGGTTGAAACTTTATTAAGTATTGAAGAAATTCAGTAAAAGACATCCCATTATATCACAACATTTTTAAATTAATTTTTAAGTTTATAATTTTATAATATTTTTATAATTTTTTACATTTTTACAATTTTTCTTAGTGCCCCGTTTATTTTCTGATAATATTTTTTAGCGTTGCCTTGGTATGCCTACTGTAACTTAAGGCGACAATGACAATTCAATTATAAACAAACAAACCGGCATTGGAAAATTTTAATTTTTTTGCCACCACTGTTTATTTTTATAAATATTTCACTCTTATTTTATTTAAAACTCTATAATTTAATATTAAAAGAATTAAGCTTGCCTGCAAAATGATTTCCTAAGAGAATATCACCGGTTGTTTTTGCAGCACAGCACAGCGCACTTTATCGAGCTAATTCAAGACTCCGCAGTCTCGAGTATATAAAATCCCGTTCACAAAACAATATTTCACTATTGTACCACACTACTATTAAGTAAAAATCACATTTGATTAATTATTTACTACAAAATCGGTAAATCAAACCCGAAATTCTAGTCATAAAATCTGAAATGTCAGAAATAAATTAGAATTGTCGAACTGATGAATAACAAGTTGATACCCCTCTTGTCATTTCCCCTCCGTGTCACAAGAACAAGTGCTTAACACACGTACACGAATTTTACACAGCATACCCAAGTAGCCAAAATATGTGACAACAGAAATATGTGAACTTTATGTCACATAATTATTATATATAATGTGATTAGTAATATTGCTTCAAATAAGTGTCAAAAATTTTAGACATTCCTCTGACAGCCTTTTTGGGTCACTATTTCGTGTAAACCGTGTCACAAGAATTGGTGGTCACACATTATACCAGAAAGAAAGTAGTTGTTCTATGTTCATACCAGACCACCGGTTTAGCTTCCAGGATTTCGCCACAGATGGCGCCACCGTCGCTAGGTAGTTTGAGCCCATACAAAATGTAGGTTTGTGTCTGGGCTATATTGGTTTGTGCCTTGGATACACCATTGTATCTTGGGTGCGCCATTGAGTCTCGACTGCGCTCTAGCGGGATTAATCGGTACTACCGGGATGTGTCATTTGGTCTTGACTGCGCTCTAGCAGCATTAGCAGGTACTATCAGCATGCTCCAGTTTTCTTAGATAGATATGTGGTGCACCTAAATGTAGGCTTTTTATCATAATTTTTCTTGAGCGTCTAAATGTAGGCTTTTGGTTTTGAACTAATAATTAAAGTTAATAGTAGGAAATTTTTGTTCATGCCAATGGATTCTAGATGGTGGGCATGTGGGGGGATAATAAAGAAAGGGAGGGGGGTAATGAAATTTTCATCAGAAATCCTCTACGGGCCTTGGTTTTCGAGATATTAGCGTATTAATATTTCAAGTTATTTTTGTTCATGGAAATGGAATCTTGGCGGTGTGGGGTGGTAGGTGGAACGAAATTTTCATCAGAAATCCTCTACGGGCTTTGGTTTTTGAGATATTAGCGACATTTTTTCAAACAATTAGCTAATTGGCAATTATATAATTACTAATTGGCAATTAGCAGCTTGGTTGGTCATTAGCTAATTGTCAATTAGCTAATTGGCAATTAGTAATGTGGTGTGATGCGTAATTCTCATTAGCAGGGAAGTTGAAGCATCATTCGAATTTCACAACATGACATCACCATGAACAAATTCTAGAAGAGAGTTCTGGGTGTCAAACATTAAATGTTGCACCTCTAGGCTGTTGTTTTCTTCTATTAGCGGGGAAGTTGTAGATATCACGTATGACGTCATACATAGAAACAGAAAATTAAAAAATGCAGCTCCATTTGTTGATACACAAGGAGTCATAAGAGTAGGTGGAAGATTAGACAATGCTAACATTGAATATGATACGAAACATCCAATAGTACTGTCAGCTGACCATTTTATTACGAAGTTACTGGTGAATCATTTACATACGTTACATTTGCATGCAAGCACTGCAGGCTATAGCAAGACAAAGGTTCTGGATTTTACAATGTAGAAATCTAGCACGATCCGTTGTCAACAATTGCGTCCGATGCACGAGAATCCGGCCGAAATTATGCCAGCGACAAATGGGAAATCTCCCTATAGACAGAGTTCAAAAGGCACGTCCATTCATCAACTGTGGTGTGGACTTCTGCGGCCCAATATACACACACTATAAGATTCGAGGTAAGACACCTCAAAAAACTTATATTGCAGTTTTCTGCTGTTTCGCCACTAAGGCCATCCATTTAGAGGTTGTATCCGACTTGTCAACAGACGGTTTCTTAGGGGCATTAAGAAGATTCAAAGCCCGACGAGGAAGATGCGAACACATTTACTGCGACAATGGACGGAATTTCGTAGGCGCCAGCAATAAATTAAGGCAAATTAGTGATATATTATCCACTACCAACTCAAGAACAAAGATTGTCAATAGATGCCTTGACCAAAAGATCCAATTTCACTTCATTCCCCCCCCCCCCCGATCACCACATTTCGGAGGGTTTTGGGAGGCGGCTGTGAAATCAACAAAACATTTTCTGCAACGAACAGTCACATCTGCATCTCTTACATATGAAGAACTATGTACGGTAACATCGGAAATAGAAGCCATTCTTAACTCGAGACCTCTTACACTTCTATCATCAGATCCGAATGACTTATTGGCTTTAACGCCTGCTCATTTCATCATAGGAGAACCAATGACATCCACAGTAGATTCAGTAATCGAACAACAGAAAATGTCATTATTAGCCAGATGGGAACTAGTATCTCATATACGGAATGAGTTTTGGCGACGTTGGTCGATGGAATATTTGACAGAACTTCAGAAAAGAACTAAATGGATGGACCAGCAGCCAAACATTCAGCCAGGGACATTAGTAATTATGAAGGATGAAAACCTTCCTCCCTTAAAATGGTCATTAGGCAGAATCGTGGAAATAATTCAGGGTGCAGATGGAAGGATACGTGTAGCTGACGTAAGAACAGCCACAGGAATATTTCGTAGAGCCATACACCAACTAGCACCTCTACCAGTTGAGTTAAATGATAACACAGATACATCAAATCAATTAGAAATGATAGAAAGTGATGAAGGACAAAATCGTTACTCGATGAAGAGGAGGTAGGTGGAGAGGAAGTGTCTAGAAATACAGGGAAAAGAAAGCAATCGCAGAAACCAATTAATGCTTTAAGGATCATCTTATTAACAATGTTACTTTTACCACTTTCTGCGAAGGCAGTTTGGTCAGAAACTCAAGTAGAGGTACACAAACTTGACGGCAACGCCGGGATATACTTTGAAAACATAGGAGCTTCAAGATTAACGGCTAGCAACTGGAATATGTTAGTATACTATGATCTGAGGGGCTATTGGGCATCAATTAACATTATTCATGAGGCACTAAAATATTTAGAACGTCTCTCTAGTACCATCACCCCCAATGATTACTACATAGAAATAGTATCTCAATATTATCATCAACTCGAGGAATTAAACAATAGTAATGTATTACTGAAAGACCAGAGTAACAATTCAACAAAACCAAGGCCCAAGAGATCACCATTGGATCTAGTTGGTACAATAACAAACAGATTATTTGGAGTTTTAGACAGTGAATATGCATCGAGAATGACTGAAACTATTAACAGAATAAAAAATAATGAAGACCACTTGCATGAACTAATAAAAAATCAAATATCAGTACTTGAAACTACTGTCAATGTGATCAAAAAGTCTGAAGAAGACAGATGTAAGCAAACAAAAAGGATAGAAAAAGCACTGGACCTTGAATATGAGAAAATGCGCAATATGAGCTCAGAACAAAAGCAGCAGAGAAGTATCCAGACCTTCAACACTCTTTCAATTTTAGTCGCCTCACTTGTTAACGAATGCAAGTTCATGCAAGAAACTATTCTTGATGTACTTACAGATACACATCATGGACGATCAAGTCCCTTAGTCATATCTCCAGAGCAACTTCTACTTCATATTGCCTACCTTCATCTTCGTTTAAAGTGCTTGAAATTTCTTCCATTGAAATTTCTGTTTTTGGGGGCCCGTGAAACGGTAGTAGATTCAGATTGATCCTCTATTTGATCCCTTGGTATTTCCTCCCCATTCTCCATCTTCAACGGATATTTTGAGAGGTACCGTGA
Source organism: Dioctria rufipes (assembly GCA_963924295.1). Taxonomy (NCBI): domain Eukaryota; kingdom Metazoa; phylum Arthropoda; class Insecta; order Diptera; family Asilidae; genus Dioctria; species Dioctria rufipes. Next base: position 118,690,636 of record OZ002742.1, read on the forward strand.
ATTCGATCGGGTTGGTTTCTGTGCGATAAAGCCGGAGTAATCTGTTAGGCCCTTTAATATAGTTATTTCTTGCGAGAAAATCGTTACCTAATAGCCCATCGTGCGTGATTTGGGCGTTATCTTCTACAACCATTAGATTGTACGCGATACTGCGGCTTAATAAAAGTTGCCTTGGAAATTACCCAAAGTTTCTCCCTATTCAAATGGAGATTTCAGAGTGACTTTTTGTTCTTTTTCTATCCGTTCTAGTGAATCTAGTGCTTCCTGTTTTTATTAGACTTACTTCAGCTCCAATGTCTGCTATCAGCCGAACAGCTGTGTTTTGCTTATGTCCAATGGTAAATCTACCAGTGGAACATTTTCTCCAGTTTGTTGTTTTGCTGCTTGAGAAGACCCTGAAGTAATTTTCATTCTCTTTAATGTCGAGCAGGGGATTTTTCGGTCTACAATGAGCCCTTTCCGGAATGTTTGGCCTCGTTATTTCTACTGACAAGTGGACACGGAAGGCCTTCTTCTGCCACAAAAGGCGCACATATTTTGTATGTGGTTTATTCTTTGTTCCCGTTTTGTAGAGCCTCACCAAGCATTGTTGTTAGTGTTTGCATGTTTGGGTGGTGCCTTAGCATTTTGCCTGCAATGTTGGGCATCATGACCCTTTATTTTGCAGCTTACACAGAAAAAAGTGTTTTTTCGTTTTATGCATTCGTCATAAGTGTGCCCCTTGTAGTTGGAATAACTGCAGGTGATTTTATTTAAAAGTAATTTCTGTTTGTCATATATTTTTTCTACTGTATGTTGAGACAAAGAGTTTTGGCCTAGAGGTGGGCTTCTTAAAGGTTTTCGTGTGAAACTGGTTTGAGGGTAGTACCAGGTTTTTGTTGGGTTTCAATCAGTATTAAAGGACACTGATGGCACCTTTGGAGGCTCCGGTATGGGAGATATATTGAACTCAGTTTTTATGTTCGGATTCCTAGCACATTTGTGTATGGGTATGGAGTAACACTCTCGTAAATAAGGAGACTATAAGCATTAGCATAATTTGTAGTATTATGCATTAAAAGGTTGTCCATTCGTAAATAGCTAGCGGGATTAGGAATCTGATTAGTGGGTTGTGGGATATGAAAGAGTTCTTGTTGCAATCTTTCCATAGGTAATGCCCTTTGAGTGAGTTTGTCTACTCAATCTTCATTTAGTGTAAGTAGGTAGGCACTTAGATGCGGGTTAGTTGTACCACTATTCACCCAAGCGATAGCAAGGTCCTCTGTTTGTCGTTTTACCATTTTGAAACTTTCTGCACAGTATTTACTGTACTTGAAACAATAGGCCTTTTACCCTAGTGGTGAAAGAGTTAAAAGACTCGTTCGGATATTGTCGACAAGCAATTAATTTCTTTATCAGCTCATGGTATGTCGCACAAGGTAAGTAATTACGGTAAAGTAATTTTCAACTTCTTCCAACGTCGTGAGTGAGTTAGATGCGATTAGTTGGTATGCATTTCCTCTCAATCTAGTGGGTGAAATTTGCATAAAAGCCGCCTCTTCCTCCTCCTCTATACACTGCTGCACTTGTTTACAAGAGCTTATAAATGTTTGCAACTCTGTGAGGATGTGGGGCTGATTTCTTCAGAGAAGAAGGGCACCATTTGGGGTCTGAGTTTAACCACTTTTTCCTAATTTACCGCCATTTTGCCTGTTTGATTTGGTTGCTTTCTCATTATTTTTATGTAAGCTACGAAGTTCTTCTTGGAAACTGCAGTTTTGCATTTCCTTACAGATGACAATTAAAGCATCTTCGAGTTCTCTTACGGTTAGAAATGATGTGAGTTGTCGCCTACGTCTTCTTTGTTTGAACATTTCTACACTTCTAAGGATATATGCCATGACACGTTGCAATTTGCGAAAAGAGTTGCCATGATCTATAACATAAACTGGGTGCTGTTTACCTTGATTTAGTGCGGTTACAGTTAGTCTTACTGTTTTTTCTTCTTCTTGCAACCTGATGGTTGTAGCTGTTTGCTGAGGCCACAGCATCTTTGATGTCTTTAAGAATGCTGGACCCTCGAACCAAACCCTTGCATTTACTAATTGCCCTAGAGTCAATCCCCTGGACACGATATCAGCAGGGTTGTCCTTTGTGCTAACATATTTCCAACTTGTACCTTCTGTTAATTCTTGAATGGCGACTACTCTATTTGCTACAAAAGTTTTGAGCAATGATTGATCTCCCTTGATCCATGCCAAAACTATCTGTGAGTCAGTCCAAAAATGTATTTCATCGAAATTTATGTTTATGATTCTTTTTACATGATGTACTAATTGAGCAGCGAGCTTTGCGGCACACAATTCTAATCTTGGAATTGTGATCGGCTTGACTGGAGCTACCTTGGATCTTGCGCACAGTAACTTCACTGTCACCTTGCCTGTTTTGTCTTTGGATCTGATATATAATGCACTTCCGTATGCCCTTTCGCTTGCATCTGAAAAGGCATGGAGCTCGATGTTGATTGTAGGTTCATTGCTAAACATGTATCTTGGAATTTTAATATCATTGAGTTTCTGTAATTCTGTACGGAATTGCAGCCATGAAGATTGAAGTTCACTGGGTATTTCATCGTCCCAGTCTAGTTTTAATTTCCATAATTTTTGAATAAACATCTTACTCATGACCACTACTGGATTTACTAATCCCAACGGGTCGAAGATTTGTGACATGTCGGCCAAAATTGTACGCTTTGTGAAATTCTTATAATTCTTAAGACATGTCGTGATTGTAAACCAGTCCATGATAGGATGCCATACTAAGCCTAACGTTTTTATGTGTTCACCTTCCATTTCAGAAAAGTTTAATTTGATCTCTAAATCTTCTCTTGGTATATTTTGGACCAATTTGGGGTGGTTTGCACACCACTTCCTCAACTGAAAACCTCCAGAGCTTAATAGTTGTTTTAATTGTCACTGAGTGTCTATTGCTTCATCTAAGTCATCACTTCCTGTCAATACGTCGTCAACATAGAAATTCTTCACAGCAGCTGCTCCCAACGGATAATTTACTGCTTCTTCTTCAGCCAATTTTTGCACTTTACTGCCAAATATGGTGCAGATTTTGTACCATACGTGACTGTACATAGTTGATAATATTTAACTGTATCTGTTGGTGGTTTTCTCCACATGATTAGTTGCAAATTTCTATCCTCCTCAGCTACCAAAATTTGTCTGTACATTTTGGCAATGTCAGCAGTGAAGACATATCTTTTGACACGGAACCTCATAATGATTGTACTGATATCTTCTTGAATCTTGGGTCCATTTAACAGTAAGTCATTGAGTGATAAGCTGGTTGTAGTTTTCGCAGAGCATTCGAAAACTACTCTTAGTTTTGTCGTACTACTTGTTGGTTTCAAGACACAGTGGTGCGGAAGGAAGTAGTAAGGCCTTGTCAGCCCTTGCGGGTTTAATTCTCGCATGTGTCCCAACCTGATGTATTCGTCTAAGAATTCATTATACTGTTTGCTTAATTGTGGTTCCTGTGCCAGTTTTCGTTCGATGCTTATTAATCGTTTGAAGGCCTATTGCTTTGATTCACCTAATAATTTTTGGTCGGTCAGGATTGGCAGATTTACAATGAATCGTCCTTCAGCACTTCGACTCACTGTTGATTCAAAATATTCTTCACATTTTTTGTCAGATGATGAAATCATTGGTTTGTTCGGGCACTGTTCTAATTCCCAAAACCGTTGCAGTTGTGTCTCTATATCAGCATTTGTGATTCCACAAAATGGTGTTATATAATCAACACTTGATAACTTGCCTAGAACTATCCAACCTAATGTGGTGTTTTGTAGCGTTGGCAGGTTCTTATTTATTCTGAGTTGACCATTCCTCATTATTTCCCCATACATTTCCGCCCCCAAAAGGATGTCAATCTTTTGAGGTAAATTAAATTGTGGGTCTGCTAAAGGCATGTTGCTTGGAATATCCCAACTGTCAATATTTATGTGTTGCTGCGGCTGATGCGTTGAAATCTCCTTGATCTCAAAAACTTCCAGTTGAGTTGCATAATCACTGACCTTGAACTTTAACGTAATGTTAAGTCTATTGTTTATTTTAACTCTTGAATCACCAATACCCGATATATTCAAATTCACCTTGTCGTCTGATAATCTTAACTTTTTTCGAAATTTCTCCGAAATAAAATTCAGTTGCGACCCGGAATCTAGTAACAATCTGTCGTTGCCTGACTACTGGATGGTTGCATAATCTGAGTCCCAGCGTGCTGATTTGTTTGATAATGGAGCAACGTGTTATGCCTTTTGTTGCATTTTTGGCAACCTCTTGACCTGCACTGACTGAGATTGTGGCCATTCTTAAGGCAATTTAGGCAAAGATTTAGTTCTTTAGCCTTTTCTTGACGTTCGAATGCTTGCATTCTCAAGAACTTTTCGCAGAAGTATATTGGATGATTCTTCTTGCATATTACACATTCAATTTGATTTGTCTTGTTAGTTTGGTTGGAAATGAAAGACAGAGGGCTTGCTTGATTTCTGTGGATATTTTGAAATCAACGATTTTTGGCCCAAGGTTTCTAGTGCTTGAAACCGCTTTTCTAGAAAGTTCAGCAATTTTTCTACTGTGAATCTCGTGGCGATGACAATGATTGTTCAAATAATGCATGCGTGTTTTTATCCAATTTTTTCACTAAAATGTGAATGATGATCGGGTCCCAATGCTCCTTTACTGAAAGTCCCATGTTTTGTAGAGTAAGCAGACATTCTTTTGTAGTATCATGCAGATTTTTTAACGCTGACGCAGATTCTGTCGTAATCTGAGGTTGTGCCATTAATTTCTCCAATAGCGCTGTTACCAACAATCTTTTGTTTTGATATCTATTCTGTAACATATCCCATGCAATTTCATAGCTATCTTCTGTCAATGGAAGATGTCTGATTAATTTTTCAGCTTCACCTGAGAGGTTCATCTTGAGGTACCACATTTTCTGTGAGTTCCCTATTGGTTGATTATGAACCAATTGTGAAAATAGATCAAAAAGTTGCTGCCACTTTAAGTAATCCCCATCGAACTTGGGTAGGGTTACTTTCGGAAGTTTTAAGCCTGATTGATTAGTAAGCACGGTCGAGCTGGTATTTATAGTATCTTCTATATCTTCATTAATTTTGATTAATATCTCATGCACCTTCTCTTGAAGTTAAAAATATTCATTCGTATTATATCCGCAACTCGTAATATCATCTGTGTTTTCCCAGATGCATTTATTGTTGTCTTCTATTTGTTCCCAATAATTTGTTATTGTGCTTCTTTTCAAGTCGTAATATTGTTTGGTTTGATCTTTACTGATTTTAATGCCAGCAATAATATTGGTGAGCGTAGTCATTACGCTCTTTTGTCTTCGTAGCAGACGAATAATGACGTCGCCATTTCCTGTGTCCGTACAGTCAGTATTGCTATTTGCCCGTGATTTTGGCAAATTCTCATGGATTTTTAGCTTTGAAGTGTGTTTTTCTCCTTGCACGGATTTTGTTGATGCACCTTTGGATGTGCTTGAACTTGCATGATTAATTACTGTTGTTAATTCGGTTTTGAAGTCATCATATCCCGTTTTTACTATTTAATAGTAATCATTAGCAAAATATGGGTGACCGACAGTTGATTCATCGTATTGATCTCTAATTTGATCATCGTTTGCTTCAAATTTGGTCCACAAATCTTCTAATGCTTGAAGTTTAGCTTGAAGGTATTGAAGACTCTTCTTGTCCGGAGATTCGCTTCGGTATTCGTTTGCTAATTTTTCAATGTCTTTCCCAAGTTGTGTTTGATTGACCGCTAAGGCTTCCATGATTAACTCTTAACTTGAAACAAATTTTCGTTTTTCTATTCACTGCACAAGGTAAACACAGTCTTCTTTTGAATAGTGCTCTTTCTTTAACGGGGTCACCAAAAAATGTTCAGAAATTAGGAATACACTAACTCTGTAATTAGGATTACTTGAACTGAGAAAACGCTAAGTCAAGTATGTAAACATAACTCTCGTACTGAAATGAGGTTTCACTGATTCCAGTACTGGGATAGGATTGGATATAGGATTTGAGCAGAAGACAACTACAGCCTATTAGATTTTAATAAAAACTGAACTTTTATTCGTACAAATGTTTCATATATACTTATAACAAAATTAGCAAAAGTAAAACAGAAACAAATAATCAATATTCATTGTCAGCAATAAATGCTGACTTACACATAATTTTTTACTTTCATTCAATATTGCAATAACAGTCGGGTCACTGTACTACAAAAATATTTATTTGAACAACAAGTGCAATTGCTTAGTAAGCAAAAACACAAGGTGAATTTACGGTAATTACGTGTAAGGTGACTGACCGACCAACTGCTCGTGAATTATGATGTCTTGTATCAAATTATTATTATTTCTAATTTTTTATGCTTGAACACATGATATGAATTCAAACATATGACATGTAGGAAAAAGGTATTGAACAATGATTTCCACTGATTCTACATCCTGAGAAAAGTTTAATAAAAAGTCTTAATCTAGGCAGTTTCTTATTTTTTTCCATTTTTCCGCTCAAACATAAATGCAACACATTGAAATTCTTGGGCGAAACTCACTCGTTCTGAGATATACGTACATATATATATAAATATTGTAAACTTTTGCGAATTTTAGGTATAGCAACATTTAAACTACTTTGTATAATAAAAAATATACACTTCGTATCTGTTTTTGTACCGCGACAAATAAACTTAATTTACCGCCTTGATGATCACTGCAATAGGTAGGTATACCTTGCAGTTAGATAAATTAGAAGTCCAGGTTCAAATACCTGTACTTTGTTTGAAGTAAGCCCAGGTTCAAATACCTGTACTTATAGTAAGGGTGCAACGGTACAAAACCTATGCACAGAACTTGAAATTATCAATGCCGTAGCAGATGCACTTGAAAATAATAAAAGGTCGTTCTTAACTTGTAGAACAATACTCTATTATTTATTAATATTTCTTCCGTTTATAAATACAAAATTCGTTCATTCAATGAAAAAACAAAATTGATTCGCTTGCATAAAATTCTTTTGCGTGCAATGACTTACGTTAACATTAAAGCAACTTGAGTGTAATATAGCTTACGCTCGCATTAAATTTACAATAAAATTTGACCTATATTATTTCCTATGAATAAAATTTAAATCGTATTGCGAAATAAATTGGATGTGGAATTTTGTTTATGTAGAGCTTGTTAGGGTTCAATGAAATTGTATTAAGAAATAACATAAACAAAATTCCATAACCAATGTAAAGTTCATTAGAGTTCAACAGTATCAAAAATCTAAACATTAATTTTTTTAAATTTAGAAATTCCTAGCAGTACACGATATAGCTAAATCACTTTTTGAGGATTTCCATAAATGATCTATTTATGTAGTAACAAACTATTCGTCTAATCTGTGCATATGCATGTGACGTAAGAATAAAAATATAATAGGTGTACATATGTGAGAGTGGTTTGATAAAAATAGAAAATAGAAAACTTGAGCCGTATATGTATATATATCCAGTATAAAATCAAGAGTACCATTATTTCAAGGTACATACATGTAAATATATCAAAAACTTAAGCCAAATAAATATATATATATAGTATTAACTCGAAGTTATATATAGCTACATGAAAAGAATATCAATAAAAAGGAAGTCCTACATGTGTAAGTCGCTACAGAAGCCGAGGTATGTGTATACCAAAAGAATATGTGTAATATATCAATAATACTCACGGTGAAAATTCCACGGCATGATGAAGCGCTTCAGCATCCGCCATCTATCACAAAAGTAATTTTTGTTGAGTTAAAACAATATTGCCCAGCGGCACTTGTCCCTACACATATATCTTGAACGAAATTAAATAAGAACGTGCGGAACGTAATTATAATAAAAATTAAAATTTAAAACAATTTACAAATTCATTCCATAGTGGACGACTGTATCTATGTTGTGCAACTGAAGGATTATAATCTGGCGGTGAAGGAATAGCAGCATTTTTCCCTGTAGTAAAATCTATTGACCATTTACACTTTGTGTGCTGGATTTTGTTGACATTTTGGAGCACAAGTCCAAAGAAAACGATTGTTGGAATTTTGACAATTGCTAATCCATATTGCTGCGTGTTCACAAAACTCTTCGTTTCTATTAAATCTCTTAGAATGAGACCGGGAAATTGAATCCGTATGATTCCCCCATGTAGTTTTTCGGTATTGTCGGGATGAATTTGGACGATCCTGATTTCTTTAAATTGCAGGTTTTAAAAAGCAGTCGTATATGATCTTGAATATCCACCAAGGCTCCTGTTCAACCGTTCAATTATACTACCACGATTTCAAGCGAAACCTAGTGAAAGTTTATCGATCTTGTCGGATTAATTTTATCATGTCCTTCACCACTCGGAAATTCCTAGGGTATTTGAGTTATTTGATTTGTCCTAGCGATGTGAATGCGAAAATTTTACCTTTTTTTGGCAGGATGTCTTCGCAGATTTTCGATGATCAAAAAGTTTCTCCTGGATGTTTTTCACACACGTACTTGTTCGAGAAATATGACAGGAAAAGTGGTCTTCTTCTTCCTTGTCATCACCAGCCTGTCATTTGCAGCTTGAGGAAATGCATTTCTTTCGGTCGGGGTGCGTTCCTTTTATTTATGCGTGACGCAGCCGGCCTACACGCTTCAGTAATTCTTGTAGCATATTGCTATATGCAATACGCTACGACCATAACAAAACCATCATAGCCGAATATGTTTACAGTCGGAAAATCAACGTCTTCCCATTTCTCGAAATGTTACGGGCACCTTCTTATAATTTTTTCACGGATCACACCTTGCGATATTATATTATACATTTCTTCGTCGCTTATATCCTCTGCATCGGATAAATAACTCATTTTTGTCTTAAACTGTTTGGTTTCTTCCTAAAATGTCACATGGAATACTGACACTAGCTGCCAGACAGTACTCAAAACTGGTAACTGGATATATATTTTTCGGTCGGAAAAGCTCAATTTAGTTTTGAAGTATAATTTTTGAAATATGCACGTTCGTTTAATAAAAGAAATTATAATATTTAGGCAAAATATATATTTAGCAATAATTTCCTATGTGTTTCACAGTAACATCTAAGGCTTAAGCCTTCGAGATGACGGGCTTAAGTTAAGCTTGCCTTAAGCCAGTGATATCACTTAAGCCTTGACTGTGAAACCGAAATATTTATTAAACCTTGGCTTAAGCCATCGCTGACGCTTAAGCCTTGACTGTGAAACCAGCCATTAGGGATCAACACTGTCATTCGATTGAATCATTAATCCTTATCGGAATCAAACCGTAGTTTTTGATCTAGAGTGAAGTACTGCCCGGCTAGCTCAGTCGGTAGAGCATGAGACTCTTAATCTCAGGGTCATGGGTCGAGCCACACGTTTGATCTTGTCCATAGTTTCCCGTTTTGCATTCGGCTTCCCTTTCGTCGAGAACTCTACGCCAGAGAACCCGCTTTGTAGGAAAACACCTCCCATGGGAACGTGGCCTTATGTCATCAAAATGGAAAACGTGCTTTTTACTTGTCGGCTAGATTTTTCTGGAACTAATATGATGACAACAGGTGTCCTGCTCGGACAGAGACGAGTGGTAGGACAATGTGAGAGGAACGGGCGATTGATTGAAAAAGATCATGAAATCGCCTTGAAAAAGAAAAAAGTCGAGCAAGTGAGCTTGAGCTGAAAGGAAGTTTTTTGATTTGTTAAGGAACAGAAAGATTAGATTGCTTGTGTAAAATTAAAATAATAAAATGTTTGGTTGGAAGAAAAAAATATAATAATTAATAGTAAAAAAAAAAGAAAAAAAGAAAAGTCAATGTTCTTTTGATTAAGGAAAGAAATAAAAACAAGGAGATTGAAATTACATTTTGTTGAACGAAATAAATTCCAGATGTTGGTCCATGAAGAGGAAAATTGTATCGCTTAAACATCCTAGTGAAGGGAAATCTGAAATGATAAATTGATGTTCTGCAAACAAACAAAAATATTTAAAAATTAAAGTCGTATTGGAGGTGTGCTTGATGGGAGTTTTTTTTTGCGGATACAAGAAAAATTCAAAATGGTGGTTCCTGAAATGAAAATGTAAGGACGAAAAGACAATCACATTTTTTTCTGTGAACGTAACTTGATATTAAATAAGAAATAAAGATAAGAAAAAGAAAAATATTAAAGGTAAGAATTCATATGAAATTCATTTTATATAAAAAAAATGTGCATTAATATATATATTGAAAATTGAAAAACAAAAAAAAACAAATGAATATAAAAATGGAAATTTTATATTAGCTTTATTCCATAACAAGAATTAAATATTAATTAAAGAAAATAATAATAAGAAAACAAAATCATTGACAAGGATGAGAATTTAACAAAAAGTCAGTCTATATATAACATAGATGATAACCAAATAAATAATAGTATTAAAAATGTATATCAGTTTTTTTCCCAAAAATAAAGAAAACAAAATGGATTATCCATGGGAAATAATAATAAAATAAAGCGTTTTAAGTTAGATACTGTTTCATAAATTTTAAATATTGATTGGAAGAATTACCACAAAAAGGGTGTGTATAAAGGTGGTTTCATAATACTAGAGAATTAATGGGAAAATATTTTAGTTAGAATTTGTGGACGGATTTTATATTGCAAAAGAAAAAAAAACCAATTTAAATTTGCCATATCATATACATTCATATACATAAAATTTAAGGAAGAAATGATAATTAGTAAAGAAAAGACAAAGAACCAGATATTTTTTTTGTTTGATTTTCATAAATTTTTTCATTAAAAAAGTGTGTATGTTTACATTGAATTGAGTTTTGCTATAGTGTTGAAAAAAAATTAACCCGTAAGATCCCGTAAGAGCGCGATGCAGTAGTGGTGAGCATGTGAGTCCGTCCTCCTTTTCCTCTCTCCTAAATAAATAAAAATGATATCGTTCCTAAGTATGGATTTCTGTTTATGTCAGTCCGACCTTCTGTTTTAAGCAGGAAAGATGCTGGTGGTGATCCAGTTTGGTTTATGTTATTTGTTGGGTATAGTAGAGCATGCAAAACGCGAGTTCTCACCGAACTCCATACCATTGGAGAATGTCAGACTTCATGATGGCAAAACTCTGATGACACATCGGAGGAATGTCGTTGTGGGGTCCTGAGATAATCCAATCAGACTGACAGTTATAGCTGTTAAATTTTAAGACACAGCGCTTTATGGAAAAAAAAGCATAATTAAGCCTACCAAATATCAGCGCACAACCACTGACATATATAATATGGACTGATTAACTTTCTATTTCATGTGGGCTCAATTGCTAATGTAAAAAAAAATCTTACGCCGGTGCCAACATTGAAAAAAATCATTGGCGGGAGTTGAAAAAATGAGCGTGCAGCTGGAAAAGTGCTAATAATAAACCTTTCGAATTTCTGTTGAGTATCTATGAATATATTGCCTTTGGTAAAACACTTTATATCACTAATTAACCCAAATAATTAATTTAAAAGCATTTATTTCGTCGAACCCAGTTATTTATTTGTTGTTTACAGTTCTCTTTCAGTTGGTTTTTAGTGTTTAGACCGAAAGAATCAGCAATATAGAAGTGAGCCCACTTTTTGCAGTGCATTTCTATGAACGTAGTCAGTCCATATTATATATGTCAGTGGCGAACAACGAACTGATCGCTTAGAGACAATTTCTAGTTCCGCCGTTGTTCGTTGCAGTGTTGGGCATAATCAACTATTTTTGTATTGAGATTAATAAACATGATTAGCTATAAATCAACACAATTACATCGGGTGATCTTCAGTAATATGTAATTATCACGTAATTGATGCTTAGTTAAATGATATTGTAAGCATAATTACATGGTTAAATTTTTAGATTACAAATGAAAATTTTCAAGAAGTTTAAAATTGTAGCTTTAAGAAAAACAATCGTTGATCGTAGGAATCTTTATTGTAAAAAATATTGTGATTAACAACTTCATTTCGACTCTTTTTTTATTGGAAAGTTCATAATTAACGTGGGCTCACCTCCACTTGGGGATAATTCAGGGAAAGACTACAGTAGTGGCGTTCCTTGACATCCAGAATGCATTTGACAAAGTGTGCCCTAATATTCTGGTGGCAAAAATGCATGCAGAAAATCTCCCTGAAAAACTTATAGCAATTATAAGCCGACTCTACGCCTACAAACAAATGGAGGTAGTAAGCGGTAACAATAAGAGGTGCTCATATCTCTCACATCAGGGCTTGCATCAGGGATCGGTACTCAGCCCAATACTTTTTGACTTTTACACCATAGACATCGGTGCCAGTTTACCCGGTAACATATCTCTAATCACCTATGCTGACGATATATGCATATTTTCGTCTTGCCCTTCTTTGGAGAGCTCTTTGGATGCTATCCAATACGGTATAACTATCATAACTGCTAACTTGTAAAAAATAGGCATCTCCCAACAAATCGCGCATACTCATAGTTCAGAAACGATTGTGTAGGCAGGTGAATCTCCCTAACATTTTCATAAACTCGCACTTGATTCCATATGTGTCGGAGACTAACTTTCTTGGTTTCACGCTGGAATCAAAGCTCTCCGGAAAAACCCACATATTGAAAACAAGGGATAAATGCTTTCGGGTGACAAACATTATCAAATCCCTCTGCGGAGTCAGAAGGGGAGCCAATCCAGAAAGACTGTTAAACATCTATAAAGGCCTAATAAAACCAGCGCTAGACTACATGTCCCCCTTCTTCATGGATGCACCCAGAGCTGCCCTCCTTCCACTAAACAGAATTCAATACAAAGCAATAGGTGCGATGATTTCCACTCATGTCATGTCCCTGGAAGTTGAATCCAACATAATGCCACTGGAGGAAAGGTGGAAACTCAACGCTGATAAGCTTGTCTTAAAACTCATGCGAGATTCCTCGCATCCAGGTCACATCCCTCTTCAGAAATACCTTGAGTTAAGCCATCCCCGGACCCCTTCTAAAGTCACATATATCATCCAAGAATATCGCAGCTTCACACAATTTCATATCAACTCCTAAACCCTACCACTTTCAATACTCCCTACATATAATTAATTTCAGACCCCAAGTTATCTTACCAAATATAAAAAAGAAAATCTCATCCCCGAATCTGCTGCCCCCCTATTCCACAAGCTAGTGAATACATGCTGGAAAACGTTCACCAACATCTTTACAGACAGCTCTAAAACTAGCTGCAAAACGTCTGCAGCTTTCTGGATCCCCAACTTGGACATTGAGGCGGTATTTCCTCTCAACCCGATATCCTCTATTTATCACACGGAGGCTCTAGCCATTCTGGAGGCAATTAGGATGGCAGTCATCTTGGACAGTAAAAAATTTCTTATCCTTACAGACAGCAAGTCTGTTCTCACGGCTTTAAAGAACCCACGTTGCATTAAGCCCCACCCCATCTTACTAGAGATCAAAAAGGCTCTATTTAGTGCAAGATATAAAGGCACCCTCATACACTTTCTGTGGATCCCAAGCCACATGGGAATAGATGGAAACGAATTTGCAGACACTCTGGCTAGGGATGTCCCGAGCAGCTCTTCGGATTCCGAAATATCAATCTATCCAAATGAACTTCTTCCTATTCTAAAGAAGGATAAGGTCGGCGATTGGCAAACTAAATGGAACAGCTCACCGATGGGCAGGTCTTTCCACTCCTTAGAGCGTTCAGTGGGAGAAAAGCGTTGGTTTTCTAACCTAGGGCTCCCTCGCGTAATCATCACAACTACAACCAGGCTTAGATTTGGTCACGTAATTACCAACGAGCACCTCAACAAAATCAACATAAAATACTCTCCCATCTGTTCATGCGGGAGTGCCACGGAAAATATCGACCACAAACTCTTCCACTGTACCAATACCCCACTACCTGCAAGAACAAAGCTTCTTAACGATCTTACATCCATTCACCCAACATTCACCAATCATACAAGTCTGTTGAGAGAGGGCAATATCGACGCGAAAAAGGTTCTCATAAAACATATCAAAGATTGCGACATAATCTTTTAAACATACAATCCAAATTAGTATATTAGTATATGAAATATCAGAAAAGTTTCTTAGGAAATAGCTTTGAATTCAGAATAACAGTTATTTCCAAAATTTTAAATATTAAGCGCTATTATTCTGCTCGGACAATGATATGCACATGTTATAACCTGAAAATACTGGGTTTTCCAATAAGAGGTGTTATTTTAATTAGCCCGCTATTTCGGTAGATGTCACTTTTGGAGCTGTCATTTTTTGACATTTGACAAGTAGAAACTACGCCATTAATAAAAATGGAACGATACATGATTCAACAACGCATTGAAATTATTAAAATTCACTATAAAAATGGTGAAAATGTGGCAGAGACGGTTCGTAAAAATCGAACATTTTTGGGTCGTCGTCGTGAAGCACCTTGTCGGACCGCAATACAGAAATTGGTAGAAAAATTCGAGTTGTCGGGACAAGTTAGTGATGTGAAGAATAAAACCCGTGCACGTCGCTCAAGAACAGCTGAGAATATTGCTGCTGTAGCCGAAAGTGTTGAAGAAAACCCAGGTTTGTCCATTCCTCGTCGTTCTTTGGAATTGGGCATTCCACAAACGTCATTACACCGCATTTTGCATAAATATTTGGGTCTCAAGGCTTATAAAGTTCAGTTAACACAAGAACTCAAGCCGGCCGATCATCAACAACGTCGAGTCTTTGCTGATTAGGTCCTTGAAATTCATGAAAATGATCCGGAATTCCATCGAAAACTCATCTTGAGTGATGAGGCCCATTTCCACCTCGATGGCTTCGTCAACAAGTAAAATTGTCGCATCTGGGGCTCGGAAAACCCAAGAGTTATTGTTGAAAAGCCTCTCTATCCTCAACGTGTGACTGTTTGGTGCGGTTTATGGTCCCGCGGGGTCATTGGACCTTACTTTTTCGAAAAAGAGGCTGGAGCAACAGTTACGGTGAATGGACTGCGCTATCGACAGATGATTAATGATTTTTTATGGCCGGAATTGGATGGTATTGATCTGGACAACGTTTACTTTCAACAAGACGGCGCAACGTGCCATACAAGCAACGAAACCATTGATCAATTCGAAGAGGTGATCACAATTGGCCACCGAGATCTTGTGACTTAACACCTTGCGACTTCTTCCTTTGGGGCCACGTCTACGCCAACAGCCCAGCGTCGATTCAAGACCTCAAAGATGGAATTCGTGAGGCTATCGAGGACATAGGGCAGCAACTTTGCGATTTGGTTATGGAAAATTTTATGAAAAGGATAATGTCCTGTAGGCGTGGTCGTGGTGGTCATTTGGCTGATGTTATTTTCCATTATTAACGGCATACCTTCCTCTTTATAATGAAATAAAGATCCGATCATTTATCTCAAAAAATGGCATTTTTCTTTGAATATCAAAATAACACCTCTTATTGGAGAACCCGTATATGTTGATAAGATTGTTAGCACGTCGTGTAACAGAGAGAGATTTTCTGACGGCACTAACCATACAAACTTTGAACTAAACACAATTGGAGCAATTCAACCAGCTTTATCGCCAGCTTTCTGCTAAAGCTGAATGAAAAAGCCGAAATGAACACAACTGCCGTTGTTTATGTTGAGAACTTTTAGTAAAGAACGACAGTTAATGAAACTGATTTATTATATGTAAAAATAATACTGAGTTTTATTTTATGTCCCACAGGACTTGCTTATCTCTTACTAACTTTATATAACTCTATAAGTTTTCTTCCTTTTAACATTTTTGGTAGCTGTTTACTTCTTAAATGTGTTGTTAAATATTTTCCTACCTTCTCTTTACTTGAATAGGTATCCGTGTTGGGTCCTTGCCCCAGCTAACCACACACTCTTGATCTCACTATAAGATTTTATTTTTTTCAAATTTCACACTTGTCTTCCTATCTCTTAGTTTTGCTCGAATTTCGTGTGTTTGATATTTTTACACTGAACTTTAGATATTCTTTAATTTTATGGTAATTACGAATTTCGTTTCTTTTCTCTTGTATTTGATTTTATTTTTCGAATTTCACTTTCGTACTATTAAACAAATTTCGACTAAAACTTTGATTAGTATTTTCCGAGACTAATCCGCAATCAAGTTAAAAATCAAATCGTTTACTGTAAAAACTCGACGAACCGCCGTTTGTCAAATTTAGATCACAACTCGGCTCTTGATCACTTTCATCTCGATCAAGAGCCCTCTATCAGGGTAGAAAATGCATAGTTTTTATTTCTACCCTGAGAAAAATTTTCATTTATTCTGAACTTGTTTAAACAAGTCCAGAATATTTTTCGTTGGACGATGGCTTGAAAATATGCAATTTGATGCTTTTATAAACATCAGCCACCGTTCCGTCGCTTGAAATTGCGCCGCGCGTATACATATAATGTATTTTTGCGGCGCGCATTTCTTATCGCGAAAGCTTTTTTTGTGATATGTATGTACGTTCGTACATACATATTATAATTTTCACGACAAATCGTACTGAAGGTACGATTTGCCTTTTGTTTTATATTTTTTAAATTAAATATTTCTACTGGGAATAATTTTGTTTTAATTCATGGAATGTGAAGAAATTTTCTTCACTGATTGAGTAGATAAGCTAATCATGTTTTTAAGCATGATTAACCTACTGAAAATTTATGATTTGGAATATTTTAATATTTTTAAATTTTAGGGCTTTTAGGAATTTGAAGAACTGATTAGCTTTCTTCAAATGTTTTTGAATGCCTCCTAAAATTATTCCTTTTTATACTTTTCTAGGGTATAGTTTACGTACATAACAGTGTCAACAGAAGTCATTCTCATCTGATATTCGACATTCGCTCAGTTGGCAACATTAAAAATTCTCTCAAGTTGGCAGTCATTGGGCTTGAAATTTGCAATTTGATCAAGTCTCAAGCCAGCTTGAAGCTGGCAAAAAAGTGAAAGCTCCAATTGTGTTTTTTTACATTGATTTGCATTGTCAACAAATCTCAAGCTGCCTGAAAAGCTCCAATTGTTTCAGGCCTGATATAGGCAGCAGCTGCAACCGACCACTCTTGCTGCAAAAATCATCCTCGGGACTAGTTAGGACAATGACACAGTATTTCGCCGCTAGTTTACTGTGTCATAAAAGAAACTCAGACGGACAGACGGACTAATAGTCAGTTACACTGACCGCACTTTGACTAAACAATTGTACATACAAAACAAACAAACTTACTTTGAACCAACATGATTCGATGATCCTGCTGACCGCCGTAATATCTGAAATTTTAAGAAGGAAAACCAACTTCCACCACAAAAGAAGCAGACCATGTATTACTCAAATTACTGGAAGAAAGAGATATGAACTTCTGATATTATCGGAGTCCCTTATCATTGCCATAGAACCCTACGCTCCCATCCTCCCCACCATCAAACCACAGATGACTAACTTTGGTTTCATGGTTTGATACCAGTTCATATTAGCGTGTGCGCTCCAGCAAGAAAGCCTCTACCTCAAGAAAAAACTCCTCAATACAGTTTCTCTAAAACCGCAAAACTAGTGAATATTACAAACCAATGATCTTGAGAACTAAAACAGTAGGATTACTCCCTTCTTTTAATGCCGACAACCTTAGGTGATCGACAAAAGACAACTCTTCAATATTACTATAAAAGACTGCCTTTAATTGCAGGACAAAATGCCAATCATATTCAATAACCCTGTCTCACTTCCCCGGACAAAACAACAAAAGAAACAAAACTAACTGTATTATATATAAAAGAAGAAACAAAAAAAAAACTACTTTCACTTTAATATTATTAAATTTATAAAACAAACAAAAAACCTGCCTTTTTACTTCGCAGGAATATTGTTAAATTTTTAAAACAAAAGCCTGCTTTTTACTTCGCAGGAATATATTATTATATTTATAATACAATGGCCTTTTTTTTCTATTCCACAGGACAGCAAATAATCTTCACAAAAGGGTGATTCTGATCTTTTGTCGTACTTTAATGTCAAAATATACGCCTAAATCAAATGAACTTTTCTACTGATTTTTTCGTGTTTTTATCCAGCTCAGCAAGCCTTACATTACATAGAATGAACTAAAAATGACACTTCGCATTGCAAATTCAAAATATTATTTCGAATTTAAGCACTTGTATTGCTCCAATTAGCTGTAGGATATCCATTTATCACAGTATAAAATTGTTGTCACAACCTCGGAAGCAGTTGACTAATTTGTCGTACTTTTAGGCGTGTATGCTGACATTAATTCATGTAAATTCATTTTAGTTTATTTTGTGGTTGATGAAAAGGATAAATCAAAATGAATAGTACGACAAATTTGAGGTGAAATTCCAAAATATGTGACTAAAATATACGCCTAAGCTACGACAAATAGATCAGAATCACCCGGAGGGTGATTCTGACTAATTTGTCGTAGTTTTAGGCGTGTATTCTGACATTAATTCATTTAAAATTCATTTTTGTTTATTTTGTGGTTGATGAAAAGGATAAATCAAAATAAATATGGTGAATATAAAAGTACGACAAATTTGAGGTGAAATGTCAAAATATGTGACTAAAATATTCGCCTAAGCTACGACAAAGAGATCAGAATCACCCTCCTGATTTCAGTTTCAGGAAAAATCACAATTTTTTTACTAAAATTCCTCCTTTTCACTATTTCTTACAGAACATAAAAAAAATAAAATAAAATTATTATTAAAATCACCAAAGGTTGTTTTATGTCGACCTTGACATCTAGCAGTCACTGCTCAATCCTTTCCCTTTCACTTTTTAATTCCCACCTCAGTCCACTCCACACACTTTTTCCCTTCCCTCTTTCGGGCGAATTCTTCTAACCAATCCAGCGTAAGCGTCACTCATATCATGGAAATTTTTCAAAATTATTCACCAGAATAAGACTTTATAAAAGCATGCCGTGAAATCGCCGGTATAGTTATGAAAGAAACTCGCATGGGGCGAATGTAAGCGCATTCTAAATTCATAGAGAACCAGGAACGTTAAATAGAGAGGAATTACCATGGAACTTTATTAGCGAAGGGACTAATTCGCTAGAGTCGATAAAAAATATGCAAATTTAAATTCCAAATTAATTTCCTTGAAATTTTTTGAATTCAGATTAAACAAAAACCTTAAAATTTCTTGAAAATTATTTACTTTAATAATATACGAATAATATAAAAACAATGAGTAAAAGCTTGCAATACTTTTGGGAATGTATGCCATAAAATATATTCGTATCTACATAAAGTTGATTTATCAGCACAAAATAAAATTTTAAGAAGTAACAATGGTAGACGAATGATTTGAAAGTTCACAATAAAAATATATAAAACAGAAATTTTGTCAAAACTAGAGACGGATTTAGTTATATTTAAGGAGTAACCACGTTCTCCTGGAATAACAACAGAAGTTTACTGTAACAAATCTGATTGCTGTTATCTCGCGTTGCAATTGCAATGATAGTGATTAATGTCAGATTTTACTACAAACAATTTAAAATAGTCTTACAAATTATAGTTAAATGTACGAACTCTCCACTTGCACCTCAATATGTGGTTTCCCAATCATATCTAAATACGGTGAATATTTTTTAAATGTATCTCCAATCAAAATCAGAACCAATGCAAAGGTTTCTAGCGAGACAATAATGACTCCTGCGAAATTTTTAAAGAGTCCAAACATAATATCAGAGGCAAAATATTCACCACTTTTAGATGGGATTGAGAGAATTTTCTTAAACTAATAAGTCTAGTAGCTGAATACGTACATTTCGTTAAAACTAATTCTAATCTCTACGGAGAGAAAGCACTATTTAGTTTTTTTGTCATTTGTTAATTCCGTGCTGGTATTCGTAGAAGTCTGTTGTTGATCACTCTGTGTGGGGATTTCATCTTCAAACGCTAGGCCGGTGTCCAAGCGACTTTTATCGACTGGATATAACCATCTTTGGTAAAGATAAATGACGAAAACAACATCATCACGGAAGCATGCCACTCTGTGAGCAATTGGCATCGTAATGATAAATGCGAATATGTCATCTATGAAGGTATTAAATGCTTTATACATAAAAGACCGCCAAGGAAGCGCAGCAACTGATTTCAGTTTATAATTAACGAACAACTGCGGCAGCATAAAAAGGAACCCAAACGCATATACTCCATTAACCATGGAGTTTAAAGTCCATGAGTACCAGCTCCTATGTGGTTGATATATCAAGGAATAAATAGCACCTCCAATGCAGAGGGGATACAGAAGATAGCTTAAATATCGCATGGCTTCCTTGTCAAATTCTTGGGTTTTAAGTTCAGCTTTAGCTATATTGTCTAATTCGTTTGTATGCTTCTTTTTCAGACCATAAATGGTAAACTCAATTTTGAGAATTTTCTTGCATTTCCACATTTCAATTATGGCTGCAATACCAGCTGGAATTAAAACAAGTAGCGATGTGTTCTCATCAAGTAAATACAGGAAAATAATAATCTGGCTAAAAGCCCTCCAAATTGTTGTTCTTGTTGACAGCCCGGCGTAGTTACGTTTTCGGCGCCAAAACATAACGTCGTTTTTGAAGGAGAGGAAATCAAAAAGGACCTGCAATATAAGTTATTAAAATAAAAACTTAAATTCTATGGCATATACTTACATGAATACTGCCGACAAAAACAGTTCCACAAAGCAAGTAAACATTTGTGTCTGAAAAAATCCCTTTTACTTCATCAATATCCTTATCCGAGAAGCCTAGAGATTTCATAGACTTTGTAGCATGCTCAATCTGTAACATAAGGCGGAGTTTTCCGACCCCAACTGGACTGTAATCAAAAGTCAAAGTAAGCTCTGTGGTGTTTCTAGTAATTTCCACAAGATCTCTCAATCGAGTTTTAAAGAAATCCACTTGGACGATGGGAAGAATTTCATTTTTACGATTAATACGAATAAGTGGCCCAAATTCTGGGGGTAGGTTCGCCTGAGATACAGCAAAATTATCAGTCAAAATATTTACATGCGCTTTTGTATAAAAATGTGATTTAGGTTTCTCAGCCTTTACAGTAGGTGGTCGAGGTTGGTCTCCCTGAAATTTTATAAGAATGAAAGAATTTCGGAGATATTAATTAAATTTACGACATTACCTTTTCTCCCAAAAGATTAAAGGTAGCTGCCTGCGGAACTGCATACTGAGTTAAACTAAGCCGTTGAATTACAGTAGGTCCACTTCTTTGTAGTGTCCGCCATTCAATTGGATCGCCATGTAATGCAAGAACAATATGCATAAATAATGTCCCATTTCTTCTAGTTTTCAATGGGATGTCTACTTCCAAGTTTCTAAAAAAACATTAATTCTTAGTACTCTCTAATTCCTTTATTGCTTTATATTTGTAGGCTAAAATTGTTAAGCGTCAGGATTCTCTTTTGGAACCGCATTTTCCCTCCGCCACTCATTTTTCCTACCATTGGATTATAAAAAAATTAAAAATCCGGATCAAAGAACCTGTTGAGAGTTTTTATATGACACTTGAAATACACCTTTATGAATTTGAACCTTATAGAACGTAGCATATAAAAAGACCCATTGTTCACCATCCAGATTTAAGAGCAATTGCTCATAAGTCCCAGCCGGCCGCTCTTAGAGTTTAATATCGTCTCGCAACCCTCTCTACCAACATCATGCAGTTCTTTCGCGAGGTGTGAGCCAAGGAGTGTAATGCTTTCTGGAGAGACGCGGAGAGTAACATAGTTTGCACCTGACAAGATAGGCTGTGGGGTTTCGGTGGTCTATATAACATATTTCTCTGAAGGGTCCCGAACCACATTTTTTTATGGTCGTAGCGCGTTGCATGAAACAGTATGCTACGTGTGCGCCGCTCTGACAGATTTAGCAATGCTCACATTATGCCACATGAAAAATGTGCTGCCACTTGTGACGCGACCGTACGATTTAACCCTGGCCAGTACAAAATTCGATAAAGCTGACAAGGAATTCATTTTTGTTTTTGGAGAGCGAAAGAAAATGAAAGGCGAGATCCCTCCTGTCGATAAAAAAATAGTTGTTTTAATCAGTGAAATTCGGAAGTTTTTTCAATAATTTTTTTTTTTTTTGCTATGATAAACCAATAGTATAATCATTTCGTCGGTTATTCATATAAAAAAGGAAAAAGGACGATAAGTTTCGTCGACATGCGTGGACGAATCGCCCCAGGAATTGCGCTTGAGAGCGATATATTTTAATACATTGAACCACTGGCATGCCAGCAATATACGAGATGAAAATAACGCCGTGCGGCCCAGACAAAGCCTACGTCTAATACGTACTGAATTCATGAATTTTAATGATAGAACTTTACCGGATATGCTTGTAACTAGTTGGTGACTTGATAAAATTTTAGTTGTAAATTCTTGCTCATCATTTATATGTAGGACCTTGATATATTTTGCTCGCGAAATATGTACCGGAACATTTAATGCTTAATGATTTCATGAATTTTAATGGTAGATTTTGCCCGTGTATTTATTGGTAAAAATCTTTCCATAAATTTATTTATACATAGGAATAAGAGGATTCCAGTCGTGAAGTCTTTCTGTATATACCAAAGTTTCAGAACGTGACAAATTTTATTCACAGTCATTCCATATATGTAAAATTTTATGCCGTAACCTAGTTACAACGGCACTTGAGTATTAGATAACTGGCTTCAAGTTGACTATATGTTAATGTTAATGTTAAGAGTAGGGGCGACTAGGCCTCCAGGATCTTGCGGACACCGCGACCATAGTTGATCTATTGTGCCTTTCCATATAGTGATTAGGCAAAATCGAGTCTTTTAACGAGCTCGATTATTGCTTTGGGAGTTAGGTTGCAGACATTATCTGGAGAGATAAGTTCTCTTCCAGTGATTTGCATCCTTAGACCTGCAAGTGCTGGGCACTCGCATATAACGTGCGTCGAGGTTTCATCTTCCTCTTCGCACAGTAGACACAGTTCACTGTCGACTTTGCCTATCTTCTTCAGGAAGTGACTTAAGGGGCCATGACCAGTGACTGCGTTAGCAAATAGTCTGAGCGACTGTCTGCTGAGTCCAAAAGTTGACGCGACAGAAAATGAGAAGGATTGAAGAATTTCTTCGCCTGCCTCATACCGGGCGCGCTACGCCTAAGGTGATCCAGTTGCCACTTAAGCAGTTCCCCCCTAAAGTGGCTTTTTGGTAGGCCAAATGTCGGATAGGGACCAATATACGGACAATCAGCTCCGGTTTCAGCCAGTTCATCTGCTTTTTCATTACCGTCCACTCCTTCGTGTCCAGGGACCCAAACCAAGGTTACTTGGTTGTCGCTAGACAGTAGTTGGAGTTTCGAGTAGCAGCTCCAAACTAATTTCGACTCAAAGGCTTGAGAGGAAAGAGCTAGGAGCGCAGCTTGGCTGTCTGAACAGATGTAGATGTTGGAGTTCTTACAGCCCTTATTTAGGCTTTCCTGAGCTCCAACCTCTATAGCATAGACTTCCGCCTGGAAAATGGAAGGTGAGACACCAAGCGGAGTGGATAGTTCCACTTCTGGACCAATCACCCCTGCGCCTGTTTTCCCGTCCTTCCGAGATCCGTCAGTATACCAGACTTGGGCCGGTTGCGGGAGCTGGAGTCCTCTGTCTAGTATCTGGCTTCTTTCATTAATGGTTACCTTGTAACCTCTTTCAAAAGAGAGTCTCTTGGCCATAATATCTTTTGGAGCTTCTAGGTCGTTAATGTTAACCTGCTCGAAGATACTGAGATGACCCACCCTGGAGGAGGTGCAATCATCTGACCTTTTCTTTCGAAGCATACTGGCTGCAGCTTCCCTCTGAATAAAGAGGTAGAGAGGCTGTAAGCCAAGAATGGCTTCAAGTGCTCGTTGAGGACGTGATGTAAAGGCGCCAGTGGCGCCTAAACATGCCATGAACAGGAAGTGTTATACTCGATACCTATAAAATTCGTGTACATGAGCGCGGTTTTTCTTAGGTGCTTCAGGTAGAACAGAATATATTGAAGAGATACCTTATGAAAAATGTATGTTCAGCTGCTTGATTTATTTACATTTGAAACAGCTGAGAAACTTCTGAGGTGCTTGGCGTACTGTAACGACAAAGAGCATTTTCAAACATACGTCTTGTTGCCCCGGGATCTATGTTGATTCATACTGAGCTCTTACTACAGCAGCAACAGATTCTAACAAAACTAGAATTTGACTACGCTAAATTTGGCTTATCACACTTCCTGTTGTCTCTATATTCTAAGGATCACTCGCTTGAACCTGTTCTCTACTTTCATTCTGTCCCACCCTTTTTATGCTGATGTAGTCTTATGCCTAATCTACAATGCATGATAAAAGCACGTCGTCAAAACGATATTGTTTGCTGAAGAATGCATATAAATACACGAAATATGTAAGTAGTGGTAATCTACCCAATTAAACAGCTGTTGATCTGCCAATTATCATAAATGTAATGGCTTTCTCGATTTCATTGCAGAATTACATCAAAGGAAGTGTTTGTTCTTAATAGTTTATACTATAGCATAGTAAACTAAGAAATTGTTTGGGACAAGAAGAATAATATAAAATATTGCTTTCAAGACTGAAAGCACAAATTCCAGTTTACAGCTGTTTTGTTCTAAATTCCCCTACATGGTTCTAAATTATGCTGAATAAACCTGATTAACTACACCTAATTAACTACTACACATAAGTTCGTGCTCATGTCGTCAAATGAATGAATTTTCAAATGCAAGAGTAGTATATCATGTTTCGGCCCTTACATATGCATATTACTCCCCCTTTAAAATGCTTCTTTCATGATCACTAAAATACATGCATGAGTACAAGATAATACTTTTTAACTTTTCCTTTAGTTGACATTTAAATAGCATTGCTGAAAAACTTCTCTACGCAATTTAAGTGCCAAACAAAAGATAAACTTATGTCAAGGTTCTAATGAAATATCTAGTCTGATCCGTTATAGAATAATTCTTGCACGCAATACCCACGCTGCAAGCCGCGTACATCCTTTTACCCTTTAAATTTCGCCCATATACAGTAAAATTCTGCGATGCTTTTTTATCCCGAACTGTGCGAATAAGGAAACAGTATTCGATCTTCTATATTTCCCTCGGCATAAAATCTGCAAAAGCTTAAGGGCGACATACATCGGCACCTCCGCCCCTCTCCCCATATCCCCTCCTTCCTGCCATACTGTGCTTTGCATCATAAGGGATCCTCTCAGCTTGACTTAAGTATATAAAACAAACAAACAAAAAATAAAAAAAAAATACCTTCTAATTTTTTTTTGAAATTATATTATATATATATATATATAATATAATTTCAATTGTGCAGTCTAAATATATATATATTATATTCAATGAACTGTATTATAATTTCGCTGCAGGTTCAGTATAGAAGTTGAGCTGAATAGAAATAAGCATGAAATTAATAGAACGGTCAGTCAGTTTTATTACATTCCAGTGTAAAAGTAAAATAATATGAACATATGTATATCTGTCACGGCGTATAAGACGATTCTGGATTGTTTTCTCCTAGCTCCAAGAGAAAATAAGTGCACTTCCTATTTGACCCATCCGAAACAGTTTCATACACTTCAGATTCGCCCATTGCTGCTGATGCATTGTAAGGACATGTACTTTGATAAGAGATACGATCATTGAGGTGGCAGCCCCAAAAACAACTTCTGGTTCAAGAAAGAGACAACTAGAGCCACTTTAGAACTAATACGATATCTAATATTGATTTTGGCAAAACCCTAGATAAATGTAGGTAAATAGGTCTCTACACTCCCAAGTACTGAAAAATATCTGGGTTTGACCGTTTATCCAGTATAGATAAAATCTAAATATTCTTATGACAATTCTCTGAATAGTCCGCGATCTAAACTATTTTCGTACATGGTCAATAATTTTTAGAATAAAGTTCGAAACGTCAACGCATTCTCCATCAAGTCCAAATAATAATGCAAACCGAAACTTTTTTATAACATCCAAAAGTTGTCCAATTTTGAAAATAATAAGTATAATAATTTATTAGTAGTAAGTGTACTTTTCACAAGAAGAGAAGGTGTAAACATGACTTTAATTAAATTAAGTCGATCTATGTATCCACCGTTAATGGACGTGGCCTCGGCTAGGGTCTTTTCATAAAGCTTTTCGACTTTCGCTACACATGTGCATGCAAGATTTGCTTGAGCGTGTGTAGCGGCCTTCAGCATGCACAAGCCAAGTCCGCAGATTTGTTTGAAGGTAAATCGTAGATTTATAAAATAACAATATGCAAAAATTAAGTACTTAAAGCCTAATTATGTGGAAATTCCAAAGATACTAGTACTAGAATTCTAAGTTACTCCACGTGTCGTTGCCGGAGTGTTGGTGTTCATGTTTACTCTAGATATCAGTCATGGATGGATGGATTGGAAAGAGGTTAAGCCACCTAAGGAGTCTCTAGAACGTAGACCACAACAAAGCCCACTGTTCACGGTTCAGGCTTATGAAAAATTGCTTATAAATCCTAGCCGGATGCTCTTGTAGAATTTAAGAAGTATGCGCCAAGGAATATGTAATATTATATTAGCCATACTAAGTTTGCCATTTCATTTGTATCACAGAAAAATTTTTGTACAGCAAAAAGTATTGGACACATGTATCATATCGAAAAGCATTTTGATTTATTGCATGTTCGTTCGCACGATACATAATCCGAGATGCATTGACTGAGCTGAAATTTTGAACACATCTTCTTAAATTCAAACATTAATCCTGATTGATAGTTTAAGGCTATGCTATGATCTTTTGATAATGTTTTTACATTAACGTCTTGCTAATAATTATTCCGCTGTGATATTTTTGAATAAATGCAATGATATGACCAGGAACCGAAAATAACTGGTATTTTGAAAACTTTAAACAAAAAAAGCTGGGAGAAATCATGATCGTGGAATTTTGTGGAATATACTAAAAGATGTCTCATAAAACCCGTTTCGATTCCTGCAAGGCTTTTGAAAACTTAACTTCTTATTAAAAAAAGCTAAAAAAACCAAACTGAAAGGCTTTTTATTTTATCTGGCAGACACAAAAGGGCTTTTTATTTTTTCTGGCAAAAATAAAATGCCAGCTAGGCTTTTTATTTTTTCTGGCAAAAATAAAACGCCAGCTGGGCTTTTCATTTTTTCTGGCAAAAATAACAAGCCAGCTGGGCTTTCTATTTTTTCTGGCAAAAATAAAAAGCCAGCATGACTTTTTATTTTTTCGAGCTAGAAGTAACAGGTTTTGAAGCCGGAAGTATAAAAAGCCAAGCTGGATTCTTATTTTCAGCGTCCGAACCAGTTATGAATGTTTACGAAAAAAGCTTAATTTACTGTTATTCTTTTCCGGTAATAGTTTTGAAGATAGAGAAGCAAGCGCAACGGCTTTATTTTTTTCGCTAAAAATATAAAAAGCGAACCCGGCTTTTTATTTTTTCTAGCCGCAAGTAACAGGTTTCAAAGCTGGCTATTTTTTTTTTACCAAATATGAGAAGTCAGTTTGTCTTTTGTTTTATGATTTTGTCGTTCGGGTAATCCTACGTTCTCTCCATTTTTGATTTTAAACTCATTGTCTCAGTCACACTACAATAACGCATAGCCGAGTTCTTTTCCCCCATTCATGCAAAACACGAAAGTATATGACATTACTTGTTTCGGTCTAAAAAACACGACAAATTTTCAATGTTGTTCGGCTGCCTCCCATCTTTTTTTTAAGTTATTTTTGCAGTTGCCGCGCTGCCGTACCGACAAAATATTTGAAAAGCGATTAGGGTTTCCATATCCAAATTATCTTTAATGGAAAGGAAATTTAGTTTTTATAGCCAAAAATGATACTCGGCTAGAGAAAATAAGAAACCAGCTTGGCTTTTGCCAGAAAAAATAGAAAGCCCAGCTGGCTTTTTATTTTTGCCAGAAAAAATAAAAAGCGTTTCCAGCTTGGTTTTTTTAGCTTCAAATTATTATCGGTCAGGAATAACAGGTAAAGTTTGCTTTTTTCGTAAAAGTTCATAACTGGTTCGGTCCCTGGATATGACCCGTTGCGGCTCTCATTAGGTAGTGAGGGAGTCTGTTTCATGGCTTGTGAAGTATTCTCGTGGGTTTCGGCTGATGATATCGAATGTAGCTGCCTACAGATTTGGACTCCGGCTGTACATACACACATGCAATTATTACTCAGCTGGCAGTTATTGACCATAAAATGGTAAGGTTACTTTTTAATTAAAACTATTTTATTATTTTATGAAGTAATGTATATAGTAAGTGGAGCCTTTGGGAAGGTAAGGAACCAAACTGTAAATTACTAGAAGACTATTTTCATGTATGGACAGTAGTTTAGCCTTTATTGCATAATATAAAGTCGATGTTTTTTATATGTATTTATATGTTTTGCTATTATCTGCACTACTTTAAACTTGCTTGCAGCACGGTTTATCGAATTTACTGTACTATTGTATACTGTTTAGTGGCTAAGACTATTTATTACTTGTTTTTCTATAACTTTTATTTTTTAGTATATTTTTTTATTTTATTCTACCTTATCTTTTAGAAGACAGCACCTA
Source organism: Dioctria rufipes (assembly GCA_963924295.1). Lineage (NCBI taxonomy): Eukaryota > Metazoa > Arthropoda > Insecta > Diptera > Asilidae > Dioctria > Dioctria rufipes. The sequence goes on from OZ002742.1 coordinate 118,719,401, forward strand.
AGTCCAGTTCCTATCTTATCCCGATAAATTCAAATTAAAAAAAACAAAAGGTATTGACCTCAACTATTTTAGTTATTATTGTACTTTATTATACTTTAGTCTAGTGTATATTATTCTTGTATAATTCATTATATTACTTTATTTTATTATATTTTATTTTATTTATCCTATTGTATTTTATTTTATGGTATGTTATGTTATTTTTGTCAATCTTATTCATCTATGTTCATTTTATATTTATATGTTTTGCTAATATCTGCACTACTTTAAACTTGCTTGCAACAAGGTTCATCGAACTTACTGTACTATAGTATACTGTTTAGTGGCTAAGACTCTTTATTACTTGTTTTTCTATAACTTTTATTTTATAGTATAATTTTTTAATTTATTCTACCTTATAATACGCATGAATCTTTTAGACAACACCTAAGTCCAGTTCCTATCTTATCATGATAAATTCAAATTCAAATAAAAAAAAAGGTATTGAACTCAACTATTTTAGTTATTATTGTACTAAAGTATAATTAGTCTAGTTTATATTATTCTTGTCTAAATCATTATATTACTTTATTTTATTATATTTTATTTTATTTTATCCTATTGTATTATTTTATTTTATGGTATGTTATGTTATTTTTGTCTTCTTATTCATCTATGTTCATTTTATTTATCTTATATTACTTGTTGCATTCTGTTCATTTCATTCACTTAGTCATTTATTTATTCAGTTATATTTATGTTACTTATTCCATTCTCTTTGTATTTTACTTTGCTTTAACTTCAATTTTTTTTAAAAATTACTATAGCGTTTAATTATACTCCATTACTTGATAGTTTCTGTTGCAGCGAGTCTGTTCGTTGTACTTTTATTGTTTTTCTTAACTTTGTATTCAATTTATAATACTTTTAGCTATTTGATACTCGATGTATCTAACGTTATAACGAAGTTTAGCCTGAGGTTATTTAATAAATTATTTTTCTATTCTATTGTAATACTATGTTAGTCTATGGATTTGCTATTATGTAATTTTCTGAACTTCAATAGTACTCTGTAATACTACGGTTGCTATAAACTCTCACTGCTCTTAATGTTTTACGATTTTTTTTTAATCTACTTTGTAATTTTCTATGATGTGCCCAACGCTCTGGGGCCATTGCCACGGGTATTTAAATAAATAAATGTTTATGTTTCTATGCACTACTAGTCTAATTCGGTAATATCTATATTCAATGTATCTTTTGACACAACTAAAATCTTTATCTATATGCTATCGTATAATCTTACCATTTGTTTTGTATTCATTCGATAAATGTAAATCTTTGTAACATCGTAATAACCAACGTATTAGGATGTGGCCAGTGTTGGGCGTAATCAACTACATTTGTAATCAGATTAATAATCATGATTACCCATCAAACATTAATCATGATTACATCGAGTATTCTTAGGAAAATGTAACCGTAATCATGATTACATGATTACATTTTTTTTTATTACAAATGAAACTTTTCAAGAGATTTTAAAATTAAGTTCTAAGAAAACAAACAATCTGTGATCGTAAGAATTTTATTGTAGAAAACTCCAAGGCACTGTTGAATTATGTATTAATTGAAATCAGTGTAAAGAATGTAAGTGCTTCTATTGATAGAGACTCACACATATCTGATCATCAGCTTAAATTCGAGGATCTTGATTATATGTGAAAAAAGATAGCGAAAAAGATTAGATTTCTGGGGCGTATAAGAAAGTCGTTGAGCATGGAAAATGCAATAATGCCTTTTAACGCTTTGATTTTGCTACACTTTTCATATTGCTCCACATGAATTCAAGGGCAGAATGCAGCTGTTGTAGAATAAGGCAATGCGAGTTATTCACTACAGACTTCGGAATAGAAATACAACACTGCTTGTTTTCTTTTAACTACAATTTTAAACCTTTTACAAATTTGTAATCAAAAAATGTAATCATGTAATCATGATTACGGTTACGATTGATCCCCACCATCCGCACCTTTGCTTTCCGGTCAATGTCCTGGTGTCTCTCACCACGACATTCTTTTTGCAACCTTCAACCATCCCGCCTCCACCCCCCCCCCCGTACTTACCGTAACCTTTCTGCTATACAGTCAGACGCTCTACAGGCTGATCTTGACAATAGGGACTGGTCGTTCATCCACAATGCAGCTGACCCTGAGGATGCAGCACAGCAATTCATGTGCACTGTCAAGTCTATTTTCCACAACAATGTCCCCCTCAAAACCATTCGGACCTGGGGCGCTAGTGACAAGATACTCAGTAGACCTGATGTGTCCTTGTAGTGTCAGGTCCGAGACATTGCCTACACACATTGGAAGAGATACAAGAACTCCGATAATCTCAAAGCCTTTAGACTTGCGCGTAGGGCTGCTGAACATCTTATTCGGAAACTAATCAGGGATAACACCCTGAATAATTTTAGTGATGGTGTAAACTGGCGCAAGGTTCGGAATATGGGGTTAGGATCCAAGGCCAGATCTCAGACAAATATTGACCCTAAAGATTTTGCTAATCATCTCTGCCTTGCGCAGTCTACCGCACCACTTCCGATTCCTCAGGTCCTCGCCAACTACAGCTTTAACCGCCCGTCCCATGTCTCCAGTACTCCTAGCCAATCTGCAATGGACGGCCCCTTTCCCCCGGCTGATGGCTTCTCTTTTCGCAACGTCAGTGAGGCTGAAGTACTGGATGCTTTCCAACGCATTAAATCTAATGCCGTGGGACATGATGGGATTCCAATTAAATTCCTCAGAATCATTCTCCCTTTCATTTTACCCTTAGTCACCCATCTTTTTAACAGAATTATCACCTGTTCTCTCTTCCCCAAATGCTGGAAAACCGGCATCATCTCTCCCATTCCAAAAGTCACATCTCCTGCATGTCCCGGTGACTGGCGTCCCATCTCTATCCTCCCCTCTATTTCGAAAGTCTTTGAAGTCCTTGTCTCTGATCAGATCGGTGAACACATTGAAAACAGTCGACTGCTATCAATGTTTCAGTCCGGCTTTAGGCATGGGCACTCCACGACCTCTGCCCTTGTCAAGATAACATCTGACATCCGCAAACTATGCGATGAAGGCAAGCACGTAGTACATGTACTGCTTGACTTCAGTAGGGCTTTTGACTCTGTACCTCATAATTTACTCACGGCCAAACTTGTGAACACTTTTGGTCTTGGGCCCGCTGCAGGTAGGCTTATACACAGTTATCTGACCAGCAGGACACTAATCGTCAATAGTGATGACCGATTCTCCTCACCCAGGGATATTACCTCTGGTGTCCCGCAGGGGGCGGTTCTTGCTCCACTCTTGTTCACCATCTATATCAATGACGTCACGGAAGTGCTGGGTGGTCATAAATTCCACCTGTGCGGATGATCTGCAAATTTATGGTGCGGCCAGTGTTGATGAGCTTCCGTCCCTAATTGGGGCGCTCAATGTAACGCTCGGCAGCGTCTCAGACTGGTGTCATTCTAATGGTCTAACCCTCCACCCCGCGATAACGCAAGCAATTAGATACTCCATTCGCGACAACCCTTCCAGCACTAATGACATGCTCCCTAACCTGCTTATACAAAATCTCATCATCCCTCTCTCTGACAGACATGTTAAAAACCTTGGTCTTCTCATGGACCCCCATCTCACATGGCGACCACAGATCAGCAGGGTTTGTTCCCGAATATACTTTGGCCTGCGCTCTCTGTACGCGGTGTCACATCATCTTGATCAGACCATCAGACAATCCCTGATTATGTCCCTCATTATGCCTCATTTCTGTTATGCTGATGTGGTTATGTACCCTCTGGATGCCTCGGATATAACTAAATTAAATAGGGCATTGAAAGCATGCGTAAGGTACATTTTTCGTCTGAAACGGCACTCGCACATCTCCGCTCTGGTCCAGCTGTTCATGCCTGAACCCCTGGATAAGCTCTTGGAACTCAGAGTGTTATGCTTCATACACAACGCTAGATGGTGCTCACTACCGGCCTACATAAACCAATCGCTCTCTTGCAGCAACCTCGATTTGGGTCCAAGTGTCTAAGTGTATGGTGTTTAAACACCAATGTAGTGTTAACTTAAGCATAAACAGTGAACGTATTGAACAAGTGGAAGAAATTAAATATCTTGGTGTAATTTTGGATTGTAGACTTAAGTTTAATCTCCATGTGAATTATGTTGCGAAAAAATATCGAAAAAAATAGGTTTTTTTAAAAGAATAAGGAATAGATTAGATACATTACAAGCAATAAATGTTTACAATGTAATTATCAAGCCCCATTTTGAATATTGTTCAACTGTGTTGTATATGTGTGATGAAAGTGCGTTCACGAGGCTACAAAGGTTGCAAAACAAAGCTATGAGAGCTATACTGAAGTGCAGCAGGTACACAAGAATTTCAGATATGTTAAGTGCATTGTGTTGGTTAAGTGTCAAACAGCGTGTAGCTATGAATGTTTTATTGTTTGTGGACAAAATTAGAAGAGGATGTATGCCTAAATATTTAACATGCCTAATTAATTATGTTAGAGATATACAGCCATACTTATTAAGAAATGCAAATGACTTTCGATTGCCATTATTTAGGAATAGATTAGCCCAAAATAGTTTAGTGTATAGAGGTTTTCAGTTATTTAATATGTTGCCATCAAATGTTAAAACAGAAACGAATACTAAAATTGTAAAAAAAACACATAATAGAATTTGTTAAAAATAGTTTTTAGAATAATACTGTTATGATGTTGTATAAAATAGTAATTAACTAAATAAATCAAACCAATCAATTAATCAAACCTCTTTGGGCAGGTAGCCTGCCTCTGGAACTCTCACCCTGACCATGTTAGAAGAGCTGGCACATACAAGGAATTTAAAGAGCTGGCCCTGGGTCACCTCATGTGTGCTTAGAGCACGGCAAATTTATAAAAAAAAAAAATGGACTGTTGATTTTTGAGTAGTATTTTTATTTATTTATTTGCTTTTGCTCTTTTAGTTTTAAGTTAAAGCTATCTACTGTCTGCTTTACTTTTCTTTATCTTTTATGTCATTTGTTGTTATTGGTATTTGCCTTTCTACTGTTATACTTTAAGTGCCTTAGGCTCTCTATTGTTAGACTGTGTCTGACTATATTACTTTAATTGCTTTCTACCGCAATGAGGCTGTTCATTGCTCCTTTTTTAGTTTTCTAATGACTTACTTACTCGATGTACCTAACGTTGTAACGTAGCGTAAGCTGAGGTTCTTTAATAAAGTATTTTTCTATTTCTATCATTAATCGTCATGATTAATTTTCTGATTAATATTATCAATCTGTAATCATTCATTAATCATCAATCAGATTGCATTTTGCCCAACACTGGACGTGGCTAAATGGCCGGGGTTGAAAATAAACAAATTTTCTATTCTATTCTATTCTACTACTTCTATTAGAGCGAGTCTCTAACGTATTACTTTGCTTTATTTTATACCATATTAGTTTATATTTTGCTTCTTTACTAGAATGTATTTCTATTATAATTCTACGTTGTCCAACGTTGTAATACGGAACTTAAACCGGAACACATTAAGTTTTCATTTAATTTGCACTTACCGTTGGATAACTTTATGATAATCGAAATTTGATATTTCATCCACTTTGGTGACTTCACTGGCGATAGGATTACTTGTTACGGAAGTAAATAGCGCGAGTTGCAATTTAGGATTATTCGCCAAATATGAGGTAAAGCAAGGTGTGCCGGTACACACAAGTGTCGAAAAAAGTTGAGTTAGTGACCAAATTGAGTTGCTAACGTAAATTAAAAATATACCACCCAAAATCGTCGTTAAAGATGGAAACATTATATAAAATGTTATTTTATTACGAAATATAATAATAGTTTATTCAAAATTGTAACAAATATAAAATATAAAACACGTCAACAAGCCGCGAATTAGCGCAACATGTCAACAAATTGATGTTTACATGACAAAACATCCATTTGTCAAAATGAGCAGGGTAACTCTAAATAGACCGAAGACCCAATGTAAGCGTCGCGCTTCCGGCGCGCTGGCTTTCCGCTTCTTTCGTGGTGACGCGTGTAGGTTTTGAGCAAAACCAAGGTATGTAGAATAAAATTATTCCCATTACAAAAAACGTTCCGCCATTAGTGATGAAAAGTACAGCCCGGTGTAGCCCGGGGCTTACCCGGTGTTTTCATCGAACAAACCTAAACTTAATTTGTCTGTTAAATTAAAGGGCGCGTTCGCTTTACGTAAGTAAATGTACTTACGTTTACTTCTATTGTGGTTCAGCCTGAATGTAGAAGAACACAATTGGAGCTTTAACTTTTTTGCCAGCTTCAAGCTGGCTTGAGATTTGATCAAATTGCAAATTTCAAGCCCAAAGACTGTCAACTTGAGGGAATTTTTAATGTTGCCAACTGTGCGAATGTCGAATATTAGATGAGAATAGCTTCTGTTGACACATTTAAGAAGTAAACAGTTACCAAGCAAGCAAGATGGGGGTCTCTACCCACATACATATGTCAATCGCTCTCATGGAGCAACCTTAACGATACCAGACTTGTACTGCACAGAACCCGCACTCGATTTGGGTCTAATGATGTATTTGGTCAGGGAGCTGTGCTCTGGAACTCGCTTCCTGAATCAATCAGAAGAATAGGCCCACATAAACAATTCAAGGAGCTAGCTTTGGGCCATCTCATTGCCTCCTAAGCAACTTAATCCATTCCGTTTATGTCTCCCGCTTTGCCCTGTTAGTTAGCTATTAAGCGATGTAGCTCCCAATCGCAGTGAGTTTGTTTACTGCATCTAATTTAGTTCGTCACAGCTTTTGAGTTTTTGTCTTTTTCGTTTTTTCTTTTTGTTTCGTCTTTGTTTGTTTGAGTTTTTCGAATGCTTTATAAGCTATACTTTACTTTTTATTACCTATAATATATATTGACAGTTGTTATTGTTACTGTCAGTTATTCTAGTTTTCCAACGCTATGTTGAGCACTTTATGCTGCTATTATTTGTCATCATAAAACTAACTGTATTACTATTATCTTAATCTACAGCAATGAGCCTGTTCATTGCTCCTTTGTTAGTTTGCTTAATAACTTTGTACAAAACCAATTATGCCAACCATCTAATATTTACTCGATGTACCTAACGTTGTTACGTAGCTTAAGCTGAGGTTCTTCAATAAATGATTTTTCTATTCTATTCTATTTCTATTCTATTCTATTCCAAAAATGTTAAAATGGAAGAAAACTTATAGAGTTAGTAAAAGATAAGCAGTTTCTGTCGGACTTAAAAAAGAACTCGGTATTATTTTTACATACAATTGGTACATCTCAAAACTATACAAAAAAGTATGCATTTATCGTAATTTTGGAAAACCGGAAGCATTAACTGTCGTTCCTTAATAAATATTCTCAACATAAACAAGTTAAAGTTGCAAATGTAAAAAAAAGTTGTGTTGAATTCGGCTTTTTCAGTCAGCTTTAGCAGAAAGCTGGGCATAAAGCTGGCTGAAAAGTTCCAATTGTGTTTCAGTTGAGCCTTGTTTTCTGTCAATTTAACGAACAAACCCAATGACAATTTGATTTTGAAGTTTTTCTAGTTCAGTGGCATTTTGGTATTACTCAAATATTTTTCTTGATTTTAAATTTAAATAAAATTAGAATGATGGAAGAGTGGTGTCTACAAAAGTTATCTGCTTTGCAAATAGAAGATGCGCGTCTTGAAACTTTAAACGAAATCAACCTTAGACTAAGAGATGCTGAAACTGTGGAACCTGCAGTAACAACAAGAATTTTAACATCTCCCGAGATTTTTGATTGCCTGGAGAACTCAGTGGGCAGGTTTGAAACATTTTGAGTTGCAACTAGATTAGAGATCATTAATGTAAGTATTTTCTGATGTTAGTGACCAGGTAGAAATGGCTTGCGACATTTTAACAGTTTGCCTATCTTCTTTGGATTTGGACATGAGCAACTCTTCCCGACTACTGGAGCGTACTCTGAAGCACAGCAAATCTAAAGTCCGGGCTCTTGCTCTTAATGAAGTTATGCGTTTTCTGCGTAAGAAATCTAGTGTGAATAGCCTTGACATAGAACTTACCCTCCTTGTGATTTCCTGTTTGGAATTTGATGAAATTGATGTAGGGGCTGCGGCTGTTGATATCTTATCAATAACTCTTAAAATGGACTACGATGAGCCAACAGTTCGCACAAACTTCTTGAATATGCTTAAAGAAAAAGATATAATCAGATGCAGAGTCTACGAAATAGCTATCAACTTGGCCAAATCGAGTCCGGGAATGCTGACTAAAGTGGACGAAGTTCTTGACAAAGCATTGACTGAATTGGACAGTGATGACGTTCTTCTGCAGTTAAATATTCTCGAATTATTGGTCTCATTAGCCGAACAAAATCATGGTCTAGTTTACATGGAAAAACGAAAAATTTTCGAGAAAATAAGCAGGCGTGTAGAACAAGTAGAGGAGAATCTTCTTGATCGGTTTTTGATACCAGGTTTCATGAAATTCTTTGGTAAAATTGCATACAGCCAGCCACAGAAGATCATCGGAGGATATCCTAATATGATTCAGTGTCTATTTGATTGTTTGTTTAGCGGTGATATTGATATTCTTCCCATTGCCTTGGATACCTTAGGTAAGTAGATTATACCAAATACAAGTACAAAAACTTTATTAAAAACCCTAGCCACGTCCATAAATTCAAATTCAAAATGTATTTATTACAAACCCCGGCATGAGCGCCACAGCGAATAGAGTATTAAGACAAGGAATTTAAGATAAATACAGATTTGAATATAACTAGAACTTAACGAGTATAACAATATTTAATTGCGGGGGGGGGGGGGGGGGGAAGCGTCTTATTTAAGTTGACTAATGCTAATATTAAATTATTAATTTATTTAATTCATTTTAATCTATGATAACAAGTGTATAGCATACTTATTTGTTTATTTGGGATCACATTTGTGACAGTCAAATGCATTACTCTACCTATTGGGCTCACTGCCCACTTTCAAGTTCAATCAGGGCTGTTTAAAACTTACAAGTCCAAAAGAGGTTAGTAGTATTTCAATAGTTTACAGTTTCAAAATTAGAGAGAGATAGTAGTAGGTTTGAAAAGATAAAATGATAAGGTATGACTACAGCCTATTAACAGTGTTGAGATCTAGTGGATTTATAATAACTATAAGGTACATAACATATGGCGCTGACTAACGTACCATCACGGATAACTTAAAAACTAACACTGCTAAAAAGTAGAGAGTGATTATACACTATGATACTACGCTAAGTATAGGATTGACTAGCAGTTGCAATTGCACCAAATCGGAATATTTTGCATAAGGCCAAGCACCTGTAGGACCGGAAATCAGTAAGCCCACACAGACACCCCGGTACTGGATGTAAAAAGCTCGTAAAATGAAGAGCCGTAAAATGGGTAACCCATATTACATATCCTAAGGGCTAAGAATAGGGACCGGAGTAATCACTTAAAGCGATGCAGGATGAAAATTTAAATAATGAGAAGATATGGTCAGAAAGGATGGTATGAGATGATAATGTGAGAGATGGATTAGTCAGTTAAGGCAATCATACAATCTGATGCCAAGGCTTTGAAGCTACTAAGTGTTGTTGCTCCCCTAACGGGTGCAGGTAGACTGTTCCATAATGTGATCCGCTGACCATAGTTGCTACGAGATCCAAAGTGAGTGCGGGTGCTGGAATGCACAATACGTGCAATGCTTCTACTACTCCAATTAAATTTTACATTCACATAAACAATAAAACATGAACGATAAACGCAAAGATTAAATAATATATTTGTAGGTATAAAGGTGTAAAGTTGTAAATCTACCATGTAATTTTCTAAGATGTGCTATGCGTGATTTTGGCATAGGTAGTCAAATACTATCAATAATTACTTACAATATAATTAACTGGTCACAGTGTAGCAATCACTTATTAACCTGCATACATAGAGTATTAAACAAAGCAATAAAGTCCATATTTAATTTACATAGACTCACACCAACGCATGAGCTGTATGAATCGACAAATTTTCTGAGCTTAAAATAACTAATTTACGCGGAAAAAGCTAAAATGATATATAAGATAAGAAATAAGAGGAAAAGTCGAATATAAGCCTAATAGAGCATAGTGAAGCACAACTACGGCACACGATTACGCCAACATCTACGTCTACGCTAGAGCAGACAGAGCAAGTGCACAAGTTCAAGAAATTAATAAAGAATTTTGCACATGAGAATGTTACAATAATATGATATGTAAACTAATTACTATGTAACAATGATAACTTGTGACTAAAAAAGAAAATTGTTGAATAGGAGAAGTGCTCATAACTAATACCAGCCCTTGGCTGTCTTTGAAGATGCCCAAATAGTTCTTATAAGCAAAATGAATAGTCGGACTGGAAAGTGTAGTTGAAAGGAGGATACCTTTGAAAAAAAAAAAAATATCGTTAAATTAGCAAACTAAAGAAGGTGAACAATAGATGAAATCTATAGAGTATACTAAGTTTGTTATTCCGTTTGTAACACCTCGCATTTTCTCATTTTTATGTGTAGTGTTATGTTTGAGTAATAAAATATAAACAATTTTCTTAAAGAAAGTACTTAGATTTTTATGCTGGTAAATGCACAAGGCATTAAATAACAAAATTCCTAAATAAAGCTTTTAGTACGGAGGCTTATTTACATTGTGCAGAATGTTGAAGTTGAAAGTAATGCATTTTTCCATAACAGCAAATGCTAAGAGAAGTGCGCGTGAAATGGTAAGGTTACTTTTTAGTGGAAGTGTAGCCTTTGGGAAGATAAGGAATCAAGCTGTAAATTACTAAAAGACAATTTTCCTGTATGGATAGTAGTTTAGGCTCTATAGCATATATACAGTCAATGTTTGGCACATTGCCATAAGTATCAATATAGAACATTTTAGAGAACGGACTCCCAACGCATACATATAGATTTCTGTTACATTCAACAAAGTTACATTTGGTTGCTTTGACACAGTGTAAAATATATTTTTTCTGCAAATTTAGTTAATCAGATAAAAAAATATAATAAAAATTCTTTTGCAAATTAATATATCACTAAATTTTTTCTTTTCTCTCTTTTCTTTTACTGGAAATTTTTTTTTAGAACTTGTATGCATTATTGGAGGCTGACACAGAATGAAAGTATTGTATCTGCAAACAAGAGAAAACCTTATATTTGGTCTAAGACCAATAATATTATACTTTAGACGAAAACAAAAGTTAAATAAAGTAAAAACCAAAAGTTTTGTATAACAACACCAAGAAAGGGTTACCACATTTAGATCATTTTTGATTTTTTTTTTACTATTTTTATGAAAATGCTGTGTACAAAATTTCAACTGTCTACGTCGCTGCGCTCTCAGGCAGTGTCCAAATATATAGTGAAAAACTAAATATTTGTATGGCAACCCTAGGAAGAAGTTATCGTATTGGTCCCATTTTCGAACTTAAATTTACTTTTTTTTAAAGCTCGCATGCAAAATTTCAGTACTTTAAGTGAACACGCTCTCGAGTTATCGTGAGGACGGACAAACGGACAGATGGACATGCAAAAATCGATATAACTTTTAATATTATGCGTGTGTGTCCAACACATTTTGCTCTACCATCATTATTTTTGTGCGTTACGAATAGAATGACAAACTTAGTAATACCCTATGATTTCATCCTGTGGGTGTAAAGTGATAAAGGCTAAAGCGATTGCAGAGTACCTTTGCTTTGCGAACCAATATTTGAAAACTAGCCTGAAAGTTTGGATGGAATAGTAAAAGCTTTTCTTGCAGAGCTTGCATCTTCTGTATTGAATTTGCAGAACACTGTACCCGCAGGGTAACACAACAAAGGACGACACACTTACTGCATCAGTAAATGCAACAGACCAAATTTTACCATGGTAGATATTAATGCACATAATGAATGCGTTATTTTGGAAGCTCCTTTTGATTTAACATGTTATTTCTTCACGAGGAAGAAAACCTTTGCGATGTGATGTTATGGTAGTACTTTTGAGTGAGTATTCTTGGACATGAAGTCCATCGAGTAGCACCTCGATTAGTCTGGGAGAGTTAGAGGGGGGTTAACCAAAACCTATTAAACATGTTAAAAATGAAGCACTTGTTTCCGTTCAAGAAAAATAATTTTTTAATTTTAATAATTAATGAAAGTTTTGTGACGCGTTTCGTCCTATTTGGCATCCTCAAGCACTAGCAAAAATTATGAGACTGACTCAGTATAAAATTAAAATTAAAACCGACAGTTTTCGTTTATACACATATATATGTGGTATTACAATATCATTTTAAGTCAGTGTAAGTATCACTTCGTTATAAAATTTGTTTTAATTAAAGGACTGTTGTTACGGAAATCTAGCTGATCATTAACCAAAAATGAGCTTTTATCTTTTTTAATTTCTAATATCTCATACCTGCCTAGCACTTTACCTCCACATAAATTACGTAAATTTTACATTGTCAATTGATGTAGTGTGACTTAGGTCGATTAATGTTTACATAGACCAGAAGTTGCCCTATTGTTTCTCGCTGCAGAAACGTGTTCAGAAAATCTGGTTTTTAGTGACCTCTTAGTTTTTCCTTTTTAGATCGCGTCACAATTGTTGCAACTTATACTATATAACCCTCTTTTTTTAATATGCACCACTATAGGCTTTATTTTATTATTTATTAATAATTTACCCAGTATTGTATTAGTGAAATAAGCCGGTTGAACATTATGATTTAATAGCGTTTTGTGTATTTTATCTGAAATTCTTCAAACATAAGTGATATTCTTCCAAATCTTACTACTTTTGTTTTGGATCATAGGCAATGTTAATCTAATACCGTAGGCAGACGGACGAAATCAATGATCATTCATTCGTAATTGATTTTTTCAAAATTCAAGTTATCCAAGGTTTTGTGAATTAAAACGAAAGTCCTGTCAATTTTTGTATGTAATTGACAGCACATTTTTAATAATTAAAATTCAAAGGTAAATCGATTTTTGTAAAATTCAATTTTGAACGAATGATCATTCATTTTGCCCGTCTGTCTAGGGTATAAGAGCAGAGGTTCTAGATTTTTGTTTTAATATCCTGTAAATGAAACTTTTCGAATAACCATTACAGGTTGCTATTTCCAAAATTAAATTGAGTTCTTTCTTAAAGTTGATCACATTTAAAGGAATATTAACTAATCTGCCATTCATAGATTGGAAAGCATAACTATTAATGTTAAGAGGATGATTAGAAGAAAATGGAATTACAGTGTCAGTAAAAAAAAGTTGGTTTGCGATAAATTTCGTAGCCAAATTTTTTACTTTTTATTGATATTGTGATATCTAGAAAGTTTAATTTTGTATCTCCATATTCTAGTATAAATTTAATATTGTCATCTAATTTATTTAAAATACTATTTACAAATACATTACGTTGTTGCTGAGAGCCCGTCTATACACAGAACACATCATCAACATAACGATACCGACATAAAATTTTATTAACTAAATCACAGTTTTTATTAAAAATGTTCTGTTCTATGAAGTCCATGTAGAAGTCAGCCAAAAATGGCGATAGAGAAGCACCCATGGCTAAGCCTTCTTTTTTGGGTATAGAACTTGTCATTAAAGTAAAAGTAAATTTTGATTTAAGCACGTATTCAAAGATTATATAAGTTGCGAGACTTTTTCTTCATTTAAAATTTTTTCCCGAATTCGATTGGACAAAATTGTCTTTAACTTTTTTACTGGGATCAAAGGAAATATGTTACATACATCAAATGATACCAGTTTAGCATTAGGTGGTAAAGCAATGCAATTAATTTTGTTTACTAGGTCAATTGTATTTTTTTTGGAGTATTTGTTATTAAATTCTATTAGTGTGGTAGTATCGAATTTAATTTTTTTCCCAGTTTCTGTGTCGGTGCGTTGAATGCAGAAGAAACTGGTCTTACTGGAGCACCATTTTTATGTAACTTCAGTAAGCCGTATGATATCGGGACTGATGGATTATTAACCTTAAGTTGATATCTATCAGATTCATTGAAAATGAATTTACTTTTATAATTACTGATGTTGCATTTCTATTGTATTTTTTTGTTGCGTCTTCTTTAATTTCTATCAGGCTCATTTTTGATAAATTATCTTCCATTTTTTCTAGATACACATTCTTTTCTAATATGCTAATTGAATTACCCTTATCGGCTTTCGTTACAATTAAATTATTATCACTGATCTTCTTTGTTAAATCGCGTAAATCTATTTTTTCGTTAGATCTAATCTGCTGAGGCAAACTATCTTCTTTTATTAACCTAGCACACTATTTTGCCTTCAAATTCTTCATCTGGGAGAGCAGCATCCGCATGAATAGCTAAGCCTGTCAAATGTTTATTATTAACACCTAAATATAGGGTATAGCCTAGGCCTTTGTCAAGTAATTTTTTTTCTGTTAATGAAAAATCTATGGGAGAACAATTAATTCAAATTCAAATTCAAAAATCTATGGGAGAACAATTAATTACCTTAGGATGCAATGTGATGTTGTCTGCATTTGCTAAAGCAAAGTTGGCTCGCTGGGACTGTGTCCATCTAGTTAGCTTATTGTTCTGGCGCTCGAGCTGAATTCTGGATAATGTGTTGGCTTTTTCATGACCTTCTCTCCATACGGTATCAAATTCTGGCTGCATGTAGACGAAAAGCAAGCTCACTGTGTGCAGCTTTTAAATGTATGCTTATGTTATCTCGTCTATGGTAATGTTTCTTTATTTATGCTTTTATTCATATTATATGCCGTCGGTCACGTTCCTTACACCACTTACCTTTGCTTTCTTGATGGCGCAGATGATCTGCCTTCAGTGCTGTGCCCCATCCACTCAAATGACACTGAGGGCAGTCAATCATTTTTCAGTATTCCTTTGATTACCTGAAATGAGAGTGGAGTAGTGAACCTATTCAACCATTGCTAAAAGAGGGCTCTGGGAGAGTGAGGAAAAGAAAAAGACTCGTCACTTCATGATAACAAGGATTTCAATTCACCTGATTTGTATTCTACATACATTTTATAATATACGGATATAATCAGCATTCAAGTTCATTGACAAAACTATTCTAAATCGTAAAAATATTACGAGACTATGTTTGTTTTTCTATAACGTAATCTTTAGGGTTAATAAGGCTAGATGGTTTTAAAACTTTCCTTAACGATTCTTATGTGAGATATTTCCTGAAGTCTACAAGTTTTCGATATAAAAAAAAACGGCCAAATTAGCTTGAGACATCATTACGTACTAGTTTTTTGTGGCGATCTCATAGAGTAATAATAATAGTAATAGGCACATCAAAAAACAAAACCACATGCATGTACATATGTATATAGGTATAGAATAAGATCTAGGTATAGAATATAAAATACAGCTATAGATTAAAATTCAAATTGCAAACCAAAAATACTCACGACTAAAATTTCCACGGCGTGATGGAGCGCTTTAGCATCCGGTGAGTGTCATTCTTCCTATTTTAGATGTAACATTAAAAAAACTTGGAGGTCTCAATTCACTACCCCGGTTGTTTTGTTTCACATTGTCATTAATAGCACAAAGTTTGCTATTGTGCCTAGGCAATCCAATTGTCCGCTGGACTTAAATCAATAATCTTACTTCTAAATTAGACCATCTGCCTGCAGTTCGAGTTACTTTCCTCAATTAATTTTGAGTAATAATTACGAAAATCTACAAATCTATTTAACTTGCCTAGACTAGGTATTTAAAAAACAAAAAAAGTTCAGTTCCTCTGTAACTATGTATGTGTTGGCAGGAGCTAGGTTTTTCACACCAAAACATCTCAAGAGTCTTTGCATTTTCTCTACTAGGCATCTCGTAAGATACCCTGTCTGTTTTGCTGGGATTCCTTTTTTGCTGTGGCTATTGTTCTGCCGTAGCACTGTTATGGGTTGGTTGTTGGCGTGCAGTAACCCTATGAGACGTTTTCCAATATAATTTGCAGTTGAGATGTTTGAATATAGGTTTTAGCAAGCCATAACTTTTGACATAGGTTCAGGTCGGCAGTTGAGTGTCGAGCCAAACGAGAGCCTCATTTATGGAGGTTCTTCCTTGCCGGAACAAATACAGATGCTCAGGAAGTTCCGGTTTACAGATCCACGGATAGTAATTTTAATCTGCTTCAAGCAGAATAATTCCAGCCTAGTTGAATTAGGATGTACTTTTAGATGCCAACATCCAACGAAAAATATAAAATTTCAGTTCAATTACCTAATTCCAAAGTAAAATGACGGTGCCTACGATGCCACACAGGCAAGAACAATTTCCTCAAAAGATCTACAAGTAATGTTAGCACGACCGAAATTTCATATACCTCAAATAGACAGTGGTCTAATGCATAAATTAACCCGGTTATAATAACTTTAACGCAAAAACGGAACGCAATAAAACAATATGTTTCGCAGAGCTACGGGATAACGATACTTGACGCCGCCAGGGTTAATTCGTGCGGTTGTGCCAAACGTGGCAGTACATTCGCCGTGTGAACTAATGTCCGCAGTGCTACATCTGTCAGGGTATATTAGCTGCATTTTTATACCCTAGATGAAATGTATAGGGTATACTAAGTTTGTCATTCCGTTGATAACACCTAGAAATAAGGATGGTAGAGCAAAATGGATTAGACACCCATGGATAAGATTAAAAGTTATTTTGATTTTTGCATGTCCGTCCGTTTGTCCTCACGATAACTCGATAATGCGCATACTTAGAGAGCTGAAATTTTGCACACGGGCTTTTAAAAGAAAAACGAAAGTCAAGTTTGAAAATGGGACAAATCGGATAACTCTTTCGTGGGTAGCCATACAAAATTTCGTTTTTCACTATATATTTTGACACTACTTGAGAATGCGTCAACGTAGAGAGTTGAAATCTTCTACATAGGATTTTTATGAGAATAGTAAGTTCAAAAATGGGCTAAATAGGGCAACCCATCTAGGTGTTGCAAAAATTTGGATTTTTACGTATACTGTGAAAACAATAAGTCCTACCCTATTTTAATGTACCGAAAAGCTCTTCGGAATATAAAATCTTATAAAATTGGTTATAATCATTTTTCTGTCCGACGAACCGTTATAGAAATATATGCGGAAAACCACTTCAAAAATCAAACTTGCATAGAAATGACATACGAGTTTTCATTTAGGGTATCATAAGAATTGGTCTTAGACCAATTCTAGCTTTTTTACTTGTTTCATACTGAATTGGTTCATTGGAAATTTCAAATTGATTTCATTCTATAAAACGTCTATATAGGTTGTCATAAATTTTCATATGGGGGCAAATTATCAAATTGCATTTCAATTTTCGTAAAATGTGAAAGTAGATCTAAAACATATTTGGCTCAAATTTTGAAGTTTTTATTTTCAAAAGCTGGCAATGAGATGATTTTTTATCCATTTATAAATCCGTGTATATACATTTGTAACCGTTTTTAATGTCCACGTCAACCGGTAATCTCCTCTTATATGAATCAGAAAAAAAAACGCGGCAATACATAGTATTGCAAAAGATACACAAGAAAATTTATGGGTGTGTTGTTAAACTAAGAATTTTTAAGATCTTCAAGACAAAAGTTTTGTAAAAGTCAGAATTTCTGAAACGTCACGTGTTGCTAAACTCAACCTTAAGAATTTTTAAAGATAATTCAGGGCGATCCGAACGCACTTGATTTATTGATATATATGTATATGTGTGCGTGAAGCATGATTTTGTGTTTACTTTTTCTTTCATCTAGTTTCATTAGAAACGTGCGGTTTAGAAAAGTTTGTTATTTAGAAAATTTTAATTGAAAAATCTCAAAATGAATTTAACGGTGGAAAAAGCCATACTGTCGAAATAGTAGACTCTATATATGATATGCTGCAAGGGCAAGGTAAGCTACTGTTTTCATTTTAAAACATTTAAAATGACACTAGTAAATTGTTTTAATAGGTGGAAATTCATTGGCGAATTATTTCAGCAGTCTGTTCGGCATTACAGAAGTACCTAATTTACCGGAAAGTTTTAGAAAGTTTTTCTTTAATGGAAAGGAGTTAAAGGAGGTTGAAATTTCTATATATCAATGTACAATATTTACCATATTCTCTACATTTCTTATTTGAGTTTGAACATTTATATTGACATCTTCTGGCATTAAAAAAATTTCGATTTCGAAAAATAGAAATTAATATTCTTGAATAAAATAACTACATGTTTACAAGCTGGATCTTTGGTAAGTGACAATCCTTATCGAATGAATCCAGATATTGTTTTCAATATCGATTAACTTTAGAAGGAAAAAGCAAACGCCACTGTTTTTATATGTTGAAAATCTTTATGATAAAAATCGTCCAGAAATGAAATATGAAATTTTGAATTTATATATATATATATATATATAGAAACATATCTTTCATATTCTACTGATCAATAAAGCAACGATTAGTATATAATATGCGAATTGAATCCGAATTAGTGCTCATGGAAACGTGAATTGAGTTGAGTTTCGTTCAATCCATGTTAACTCCACGAAACCAGTCGAGTTGAGTTGGATTTTCTCTAAGTATTAGTTAGAATAGTGCGGATGGGTGTTTTAACAAACACAAATCCGGGTACTTTGTATGAAATATTTCATCTGTTAACTCAACTCAAGTCGTTCATGGAAACAGCATCGAGTTAACTCAGCCAGCAAAACTTAACGCCAACTCAATCCTAACTCAACTCTGGCTCATGGAAACATAGCACATATGTACGGTACATGTGCAGTTCAGGGTATTCGAGAATCGACGACCGTGAATTTGTCTAAGGCAAATGCTTGTCGAACAATGTGGAAGTAACTGGGAGGAATTTCCGTGGTACCGTTAAACTCTATTGTTCACTATTTATTTGTAACTATAATTTCAACCAATTTGCACAAATCAACGCACTTGAAATAATTTTACACAACTTTAAATAAAAAAAATAATAAGTTAAACCAAATGTGCAAAAATTTACTTACAAATTGTATGGTGTGAAAATCCGGCTCGAAAAAAGGACCAATGTTTTCTGAGGAAGTTGGAACTGGGAAAATATTGACAAATGCCTCCTTTCTTGGTTCAATTTTCTTATTCTTCAATTTATTGTTGTAAGAATAATAAATACGCTAAATTTATTGCCTTAACAATTTAAGCTATGTTTCTTAATTGACTTCATGTGAACGAATGAATCACTAATAGAATATGACGGCAGGCTGTCCGTCCGATATCTTCCACGATGGGATACTGGAACTTGGCATTGGCAATGAATGGACATCTCACTCCTCTCTAATTACAGCTGGCTGGATATGATGTGTACAAGTCGAGCTCTGGCTTCACGCATATACTAAGATGACAGTGGCGTCGTTGGTAACCAAAAACTGGCATAGACTTGAACAGTTGCGTTAAGACTCCAAATGAGCCACATTGTTTGTTATTGTGTTAAATATATATGCATTTGCCTTAAACCATGTGTCCCGATTTTGGGAACCCTAATAAATAGCTGCAAGGCTTATTAGAATCAACGGCATTCGTGAAGAGGCCATAATCACAATACATTGGAAAGCCTCCTTCTTTAGTAATTGAAGCCAATCATATCGAGAGTTCTAGTCACCTGATAAGTGAGACTCTGGCTTACACCAAGATTATTACAACATAATATCAAGACTGCTGCAATAACTGCAAGTAATGTACTGAACGCAGTTCATCGACAACATAACAGCAAGATTAACGTCAGGATTTGTATGCTGAGAGCGGCCTCAAGTAGCCCTCTAAGCTAGTTAAGATCGCTTCAATACATTAGTGATGACGCAGTCCCTCGAGACTAGTCAAGATCGCTTCAATAAATTAGTGTTGGTAAGTATCTTACTTGCTAAGTGTCTTTTGTACTCCAAACCTCTAAATACGGTCACCATTAAGAACTCATTGTGAAGAACCTCATTGCCTTTCCAACGACTGCTCAACCTGCCCCGTACACATCTCTTCTATGGGGTCAGGGGCGGTCTAAAATATTAAATTTAGGATTTTCACTTGTTTTATCATTATCCTTAATCCTTTCTCGCGAGCGCGATTTTTAATAATAAAGTAGAAAATCACTCAAATCCGAACCGAACTCGTGTAAGGGCCATTTACTTTGTTCAACTGTACTCTGATCTTTTTTTCTCTAGTTATTGTGTTGAAAATTACAATTCAAATCAAATAAAACAAAAGCATTTATTAATGTATCTCTGCTTACATACAACGTTGGGCACTACGAGAATAAAGTATGATTATTGAGTATCAAAATAAACAACAAAATTATTATTAGAATCAAAATGATCCCTTGGATAGTTAACCATGCATAAAAGTAAGAATAGAAGTAGAAATAGAGTTAAAAATAAAACTACTAAGTTATATATATGTATAATTATATCTTAGACACTTGATGTAACTCAGCACTTCACGAAAAGTTTAGGCACTTCATGAAATGTAGGCAGATAGTGTAACAGTTTGAGCTTAATGAGTTTTTAGTTTTACATGATGTGTCTGAAATTTTTTAGTCACTTCATGAAATGCTACAAGCCTGTACGCCGATAGTGTAATACCAGCCGTCTTAACCGAATACTAGCAGTGGTAGTACATGAGTGGTGGCGGAGGTTACGCCCAAACCTGCGAGCAACCACAAACACACACACAAACACATGCCGGCGTGTGTATTTGCGCCTGCGTATTCGAGTCGCGCGAATTAAGGATAGGTTCTTTCGATTTTACAAAAAAAAAAAAAAAAAAAAAAAAAACAAGTTAACTTAAGCTGTCTCTATTAAAACACGACTTATACATACTATGCTGCTATATTCCTCCAGACTCCATAAACATTGTTGATGACAAAGGTCAAAATATTTACGACCTACTAACTTCAACATCTAATTTTATTCATGGCATGATGCAACCTCTTGACGAACTTCTATCCCAGTTTTAATGTCTAATATTGACAAATATCACCCCCCTCTACTAATTACATACTGCTTTGAAACCGAAAACATTACAAATTATGACGAAACACAATACTTCTTCAATTTTAGAAAAGCTAACTTTTCGGAACTGTCCAGTAGCCTTACCTCTATTGATTTCAACACAGTTGAGTGCGTGGAGTCAGCTGGAGCAGACGTTCCATCGTGCGTGTTCTAATAGTTAATTAGCTTCACCAATTTCTAGTACAGTGCAGTGCAATTTTTTAAAACATCGCCAAAACAATAAAAAAAAAAAAATTAATTAAAATCCGCCGCGCCGTTTTTTTAATTCATTACAAATTAAATTTATAATACCAGCCAAATCAGGGCTTTTCTATGCCCTGCCGGCATTCCACAAGCCAGCAGCACAGTACGGTAATGTTTTGAACTCCTATGTACATCAGTGATCAGTGCAAGGTCATTAGCCCTTGTCACTGATCAGCAATACGGGTGTCCCCAGCTGTGGTCATTGAACTGCACGGTCTGAGGTATTGAAAGCAGCAAATAGGCATAACACTATTGCTGTTTTTTTTTACCTCGCTGTGTCGTTGACTGCAGCTGGTTGCCCTAAATAAATATTTGTGTTGTTGTGTGTCGCTCTTTCTTCTGCTTTTTTGTTGTTTTTGCTTTGAACATGCAGAATTTTTTTTTAGAATTTTGCAACATTCGCGGATTGGGGGCAAATCGTTTTTCGGTGTACTGCCACCTTCAATCAAAAAATCCGGCAATTCTTGCGCTAAGTGAAACCAAGGTCGTTTCTGATGCTGATTCTAATCAATATCACGTCCCTGGTTATAGCTTAGTGCCTCTTTTTTCTCCAAATAGGGGGATCGCAAGATATATTCGGAATGACGTGGCCTTTACCATTCTAAAAGATTTTCCACCTTCTGCCAATCCCGAGTTTAATTACATCTGGATTAGGTTCAAACTTCACAGGCACATCATCTACTTTTGCTTCCTTTATCGCAGCCCAAATATGTCTGATGTCGACACGGTATCCGCATTTGACAATATCTCCAACAATATTGATCATCTGCTTTCTGTCTCCCCCTCTTCCGAAATCATCCTGGCAGGCGATTTTAATGTCCATAACATACCATGGCTCAGACATTCTTCTACCACAAGTCCTTCGGGCCGATTCGTTGAACTTTTTTGTGAATCTTTTAATTTGCATCAGCTAGTGGATGCACCGACGAGAATCCCTGATGCAGCTGGAGATAGGGCCAATTTACTAGATTTGTTTCTGTCATCTCACCCTGACAAATATTCCATCTCAGTCGGCTCCCCTCTTGGTAATTCAGACCACTGTCTAATCACGGCTCAATTTATCACCTCATCTCTGCGCCGCCCTACTTCTCCACCTACAAGTAGGCTTCTCTGGCACTATAAGAACGCTGATTGGGAAAGCCTCAATCAGTATCTTAGAGATATAGATTGGTCGGTCTGTTTTGCTTCGAGGGATGCTGATGAATGCACATTAGAACTTAGTAACATACTAAGTCTAGGCATGCGTGAATATATTGCGTATTCTTACAGCAGATCTCAACAACAGCAAAATCGCTCTTGGTTTAACGATAAGTGCAACCAAGCTATAAAAGCGAAAGAGTCTGCTTTTCGCGCCTATCAAGTGCATCCTTGTCCAGAACTGAAAGGAATCTACAAGACTGCACGGAACACCTGCAAGTCCATTATCCAGAGAGAAAAATTTCTTTTTGACCAGAATGTTAGACAAAGAATCTTGGCAAGCCGCAAAGGTAGTAAAGGTTTCTGGTCCCTGGTCAAAACCATCAGGAACAACTTCAGCAGTTCCTCTATACCTTCACTACTTAATAATGGTGAAGTGGTTGTTGACTCCCTGGATAAAGCTAATATTTTGGCTGCTAGATTCGCATCAAATTCTTTTCTTCCACCCACTTCACAGGCACCTGTCGTGCATCCCCCGTGCGGATGTGTACAAGAGCCAATACACATCCGTACGAGGGATGTGTTCAAGGTCCTTAAAGGAATCAACGTCTCTAAAGCCGCAGGCCCTGATGGTTTCTCGCCCCTATTAATTAAAAGCTGTGCCTCATCCTTGGCTAAACCTCTGCGCAAACTATTCTACCTGTCCTACTCGACAGGAAAATTTCCAACTGCTTGGAAACTAGCTCACGTTCAGCCTATTCTCAAGAAAGGAGAGGGTAGCGATCCCTCAAACTATCGACCAATTGCAATCACTTCGATTCTTTCAAAGGTTTTTGAATCTATCATTAACTCCAAATTAATGAAGTATCTGGAAACCAATCAGCTAATCAACGATCGCCAATACGGCTTCCGGCACGGACGCTCATCTGGAGACTTGCTGACTTTTCTTACGGAACGTTGGAATCGTAGTCTTCACAATTTTGGTGAGTCCAAAATCGTTGCTCTAGATATTTCAAAGGCCTTTGATAGAGTCTGGCATTCAGCCCTTTTAGCCAAACTCAAAGCACTTGGTCTTTCCCCTCCTCTTCTATTATGGATTGAAAGTTTTTTATCTAGTCGCCAAATACGAGTTGTATTAGATGGCGTTATATCTGATCCTCATCCTATTAATGCCGGTGTCCCTCAGGGCTCTGTTATTTCTCCGACTCTATTTCTAATCTTCATTAATGATCTGCTTTCCCTTACTTTCAATCCTATCCATAGCTTTGCTGATGACAGTACCCTTGATTTCGCATACTCCTTTGACACCCTTGCGGATTCCAGAGGGAACGCCGCATGTGTTAAACGAGACTGCATGATTAGATCATTGAATAACGATCTTGACAATATTCTCGCTTGGGGCAAAGTGAATCGCGTCGAATTCAATGCATCTAAGACCCAAAGCTGTCTCATCTCATTAAAACAAGACCATCACTTAACCACTCCCGTTTCGTTTGATGGTGCATTAATTTCTGAATCACCGTCACTAAGAATTCTTGGCATTAATATTTCCAGTAAGTTAAGCTGGACAGATCACATCTTCTCGGTTGCCAAAGAAGCATCCAAATGTCTTGGTTTCTTGAAAAGGTGTAAGAAATATTTCAGCCCATCAAATATAGCGCTCCTCTACAAGTCCTACATCAGACCCAGAATGGAATACAATTCCCATATCTGGGCCGGGGCTGGTCGCACAGCCTTAGCTTCATTGGATATTGTCCAAAAGAGAGCCTGCAAGCTCATTGGCGATGTGGCAATTACTCGTCATATCGACTCGCTCGAGCACCGTCGCAATGTTGGAAGCCTTTCGCTCCTTTATCGCTATATGCATGGCCAATGTTCTGATGAAATATCTAGTCTGATCCCTTGTAGAATAGTTCCTGCACGCAATACCGCGCTGCATCCCGCGCTCATCCTTTTACCCTTCAAATTACCTTCGGCCGTACACTTAAATTCCGTGATGCTTTCTTATCCCGAACTGTGCGAATGCGGAACAGTCTACCATCTTCTGTCTTTCCTCCGGCATACAACCTGCAAAAGTTTAAGGGCGACATACATCGGCACCTCCGCCACTCTCCTCATATCCCTTAATCCTTTCCCTATCTCCTTCCTGCCACGCTGTGCTTTGCATCATAGGGTATCCCCTGAGCTTGGCTTAATAATATAAAAAAAAAAAAAAAAAAAAAAACATTACTGTCTAGTAATAGTGTTGACGAAGACATTTCTAAATTTTACATAACTCTTTTCAATTTATTTTCATCACACGTTCCTCGCGAGCGACAACGGTTCTGTAAAACATCTCCGCCATGGTTCAATAAAGAATTGAAACGTCTTAAAAATAGAAAAAATAAATTATGGAAAAGTTATATCAGGGATAAAGACATTATAAGTCATAACAACTTTCTCACATCCTATAATGAGTTCAAAGAACTTTCCTCTTCACTTTATGATGAGTATATCCAAAGCATGCGTGCGAAATTATTTAGTGACCCAAACCCACGTATCTTTTTCAAGTTTATTAATATGAAGAAAAAACTGACAACTATCCCAATACCATGAGGTATAAGGATTCTGCTAGTGATGATTCGTCTGTAATTTGCAATATGTTCGCTTCTTTTATCTTCGTCCAATTTCCATCCTCGACATAATAATTTTAATCATATGAACGATTCTCATAACGTTTCATTCACTATTCCTACAATTACACAAGAGGATATACTCGATCATATTAATGCGCTTTCAAATGACTTTACAACGGGTCCTGATGGGATCCCTCCAGCCTTCTTTAAGTCGTGCTGCCTTGCCCTGGCAGCGCCGCTTAAAATAATATTTCAAAAATCGCTCGATAGTGGTTGTTTCCCTCAGCTATGGAAAAACTCTTTCATCATACTGTAATGAGCCCACAGCCTCATCACTTTCTCCATTTCCCCCAATAGGCTAAACGCCAAAGCCCTATCAATAACTTATCAAATTTCACATTTGCATCATCATCGAATATCATTCTCGAATATCAATAATATCCGGAAATTTCAATTCCCACGGTAAATTCAAAAGAACCTTCAAAAATTCATCCTAAAACCAAATGTATACTTACATGCATTAGTTTCGCTTTCTAAAAGCAAATATTTCCGCATAAACAATGCGACACATTTTCACATTAGTTCCGCATGACCAATTGTTCAAAAAACAAACATTCCCCATATGTGAAAATGCAGTCACATCACAATGGAAACAATGTCGTTTAACCCATAAAATGTCGCAACCCATTTTCAAGTACACGACGCTTATGCTCTTGAAAATTGACCGTCATATACACCCCACAGCGCTGGGTCTTGCATCATGAAAATAAACAAACATGCACCATATGTTTACCTTTGCCATGATGCAAGCCACTGCACTGCTGGTTGTGACAATATGTCGGTATACGTACAAATTATGTGTTCACTATTGACCAATAGCAGGCATTTTCTTCGCATTCTCTTTGCTCATGCTTAAACGGCTTATACTTGTTATGTATAACATTGCCCAATAGAAGCTATTCAGCCAATTCGGCTTATGTGCCTGAACGGCGTGCTGCTGCAATGATATTATGCAGCTGGGCGTGTTTCATTTTTTAAAGATGAGGAAGTAAATTCCCTCCACGCGGATTTCCGTGTTTTGAATGGCAAGTACTGAAACTGCCTAAATAAATAGCCGCGTTCTAACCAAGAACAGGCAGTGAGTTTTTGGATCTTTCCACAGTGCGTTTTCGAGTAAGTTTTCAATCTTTTCACAGTAAGTTTGAGTTCTGGACAAGTCAAAAGAATAAGGTTGACCCCCCACCAGCGGTAAGGCAACCTATTCGATATCAAATCAAGAAATATAGTCCGTGTTCACTATTCTCAGACATCGAGAATCTTAAATCGTCATAACTTTAATAATCGTGTTTGTAATAATCCACTAGAGATCTTTGTTGTTATATAAGTGTTGAATACTCTTTTAGAAAAGTGAGCCTTGTGAATAAGCGCATAGAATAGTTGTACAGTGTATTGAAATTATATTACAACAGCCACGATTCCACAAATTTAAAAATAAAGAACAATAAAGATCAAATACTAGATCTCCTGTGTTTTATTGGAAGTAGTTAAAGGGCGAGCGACCTTCTCTTCGGAAAGTACATCGCAGTCCTTGTCGCGACGAATTTAAAAGAGGAACCCGCGACAGAACAACTGGTGGCAGCGGTGGGATTTTTTTTTAACGCCAATCGACACAAATCAAAACCAGCAAAGGGGATCTTCCGATAAGCAGCAAGCCAAACAACAGAAACAAAACAAAAAAAAAGAGAAAAGAAAAACACCAATGTGCTACCCAAGGAAGTCAGACGACACCATTGAAGTCTCGGAAGAAGTTATAATAATACCGGAAGAGGATCCAGAAGAAATCGAAGCAGCAGAAGAATACGACTACGAGTTCGAGATAGACATCGATCCCGAGGAAGAAACCCCCACAGTGGAAGAAGTTTATCTGGAGATACACCGACAAATTACTCCAGAAAGTGACGAAGAGGCAACGTGGGATTTTGATACATACCAACAAGTAAAGAATCTACTAGAAAATAGACCAATGTAAGTTATAAAATCACATTAGCATAATAGTCATTATATTATATTATTATAACATTACCATTACATTTAGTGAACTAAAATTATTTAAGAAGTGAGTGGAATTGGAATATTTTCTAATTAATATAAAAAAAAAAAAGGAATACTTTCGTAAAGTAATTTTTTTTTTTCTTTCTCTGACCCAAGTGACCTTTTAGTATCTTCTCGTAAGGCAACAAATTCTTTTTGAGAGTTTCTTTCAAATTCTTTGTCCACAAGTGATTAAAGAAGTGACGTAAAAAAAATTTTTTTTTGTTTTATCAGTGCATCCAGTTCTACCACATTATCAGTGTTGAATCCTAGTTCCTTATTGTGATACTCTCTAGTATCCCAAGATTGTCATTACAAGAGCTAAGGATTACTCATCTCATCTAGGCCACAAGCAGAACGCTAACCGCCTAGCTAGAGTTTCGCGTTATATACGCCTCCCCAAAATGGCAAACCCTCAAGGCAATGGCGGCGGAGGTAGACCTGTTGTTCCTGTTGGACAGGGTGTACCACCACAGCCTGCACTTCTTGCACCTCCTGCACTACCAGCAATAAACAGACTCTCGACTAGTGAGGCACGAAATCTCATACCCGAGTATGATGGCAATACGGAGGAGCTTCACAGGTTTTTAGCTTGTTGTGATATATTGTTCTCACAAGCCCAAACTGAGGCAGACAAACTGTTGTACCTCAGCCTGTTAAAGACAAAGCTGACGGGTCCCGCCTATGATCTATTCAAGTATGGAGATTATCCTACTTGGGCAGAACTGAATGCAGAGCTCAAGTCTCATTTTCAGGAGCATCGCCCGCGAATAGCTATACAGGGTGAACTGCTACGTTTAAGACAAGCTCCAAGAGAAAATGTACAAGACTTTGCTCGCCGAGTAACCAAGCAGTTAGCAGATTTAAATAATGCGACTTTAAATGAAGCCCCCCAGTTAGAATCAAGAGCGTTCCTACTTAGCGAAAATGAGCAAAATGCTATCAGGGTATTTGAAGATGGCATCAAAAATGACCAATTAAAAGTCATAATTAAAGCTCGCGCAGAGACTAGACTACGAGCACTGATCACTTTCGCTATAGAGCACGATCAGAGAATAGAAGAGGCTCAACAAACCAATCTCCGCTCACCTCAAAATACTCCAATCATTACATGCGAGTATTGTGGAAAAAGGGGCCACCGTAAAGAAAGTTGTTTTAAACGAAAACAACTTCCCCCATTTCCCTCATTTTCAAATATTAAGAATGAGGTCCATAGAATAATATGTGGTTATTGCCACAAGGCAAATCATCGCACCCATGAGTGCAGAAAAAAGATATATGATGAACGCTTTACACGGAGCCCCCAACAAGGCCACCAACGTACAGCGTCATCTTCACAACTACCTTCAAGGTCCTTTACACAAAGGCAACCACAACCAGAACAACCACGACAATTTCGGCAAGTTAGGTGTTCAACACCTACAAATGAGTTCACCGGAAACGAGTTTGCGCGGGAAGAGTCAGACGGCGAAACTCCCCGCCAAGTTATCTCTCAGGCCGTCATTCATCAGCAGCCGCTGAACTAGTAACCCAAAAAATAAGGCTACCTATAAATTTAGAGCAAAACACCCTTCTGATTTCATTACCCTTAAACGTATCTATCAAACCCAGTACTACTTTTATAATAGATACTGGAGCAGAAATTAGTCTTCACAAAGCAGAATCAACTCATTATTTAGCCCTCGTATACGAAAATGAGCGCTGTACAATTTCAACTCTTGCTGGAGCTTATACGCCCACAATTGGCATAACCTACGCCAAAATTAATTTAGCTGACGATGTTACAATCGAACATCCATTTCATTTAATCCCAGGAGGTAGTAAATTAACTTACGATGGAATCCTAGGCATAGACTTCCTTACTAAATACAAATGCAACCTTAATTGTTCAGAAGGTTACATAGAATTAATGACGCCATCAACAGGCATAATTAAAAATTACTCAAAACTATGCGGTGAAAATGAAATTACCAGAGTTAGAGAAAATAAGTATATACAGAGTAATAAAGCTGAGAAATCCACTAAGGAGGTAGATAAAACACAAAATGGAAAATCCAATAAAGAATATACAGAGGTATTTAAAAAGGCTAAAATATAAAATATAAAAGAGGAAGATAAAAAAAAGGTGCATTACAAAATAAATATAAAAGAAAATAATTTAAAAGAGGAACCAATAAAAGGTCCCGAAGAATTACAAAACTTGGAACTTATATCAAGTAAGCACATTGGCATGGACACGCAACGCTACGACTGCGGTTCAGGTCAAGTCATTTCATGTGATAGAGAATTAGGTACGCGACGCTACGACTGCGGCCTAACTCAATCTAGTTCATGTGACAGCAATTTGGGTACACGACGCTACGACAGTGGCCCAAATAAAGCTGACTTGAGCAATATAAGTATCCAAGATAATCCCTTACAAAAGGAAGAACCAGAAAAAACTGGTAAAATATATAAAGAAAATACAGCACTGATCTTCTTACAAATCATATATTACCTCTTTTTAATAATTATAAAAAATTCAAAGCTTTCTTTAGAGAAAACCATCAGTTTAAATTCCAGTGTTCATCGAATAGAGGAGAATAAAATTCGAAAGTTGTCAGGCCAGAAAAATCTGATAAAAGGGCCAGTAGACAAAAATTGCAATACAACTGGTATTAAGGAAGAAAATAACGATGACGAAATTCATCCAAAGGAACCACCTCTTACTCAAAACCAAATTATATTACCTCCTAGGTCGGAAGTCATAGTCAACATACCTAATAATGAGACTAGGGAATTATACTGCAAAAAGGAAGAGATTCTACCAGGAATTTTCATAGGGAATACTCTAACCAAACCTGAAAATCAGGTCATCAAAATTCTGATGCTGAACACAAACGAAGAGGAAGTAGTTCTACCAATAAAAGAGATTAATCCATCTTGGGAATATTTAGGTGATTACGATATCATACAAGCTCAATATGATAATGACCCCGTAGAGAATAGGTTGAAAAAACTTGAAAACACCCTGAGGTTGGATCATTGTAATAAGGAAGAAAGAAAAACCATACTAGACGTATGTCGACAATACAATGAGCTGTTCTATCTGGAGGATGACTCCCTTACTTGTACAGATGCAGCAACGCACACAATACCAGTGAAAGTAGATACAACACCGATATACGTAAAACCATATCGTTTACCAGAATCCCAGAGAGATGAAATCAACAGGCAGATAGGCGAAATGCTGGATCAAGGAATCATAAGTCCAAGCCGAAGCCCTTGGAACTCGCCTTTACTAATAGTCCCAAAGAAGCCAGACGAAACTGGAAAGAAACGATGGCGAATCGTAGTGGACTTTAGGCGTCTAAACGAGGCTACTCTAGGAGATGCCTACCCATTACCAAACATAACTGATATATTAGATCAATTGGGACGATCTAGATATTTTACAACCCTAGATTTGGCAAGCGGATTTCATCAGATTCCCATGGACGAAAAAGACAAGGAAAAAACAGCCTTCAGTACACCATTTGGGCACTACCATTACAATCGTATGCCATTTGGGCTGAAAGGCGCCCCAGCCACTTTCCAGCGGCTCATGAACAATGTCTTGACTGGATTACAAGGATTACACTGCTTTGTGTATCTCGATGACATTGTGATCTATGGATATACTCTAAAAGACCACAATGCAAAATTAGTACAGGTATTCGAAAGATTAAAAAGTCATTTATTAAAATTACAGCCAGATAAATGCCACTTTCTTAAGAAAGAAATTGCTTACTTAGGGCATGTCGTAAGCGCAGATGGAGTACAACCAGATCCTTCAAAAATAACTGTAGTCAAAACTTATCCCAAACCTAAAAAACCAAAGGATGTCAAAGCATTCCTTGGATTTGTAGGATACTATAGGCGTTTCATACAAAACTTTTCAAAACTAGCAAAACCGCAAACAAAACTGCTAAAAAAGGATGTGCCGTTCCTATGGGACAGCTTTTGTGACGAGTCTTTTAGAACTCTAAAAGAAAAACTGATCACTTCTCCCATACTTGCATACCCAGAATTTGATAAACAATTTATCATTACAACTGACGCAAGTGACATAGCAGTTGGTGCAGTTCTATCACAAGGCGAAATTGGTAAAGATCGACCCATATGCTATGCTAGTAGAACCTTAAATCCAGCAGAAACAAGGTATTCTACTATCGAGAAGGAATTACTAGCCATTGTATATGCAGTTGAACAATTTCGACCCTATGTATATGGTAGAAATTTTACCATCATAACGGACCACAAACCGCTAGTTTGGTTAATGAAATTGAAGGATTCCACTTCTCGACTCATGAGATGGCGAATCAAGTTAGAAGAGTATGACTACACTATTATACACAAACCAGGCACATTGAACGCCAACGCAGACGCCTTAAGCAGAATAATCCCTACAGAAGTAGATGAAGAGAAAGCTGTAAATATAATGACCAGAAATCAAGCTAAAAATCAAACCAATATGACAAGCTTACCGAAACCAGATGACTTATACAGTAAATACATTTCAGCTGTTCATCCAGCTAATAATTTAATAACAGAAAGCAGCGATAACTTGTTGAACCAAAAAGGCATCAACCATAAATTCTTCTTATTACCAAAATCTGAAGATGAAACTGAGTCCTATTTGAAAGACCTCTTTCCTGCTATGGAAAATGAGCTTACTACAGACCTTATAAAATGCTATCAAATGAAGATACATAGTTACATAATAGCTAAAAGTGAAATACCTATGAGAACTATAGACGATCACAAACAGGTGTTAAACGTATTAACCCAATTTAAAAATCATTGTATTCACAATAAATTTAATGAAATAAACTTATCACTTCCGAACATAGATTTATTAGCGCTCTCAGAGCTAAAAAATATGGTTCATTTCATATTAGGAAGCCAAGTTTCTGTTAAAATTTTCTTATCTCGCGTAAAAGTAGTAACAAGCACTGAAGAACAAAAACAAATAATAGAGACGTTTCATTTGTCTCCAATCGGAGGACATCAGGGAATTACACGTACAATTAAGAGGATCCAAACAATGTATAATTGGCCCAGACTCAGTCAGGACGTAGAAAGTTTCATTAAGAAATGCTCATCCTGTCAGGCCAATAAGCTCTCAAAGAATCCGAAAATCCCGATGAAAATAACCACAACCAGTTACAGACCTTTTGAGAAGGTATCACTAGATATAGTGGGACCACTCCCGGTTTGTCACGAAGACAACAGATTCCTCTTGACCTTCCAGGATGATCTTACTAAATATACGGAAGCGATACCTTTGCGCAATGCCGAAGCTCGAACAGTCGCCGAAGCATTCACTACAAAAATAGTCTGCAAACATGGCATACCTGAGTCAATATTAACCGATCAAGGATCTAATTTCCTGAGCGAAATATTTACTCAAATGTGCAAATTATTAAAAATTTCCAAACTACAAACTACCCCATATCATCCCCAAACCAACGGAGCCTTAGAGCGGAGTCACAGGACTCTGGCCGAATATTTACGCCACTACGTAAACCGCGATCCGCTTACATGGGACACATGGATCCCTTACGCAATGTTCGTATACAACACTAGCATACACTCCAGTACTGGATATTCACCTTATGAACTCTTATACGGATTTCCCCCAAAAATACCTTCCACTATTAAAACTTCTCCAGTCATAAACTACAACTATGACAATTACGCGAATGAACTCAGAGCAAGACTTCAACACAATCACCAAATTGCTCGAGAAAGTCTGATAAACGCGAAGGAAAAATCCAAACTTACGTATGATAAAAGTACTAAAACCAAATCATATAATATTGGAGACAAGGTACTATTGAAAAATCATGCAAAGAAGAATAAATTATCTCCCTTATGGGTTGGACCGTATGAAATAGTTGGAATTAATTCCACCGAGAACTCTACGATTAAGATAGGAAATAAGACTAAAACAGCGCATAACAATAATTTAAAATTATATGTAGATTAACTTATAATCAAACATCCTCACTACAGGATTATCTTTTTGGCAATTGCTTTCTGGCAAGCAACACTGGCAACAGCAGCTAATGTGGAACCATTAAGCATTACCCAATTAAGCGCTAACCCCGGAATATATTTCGAGGAAGTAGGACGAGTGGGATTGTTCAGCAACGATTGGCAAGTAATTATCTACTACGAGCTTAGAGACTTCAACTTTGAATTAGAAAAATTAAGTAACTGTACAGAAAACGCTCGTATTCTTTGTGATTTAATAGAACGATATCATGATAGGTTACCTTTGTGCGACGATATCACACACCAATTACACACTATCAATAGGGCACTAAGACAAAATTCACTCTTATTAAAACCTGAAACGGGACGGTTTAAGAGAGGCTTGTTTAACGCGGTAGGCATGTTGAGTAAAACTTTATTCGGAACACTAGATGCTGATGACGCACTAGAGCTAAACGCACATATTGAGAAATTAAATGATGATCACGAATACTTATCACATTTAGTTAAAAACCAAACCATCATAATAGACACTACAGTAAACATTTTTAACAAAACCCGTTTAGCAATTAAGGAACAATTTATACACATAGAAAATAAACTGACGACCTTAAGATCAGCAGTAAACAAAATCAACACACAGATACTCCACCAAAACATAACCACGGACTTAGAAACCATGGTCTCTTTAACAGCATTGATGATGCTACGTTTTCAATCAACTCAAAATCTTCTAATCGATCTAGTAACTGACGTACGCCACGGAAAACCCCATCCATCAATTATCACACCTGACCAAATGAGAATGATTTTAGAAACAATACAGAAAGAAATCCCCGATACCCTCACATTACCCATAAATAAAGACAAAAACAGTTTATTACAATTATATCAAATTAGTTCCGTTCGTACAGCCATAGTCGACAAAAGAATAATATTTCATCTCAAAATTCCACTACCCTTCAAGGAAAAATATCAATTAATAAAAGCATATCCACTACCCACTTCATACAAAGATCAGTTTGCATACATTAAACCTTCCTTAGAATATCTTGTCGTTGATTACAATAGAGAACACTATTATCCCTTGAATACAATAGACCTTCAAAATTGTCAGACACATGATCTAGTATCATATCTGTGTCGAATAATCCATCCTATCTTCAATGTTCATTCAAGCAACAATCTGTGTGAAATAGATTTATTAAAGCATAGCAGCAAAGTGCCATCTCACTGTAAAATTCAAACAGTACCTCAGTTAGATTTTTGGATTCAACTTTCCCAACCAAACAAATGGCTATTTTCCATGCAAAATCCAGTCACTATTGATACTGTTTGTGGAGATGAAATCAGCTCTAAAATGCTACAAAACACTGGAGTAGCTCAAATAGCTTCAGGCTGTTACTTAAGAACTAAAGATCTAGTCATACAAGCACACAATATAAAACAAACAGAGCTCAATAATCATTACCTACCTTCTCTTTACCTCACATATACAATACCACAAATAAAACAAGAAAGCCCTATAGCAAAACAAGTACATGTAATTAGATTTCACGACAACCAGGAATTACAAGAACTTAATGTCGCTATAAAACAACAAGAGAAAGACCTAGAATCACATAGATTAAAAAACTTGTCATTTCATGACATACATCATTACACGCTATCTTACTCAATAATTATCATTGTAATTATTGTCTTTGGAGCAATACTCTCGAGAAAGAAGTTTTTGAAAAATGAAAAAAAAGAAGAAGATAATAGCGAGCACTTGGAGGAAGTTAAGCATGACACTTCCAACCAACTGATCATGCAAACCGAACACTTACATACATACAGTAGCTAAAGCAAAAATGCGCAGAATCCAATTTCCACAAGCTTTAAATTTTTACTCAGATACACATAAAAAGCTTACAAAAGCCATATGTAAAAAAAAAGAAGAAGAAGAAAGTAAGCTAAATTAAACTTAAAATTATATATGTAACTCCTAGCATTAGTGAAAATTTTCTTTTAATAATGATTAACGCCTAATTATATGCAAATAATTTTAACCTTGTGAACTTTTATTTCTTAACTTAATATTACTTACCACTTAAATAAAAGAAAAACGAGAATTGTAAAACTATATATTAATAACACAAGGAAAAGAGGAAGACCTTATATTTTATACTTTTTTAACTGTTATATCCCATAGACTAGATACAATTAGATAAGTTAATTAAGGCCTAAAAATATGCAAATGTTTTACTTTTAACAAGCAAATTAATGTAACTAGAATAATCCTAAAGATACGCAATAATATAACCAATAACTATTGATGAAATTAATGTATCTAGAATAACCCTAACAATATGCAATAAGACGACTGACAACTAACTTAGAGATATAAAACTAAAGAATTAATTAATATAAGAAAAGATTAGCACACTATGGAACCAGACTCCGAACTCACTTATCAAACAGAAAGTTCCCTCCTGAACTTTCTTTTTCTAAGGGGGATGGTGTAATGAGCCCACAGCCTCATCACTTTCTCCATTTCCCCCAATAGGCTAAACGCCAAAGCCCTATCAATAACTTATCAAATTTCACATTTGCATCATCATCGAATATCATTCTCGAATATCAATAATATCCGGAAATTTCAATTCCCACGGTAAATTCAAAAGAACCTTCAAAAATTCATCCTAAAACCAAATGTATACTTACATGCATTAGTTTCGCTTTCTAAAAGCAAATATTTCCGCATAAACAATGCGACACATTTTCACATTAGTTCCGCATGACCAATTGTTCAAAAAACAAACATTCCCCATATGTGAAAATGCAGTCACATCACAATGGAAACAATGTCGTTTAACCCATAAAATGTCGCAACCCATTTTCAAGTACACGACGCTTATGCTCTTGAAAATTGACCGTCATATACACCCCACAGCGCTGGGTCTTGCATCATGAAAATAAACAAACATGCACCATATGTTTACCTTTGCCATGATGCAAGCCACTGCACTGCTGGTTGTGACAATATGTCGGTATACGTACAAATTATGTGTTCACTATTGACCAATAGCAGGCATTTTCTTCGCATTCTCTTTGCTCATGCTTAAACGGCTTATACTTGTTATGTATAACATTGCCCAATAGAAGCTATTCAGCCAATTCGGCTTATGTGCCTGAACGGCGTGCTGCTGCAATGATATTATGCAGCTGGGCGTGTTTCATTTTTTAAAGATGAGGAAGTAAATTCCCTCCACGCGGATTTCCGTGTTTTGAATGGCAAGTACTGAAACTGCCTAAATAAATAGCCGCGTTCTAACCAAGAACAGGCAGTGAGTTTTTGGATCTTTCCACAGTGCGTTTTCGAGTAAGTTTTCAATCTTTTCACAGTAAGTTTGAGTTCTGGACAAGTCAAAAGAATAAGGTTGACCCCCCACCAGCGGTAAGGCAACCTATTCGATATCAAATCAAGAAATATAGTCCGTGTTCACTATTCTCAGACATCGAGAATCTTAAATCGTCATAACTTTAATAATCGTGTTTGTAATAATCCACTAGAGATCTTTGTTGTTATATAAGTGTTGAATACTCTTTTAGAAAAGTGAGCCTTGTGAATAAGCGCATAGAATAGTTGTACAGTGTATTGAAATTATATTACAACAGCCACGATTCCACAAATTTAAAAATAAAGAACAATAAAGATCAAATACTAGATCTCCTGTGTTTTATTGGAAGTAGTTAAAGGGCGAGCGACCTTCTCTTCGGAAAGTACATCGCAGTCCTTGTCGCGACGAATTTAAAAGAGGAACCCGCGACAGAACAACTGGTGGCAGCGGTGGGATTTTTTTTTAACGCCAATCGACACAAATCAAAACCAGCAAAGGGGATCTTCCGATAAGCAGCAAGCCAAACAACAGAAACAAAACAAAAAAAAAGAGAAAAGAAAAACACCAATGTGCTACCCAAGGAAGTCAGACGACACCATTGAAGTCTCGGAAGAAGTTATAATAATACCGGAAGAGGATCCAGAAGAAATCGAAGCAGCAGAAGAATACGACTACGAGTTCGAGATAGACATCGATCCCGAGGAAGAAACCCCCACAGTGGAAGAAGTTTATCTGGAGATACACCGACAAATTACTCCAGAAAGTGACGAAGAGGCAACGTGGGATTTTGATACATACCAACAAGTAAAGAATCTACTAGAAAATAGACCAATGTAAGTTATAAAATCACATTAGCATAATAGTCATTATATTATATTATTATAACATTACCATTACATTTAGTGAACTAAAATTATTTAAGAAGTGAGTGGAATTGGAATATTTTCTAATTAATATAAAAAAAAAAAAGGAATACTTTCGTAAAGTAATTTTTTTTTTTCTTTCTCTGACCCAAGTGACCTTTTAGTATCTTCTCGTAAGGCAACAAATTCTTTTTGAGAGTTTCTTTCAAATTCTTTGTCCACAAGTGATTAAAGAAGTGACGTAAAAAAAATTTTTTTTTGTTTTATCAGTGCATCCAGTTCTACCACATTATCAGTGTTGAATCCTAGTTCCTTATTGTGATACTCTCTAGTATCCCAAGATTGTCATTACAAGAGCTAAGGATTACTCATCTCATCTAGGCCACAAGCAGAACGCTAACCGCCTAGCTAGAGTTTCGCGTTATATACGCCTCCCCAAAATGGCAAACCCTCAAGGCAATGGCGGCGGAGGTAGACCTGTTGTTCCTGTTGGACAGGGTGTACCACCACAGCCTGCACTTCTTGCACCTCCTGCACTACCAGCAATAAACAGACTCTCGACTAGTGAGGCACGAAATCTCATACCCGAGTATGATGGCAATACGGAGGAGCTTCACAGGTTTTTAGCTTGTTGTGATATATTGTTCTCACAAGCCCAAACTGAGGCAGACAAACTGTTGTACCTCAGCCTGTTAAAGACAAAGCTGACGGGTCCCGCCTATGATCTATTCAAGTATGGAGATTATCCTACTTGGGCAGAACTGAATGCAGAGCTCAAGTCTCATTTTCAGGAGCATCGCCCGCGAATAGCTATACAGGGTGAACTGCTACGTTTAAGACAAGCTCCAAGAGAAAATGTACAAGACTTTGCTCGCCGAGTAACCAAGCAGTTAGCAGATTTAAATAATGCGACTTTAAATGAAGCCCCCCAGTTAGAATCAAGAGCGTTCCTACTTAGCGAAAATGAGCAAAATGCTATCAGGGTATTTGAAGATGGCATCAAAAATGACCAATTAAAAGTCATAATTAAAGCTCGCGCAGAGACTAGACTACGAGCACTGATCACTTTCGCTATAGAGCACGATCAGAGAATAGAAGAGGCTCAACAAACCAATCTCCGCTCACCTCAAAATACTCCAATCATTACATGCGAGTATTGTGGAAAAAGGGGCCACCGTAAAGAAAGTTGTTTTAAACGAAAACAACTTCCCCCATTTCCCTCATTTTCAAATATTAAGAATGAGGTCCATAGAATAATATGTGGTTATTGCCACAAGGCAAATCATCGCACCCACGAGTGCAGAAAAAAGATATATGATGAACGCTTTACACGGAGCCCCCAACAAGGCCACCAACGTACAGCGTCATCTTCACAACTACCTTCAAGGTCCTTTACACAAAGGCAACCACAACCAGAACAACCACGACAATTTCGGCAAGTTAGGTGTTCAACACCTACAAATGAGTTCACCGGAAACGAGTTTGCGCGGGAAGAGTCAGACGGCGAAACTCCCCGCCAAGTTATCTCTCAGGCTACCTATAAATTTAGAGCAAAACACCCTTCTGATTTCATTACCCTTAAACGTATCTATCAAACCCAGTACTACTTTTATAATAGATACTGGAGCAGAAATTAGTCTTCACAAAGCAGAATCAACTCATTATTTAGCCCTCGTATACGAAAATGAGCGCTGTACAATTTCAACTCTTGCTGGAGCTTATACGCCCACAATTGGCATAACCTACGCCAAAATTAATTTAGCTGACGATGTTACAATCGAACATCCATTTCATTTAATCCCAGGAGGTAGTAAATTAACTTACGATGGAATCCTAGGCATAGACTTCCTTACTAAATACAAATGCAACCTTAATTGTTCAGAAGGTTACATAGAATTAATGACGCCATCAACAGGCATAATTAAAAATTACTCAAAACTATGCGGTGAAAATGAAATTACCAGAGTTAGAGAAAATAAGTATATACAGAGTAATAAAGCTGAGAAATCCACTAAGGAGGTAGATAAAACACAAAATGGAAAATCCAATAAAGAATATACAGAGGTATTTAAAAAGGCTAAAATATAAAATATAAAAGAGGAAGATAAAAAAAAGGTGCATTACAAAATAAATATAAAAGAAAATAATTTAAAAGAGGAACCAATAAAAGGTCCCGAAGAATTACAAAACTTGGAACTTATATCAAGTAAGCACATTGGCATGGACACGCAACGCTACGACTGCGGTTCAGGTCAAGTCATTTCATGTGATAGAGAATTAGGTACGCGACGCTACGACTGCGGCCTAACTCAATCTAGTTCATGTGACAGCAATTTGGGTACACGACGCTACGACAGTGGCCCAAATAAAGCTGACTTGAGCAATATAAGTATCCAAGATAATCCCTTACAAAAGGAAGAACCAGAAAAAACTGGTAAAATATATAAAGAAAATACAGCACTGATCTTCTTACAAATCATATATTACCTCTTTTTAATAATTATAAAAAATTCAAAGCTTTCTTTAGAGAAAACCATCAGTTTAAATTCCAGTGTTCATCGAATAGAGGAGAATAAAATTCGAAAGTTGTCAGGCCAGAAAAATCTGATAAAAGGGCCAGTAGACAAAAATTGCAATACAACTGGTATTAAGGAAGAAAATAACGATGACGAAATTCATCCAAAGGAACCACCTCTTACTCAAAACCAAATTATATTACCTCCTAGGTCGGAAGTCATAGTCAACATACCTAATAATGAGACTAGGGAATTATACTGCAAAAAGGAAGAGATTCTACCAGGAATTTTCATAGGGAATACTCTAACCAAACCTGAAAATCAGGTCATCAAAATTCTGATGCTGAACACAAACGAAGAGGAAGTAGTTCTACCAATAAAAGAGATTAATCCATCTTGGGAATATTTAGGTGATTACGATATCATACAAGCTCAATATGATAATGACCCCGTAGAGAATAGGTTGAAAAAACTTGAAAACACCCTGAGGTTGGATCATTGTAATAAGGAAGAAAGAAAAACCATACTAGACGTATGTCGACAATACAATGAGCTGTTCTATCTGGAGGATGACTCCCTTACTTGTACAGATGCAGCAACGCACACAATACCAGTGAAAGTAGATACAACACCGATATACGTAAAACCATATCGTTTACCAGAATCCCAGAGAGATGAAATCAACAGGCAGATAGGCGAAATGCTGGATCAAGGAATCATAAGTCCAAGCCGAAGCCCTTGGAACTCGCCTTTACTAATAGTCCCAAAGAAGCCAGACGAAACTGGAAAGAAACGATGGCGAATCGTAGTGGACTTTAGGCGTCTAAACGAGGCTACTCTAGGAGATGCCTACCCATTACCAAACATAACTGATATATTAGATCAATTGGGACGATCTAGATATTTTACAACCCTAGATTTGGCAAGCGGATTTCATCAGATTCCCATGGACGAAAAAGACAAGGAAAAAACAGCCTTCAGTACACCATTTGGGCACTACCATTACAATCGTATGCCATTTGGGCTGAAAGGCGCCCCAGCCACTTTCCAGCGGCTCATGAACAATGTCTTGACTGGATTACAAGGATTACACTGCTTTGTGTATCTCGATGACATTGTGATCTATGGATATACTCTAAAAGACCACAATGCAAAATTAGTACAGGTATTCGAAAGATTAAAAAGTCATTTATTAAAATTACAGCCAGATAAATGCCACTTTCTTAAGAAAGAAATTGCTTACTTAGGGCATGTCGTAAGCGCAGATGGAGTACAACCAGATCCTTCAAAAATAACTGTAGTCAAAACTTATCCCAAACCTAAAAAACCAAAGGATGTCAAAGCATTCCTTGGATTTGTAGGATACTATAGGCGTTTCATACAAAACTTTTCAAAACTAGCAAAACCGCAAACAAAACTGCTAAAAAAGGATGTGCCGTTCCTATGGGACAGCTTTTGTGACGAGTCTTTTAGAACTCTAAAAGAAAAACTGATCACTTCTCCCATACTTGCATACCCAGAATTTGATAAACAATTTATCATTACAACTGACGCAAGTGACATAGCAGTTGGTGCAGTTCTATCACAAGGCGAAATTGGTAAAGATCGACCCATATGCTATGCTAGTAGAACCTTAAATCCAGCAGAAACAAGGTATTCTACTATCGAGAAGGAATTACTAGCCATTGTATATGCAGTTGAACAATTTCGACCCTATGTATATGGTAGAAATTTTACCATCATAACGGACCACAAACCGCTAGTTTGGTTAATGAAATTGAAGGATTCCACTTCTCGACTCATGAGATGGCGAATCAAGTTAGAAGAGTATGACTACACTATTATACACAAACCAGGCACATTGAACGCCAACGCAGACGCCTTAAGCAGAATAATCCCTACAGAAGTAGATGAAGAGAAAGCTGTAAATATAATGACCAGAAATCAAGCTAAAAATCAAACCAATATGACAAGCTTACCGAAACCAGATGACTTATACAGTAAATACATTTCAGCTGTTCATCCAGCTAATAATTTAATAACAGAAAGCAGCGATAACTTGTTGAACCAAAAAGGCATCAACCATAAATTCTTCTTATTACCAAAATCTGAAGATGAAACTGAGTCCTATTTGAAAGACCTCTTTCCTGCTATGGAAAATGAGCTTACTACAGACCTTATAAAATGCTATCAAATGAAGATACATAGTTACATAATAGCTAAAAGTGAAATACCTATGAGAACTATAGACGATCACAAACAGGTGTTAAACGTATTAACCCAATTTAAAAATCATTGTATTCACAATAAATTTAATGAAATAAACTTATCACTTCCGAACATAGATTTATTAGCGCTCTCAGAGCTAAAAAATATGGTTCATTTCATATTAGGAAGCCAAGTTTCTGTTAAAATTTTCTTATCTCGCGTAAAAGTAGTAACAAGCACTGAAGAACAAAAACAAATAATAGAGACGTTTCATTTGTCTCCAATCGGAGGACATCAGGGAATTACACGTACAATTAAGAGGATCCAAACAATGTATAATTGGCCCAGACTCAGTCAGGACGTAGAAAGTTTCATTAAGAAATGCTTATCCTGTCAGGCCAATAAGCTCTCAAAGAATCCGAAAATCCCGATGAAAATAACCACAACCAGTTACAGACCTTTTGAGAAGGTATCACTAGATATAGTGGGACCACTCCCGGTTTGTCACGAAGACAACAGATTCCTCTTGACCTTCCAGGATGATCTTACTAAATATACGGAAGCGATACCTTTGCGCAATGCCGAAGCTCGAACAGTCGCCGAAGCATTCACTACAAAAATAGTCTGCAAACATGGCATACCTGAGTCAATATTAACCGATCAAGGATCTAATTTCCTGAGCGAAATATTTACTCAAATGTGCAAATTATTAAAAATTTCCAAACTACAAACTACCCCATATCATCCCCAAACCAACGGAGCCTTAGAGCGGAGTCACAGGACTCTGGCCGAATATTTACGCCACTACGTAAACCGCGATCCGCTTACATGGGACACATGGATCCCTTACGCAATGTTCGTATACAACACTAGCATACACTCCAGTACTGGATATTCACCTTATGAACTCTTATACGGATTTCCCCCAAAAATACCTTCCACTATTAAAACTTCTCCAGTCATAAACTACAACTATGACAATTACGCGAATGAACTCAGAGCAAGACTTCAACACAATCACCAAATTGCTCGAGAAAGTCTGATAAACGCGAAGGAAAAATCCAAACTTACGTATGATAAAAGTACTAAAACCAAATCATATAATATTGGAGACAAGGTACTATTGAAAAATCATGCAAAGAAGAATAAATTATCTCCCTTATGGGTTGGACCGTATGAAATAGTTGGAATTAATTCCACCGAGAACTCTACGATTAAGATAGGAAATAAGACTAAAACAGCGCATAACAATAATTTAAAATTATATGTAGATTAACTTATAATCAAACATCCTCACTACAGGATTATCTTTTTGGCAATTGCTTTCTGGCAAGCAACACTGGCAACAGCAGCTAATGTGGAACCATTAAGCATTACCCAATTAAGCGCTAACCCCGGAATATATTTCGAGGAAGTAGGACGAGTGGGATTGTTCAGCAACGATTGGCAAGTAATTATCTACTACGAGCTTAGAGACTTCAACTTTGAATTAGAAAAATTAAGTAACTGTACAGAAAACGCTCGTATTCTTTGTGATTTAATAGAACGATATCATGATAGGTTACCTTTGTGCGACGATATCACACACCAATTACACACTATCAATAGGGCACTAAGACAAAATTCACTCTTATTAAAACCTGAAACGGGACGGTTTAAGAGAGGCTTGTTTAACGCGGTAGGCATGTTGAGTAAAACTTTATTCGGAACACTAGATGCTGATGACGCACTAGAGCTAAACGCACATATTGAGAAATTAAATGATGATCACGAATACTTATCACATTTAGTTAAAAACCAAACCATCATAATAGACACTACAGTAAACATTTTTAACAAAACCCGTTTAGCAATTAAGGAACAATTTATACACATAGAAAATAAACTGACGACCTTAAGATCAGCAGTAAACAAAATCAACACACAGATACTCCACCAAAACATAACCACGGACTTAGAAACCATGGTCTCTTTAACAGCATTGATGATGCTACGTTTTCAATCAACTCAAAATCTTCTAATCGATCTAGTAACTGACGTACGCCACGGAAAACCCCATCCATCAATTATCACACCTGACCAAATGAGAATGATTTTAGAAACAATACAGAAAGAAATCCCCGATACCCTCACATTACCCATAAATAAAGACAAAAACAGTTTATTACAATTATATCAAATTAGTTCCGTTCGTACAGCCATAGTCGACAAAAGAATAATATTTCATCTCAAAATTCCACTACCCTTCAAGGAAAAATATCAATTAATAAAAGCATATCCACTACCCACTTCATACAAAGATCAGTTTGCATACATTAAACCTTCCTTAGAATATCTT
Source organism: Dioctria rufipes (assembly GCA_963924295.1). Taxonomy (NCBI): domain Eukaryota; kingdom Metazoa; phylum Arthropoda; class Insecta; order Diptera; family Asilidae; genus Dioctria; species Dioctria rufipes. Next base: position 118,763,979 of record OZ002742.1, read on the forward strand.
GTCGTTGATTACAATAGAGAACACTATTATCCCTTGAATACAATAGACCTTCAAAATTGTCAGACACATGATCTAGTATCATATCTGTGTCGAATAATCCATCCTATCTTCAATGTTCATTCAAGCAACAATCTGTGTGAAATAGATTTATTAAAGCATAGCAGCAAAGTGCCATCTCACTGTAAAATTCAAACAGTACCTCAGTTAGATTTTTGGATTCAACTTTCCCAACCAAACAAATGGCTATTTTCCATGCAAAATCCAGTCACTATTGATACTGTTTGTGGAGATGAAATCAGCTCTAAAATGCTACAAAACACTGGAGTAGCTCAAATAGCTTCAGGCTGTTACTTAAGAACTAAAGATCTAGTCATACAAGCACACAATATAAAACAAACAGAGCTCAATAATCATTACCTACCTTCTCTTTACCTCACATATACAATACCACAAATAAAACAAGAAAGCCCTATAGCAAAACAAGTACATGTAATTAGATTTCACGACAACCAGGAATTACAAGAACTTAATGTCGCTATAAAACAACAAGAGAAAGACCTAGAATCACATAGATTAAAAAACTTGTCATTTCATGACATACATCATTACACGCTATCTTACTCAATAATTATCATTGTAATTATTGTCTTTGGAGCAATACTCTCGAGAAAGAAGTTTTTGAAAAATGAAAAAAAAGAAGAAGATAATAGCGAGCACTTGGAGGAAGTTAAGCATGACACTTCCAACCAACTGATCATGCAAACCGAACACTTACATACATACAGTAGCTAAAGCAAAAATGCGCAGAATCCAATTTCCACAAGCTTTAAATTTTTACTCAGATACACATAAAAAGCTTACAAAAGCCATATGTAAAAAAAAAGAAGAAGAAGAAAGTAAGCTAAATTAAACTTAAAATTATATATGTAACTCCTAGCATTAGTGAAAATTTTCTTTTAATAATGATTAACGCCTAATTATATGCAAATAATTTTAACCTTGTGAACTTTTATTTCTTAACTTAATATTACTTACCACTTAAATAAAAGAAAAACGAGAATTGTAAAACTATATATTAATAACACAAGGAAAAGAGGAAGACCTTATATTTTATACTTTTTTAACTGTTATATCCCATAGACTAGATACAATTAGATAAGTTAATTAAGGCCTAAAAATATGCAAATGTTTTACTTTTAACAAGCAAATTAATGTAACTAGAATAATCCTAAAGATACGCAATAATATAACCAATAACTATTGATGAAATTAATGTATCTAGAATAACCCTAACAATATGCAATAAGACGACTGACAACTAACTTAGAGATATAAAACTAAAGAATTAATTAATATAAGAAAAGATTAGCACACTATGGAACCAGACTCCGAACTCACTTATCAAACAGAAAGTTCCCTCCTGAACTTTCTTTTTCTAAGGGGGATGGTGTAATGAGCCCACAGCCTCATCACTTTCTCCATTTCCCCCAATAGGCTAAACGCCAAAGCCCTATCAATAACTTATCAAATTTCACATTTGCATCATCATCGAATATCATTCTCGAATATCAATAATATCCGGAAATTTCAATTCCCACGGTAAATTCAAAAGAACCTTCAAAAATTCATCCTAAAACCAAATGTATACTTACATGCATTAGTTTCGCTTTCTAAAAGCAAATATTTCCGCATAAACAATGCGACACATTTTCACATTAGTTCCGCATGACCAATTGTTCAAAAAACAAACATTCCCCATATGTGAAAATGCAGTCACATCACAATGGAAACAATGTCGTTTAACCCATAAAATGTCGCAACCCATTTTCAAGTACACGACGCTTATGCTCTTGAAAATTGACCGTCATATACACCCCACAGCGCTGGGTCTTGCATCATGAAAATAAACAAACATGCACCATATGTTTACCTTTGCCATGATGCAAGCCACTGCACTGCTGGTTGTGACAATATGTCGGTATACGTACAAATTATGTGTTCACTATTGACCAATAGCAGGCATTTTCTTCGCATTCTCTTTGCTCATGCTTAAACGGCTTATACTTGTTATGTATAACATTGCCCAATAGAAGCTATTCAGCCAATTCGGCTTATGTGCCTGAACGGCGTGCTGCTGCAATGATATTATGCAGCTGGGCGTGTTTCATTTTTTAAAGATGAGGAAGTAAATTCCCTCCACGCGGATTTCCGTGTTTTGAATGGCAAGTACTGAAACTGCCTAAATAAATAGCCGCGTTCTAACCAAGAACAGGCAGTGAGTTTTTGGATCTTTCCACAGTGCGTTTTCGAGTAAGTTTTCAATCTTTTCACAGTAAGTTTGAGTTCTGGACAAGTCAAAAGAATAAGGTTGACCCCCCACCAGCGGTAAGGCAACCTATTCGATATCAAATCAAGAAATATAGTCCGTGTTCACTATTCTCAGACATCGAGAATCTTAAATCGTCATAACTTTAATAATCGTGTTTGTAATAATCCACTAGAGATCTTTGTTGTTATATAAGTGTTGAATACTCTTTTAGAAAAGTGAGCCTTGTGAATAAGCGCATAGAATAGTTGTACAGTGTATTGAAATTATATTACAACAGCCACGATTCCACAAATTTAAAAATAAAGAACAATAAAGATCAAATACTAGATCTCCTGTGTTTTATTGGAAGTAGTTAAAGGGCCAGCGACCTTCTCTTCGGAAAGTACATCGCAGTCCTTGTCGCGACGAATTTAAAAGAGGAACCCGCGACAGAACAATACCTATTCACAAAAAAGGTAGTAAAAGTGAAATCTCTAACTGTAGGCCTATTGCAAAATTATCCTGTATGCCCAAATTATTCGAATCTATTATTTACTCTCAGCTATCGGTTTCATGTAAGAATTTGCTCTCTTTAAACCAACATGGGTTTATTTCGGGCAGATCTACAACCACTAACTTGTTGGAATTTGTCTCTGATACCATTCGCGGGTTTGCAAAAGGCTACCAGACGGATTGTATTTATACAGACTTTAGTAAAGCCTTCGACAAGTTATCTCACTCCGTTATACTCTTTAAAATGGAAAAGTATGGGTTTCCCCCAACATTTCTAAAATGGATAGAGTCTTATTTAGATAACAGAACATATCAAATCTTATTCCGCCATTCCATCTCTAGAGTCTTGAAGGCTTTGTCTGGCGTACCTCAAGGGAGTCACTTGGGCCCGTTGTTCTTTATTCTGTCTATTGACGACATTGTCTCTGTGGTGAAGTACTCTAAGGTCTTGATTTATGCTGACGATGTTAAGCTTTTCGCTCAGATTAAATCTGTTCATGATTGTGAACTGGTACAGGGTGACCTTCAAAAATTTTACAATTGGTGCGAGAGCAATAATTTGGTACTCAATATGGACAAATGTGAGGTTATGACTTTCCATAGGTATCAGACACCAATCACTTATGGTTATGAGTTCTCTGATTCCTCGATTCGCCGTGTGGACTCTGTCTGTGCCTTGGGTGTCAAATGTGACCACAGATTGAATTTTATCTCCCATATAAACTATATGGTATCAAAGAGTAGTTCTATGCTGGGTTTTATAAAACGTTGGTCCCGAGAGTTTTCGAAACATACAATAACATTGCGTTTGTACACTTGCTTTGTGAGACCACTTCTTGAATACGCCAGCCAGGTCTGGTCTCCATTTTACGGTACACACATCGACCGCATTGAGTCTGTCTAGAGAAACTTTTTACGATTTGCTCTCAGACACCTACCTTGGAATAATTCATTAATTCTTCCACCTTATGAGGATCGCTTGAAGCTTTTGAATATGCACTCGCTTCAAAAACGTCGTATGGTTGCCGATGTAACGTTTGTGCATCAACTAATAAACGCGAATGTTGATTCTCCGCTGTTACTTAGTAAAATCTCTTTCCGCGATAGTGGACACAATTTGAGAAGACTACCTATGTTGCATGTTAACTCCGCAAGATCCAACTTCTGCATGTACGAACCCATTAACCGCATGTGCATATACATACGTCATACAATTCTACATTTACTGGATGGATTTTTTCTAAAGAAATCGTGCAAAGTCAACATACTGCCGCCAGCTGGAGCATTAAGTAAGATGATTCATTATGTACTTAAGCAATAACAAATTTATGAAGTTATATTGAATAGGAGACACAATTTAATTCTTATTTTATGCTTTAGTTAGATTAAGGCTGAGCATTTTGTAGTTGACGTTTCTAAGCATGTTCTAAAAAAACGTCTATAGATATAATACTTAGTTCTCTGTTTCTATGTCACTTTGCATATCATTTCATCCGGTGTTTGGTTTATGTTTAGTTTAACATACTAATACTCAGGCGCGTATCCAGACCTGCAGCTTAGGGAGGGTCACAACTAAAATATTCGAGGGAGAGGAAAAAGTAGGAAGAAGTTGCTTTTAAACTTTTTTTTTTTATCATATTTACGTTATATTACAAAACACAATTTTCGGTTTGATTTGGAAAACCTATCGATAATATTATCCATATCAAGACGATCTCAGGGTGGACATCAAGGACTCATAATCAGATACGCCGTCTCGTACAGAGATTGTAGAAATAGATGCAACCGAATCTGCCACGTGTGAGAGCGAGCTTACACTTTGAGTCACATTTAAAGGAATGGGACATGATATGTTAGTGACTATTTCTTCTGATAGGAAGTTAACTGATCTTGCTTTCTTCTGAGAAAAGTTGTCAATGATCTTATCAGTCTTCCACTTTACACTTTCGCTAGTATATCTACCTCTATTGCTAACTGATATAGCAAGTTTATCCTTCTCCTACAAATTAAAAGTACACGTGAAGTTATTAAAAAACACTATTTGAATTAATACGAAAGTACAAGCAAAGAAACGCCAACTACCGCAGAGGAAAGCATATGGATCTTATTTTTATAGTTTTGCCGCAAAAATTTTAAAGAAAAATTGTAGAATAAATTTTAGCAGTACTCGAATCAATCCAAATTATGGTTTTCAGTCACCAAAATTTGAAAGAAAGATGTTCAAGTAAATCTCTAAGAGCAAAATGTATAATTGCCAACGCTCATAAATATCTTTAGCGAATCAATCTAACTCTTTAGAACCATGGTCGGCTACCAGTAGTGCATGAAAAATGTAAACAAAAAATGTCAAATCTCTCTAAGAAAACTGAATGCTTGTGCCTTTGTCCGAAAGAATGAGCCACCAAAATCAATCCACCAATTCGTTTAGACCGTTGCAAGAATTTAATGCTTCCCTACGAACGTTAAAATGTTGAACAACTCAGGCTTGAATTAGTGTCGCTACGAAAAATAATGGATGATTGCATGGAACTACTACTGGAAGAACCCTAAAACAAAATTCGTTAAGTAAGTTTGTATGCTTATGCTGCGAGCTCCCCTGTCACCTTGTCCAGTCATCATCGATTTTATGTCGGGAAAATTAGATAGGTAACAAAAATAGGAATAATCGACAGAACAAAAATATAAAAGCATCATACTAACTGGGCTGCTAAGCATTGCGTACCTTTTTCTAAATAATCGAACACTAAAATAAATATGTAGTTTTGCCAAAATTACTTACCATCCTGTGATAGGTATGATAGATAAAATTCTAAAAAAATCGTACGCTTTTAAAGACGAAGAGGAACAAGCGAAAGACAATTAAGCCACTTCAGACTCCACTATTACTACTCAAAAGAAGACAAACAAACGCCCAACCCAGCGCTAGCTGTCACCGCGGATTGGAAAAGTGCGTTAGAACACCAGCATTAATCGCCGGCGTCAGCTACACATTGTGTCCGTACCATAGAAAATCGTCCTGTTAAACTTTTACAACTCACTCTACAGGCCAGCATCACATTCAATTTACCGCGAATGTGAGGTGGCGCTTTGGGGGAGGTCATGACCCCCGTGACCTCCCCCTGTATACGCGCCTGCTAATACTAACACCGACTAAGTGATGAAACGCATGTATTGTTGACCGTTTATTTATTAAACGTGTCCATGCATGCAGCGAGCTTGTGTTAAGCTGGTTCTGATAGTCATTTATTTTAACTTCATAAAGCTCGGACATAGACAAATTAATAACATACAAAGTCTGGACACGTAGAACAAAAATATGCAACGCTTTTCTAGAATATAAAATTAACGATGCCTCGACCACAGTATATATCATACAGTAGAATAGCTTAGAACTAACTACTGAAAAGTGAATTTTAGAATTTCAATTAAAAAAACATAATTCAAATTCAAATTCAAAGTTTATTTATTACAAACCCCGGCATATGCGCCACGCAAACAAGCGTTGGGTATAGCGACATAACCTTAAAATTTCTCCCACAAGAGGGAACTATTAAGTATGATACGGACATAAATGGGCGAACAGTAGCTAGCTGCACGACCGTTGACGGAAGTATTAGTTTTATGTATGTACACATATCCATATCGGCAATCGGCGACAAATGTATTGTTCCATTACTAAACAGCTGTTTGACGGCAAGGTAAAGTGGTGTCATTTTGCCTCTTTCCCTCTAGTAAAAGTTTAAGAATGCCATCAGTTCTCTTTCTTCCACTTTAGATTTACATAGGAATCCATGTATTAAAAATTGACTAGTGTGTTAGTTAAAACTGTTGAAAGAGAAAGTATAGTCTCTTTATAGAAGCATCCTACTCACTTGACAGTTTTGACAGAGCTGGGCTACTGTATGATATACATATACTGTGCCTCGACGATGCCTCGACTTGGCACTTGATGACGTGCCCAAAGGGTAAGCCACCAATGCCTCGTTCCATACAAAATCAATGTTGCCTCGATCCGATGAAGAGAAGGCCACAAGTTTTTCTTAGAAATTTACTGGAAATTTCTTCCGTCGAATTTTTATTCATTGGCCGGGCCGAGAAGAGTGCCTCGCTCGAATATAAAATCTTACAACGATGCCTCGGCCTGATGTGTAGGGAAGGCCGAAATTTTTTCTTAGTAATTTCCTGGACATTTTTTCCTTAGAATTCATACGCACTTTTGGAGAGCGACAACAATTTTTATGAGCGTAGACACTAGACAAGCAATAAGCAATTTTTTTTTTTAGAAATTTACACAAAATGTTTCGGTAGAAGTTTTATTCATTTTGGTGGCCACTAGACTTATTTTCAGGGGTACACGTACAGCATGTATATCGTTGTTAGATTTTATATTCGAGCGAGGCACTGCATTAAAATTCCAAGGAAGAAATTTCCAGTAAATTTCTAAGAAAAACTTGTGGCCTTCTCTTCATCGGATCGAGGCAACATTGATTTTGTATGGAGCGAGGCATTGGTGGCTTACCCTTTGGGCACGTCATTAAGTGCCAAGTCGAGGCATCGTGTCCAGTCTTTGTATGTTATTAATTTGTCTATGGCTCGGATTTATTTATTGACGACTTATACTTTTTGAAATTAAAACTTGACTAACTGTTTTATGTCTGGTGGAAATTTTAAATTAAGCGATTGAATTACATTTATACTGAGGTAGCGTCTACAATATTTTACATTGCTACCTTTGTCTCTAGGGGATTGAACTTTTATAAAAACAGGTGAGGTGTAAAAGTGCTGATGATGTAAACTGGCTACGTTGAAATTAATTAAATTCTTAGTTACTTGAATACGATTTTTAATGCCCACGGATATTGTTTTATTTTACTATTGCGGATATTAGCTACCACATAACTCGTCCCCCCTTAGAATGGAGCAATGACCACAGGAACTGAGGTGTAGAAGTTTCTTTGGCTGGAGCGATGATCTCCCTTATAGTTCCGATGTCCTTGTTTCTTTTCTTAATTAGGTAGATTGCTATGATGATGGTGGTGCATCCGATGATAGATAGCGTTGCGAATGTAAAGTTGTCTCGTTTTGACCCTCTATTTGCAGGATTTCCAATGCTTACTTATTTTCGAAGTAGTAGGCTTTTTTCTGCAGGTTTAAGGTTTCTACAGTTGGTGCTTTCGGATGGACTACGTTGAAGATTGAAGGATATGTGACTTCGTCCCAGTAGACGTTTGGGTTGTCTTGGTACATTATCACATTTATTTCTATCTCACAGTTTTTGTAGTGTACTAGAATGATTCCTTGTATAGTTTGTTGCTTAAATCGGCAACTGGATTTAACTAAGGTTTCCGGGCTATTTAATAGTAGAACATAATTTGGTTCCGGCTGCAAGACGGTGGTGGCTCTTTCTGCGTCTTCTAGCGTGCAATGTGTTGGATGGTTGTTCATCAACTGGCCGGTACAACTTGATTCGTTTGTTCTTTCTTGATGTATGGACTCTTTGCAATAAAAGGTGCCTTCTATTTTTGGGCAATTAGTTGAGATATTAAATAATATTGGGGTTTTAGGATTATATATGGTGTTGTGACGATTTCTTTTGTTTGATTAATTGGGATAAAATTGGTATACGGATGTTCAGGAGTTATTATAATATGCTTGGATGCCAAATAGTTCAAGATGTGTTCTTCTGAGCTTATGTTGACTGATTACAAAGGTATGACTCAAAATTTGTTTAGGAATTATATTTAATCTGGCAAGTACAAGTGATTCAGCTAGGTTTGTCAAACGATTTGTTATTAGGTCTATATTGCAATTTATTTCGTTTCAATATTGGATGTGGAGAAGGAGGTCTTCGTCTGTCCTGATTCTATTTTTTTTGCTCTTGATAGTGACTTAAATAATTTGCTATTATTTCTTGTTCTTTATTGATATGGTAGTGATATTTTCGAACCATTCTATCATCTGTTTATTAAATTTTGCTTGGATACCCATATTGCTGTGGAATTTTGTTTGGTTAGAAGCTAACGCCTCTATTTGTGCATTTAATATTTCCGAAACTTTCGCGTGCATGTTAGCTGTGATAGTTTAAATTGAGGTCCCCAATACATTTATTAATCCTCTTCGATTCCTTAGCCTTGGTGTTAATGAATCTAAGTTATGATCTAATTCTTTAATAGAGAGTTTTGTTATGAAAATTAATAGCGAAATAGACTCAGATTGCTGCTAAGTCTGCAGCTCGAGGATTGAGTGGAAAAAAACTCTTATACGCCAAAGATTTTTCGTTTGCATATAGAGTTTTTTTCCACCTAATTCTTTAAGTTTTAATTCTAACTGAGTCATGTAGTCCGTCGAAATTATCGAATGTTTTTAGTGATTTTGTGATCTTGTCAATGTTTTGTCTGTAGGTTTCTAGTTTGATAATATGCGGTAAGTTACTGTAACCCTGTATTGTCTTTGCTGTTCCTAGTCGTAATGGTAATATTCTTTGTCTGTTAGCCAGGTCCTGTATTTCCATCACTTGTCCCTGTGTTAGCAGTATCCTGGAATAAACTTTTTTTTTAATTCTAAATTTGTGTATTTTTTATTATGTTTTGTTATTACTACTACTCTTTTATTGTTTCCTACCTGCTTAGTAAATCTAGGCGTTAGCTTATTTCTCCTACATTCTCTTCTCTTTATTATTTGATTTTATTAATTCATTTTCTTTGAATTCTATTGGTTCGTTTCTTGTTTCATTTAATTTCTCTATATTATTTGTAACTAATTTCTCTACCTGATCTTTTATTGAAGGGTATAGCTTTGTTTGAAATTCGTTTAATTTCTTTAGATATTCATGTTCATCATTAAACTTAATACTACTGTATAAATTTGTGGGTTCTCCCGTAAAATATTTCGAAAGGGATTAATTTCGTACTCGAATGAATGGCGTTGTTATACGTTATTAATGTTTCAGATAAAATGTCCTCTTGGTCTATTTCATAATTACTATCCTTATATTTTTGAAGAATAATTCTGTAAATCTCTGTAAGTGTCGAAATCAAGCGCTCAACTGGTGAGTTGCTGCTTGTTTGTTGGAATGATGTAAGATGTACTTTAATATCATATTGTTTAAAGAAATCTTTAAATATATTAGTAGTGACCCTTGGTCTCAAACTATCTTGGAACGGATGCCGTAAAGGCTTATGAAGGTCTTTAAAGATCTTATAATAGTTAAGCTGGTTCGTGTGTCTAACATATAGACGGTAGAGAATTTTGAAAACTTATCGATGATGGTGAGAATTTGTCTATTATTAATGCTATAGATATCTGTATGTAGGACATCCAGCGGTTTTTCTGGGGTTTCAGATTTTTCATATTTTATCTTATGTGGATGTCTATCGTATTTGAGGGTCTGACATTTTTCGCAGTTATTTATGGTTCTGCTTATTTTGGTTTTCATTAGGGGGAAAAAGTATTCTCGTTTAAGGTGTAACAAGGTCTCGTTTATTTCTCTGTGACTGGTTTTATCATGATGTTTATTTAGAAGTTTATCTTGTGCGTTCTCTCCGGTGACGTCTATTAGTATTTTTTTACATCGAATTAGGCGGAAGGATTTGGTTCTAGCAAAATAGGTTGAATATACTCTGAATGATTTTAAATGTCTCGTCGTTAGAATAAATTGCAGAGTTTCTGGGGTGGTAGAAATTTCTTGAAGATGTCTATGATGTCGTTATCTAAGAAATTTTCCATTCTAATAGTACAACGTTGTTTATTTTTGAACGGAACTTCTAGAGTAATTGATGGTTGCTTGTTGTTATAGTTTTCCAGAATTATTTGGAGATAAAATTCGGTCAATGCTCTTTCTGTAGATCCTCCAGTTCCTCGGACGGTGATTGAGCTAGACACCTCATTAATGTTTATTAGTTTCAGGATCATTGATTTTGATTTGATTCTGCTCAATGGGTCTGGATTACTGTTCTGTTTTTTCTTCTTGTAGACTATCTCGTAGTCGAATTCCTCTAATCTCTCTCCATCGTACTAACTTGGAGGTGGGTTTCTTAAGATTTATGAGCCATGTTAGGGGCTTATTGTAGATAACAATTTTGAACCGACGTCCAAATATGTATGGACGAAAATATATAGTTACCCATATTATTTCCAACACCTGTTTTCGATCGTTGAATAATTTACTTCATAGTCTGTTAAAGTTGTGCTAGCATAGCAGATGGGTCTGTCTTATCCTATAGGACCTTGCGATAGAATGGCGTTAATGACAAAATTACTAGCATCTGTCGTTAAGACGAAGGGTTTAGAAAAGTCAGAATACTGTAATATCGGATCGTTCATTAGCATGTGCTTGCAGGCTTCGAATGTTTTGATATACCGTTCATTTAGTTCTACTGACTTACACTCTTTAAGGCGTTTCGTTAGGGCTTTTACCAGTTTGACTAAATCTTTAATGAACTTCCGGTACTAGCCCAGCAATCCTAAAAAGGATTTGATTTCCTTTTGTGTTCGTGGTATTGGAAATTTTCTGATTGATTTTATCTTTTCGGGGTTAGGCTTGATACCTTCAGTTAAGACAACGTGTCCCAGAAAAGCGATTTCTTTGTGGAGAAATTCGCCCAATTTCTCGAATACTCTTTTCAGATTTTTAGTATGTTCTTGAAGAGAGGTTGAGAAGATGATAATATAGTCGAGGTATACCAGACAAATCTTCCCTTGTAGGTCCTTTAAAACGTTATCCACAACGCAGTGGAAGGTGCATTTTTTAAACCGAAAGGCACCTTACAAACTCGTAATGCCCGCCTTCTACCGTGAAAGGAGTTCTTGGAGTGTCTTTTTTGGATTTCATCTCGATTTGGTGAAATCCACTGGCAAGATCTAATGTCGAGAAATACATGCATCTGCCCAGTTTATTGAGGATTTCGTTGATGTTGGGAAGTGGATAGTGATCGGTAACAGTCTTATCATTCAACTTCCTATAATCGATCACTAACCGCCATTTACGTTTTCCATTGGCATCCACCTTTTTTGGAACTATCCAGACTGGAGAGCTCCATGGTGAATAGCTTGGTCGAATTATTCCTTGTTCTAGCATATTACTGATTTGTTTGCGCACCTCTTCTTTGTGGACGTAGAGGTATCTATACTACTTTGTATAGATTGGAATATCGTCTACAGTAGGTATACTATGTTTGATCTGATTACTAAAACTTAGAGTTTGTCGTTCTTTGAAAAAGATATCTTCAAATTCTCTTTAGAAGAGCGCTTTTCTTTCTTCTACATTTAAATGATCTGTACAAATTAGTTGCGTTATTTTGCGTCCCATATACTGTGGGTGGTTATCGTACTCAATATTAAAATTATTTAATTCTATATATTTTGAGGTGGAAAATTATTTAACGTTAACGAACCAGAAATTGAGGCCAATAAGAACTCACAAGGTACACAGAATAATATATTATAACAGCGACAACTCGACCAGTATGTTAACTATCCATCTTGTGACGAAGACGAAACTTATCAAAACTGCGAAATCGTTGATACCCAAAATTTTTGTTTACCTGCCCGAGATACCAACAGGATATTTAAATATTAACAAGCACGGATTCATACATTACATATCATTACATATTTCTTCGCCATTTGGGCGTCCCTTAAAATTCCTTATAAATACAGGAGCATCTTCTTCGGTTATTAACCCCGAATTCACCAATCCTGCAGATCAGATGTAATGCAAACCAATTACTATCACAACTACACTAAATAAGTAAGTACACGTTGCATAAACAAATTATTCTACCTATTTTTAACAAATTTAATGAACCTGGCGAACTACGATTTTTAATATTTAAGTTACACGCATATTTCGATAGGTTATTAGGATTAGACGCCCTAACGGAACTAGGTGCCAAAGTAGACTTAGCTAACAAAATTTAATTACAAACAATGTCGTCATCCCTCTAAAACTGAAACCAAACTTCACTTAATCTCCGTAAACTCGAAGGTAATTGTCAGAGTACCAGTAGATATCCGCGACAGTGATGTATATGTAAGACGCTTTCAAATTAACCCTCAGATATACACCTCAGAAGGTATCTAAAGGGTTTTCCAATAAGAGGTGTTATTTTAATTAGCCCGCTATTTCGGTAGATGTCACTTTTGGAGCTGTAATTTTTTGACATTTGACAAGTAGAAACTACGCCATTAATAAAAATGGAACGATACAGGATTCAACAACGCATTGAAATTATTAAAATTCACTATAAAAATGGTGAAAATGTGGCAGAGACGGTTCGTAAAACTCGAACATTTTTGGGTCGTCGTGAAGCACCTTGTCGGACCGCAATACAGAAATTGGTAGAAAAATTCGAGCTGTCGGGACAAGTTAGTGATGTGAAGAATAAAACCCGTGCACGTCGCTCAAAAACAGCCGAGAATATTGCTGCTGTAGCCGAAAGTGTTGAAGAAAACGCAGGTTTGTCCATTCCTCGTCGTTCTTAGGCATTCCGCAAACGTCATTACACCGTATTTTGCATAAAGATTTGGGTCTTAAGGCTTAAAAAGTTCAGTTAACACAAGAACTGAAGCCGACTGATCATCAACAACGTCGAGTCTTTGCTGATTGGGTCCTTGAAATGCATGAAAATGATCCGGAATTCCATCGAAAACTCATCTTGAGTGATGAGGCCCATTTCCACCTCGATGGCTTCGTCAACAAGCAAAATTGTCGCATCTGGGGCTCGGAAAACCCAAGAGTTATTGTTGAATAGCCTCTCTATCCTCAACATGTGACTGTTTGGTGCGGTTTATGGTCCCGCGGGGTCATTGGACCTTATTTTTTCGAAAATGAGGCTGGAGCAACCGTTACGGTGAATGGATTGCGCTATCGACAGATGATTAATGATTTTTTATGGCCGGAATTGGATGGTATTGATCTGGACAACGTTTACTTTCAACAAGACGGCGCTACGTGCCATACAAGCAACGAAACCAGTGATCTTTTACGGGAAAAGTTTCCGGACCGTGTTATCTCTCGAAGAGGTGATCACAATTGGCCACCGAGATCTTGTGACTTAACACCTTGCGACTTCTTCCTTTGGGGCCACGTGAAAGAGAAGGTCTACGCCAACAGCCCAGCGTCGATTCAAGACCTCAAAGATGGAATTCGTGAGGCTATCGAGGACATAGGGCAGCCACTTTGCGATTTGGTTATGGAAAATTTCATGAAAAGGATATGGTCCTGTAGGCGTGGTCGTGGTGGTTATTTGGCTGATGTTATTTTCCATTATTAACGGCATACCTTCCTCTTTGTAATTAAATAAAGATCCGATCATTTGTCTCAAAAAATGGCATTTTTCTTTGAATATCAAAATAACACCTCTTATTGGAAAACCCGTTATAAACCATATTTCAAATGTTAAAGATTTTTCGAGTGCTTTTTCTATGTTCGATTTCTCCGATCCGATGCTAATCGCTTCTGTATACTTTTGCAATTAAATCAGGTACCACACAGCAAGCTGATTAGAGTAGCAAATTCTATGAAGATATCATCGTTGCTGTTATTCACATGGGTTCCTACTAGAGTACAAGAAATTTACTCCTGTGTAAATTTGTTTTCCTACATAGTGGTATCTAGTAATTTTAATTCCTTAACCGCGGTGTTGTGTCGGTTCATTTATATTTTTTTCCAAAATCCCATCGGATAGTCACAAGCTATTGACGTTGAATTTGTCCAGTTCCGTGGCATATTTGTTGGTTTGCATCACTTTTTCGCGAAAGAAAATGATCAACTTTATAGGAGGACATTTAGAACTAATGAATGGAAAAACAGTAACAGAGTTGGAATATGCCTGTTATTCCATAAATGTTTTTCCTGTTGCTCCACCATCCACCACTTAGAGCATTCTCTAAACTGATTTCCATACGGAATCACAAAAGTTATTACTGCTGTGTTATTATAATTTATATGTATAAAGGTGGCGATTTAGATATTTATTATTTTTATAAAATTATTAAAAGAGCTTACCTTAAAATCTCTTTCATTCAACAGGAAACTTAGCACATTCATCACAGGGAAAAATTCTCCTTGAAGCGAATTATCCTACTCAAATGAAGACATCTTTTGAAGGAATTCGTGGTTATCTTCGCAGCTTGCCTACCGATTTGAAAAATCGTGCATTTAATGCATTGGAGGTGACTCTTAAAACGGAAGGCCTGATATCGAGTGAAACGTGGTAAGTATTGTTTCCAATCGATTCTCATACCAGATATGAACTCTCACGGTATATATAGTTATTTTTATGTAAGTTGTTTTAAAGTTTATATAAGAAGTTATTATGGTACCATAAAATTATTTTAGAACCCCTGTCGTGTGTCCTGGTGAAGTCGGAAATTCTTTGGATTAGACTAAGAGCAATTATAATTTTTCTTTTAGTTAATTATAAGGCTAACCACACGCTGACTCCGACAGGAAATATTAAATTTTTTCGTAGTTCCAAATTTCGTGCAATTTGATGACACTTAGATATTCGAAACAATATTCCATTAGATTGTTCAGTTTGCTGAGTACTATCAAAAAATTTAATCAATGTAGTTTTAATAGAAAATAGATCTCGAGCTCATTCAGTAACTAAAAAAATATCATTAATAAATTTCAGTGAAATAACTAAGAAATGGTGCCAACATTTGACAGGCAGTCTAAATCTACAATATCTCCTAGACTTCTGTAAAAATCCTTTTCCAGACATCAAAGTATCCTGTTTGTCTCTGATTAAGACAATCTGCGGATATTCATGGGGAGTGATAGCGATGAAAAGCACTGCTGGATTCATTGAGTATTTGCTGGACAGAAGAATAGAATTTGACAAAGACGCTCGATATGTGAAATATGAAATAATTTCCATTTTAGCTGAAACTACTGTTTTTAGTGCCCAAACTTTGCTGCAACTAAAAAGATATGTCGAAGAGGGTCCTCATTACGTGGAGGGAATCGTTGAAATTGCGGTAGATGGAAGTTAAGTTATTTATAATTTATTGTTAATATTTGTATGGACTTTTTTACTAGTAAAATAATTTTATTATACTTGAAGTGTTTTTTATCTATTAGTGCTCTTGAAAGTTTGTAGTGCCATGTTTTGACTGTATTTATAATGAAATCCTTTACTTTGGTATTCGCTACCGCAATTCTTCTGTAACAATTTGATCGATCGAAGATCGAGGAAGTATAATTAATACATTTTTAGAAACTTTAACGACCAGATGTTCGCCTTATTACTAATAGCAATGTACATGGTTAAATAGTTAATACACGAAAAAGTTGACCTTTCGGCGTTTAGATGTATTTTTTACTGCTGCATATTTGAATGTTTTATGTATATGTATTTTATTCCAGGATAGGTAGGTACCTAATTGAAATGTAGAAAGTTGCGCTGCACAGACCCAATATGTTCGACGAGCGTGCTATGACTATGATATGGATGCTGCAATTGTATGATCGCGATGTTATGGAAGGATTTGAGACTCCTCTGGACCAACATTTTATAAAATCTAGCATGAGCTACTCTTTAATACATGTATCCGGAAAAATTGTCTACTGATAATTCATCCATGAAATACATCTAAACACAATTCGTCCATTTTCCCTCAGTTGATTGGTCTAATGGAAAATTATACATAGCGTATATTTCGTCCATTATTCTGTAAACATCATAATGAAAATTTTTATACCATAGATGAAATCTAGTTTATATGCTAAGTTTGTCATTCCGTTTGTAACAAATAGAAATAAAGATGGTAGAGCAAAATGGATTGGACACCCTCGCATTTTGATTTTTGCATGTCCGTCTGTCTGTCCGCACTATAACTCGAGAGCGCACGTACTTAGCTAAAACCTTGCACATGGTTTTTTAAAAAAAATTGTAAATTTAAGCCCGAAAATGGGACAAAACGGCTAACTCCTTCGTAGGGTTGCCAGCAAAAATTTCGTTTTTCACTATATATTTTGACACTGCCTGAGACGTGAACGTAGAGGCTGAAATTTTGGACCGGCGTTTTCATAAAATTTCAAAAATGGAGTACGTCTGGCGACCCCTTCTAAGTGTTGCGATACAAAAATTGGGTTATTTTTACGTATACTGTGAAAACTATCAGTTTTAGACTTTTTATTGTACTGAAAAGATCTTTAGAATATAAAATCCGATGAAACTGGACATAATCATTTTTACTGTCAGACGAACCGGTTGGTTTGATAATATAAAGAATAAAAGATTCACTCGGCGAATTGTGAAATATGAGAAATTATCGTAATTTTTTATTCCAGTGAAAGTCCTAACTTCACTTTTGTAAATATTGAGTTCTAAATTTTTGCTTTTACACCAAACGTGAGAATTATGTAATTGTTCAAAATCATCGATAAGTTAAGACATTGCGTGTTTCACAAGGGAGACAATGTCAACAATAGAAGGAAGGAAAAACAACGGGCCTAAGTAACTCCATTGAGGTAACCAATCATAATAATAAGACTGATAGGCCCAATTCAACACATAAACCCTGATTGGTATCAATACGGATTAACGTGAAAATTTTCCTAAGATGTTCCCGATTACGCGAATAATTTTAGTCGAAAAATATTGCTCTATATATTCTATTTTCTAAGAAAGTCTCAGCCCATTTTAGAAGTTATAGCAGGCACCTATAGCTCTTCATTTTAAATAGTATTACGGAAACAGATAGCCTGTTTCATTGGATTAGCATTGACAATTAAATCAGTTTTGTCTTGAAGTGATTCTCTGTTTTTATCTTACAAAGATGTTCAATTTCTTGACATGCAAAAGTTAAATCAGGATCCATTTTAAAACTTTTTTTCACATATTAGAAGCAGAAATTGCAATAAAAGTAATCCATCTTTATTTGAGTTTGGAGCATTGTTTGCAAAAATTATTTCAATAAAATTACACTTTTCATCTCAGTTTTCTAATTGTGAATGTTCAGAATTCATCACAATTCTGATATCTTTAAAACCAGCAAATTTACATGTCGATACATGTACATATATACCGACCTAAAGAAACAAATATTTTAGAAGTCTAAATTAAAAAAATTCCGCAGAGACACGAGCCAGCTAACTGTACACGGGCAGTACACTACAGTCGCACATTATAGTATTATTTTTGTTAGCCTAACTAGAAAGTGCATCAGAAGCTCTTCTTTTGTTGTATTTTAAACAATAGAAAACGAAGTGCAGCTGCTATGCCAATTTGCTGTAATAAAGATCCTTATTGCGGGTATCGACTGAATAAGAAATTACTAACATTGAATTGAGAATTCCGACTAATTTCAGCTCCTAGAAATTATTCTTGATGGATATCCTGTGTTCAATAGGCTGTGCTTGAATTTTGTAGCGAATCAAGTTTCTTAATCCGTAGGAATGATCCCAGCACTTAGGGACTGATTGACTATGATTGAATATGGCCAGCACTTAGGTATTCAAATTATAAGAAAACTTTTTATTCACTCATATAAAATATATTTCCGACACAACTGATCTGGTTGAGCACTTGTACAAGAAACAAAAAAAGAGTGAACAAATTCTAATCTGCTGATAATTCAAGAGGCCTGTTGCCTGGGCTTAACGGATTCTATTGTTATACAATATTAAATAAACTATATGCTATTACAACTACTCTGACAGACAAGTAATGCAAGAGAAAAGTATTTTTATAGTGTCATACAAAACTAACATAAATAATTCTGCTACATTTAATTTACAAGTTTAAACTATACAAATGTTACAATCGTGTAAAGAATTCAAAGTCGTCTAAACATTCTCCCGCCTGTTGAGAAATGTATTTCTCAAAAAAAAAAAATTACTAGTATTTATTCAAGAGGTAAGCGATAAACCTTAGATATTGCTCTTTTAAAGAAACCCTTTGCAGTCTTCACGGTGACAACTCGAACTAACTCATCTGCACCAGGATGAGTCTCTGTTATGCGACCAATATTCCATTTGGTGGGAGGGGTGTTGTCTTCTCGGATAAGCACCAGGTCATCCTTCTTGAGAGAGGGTTGTACTTTCTTCCACTTAGGCCGTTGTTGAAGCGATGTGAGGTAGTCACGACTCCAACGTTTCCAAAACCCTTGAAACATTGCTTGGACTTGCTGCCACCGCCCTAACCTGGACATCTTTGCTTCTGATAAATCAGGTTCAGGAATCGTCGTTAGTAGATCTCCAATTAAAAAGTGCGAAGGCGTCAGCACGTTGAGCGAATCGATGTCATCTGATAGTGGACACAAGGGCCTTGAATTTAGTATAGCTTCAACTTGTGTGAGCAGCGTGACCATCTCCTCGAACGAAAGTATGGTGTCTCCGATTACTCGCCTTAAGTGTGACTTGACGGATTTGATGCCGGCCTCCCAGAGGCCTCCAAAATGTGGAGATGAGGGCGGAATAAAGTGCCACCTAATGCAATTTTGGGAGAGAAAGTTCGTTATTAGTGAATTATTATACAAAAGTGTCAGTGCTTCTTTATGTAATGCTAAGAGTTGACGATTTGCGCCAACAAAATTAGTTCCGTTGTCAGAGTACATGTCAGTTGGCATGCCTCTTCTCGCTACAAAGCGGCGCAATGTTGAAATAAATGCATCTGCCGATAGATTGCTCACAAGTTCGAGATGGAGGGCTTTGGTGGAGAAGCAAACAAAAAGACAAATGTATGCCTTGAACGGTTTGATGCCTCTGCCCGACTTTATACAGACATTGACTGGACCAGCAAAGTCCACACCAGAGCGAAGAAATGGACGCCCAATTGTTACTCGATGTGTTGGCAAGCTTCCCATAAGCTGCCGTGTTGCTTCAGTCTTCTGCCTAAAACAAGACAAGCACTTGTGTGTAATTTCCTTAACTACGTATCGTACTCCAATTATCCAATATTCTTGTCTCAAAATATTAATCAGCAATGAGGGTCCAGGATGAAGATATTTTAGATGCATGTCTCTTACAATGAGTTTGGTGAGAGTATGGTTCCTTGGAAGAATCCGGGGATGCTTTGCGTTGAAGCTGATGTTAGAGTTTTGTAGTCTACCCCCTATTCTTAGAATGTGATCATCATCAAGGAACGGATGTAAGCTAAGTAATGAGCTCTTAGATGACAGTTGTTTCCCCGTTAATAGTGTTGCGATTTCTGTTGCGAACGCCTGATGTTGAGTCCATCTAATGATAACATTTGTAGCTTTCTTCAGGTCTAGTGCTTTAATGAAACCTATTTCCCGAGGAACCTTATTCCTTCGCGCAAGACCATTAAAGGCAAATCGCAAACAGTAGCTTACTGTCCTTGCTAGTTTGAAGAATGTGGAGCATCGCATCGATAGGTCAGAAAGCGCATCATTTATAATTTCGTGGTGGCAGATAATACCCGGATTTTTACGCTCTTCAATGTTGACATCTGCTATTTCTATAGTGTTGGAAGCTGAAGGCCAAATTGCGCTGTCTTCGATCAACCAAGACGGACCTTTCCACCATAATTGGGACTCGATTAACTGAATAGGAGTTATGCCTCTAGTCGCACAGTCTGCCGGATTTTGAGCTGAAGGAACATGTCCCCAGGAACTTCGAGGAATAGCGTTCAAAATTTCGGACGTTCTAGTCGCTACATATGTTTTCCAGCGACGTGGAGTATCGGACAGCCAGGACAGTACTATGGCTGAATCTGTCCAGCTAAAGACTTTGGTGTTTTTAATCATCAATGCTTTCGTTACCTTTAATGTAAGCCTGGTTAATAGAACTGCTGCATTCAGCTCAAGTCGTGGTAGTGACACTTGTTTTAAAGGTGCCACTTTTGTTTTTGCTGCAACTAAATTTATTGAGATAGTACCATCACTAGAAATAACACGACAGTAAATGACAGCACTGATGGCTAATTCCGAAGCGTCGGAAAATCCATGCAGTTCAATCCCTTTAGACGAAGAACATATACAGCGTGGAATTTTGATTTCGGATAGCTTTGGTAAATTTACCTTGATTTCATTCCATCTTGCTGCAATTTTTGCTGGTAGGAGATCATCCCATTGAAGCTTGAAAAGCCAAAGTTGTTGGAAGAGTATCTTAAGTGATATAATGACTGGAGCTAGTAGACCCAGTGGATCAAAAATCCGTGATGATTCTGAGAGTATGCGTCTTTTTGTTGGTGGCTCTTCGGTCAATGGGGAAACCTTGAAGGAGAATACGTCTTCTTGGGAATTCCACATAATTCCCAGAATCTTTGTACTGTCAGTGTTATCACTTATGCAAAGTGGGCCTTTAAGCAGCACTATTTGATCTCCATTTTGTCAATTTAAATCCATCTGAACGCAGGACGTTAACTAGCTCTGTCTTAAGTCTGACAGCTTCATCCTCCGAGCTTGCTCCAGAAAGGATGTCGTCTACGTAAAAATCGCTTTGAATGACATGTGCAGCTTGAGGATGAGTAGTCTGGTTATCAAGCGCTATTTGTAACAGTGTTCTTGTGGCCAGGAATGGAGCACTGGCGGTGCCATAAGTAACTGTTGTTAATTTAAAATGCTGAATTGGCTCTGACGGATTCTCCCTCCAGACGATCCGTTGAAAATCGCGATCTGGTTTTGACATTAATATCTGGCGATACATTTTCTCAATGTCCGCCGAGAATGCTACTGTATGCTTCCGGAAACTTAGGATAATAGAAATGAGATCTCTTTGTACAGTGGCTCCAACCATGAGCCTTTCGTTTAATGAAATTCCAGTTGAGCTTTTACAAGACCCATCAAACACCACGCGAATCTTGGGAACTGGTGACATTTTGAAAACTGCGTGATGAGGCAAGTAGAAACTATTGTCCAAATCTACGTGTCCTTCGGGCACAAGCTCCATATGTCCCAGATTTTGATACTCTCTCATGAAGTTAATGTAATGATCTTTATAAAGTCAATCTCCTTTAAAACGATGCTCTATGGAGCGAAGTCGTTGAATTGCATTATGCACAGAGTATCCTAATGGAGGAGCGGAGGACCGAAATGGCAGTGAGACAATATATCGCCCACCTTCGTTACGTTTCGTTGTTGACTGAAAGTATTCCTCGCAGACCTCTTCCTCCTTTGTTGATATTGTTTCCTCATGAACCAGTTGTTCAGTTTCCCAAAACCGTCGTAAGGTCGCATCGAGATCTGTCAGGATATTTGAATGAACGCTCACATTATGGGATAACTCGTTAGGATACCTTCCACATAACACCCAACCGAATATGGTTTCTTGTGCTAAGCGATGACTATTATGACATTCTAATTTTCCTTCTTGTAAAACATTGAAGAATTTGTCTGCTCCTACAATCACATCGATGGGCAGTGGTTCATTGACGAATGGGTCTGCAAGAGGATAACTCTGTACGAAGTGCCAGTCGCGAAGATTGAAAGGCGTAGAAGGAAGCATAGAGGTTAACTTCTGCATTATATATTCTTCAATTGTAATTTCCTTGGAGTTATCAAAACGTGATGAGAGATTTAATGAAACTTTTCCCTTGGTGAAACCAGATTTTGACGCGGCTACACCAGTGACGGCTAAACGAGCATGCTGACGTTTCAAGCAAAGACGACGTACACATGACTCGGATATAAACGAGATTTGAGACCCTGAATCTAACAGTATTCTGCAGGAATGACTCTGGCCATGAATGTCCTTAACATTTACTACTGCTGTAGGAAGAAGCGAAGCTGGATTTGATTCAGATAGATGAGCTGGAGTTGTTGATTGAGGATGCAAATAAGAGTTGAATGCTGACATTTGTTGATTGTGGTTAGTAGAAAGGATGGGGTTGATTGCCGAGCTGGGTATTGTGTTGATCGAAGATTCAGTTGAGGATTCAGACGAAGTTTCCTGAAGTTTCCCCGCACCATGAAGAAGGGAATGGTGGGCTTTCTTGCAGTGTATACATCGATATCTTGACCGACAAGCCTTCACAGAATGACCTGACTGTAGACAATTGAAGCAGACTGATTTGTTGATCACAAAAAGCTTTCGTTCGTCAACTGTCTTAGCTTTAAAATCAGGGCATTGAAACAATGAATGACGATTTTTGCACATTGGACAAGAAGATGTACTGGTTGAAGGAGTAGCATGTAAAGTCTTGGTTGTCTGAGCTCTTTTAATAATATCGCCATATGTTTCTATAGCATCGCAGCGCTTATTTAAAAATACGAGAAATTCATCAAATGAAGAGAAGTCCCTTTCAGAACATTCCTTTGACCACAACTGTCTGGATTCAGCATCAAGTTTGTTCAAGGCTATAAAGATTAACCACGGATCTCGTTTTTCAGCGTTGTCTCCTAAGGCCCGTAGTCCTCGAATGACTTCATCGAAGGTATCATAAAGTGCTCGTAATTGTCTTGCAGAAGGCTGTGTGACAGAATGAAGGTCCATGAAAGCTTTTATCATGGCGGTTGTAATGTGCCGCTTTTTCTCATACCGCGCCTTTAGCTTATCCCATGCTTCATTATAATTGTTTTCAGTTATGCTCAGATGTCTGATTATGGCTGCTGCTTCACCTTTAAGCAATCCTTTGAGGTACTGCAGCTTTTGACACCCGGTTAAGCCTTCATTCTTGTGAACTGAGGTTTCAAATAAGTCCTGAAACGAAGGCCATTCTCTGAAATCCCCAGAGAAATTAGGAATTTGTAATCTAGGAAGATTAATTGAATTGGATGCGCTAGCATTAGTTGCATTCTGTCTGGACTGATTAAGACTGTCAAAAAATGCTTGTTGAGAAGTAAGAAAGGTAGCCATTGCTGAATTAATATGCTCATTGAAGGTTTGATTATGATCTGCACCATGAGATTCACCTGGTAAGATCGTAGAATGAGTTAGGCCTTGAGCAGGTAATCTGGAGTTGCGAGCTCGAAGCAGTAACGCCTTTGTATCAAAATATTTAGATTCGAATTCCTCTATTTCAGAAACTTGATGTGGGAATGATAGCAAAGAATCTTCAATATCTCTAAATTCCTCCCACACCTCTTCAATTTTTTCCAGTCTAGCTGTGATTTCTTCTAAAGTGTTACTGTTCTGAATATTTTCCGCGAATGTTTTCACACGTGTTAGAGTGCCCTTGACTCTACCGCGTTTTTGAATCAAATTTCCAGGTTCGGACATAATTATTCCAAAAAAGTTTATAAAATGTCTTATACGTTTATCAAATGTCTTATAATTGATTAACGATCACCAATTTGTATAGCATCAGAAATAATTAAGTCTCAATCAAGAACTAGAGATTGTAATTAACGGAACTGAATTCACCTTATATGAGTATGTCTTTACCTATGCATAACATAATGTCAAGAAAAATCAAACTTCTCACTCAGGCTATATGATTTAATTGGATTTATGTAATCTTTGTAGAATAAATCAATGTTCTAATTCATAAACTTCACCAGTTTGCGCTTTGTTTGCTTGTTTTTCTGTTTAATTATCAGATTAGCACATTGTTCAGTTAAACGGTACTACACTTTAATGAAATGTCCACTATATCTCTTAGTAACTATGTATGTACATTGCACATATTTAATGTATGTATATTGAAAGCGAAATATATTTAATGAATTTGTCAAATGGATAAACTGTTCATAAAAAAATTCTTCAAATTGAAGACAAAGGCAAAAAATGTATTTATGTAAATATATCGGTATATATGTATGCATAGAACTAATCGAATAAGAAAAAACGTGTTTGCTGTACTTATCTGTTCTGATGCTTTATTGAATTTGCTATTTTTTACCAATGTTGATTGTAGATTATCACCTTCCTTTGGTTCTATATTTGGCTTGAAGGACCATGAATTGAGAATCCCGACTAATTTCAGCTCCTAGAAATTATTCTTGATGGATATCCTGTGTTCAATAGGCTGTGCTTGAATTTTGTAGCGAATCAAGTTTCTTAATCCGTAGGAATGATCCCAGCACTTAGGGACTGATTGACTATGATTGAATATGGCCAGCACTTAGGTATTCAAATTATAAGAAAACTTTTTATTCACTCATATAAAATATATTTCCGACACAACTGATCTGGTTGAGCACTTGTACAAGAAACAAAAAAAGGGTGAACAAATTCTAATCTGCTGATAATTCAAGAGGCCTGTTGCCTGGGCTTAACGGATTCTATTGTTATACAATATTAAATAAACTATATGCTATTACAACTACTCTGACAGACAAGTAATGCAAGAGAAAAGTATTTTGATAGTGTCATACAAAACTAACATAAATAATTCTGCTACATTTAATTTACAAGTTTAAACTATACAAATGTTACAATCGTGTAAAGAATTCAAAGTCGTCTAAACAAACATAAACCACTTTATTACGGGTATCGACTGTAATAAAGATTGTTATTGCGGCTATCGACCGAATAAGAAATTACATAACATAAAACACCTTATTGCGGGTCTCGACCGAATAAGAAAGTTATTAACAAAAACTAGGATAAAGAATAGCTCAATTCCAAGCCTCAATAAAATAGAGAACTAACCTGATCAAGTGCCTAATTCTGATCAGGTGAGTACATTGTCAGATACAACAAAATTTTCTAACAAAAAATTGATTTAACCTTAATTATTGTTTTACGTATGTATATTCAATATTTAATTTAGCTCTATATAAAATTTGAATTATAATTGTGGTCATGAAATAATATTACCAGGCACATGTATATTGTATATTAATTACAAATTATAGCATTTATTGAATTTCAAAAATCTAATTTGAGTGCGAATTACAGTGTAATGAACTTGGTGAACCGGAGAACAAAGCCACGAAATTATTGACTTTGAACCAGTGTTATAACATAGAGAAAACAGTATCAGAGTACAAAACTGTATGTTGAGAATTTCGCCATAGAGCTTTTGCTCAAATGCCCCTAATCTACTTGTAATAGTACATGGCTAGTCTGAAAGCAACACATCCAGAGCTCATTCGATGGTGTTAAGCAAAACCCTATTCTCGAGGGTTTTGTGTTGCGATCAGTAGTCAGTACACACAATATAATACCATCGGCCGTCCTACTTCGAACAGCATAAAGTCGGCTTCGCTGAGATGTATGCGCACATACTTCACTGTGTGTGACATGCATACGAGCCGAGCAGAGTAAAGTGGGAATATCATCATAGTCAATTCAAAACTTCTTTTAAAGTGAGCTTTTAAAATCGAGGGAATAATGCTGCCCATATATTTTTCAACTCTGTTAATTGATTCTCTATGGTTATAACTTCCATAACACTTTTTCATTATTTGCGTGTTCGTTCTGACTACGGGCAGAACAGTGAAAATGAAGAAATTTTAAGTATTGGCTGGAAAACTGTTTTAGAAAGAAAATCAATATAATCAAACCTACCATATTTCTTCGTCACAAGTTCAGTTGGATGAGGTTAACAGCTATATGGAAGAAGAAATTGTGGTAACAGGACATGCTTTTGAAAAGCTCGAAATAAATGACGGTGCTATTAGGTATTTTGCTGATTATTGTTTTTTGAAAACTTTTAAAAGTTAGGCAGATTTTACAACGAATGCAGCAAACAAATGGTATAAAATAATCCATGCGGAAGTGATCCGAGTGAAATTTTAATCATATTGAAACAATACTATAACTTAAAAGATGGTGCTGGACTAATTGTACAGACAAACAAATTTTTTGAAGTATGTAGAAGGCATGTGCAAATCTTTACAAAAGTATTCCAAGATAATCCGGAGAAAGAAAGCTTGAAACAATTTATTGTAGATACTTGCGTGTTTGATTCTAAAAGCCCTCATTGTTATTGGTTCGATCAAACACATCAGTGCTTCGCGCACCGTATTCAGACAATTGATTCCGTTGTTCTAGTTCTTATAAGGAAAAATTGCAAATGAACAATGGATGTCAACAAAGATTCGGAAAAAGAATACATTTTAAACACAGAAAGTTACCAAATGTCATAAATACTTGAATATTTGAATGCAGTCACAAACGATACTTTTCGCCGATACATGGATAGACAAGGCTTCTCGCCTCAAAATAAAATTCTAAACAAACTACTAAAAGTCCTCAATAGTAAATATTATTGTTCGTGTGGAATGGCCGTATATAAATACACAAATGTAAGAGCCGTTAAAAATGTCTCAAATATTCAAAATAATAACATGACTAAAACGACAAGTAAAAATGATAGTATTGGTAACACCACTTCTTATGATATCGGAATTGGACAAGATTGATTTTTGCAGTGGTTTCTCGCATATATTTCTAGAACAGTTCGTCTAGGACTGACCGTTTTCACAGTATACGTAAAAAACCTAAATTTTGATACGACAACACCAAGAACGGGTTGTCGTATTTGGACCATATTTGAAATTATGTATTGTTGCGAGCGTGTAAAACATAATATTTAATATACAAGTTCTTTATTTCACTCTAATCATAGAAAATTCATAAACCTTCATTTAATCAATTCAATTTTAATTATCGCTAATACTGTACTTTCAATTACCGCAATCCAATTACAACACTTTCGCCCGTTTATTATTTTCACTTGTTAACACTGCAACGTCTAAGTACTCTTTTTTGGCGGTGACAACTGTTGTAGTTTTGGAGAACGTCCCTTATGTCGTTTCGGGTTGTACAGCCAAACGAGATCGCCTTCGTTAAATCTTGACGAGTTAAAACGTAAGTCATACCGGGTCTTCATCCGATCAGTATTTGCTGCTAATTTCATTCTCATGGCCTCGTGCACATCAGCTAATTGTTGCTTGAGCTCCGATACGTAGTCTTCTGGTAACTTTTGTTCACCTTTGAGGGTACGAAAATTTGAGGTCGCGAGGTAAACGCATCTCCCTTCCAAATATGACCTTAGCTAGGGCTTGCCCAGTAGTGTTATGAATGGCTGATCTATAAGCCATTAGGAATATGTCGATCCCAATCGCGTTGATGGTAGTCAACTACTTTCTTTAGATGCCCGATCAATGTTCTGTTGATGTGCGAAAGATGAATTTCTGCCCGTAGAGATATTTATGAAAATGTTTTGTTGAGCTTACAATGGCAAGTAGCTATTTTCTTGTAGCATAATAATTTTTTTCTGACTTTGAAAGTGCTTTGCTATATTAAGCTACTGGAACTTCTTGACCATTCTATTCATTGTATTTCAGAACCTTCCCGAAGATTCCATCATCGATTCTCCGAACATGAAGTTGTTTACTCTCCATTGCCGTAGATGTCACCAGTTGTCTCTTTCTATTTTACGTAACATCTATTTAGATAAAAACGCCGTGCACATTATTTGGCCTCTATACGTCGACGCGTTCACAGGCGGTTCCAAAAATATAGAAAAAATGAAATATGTATGTACATATGTGTATGGAAACCCTACGAAGGAGTTATCAGATTTGTATCATTTTCGAACTTTAATATGATTTTTTTTTAAATGGCCTGATTGCACGCGTTCTCGAGTTATCGGGCGGACGGGCAGACAAACAGGCGGACAGACAAACGGACATGCAAAAAGCAAAATAACTTTTTCTATCATGCGTCATTGTCCAATTCATTTTGCATCATTATTTCTATACGTTACAATTACAAACAGAATGGCTAACTGGTATACTACATCAGGGTACGAAAATCGAGTAAACACTGGTAACATCTACTGGCAATGGAGAGTAAACAACTTCAGGTTCCGAGAATCGATGACGGAATGTTCGGAAAGGTTCAGGAATAGAATGAATAGAAAAGTCAAGAAGGTTCTGGAATAGGACACTCTAGAATAATCTGGAGAGTTTATATGGTATAAATATAACAGTTGTCATCGCCAGAAAAAGAGTCTTGTCTTAGACGTTGCAGTGTTAACAAGCGAAAGTAATAAACGTGCGAAAGTGTTGTAATTAGATTGCGATAATTGAAAGTACAGTATTAAGCGATAATTAAAGTGTAGTTGATTAATTGAAAGTTTGTGAATTGTATAAGATTAGAGTGAAATAAAGAACTTGTATATTAAATATTTAATATTGTGTTTTAAATAATGAACCAAAGGCCACGCACGCAACAACTGGTGTCAGAAGTGAAATAAATTCGCGAAATAAAGTGGTGGCAATTGACTTAAAAATTCAAAGTGTGATTAATTTTGTGAAATTGTGTTAAATTTTGAAAGTTCTAGAAATTAATTTATAATCAACTTTAAGTGAATTACTAAAGTAATGGGGCGAAAATTCGAGGAGCTTCGAATGCAGGATTTGAAAGTGGAGTTAGGGAACCGGTCTTTACAAACGACAGGTGCAAAGAAAGTGCTGGCCGAGCGACTCAGACAAGCTTTGATAGCGGAAGGAAAGAATCCTGAAACATTTGTTTTCGAAGAGAACTTGGAAGAAACCGAAGTTGAAGAAGAGCCTATAATGAAAATGGAACAGCTTTTGAGTGCTTTAATGAGCAAAATGGAAGCCCGTTTTGATGAACAAAAGAATTCTCTCGAGAAACAAAAGAAATCTATGGAAGCTCGTTTTGATGAACAGAAGAATTCCAATGAGGAACAAAAGAATTCTCTCGAGGAACAAAAGAATTCTCTGGAGTCCCGTTTAGATGAACAAGAGAATGCTTTTGAGGAACAAAAGAATTCTCTAGAGGAACAAAAGAATTCTCTGGAATCCCGTTTAGATGAGCAAACGAAATCTATGGAAACCCGTCTGGACGAGCAAAAGGATGCTTTTGAGGAACAAAGGAATTCTTTGGAATCCCGGTTAGATTAGCAGAAGAATTCTATGGAAACCCGCTTGTACCAACAAAAGAGTTCTTTGGAGAATTGTCTAGAAACTCGTTTGGAGGAACAGAAGACTTTCCTGAAAAACTCGTTAGACGAACAAAATTTAAAAATTGAAGGAATCGAACAGGAAGTGGCGGAAGCTAAAAAAAAAGTCACCGAGCAGCTTGACAGTTTTAAAGCAGATCTGGAAAGAATAAAGCATCGTCAGCCTCCAAACGTAGCAGCTGAAATATCCGGTGCAGGTGGAATGTAACCCCCAATATTTGATGGACAAAATTCGTGGCATATCTTCAAGAGACAATTCGAGGCAGCTTCAGAGGTAAATGGATGGAATGATGAAGACAAAGCTATAGCTCTGGTGTTAGCACTTCGAGGTCCTGTGTCAGAACTCTTACAAACTGTACCGATTGAAAAGCAACGTGATTACACTTCATTAGTACAGGCGATAGAATTACGTTACGGAGATGAACATATGCAGCAGGTATATCGCCTACAGTTGCGCAACAGGATTCGAAAGCATGGCAAATCACTACAACAATTGCAGGCTGATGTGGAAAGATTAGCGCATCTTTCATACTCCAGCGTGAATGCGGATTTTCTCAAAGAAGTGGCAACGGAAGCATTCGTGAACGCTATTGCAGATCAAAACTTACAACATGCATTAAGGATAGTAGGAAAGAAATCAACAGCAGAAGCACTAGCCTATGCATTAGTGTATGAATCCGCTAGACAAGCTTCACGGAGTGTAGTACGAATAACAGAAATTTCGGTGAACTAATGTACTTGTAATAGAATGCAGCCATCACAGAGCACTCCTTCGCGTGGTATTCTGCAATGCTGGAATTGTAATAGACCGGGACACCTACAAAGAGACTGCAGAAAACGCCGACGAGTGGAATCTCCAGATGAAGAGAGGAGAGTGGAATTGCAAAGATATCTAGCTGGGCAGCAGACTTGCAATAGATTGCAGTTATCACTGAGCACCCCTTCACGTAGTGTTCTTCGATGCTGGGATTGTAATAAATTGGGACACCTTCAAAGCGACTGCAGGAAGCGCCGCCGAAGGGAATCAACAGAAAAGAAAGGGAGAGAAGAATGTCCAAGTTGGCGAACTAGAGAGCAAGCTATTCTTGGGGCGACTAGACTCCAACATAATGGCTTTGAGATGCAACATAGGAAAGGACTTATCCATGGAAATGCAGAAGCCTTTGTACAACGTCCATGCAAACTTGAATGCAAACATTGCGGCCGGGTGGAAGAAAAAGAAACAACAGCAACTATACAGTTGGTAACTGTGGAACCATCAACAGGTTGGGTCATCGAGAGCTTGCGAACAGCTCAACGAGAAGATCCGGACATATCGCCTATTCTTGCTTGGAAAGCAGATATAGAAAAAACCAGAATGGAAGGATATTTCAGGGATGAGTGAAAATCTGAAAAGCTACTGGGCTCAATGGAATTCTCTTCATATTGAATGCGGTATTTTAACACGCAAATGGGAGGCACCTAACGGTAAATCATTCCGAATGCAAATAGTCTTGCCGGCATCAATGGTCAACGATGTGTAGGTTACGTTGTATGCAAAGTGTGCGGTGTGGGGATGATTAAAACAAACACGAGTGCTTTGCTAATTCAAATCATGCTTTTATTCCAGCACGTATCCTACTATAAAATTGTGAACTTTATTACTATTTTATATACAACTAATTCTTTAATACTTTTGATTTTACTAAATTTAATCAGAGCCCTGACCACTACCGCACACGACTTTCCTTCGTATCTCACTTGCCCTTCGAGAGGTTCTTCTTCTTCTTATTTTTCGCTGTCAACTTTTTGGCGGCGCGCTGGTGATTGGTAGGTATCGTTCGTACAAGAACGAGTAGTAATAACAAAGATAAGGTTCGGAACTAATTCGCGCAGAGCACCACATCACCTCCCTTCCAGCCGGAGGCGCTAAATAATTTAGAAAGATGAAAATGAAAGAAATGACTGTTAGTTCGGAAAAACATCGGTTTCCGTTGCTACTGAAAAATGGACATGCTTACCGTTGGAACAATTGTGAGACCTATTCGCCGAGTTAATAGTGAAGGCTGGTTTTAAACGATCCACTGAGACGGAAACATTTTTTCCTTTTTTTTCTATGATGAAATATTTTCGGAGTCTTTTTAACACTCTGAAAGGACCTTGATAGGCGGGTCTTAGACCATGTCTATGTGGTTCAGAGCGAATAAAAACCCTGTCGCAGTCTTGCAAAGCCTTCGGAATATATACTGGAGAGGAAACTGTTCTTGTGGGTTTGGGTCTCAGCGAGTTCATCCTGTCTTGCAATTTACTCACGAACAGAGGCAAATTTTCATTACCTATATTCGAGTCGTTAGGGGAAAAGAAATCTGACGGTAGTCGAAGTGGTTGGCCAAAAACCAATTCAGCTGGAGAACACTCGAGTTCTGTTTTTAGTGCTGCTCTTATTCCTAAAAGAACGATAGGTAGCTCTTCCGTCCAATGCACTGTATTTCCTCGAAATTTCAAGGCCGTTTTAAGGACGCGATGAAAACGTTCAACAAGACCGTTGGCCTGCGGGTGGTAGGCCGTAGTTCTTATTCGATGGCATCCCAGTAGTTTTGTCAGTTCAGAAAAAAGTTTTGATTCGAACTGGGATCCTTGGTCTGTTGTAATCGTTGAAGGGACTCCGAAACGGCAAATAAATTCTCGCAAAAATGTGTTTGCTATTGTTTCGGTTGTCATATCTTTAAGCGGATAAGCCTCTGGCCATCGCGTAAATCGATCCACTATGGTTAGTATATAACTGTACCCGTTGGAAACATCAAGAGGGCCCACGATGTCGATATGGACGTGGTCGAAGCGGTCGCTCGGAACATTAAATGTTTCCAGCGGCGTTCGAGTGTGACGGTGTACTTTTGAAACCTGACACTTGATACAGGATTGAACGAAGTTCTTGATATCTGTGTTCATCCGCGGCCAGAAATAACGATCAGTAATGAGTTTTCTAGTTCCTCGTATGCCTGGATGTGCAAGAGAGTGTAATGAATTAAATATTGGGAGCCTGAGGTTGTTTGGGATATATGGTCTAGGTTTATTTGTTGAAATTTCACACCAAACCGGCTGTGGGATCATTGGGAAATTTTGTTTTTTTAGTCTGAAGGACGAAGATGATTCGCGAGCTATTAAATTTTGTAATTCTTTATCTATTGCTTGAGAATTTATGAGATTTTCTGGGGAAAATGGCAGAGTATTTTTATTAATAGAATTTTCCTCGGGACGAGATAAGCAATCTGCAACTATGTTATCTCTCCCTTTAATATGTCTTATATCGTTAGTGTACTGCGAGATCCATTCTAGGTGCCGAGTTTGCCGTGGACTTCTATTTGCTTTCACGCTCAAAGCCGTAGTGAGTGGTTTATGGTCTGTATATACAACAAATCTGCGTCCTTCGAGGAAGTAGTGGAAACGTCTAATCGATAGGTACGCTGCCAAGAGTTCCCTGTCGAAAGCAGAGTATTTCGTCTCCGCTGGGCTGAGTTTCTTTGAATAGAAAGCTAATGGTCTCCACATTTTGCCTTGAAACTGCTCTAGAACGGATCCGATCGCAAAGTTGGATGCATCTACCGTAAGGCGAGTTGGTGCATCTTCCGAGGGATGAATGAGAAGGGTTGCTGTTGAAAGTGCCCGTTTGATGTTAGTGAATGCTTCTGTGCATTCTTGTGGCCATGAGGCTGTATTGTTTTTATTTTTAGCTCCAAGGAGTGTTTTCATATGCGAGTGAATGGGGGCTAAGAGGTGAGCTAGTCCTGGAACGAAGCGGTGGTAGAAATTTACCATACCTACAAACCGTTGGATTTGCCGAAGTGATGAAGGTGTGGGGAAGTTTGTAATAGCTTCTACTCGTTCATCAGAAGGCAAAATACCATCCTTGGCTAGTTTATGGCCTAAAAATTCGAGCGAGGTTTTTCCGAATGTGCATTTGTTAGGCTTTATTTTCAGACCGAACTCCACTAATCGTTCGAAGAGTTTTCTGAGATGACGTGTGTGTTCGACAAGATCCTGACTTGCGATTAGGATGTCATCAATGTAAACGAAAACAAAATCGAATCCCCTTGTGACTTCGTTCATAAATCTTTGGAATGTTTGAGCTGCATTCCTGAGACCAAATGGCATCCGTGTGAACTCAAACATTCCGAAGGGGTTGTTATGGCCGTTTTGAAAACGTCCTCTTCAGCAACCGGAATATGGTAGTAAGCCCGAACTAAATCTATTTTAGAAAATATTGTGCAACCTTTCAGATTTTGTGAAAAACTATGCAGATGAGGTATTGGATATCTGTCAGGGGTTGTTACTAGGTTCAACTGCCGATAATCGCCACAAGGACGCCAATCGTCATGTTCTTTCTTTGCCACCATATGCAAAGGTGAGCATGTTGGTGAGGCGGATGGACGACAGATTCCCAGTGATTGCATATGGTCGAACTCCGTTCGAGCGATTTTTAGCTTAGTGCTATCCAAACGCCTAGGATGGCTAACTGGTAGATGACCAGAAGTGATTATGTGATGCACGACATTGTGTTTTATAGGTTGTGCAAAATTGGGTGTATCAATCAATGCTGGGAATTCCTTAATTAGGTGTCCGAATTCGTCATTGACGATAGAAAGTCGGGGAGATACCGAAACAGCTTTTGTTATAGAGCCCAGACTAGAAAAGTTAGTTAAAGGGTCCAGCAGTCGACGGAGTTTTATATCTACTAACAAATTAAATTTACCGAGAAAATCCGCTCCGATAATGGCCCTGGTAACAGCAGCAAGAGTGAAAGGAAATGGAAATTTCCGTTTTAGCCCGAAATCAAGAGTTAATAATTTAGAGCCAAAGGTTCTTATGGACGTACCATTTGCTGCTGTGAGATCATAGTTAGGTGTTGGACGACATGAATGAAGGAAAAGCTTGTGTGGCAACACCGAAATGTCGGCACCTGTGTCCACGAGAAAATCTATTTTGTTAGTTCTGCAATGAACAAAAAGGCGGCAATAATCTTGGCACCGGGAACTTGCCGCTGATATGCCCGGCTGCCTTAGTTTTCCTGGTAGTTGTTTGGCTTTGCTCCTCTATTCTGAAATGAGCATGGTGTTGTGCACTTCCTCGCGTTTACTCCAAACTTGAAGTGGTACCAGCATACTTTCTTACGTATGCTATTGTCTCTTCGCGTTTTACTAACGTTACGAGAATTTAAAGATCTACGCGGCGCTGGGTCTTTATCGCGCAGGGATAATCTTTTGAGGGTATCTTTGATTTCGCTGATCTCTTTCTTCAACATGCTCTCAATACTAAGTGTAGAATTTCGACTTGTCGAGGGCTGCTGAAGAGAACTTATTCTAAAAGTTTGGGTAGTCTCCTAGATTGTATCGGCCAACTCTAATCTGTTCTGGAACTCTTGACCTTTTGTAACTGCTAAGGGGATGCTGATCTGACTAGGAAGTTTTCATTCCCACAGTGATTGAATGAGACTCTCGTCTAAGGTCGATATGTTTCCGGCTACAGCTTGCATGTGCCTGTAAAGATCCGAAGGTTTTCGGTCACCTAAATTTTCCGATGATAACAATTGTTCCAAACGACGCTGTTCCGAAAGCGTATGTCTCTTGATGAGAACTTGTTTTAAATTAAAGTATTTGTTTGACGTTGGAGGGTTACTTAAAATGTCTATTATATTATTTATTGCCTCCAGTGGAAGGGAGCTAAGGACATGTGCATATTTCGATTCGTCCCGCGTTATTTTTTGTACTTGAAATTGTGCTTCTACAGCAATAAACCATGCCGCTGGAGCCTTTTCCCAAAATGTCGGCAATTTAACTGTGGAAATTTCGAGATAATCATCTCGATCTTCTCCATCGTGACTGGTTTGTTGCGGTGTCGATAAATCTACCTTTTGTTCCTTAGGGGTTTTGTTATTACTATTTTCTCCCGCGGCCGACTCATCACTTTCCGACATGTTGTGTTATAGAGATATTGCGGAATAGTTGTACTAAATTGTTAAATTGCAAGACGGAAGTTTGGTCGTGTGTGGTGTACATGCGATTTTTCAAACTAAATGATTTATATGACGGTACCCTGTAAGTTTTTTGTTTTGTTTTTGTGCTTTGACTGTTCATATAAATATATAAAATGTAAATTTAAATATATAAATTATAAATTTAAATATATAAATCAAAATTTAAATATATAAATTACATGTGATGCCTATCGAAAAGCAATATAAATAATATATGGTTCGAATTATTTAGTTTAAAAAGAAAAATAATATGTACGTATCTGTATAAACTCCATAAAAAAAAATAGACTGCAGTAAAAATTTTTACTGGATATAAATGATAAGAAAAACCTGTGCTCCGCTTCCTGATGAAGTTGCTGAGGATATTTTTTTTTTTTTGTGTGTTTCGGCTGTGAACTTCAATTTCGTCAATTGTTGGATATTTTGTTGTACTGAAGTTGTCTTGAGTATGTGTTGCTACCAACGATGATGATAACTGTATCTGCTTGGCCGTAATGATGATGATAGCTGTATATGCTTGACCGCTAAAACGGTAATGTTGGTGCTAGGTAATAATTTTAACCTTAGCTGCGGGATTTTGTGGCTCCGCACAGGAAAATAAACGATACAACAGCATGTATGTGATAATTATTTCCAAGAAGTATCTTCTGTTGGATATTATTGCCAAAAATAAAGCGTGTTGCAGCTCGGGGTCACCAATTGTAGGTTACGTTGTATGCAAAGTGTGCGGTGTGGGGATGATTAAAACAAACACGAGTGCTTTGCTAATTCAAATCATGCTTTTATTCCAGCACGTATCCTACTATAAAATTGTGAACTTTATTACTATTTTATATACAACTAATTCTTTAATACTTTTGATTTTACCGCACACGACTTTCCTTCGTATCTCACTTGCCCTTCGAGAGGTTCTTCTTCTTCTTATTTTTCGCTGTCAACTTTTTGGCGGCGCGCTGGTGATTGGTAGGTATCGTTCGTACAAGAACGAGTAGTAATAACAAAGATAAGGTTCGGAACTAATTCGCGCAGAGCACCACAGATGTTCTAGGTAAAATGCATCGTGGAACATCTGGAGAACATTTGGGAGTGAATAAAACAATTTCTAAAATACGAGAAAAGTTTTATTGGCTACATATGCGGGAGGATGTGGAGAAGTGGTGTCGCAGATGCACTGTGTGTGCTTCTTACAAAGGGCCGCCACATAGCAGCAGAAAGGAAATGTATAAGTGTAATGTCAGAGCCCCAGTAGAAAGGAGAGCTGATGTACAAGAAGCCACGAGGACAAAATTAGCAGTAAATGCCAATCGGATGAGAACCCGCTATGACTTACGTGCGAATTCAGCAGGATTCAATGAAGGTGATCTTGTTTGGCTGTACAACCCGAACCTACGTAAGGGACGTACACAAATTCACAACAACACTGGGGGGACCGTATTCAGTAGTAACTAGAATAAATCACGTAGTATACAGGATTCAACGTGGTACAAGAGGCAAACGAAAAATCGTTCATCTGGATCGCTTGTGTCAATATTACAAGCATCAAGACCGTGGACCACCGTTGTTCGGGACGAACAATTTTAAGAAGGGGGCAGTGTTACGTGCAATAGAAAGAGACAACTGGTGACATCTACTGGCAATGGAGAGTAAACAACTTCAGGTTCCGAGAATCGATGACGGAATGTTCGGAAAGGTTCAGGAATAGAATGAATAGAAAAGTCAAGAAGGTTCTGGAATAGAACACTCTAGAATAATCTGGAGAGTTTCTAGGGTATAAATATAACAGTTGTCATCGCCAGAAAAAGAGTCTTGTCTTAGACGTTGCAGTGTTAACAAGCGAAAGTAATAAACGTGCGAAAGTGTTGTAATTAAATTGCGATAATTGAAAGTACAGTATTAAGCGATAATTAAAGTGTAGTTGATTAATTGAAAGTTTGTGAATTGTATAAGATTAGAGTGAAATAAAGAACTTGTATATTGAATATTTAATATTGTGTTTTAAATAACGAACCAAAGGCCACGCACGCAACAATATAGAAAAAACAAAGCAGAAGAAATTAAAAGATTTGAAAACTATTAAGCTATATGTATACATACACACAATCACAGCCGACAGGCCAGTTCATACTAGCTTCACAGCCAAGCATTATCTGTGCTAGCGTCCGACACCCAGCGTTGCCATCTTTTTAATACTGAAAGGTCGTACGAACACAACATTTTGACCGTACAGGTAGCATCTTGGTCGTAAAATCCTAATAATACATTTAATATTTATAATTACGCAGAGATGACACAGTACACTCACTTTAGAAGTAACAGTTGATCATTTATGTTATTTTTCAATTCAATTAAATAAAACAATAGCAATAAGTAAAAAAAAAAATGAAAGTTTCTGCTAATAACTTTGCAACTTTCAGATTATGTATGAATTCCAAATACAATTTTCTGCATATACTGAAAATTTTTTGAAGAAACGGCCTACATATGAAGCCAAAGTTTTTAACATTCTTAAAGAATCGGGAGCACACATGCATGAATGCAAAGTATAACTATCACTTTATTTAAAGTGAAATAAAAGTACGTCGGACTTCCTTGCTTTAATTAAATTATTACCAGCGACTGCAACTGGAAAGAAAAGTGACTGGTGAAGTTCCTTTAAGAAAACTAAAAAAAAAAAAAAAATTATCTATTCATTTTATTTTATTTATTTATTTATTTAATTGCCTGTTTTTTTAAAAAACGTTCAGTGCATTTTATGTTATACGTTTAATTAGCCTATTAAAACGAAGGCTTTACAAAAATCCGAAAAAAAACCCGAAAATATATTTTCTTTTAACACTTTTAAAATAACTAACAAAAACTTTCATGTAACAAAGGATACGTTAATAAGAAATATTGAACAAAACCTGATGTGTCTTTAATTATCAATTTTAAATTTTAATGTGTTTATAATTAATACTATTATTCTTAACTGTATGAAAAACGTATTGAACAGTGCAGCTTTATTTCAAAACTTAGGGCAGTGGCAGTATAAAACTAAACACTACAAGAAAATTTACTAGTCGTTACTAGTAGTTACTCTAAAGCTTCAAGAGTTTCGTGACAAACCTTTTTCAGTTTTTGCATATAATCATAAACAAGTTTTAGTTTTAAACTTCTTTAGTTTGTTGAAAAATCTCTTTCAGTTTCATATGCATTTTGCACAAAAGGTTTTGATTTTAGTTTCGAATTAAGACATTTGTTTTGTTTCAAAACGAAACCTAATAGTTTTGTATTATTTGAAATATATGTAATCTTTTTTTTATTGGAACTAAGTATATAAATACAAACCAAATTCTCTTAAAATCAATGTATCGATACAGTTTCAGAATTTATGTTTTTATCAATAGTATTTTATTAAATTATTATAGGTACTATAAAACAAAATAAAGCCATATTTCAGCCAGCAGGCTGTTTTTTTTTTTTTTTTTAAAGTAACATTTTAATTACCTTTAAGTAGGTACAATATTTTTTTAACAGATTGTCATCATTGCAGTGGTTTCCGATTCTATGTTTTTATCAATTGTAGTTTCAATTGAATACATACTTGTATTACATCAACCAATTATTTCTTTAGTCGTTGAAAAGTAGACACAACTGCCTGCTTCTCAGACACATTGCTTGGCTAAAAGTATAAATAATATTTAAAACAAATCTGGATAAATTAGGAAAAAGAGCAACACGATCATCATTTTTTAAATTAAGTAGCTTATGCCAAAAAATGTCTGCTTCTTTCATTAGAAATGAGTTCGGGAATTTACTTAAGAAGATATTTCTCCATTCATCGTCTAAACTTTGAATTAGTATTGATCTTAAGCATCGTGGAAGTAATTGGTTTAATTTAATAAGAGAAGGAATATTGGTATGAGTTTACACGTTCGATGTAAGTTTAGGATTGAGGTAATTCAGGTTAATCATAACTTCGTTCTAGAAGTTATACCTTTTTCTGATTTCCAAACAAGATGCGTGCAAAAAATTGTGACATCTGTTTTTAAAATCGAAACACATATCATTTAGTTGTTTCTGATTAATACAAGTTGCACACTGTGGCTTTTTTATAATATCCTGGATTGCAGTCAAAACTTTTGATCTTAAATATATCTGAGTGTAATTTAATTGAAATGTGGAGTTCAATGGGTCTGTATCTTCCAAAGCTGTTCTTTGTGTGTATTCAATACTTAAGAATGATCTTAATTTGTCTTCGTACAAGATGCACATTCGGGCATGAGTGCTTGTGATCACACAAGTGTCTGTTGTGACCCAGGTGCCTATACCCCGAATCACAACAATAAAACAAATACGCCAATATCTTGCCCTATGCAATATATTGGCGTACTACGAATTTGATCCTGAAAAGTAAAAATTATTTAACAGAAAATTCATTTAAATTTCATATGCATTTAAAAATGCATTTTCATACTGAAACAAAATGCAATTTAGCATAAATTGCATTTTGTTATCAGTCGTACATTCCGTTCACACGGCATGTATACTTACCTACATGCAGTGCTATGTACATACCTACATATAGCTTTTCTGCTAAATTATCTGCATGTACTATACATACATACAGTTTCTTTTTCCTAAATCCAAAAAACTTAATCGTATGTACATAGATACACATAATTATTCTTATCAGATAAAAATATTACTTTTTCAAGACACAAGTGCATATCAGATTTCATGCATATGCACTGTGCCTAAACTTTTTGTACATTCCCACGTACGATTTTTCATGTCGTGGGAAAGTAGTAAAAAGAATAAAAAAGCTTTTTTGAAGGTTGTGATGGGCGCCTGGGCGCAAAATCGCCGATCCTCGGGGAGTTCGTTCTTAAAATCCGTCGAGTGCAGTCTTTTACAAAACCCGGAATATATAGTTAAAAAAATGAGAATTTAGAAAAATCGGTAGTGAGCCAGATTTCCTAAGTGAAAAAGAATTGTTATATTGAGTGTCCTAGCAATAAAAAAAAGAGATAGTAACAGCCAATATTTGGATTATAAACGAATATCAAAGTTCTTACGATATTTAAGACTGTGTAACATTTAAATATTGTGACAGCCAGTTGTGAAAAACAAAGAGGAATAAAAAAAATAATAATTTACACTTATAAAGTTTAAGAGGAAGAGTTTTTTTTTGACAAAAATCCCTAATCGATAAAAGTTCATAGTTTGAGTGCTCTCCGCCGGAGCACGGCACTCCAACTACAACATTTTGGTGGCAGCGGACTTAAAACTAGTGCCAATAAATAATTTGCAAACAAATACACATAAAAATTTTTCTTTTTAATTTAACTAAAATCAAAAATAATAATACACAAAAAAGACGCAACAACAATTTAACAAATTAAACAAATCAAGTATATTAAAACCTAAAGTGCCTAGGAAAAAATTTATAAATATACAATTATAACAAAAAAAAAAACAAAAATAAATAAAATCCAGTGTTCTCAATAAACGAAAACATAACAATACGCTTGAATAAATAATAATAAAAACAGCGAATCAAAATTAAAATTATAACAGTTCAGAGTGCCATAGCGCTCCACCGGTGGACCCTTGAGAGGCTTCATCCCTGCCTCAATAAAGACGTTTAAGAAGGAAGGAAGGAAGGAAGGAAGACAATAACGGTACGCCCAACGCAACAACAACTCTGTTTCGTTTAGTGTTCACTTCACCATCTACACATTCAACTTAGGAAACATCCTCCAAAACTACATTAGAAGAAAACGTAAATACCAGCATCTGCATCATTAAAAGTGGATAAAGTTAAAGGTAGCGTGGAAAAACAATTTTCGTCTCATTTGGTTTTTTGTTTTCTCTCTATATATATATACACACATATACAGATTGTTTAATTGTCAATTAATTCTCAACAAATACGTTTAATGCAGCACACATTTTTCTTTTACCTGTAAACATATATATATATATATATTGCCTTTTTATTACTTTTTTTATTTAAATGAGTATACATGGAAGAGACCTTTAGCTAAAAGAAGTGATCTATCAATAATTGCTAATCTCAGTCCTAAATTTTTTCTTCAAATGTGCGTGTTTACAGAAATTAATACCAAAATTCATTTGTTTATAGAAAGTTCATCCACACATTTTCTGATTATATACATATATTTACATTCGATCGCCATTTACATATAATTATATATGAATATATATATATATGTATGTGTATGAAAGGAGAAAAACAATTTCATCCATTCCCTTCAATTTTTGATTAATTTAAAGAAACGTTCAATTCAACACATATAAATTGAAATCTGCTCCTCCTAGAAGCGACCTCTGCGGCAAGACTTCGTGAGCTTGCTGGTCAGAGGACTTCGACAAAAGTCATTATTCGATCCCCTGCGGTAGGACTTCGTGAGCCTATCGGTCAGGAGAAAGATATTGATTGGAAGAGCCACCAATTAACAATTTGGATTACAGATCAGATAATTAAGCACTTTTCCTCTTCATTACATACATATGTATATTATCAAAAATTTTTTTTTTATTGGAAGAACGCACTTCATTTAAAAAAAACATTGACAACAAATATAAATCATTTTTGTGTTGTGATAAAAGATTTTTTTTTCTTTTCTCTCTCTCATACAAATTTAATTCTCCCGCAAAAATTAAATTATTAACAGAATACCTAAAATAAATAAATAATAATTGTTTTTATATACATCGGAACTCTTAGCATTCCTTTTATTAGAAATCGAAAATTTCAAAACACCAACAAATCCAACAAATTATCATAACCCCCGTTTTTGTACTTTACTCACTTCCTACAATTTACGAAATTTTTCCTTTAAAACTAATTAGACATAACAAACTAATTCTCTGGTTATTGCTGTTAGGAAACGTAAACGTTTGTCCTGTAATTAGCTGACTTTTACTTGCTCCATACAATTTAGTCACATCTTCTATAGTTCCCCTCAGATCAATCAAATCGAAGCTCGAAACGGACATTCCTAATATTAAAAAACTCTAGATCATAGCTGTACCAATTTTTCCATCCGTTACTTCAAAAAAAATAACTACAATGACTGAAGAAACCGTTTCCTTCGATGAGCTTTGCCAATCTCAAATAGAAAAAAACAGTGCAATTAGGCAAATACTAGGGGCTTATCACCAAGCCGGTAAAGTGAAGCGTACCAATACCTTTGTGAACGGTAAATTACAGCAACTTGAAGAAATATGGAGCGCCTTCGAAAAAACAGAAGAACAAATAGTTCAGCATAAAGACTTCACGACCGACCACGATTATTTCAAAGAATCGTGCTCAGATAAAACTGAGGACTGGTACATGTTGACGAAAGCAACACTTTCCGAAAGATTGAAATCAATCTCAGAAAGTACTATGAACCAGCAAAAACCCTTTCATATCCCATCACCCAGAGCTTCGTGGAGAATTCCAACCAAATCACAAGTTACAGAACCTAATAAGGAAACAGAAGGTCCACGAAATGAAAGTATTTTCAGAAGTCTAAATATAAAAATTAACTCAATTACAAGAGTTATACAATCATTAAACCCTGATACTTTACCTACAGTGAGTAAAACATACCTAGAACAAAAACTGAGTATCCTAAATAAACATTGGGCTGAATTCGAAGAACTCAACAATACAATCGAAATGCAATCTACGCCACAA
Source organism: Dioctria rufipes (assembly GCA_963924295.1). Lineage (NCBI taxonomy): Eukaryota > Metazoa > Arthropoda > Insecta > Diptera > Asilidae > Dioctria > Dioctria rufipes. The sequence continues at coordinate 118,807,295 of OZ002742.1, forward strand.
GACCTAGAAAATAAATACTTTACTGAAAATGTTTTCGGTAAAACAGAAGCAGAATATGAAGAAACTGCAATTGCTATTCAAGAACAGCTAGATACGCGCTTCCCTAGTTACCAACATGACACACGAAATAACTCATCACACTTTCACAATGAAAGCACAGAAGTCAAACTTTCACATATTTCTCTATCAGAAATTAAATCGTTAATACCAAATTTTAACGGCGATCCAAAAGACCTCCATAAATTCGTGTCATGTTGTGATGATATTAATAGACTTTATCCCAATACTGACCAAACAACCCTGTTTTCAATAATTAAAAGTAAGCTATTTGGAGATGCCTATAATGTACTTAAGTACAATGATATAAGCAGGTGGTCAGATTTAAAGAAAACATTACTCGAAACATTCGAAGTAAAATTAGAAAGGTCAGTACTCCAATCAAAACTACAAAACACAAGACAAAGAGCAGGAGAGCCTGTCAAAGAATTCCTGCAACGAATTAATATTACACATGCTCAATTGAACGAAGCCACGCATTCATATACAACAGATAAACTACTGTTGAATTCTCTCGTAAAAGACAACGAAAAACAAGCTATTAGAGCAATAGAAGATGGACTAATTAGCGAACAACTCCAAACATTAGCCAAGCTCCATGAAAATAGAGCATTAAAGCCCATAACGTCATATATTGGTCAGCAAGCATTACGCCTAGAATCAAAGGCAACAAAAGTAGCAGCGAAATCTTCTCGCACTGCTCATTCAACACAAGTGCAGAACCCCTTTTGCTATAAATGCAGGACACAGGGACATTTAGCTCCAAATTGTCCACAAAACAGTCGTATAAAACCAATTCCAAATAACAGTTTTTCTAATGCCCTAAACAAAAGCAATCCTCCTAAGCTGGCTAGCACCTTAAACAGCTCCATCCCTACATGCAGGTATTGTCATAAATTAGGACATACCCTAGAAGTATGCAGGGCGAGAATAGCAAACCACGGGAATTTCTACAGAGGAAATATAAATCCCGTTGATCAAAACTTCAGAAAGCGAACGGAAAGTCCCAATAGAACTACAATTCCCCAAAAGAGGTCAGCTTCAACCAGGTTCCAAATCCTAATTTTAGAAAAAATTCCCATTCCTCGACAATACAACCCCAAAATGAACCAAGATCAAACAAAGATCACGTACAAAATCCGAGAATATTTTTAACACACTCGGAAAACAAATCAAGGCGAGAGGAATTAGTCGGCAGCCCCTCGCATATTCAAACAAAAGCCGACATACACACCAACCCAAATTAGATAATACACATTTATTAAAAGATCAAATAACGCTGAAAATTCCAATTACTATCAGTCCTAATTCCATTACTATTTCCATATCTACTAATGTATGCCAGAATAAAGAAACAAAACTCCTCGTAGACACAGGAGCAGAAATCAGTCTATTAAAGTTCAATACACTGAAAGCAGGCAGCACTTACTATAAAGATGCAATCTGCAAGATAAATACTTTATTTACAGAATCTAAAACTACAGAAGGATTAATATTGGCAAAAATGTCAAATACATCAAACGAAGAATGTATAATAGAACATCCCTTCCAAATAGTAGGAGAAAACTCAACCTTGGCATATGACGGCCTAATTGGTCACGACTTCTTGTCTAGATACAACGCTTGTATCAACTACAAAAATAATTACATTTCCTTAGAGGTGAAGCAATGTCATTCATCCTATCCCATAGAGCAATATCGCTCAGATTACCCAAATACATATCTTAGATATGATAACCATGACAAGAAGTCTGAAACAAACAATGTAAGTGCTAATAAAAGCAAGTTACCCAGTACTTCACGAGAATTAAATACCAAAAGTGAAAAGTACCCCAAAACAAATATTCTACAAAAAACGGAAAATATTTTACAATCCAATGAAAACCGAAACGAATCGGACAAATTACATAATAAACTTATTACAATTCCCGCTCGCTCTGAATCCATAATTCAAATTCCAACTTTGTCAACTACGGAATCAGTATATTTTAAAAAAGAGGTAAAGCCAGGGTTGTTCATAGGTAATACCATAGTCAACCCATTACAAGGAATGGCAAAAGTCCTAGTTCTCAACACGAATGAACAGGACGTCGAACTGGCAATTCATGACATGAATCCAGAATGCCATGACCTTAATGACTTCGATTGCATCTCCACGGATTCCAACAGAGATCCAATTAGGGGCAGAATAAAGAAACTGCACACCCTGATTAAATTGGATCACTGTAATTTGGAAGAAGCCGAGAGTATTCGGAAAATTTGTAAGGATTTCAACGATCTCTTCTACTTAGAAGGGGATTTCCTAACATTTACAAATGCAGCCGAGCACAAAATCGAAACAATCCCGAATAAACCACACATATATACTAAACCGTACAGACTTCCAGAAACAAACCGGAGAGAAATTACTCGGCAAATAAATGAAATGTTGGATTCAGAGATAATAAGTCCTTCAAATAGTCCGTGGAACTCTCCCCTACTTCTAGTTCCCAAAAAGCCGGACGAGCATGGGAACAAGAAATGGCGAGTCGTTGTAGACTTCCGCCGAGTAAATGATATTACTATCGGCGACGCCTACCCATTACCTAATATTACAGACATATTAGATCAATTGGGTAAGTCTAAATATTTCACAACGCTAGACCTCGCCAGCGGATTCCACCAAATTCGCATGGACGGGAAGGATCGAGCAAAAACTGCGTTTAGCACTCCTTATGGTCATTACGAGTTTAACCGTATGCCATTTGGATTAAAAGGTGCACCCGCAACCTTCCAACGTGCCATGAATAATGTCCTTTCCGGACTCCAAGGCATTTACTGTTTCGTATACATGGACGATATTGTAGTCCATGGATACAATCTTAAAGACCACAATATTAGGCTCGCAAACGTATTTAGCCGCCTTCGGGATTTCAATTTAAAATTACAACCCGACAAGTGCCATTTCCTAAGAAAGGAAATAATGTATCTAGGGCACATCATTACTGAAAATGGAGTCAAGCCAGACCCGGCAAAAATTAAATCAGTTCAATCTTATCCTAGACCCAAGAAGGAAAAGGATATAAAAGCCTTCCTTGGTTTCGTCGGCTATTATCGCCGCTTTATTCCAAATTTTTCTAAAATCGCGAAACCCCTTACTAACCTTCTGAAAGTTCGATGCAATTTGCGACGAAGCATTTTGCGAATTAAGAAAAAAATTAATATCAGCACCAATTTTATCCTATCCGGATTTCGACAAAGAATTTTTTGTCACCTCCGATGCCAGCGACTACGCCATCGGAGCAGTTCTTTCCCAAGCAGATGATCAAGGAGATCATCCAATCGCCTATGTGAGTCGAGTTCTCAATGGTGCAGAGACTCGTTACTCAACTATCGAAAAAGAGCTTTTGGCAATTGTTTTCGCGGTTGAGCAATTCAGGCCATACGTTTATGGTAGACAGTTTACCATCATAACTGACCATAAACCATTAATATGGCTAATGAATCTAAAGGATCATTCCTCAAGGCTAATGAGATGGAGAATTCGTCTTGAGGAATATGACTATAAAATAGTCCATAAACCTGGAAAGCTCAACACAAATGCTGACGCTCTCAGTAGAGCTATCCCAGAAAATTCCGTAAAATCAACGGAACCTAACACCTTTGTTAATGTGGTAACCAGGAATCAAGCCAAAGCTCAGGCGAATTTAGATACACCCAATCCAAATATTACTACTACAAATCCAGATTTATCAGTAGTAAACGGTTCCTCAGTGATAATAACTGAGACCAATTTCCCATTACTTTTAACTAAAAACACAAATCCCAAATTTTTTATCTTGCCAATGCAGGATACAGAACTTGAAAGAGTGTTAAAATATAAACTAAAACTTTTAGACAAACCTCCTCTACTAGAAAACAAACTGAACTTCTTTAAGAAGAAAGACTCCACAGTAATCATTTCAAAAGTCAGTCTACCTTGCCGATCACAAAGAGATAGATTAGACATTGAAAAGATTTTAACTGAGATCTGCTCATACACAGAAGCAAATCAGTTAAATCAGGTAAATATCTCCTTCCCGGTATTAGACCAACAAAATCTATCAACTATTAAAAACATTTTTACCAAGGTCTTCGTTAACCAAAAAATAAATATAAAACTTCATCAAGATTCCATAAAGTATTTATCTAATAACAGTGATATTGAACAAGTTCTAAAAGATTTCCATTCCCTACCAACGGGAGGCCATCAAGGTGTCTCCCGTACAATCAAAAGAATTAAAAAACAATTCTATTGGCCTGGCATGTCAGACGATGTTGTAAGATATGTAAGGAAATGTAAACTTTGCCAAGTAAACAAAGTATCCAGAAATCCTAAGATTCCTATGAAAATCTCAAGCATAAGCTCAAAACCTTTTGAAAGAGTGTACCTAGATGTTGTAGGACCTCTCCCAATTTCCCATTCTGGAAATAAATACATCCTTACATTTCAAGACGACCTTTCAAAATTCTCGGAGGCTATTCCCATAGTCAACACGGAATCTAAGACATTAGCGGAAGCCTTCACGACAACAATAGTTTGTCGACATGGCATTCCAGAAAGTATCCTAACAGATCAGGGATCTAACCTCATAGGTGGCATGTTCGCCGAGGTATCCAAACTGCTAAAGATCAAAAGGCTCAAAACTACTCCTTATCACCCTCAAACAAATGGTGCATTGGAGAGGAGTCATAGAACTTTAGCAGAATACCTCAGATCTTATGTAGCGAAAGATCCGCAAGACTGGGATACATGGATTCCATATGCCATGTTTGTCTACAATACCACACCTCACTCGAGTACAAATTATACTCCCCGCGAACTCCTATACGGATTCCCAGCCGAAATCCCAAATAATCTAAAATCATCTCCGACCGTTTGCTATAATTACGATAATTATGCAAACGAGTTAAAAGCACGTCTACAATACAGCTATAAAATTGCGAAAGACATAGCCATGGCCCATAAAGAAAAGTCCAAAATCCAATATGACAAAAACACAGTTCAAAAATCTTTCAATATTGGAGACAAAGTCTTGTTAAAAAGCAGAGTGAGAGATAACAAATTCTCACCACTCTGGACAGGTCCATATGTGATTATAGAAATCAATTCTCCTGAGAACTCCACGGTGAAAATAAATAATAACAATAAAAGAGTCCATAACAATGACTTAAAACTTTTCGCGGATTAATACAAAATTTCTTCTACTACAAATTCACCGCAAATGAATAAACAATGTCATCTTCCAGGTCCTCACAATGATGCAAACGGCATTTTTCCTAATCTGCATCCCATTCATCTCAGGCTCGGGGATAAAAATAAATCAAATAAATGCCAACGCAGGCATTTATTTCGAAGAAATTGGCAGAGCCAATTTCTACACCAACGAGTGGAAGATCGTTACCTACTATGATCTAGAAAATTTCAAGTCAGAATTCAGGAACATCAAATTCATCACGGAGCAAATTACGGCTATCTGCAAGAAATTGGATGGGAATTCAGCAATGGCACACACTTGTAACGGTACGTTGCTACAGATAAACCTTATCATAGCAAATATAGAATATAAAAATATGCACCTAATAACTCAAAGCAGAAACCAAAGAGCACTTTTAAATGTAATAGGATCAATTTCCAAAGCTCTTTTCGGCACATTAGATGAAGATGATGCCAAGCTATATGATGAACAAATTCACAACCTCACTTTAAACCAAAATCCCCTCCTTTCCCTCATGAAAAGCCAAACCGCGATAATAGAAGCAACAGCTCAAATTTTTAATAAAACCAAGGCCGCAATTGAAAAGGAATTCCTGAATATGCATAAAAAACTAAATTAATTAAAGGAATATATATTAATTGATTACAATCGTGATCATTACATCGAATTAACACTACAGGAAATCCACAATTGCGCAACGCTGGATCATACACACTTTTATTGTAAAATTTCATCACCCATCTTAAATACAAACAATAGAGTAAATCAATGTGAAATCAATCTAATAAAAAAGGAACCTATTACATCAAAATGTAAGATTTTGACTTCAAAACAGAGCTACTATATAACACAATTATCACAGCAAAATGCATGGCTTTTCTCCCTTAAAAAACCTTTCCATATAGATATCGTTTGTGAAGATTCAATTAGATCGGAAACCCTGCAGGGAACCGGAACAATATTTATCTACCCAGGTTGTTATGTCCGCACCAAAGAATTCATCTTGCACGGACATAACGTAAAAATATCAAAATTTAACTCCCATTTCATCCCAACAACAAACATTTCCAACATAATCGAAAATATGACGCTTCCCTCTATGGAAACGTACGGAAGAACAAATCCTTTAAATATCACAAACAACATGGACGTCGATGAAATTTTAAAATCCATCCATCTTCAAAAAGAACAAGAATCCAATTCTCTAAATCCTATAAACAATCACCACATTCACCACTATGCTTTATCATACTTAACAATGGCATTAGTTATCGCTATTCTAATCACCTACGTGTACATGAAATACAAATCAAAAACAGGCATAGGGAAAAATATACCTCTGGAACCGGAACATATACTTGCAGATGTGCCCACGGCGGCACCAAGATGGTCTAACTTCATCATAACACCTGCTCCAAACAGAAGAACTGCAGATAGCCCCACCAACTAGATTTTAAAATATTTAAATATGTTCAATATGTTAGCATATACATATCCAGTGCACTCATGCTTCCAATAGGAAAGTACAAGATACCCGAACTATAACGAACAAAGACTAACAATAACCATTACCAAACCTAAATTCTTTAACAACCTCCCATCCCAAAAGTAAAAAAAATAAATAAAAACCACATTAAGACGTCATTAACTTCTCACATCATATCATAATATATGTACAAATGTAACAGAGAGAAAAAAAAAAGAAATTTAATATCAAGGTATACAAATTGGGATACTTAAAATGAGTAGATAATAAAGGAATAAATAAAATGAAATTTAGAAAAGTTATAAATTTGAAACCTTATTTTTTATCTACTATGCATTCTATAGACTATTTGTGAGAAATTTATATAGAATACTTATAGTACGTAATTACATTATATTCATCCTGTATACATTGTCATCCCAATTATATATCTAAAAATTTTAATAATAAAAATGGCATATTATATATATATATTCAAAAACATAAATATATATAACCTTATGTTACACTAAATAAAAAATAATTACAATAGTATAAATAAATAATAATTTGCGGCATAGCTAATTAAACATAATAGAAACTATCTGAAATTATAAGCATAGCACCACTTATTATTCTCGCAAATTAATAAGTAACAACTATGAATATAAGTATACCAAAATACTTGAGGGAATAAATGAATAAGATAAGTTAATTATCTGCAAATTTGAAAAGCTTCTTATTTACGATTAATATTAGTTCATTGCTGTATATAACGATACAACATTTTTTTTTTTATATAGAAAAATAAATAATTGACCAACATGAATGTTATAATAGTAAAAATATTAATAAATAGGCTAGAATAGTATAACGATTTCATTATAAAAACAAAACCTTTTCTTGTAAAAAAATTTTTTTTTTCTATTCGTAAATATAATGAATTGTAAATAAGTAGGTATATTGCCTTTAAAAAAAAAAAAAAAAAAAATGGATAAAAAAAAAAGCAAGAAGAAAAAAAAAACACATTTATCTAAACTAGAATAACTACTTCTATGGCAGTAAGGTATTTTGTTTTAATGCAGTAATTACCTACTATAACTACTTCATATTTAAAAATATCATTATTACTACTAGTAAAATGTAACAGTTTTTTAGAAAAGAAAGTTTTACTCTACAATGCATAAAACTTTCTTCTCCCCAGGGGGGAGGGATGTTGTGACCCAGGTGCCTATACCCCGAATCACAACAATAAAACAAATACGCCAATATCTTGCCCTATGCAATATATTGGCGTACTACGAATTTGACCCTGAAAAGTAAAAATTATTTAACAGAAAATTCATTTAAATTTCATATGCATTTAAAAATGCATTTTCATACTGAAACAAAATGCAATTTAGCATAAATTGCATTTTGTTATCAGTCGTACATTCCGTTCACACGGCATGTATACTTACCTACATGCAGTGCTATGTACATACCTACATATAGCTTTTCTGCTAAATTATCTGCATGTACTATACATACATACAGTTTCTTTTTCCTAAATCCAAAAAACTTAATCGTATGTACATAGATACACATAATTATTCTTATCAGATAAAAATATTACTTTTTCAAGACACAAGTGCATATCAGATTTCATGCATATGCACTGTGCCTAAACTTTTTGTACATTCCCACGTACGATTTTTCACGTCGTGGGAAAGTAGTAAAAAGAATAAAAAAGCTTTTTTGAAGGTTGTGATGGGCGCCTGGGCGCAAAATCGCCGATCCTCGGGGAGTTCGTTCTTAAAATCCGTCGAGTGCAGTCTTTTACAAAACCCGGAATATATAGTTAAAAAAAATGAGAATTTAGAAAAATCGGTAGTGAGCCAGATTTCCTAAGTGAAAAAGAATTGTTATATTGAGTGTCCTAGCAATAAAAAAAAGAGATAGTAACAGCCAATATTTGGATTATAAACGAATATCAAAGTTCTTACGATATTTAAGACTGTGTAACATTTAAATATTGTGACAGCCAGTTGTGAAAAACAAAGAGGAATAACAAAAATAATAATTTACACTTATAAAGTTTAAGAGGAAGAGTTTTTTTTTGACAAAAATCCCTAATCGATAAAAGTTCATAGTTTGAGTGCTCTCCGCCGGAGCACGGCACTCCAACTACAACATTTTGGTGGCAGCGGACTTAAAACTAGTGCCAATAAATAATTTGCAAACAAATACACATAAAAATTTTTCTTTTTAATTTAACTAAAATCAAAAATAATAATACACAAAAAAGACGCAACAACAATTTAACAAATTAAACAAATCAAGTATATTAAAACCTAAAGTGCCTAGGAAAAAATTTATAAATATACAATTATAACAAAAAAAAAAACAAAAATAAATAAAATCCAGTGTTCTCAATAAACGAAAACATAACAATACGCTTGAATAAATAATAATAAAAACAGCGAATCAAAATTAAAATTATAACAGTTCAGAGTGCCATAGCGCTCCACCGGTGGACCCTTGAGAGGCTTCATCCCTGCCTCAATAAAGACGTTTAAGAAGGAAGGAAGGAAGGAAGGAAGACAATAACGGTACGCCCAACGCAACAACAACTCTGTTTCGTTTAGTGTTCACTTCACCATCTACACATTCAACTTAGGAAACATCCTCCAAAACTACATTAGAAGAAAACGTAAATACCAGCATCTGCATCATTAAAAGTGGATAAAGTTAAAGGTAGCGTGGAAAAACAATTTTCGTCTCATTTGGTTTTTTGTTTTCTCTCTATATATATATACACACATATACAGATTGTTTAATTGTCAATTAATTCTCAACAAATACGTTTAATGCAGCACACATTTTTCTTTTACCTGTAAACATATATATATATATATATTGCCTTTTTATTACTTTTTTTATTTAAATGAGTATACATGGAAGAGACCTTTAGCTAAAAGAAGTGATCTATCAATAATTGCTAATCTCAGTCCTAAATTTTTTCTTCAAATGTGCGTGTTTACAGAAATTAATACCAAAATTCATTTGTTTATAGAAAGTTCATCCACACATTTTCTGATTATATACATATATTTACATTCGATCGCCATTTACATATAATTATATATGAATATATATATATATGTATGTGTATGAAAGGAGAAAAACAATTTCATCCATTCCCTTCAATTTTTGATTAATTTAAAGAAACGTTCAATTCAACACATATAAATTGAAATCTGCTCCTCCTAGAAGCGACCTCTGCGGCAAGACTTCGTGAGCTTGCTGGTCAGAGGACTTCGACAAAAGTCATTATTCGATCCCCTGCGGTAGGACTTCGTGAGCCTATCGGTCAGGAGAAAGATATTGATTGGAAGAGCCACCAATTAACAATTTGGATTACAGATCAGATAATTAAGCACTTTTCCTCTTCATTACATACATATGTATATTATCAAAAATTTTTTTTTTATTGGAAGAACGCACTTCATTTAAAAAAAACATTGACAACAAATATAAATCATTTTTGTGTTGTGATAAAAGATTTTTTTTTCTTTTCTCTCTCTCATACAAATTTAATTCTCCCGCAAAAATTAAATTATTAACAGAATACCTAAAATAAATAAATAATAATTGTTTTTATATACATCGGAACTCTTAGCATTCCTTTTATTAGAAATCGAAAATTTCAAAACACCAACAAATCCAACAAATTATCATAACCCCCGTTTTTGTACTTTACTCACTTCCTACAATTTACGAAATTTTTCCTTTAAAACTAATTAGACATAACAAACTAATTCTCTGGTTATTGCTGTTAGGAAACGTAAACGTTTGTCCTGTAATTAGCTGACTTTTACTTGCTCCATACAATTTAGTCACATCTTCTATAGTTCCCCTCAGATCAATCAAATCGAAGCTCGAAACGGACATTCCTAATATTAAAAAACTCTAGATCATAGCTGTACCAATTTTTCCATCCGTTACTTCAAAAAAAATAACTACAATGACTGAAGAAACCGTTTCCTTCGATGAGCTTTGCCAATCTCAAATAGAAAAAAACAGTGCAATTAGGCAAATACTAGGGGCTTATCACCAAGCCGGTAAAGTGAAGCGTACCAATACCTTTGTGAACGGTAAATTACAGCAACTTGAAGAAATATGGAGCGCCTTCGAAAAAACAGAAGAACAAATAGTTCAGCATAAAGACTTCACGACCGACCACGATTATTTCAAAGAATCGTGCTCAGATAAAACTGAGGACTGGTACATGTTGACGAAAGCAACACTTTCCGAAAGATTGAAATCAATCTCAGAAAGTACTATGAACCAGCAAAAACCCTTTCATATCCCATCACCCAGAGCTTCGTGGAGAATTCCAACCAAATCACAAGTTACAGAACCTAATAAGGAAACAGAAGGTCCACGAAATGAAAGTATTTTCAGAAGTCTAAATATAAAAATTAACTCAATTACAAGAGTTATACAATCATTAAACCCTGATACTTTACCTACAGTGAGTAAAACATACCTAGAACAAAAACTGAGTATCCTAAATAAACATTGGGCTGAATTCGAAGAACTCAACAATACAATCGAAATGCAATCTACGCCACAAGACCTAGAAAATAAATACTTTACTGAAAATGTTTTCGGTAAAACAGAAGCAGAATATGAAGAAACTGCAATTGCTATTCAAGAACAGCTAGATACGCGCTTCCCTAGTTACCAACATGACACACGAAATAACTCATCACACTTTCACAATGAAAGCACAGAAGTCAAACTTTCACATATTTCTCTATCAGAAATTAAATCGTTAATACCAAATTTTAACGGCGATCCAAAAGACCTCCATAAATTCGTGTCATGTTGTGATGATATTAATAGACTTTATCCCAATACTGACCAAACAACCCTGTTTTCAATAATTAAAAGTAAGCTATTTGGAGATGCCTATAATGTACTTAAGTACAATGATATAAGCAGGTGGTCAGATTTAAAGAAAACATTACTCGAAACATTCGAAGTAAAATTAGAAAGGTCAGTACTCCAATCAAAACTACAAAACACAAGACAAAGAGCAGGAGAGCCTGTCAAAGAATTCCTGCAACGAATTAATATTACACATGCTCAATTGAACGAAGCCACGCATTCATATACAACAGATAAACTACTGTTGAATTCTCTCGTAAAAGACAACGAAAAACAAGCTATTAGAGCAATAGAAGATGGACTAATTAGCGAACAACTCCAAACATTAGCCAAGCTCCATGAAAATAGAGCATTAAAGCCCATAACGTCATATATTGGTCAGCAAGCATTACGCCTAGAATCAAAGGCAACAAAAGTAGCAGCGAAATCTTCTCGCACTGCTCATTCAACACAAGTGCAGAACCCCTTTTGCTATAAATGCAGGACACAGGGACATTTAGCTCCAAATTGTCCACAAAACAGTCGTATAAAACCAATTCCAAATAACAGTTTTTCTAATGCCCTAAACAAAAGCAATCCTCCTAAGCTGGCTAGCACCTTAAACAGCTCCATCCCTACATGCAGGTATTGTCATAAATTAGGACATACCCTAGAAGTATGCAGGGCGAGAATAGCAAACCACGGGAATTTCTACAGAGGAAATATAAATCCCGTTGATCAAAACTTCAGAAAGCGAACGGAAAGTCCCAATAGAACTACAATTCCCCAAAAGAGGTCAGCTTCAACCAGGTTCCAAATCCTAATTTTAGAAAAAATTCCCATTCCTCGACAATACAACCCCAAAATGAACCAAGATCAAACAAAGATCACGTACAAAATCCGAGAATATTTTTAACACACTCGGAAAACAAATCAAGGCGAGAGGAATTAGTCGGCAGCCCCTCGCATATTCAAACAAAAGCCGACATACACACCAACCCAAATTAGATAATACACATTTATTAAAAGATCAAATAACGCTGAAAATTCCAATTACTATCAGTCCTAATTCCATTACTATTTCCATATCTACTAATGTATGCCAGAATAAAGAAACAAAACTCCTCGTAGACACAGGAGCAGAAATCAGTCTATTAAAGTTCAATACACTGAAAGCAGGCAGCACTTACTATAAAGATGCAATCTGCAAGATAAATACTTTATTTACAGAATCTAAAACTACAGAAGGATTAATATTGGCAAAAATGTCAAATACATCAAACGAAGAATGTATAATAGAACATCCCTTCCAAATAGTAGGAGAAAACTCAACCTTGGCATATGACGGCCTAATTGGTCACGACTTCTTGTCTAGATACAACGCTTGTATCAACTACAAAAATAATTACATTTCCTTAGAGGTGAAGCAATGTCATTCATCCTATCCCATAGAGCAATATCGCTCAGATTACCCAAATACATATCTTAGATATGATAACCATGACAAGAAGTCTGAAACAAACAATGTAAGTGCTAATAAAAGCAAGTTACCCAGTACTTCACGAGAATTAAATACCAAAAGTGAAAAGTACCCCAAAACAAATATTCTACAAAAAACGGAAAATATTTTACAATCCAATGAAAACCGAAACGAATCGGACAAATTACATAATAAACTTATTACAATTCCCGCTCGCTCTGAATCCATAATTCAAATTCCAACTTTGTCAACTACGGAATCAGTATATTTTAAAAAAGAGGTAAAGCCAGGGTTGTTCATAGGTAATACCATAGTCAACCCATTACAAGGAATGGCAAAAGTCCTAGTTCTCAACACGAATGAACAGGACGTCGAACTGGCAATTCATGACATGAATCCAGAATGCCATGACCTTAATGACTTCGATTGCATCTCCACGGATTCCAACAGAGATCCAATTAGGGGCAGAATAAAGAAACTGCACACCCTGATTAAATTGGATCACTGTAATTTGGAAGAAGCCGAGAGTATTCGGAAAATTTGTAAGGATTTCAACGATCTCTTCTACTTAGAAGGGGATTTCCTAACATTTACAAATGCAGCCGAGCACAAAATCGAAACAATCCCGAATAAACCACACATATATACTAAACCGTACAGACTTCCAGAAACAAACCGGAGAGAAATTACTCGGCAAATAAATGAAATGTTGGATTCAGAGATAATAAGTCCTTCAAATAGTCCGTGGAACTCTCCCCTACTTCTAGTTCCCAAAAAGCCGGACGAGCATGGGAACAAGAAATGGCGAGTCGTTGTAGACTTCCGCCGAGTAAATGATATTACTATCGGCGACGCCTACCCATTACCTAATATTACAGACATATTAGATCAATTGGGTAAGTCTAAATATTTCACAACGCTAGACCTCGCCAGCGGATTCCACCAAATTCGCATGGACGGGAAGGATCGAGCAAAAACTGCGTTTAGCACTCCTTATGGTCATTACGAGTTTAACCGTATGCCATTTGGATTAAAAGGTGCACCCGCAACCTTCCAACGTGCCATGAATAATGTCCTTTCCGGACTCCAAGGCATTTACTGTTTCGTATACATGGACGATATTGTAGTCCATGGATACAATCTTAAAGACCACAATATTAGGCTCGCAAACGTATTTAGCCGCCTTCGGGATTTCAATTTAAAATTACAACCCGACAAGTGCCATTTCCTAAGAAAGGAAATAATGTATCTAGGGCACATCATTACTGAAAATGGAGTCAAGCCAGACCCGGCAAAAATTAAATCAGTTCAATCTTATCCTAGACCCAAGAAGGAAAAGGATATAAAAGCCTTCCTTGGTTTCGTCGGCTATTATCGCCGCTTTATTCCAAATTTTTCTAAAATCGCGAAACCCCTTACTAACCTTCTGAAAGTTCGATGCAATTTGCGACGAAGCATTTTGCGAATTAAGAAAAAAATTAATATCAGCACCAATTTTATCCTATCCGGATTTCGACAAAGAATTTTTTGTCACCTCCGATGCCAGCGACTACGCCATCGGAGCAGTTCTTTCCCAAGCAGATGATCAAGGAGATCATCCAATCGCCTATGTGAGTCGAGTTCTCAATGGTGCAGAGACTCGTTACTCAACTATCGAAAAAGAGCTTTTGGCAATTGTTTTCGCGGTTGAGCAATTCAGGCCATACGTTTATGGTAGACAGTTTACCATCATAACTGACCATAAACCATTAATATGGCTAATGAATCTAAAGGATCATTCCTCAAGGCTAATGAGATGGAGAATTCGTCTTGAGGAATATGACTATAAAATAGTCCATAAACCTGGAAAGCTCAACACAAATGCTGACGCTCTCAGTAGAGCTATCCCAGAAAATTCCGTAAAATCAACGGAACCTAACACCTTTGTTAATGTGGTAACCAGGAATCAAGCCAAAGCTCAGGCGAATTTAGATACACCCAATCCAAATATTACTACTACAAATCCAGATTTATCAGTAGTAAACGGTTCCTCAGTGATAATAACTGAGACCAATTTCCCATTACTTTTAACTAAAAACACAAATCCCAAATTTTTTATCTTGCCAATGCAGGATACAGAACTTGAAAGAGTGTTAAAATATAAACTAAAACTTTTAGACAAACCTCCTCTACTAGAAAACAAACTGAACTTCTTTAAGAAGAAAGACTCCACAGTAATCATTTCAAAAGTCAGTCTACCTTGCCGATCACAAAGAGATAGATTAGACATTGAAAAGATTTTAACTGAGATCTGCTCATACACAGAAGCAAATCAGTTAAATCAGGTAAATATCTCCTTCCCGGTATTAGACCAACAAAATCTATCAACTATTAAAAACATTTTTACCAAGGTCTTCGTTAACCAAAAAATAAATATAAAACTTCATCAAGATTCCATAAAGTATTTATCTAATAACAGTGATATTGAACAAGTTCTAAAAGATTTCCATTCCCTACCAACGGGAGGCCATCAAGGTGTCTCCCGTACAATCAAAAGAATTAAAAAACAATTCTATTGGCCTGGCATGTCAGACGATGTTGTAAGATATGTAAGGAAATGTAAACTTTGCCAAGTAAACAAAGTATCCAGAAATCCTAAGATTCCTATGAAAATCTCAAGCATAAGCTCAAAACCTTTTGAAAGAGTGTACCTAGATGTTGTAGGACCTCTCCCAATTTCCCATTCTGGAAATAAATACATCCTTACATTTCAAGACGACCTTTCAAAATTCTCGGAGGCTATTCCCATAGTCAACACGGAATCTAAGACATTAGCGGAAGCCTTCACGACAACAATAGTTTGTCGACATGGCATTCCAGAAAGTATCCTAACAGATCAGGGATCTAACCTCATAGGTGGCATGTTCGCCGAGGTATCCAAACTGCTAAAGATCAAAAGGCTCAAAACTACTCCTTATCACCCTCAAACAAATGGTGCATTGGAGAGGAGTCATAGAACTTTAGCAGAATACCTCAGATCTTATGTAGCGAAAGATCCGCAAGACTGGGATACATGGATTCCATATGCCATGTTTGTCTACAATACCACACCTCACTCGAGTACAAATTATACTCCCCGCGAACTCCTATACGGATTCCCAGCCGAAATCCCAAATAATCTAAAATCATCTCCGACCGTTTGCTATAATTACGATAATTATGCAAACGAGTTAAAAGCACGTCTACAATACAGCTATAAAATTGCGAAAGACATAGCCATGGCCCATAAAGAAAAGTCCAAAATCCAATATGACAAAAACACAGTTCAAAAATCTTTCAATATTGGAGACAAAGTCTTGTTAAAAAGCAGAGTGAGAGATAACAAATTCTCACCACTCTGGACAGGTCCATATGTGATTATAGAAATCAATTCTCCTGAGAACTCCACGGTGAAAATAAATAATAACAATAAAAGAGTCCATAACAATGACTTAAAACTTTTCGCGGATTAATACAAAATTTCTTCTACTACAAATTCACCGCAAATGAATAAACAATGTCATCTTCCAGGTCCTCACAATGATGCAAACGGCATTTTTCCTAATCTGCATCCCATTCATCTCAGGCTCGGGGATAAAAATAAATCAAATAAATGCCAACGCAGGCATTTATTTCGAAGAAATTGGCAGAGCCAATTTCTACACCAACGAGTGGAAGATCGTTACCTACTATGATCTAGAAAATTTCAAGTCAGAATTCAGGAACATCAAATTCATCACGGAGCAAATTACGGCTATCTGCAAGAAATTGGATGGGAATTCAGCAATGGCACACACTTGTAACGGTACGTTGCTACAGATAAACCTTATCATAGCAAATATAGAATATAAAAATATGCACCTAATAACTCAAAGCAGAAACCAAAGAGCACTTTTAAATGTAATAGGATCAATTTCCAAAGCTCTTTTCGGCACATTAGATGAAGATGATGCCAAGCTATATGATGAACAAATTCACAACCTCACTTTAAACCAAAATCCCCTCCTTTCCCTCATGAAAAGCCAAACCGCGATAATAGAAGCAACAGCTCAAATTTTTAATAAAACCAAGGCCGCAATTGAAAAGGAATTCCTGAATATGCATAAAAAACTAAATTAATTAAAGGAATATATATTAATTGATTACAATCGTGATCATTACATCGAATTAACACTACAGGAAATCCACAATTGCGCAACGCTGGATCATACACACTTTTATTGTAAAATTTCATCACCCATCTTAAATACAAACAATAGAGTAAATCAATGTGAAATCAATCTAATAAAAAAGGAACCTATTACATCAAAATGTAAGATTTTGACTTCAAAACAGAGCTACTATATAACACAATTATCACAGCAAAATGCATGGCTTTTCTCCCTTAAAAAACCTTTCCATATAGATATCGTTTGTGAAGATTCAATTAGATCGGAAACCCTGCAGGGAACCGGAACAATATTTATCTACCCAGGTTGTTATGTCCGCACCAAAGAATTCATCTTGCACGGACATAACGTAAAAATATCAAAATTTAACTCCCATTTCATCCCAACAACAAACATTTCCAACATAATCGAAAATATGACGCTTCCCTCTATGGAAACGTACGGAAGAACAAATCCTTTAAATATCACAAACAACATGGACGTCGATGAAATTTTAAAATCCATCCATCTTCAAAAAGAACAAGAATCCAATTCTCTAAATCCTATAAACAATCACCACATTCACCACTATGCTTTATCATACTTAACAATGGCATTAGTTATCGCTATTCTAATCACCTACGTGTACATGAAATACAAATCAAAAACAGGCATAGGGAAAAATATACCTCTGGAACCGGAACATATACTTGCAGATGTGCCCACGGCGGCACCAAGATGGTCTAACTTCATCATAACACCTGCTCCAAACAGAAGAACTGCAGATAGCCCCACCAACTAGATTTTAAAATATTTAAATATGTTCAATATGTTAGCATATACATATCCAGTGCACTCATGCTTCCAATAGGAAAGTACAAGATACCCGAACTATAACGAACAAAGACTAACAATAACCATTACCAAACCTAAATTCTTTAACAACCTCCCATCCCAAAAGTAAAAAAAATAAATAAAAACCACATTAAGACGTCATTAACTTCTCACATCATATCATAATATATGTACAAATGTAACAGAGAGAAAAAAAAAAGAAATTTAATATCAAGGTATACAAATTGGGATACTTAAAATGAGTAGATAATAAAGGAATAAATAAAATGAAATTTAGAAAAGTTATAAATTTGAAACCTTATTTTTTATCTACTATGCATTCTATAGACTATTTGTGAGAAATTTATATAGAATACTTATAGTACGTAATTACATTATATTCATCCTGTATACATTGTCATCCCAATTATATATCTAAAAATTTTAATAATAAAAATGGCATATTATATATATATATTCAAAAACATAAATATATATAACCTTATGTTACACTAAATAAAAAATAATTACAATAGTATAAATAAATAATAATTTGCGGCATAGCTAATTAAACATAATAGAAACTATCTGAAATTATAAGCATAGCACCACTTATTATTCTCGCAAATTAATAAGTAACAACTATGAATATAAGTATACCAAAATACTTGAGGGAATAAATGAATAAGATAAGTTAATTATCTGCAAATTTGAAAAGCTTCTTATTTACGATTAATATTAGTTCATTGCTGTATATAACGATACAACATTTTTTTTTTTATATAGAAAAATAAATAATTGACCAACATGAATGTTATAATAGTAAAAATATTAATAAATAGGCTAGAATAGTATAACGATTTCATTATAAAAACAAAACCTTTTCTTGTAAAAAAATTTTTTTTTTCTATTCGTAAATATAATGAATTGTAAATAAGTAGGTATATTGCCTTTAAAAAAAAAAAAAAAAAAAATGGATAAAAAAAAAAGCAAGAAGAAAAAAAAAACACATTTATCTAAACTAGAATAACTACTTCTATGGCAGTAAGGTATTTTGTTTTAATGCAGTAATTACCTACTATAACTACTTCATATTTAAAAATATCATTATTACTACTAGTAAAATGTAACAGTTTTTTAGAAAAGAAAGTTTTACTCTACAATGCATAAAACTTTCTTCTCCCCAGGGGGGAGGGATGTTGTGACCCAGGTGCCTATACCCCGAATCACAACAATAAAACAAATACGCCAATATCTTGCCCTATGCAATATATTGGCGTACTACGAATTTGACCCTGAAAAGTAAAAATTATTTAACAGAAAATTCATTTAAATTTCATATGCATTTAAAAATGCATTTTCATACTGAAACAAAATGCAATTTAGCATAAATTGCATTTTGTTATCAGTCGTACATTCCGTTCACACGGCATGTATACTTACCTACATGCAGTGCTATGTACATACCTACATATAGCTTTTCTGCTAAATTATCTGCATGTACTATACATACATACAGTTTCTTTTTCCTAAATCCAAAAAACTTAATCGTATGTACATAGATACACATAATTATTCTTATCAGATAAAAATATTACTTTTTCAAGACACAAGTGCATATCAGATTTCATGCATATGCACTGTGCCTAAACTTTTTGTACATTCCCACGTACGATTTTTCACGTCGTGGGAAAGTAGTAAAAAGAATAAAAAAGCTTTTTTGAAGGTTGTGATGGGCGCCTGGGCGCAAAATCGCCGATCCTCGGGGAGTTCGTTCTTAAAATCCGTCGAGTGCAGTCTTTTACAAAACCCGGAATATATAGTTAAAAAAAATGAGAATTTAGAAAAATCGGTAGTGAGCCAGATTTCCTAAGTGAAAAAGAATTGTTATATTGAGTGTCCTAGCAATAAAAAAAAGAGATAGTAACAGCCAATATTTGGATTATAAACGAATATCAAAGTTCTTACGATATTTAAGACTGTGTAACATTTAAATATTGTGACAGCCAGTTGTGAAAAACAAAGAGGAATAACAAAAATAATAATTTACACTTATAAAGTTTAAGAGGAAGAGTTTTTTTTTGACAAAAATCCCTAATCGATAAAAGTTCATAGTTTGAGTGCTCTCCGCCGGAGCACGGCACTCCAACTACAACATGTCTGATTGAAAATGTGCATTTATCGAATTAAATTTTGGCAGAATCCAATCCAGAAATAAGTAAAAAAGTTTAGCTTGAAGATCGCTCAGATTTCGTAAAACTCTCACAACACTAGCAGTATTTCATTTTCAGAAAATTTCATATCAACAAAAAAAATAAAAAAGTCGAAGTGCACTCCATTGTTTTAACAACCCATTGACTATTGTGTGCAGCGAAAGCCAAATTGTTTGTGATGGGGCTAAGAATTTGTGAGACCTTACTTCAAAAAAATTTTGAAACTGTAAAAATATAGCTTTTCTTTTTGCACTGCTTTTAAAAAAAGCATAAATATCATGAGTTAAGTCCTCACACCTTCCCGGTAATTTTTTGCCTTCTTCGCTTGCGCATAAATGCAACGAATGGCATATGCACTATTCCAGGACAATCCTGCTTAAAACGAGACATAACAGTTATGCTCACCCATCATGGAATTACACCCATCTGATCCAAAACTGATTACATTAGATAATGGTATATTATGGTATTTAAAAGACTGTAGAACTGATTCATATATTACCTTTGCTGTTGCCTGATCTATATTGTCTTTGAAAACATTAACTAAGTCGTAGAAAGAGCTTAGTTTGATATATTTATTCCGCATTTCTTGACAGTAAAATAAAATGCAAATATAACTATATTTGCTTTTGCAAAACTCTTTACCGGTGGGAAAGTAATTTCTCCGTCCCACCTCTTGAAGTTGATATTATTACAATTTGCACTTTTGCAGCAATTGTTTTAAACAAGCAAAGAATAGAAAGTAATTTAGACTTAGCACTAGCAGTTAGCAACTCAAGCCCAACAACAAGGAGTGCAAAAATCAGCATTGTGGTGTCGTTGCTGCGCTTTCAAAACGAGAATGAGTCGAGAAGCGAGAAAGCAAAAAATAAACTCTACTAAACTCTAATGACCACTTGACTGCACAACAAAATAATTGATAACACAACAAATTTAACTTGTTCTTTTTATTCTTCGCGTATGCTGAGTATGCTGTGCTGTAGCTGTGTTAACGCCTCGACTGTACTGTGGTGGTCTGCGTTCAGATTTCTTCCTCCAAGGTTAAATTCTTAAGTTAGGTACATTTTGTGCCAAAAGTGAAATAATCGTACATTTTGCGTACGGTCAGAAAACCCGTACAAATACGACCAAAACCGTACGGTTGGCAACGGTGCCGACACCCCAGATGAGCCATTTCGCTATGCAGCATGGTATGAAATATGAGAGAGAATGTAAAATACCTTTAGCTCAATCCAACCATTGTGACGAGGGAGCATTTTACTACTTGGGAAGAAAGCTCTTTATCAGCTATTGTTGCGGCCTCTTATAGCCTCTTGCAACTCGCCGTTAAATAACAAGACCTTGTCTGCTTAAAAAAGGTTTATTGAAAAAAAAATATATATATTTTTTTTTACACAGTCTATTCTTATATACTTACTAGAATTAAATCTTTAGAGTAAACTAAGCCTATACTTATAATTACAGTCGTTCTAGTCTGTAATGAAACAAAAAAAAAAAATAATAACTAAACTTTATAGTATAAAATTCAATGTTTCAACTTGAATTCAAAGTTACATAAGTTCAACGTGAACTCAGTTTAAATTTACTAAAATTCTATTTCGACTTGAATTCAAAACTAACTGAATTCAAAGTGAACTCAGTGTAAAAAAAAGGAGAAGACAATTCAAACAATTCAAATCCCTATAATTAATGACACAGAGTTGTTAGTTTTCTCAAACGTAGAAAAAGAAAAATATTTTTACCTTGGTAATAACCTAAAGCGTGAATACTCTTCTACCTTTGGAAATTTTAGAGCTCTGTCAGAGAAGTATTTTCGTATTGGTAATAACCCAATTTCCGAATATTGGTAATGTCCCAACGCATGAGTGCTCTTCCAAATTCGGATCTCCAAGAACTTTCAGAGAAATATTTTTGTATTGGTAATAACCCAATACCCGAATATTTCTCTGAGAAAATACTACCAAAACCACAAAATATCAAAGCCTATATAATTATTTTCGAGAAAAATGTTTTTGCTTTGGTAATCTCCCAACGCCCGAATATTCTTCAAGAAAATATTTTGGTAATAACTCAAATCACTCGATCTTACCGGTAATAGCCCAGACTATCAAGTGTTTGCCTATTCGGCTTGCTCAGCTTTATATAGGGGGTCAGCCGCCCGCCATATTGCCATTTGAAGCTTTGCTACCAACTTGACCAATTTCTCCATGATAATTAGGTCACTTATTTAGGCCACTTATTTCATATGCTAATTTCAGAACACTTCCTATTTCCCCATGACAATTGACATTTGTTAATTATTTGACAATTGTGCTGTCTTTCATTTGTTTTGCAGAACTTAGTTCGTTCTGATTTAGTTTGGAGTTTTTTAGCCCGTGAATTTTATAGTTTAATTTGCCTTCCTGCGTGTTACTTCCGTGATATGAAATGTTCACTAGGGATTGCTGGTGCGAGTACGTTTGCACGAAGGCGATGAACGAGGTATTTCTCATAATTAATTTTGGGTCAATTTTCTTTTGGTTTCCGTTTTGTGTTTTTCAGGTCAACACCTGTGGATTTATTGTTGCAGGCTGCAACATATACCCGCTCTATTCATAAATTACTACATGTATCAAATAAACAGCCAAATAAAAACACTTGAATTACCCGGGGGTTACACCTGCAAGTACAGCTTGCATGCAACTTGCACTGCCATCCTTCTTGCACGTGTAATCCAACTGCCATGCAACTTTCAGCGAACTTGCATGATGAAAAATCATGGCACCTGGCAGATAGTAATTTGACATTTATACAGTTTTCAAAATGGCGGAAACCAAATGCTTGAGAGAAATTCATAAATTTATACCGGGAAAATGAAATTTTCTGGGATCATTTGCAATACATCATTTACCAACACCTTCATGTTCCTTTTTTCTTGGGTTTTTATCATTGTGATACTTCCTTTATTGCCATAATTTTCCAATATACGCAAGAGTTTACGTCTCAATGCCATTTTTTAAATGAACTTGCATGCAAGCTGATAATACAACAACCGAACTACCTTCCGCTGTCAAGCTAAAAATTGTGCTGGAAGGGAGGCTTGCATGCAAGCTGTACTTGCAGGTGTAACCCGCGGGTTAGCTCCTTAAAATTTTTATTTTCCTCGAATTTTTATTCTTACACTGGAACCATATTTCAAGAAATAATTATATCTTCGTCGTGAAGATGCTCGAATATGGTCCCAGGGAATGGCGTTCAGCTTCCCATATGTAATTTGGACATGCTGTCCTTACTGTGTAAATAGGTCATACGGCCTTTCATCCAGTGACGCTGGTGGATCTTTCTGCGAAGATGTCGATGGTCTAGTGTTACCTTCCACAGCCTTGGGTTTCGCTGAAGGTACTAATGGTAATGTACCCATATTTGCCTGTGTTTCTTCACTGACAAGTCCAGTATTTCTGGTGGTGGTGAAAATACTGGCTTTTCCCTCGGTGGTGTTGGTGGAAGTGGTGCAATTGAGCGTTCTGGTAAAGTCACGGATAATCGCACCAGTGTCTCTTCAAAATCGTCCATGATGTCCTCGTACATTAGATCTAATATATCATCCATATTATTTCTTTTTTATTTTGCTGGAATATGGACGATATACTGTCAATATTTAATTGTATCAATTTTTTGGACATGGACGACATTAAGACGTACACTACATTTATGGACATAGAGGACGAAACAAATTCTTACGTACGTTTTGGTTTAGTTATTACAGTCATAGTGTTTGAACTGGTTTTCACAGTTACGACTCTTACTCTGCCATCATTGCCAGGATGAAGACCTTTAATGATTCCCAATAGCCATTTTGTGGGTGGTTGTTTTTCATCTTTTATGATGACACTTTGCCCCATCTTAATGTTTGGGTAAGGTTTGGTCCACTTCTGTCTTTCTGTAGGTTGGTCAGATACTCTGCTGACCACCTTCTCCAGAACTGTTAGCGCAAATGTTGGACAAGCTTCCATATCTTCTTTGTATTTGTGTAGCTGTTTCCGGTAAATTTGTTTCAGGCAAGGAGAGTAATGACCTTCCGATTAGAAAATGGCCTGGCGTGAGAGCTTCAAGATCTGATGAGCTAGACGACGTTTTGCACAAAGGTCTTGAATTTAGGCAGGCTTTTATTTGGATCAATAGCGTGCTTAACTCTTCGAAGGTTAATATTGTTCGACGTAACTGATGATTCACACTTTTTACTCCTGCTTCCCACAATCCTCCTTGGTGCGGGGCAACAGAAGGTATAAAATACCAATTAATACCCAAAGCTTTAAATTTAACCTGCCCAAAAAGAAATTTTATTGAAAATAAAAACTCATTTTTCATAAAACCTAAGAATTGTCAACACACACACACACACACACACACACACGAGTACACACGCGTACACACGCGTACACACATGCACACACCTACATCTAAAATTTTCTGATAAGGCTTTAATTTCCATTACTTCATGTTTCTTAACATCCGAAGTAGCCGTGATCTATTTTTAGATATCGGATATCATAACATGATCTCTCTTGTTTATAAAAGATTTTTAATTCACAACTTACGTTATAGTTGTTGTTGTTTTCTTTTAGCAAAACAAATTTTTAATTATGACTTCCACTATTCATCTAAGACATCATATCCTACTGATTAATATCAGTTGTTGTTGTTTTCAGCTAAAGAAATTAGGAATCTACCATAAATCGCTCAATTTGTTTACTTTACTCGGCTGCTGTGCGAATTTGTTTAAATTATTCGAGTGCAAATTTGTTTACTTTACTGAACTATGCGAATATGTTTATGCGAGGAACCAAATTAGAAGCACTACACCTGAAGAGCAAAATTAAGCATTTACTAATTTCCATTACATATCTAAGTCAACATATCTACCTACATTCACCCCAACCAACTTAGTCTGATTTATTTTTAGATACATATATGGTTACATGGCGCAATCAAGTTTATAAAAGGCACCTACAGATTAATATTATCAAATCTTTAATCCACAACTTAGGTTATAGTTGTTGTTGTTTTTCTGGTTTTCAGCTACTAATATTAATTACACCTGAGAAGGTAAGATCACTGATATTTCGAACCATAGCCCGTAGAGGATTTCTGATGAAAATTTTACCTCCCCTAGTGCTAATACTATTGGCATAAACAAAAAATATCCTAGGGTTAACTTGAATTATTACTAATATTGATTACACCTGAAAAGGTAAGATCGCTAATTTCTCGGAAACCATCACACACACACACACACATACATACACATCAACATGCACACCGCACTTGTGGTAGAGCGAGGCAGACTATGCTTTAGAGCTAGATAGCAATTTTCAATATAAAAAGTGGTCTAGATCTTCCTCAAAATTGTTTACCGTACCTCCAGAGGAAGAACAGCTTCCGGGAGGCCCACCTAACCAGTTGATGCCATCTCCTGGTCAGCCAGAGGGTAGGAAAGGAATTCCCCAGGCAGGCCCTGTGACGTAGACGGAATCCCCCTCAGTGGTTCAGTACCTGGTCCAGAACCACCAAAATAGTTGGAATTTTCCGAACACTTTTTGTATGGAAAAAGTGCGCCAGAACTCCCATAGTCTTACTTCTAACACGATGTACCGAGGTGCGGTCTCTGCCAGTTTACTGGCTTAAAGACGAAAATGAAATTTTTATTAAGAAATTTGAGAGTATACCATGTATTTCGATCAGCAGCACGGGGCGATTTCATCAGGACAGTAATGAAACTCTGCTAATGCCTACTGTCTAAACTACAGTGAACTAAGATATGTATGGAGTTGGTAGTAGCAATATATAAATATAAGGAAAATGAGTGTTATTTATGTTTAAATGATTTCTGGACTTTGAATTTATTTAATTTCGTTAGTCGTGTACTCCGTTTTTTCCGAAAGTATTGCGCTTTGGCAGCAAATTGTACTACTGTTTAAAATTTCCAAACTACAACGCTGCTCAATAGTGAAGCAAAATGCTCTGATTGCTTTCTAGTTTGGTTTGTGGTATGAAGGCAACAGAATTCAACACATTTTTTTGTTTTTATGTGTAGAGCTATGCTTGGGTGAAAAAATATAAACAATTATCTTAAAGAAAGTACTTAGATTTTTATACTGGTAAAAGCACAAGGAACTAAATAACAAAATTCCTGAATTAAACTTTTAGTGCAGAAAGATGAAGTTGAAAGTATGTATAGTAATGCATTTTTCCATAACAACCAATGCTAAGGAGAAGTTCGAAATCGTTCCACTCTATGCATTCAAAGAAATCGATGTCACGGCCTGGAACATAAAGACGGCAATGGCTGACAGCAAAGCAGGGCCGGCTGTGGGTTTTGTGGGGCGTCGCAAAAAGGAACAAATGATACATGAACATAATTTTATCAATTTATTTAATGCAATATTTATTTCTTCAATATATTCAATAATATACATACATATTCCCATTTCCTATTTCGTACAAACTTTTTTTACTGCTAATTCCTCGATAATATCATCAAAATTTATCCGTTTTGTTACCTTCACGCTCTATTGACAACATGGCTACCACGTCTAACCTATCTTATTGCATGGTTGATCTTAGATAATTTTTAATTTACTTTAATTTGGAAAAACTGCGTTCGGCGGAAGCTACTGAAACAGGCGTTGTTAGCATAATTCTCAATGCTATATATGTATTGGGATATACATCGTCTATATTATTTTTGCAAATTTGTTTCACGCAATCTAATTGAGTTGTATTTTCTTGAATAATTTGTGAAAAAAAAATTTAACTCATAAAATAAATTGTAACTATCAATATCAGTATTTTCGCCATCTTGAAGAAATAGATGAAGATCGTTGCAATATTTTTTTAATTCATCATCGTTTATATTTTTTAAATTAAATAAATTATATAGTGTACTGTTCAAATCTTTCATCCACAGCAATAACGGCACAATCTGCAATTTTTAAAAAATAGTCCACTTTAAATAACTGTTTTGCATCGTTGTCGTCATTGTTTTCATAGGTATATATTTTTGGTTTTTTTTTTGGAAATACGTGACGTTTTAAATTCTGGTGATATATTTCATCATATTTCATCATAAATTATCGCATCTTCAAACCCAAAAATTTAAAAGTTGTGCTTTAAAACTACAGAAATTTGTGTTCCACGTTTTTGAGGAATTTTGCTTGTAATATTGACTTTATTTAGTATTTCATACCAAATCACCAAACTCATTACGAATTCAAATGACATAATGTGTTTAATTATTGACAAAACTTTTACTTTTAAAACACTGGCGGCGACAGTAGATACTTCTTCCAATGCAGCTATTACATCGGGGATTTGCAAACGAATCCTTGATGCTTTCAAACTGGTATTCCCATCGTGTTTAAGATAATGGTTTATATGTTAAAAGGGGTGAATGTTTTTTAAAAATAGTCCACCTACTGACTAACCCACTAAACTTTGCAAAGATTTTTTGTATTAACGAAAAGATTATTGGCTCGTTCAGACAACTTGCAACAATCCCCAAGATTTAAATTTAAATTATGAGAAGTGAACGGCAAATAAAAAGCACGAGGATTTTCATTCACCCCGATTTTTTCCTTTCATGTTGCTACCGTTATCATAAGATTGACCTCCGCAATTTGACAACAATAAATCCTGATTCATAAATTCATTCTTGATAGACTCGGTTAAACCGTTACCAGTTGTATCGTTGACAACTATGAAATTAATAAAATATTCGACAATTTCAACATTTTCATCTTGTCTATCTACGAATTATAACAGACTTTTGTTTCAAGTTACTAATATTAGGGGTACAGTCTAGAATGACAGAATAATACTTAGCTCGTTTAATTTTGTTTATTATAGTTTTCCTTACTTTCAAAGCAAGAGCACAAATAATTTCTTTTTGAAATGTATGATTGAGGAAGAGCTTACGATTATTTTTATTGATAAAACTGTTTATATGTTCATTTAAAACTGCATCAAATTTAACCAATAATTCTATCGACCCGAGAAAATTTCCATTTTGGGGTTCATAAAGTTTATCCGCATTTCCACGAAAAGCCAGATTTCTATTTGTTAAAAAAAGAATTATTTCTACTATTCTTTTTAAATTTTTTTTTTAAATTTTTCAATTTCGTTTTCTCTTATTTTTATAGAAGTCTGGTCAATTAAAGTTTCGTGTTTCATACCATTTTCTAATAAATTCAGTTTCATTATACTTTCGTAATGGCGTTGAGATGTTTCGCGTTCGTTTAGTCTATCACCTACATGTTTCCACTCAATAAAACCATTTATAAAAGAATTATTCTGAGTACTATTATGAAATAACTTGCAAACGAAACAATATAACTGATTTGTTATTTCAAAATGAACTAACCATTTTCTTTGAACAATTTTTCCATTAGGCAACAATCTATTAAAATATTTTTTACCTTTATCTGCTGCAGAAGTTTTCATTTTGTCACTATTGAATTTACGTTTAACAATTTCTACACTCAATTTGTCATTTATTAAATAGGGCCAATTGGAAATTTAGAAAATATTTAATTTCGTAGAATTCTGTTCCGTAGATGTTGAAGGTGGATCTTCCGTTATTGAATCAACTTCACTTAACTCCTTTTCATCTCCGTTTGAGCCCGCTTCATCTGTATTTTGATTATTCTCCATTTGTTCACGATTTTCACTTTCGTTTTGAACAATGAGTGTGTCTACAAGTGTAAGTTGCTGCACTGGTATCAGAAATTTTTCTAACCGCTGGAACAGAATGAACGGATCAATGCCGGATGGAAATGTCACGCAAAAGTTGAATGAATTTGAAATGCATTAGTGCGAACACAGTGAATGGAGTTAACGCATTTGCCGCAAGAAAGTTGGTCAAATTTCAACTTTTACGCAAGTGCCGGATTGAAAATTTTTAACAGCTGAAGGAAATTGTTTGGTTTGAGATATTCGCTACAATAAAAATGAATTTCGATGAAAAATTAATCAATGAGGTGCAAAAATATGAAATTTTGTATGCCAAAAAGAATTTGGGCTATAAAAATATTTTTGCGAAAATGGAGAAATGGCAGAAAATCGCAGAGGATCTGTCGTCTACAGGTAATAATGAATTTCATTTAAATTTCATATTTTTATTAATACATTTGCATTATCTAAAGCTGATAATAATAAAATTCACATTGTATATTTAATAATACAATTGTCTTATTTTAAGCTGAAGATTGTCAGAGACATTGGAGGTCACTCCGGGACCGATATGTGAAGGAAGTGAAATTGAGAATTTTGCCTTCTGGAAGCGGAGCTCCAGATATATGTATGTGGGAGCACTTTGAACAATTAAACTTCCTGAAAGATCATATAAAACCTAGAAGGTAAAGTTATTGTTTACTTTGCATTACTTTGATTTCTTTATCAATATGTATATAACTAATGTAATTCCAGCACTAAATCGTTGACTTCCTTCATCCAATCACCAGGTTGCATATTACCGCCTTCATCTTCCCAATCAACATAGTTCGGCGGACAATATGTGGGTATTAACTCGTTCATTTTTATAAAATTGTGCAACGCTATAGTTGCGAGTACTACTTTTTCCGAGTTTTCTGGGAAACAAGTAATCGGTGAACGTAACACTCTCCAGCAAGCTACAAGAATGCCAAACGTATTTTCAATAACAACACGTGCTCTTGAAAGCCGATAATTGAAAATTCGTTTGTTATGCGTTAGCGATTTGGCTGGATTTGGCCGCATGATTTGCTGCTTTAGTGGAAATGCTGGGTCGCTGATAAAATAATATGGGAATACAATCGTTGAATTGGGAAGACGAGATGGCACTGGTAACGGTAATTTATTTCCCAGCAGTTGTTTCCCAAACTCAGAATAAGCTAGTATTCCTATAAAAGAAGAATTAACATAAACAATGTTATGAAACTGTTAATCTTTACCTCCGTTGCTTTGACTTCCATATGCACCCACATCCACAGCTATGAAGCAATAGTTTGCATCGCAAGCTGCTAGCAAAACAATGCTGAACTGGCTTTTATAATTATAAAATCAGGAACCGGTATTTGCAGTTCGGCATATTCCACTTTTCACAAAAATTCCTTGCGATTTCTTGGTAGTCCGTCACATTCGGCTTCGAAACATAAACAGGATGTAGGCATTCCCAAAGAACATCACACGTTTCAAGAATAATTTCCCTTACAGTTGACTTTCCCACTTTATAACTCCATGCGAGAAATTGTTGGGAAACCCTTGCGATAGATACCTTAAATAATAAATATTTTTATTGTTAAAAATTCATGCATATTAGTAATTGCTTACGATAATGTAATTGCTAAACGGCATTCAGATGGAATCGGAGTTCTAATAGATTTTTTTGTGAGGTCTTCCTTTATTAAATTTACCAACAGATCGTATGTTGGTCTCGTCATTTTCGTAAGCTTAAAGAATGCTTCTGGATCACATTCTTTAATCCTTTCAAAGCATGTAGTAAAATATCCGTCAACATTTCTAGATAAATTTGCCGGCCTAACCCACCACCGCCTACTTCGTATTTTCAGACCCATAATGGTTAAATAACTCACAATCACAAACATCATCATTACACAGGCTTCGTATTTGTCCATTTCAAATATTACTATTATTAATTTTCACACAATTTTTAATAATATTACAACATTCAAAAGCACAACATTGAAATTCTTACAATTGAACTGAATTGACATTTACGCAGTCAACGCAATTCATTCTGGGCAGGACTTTATTTTCTCCGTTGTTTGACAGTTAGCTGCGTGTTTACTCCGGCATTGATCCGTTCATTCTGTTCCACCCATAATGCGCCCGACTGCGACTTAATTGACTCTTCTTTTTTCGTTTAAGCTCTCTTTATATTACCGGGAATTTATTTCTTCCTCTATCTCGATCCCACCACCACCTAAAATTGGAAAAAAAAAATTAACAAGTATATAAATTATTTTAGATTTTTAAAAAAAGATATAACATACATATTTTTTATAGCAAGCTCCTTGCAATTACTCTTAACAATATTAACAAAATCAAAGACTCTATAATCCAAAGATGGTATGGCCTGTCTGTAGAACTCAATTTTTTAAAATAGAATTAAATATCTGAAACTTGACACACCCAACAAATCTTCTTTAATTGGATAGACTATGCAATGGATGTGATTGCCACGCTCCAATGGAAAATCTATGATGTCTCGGTCTGATGTAGAAAAGTCCTCAAGTTTTCCTTAGAAATTTACTGGATATTTTTTCATTAGAATTTGTATGCATTTTTGGCGGCCGACAACGGCACATATGCAAGGGTTGTATCAGAAAATAACTCCAGTCGGCCACTAAATTGAAAATTCTGCCGAAATATTTTCTGTAAATTTTTAAGAAGAAAAAAATGCTTATTCCTTAACTGGCGTCTATGCTCATAAAAATTATTAGCCGTCCCCCAACCAGCCGTTGTCGGACAAGTTAACCCATTAATGACTAACGTTACATTATGCAACACTGACAATCCAACGAAATAGAGGCAAAATAAAGATAGTCTCATAACTTCGACGAATTTTTTAATTAGTTTCGTAGAAACTTATACATATGTGTAAGCAAACAGAATAAAAATTCATTGTGATCACTTTAGTGAAAATATGTAAATCTAGCGGACATGTATTGAAACGGTGAAAAATATAAAAAGAAGAAACCTAAAATATGGGAACAAGGAAATAGTAATTATCTTATTTTCTTATATTCATTAAATTTTTTGAATTTCTGATTATGTAGTTTTATTCAGAAATAAACCGAAAGTCAAGTCAATTCGTCCAAAAATATTTTTTTGTCATTGAGTTAAGCGGTGGTCACCTGAAAATGTGCGTTGCATATATGTAACGTTGGTCGTCTTACAGCATTACATGAATTTTTGTTTTCTTTTATTTTATATTTTTTGTAGCTTTTTAAACATAGAAATGGGTGTGGACTATTTAGACGCGCTTCAATCTGATGATGAAGATGTGTATCGAGTCTATGTTGAGCCACCCGGCGAAGGTTAATTGTCTTGGGAGGATTTAGGTGATGAGGATGGTGGAGGGACGCTAAAAAATGTGCCAGTAAGGCGATGGAAGGCCGCATGCCAATTGATTTGTACTAGTGCTGATGGAAGTGAAGGCGGGTTTAAAATTGCTAAAGATGCCTTAGTGAAATATCTAAAAGTCACAGATGTCTTGAACACTACGATGACCACTAGATACTCTTATCAGCATACAAACCAGAGTCTGCACTAGAAAATGGGAGCTATTCTGGAACTCAAGCAAACTCCGAATCTGGCGCTGTATCAGAACAAGAGAAATCACCAACACTAGAGCAAGAGAAAACAACACATCAAAGGAAGCTACCAGTAGCACAAGACAAGACACATAAAACGTTGAAACTGCGCAGTCACAATCACAACAGTGCAACTTCTACAGCTAAGTGGAAGAAGTCAGTAGCAAGGCGAAGGCAAAAAACCCAGCATCAAAATCCAAAGCGACTCATACATCAAAATAGTCAGCTTCTGAATTAGTTTGGGTGACTGATGAACAAGTGCCGTCGAAGCTAATTTTTCCAGAAAATGACTATCGGGATTGTATAGGTTTGGCACCACATGAACAATTTCAGACACTTTGATGAGGAGGTGATTCAGTTACTTTGTGATGAAACAAATACATATGCTCTTATGAGTAGTTAACAAAATCCGAACATCAGCATGCATGAAATGCGCATATTCTTAGGTTTACCACAGGATACTCTTCCCGTCCAGGAAAGAGAGATTATTGGGAAGAAAGCAATGATATGATGATGATATCGGATGCGATGAGACGCGATCGATTTGAATGTGTGTTTTCCTATCTCCATTTTATTAAAAACGCCTTAGAGAATCGAAGCGATAAGATCTGAAAACTGCGTCCTTCGACTGATGCCATAAAAAATCGGTTCTTACAGCATTTCAAACCAGAGCAACATCTGTCATACGACGAATCAATGATGGAGTAATACGGTCGTCATGGCTGTAAACAGTTCATTAGAGGTAAACCTCTCAGATTTGGGTACAAGATGTGGTGTATCAACACATCTCGAGGATATCTCGTAAATTTTGAGATGTATCGGGGATCAAATCCTCGTTTAAATCCAGATTATCCTGCAAAATATGGAACAAATGCTGCGCCACTATTTTGCATGTTGGATGAGTTTGCCGATCTTATAAAGTGTTTTCTTTTCTGTAAATACTTCGACAATTTATTTACATCGATTCCAGTTTTATTGGGCTTGAAGGAACGCAATTACCATGGTACTGGAACCGTCGTTTCTATAGCTTCAATAATATATGGGAAAAATCCTGTTTTGACTATCGGAAGATATTCGAGTAAAAAGGGAACAGAATTGATGTTCCGCGTCCATGTGCTGTTGGACATTACAATGCATGCATGGGCGGTACGGGTAGAATAGACCAGAATGCTAACGCTTATCGCATTACAGTAAGAGGAAAGAAGTGGTGGTGCTCCATTTTCACGCGGCTGATAGATGGGTCTCTTCAAAATGCGAACCTGCTTCATCTCAAAGGAGGTTCTTCGATAACACAACTTCAATTCGGCGTACCATTGCACAATATTATTGCCAAAGTCTTGTTCATCCCAATCCGCAAGTCTGTTATCGCCGTTCTAACACTTAACTAGATCTGTTTTTTATTGCGACCAAGTTCCTTTACTTGACCGCTGGTTCTTCCGTCGAATGTGGAAAGGTACTTAACCTTTGCACTGAAATTGCCTGCAGGTACTAAACCAACAAACTATTAAGAATCGATAAATTCTGTGATCAAGGTACTTAAACTGTATCACGAGCTTGTTTGTAGGTACTTAACCAACAAACTAATTATTATCGATGATGATATAATTAAAAGACTTGCTTCCACTAATAAACTTCAAAGACTGAACCCTTTATTCAAAAACTCAAAATAATTTATATAAAAATGTGCTGCAACTTACTTACTAAACTCACAGTAACAAAAATTGCTTACGAGTTGTGAGATTTACATTTTTCATCAAAGGTTTTCTTATGTACGATAATTTCAGTTCTTATGAAATGTTGGCATTCTTGCGCCGCTTAAGCGGTGTAATATGTCGTCTGAAGAAGTAATCTGAGTAGGTATGCACATTCTGTGAGAACGGAAATTATTGTCGCTGTAAGAATTTGTCGATGTGCAATTATAGCGTAATTTATAATTTTTCGAGAAATTGTAAATAAGATCAATGCTTGATTTAACATCCTCCCCGCGTTGAGCGGTTGCTCAACAATTCTGGATCTATTTGGAGTCTGAGATTACATTGAGAAGTTGTTCTCGGCAATGGAATTGGAGGTTTGGAGAGAGCATCACGTCTTCGTATTGATATGAATCTATAGGTTAAATAGCCAGTGGCAGCAATTATTAATAACAGGCTTATGTATCCGATGGTAAACTGATGAATGTCATGTTGCGTTGAACTATGGAGAGGTACGTGCTCACTTGTCAGAAGAGATTTGATCCTCCGTTGAAGATCTTGAATGTCGCTCGTATAATTTTGTGTAAATTTAGGTTGATACAGAATGTCCTCCGTCGATTCTGCGGGTGAGAGTTCCGTGAAATTTGATGTGATAAAACGTCCTGTTATGTTGCTATAGATTACATTATGTCCATATATCGTTGATGTTTCGTCTTTCACGATGCACTGCGACTGTATTTTGAGTATTCCTGACCTTTGAAGCGTTATCTGGGTAGCCGAATCTCCACATACAATGTTGATTGCTGTAGGTTTAGTCACTGTATAGATCCATTGGTTTGGATTGGTCAGTTGTATCCATCTCGGCTTGTGAGATGCTAAGATAATTTCGCAATTTCTGGGTGCTAAGTGTGTGATAATGTTGATCTCACACGCGCTTCTGTTGGAGTACTTATTATACAGTGGATAGTGCTGTTTACAGATGACGCCTTCTTCTCCCATTGTACAAGTGTTAAGATTCTGACAATGGATAATACTGATCCCTGTGCAGATTAATAATGAGAAATGGTGTTGAAGATCTTATAGCCATGAGTGTTTTGTTTGTTACAAATGGTACGGAAACTGTGCGTAGCATTTCAAGGTGCTCGTATGAAAATAATGGTAGCTTTATACGGAAAATCATTTGATTAGGAATAATGCGCCCCTGGACACTCATGAGCTTATATAAAGTTGTTAAGTCATCTGGTTTGGCGGGTAATCTCAACGACGAAGGAAGATGCTCCTGTATACGGGTCAACTCGCTACCTAGTTGGCTTGGTGCTAACAAGTAGGGATTGATTTTGCCATGATGAGTATCAATCAACACATCCCATAAGTTTGATTGCATGCGTTCGAAGCGATTGATTGCTAGAACTAGTTGTAACGACAAGTCTTTGAATGTCTGACTGGATCTTTGCTGATGTAATTCATGGTTCATGTTGTTGAGTTTAGCTATTGTTAAGTTGAGATATTTGTCCAGATCTCCAAGACGACCTGCTATTGCTTCGTGGGAATTTTTTATGATATTAGAGGTAGAATCAATGATATAGGTTTGATTTCTAATTCACTTTAAGAGATGGTTGTCGTTATGATTAAGGTCTTCTATGACTTGTGCCATTTTATCATCATATTCTGTATCCAAAACACCATAAAGTGAGCTAGCCAGATTTCCTATGATATTGAGTGGAGCTCTTTTTCTTCTTGCTCGGATGTTTTTATGTTGGTGTAGTAGTAGCTCATTGCCATCTTGCAGTTCTTTGAGTATGCTCTCAAATTATTTTAGGGTGGGATCACATGATTGTCTGTCACTGATCATTTCACACAGATCCATTAGCTTGTGTACTCCACTTGTGATAGTGTCATACTCTTGCCAAAGTGCGCTCAAATTGTAATGTACTACAATGTTCCACTCGTTAGATATGAGATAAGCATTTCCCATGGATTCAAAATACAACCCTGGTTTTGACTTGAATGGTTTAACGTTGACTTGGCCAATGATTGGTAAGATTAAACAGGTGAGTAGAAATGCACTCACAGCTGAATTTGAACGATGTTTTCTTTTGGATGGTGTAGTGTATTCAGCATTCGGTGCTGTGGATGATGATTGAGGCTCATTTGATGTCATCACCTCGTGTCTGGATCTGGAGGCAGAACGAGTGTTGATTGCTTCTCGTTTGCGTTTTATTGAATGTACCTCTTCAGCTGATGTGGATTCTTTGGTTGAATCGGTAGCATTGGTTTCTTCTTCCATTGGTAATGGCTGTGTATGGGCCTTCGAAGGACACCAGATGATGTTTTGATGTCTGCCACGCGAACTAGGCCATCGTGTCCTTTTATTGTTTGGATGATTCTGCCTAATATCCAATTTGTTACAGGTACATTATCTTCTTTAATAACAACCAGCATCCCTGGTTCAGCATTGTTATAGTGTGGCTTCCACTTATAACGGTGCTGTAGTTCACTCAGATACTCCTTAGACCACCGTTGCCAAAATTGATTTTTTATATAGGATACTAGTTTCCATCTTTGTAACGAATTAAGTCTAGATGGTTGTGCCGCCGGTTCTACGATTGCTGTCAATGGTTCCCCTATTAGGAAATGGCCAGGAGTGAGAGCACTTAAGTCGTTTGGGTCAGGTGATGATTGCGTTAAAGGCATCGAGTTTAGTATTGCCTCTATGTCTATCATGAGCGTCTCTTCGTAGGTTAGAGAGCCGATTTTAAATTCCGCTGCAGGAAATGCTTGGCTGATTTGACTGCAGCTTCCCAAAGGCCGCCAAAATATGGCGCTCGAGGTGGTATGAAATGAAAATCAATTCCCTTGGGCGTGCAATATGTGGTTATTTCTTGCTGAGAGCCTTCACTATGTAAAATCTCCTTGACTTCGGCCAGTTGGTTTTTGGTCCTCATAAAGTTTGTAGCGTTGTCGCAGTACAGGTTTCTGCAGTTTCCTCTTCTGCCTACAAATCGTCTAAGACATCCAATAAAGGCAGCTTAGCGCACTTAGCGCACAGATATCGCCCTGTCCCAATCTGCTCGTTTGGTCTATATTTGAGCTTCCAGCATCCAGCATGAGCTTGCAAAAGGGTGTCGACTCTGCTGCACCTAGGTGAAGAACCCACTTGGTGCTCTGTATTGGTTATCAGCACACCAAGGTTAAACTTTGTCCTGTAGTACCGGTAACTTCCACGAAAATTTACTGAAAGTTATGTTCGAAGCTCGAAATCTGGATGCCAGCTCACAGCTGTTTTATGACAAAGACGCTATTAAAATTGCTTTTCGTTGTCCGTTGTCTCGGGTCGTTGACCTTATGTTGGCTGTCACAGCTTTAACCGCGCGCGCGCAGATTGCTAAATTTATCCGCGCGGGCTGCCAGGCCTGTAGTTGGGTAATTCGCCGTGTTACATTGCCCCCCTGGTAGAAGCCTCGAAGTTCCAACCGAGGATAGCCTAAGGAAAATTTTATTAGTAAAAAATAGTCTTTTGTGGATATTTGTTATTCAAGGAATTTAAAGTGGACTTATTCCTTTGGATGGCCATTCGTGGACACTTTCACCCACTACTTTGTAGGTAATTGCTAATTAAATAACCAGAGCAGTCTCAAGCTAAGGGGAGAGATAAAAAAAAAACTTATTATATGAAAATTCAAACGAAAATTAAAAAAAAAAATTTCAACTCAATTCAATTTCTTGTTTTCACTGAAAAGAAAAAACAAATACAAATAAGCGGTGCTGATTTGAGTCTTGAAGCTAATAAGGTTTGTGCTCCTGGCAGTTTCTGGTGTGGGAATTTTAGAGTGCAGACAGATCAGGGCAACAACAGTGCTGGTGATTCGACGAGTCCAACATCTAATAAGAAATGGATGCGTATCCGACGGGAGGTTCGAGATGTGATGCGACTAATCTCTGCAACTGTTACGTATTAGCTACTTCTAGACTGCATTTGTACTTTTGGTATCGTTATTCAAATATCACGAGGCTGTGAGGTGTCGCCTGTAATTATCTATGTCACTCATGACTATTGTGTCGTATACTTCGCTCAGAACATCCTGCAAGCACTTGGGGTTCTGAGTCCCGGAAAGTCACACATCTGGTTGGCTCTTCGTTAGGACTTAGAGG
Source organism: Dioctria rufipes (assembly GCA_963924295.1). NCBI lineage: Eukaryota > Metazoa > Arthropoda > Insecta > Diptera > Asilidae > Dioctria > Dioctria rufipes. The sequence goes on from OZ002742.1 coordinate 118,845,854, forward strand.
ATGTGTCAGATGACAACAGACTCACGCGGGGATGAAAGGTCCAGAGGCAAGACAAGGAGTCATTTTTGGTATGATTTTTTTTTTTATTTATTTTCAAGTTGATTTTAGGTGATCTTGCTTAAGTTTGCTTAGTTCTCATTGGGTTGGCATTGACTCCCAGCTGTCGATGAGCTAGCGACGTGGTCAGAACTACAACAGTCTTCCTTTGGTATTACTGATTGGTGTTGGGTCCGCTCTGCGCAGCTGAATTACTGTCACTATACAGGTCAGAGTCAAATAGACATGATGCGTTTACTCCTAGGTCAGAATAATTTTACATTTTCAGGTAGTCTTTGACGCATCCTTGGAAGTGTGTGCTTCCACTAACTACGTGAAGAGAACTCTCGTAAATTATTGTTTGCTGAGGCTTAGTTGGTTTGGCCTCAGAATCTGTGCATTCAGCTAACCATTAATCCGACCAAGCCAGCGTATAAAAAAAAACAAAATAGTTATCTATCAGACTTTCTGAGCCAGATGGGCTGTCTCGAAACTGGAACGTTAAGGTGAAAAGATTCCAGGGGAGCAACAAGTTTTGAACCTCTTAATTTACCTTGCGACTTACTTGCAGGCTTTATTTGTTTTTTTTTTGTGTTTTTTTTTTTTAATAAACCAAATTTTAATTAAGGACTACTACAAATTGTCACCATTTTTGTTAAGAAGAGAACAGTGCATCGGAATCGTCGCTATGCCAGTCGGCAGCTATGGAAAGCCAAGGCCTTTTCGCAAAGAATGCTTCTGAATTGGCAGAGGTACAGTAATACCTTGATGGTTTCTGCCCAAACCTTTTCCAGGCTGATAGCCGTACTTAAGCAAGATCTTGGTGGAAAATGCTCTAGAATTTTTCTCCCACGGTGCCAAAAGATTATTTTCTTAATCATTAAAATTTATAGAAACGGTCGCGTTAATCTGGACGGTTTCATTGAACTGTGCTAATCCATCAATATGCAGGACTTTCCTTGTCCGGCCTCCAGGATATTCAAACCTGTAGAGCACATCGTTGAGGCGATCTAAAATGTGACCCGGGCATTCCCAATCGTGCTGCAATTTTGGAGATTTTCCTCATTGCCGGTTCGCATTATAGATCCAGACCTTATCACCTACCGAGAAGCTAAGAGGGTGTGCTCGGAGATCATATTGGGTCTTCATCCTATGAGAAGAGAGAGCTAAATTTCCGCGCGCTAGTTTGTGAACTTTCTCTAGGGTTTGGAATACTTTTTCTGCATATGCTAAAGGTAATTGAGGAGTATCAGCTTGTATAGGGCCATATGACAGGCCAGAAGGCAGACGGAGTTCTCTACCAAGAGCAAGTAGCGCAGGGGTAAACTTTGTACTCTCATGCGTGGCAGAGCGATACGCTAAGAGTGCCAAAGGTAGATATTGGTCCCAATCCACTTGGCTGGAATGAATGAACTTGGACAAGTACTCTAAGAGTGTCCGATTAAAACGTTCAACCATTCCGTCAGACTGAGGATGGAACGCTGTAGTTCTCGTTTTTTCGATACCAAATCGTCGTAAAATTTGTTTGAGCAGCTCGGCTTCAAAATTTCTTCCCTGGTCTGAATGGAGCTGGAAGGGCATGCCGAACCTGGACAAAACATTTTCAATTAGACCGTCGGCGATTGTCTCTGTCTTCTGATCAGGTATTGGAAAGACCTCGGGCCACTTTGTGAAGTAATCCATCACTACGACTGCATATCTGTTGCCTCTGATGGTTTTGGGTAGGGGTCCTAAAACATCTATGGCGATGCGTTCGAAAGGTGCTCCTACGTTATACGTTTGAAGCTTACCTTTGGTTTTTCTAGCGGGTCCTCTTCGTGCATGGCATAGCAGGCAATTGGAGCACCACCTTTCTACGTCGGCTTGCAGCGTGGGCCAAAACCATCGCTCCTTAATTTTGTCAGCCGTTTTGCGTACTCCAAAATGTCCACCGTCAGGCCTGTTGTGCAGGTCTTGGAAGATAGAAGTTTTCAGGCTGGATGGCGCCACTTTTATTAATGTTTCATTTTCGCCATAGTGTACAAGGCATAAAATATTTTCTGCAAGCCGCAGTGAGTCCCAACGTGACCAAAGACTTTTCAGTTGAGGGCTTTCTGCAGCGATTTCATCTCGCGAGGGCCTACTTCCTTTATGAAGCCAATCTCTAACCTGCTTTAGAGGAGGATCCTGTTCCTGTTCGGTTGCCAGATCGATAGTTGGGTCTGCGGATACCATATTTACGCTTCGTTCTGCTCCCTTTAGCTGCTTTTGGTTGCAGTGTAAACAGTCTTCACAGGGACGTCGTGACAGCGCATCTGCGTTGAGGTGTCTACTCCCGGCTCGGTGTTCAATGACAAAGTCGTACTCTTGCAGCCTTTCTAGCCACCTTGCTAGCTGTCCGTCAGGTTCTTTGAAATTTAAAAGCCATCGGAGGGAAGCATGGTTAGTGCGAATACGGAAAGGCCGGCCGAACAAGTAGTGGTGAAAATGTTTTGTTGCCCGTAGAACAGCCAACAACTCTTTCCTTGTCACACAGTAATTCCTCTCTGGCTTACTGAGCGTCTTGCTGTAGTACTCTAGTCCCTGTTCTTTACCGTCTTGGATCTGACTGAGCACAGCACCGAGTCCGGTCTGACTGGCGTCAGTATCCAGCACGAATTCGCCTTCTGTTTGAGGAAAAGCGAGAATGGGCGGAGAGGTCAGCTGAGTTTTCAGTTTCCTAAAAGCCGCATCTTGCTCGGCTCCCCATGTGAACTTCCGTTTCTCTTCGGTCAGTTCCGTCAAAGGTTTGGCTATAGTTGCGAAATCGCATACAAACCTTCGGTAGTAAGAAGCGAGCCCAAGAAAGCTTCGAACCTCTTTCTTATTTTTTGGTGCCGGCCATGACCTGATGGTCTTCGTCTTGTCTGGATCTGTCTGAAGTCCTCTTGCGGACACAAATGTCCCAAATATTTCACTTCCCGCTGAAACAGATGACATTTTTTTGGGCTCAGTTTTAGATGAGCTTCACGTAATCGTTGAAAGACAGTTTTAAGGTTCACGAGGTGATCCTCGAAGCTGCAACCATGACAATGATATCGTTGAGGTAGACTAACGCGGTTTCTACTCCCACGTTTCGAAGGACGCCGTCCATTAATCGCTCGAAGGTAGCTGGCGCATTACAAAGACCGAATGGCATCACGTTAAATTCCCATAACCCATCTCCGGCAGAAAATGCTGTTTTCTCTCGATCTTTCTCACTCATTTCGACTTGCCAGTATCCACTTTGCAAGTCCAAAGTAGAAAACCACGTGGAACCAGCAAATGAAGCGAGAGTGTCGTCCATCCGAGGAAGTGGGTACGAGTCTTTTTTCGTGATATCATTCAGCCTTCGATAATCAACGCAAAAGCGTGTACTGCCATCTTTCTTTTTCACCAGGACCACTGGTGATGCCCAAGGACTATTAGATGGTCGTATTATGCCGTTTTCTTCCATCTCCCGCGTTAACTGTTCGACCTCAGCTTTCTTAGCCAACGGTATTCTTCGAGGTGGTATTCTGATAGGCGTAGCATCACCTACATTTATGTGGTGTTTTGTGATATGGGTACGGCCAGTGTCGTTTGATCCAGTGGAAAAAACGTCACTGTATTCATTCAACATGGCTTCCAACTTCACTCTTTCATCTCTAGTTAATTCCTCTGAGGGTTGATTTAGCGTCTCAATTGACTGTTGACCCACGTCGCATAGCGAAATCGCACATTCGGCTACGGAGGCTGACTCCAATTGACCAACCAACCTACCTCGAGTAAGGAAAATGTCGCTTGATGTTACATTTACCAATCTCAGAGGAATTTCACTTGTTTGGGGGTCTACTAACTCCATAGGACAACGTGGAATGAGGAGCTGGCTCAAAAATGACATCTGTGTCGGTATCATGCTTTCCAATATAAGGCAGTGAAACAAAAGTTTCGCTCTTCGCAGCGAGTACTATGGTTTTTGCTAAGTAGATAGGCGACGATATATACCGGGGTTTGTTTAATTCTATTGCCGCATTTCCAATCTGGAGAACGTTCCTTTCAAAATCCAACCTACAACTATAAGCATCTAAGAAGTCAACACCTAGCAGGCACACGGGCTCGATTCCTGCTACCAAGACTTCGTGTTGAACTCGCCAGTGCTTCAACTGGATTTCAACCACGATAGTTCCTAGGACCTCGATACTTTCTCCAGTCACACTCCGAATACGGACTGATGTGGGTTGTAGTCTCATTTTCGAGGGACGGTCTAGGTATTGAGGGTGTATGATCGAGAGGGTAGCTCCTGTGTCTATAATAAAGTTGCAGGGATTCCTATTTAACATTCCTTGGACTGTGAGACTATTTTTGGAAGGCCATGTCGTGTTCAAAACGATCTCTTCTTCGATTGTCGCCTGAGCTGGGGGATCCGAGAAGTCCTGGCAAGATGTTTTTTTTTATGAGTAGATGTAAATGATATTGGGTTCAAATCAGTGTTATACTTTGTTGTCGACAGTGAGTTGTTGAGGTCTGATGGGAGATTCATCGACTCGTGCCTCTTGGAGACGATGACCTCCAGTTTCCCGAAGAGGTTGGTGTTGCAGGACTTAACCCAGAGGAGGAGGAGGGCACGAAAGAGTCGTAAATTGCAGGAGGCCTGATTGAGCCGTTCGAAATCAGCGTTGATGGCATTACATTTCCTGAAGGTGCCGAACCAGAGCTATACGCTGCAGTTGATGCCATTTGAGCATTAACCCGTCCCTGTTCTGATCCTGCCGCGTAAAAATTATTATTAAATCTACCTCGCCGCCGTCTGTTTCTAGGGCTCGATGGCGCTTGTGCTTGTGCCAAATGAATTCGGTTTCTCCTTCCGAATCCCAATCCGAGGGATAATTCTTGTGCAGCTGTTAAGGCTTCATGTATGTTCTTTGGACCACGGACCTTTACCAAAGTTCGAAGCTCATCAGCTCTAAGACCTTCTAAGAATCGCAGTGTCACCATACGATCGACTATGTCTGCAGGGCACAATGGAAAAGCTGCCGTAGCCAGTCTTTGCAGCTCCAGAGCGAAATCAGAAGGGTTTTCTTTTATTCCCTGTGTCTTTCCGTGGAACTGCACTTGACAAGCGTAAGGATCCAGTCCGAAACGTTGCTCTAGCAATGCAACAAGTTCATCGAGCTGGATGTGATGACCATGAGGAAAAACGTTGAGGACAGATAAAGCGTTGCCTCGGAGCTGTGTGATTATTGCATCAGCATTTTCCTGCTCATTCCAGTTATTGTTTCGTGCTGTAATTCGGTAGTCTGACCATGACACAGTTCCATCGAATGGTGTCAAATTACAGGTCAGATTCCCGTTGAAAGCTTGAGAGGGGGCTTTAGGTGCAATATTCGAAAATATTTGACCCTTGTCCCAACTCAAATGAGCATCGACAGGTACACCGGTGGTTCGAATGGACGAGCCAACAATAGGACTAAAACCTGCTGCTGGGGCTGGCATATTGTGGGCGGCAATTGGACTTGAGTGCTGAGCTATCGACGAGTTTGTAATAGGGTAATGAGACTGAGTGCTGCAGACACTAGGGTTGGTAAAAGACACTGTCTGAGTTTCAGTCAGGGCATTGGAATTGGTCAAAATATTCGACGAGACAGGATGAGAAGCAGTGGTGGTAACTATCGAAGTAGTAGTAGATGCGGCTACACTTGTTGGAAACAGATTATATGCGGGAATGGAGTCTTCGAATACCTTATTGACAAAAGATGTGCCGCTTAGCGTTTTCTCTAACTCAGAAACCTTTTCGATACTTCAGCCACCGCCGCAAAAACTTCTGCTTTCATAGATTCACATGCTATTCTCTGTTCTGCCTTTAACTCTTCTTTCAGGTCATTAGCAAGTCCCGTAATTAATCCCGAAACTATCTGCTTCATCTGCTCTTTCATGTCTTGCATCTGCTCTTCATTCATTTTGGCAGTGATGCTAAAACATAAATCCTTATTATGGGAGGAAAATGCGTATTAGCAGAAGACCAGAGCACAGATATTTTGGATTCGCTGTTGAAAAGATCAACGATAGCACAAAAGAAGGGTAAATTACACTTAGGGGGCACAAAAAAAAATTAAAGATAACCCTTTAAGTTTAAGGTAGAGTTGACTTCGCTCACTGTAGTTATATGAAAGACAATAAATATAAATCCTTGAACTTCCAGACTAATCAGAACAAATTCAGCAAAGTAAAAAGAAAAAAATTTAAGCTTACAAATGAAGTATCCCAAGTCGCAAATTCGACATTCTTGAGCTCTATTTGTGTGCTTTCAAAGTAATTAATTTGAATTAAATCAAGGGAAATAAAAATTCAATCCGTAAGATCTAATTAAAAAAAAACAATAATAATAGTAATCCAATCCGCTAATATCAGCGAAATACTTATTCCAGAAATCAAAAGGAAAAAAAAATATATGCGGTAGAAACGAGACTTAATCTACAAATTCAAAAGAATTCAATAAAGAAAAAAAATAAGCTTGAAAAGAAACGTAATTTTTAAAATCAAAAGAAAAAGAATTCAATGAAGAAACAAAAAAAAAATAAGCTGAAAAAGAAACTTAATCTATTAAATCAAAAGAATTCAAGGAAAAAAAAATAAGCTGAAAAAGAAACTTAATCTATAAAATTCCAGCGATATCAGGAAAAAAAATAAAACGACCCGCCAAAGCGAAAAGGCCGATAAATTTAGCAAATAAATTAAATTTTCTAATTGTAGGTAATTTTTTTATGATATGGGAAGAATATCGTTTGGGAATAAACCCCACACTTGGCACCAATTGTAACACTTTTACCTATCAGCGGCAAAAGATAATTAATTGCTCTGGCCGAGCGGAGATGAGGGAGCATCAATTTGTTACGACCAGCTTTCGAACACTTAGCGCACAGATATCGCCCTGTCCCAATCTGCTCGTTTGGTCTATATTTGAGCTTCCAGCATCCAGCATGAGCTTGCAAAAGGGTGTCGACTCTGCTGCACCTAGGTTAAGAACCCACTTGGTGCTCTGTATTGGATATCAGCACACCAAGGTAAAACTTTGTCCTCTAGTACCGGTAACTGCCACGAAAATTTACTGAAAGTTATGTTCGAAGCTCGAAATCTGGATGCCAGCTCACAGCTGTTTTATGTCAAAGACGCTATTTAAATTGCTTTTCGTTGTACGTGAATCATTTCTTCCCGTAGCTTGTGTTTTTTTTTTGGTAATTTTCAGATTTTCAGGCAGGTCAGGTTGTGCGAGGAACAAAAAGATGGAAACGAAGATCTCACTAGCAAGTGGAAAGAGCAATTCTCTCACTACAACTTACTTCTGTGCGCAGAATAAATTTGGACTGACAGAAATTGTCCTAAAACAACAACATGGACTGAGGAATACGCGTAGGTATCTTTACGGCACAAATTCTTCCACTTTTAAAAGGAATAGAGACTTCACGAAATGTTACCATTCGTACTCGCGGTGAGCTTATCTTTCATGTATTGTTTCATGGAACCTCGTCTGTAACGTACAGTGGTAGTCAATTACTTGCCATAGTTAGTATCTGTACCTGAAATTTATCTTTGAAGGAATAAAAAAAGAAATAAAGTACTGAGCTTTGTAACCACGGTGCTCGAGATTTACTTGTTGGAAACTAGCACCAGTTCCTAATTGTTCTTGAATTGGTTTTTTTCCGGATTAAAGCAAACTAAAGAAGACTCGCGTGTCAATAAACTACTTCTATTTATTTTAACAAATTCAATTCACAATTTAACTTGGTTTTGTAACAATTTTGTTTCAATTTTAATTTACTTGCACTACCAGTTCGCTCTCTTCACTGACTGACTCAAAATTCCTCATCCAGGTGACCGTTCGGATTTTGTCCGTTGTCTCGGGTCGTTGACCTTATGTTGGCTGTCACAGCTTTATCCGCGCGCGCGCAGATTGCTAAATTTATCCGCGCGGGCTGCCAGGCCTGTAGTTGGGTAATTCGCCGTGTTACAATATGCTTTCTGTGGCCTCTTGCCTCTCAGTTTGTAATGAATCCAAACAGGTCCGAGAAAGTCAACTCCTGTGTTAACAAACGGCCTTTCTGTTTGTACTCTATGCTTGGGGAGATTTCCCATGAACTGGCTTAAAAGTTTTGGTTTGGCTCGAGCGCAGCGGATACACTTTCCAACTATTGACCTTGCTGTTGTTTTGCCCTTGATAGGCCAGTACCTTTGTCGCGTGGTGCTCAAAAGTGTCTGTGAGCCGCAATGTAGATTCTCCAGATGAATGCGTGTCATCAATAGCCTGGTGAAAATATGCGCGTACGGAATTAACATTGGATGTTTTGCATCTGTAGCTAATTTGGAAGCTTCTAGACGTCCTCCGACTTTTATTACGCCCTTGTTGTCAATAAAGGGACTCAAAGAGCTGAGACTATTACTGTTGTCAAGAGTACCTGATTGATGAAGCTGTTTTATTTCGTCTCTGAATTCTTCTCCTTGAATTGTGCGGATCATGACGGTAAATGCATCTTCAGGTTCGTTGTCTGACAGATATTTTTGTTTTTTGCGAGAGCCTATTGGAATTTGACAGTTTCGCACAAATCGTAACATATAGCTGACGATTCGTTGCCAGCGACTAAATTTGTTTTGATGATCAATTGTGTGAATAAAGTGTGGGGTGTCCTCTGAAGCTGCCAGAATAACCCTTGGAGGTTTCTTCTCCAAATCAATGCTCTGCTTGATATACTTGGCCATGAGTTTTTTGGACCGTGCAGAAATAAAGGTCCATAAAACCATGTACTGCAAGATGTCAATCTCTCCGGTGGCATTCCTCGCGATAAAATATCGGCCGGATTCTGTTTTGAAGGAACATGTTGCCATTGTTCAGGCAGTGAGATTTCCTGGATGGATGCAATGCGATTTGCAATGAATGTATGAAATGATGCTGCTTCTGCGCTTATCCATGCCAATGTTATCTCTGAATCAGTCCAATAATAACATGAAAGGTCTTTAATATTTAGATCTGCTTTAACCCGGCTGACTAGTTCAGCTGCGAGCTTAGCTGCGCATAGTTCTAGCCGTGGAAGCGTAGTTGGCTTAGCTGGAGCTACCTTAGATTTGGCACAAAGAAGACGCACAATTCTCATTCCATCCTCATTGTTAGCACGTAGCTAAACGGCTGCTCCATATGCCTTCTCAGAAGCATCAGCAAAGGCATGCATTTCGATTGATTTAGGTACCCTTCCAGAAAACATGTGTCGAGGTATCTTTATGCCTGCAAGTGTTTTGAGACCTTGGCGGAATTGGAGCCAAGAAGAGTGGAGCTCCATTGGGAGCGCTGCATCCCAGTCAAACTTGAGGCGCCACAAATGCTGCTTAGCTATAACCACTACTGGACTCAATACACCCAGTGGATCAAATAGATGAGCAATATCAGATAGCACTGTCCTCTTTGTTACCTTGTTTTGCTCAGTGTATGTTGCTTTGATGCAAAATTCGCCTGATTTGGGGTCCAGATTAACGCTAGTGTCTTAATGGATTCTTCTGTGTCGTGTATGTCGAGTTGTATGGCCTTATCTTCTGTAGGAATAGATTTAAGTAACTGTGGGTGATTAGCACACCATTTTCTAAGCTTAAATCCGCAAGCATTTAACGCTTCCTGTAGTTGTTTCTGTGTTTCTATAGCTTCGACAAGACTGTCTGTGCCCGTCATTAAGTCGTCCACATAAAAATTGCTCTTACTGATTGCAGCAGCCAAAGGATATCTGGCTTCTGAGATATTTGCTAATTGTAGCAGACATTTAGTTGCTAGGTATGGCGCTGTTGTGGTGCCATAAGTTACGTTGCATAGCTCAAAGCATTTGATAGATTGTGTTGGCTCATCTCTCCACCAGATTAGTTAATATCTTCTATCTGCTGGGTCGACCATGATTTGTCGGTACATCTTCTCAATGTCAGCTGTGAATGCAAATCGTGGCATTCGGAAGCGAAGAAGGATAGTAAACAAATCATCTTGGACAGTCGGGCCTGTACACAATATGTCATTTAACGAGACATTTGTTGAGGTCTTACTGGAGCCATCGAACACCACTCGTACACTTGTCATGGTGCTGTCCGGCTTAAGCATAGCGTGATGTGGTAGAAAATAGTGAGGACCCTTAACAGTATTGAGATCGATTTCGCGCATGTGTCCGAGACTTATATACTCATTCATGAAGTTGTTGTATTGTATGGACAATTCAGAGTTTTTCGACAGTCGTCGCTCCATTGCCAGAAATCGTCGGAGTGCGATGTCTTTGGATACGCCAAGCTTATGTGGATCATGAAGAAATGGTAGCTTAACCACAAATCGCCCAGTGTGATCTCTTCTTACTGTTTGCGAAAAGTGAGATTCGCATATTTCTTGTTCGGCTGTGAGTCTTTGAGAAGGTGCTGTTGCCTCTTCTAGTCTCCAAAATTTTTCAACCTGAGCCTCTAAATTGGGGTCGAGACACCACATATTCTGCTTTGATGTGAGGTTCTGGGTGTGCTTCCTGCGACAATCCAACCAAAAATAGTGTTTTGTAGCGTGGGTAGGTTAGTTCCAAGCCGTATTTGCCCAATTGAAAGTAATTGGTAAAAAATTTCAGCACCTAAGAGCAGGTCTATCCGATCTGGTTTGTTAAATCCTGGATCGGCCAATTTTATGTTTGTTGGAATTGGCCAGGATTGAATGTTTAGTTTATATGCTGGCTGTTGAGTAGTTATTTGAGCAAGGATAAAGGCTTCTATGTGGGCTGAGAAGTCATTGATTCGAGACTGTACTCGCATGCTTATTCTGTGTTGAATGAGTTGCTTGACCTCCCCAATACCTTGAATATGCAGCGAATCTTCCTTCTTCTGTAAGTTTAGCTTCTTGGCCAACCTTTCGGTGATGAAATTTAATTGTGATCCGGAATCGAGGATCGCTCTACAGTTCACGGCATCTCACTTGTAGTCTAGGACCTCGATGAGTACAGTGCCTAATATGACATAATTTCTTTGCGACTGTCTTGCCTCTGCTGACAATATTACTGAATTGGTTCTTGTAGTAGTGTGACTCGTGCTTGGCTGTGCGGTAGACGAATTGACCTTATTTGATGTTAGGTGAGTTGTCTGATCTTTGTGCAGCAACGTGTTGTGTTTTCGCATACACTTAGCACAGCCTCTTGATAGACAATCTACTGCCAAATGAGTGCTCTTCAGACAATTGGTACAAACCTTCAACTGATGAGCAGTCTTAAAACGTTCTGATGGCTCTAGCTCGAGAAATTTTTGGCAGGCGAATAACCCATGATTTTTGTGACAAAGTTTACACAGTAAGGTCTGAGTCTTCATGTTTGAACTCACTAGGGACTGAAATTGTTGCTCCAAAAATTTTAAGAATTCCGCCATACGTTGAAGTTTTCTGGGAGCTTGTAGTCCCTGCTCATATATATTTCTTAATAAGCAAGTGTAAAAGAATTGGATCCCAAGCAGTCATCACTATTCCAAGATTATTAAGTGCCATTAAACATTACTTCGTTGTGTAGTGAAGTTTCTTTACTGCTGTGGCTGATTCTGACACTATGGTTGGCTGGGTTACTAATATGTCCAGCAGAGCTGTCGTTAACAGCCTGTTGTTATTGTAGCGCTGATTTAAAATTTCCCATGCGGCTGCATAATTTTCTTCGGATACTGATAAATGTCTAATCAGTAATTCAGCCTCTCCAGTTATGTTCGTTTTAAGAAACCAAATTTTTTGAGAATTCCCAATAGGTTGCTCATTCACCATTTGTGTAAACAGATCGTGGAACTGTGTCCATTTCAAATACTCTCCATCGAATTTTGGTAGTGCTATCTTGGGTAGCATCATTTGTGGTGTGGATATTGTGCTGCTTTGATTAGCATTCTCCATTGAGAGTTCATCGGATTTTTTTAATAACTGAATGGTGATATCTTGCGTAAAATCCTCTAAATTGCAATATTCTTTATCACTGTATGAGGTCATATCTTCGGCTTTCTCCCAAATTTGTTCGTTGATTGCCTTTATTTGCGATTAATACTCGTTGATTGCATTGATTTTGACTATGCAATACTGCTTACTCTGACCTTCAAGATTAATGTTTGAAAGTACTCGCTTCAACAGTGTCATTATTCCCTTCTGTCGTCTACGTAAACCTTCTGCCGTATTTAAGGAGGCCATGCTTTGATTGCCTTGGAATTTTGTGGGTACTGCTTGCTCCGAGGATACTTGAGATGGGCTTGAAGTGAATTGCTTGGTTTTTGGCTTGGGTGGGTTTTCTTTCATTCCCTGAGCCAAATTTTCTGATGCAGTTTTACTGTGAAGATTTTCCATGATCTCCATCCTGTACGCCTCATATATATTCTTTATTTTGTCATAATAACTATCCTTGTAGTGTGCTTGATCGAGATGACTACTGTACTTGTCATGTATGCTGCTATCGACGACATCGAATGCTTCCCATTGTTCGTCCAGTTGTTCCAATCTTCTCTGTAGGAAGGTAGGGTTTCTCTCCTGCTGGGTTTTTGATCTATAATCGTTGATAAGCCTCTGGATTTCTGCTCCAGTCTGTTCCTGTTGATATACCAACTGCTCCATTAGTATGATTCGTCTCCTGATCACGTCGGGGTCACCATATGTTTTTTATTGCGACCAAGTTCCTTTACTTGACCGCTGGTTCTTCCGTCGAATGTGTAAAGGTACCTAACCTTTGCACTGAAATTGCCTGCAGGTACTAAACCAACAAACTATTAAGAATCGATAAATTCTGTGATCAAGGTACTTAACCTGTATCACGAGCTTGTTTGTAGGTACTTAACCAACAAACTAATTATTGTCGATGATGATATAATTAAAAGACTTGCTTCCACTAATAAACTTCAAAGACTGAACCCTTTATTCAAAAACTCAAAATAATTTATATAAAAATGTGCTGCAGCTTACTTACTAAACTCACAGTAACAAAAATTGCTTACGCGTTGTGAAATTTACATTTTTCACCAAAGGTTTTCTTATGTACGATAATTTCAGTTCTTATGAAATGTTGACATTCTTGCGCCGCTTAAGCGGTGTAATATGTCGTCTGAAGAAGTCATCTGAGTAGGTATGCACATTCTGTGAGAACGCAAATTATTGTCGCTGTAAGAATTTGTCGATGTGCAATTATAGCGTAATTTATAATTTTTCGAGAAATTGTAAATTAGATCAATGCTTGATTTAATAAGATCATTGTAATCCCCGTTTTGACGGCACGTATCAAAAAATCCAAACGACAAAAGACACCATTGTGCTGCGGCATATTGCACTTCATCTCTAAAGACTATGTGCAAAAAATGCAACGTAGGGCTCTGCTTGGATTGCTTTGCAATGTATCATTTCATAACTATAAATTCATAATTGCTAAAATAAATACATATCTAATAATAAATAAATAAAGATTTACCAAAATAATTAAAATTTTATTTTTCATTTTTATATTCTTTTAGAATTCATACATTTATTTTATTTATTTTTTATTTTATTTTTTCAATTTATATTTTACCTTTTGGTAATATTCAGGTAAGCATCCAGTAAAAAATATGTCTGTACTTATTCTTTATTTTATTTATATATTTTCATACATGTTTACTATATATTTGAAATTGTTAGCCTACTTTATCAATAAAGAAGGAAAAACGTCAATTTCCCCGTGTTCGGACTAACGTTACACATATGTAACGGGTACTTCTGCGGGAACGAAGTCCGGGAACATTTTTTTGTATTCAGATTTGGATTTCTACAGCCTATATCACCTTCTGTATTAAATTTAAACCCTCTGAGTCAAGATAGATCCTCCTATTATTTCATAAATATCGTCATACGATGAAAAGGGCTTCAAGGAAGAGAGCTCGTGCGTTTATGTTTTTAAATATTTATAAATTTAAAAAATCACTGTTATATACTTAAAAATTACTCTATTTTATGTATTTGTCGAATATCTTCTAAGTATTAAAACTTTGTTAGCATCACGATGTACACGCGCTGAATAAAACCAGATAGGCAATCGCGTTCGTGTTGAATGGGTAAAAATCGTATAGGAAAACCGTACGGTTTTCTAAACGGCATAATACAGACAGTGGCGTACCTCGAGCTTTTGCTGCCTGGGCGGTCCCTTGCCGCCCTTTCTAAGTCAATCAAAATCAAGAGTGGTTAATGACAATTACGGAACATAAATAAATAAATATAAAAATATATTTCTTTTGTTTAAACAGATTGTATGCACATAATGATAAAATGTAAGTGTGTTTATATATTTTGCTTACTCTTTTATTAGAAAAGTCTTGAATAACATTTTCAAAATTTATATCATCTATTAGTTATTTTTCTATGAAGACTATCGTTAGATTTCGAAATCTTAAATCACTGAACGAAGATAATTTTTAATTAATTTTAGTTTGGAAAAGTTCTGTTTACTAGTAGCTACCCTGATGGCAAGACTTTCAACCTATATTTTTATACCCTAGATGAAATCATAGGGTATACTAAGTTCGTCATTCTATTTGTAGCACCTAGAAATAATGATGGTAGAGCAAAATGAATTGGACACTCACGTATAATATTGAAAGTTATTTTGATTTTTGCATGTCTATCCTTACGACAACTTAGAAACGTGGGTACTTAAAGAGCTGAAAGGCTTTAAAGAAAATATAAAATGGAGTTCGAAAATGGGACAAATCGGGTAACTCCTTCGTAGGGTTGCCATACAAAAATTTCGCTTTTCAAGATATATTTAGACACTGCCTGAGAACGCGACTACGTAGAGTGCTGAAATTTCGTATGGCTTTATAGAACTTGTAATTATAATTTAAAAAATGGGCTAAATCGGGCAACCCCTTCTTGGTGTGGCCATTTAAAAAATTAGGACTTTTACGTATATTGTGAAAACGATCAGTCCTAAATGTTTTTACAAAAATATGCTGACAGATTGAACGCGTTGACATTTGAGATTCGTCAAATTTGTTTTCAACTTTTTGTTATAAATTAGTTCGCATTTTTCGACTTTTTTAATCAACTTATCACGAAATTACTTTTTTGGCTGGAAAAAAAAAAAACAAAAAAATCGAGCAGCAGTAGGTACAACCTCCCAAATGTGAGGTAAAATTCATCGCGTTGAGATGAAATGTAGAAATTCGCCTAATTTTTTCTTCGCGAACGTCGCATGCGGTTGTAATCTAACACCCCTATACAACAAGTAGACATTCGATATTAATTGTCAACGCGCGCTACCCGAGTTACGCGTTTGAAAATTTTAATCTGACTCCCGTTTTAAAAGTATTTTCTTACTACTTCTAATTTCTACCACCAAGGGACGTATCTTTATGTGATTATCGCCACTTCCAAATTTATGGCGTATAATTATCATAATTATTTATTTTTGTTTTTATATTATTTAGACAGAAATATAAAAAATGCCACCGCAAAATATGTGCCGCCCGGGGTGGACCGCCCCCACCATCCCACCTTAGATGCGCTATTGACTATACCTACTGAAAAATATTGTTTTTGACTGCAGAGGTAGCTGCACTAGATCAATTAATTAGACAATCTACTTTTTTTTCGATTTTGAAAATATACATATTCTATATGGTTGATGGAGGGTTCAAGGAACTGAATGGATTTGTCACGTTTCTAATTTCTGTAATGTTTTAACGTTTCTAGAATAATTAACTGGAATTAGCAGATCTCCTGTTATATCTTGCATTATAATTTTGATTACGGTTTTGATTTGGTTTTATTTTGAGAAAATTATTACTTCTATAATTCAAGAACTCATTTGTGCTATGATTTCTATGCTCAAAATTGTTTTTCTTGCGATTTCCGAAATCATTCTTTCACATTGAAATTGTTGGAATCGCTAGATGAGTTTCTAATAACTATGGTAATATCTGTTTTAATCAGGGATTGACAACACCAAGGGCTCCAATACTCTTAGCTCTAATATATATAGTATATACGTATTTATTTAATTATAGCATCTATATATGATCAATTTATTTAACAAATTTATAAGAACTTATTTCTTGTTAGACAGTTTTAGTTTCCTAGTATTGAGTCCAATCTGAAATATAATTGACCCAACTTGTACCTTCAACCTTTTTATATATTCTCATTTAGAACTCTGGAGTTTCTGCATTGTAACTGTTGTTTACCCTTGAATTTTTGAAAATATGATCTTGTATTATGTACAATATCTGGAAGTAGATTTCTGTTTAGAATCACTTCATTATATAATATATTTCCATTTCACATTTGATTATATTCTATTTTTTCTAACAACGTATCTTATTTATATCCTATTATTGTTTAATTGTGGTAGTAGATACATAAGGTTTTTTAGTTTCTTTTTTAACACTCTCTCCTTGCGAGACGATTGAACTTTTAATCAGTGCGAGCCATGAATTTTATAAATTGCTTAAACATTGAATATGTTGTAATTTCCCCTTTCACAAAGCAGTTTTATTAGATATCCAAACTCACATGTTTCTCTTGCTATTTTCATCGACAACCAATGATATCAAGGTCCCAAAAGTTTACCTCTTTGATAAATGAAGATAGATATCCATAATATATATAAATTATTTATCTATCTATAATATACGTGTGTATATAATAATACAATATTTTTTTATGTGAATGCACCTTAATCTCATTATTATTTTGTTGCTTTATACTTTTTTTGTGCACCAGTTTTCTATTAATTCCGATTAATCTCGAATAATTTGCGTTTTAGCTGTTTGATTTAAAAAGAAATTTCTGTTCGATACGACTTTAAACTTTTTAGTATGGGCTTTGAACGATTTATGTGTATGATAAAGGTAATAAAATCATTTAAAAAGATAGTGAAATATATAAAAATATGGAAAAATGTGACTCAACATAGCAACACATATTAAACTGTAAACGCGATTGCGACTACCAAAAGCTTGTTTTAATGCTGGAAGTCATAATTTCCTTCTTGTTAAGTAGAATAGGTAGAAAAGAGATTAGATTTTATTTATATTTAATAATAATTAAAATACAATATTATCTTCTGATTCGTATACACTCAGTTGGGTACTGAGAGCTTTTGTCACCTGGCGTAATCCCCAATATGCCGCCCTTTCTAAGTCAATCAAAATCAGAGTGGTTAGCAATTCATACTGAACATAAATAAATAAAAAAAAAACAATTATTTCTGTTGTTGCTTTTTTATTAGAAAAATCTTGAATGACATTGTCAAAATTTATATATTATTATTTATATTATTTATATTTATATTTATATTATATTATATGACATCAAGCCGAACATAGTGCGAGTGCTCTCGCTGTCTGGTTTTGACGACTTTTGACAGTTCATGTAAAATATACATAAAAAGAAATTGGACAAGGGCTAATGGTGAAGTCGGCAGAGTCTACTGCCACCTCTGCGCTAAGGCCAGGCTGGGGTAGATCTAGGCTACGTTCAATATTCTTGCTCTGGGGCTTATTTAAGCTATTTATGCAGACTGGAGCTTATTTGCCTTGTAGGCAAAATGTTGTTTTGTCCCACAGAAGTAGCATTTTGATTAAATTTCATAAGGTAATAGTAACTTAGACACTTTTTGCTTAAAAATGTATATTAGGTAAGGTTAGGTAAAGTTAGTTAGTTGAAATTACGTTTGTAATTGCAAAAATGATAAGTTTCAGTCTATAATTTTTCGTGGTTTTGTAAAACTTTCGGGGGTTGGAACTTGATTAAAAAACGAGGAAATATTAGTTTCGGGCCAGAGAGGCTCGCAATTGGAGCTTTGAAAAAAATTGCTTGCACCAATTCTGAGCCCTCATTCAATTTTCTTCATGTTTACTAAAAACAAAACTATAAAATTTAAGAAATAATAAAACAGAACTATTATTATAATATTTCTTAAACACATATTTCATTAAGGTATCTGAAAACAATAAAAATATCATTATTTTTGAGTAAATTCTAAAATTTTCATATGAAATTTTGCAGACACGGTAATAATGTATTAATGTTGGAGCATTTTAAAAATAATGTATTTTAGAGGGAGTTACTCTTTCAGAGGGGGTCAAAAATCCAAAATTAATAAAAATTTAAGGTTTTTCTCAATTTTTTTAAATTTTAATTTCTTGTTTATTTCTTTGAAAAGCCCATTTAACATGTAATACCACTAACTTGAAATATTGCTCAAAAGAACCGAATCACCCGATTCCAGGTAATCAGCAAATGTGATGCGCAGCTTGTTTCCGTATAAATACAAAAAAAAAAAAAAAAAAAAAAAAATTAAACCTCACTATACTTCTTAGTTTAACAATGACTATTATATAGCCATAAAAGATATGGAAGCGGCATTTCAGGCATATAAACTGTGTCAGTCAGCGAAATTGAGACAGATCTATAGAGAGGAACGTAACACCTATAAATTCATTATTCAGCGACACGAGGTCCAAATCGCCCAAAGCATCAGACAGAAAATCTTTACTAGTCGAAAGAGTAGTAGAGTTTCTGCTCTCTTGTTAAAACAGTTAAAAACAATTTCACTAGTTCCTCGGTACTACCTAAAATTCATAACGGGGATGTGTACACAGAGGCATTGAACAATGCCAATTTGGTTGCAGCTAAGTTTGCTGCGAATTCAAAGACCTTTACATGTACGCACAAGGGAGCTTTCCAAAGTACTAGCGAGTCTCATCTCTAAGGCTGCTGGGCCTGATGATATTTAGCCCCTGGTATTTAAGTACTCCACCTCTTCTCTATATCTAAACTTCTACGAAACCTATTTCACGTGTCTTGCACACGTTCAGCCAATACCCATACCCAAAAAAGGAGAAGCAAGCGATCCCTATATTTATAGACCAATTGCCTTTTCTTTCAAAGGTTTTTGAAACACTCAAAAACACCCAATTGATGAAATATTTAGAAACCAATGACCTTATTAGCGATTGCCAATACAACTTTCGTGCCTTCCGCGCTACTGGAGATTTAATAATATTCCTTACCGATCGTTGGAATAAATGTCTCCATAATTTTGGTGAATCTGAAACTATCACATTACATATCTCGATGGCATTTGATAGAGTCTGGCATCCTGCTCGTTTAAGTAAACTTCAGGAACTAGGTCTAGACCCTCTTTTCTTAAAAATGGATTGCAAGTTTTTTCTCCTGCTGTTCAATTCAAGTTATATTGGGCGGAATTACTTTTGACCATTTTAAAATCTATGACGGTGTACCGCCAGGCTCTCCCCTACTACCTTCCTAGCTCCCATTTTCAATCCTATTCATAGTTTCGCAGACGACAATACCCTTGATTTCGTGTACTCGTTCGACTCTATAGCTGCTTCTCGTGGGAATGCAATAGTTGCTATAGCTATTCTACTATACTAAGTATATCCTTACAACAATACTTGTTTGAGGCAGAACAAATCGGGTCTTGTTTAATGCTTCCAAAACACAATGTTGTTTGTTATCACTAAAACGTACTCCAACACCCGCTAATCTTTAAAAATTGTTCCTTTAAAGCTTTTTTGTAAAACGCTAATCGTTTGAATTTAGTAAGGAGTTAATTATTTATAAAATATGGAAATTGATCATTATGTACGAGTATTAGCTTATTTTGTACAGCTTATAATGTAAAATTTGAATATATCTGAATCTATCATTTTTGCTCATAAAATGCATAAAAGGCATCGGGTTTCACTTAGTTTTGGCAAGACTAAAACTCTTCAAATTACTCCAACCTGCATCTTGAACTAAAGGGAAGTTTTGAAGATTTTTAATAGGAAGGTAAAAGATTAAGATAACTGTGAAATAATGGGAGACAAATTAAAAATTTACAATGAAAGTTACTAATCAATATAAATTGGTTTATTTTATTGAATTGAGAACGTATTTCGGTCAAAATTTTCGCAGAAATTTGCCCCATACAGCAAATAAGAGGTGCCAAATTCTATCTGTTAGCAAGAAATATCAACAAAATCAGAAACGCTAAACCAATTTTTAGGTCTCATAAGCAAAGTTCCAGTGAATCCTTAAACTTACAATTTCATGTTCCATAAACGATCGTGGTAAATATACCAAAAATATATTCGCCCTCTCCCCCCCCCCCCCCCCCTCTCAGAAATAGTACAATTGTCCAATAATAAGTTTTATGATTTCAAAGTCTCTCAAGGACAGTAGATCTGACATGCTTATGTGCATCCAAACTGCATGACAATACCATAAGGCATAAAGGACCTGCAAAAGCCATTTCTATTGTTTTTAGTGCAATATAAAAAAAAAGCATCCAATATAAATAAAACTGGCAGAGAGAAAAAATCACGAAGAATAAAAGAGAAAACACGACAGATCTGTTCTAGTTAAATTGGAAAAGTTATCTTTGATTTATGGGTTCGAGCAAGTTATGTGAATGTGACCCCTTTCCACCCTCCTCAAAGTTCGTTCAGGTATGTGCGGGCTAGATGTTGTCCTAGTGAATTCCAATGGCTATGAATTCTTCCTTTGGTTATCTATCTCAACACAATTAACTTTGCAACTTTTCAGAGGGCCCCCATAATTTTACTTAAACTAAAAGATTGGAAGGCTGAGCTTTTGAAATGAATTTAATTTCTCTGGTGAAGGGTAATTTTGTTTATAGAGAAAAACTTTTACAGAGTTATAAACTAAACAGTTTTTGAGGTATAGTTTTATGAACTGGAAGTAATAGTTATTGAAGTGGTAGTCATTTTTCGGATAATGTTTCATGTTAGAAGGGGCATCCCAAGGTCTAACCCTCCTCCCCAAATGGCCGAAAAAAATAAACGAATTATAATATAATGAAGTTGCTACAATTACTTATACATTTTTTCCTTAAGTTTTAGTAAATTTCGAAAAAATCGACTTAAATGTTTTCTTTAATTAAAGGGCTGTTCGCGTACTCCTCGTGCAAAATCTTTCTGGGTAAAAACGTACTCGTATAGTGGGAGAAAAGTGTAAAAAATATGGAAAATACCCAAACAGTTTTACCGCAATTTCGTTAAAAACAAGAAGAAGTCTGGAATGGCATTTGAGTTTAGTTTATACATAGTTTTGGTGAAATGTAAAACTTGGCGCGTTGTCTGATTTAGATTTAGAGGCTGTAGAGTACAGACTATAGAATCTGAGGTAAGTTAGGAAAACAATGTAGCTCAAGCAGGATTCAAACTCTGCAGCGGAGGCCTTACGCGAATGAATGGGCTTACAAATGAGGATTTAAATTTAAAAAAATTTAATTATATACCAAAGCATTTGGTTTTCAAAAGTTGTGTCTATTTTCATTTTCTTTATATTTTTTTTTGTAAGAACTTTTAAGAAAATTACAAAAGTAAAGAGAACTTGTCTTATGATAGCTGTCAGTTTTCCCTGAAAAAATGTTGCAGTAGCTGAAAATTTCGGGTTAATTCATACAAGAGGGGAATCTGTGACGTTTGCAAAATTTATGTGATTTTTTTTTGGACGAAAAAGTAAAGAAACACATTGTCTGAAAAATGAGTCCGCAAATCGGCCTAATGTGTTGGAAGAAGTATTCCGTGTACAGTGTAATTCGCAAAATGGCTTCAATAACATTAGCTTGCTTGCTATTAGCTGAGCCTTAACTAGTGTTAATAGTTATTATAAGTATTGATTTTTGCATTTCGCCGAAAAAGACATTGAAAATGTCCCTTATTTCAATTGCATATTTCTTAACTTTTTATGTAGTCCGCGATAACTATTTTTTATATAATGCATCGAAAAACAGATTTTACTTTTTTTAATAGTTGATAAGTGTATAAAATTGCAAAACTTAGCG
This sequence comes from Dioctria rufipes, assembly GCA_963924295.1. NCBI lineage: Eukaryota > Metazoa > Arthropoda > Insecta > Diptera > Asilidae > Dioctria > Dioctria rufipes. Next base: position 118,867,711 of record OZ002742.1, read on the forward strand.
AAACTAGTGACATGGGTACAAATTCAACGGCGAACTTCTGCCTAGGCAAACTAGGCAGTTGCCTAGGGGTCCCGTCAGGAGCCAAAGTTGTGTAAATAGAAAACATACGACAATAAAAAGATTAATTCACTTTATTGTTCCTGCACACAGGTGTGGATTTACCAATAAGCAGAGCAGGGCGGAAAATCTTTGGGAGCGAAACATTCTCAATTGATGAAATAAAAGTACACGAGATCGAAGTCGCACTATCCGGCAAGGACGGATTCAAAGTTACCGTTTTCAACGTCACTATCGACAGGTTGATTGCAAAACTACAAAAACGTGGTTCTGTTTACGAGAGCTTGGGTAAAAACTTAGACTTTCTCATGAAGCTACTAGCTTGGAATCTTAAGATATTTGCGAGGGTGCTTGAACTTAAAATCCTTCTATCTAGGAGATTAAGACGAGACTTTGGAAAACGAGTGTCTGTACCTGCAAGCTCATTTGTCGTCCCATTAGGCTACACGGAGAAAACAATTATCGGCCCTGGAGTTATACAAATACATCCTGGAATGAGGATTTTTGGACATATATCCAAATATGAAAATAGCGCTTCGGATGTTGTTGTGTACACCAGTGAAGAACTATTTAAGATCCACCACAGAGGAGACCAGGCCCGATTCGTTCTCTGTGCTGTACATAGAGTCAAAAATAATGAAGTCTGGGTACTATAGTTTCGTCCCTTTGCAGAGAAGAAATTTCGTCTCATGGCCTTCTTGTTTATTTTCTAAGGTCAATGTACGTTAAATAAATGAAAAATAACATTAACATTTTTCTTTCATTCAATTATTTAAAAAAGGGGACCAGACTCTGTTAACCGCCTAGGGGCCCTGGGTCTTCATGTCCGCGCCTGTAAAAATTACACAGGAAATAACTCTGAGCAGCTATCATTGATCGCCCATACGAGCAAATTACAATTGCTTTATTTTGAATTCGTAGTTAGGAAAAACTGGAAAGCATGAACAGAAAATGGCCAAAGTATCACTTCCTACGTCATGAATGTTTTAATTCTAATAATGTATTTATTTGGGTAAAATTGTAATAGATACATGTATGTATATTATTTACATGATGTTCTTTTGGATGATTTCTTTATCTTGACGTTTGTATTCATTTTATCTTGACGTTTATTTTCATTATTTTTATATTGCACATTGCAAATCAGTGAAAGCTAGTTTTTGGTCGTCCGATGTCCCGCGTTTTCTAGCATAAACTTGACCATGCACGAATTGAGAACGTTGCTCAACATAATGTCAGCAAAATTGAACGGTCTTAATATATGTTATTTTAATACGAGAAGTATTAAAAACAAAATTTACGAATTGAGAGAATTGAGCGCGTATCCAGACATGAAGCCTTGAGGGGGGGGGGGGGGGGGGCGGGCACAACTAAAATGTTCGAGAGGTTGGAACTAGTCACCTTAAACATTTTTTTTATCATATTTAATTTAGATATCACAAAACCCAATTTTTTTTTTGATTTGGAAAACTTGTCGATAATATTATCCATATCAATTTCGATCTCAGAGTGGACAGACTCATATCCAAATACTTTTCCTCGTGCAAAGATTGCAGAAATAGATGTGACGCAACCGATTCTGTCACGGGTGAAGTAAATGACTGAGAGTAAGAGCTTGCACCTTGATTCACGTTCAAAGGAAAGATTGAACCGCAAGAATCAATTCACCAATTCGTTTGGACCGTTGTCGGTGAATAGTTATTCAACAATTTGCAAGTGTATTTCTAAGAAAAATGTAATGCTTCCATACGAACGTAAAACTTTTGAACGTCTCCTTAAATCAGTGTTGCTATGAAAAATCAACGGGTGGCTAGACGTTGACTACATGGAAATAGGGTTCTACTGGAAGAACCGTAAAACAAAAACGACGAAAATGCCGCTGTCAAACTTCTAAAAGTACAGCGTCTTATGCGAATGCCAGAATTACGACGAGTGACGGTCAGCGGTCGACGAAGTTGCCGTTGGGATTGATCAATTTCTAATTTTGCTGTAGTCGCTGCAGTACTACTAACATTATCAAACGAATGAAATTGTTGTGGCATTTATTTCTGTTAAGGTTGTAAGACGTCGCGTCAGTTTCAAAACAATGAATTTTGATGAAAAATTGATTGAGGATCAGGATGAGCGAAATCATAAAATATATGTAAAGAAACTATATTTCTTTAATTAGTCAGTAAAACAGTGGCCATTGCAACTTACGTCTTCTCAAGTTGACAGAATTAATTAATTAATTGTTTTGTTTAAAAAAGGAATTCAGAATTTAAATAATAAACTTTAAATGTCGTTTCTTTGTTTGCAGGTAGGATAATATGATTTATATTATACGATGTAATTATTGTTGTGTGTAACTAAAAATTAAAATAAAATCTTTGTTTGCAGAGCAACGCAATTGTTTATTAGAAATTTACAATTCCTGATAAATTTGGAGATATTGTCTTACATATATATATACAGGGTGATTCAGAACAAGATACCTTCCGGTATACCACGCGATTCCTTGAGGTAAGCTGATCGAAAAATTGTTCCACATACAGGTGGATATCTTAATTACCAACTTACACAATTTACTAAATAGGTGTATTCCTTTGTAATCACATCAAATTTACATTTACCCAAAATATCATTGTCAACTACAAACCTTTGGTCCCCATAGAAACGATGTCCTAGTAATGCCGAAATTCGGGTGGATCAACTGGCACATATCGCGCACCAATTCCATTAGACTCTGCAAAGCTGAACAGGTGAAGAACTTGTGAAACAAGGTGCCTTCACCAGAACAAACTGTGCAGATCCTCTGAACCCGCCGGTCGATATGTGACAACTGATTAGGACGCATAAGACTGTGATGCAGCAATTTGAATGCTACATCAGCATCTTTATAACTAGAAGGATAACTGTAGACTACTCTGAAAGTTATCCTGCCCATCACGCACATATTCATCCCGAGGTATGTTCGCCATCTGTTGAATCCTGTGTAATCCGGAGGTCTTATTGACATAGGCACATCATGGAGCACACGTGTTGTAAGTGTGCTGAAAGGTGTGTGAGGTGGTCTGTTCAGAACGAAAGCATCTTCCAACTTAGTGCCAGGGTCACTGGTCCCAAGTTGGCGAAATCTCTCCCGCGCAGAAGCAGCCAGGTCGTCCAGTTGTGGAGTATTAGTGTTTATTCGACAGTTTCCAGAGATATCAATAATATCTCAGAGAACTGTCAGTGTATACGTGCCAGCTTGAAAACCTCGAGCATTACTGAACACTGAATCTATTAATTTAGGATTAAACCTGATTGGAATCGACCCGAATTGCGTGTACTGTAAAGCATTCCACTTAAGGTGATATGCTGGCCTGATTCTGCCCCAGGTCTGAATCGTTGAGATTATATCCTGTGGTCAGTCATGAGGATAGGGTGGTCGAACAGAGAGCAGGTAGTAATACTCCCCTATGCCGATTCCTCCCAGTACATTTACCCACAGCTGAGAAATCAAGATGTCTCTCTGAGAAAACACTCGTTGGAATGCACGCACTTGGAGACACCTTGATTTCACAACCAAGTTAGTGAGACCTAATCCAACTATCCTGACTGGTAGATAGAGCGTGCTTTCAGCAACCCATCGTCTTCCGCACCATAAGGCGTCTATCGTTTTTGCTTGAAGAAGACCTACAAAGCCTTCATCAAACGTCTCAGACTTTAGCAGATGATCGATGGACGAGGTAATCCAATAATTTATCACGACTGACCTACCCCTTAGGGATAATGGAAACAGTCGACTACGCCATGAGTTAACAGCTCTAGACAGTTTCTCAAGAGCGATGCGGCTATTAATTGATTTACTCTTCAGGCAAGTATTAGTCCATTGGATGTTCAGTGGAGTATCTGCATGATCTCTCCACCTTCCACACCACAAGCCTTGACTCTTGCTAAAGTTAATTTTACGTTCGCACTGTTCGAAAGCAGCACGAGCGACCAGAAAGCTTCATCTCTTGTCACGAAAATAGAAGGTCATCCGCATATGCCAACATAAGAGGTCTTACATTGGTATATGGTAGATGCACTGAATATTGTCCGAGCATTCGACGAAGATTCACCAGTAGCGGCTCCAACGAAAGATCATAAAGCATACCTGACAATGGACAGCCCTGTCTGATACCTCGATCGAACAAGATAGGAGACAGCTGATGCTTAATAAAAATCGCTGAATCTCTATACATTTTACTGATGATATCGAGCCTCCTGGGCGGGAACCCAAATGCCACGAGAGCAGTCAGGAGATACTCGTGCGAGACGCTATCAAAAAGCTTTTGCTGGTCAAGTGAAATCATGGCCATTTGTGTACCTGTCTGTTCGTGGTAGACAAACAAAGGTTTGGCTACCGTGATGTTGTCGTAGATACTACGACCAGGAACACAATAGGACTGTTCCGGGTGTATTACCGAAGCAATCACTGAGCGGAGTATCGACCCTAATGCTTTGCAGACGATTTTGTAGTCAACATTGTATAGGGTTACTGGCCTCCAGTTCCCCATCCTCTGCAAATCTCCTTTCTTTGGAATCAATCGCATAACAGACCTCCTCCAACTAGAAGGAAAGTCTGAATGTGTCTCAACCAACCGCCGAATTGAAGACTTCCAAAAGGTCAGGAAATCCCTGAAACGTATGATGAATTCTGGAGTCAAGCCGTCATAACCAGGTGAAGTGTGTCGCCTTAGATCCTTTGTCGCAGCGATCGTATCTTCCAATGTGATTACTGTTGTAATGATTATCCCGTGGATGGATGTGGTGCAACGTTTCTCCTTGTCTATGAGTGGCTATTGGTGTCAGAGACTGCCTTTCGTAGTGGGCGAGATTGCTCAGCCGAAATTAATTCTGGAGTGCAGGCGAGAAAGCTCAGCCGATATTCGCACGATTTATGGCGTCAAAGACTGCCGAAGTTATTAGAGAGAGGAATTGATATCAAAACACTTTTCTTCTCTAAAACGTACTGTCTTTATTTCGAATCAAGTTCTATATATATATATTTAATCGCTACCCCTACCTAGTGTATAAATCTACCAATTAGTTAATTTATTGCAATATAGATTATTCACCCGGAGTAGCGCAATCAATATTTCCAAATCAATATTAAAATTTGGCCATGTTGCACATTCACAACATTTCCCACATTCGAGTTCACTGAGGTCAGTGTAATGCATGAATGGTGTGAAATGCCGTGTCAGCAAACTGGCGTGTGTCGCACTGGGGTGCATTGCCCTTGTCATTACAATAATTTTCATGAATGGAAATTATGCATGAATCATAATAAATGTGATTATGTTTTTGCATGCTTGTTCTCATTCTTTTGATTTCAAAGTTTTTTGTTGTTTTTAGAGCGTGTGAATTTGATGAAAATATTTTATTGAAAATATTTGATTGATTGGTATTTGATGCGCTACACTGTATCCAGAATCTCCTTGCTGAGAAAGTGGGAATATTCTCAAAAAATTCATGAGTGGTCGAGGATGTTGTCGACGTCGATTAAGAGTAGAGACTACTGTAGTAGTCTCGAATATAATCAGATAGCTGTTGTCCGTTGAGGACTTGTCCAGATTTATCAACTATCTATTCGACTTCACAAGAAGCATTACGTCGTCTAGTTGCCTGAAAGAAGTACTCGGTTGGAGAATCGCCTTCCCTCAGCCAGCGTGATTGGCTGCGCAGCACAAACTCCAAGCTGCGCTTGCAAGTTTGTGCTGCCAAGCGTTCCAAGAATCAACTCCGGCTGAGTTGGGAGAAGAACTGCCACCCGAGATACTTCGGCCGACAAGTTGAAACCTTGATACCCACTTCGATTGAAATTCGTTTCGATAAAAAATCGAATTTGGTACTTTCCAACATCCCACCATTGACTAAGAAAAGGAAAGTCAACTTTCCTCTCTTGCCAATCGTGCTAGAATTCTATGAACTCATTGATGAACTGCTCGGAATTCAACAAACAGTTGTTGAATATCCAATATGCAGTTCTTCTTTCAACTAGAGTGCTGGTTGCCACTATAAGAAGATGATGACTAACGGAACACACTTCATGAGTGACACAAAAGAAATGTTCTAGTATTCCAGGTGAGACGTAAAGTTTATCAATTCTGGAGCCTGCGAGACTTCCATGCATATTTCGCTAGACCCTCGTGTATGATCTAGTCGTAGGATGTATCCAACGATAGATATGCACGAGTCTGAAAGCACGGACAAAATGCCTCAATCGAGTAGCATTGACGGAGTTGATCTCAGCTCCGGAATGCCCATCCATTGAGGGATTCAGCGTGCAGTTGAAATCACCTCCGAGGATAGTTTCGCCACTAAAATTCACCAGACAGGATTGAACACTATCAAGAACTTGTCTTGTAATGTCCTGGTCATGAGGAAGGTACACGTTACTACCTTCATATGTTTGTCTTGAACGACAAAGGCCAAGCAAGAAGCGAAGCCTGGGAAGATATCTGTATAGACAGGAGACGATAGTGTAAATTTGTTGGATACAATGATTGCCACCCCTGAGCCTCGACGAGGCGCAGGTGTGGCAAACATTGCATAGCCAGTGTGTAAATAAGCATAACGCTCAAGTTGTGTATATGAGTCTTGTGTAAAATTCATCTCCTGTAGAAGAGCGATGTCTATATCGAACATTTTGACATGTTCGATAGTGCTGTGTAAGCTTGTGTGTGCATTTAGACCCCCGGTATTGATAGAAACTGTCTTGCACATTCAAAGAGATGAAAAGCTCAAACGATGAATGTGCGACACTGACGAGGAGAATCGGCCAAGCAATGCTCCTGAATCAGCTGCTCCACCTTACTATGAAGTCGATCTAACCGAGCTGCATCGTTGTACTTCCTGTTCATCTTGCACTCCTGTTGTAGGAGTTGAAGTTGAGGAAGTAACAACTCTGGCCTCCCCAGCTCCTTTACAAGAATACTCTAGATTTTATCTGAATTCTTTTTGTACTGGAGCTGGGCAAGAATTCCGGAGATCTTCTACCTAGGAAGGGTCTTCATCCCCTTCGAGACTTCAAATTGGCTACCAGTCGAAATGATGCTATCACACGACTCGTGGCGCCCGAAGCTCGAGAGACCAGTCTCATTTAAGCCGGTCATGTCGCAGTCCGAAAGCTGTTCGACAGATTCTCCCGCCTCTCTCACAACAAACTTCGAGCCGCGAGTTCCACTATCGTCCTCCTCCGATTGGGGCCGTTTTAATGCGACTGGCTTTGCTGGCTCTGGAGGCGGCAGCATCACCCGGTCGACTTTCTTCCTCCTCGTCCTCTTTTTCTTTACTAGATGGTTAGTCGACTCCTCGTCGGAAGTAGCCATGCTTGCACGTGCCGACGTGGCGCCGTTTACAGCCGTAATTGTTTTTGTCTCTAAGACAACTTTAGGCACTTTAGCCACTGGCTGCTCCAAAATAGCAGGTTGACTGCTAGCTGAAGATTCCTTCTCCAGAGCCACTACTATAGCAGTGGTTTCCATCGAGGGAACCCTCGGTTCAGCCTTCTACCCGCTTCTCTTGGGGCGTCAGAAATAAAATGTCCTACCAAATGGCAGGCATGGCATTTTGCTTCGGTGCTCACGTCTATCCAGTACCTCGAGCCGGATATGCTCAGGTAAAAACCTCTTTGAAGCGTGCACTCCTTATTTAGAGTGATGGAAGCCTCCCGGCTGGTACCGAAAATACCCCGCCCAAGATCCTCGTCCCCAATTTTAATGGTATTAGCGCGAACGCTACCATGAACCTTCCCAAATCTCCCTAGGAAATTCAGGATGTCTTCATCACTAGCTCGCATAGGGACCCATGAAAACACAACCCTCGTGGGCTTTTCCCTGACTAGGAATGACACAAGGTGTCTACCATCCACCTCGATGCCCGCAAGCATAAGCTTGGTAGCACTCTCGAGGGTCGTGGTGTACACCTCAACCATTCCTCCGGCTATTACTCCCATGGAGAATAGCTCCTCACGAGAGATGACCTGGAAGATCGATTTCAGGTATGCACTCTGAGGAGATCTATTGATGTGCTCGAGCTGCATACCGTAGCTCTCATCCTGCCACCTTCCGTCGAAAAAAGCCTGTAGACCCGCACCGGTCTTAGGCCGAGGCTTACCTGCGTCCCATGAGGCTGGACGAGGAGTGATGCCCTTACCTAAAATTTCTAAGGCTGACTGACTCTTGGAATTGCCACTTACCTACGCATAAGATATCCCTGGAACTAACGCCGGGGACCGTGGTGCTGCTGAACTCACTGCTGTTTCTGCTGGTGCTGATGGCTGCTTCTCAGAGGCATTTGCTTTCGCAGAAAGCGGCGGCCTCATTATGACACTGCTAGGCTTTGGCGCTGATGCTGAAGTCGTTATCACAAGCTCCGATAATTTCGGAAGCTGTGCTCGTATTACAGGTGCTGCTGGGCTAGCAGCCATTATAGCAGTTTACGTTCCAGGTAGTTCTGGGACAGCATCCGCTGCCCTGGTTGCAGTCTTCTCCACGGAAGTTGACTGAACCTCCTGTTTTCTGGCCTCTTCAGTAGGGCCATTGATGGCCTTTTCTTTGGGCCCTTGGTTTTTAGATGAAGAAGAAGAAGACTTGTTACTCTTCTTCTTCCTTCCATTTAGCTTGAGGGGATCATCCGTCCTCCCAGAATCAGGTTGTATAAAAAGGACCATAAATTCATCTCCAGGTATACTTTAAGTGAGCAACCTAACAGTTGGGAACTGTAGGGAGAGATGTGGTCAAATCTCCTAAGCCCAAAAATAAATCGAATACAATCATTATATGCAACATTAAGCTTGTGGGAGCAAGCACTATCTAACTTTGGGTAGATTATGTTGCCAGATATGAAGTAAGGTAGTAATAGACTCTTTGTCAATCGCGACCGCATCTCCCTCGACACAGTTGTCTAAGTCCGCCATAGATATCACGAAGAGTAAATCTGATGTGGTTACAGCATTTTAAATTTGAGTTGATGGCTATTCCTAGACTTATTGCAGAGTTGACTAAGATCAAAGGAGAATTGTCAAGCAGAGTACTGGGAAAGTCATTTGCACATAGCTTGCTGCTATGGATAATCATGTAATTTGATTTAATCGGATTCAGACTTAGTTGGTTCAGTGACGATCATTTACTTATTTCGATGAGGTCACTGCTGAAATGTGAGAAACAGTTCTTTACTAGCGCGATCGGCCTACTGAGGTAAACCTGGACTTCATCGGCATACATGTGAATATCAACATCATGAACCACATCAGGAACATCGTTTTTAAAGATGCTGAAATGTAGTGGGCCAAGAATTGATCCCTAACGAACACCGCAAGCTACTGGCAAGAATCCTGACAAGGATTCGTCGATCTTAACTTGTTGGTATCTGCCTATCAAGAAGCTACAAATGAATCGAGCAGCGGAAGAGGAGAACGCAAAAGAGATTAGTAGTTTCTGCAGAAGAATGTTATGATTGACTTTATGAAAAGCTTTGAAAAAATCAAGCAGGGCCTATACACTAATAAATCCCCTATCGAGCGCTGCCCGCAAGTCATCTGTCACCTTCAATAGAGCTGTAGCGCAGCTGTGCTTAGGACGAAATCCCGGTCTCAATCTGGTTAAAAAGCATCTGGGAATACATTATTCTTTCCAGTACTTTTGAAGGGAAAGCCAGATTGCTTATTGGCCGAAGATCATTCATATCAACAGGTGATGATGTTTTATGTAAGGCCAATTCTGTAGCCAATTTGCAAGTGCAGGGGAAAACAGAGCGAGTTAAACACGGATTTAGGACATAAGTTAAATGGTCAATAATTACGAGTAATAAGATTTTAAGAAAACGGGGAGAAATTTCATCGGGTTCAGTTGATTCGGAATGAATCAACCGAATAGCATTAATAACATCACATGAATTTACGGTCTTGAAAAAAAATAGAGTTGACGCGAAGTTATTATACATATTAAGAATAGGGAGAACATTTGCGGGAAATCGGAATTCCAGTTCGTTAATTTACCATAACAATCAGCAATCCTGAGATTACTCCAGAGTTTCTTCGATGGAAGATTTGGATATAATGTGTTCGACAAATATTTTTGCTTAGCCTTCCTTACTGCTAGAGTAACTCGGTTGCGTGCTGTCTTAAACAATTGCTTTGTATACTGGGATCTAATACGCCGGTGAAGTTGATAATAATATTCCCTTTCTGAAATTAAAGAAGATATGTTAGGGGACACCTTTATTCGTGTATTTACAATGGGCACATGACGGTCGAATAAGTATTTAATAAACTCGTTGAAAATTTGGACTTGTACCTTGACGGCTGTGCTTGTAGAAATGGTACTCCAATTCAGGAGACTGCATTCGTCAAATATAGTCGACATATCAATGTTCTTAAAATCTCTGTATGAAACAATCGAGAGCTCAGCCAGCAAAAGCTGAATGTCATACGTCACCAACAAGATGTCATGGTCAAGGAAACTTGGTGGACTAATCTGGTTGTAAAAGCCATTGCGATCCAAATTGGAGGTTAGGAAAGGTCTAGCAAAGAGGGATGAGTTGTGTTCATATATTTTGGTAGTGAGTTTATTATATTCAGACAAAGCTACTGTACCATGGAATGAAAGTTGGCAGAAATTGAAGTTTGGTGTAAACAATTGACGTTGAAATCACCTCTTGCTATAACATGATTATATTTGTGAACCCAACTAGAAATAATGGTCTCAAATTCTCAAGATTCATCAATACTAAATAGTGTAGGTGAGCAATATACCGATGAGAGAACACATTTTTCAACGCCTGTAAGGATGGAGAGCCAATAATCTTAGTCTTATAATTATTTTTTACATATATCAGTACACCTCCTCTAGTTCTGTTGCAGCGAACATTACGAAATAAATTGTACCCATCAATAAATACAAGGTTGGAAGTAATGTGATCCTTTAACCAAGACTCAGTGACCTGAATTATATCCACATTAGATTGCACAAAAATTTCTTTCAATTCGTCGATTTTATTTTTTACACTCCTCGCATTCAGCAAACAGGCATTTAGACCAGCAGCACGCCTGCAAAAAATCTCTAACAAAATTCTTACAGATATTCTATTAGGGCAGAGGTCGTCGAGATCAGTTATTCGAATAGGTTTATCATTTTCATTATGCTTGATGTAAACAAAACCGGTACGGTAAGCAGTGTACAAAGAACCCTGACCACGCATTCGCTAGCAGCACGCAATAAAATTTGGTTTTTAGGTGTAAGACTTTCATGCGTAAATATTAATCCCTCTAACCAGAACCCTTTAATATCTTTTAGCTTAACTCCTCCATATTTCTTGAAAGTTGAAAAAAATGAACGTTGTTCATTCATACAATGGAACTTCACCAAAATAGGAACCAGCCGATCATTCTTATTCTTTATTTTATTATGTAGTGGAGAAAAGGGTCGATACGCATTCGCATAAGTTGAAAGATTCTGACCAATTTTAGCAGAAATAGCTTGCAGAATTTGAAGGGGGTCTTCGCCATTCTTGTGTTGGATGCGTCTGATAACCGCATCTGATAGACGTTGAGTGCAAAGAAGATCATCGTTCTTAATTAAAACGGTAATGTAATGCTGTTCTAGTTCTACATACTTAATTTCCAACGCTTCGAGATGGGCCTTAACGGGATCAATTGCAGCATCTACCAATTTGGGATCGGCGCAGGTTGGGCATCTGGGCGCATTCCTGCAATTCGTCTCGTGGTGTCGGAATTGGTAACATGTCCTGCAGGGGATTGATACCATCTGCGAACCGGCAACTTGAGGTGGAGGGAGAGGAGCGGTCAGAAGATATTTGTAATGCTCCAGTCGGGACTTTTTCATCCTGGGTATTTCCTGGGCGCGTAAGTTTTCTAACACTCATCACTTTTATTTGTTTCTCAGATTTAGGATTTCTGCTTCAGTGAGGCTAATAAGTTTTGGGGCATAAGCGGTACCTCGGGAAGAATGCAGTTTTCCGTGGTACTTCACCTTTACGTCTTACACTCCAATTTTCGATAAGTGCTTCAGCTTCCCTGGATCAGTCTAAGATGGAAGGAAAGTAGTTGTCATCGTATAGAGCTTTGCATGCTCTGACCTTGGGGACCATACGCTTGTTTGTAGAAAAACGATTAAATAAAGATCGGAGCTTTCCTTAAGAAATTGACCTAAACATTACATCACAGACCCTATCAAAAACAAAACCAGCTGCAAACCTCCAATCAGCTGTAAATTATCTCCAACTTAAGAAACACGACACCTGTTTAAATTTATCTGACTATGTAGAAAATCAATAAAATAGCTTAATTGAAATGGGCAAATTACAAAATTTTGCACAGGTTAAATTAGTAAAGCCGTAACCCCAAAATGAAATTTCTATGGCCTTGATAGTTGCCAGTAGCTGCATTAACATCATTAAAATTGCATTAAAATTTGCTAGCAGTGAAAATTAGAATCCAGATTTATCTCTAAAATCTTTAAATTTTTAAAATTTGGACCACCTCCCCTTTGACAGACATACATACGGTACTGACGATTAACATTTAGTGGATAAAATATAAAAAACACCGGTATAGTTTTTAGGATGGGCACTTGCAAATTGGAACTGAATTTTTTGTTATTCAATTCTCCATGTGTAAATTTGTTTATCTTATACCTTAGATATAATTGCTTAAAATTATAGAAACATAAATACTTCCGAATATCTATATTTTTGTGGTTCTTATTTTCATTAACGCAGGTCAATCCATTCGGTTGCTTTAGATATGTTGACAAGAATTTTGTAAAATTGATAAAGCAGGTAATTATTTTTCTTTCTTCGTAGGTTAATAACTAAGATTTATTTTTTCTTTCGAAGATATGAATTAATTGAAATACTCAAATTGTCTACTTATACTATTACACTTATACTTCGCTAGTCAAAGGAATAACATGATGTAATTCAATCTAGGATATATGCATAGGTTAGACAGCTCAGAGTCATTTCGGATTACAGCAAACAAAGGAGCAAGCTCATGAACTTATTGATAGAATAGTGCGTACTAGTTCTAGTGTTAATACAAGCCGATTCCATAAAGATTCCCTACAGATTAAAATCGGTTAAAGGGCGTCGATTATTATCTAAATATAATCGATTTTCTCTTACTCGATTAAAATCGATCGTGATAACTTTACAGCGTTGGCAGTGGTTTTGTCTCTTATTTATTAGGTGTACCATTTGGTTCGAAACTGTCACTACAAACATGGATGGCACAAGAACGAGATGTCGCATAGCATACTAGAGCAGCGTATACAGATTGTGAAATGGGTAGTGCATTCTGGAATGGACCATAACATGTTTTAGAGCGTGCCGAAATCAAATGTTTTTATAATATCAGATTTGTATACAATTGATCGAATTCCTCAACACTTCAGATACGAAAAATTATGAATCAATCGACGTATACATCATTTCAAATGTAGTAGTTCATTCGGAATGAACCACCTAGCTATACAAATTTTGTATACTTTTTTGGTACTGCATGCGACATCTAGTTCTTGTGCTATCTATATAACAAACTAACTAAAATCTCTATTCAATTCTATTCAATTAGTTCTCTGCCTTCCATAAAATGGGGTTGCTAGGATGCTCTTAAAGTTACATTATAATTAAATTTGTATTACATGAAGGAGATTTCTCGTCTAACAGACTGAAATTTATTGAAAATAATTACAATAAATTTACAAAATGCATTTTAAGTGCAAAAAGAAATATTGAACTTTTCGACGCAGCGTATTTATTCAATGTCAATAAAATGTCAATATAGAGAAAAAGCTAAAATTTTCTTTTCAGGCCGCCTAAATTTGCTACATTGTTCCTTAAAAATTTTATTTCCAAAATGTATTAGCAATGCTAGAAGATATTTATTTATTATTTATTTTACTTAAACCTAATTTAATTATGTCAAAATTTTTGATAAGGAAGGACGCAAAACGCATCACATTTCATTGGTGGATGGTAGGAGTTAGGTATGAAAACATTGCACAGAGCGGCAAAGATACGAGGTGGCAAAGTAAAAATTCGGAAAGAGCATATCGAAATCTATAAAAATACCAATTTCCAAAACTCTCGGAAAACTTTCCCTTTTTGAGCACCAAATGATAGTACTATAAGGCCAATAATGGTTCAAAAGACACTCAGGTACATAAAATCATGGCTGGTGTCAATTTATAGAAACTGCCTTGAGCTTGGTTACGCATCTTAAATTTGTCAGATAGTGAAAGTAATCTTTATGCCTAAGGCTCGTAGAATCGGCCATGCTGAGGTGAAGGAGTAAGCTAAAAGTTTTAGAAAAGCTACGAGACGAATATATAAAGGCAGCAGGTTCCGTCGTTTCTTAATATTGTACTAAAATGTTTATACGTTATTGTTGAAAACTTTTAAACTAGCTACTACTACTATAATTTTTATAGTATTTCCGACAATTCCTTTACATTCTGGGCAGAAATAATCTATTATCTGTTTTGAAAAATGTTGATTATACATTTCAAGGAACTCTTATTTGCCTAATATCTCTTTTGACAGAACAAAATTAAAAAAAATAAATAAATCTGTTGACAGAAGTAGGCCTGAGAAAGAAAAATGTCCAACGTTGAGCAAAGCGCGCCTTGCGACTAAGCCTTGAGGCTAGCTGCTAGACTTCGTTTTGTGTTGCCTCATTAAACAAGCCACGTTGGAAATTTTGACAACGCCTCGAAGAAGCTTCGAGGCCTAGAAAGGTTTCGCAGGGTAACTATAGCTCTACCTATATCAAAGGTAAATCAGTAGAGTCTGCAAACATGAGTGCATGTAATTGAAAGGCACCTGGAACACAAGGAATACACACTGGGTGCATTCCTGGATGGCGAAGGGGGCTTTTAATAATGTTAAGACGTTTTTAAATATCAAAATGTGTCGAATCTATCCTCGAAATGGAGGCAAGGAGAGAAAACAATAGCCAATGGAAGGCTGTAATGATTATCTATCTAATAAATTTAATATAGTTATAACAAATTATCTTGTTGAAAAGTTATAGGGTGATTCATAAAAATTAAGAAACATTTTCTAGTCTAGCATCTCACAACCGGTTGGAGCGAGGCGCCCATCTATAAAGATTTCCTTCTCTTTAATTCAAGATTTACAGTTGCCCAGTTGTCAGCTATTTGTAACACACCCTAGACAGTATTTACTTGCGGATAATTTCTGAAAAAGTGTAAAAAATATTCTACTATGTGAAAACTCGATAAATCATTCGTTTGTTGCTCAGCCAACATAAAATTGAAACTATCAACTTAGGTTATAATTAGCGGATATTTAGTAGGTACATATATTTTCATCGGCAATCCAAAAAGGGAATCCATTCACATCTTTTTACTGTTTTAGCTTTAAATTCTTCTGCCAATACTTAAGCAATTCTCTTTTCTCAAAAATTTATTTCGAGATCATATTGCATTTACCGGCATGTAATAAACTTTGTATGTTCCTAAATAAATTTATTGGGAAAGTTTTATAATCGCTAGTACACTTCCAAAATAAAATTTATATGCGACCAAGTTAATCAAATACTTCAAGTCTTTTTGGTGTAAGCTCACCGTCACATATTCACATACATACCGTATCTTCGAGTGCACACAAGCCCTAACGAGATAAGGAACTTGTTTTATTAAGGAATATTGAATTTTTGCCAGGGTTCATAGATTTGCCTATAGAGATAATGAATTTTTCGCACGAGTTGCCAGATGGTTTTCCCAAAAAAAGCCTTGAAGTTGATCAGTTCTTTGCCATTTCAATGTTTTAGCTTGTAATTTAGTTAAATCTTTTCGTTTTTTTTTAAATTTATAATTTGTGTATTGTATTTCTTCCTCTTATGGCTAATTTTACACTCTTGTTATTTTATAGAAAATATGTAAAAAAAAAGAAATACTTTTGGTCTGGCAATACCATTCAAAGCTCCCTGTATGTATTACAACTTGGGTTACTTAATTTCGTAATTCTTGGATGAGTGTCACCCGATATAAGCAGCTTTTCCACCCCATCGCCATCTTTGCTCCTTGATATGAGATAACTTGGGTGAGTAGGTACTGCCTACATACAAATTTTCACAGAAGTATCACAAGCGAAATGTCTATTAGGGTTTAAATAGCATTGCCAGAGTATCTATGACAAGGGGAGGAAATGGGGGAGCAAATATATATGGTTTTGGATATAAAAACATATAGGTGGATGGACTAATACACACAGCAAATTCGAATAGCGTAATAAAACAGGGGATTTAGAATTGAATTCGATTTTAGAGGTCGGTTCATCATTGCTGTCGTTAGATTTGATGGTTATCAGACCTTCTCTTTTCACGTTAAAATTTCTCTGTTTAGTTGGCATTAGTTATCTTAATTTGTCTAACTAAATTTATCTTTTCAAAGCCATGCAAACTTGTAGCTTTCCATTTGCCAGATTTAATCAATTCTTCAGTTTGTCCTGTATCATTTACATGGTAATAATTGAAAAATTATTTGATTTGCAAAAGGAAGAAGAACCGCCTTCCATAACCTAAATGTAGACAGATCCAGCTTTATCACTTCCTTTTCCTCCATGAAGACAGTCTCTTTTTTTCTCCTTTTCAATTTAAATTTGATTAGGTTTTTCCCTTTATGCTCATACATTTCACTTTACACAGCAAAAATTGGGGGCGATCAGTTGATTTTATTGTGATAACAAAACAAGTAAACAACTAAGCCAAGGGGGATGGAAGCCATTTTGTTTTGGTGCTGTAAAATGTGTCCCAATCCTCACACTACTCTGAACAGACTATACCTATATATCCATATAAACATATATATTTAATGCTTCATGAGGAGATTCTTTTATGTTATACTCGTAGTACTCGCATGGAATTTTCTTCTGGGTATTTCTACAATTTAGTCAGAGTTTGCAGGGTGTATCTCTGCATGTATAGAATCGGATTTACGGGCTTCTAAACAGGAAAAGGAGTCCAATAAGAAAACTTAGAGAACGAGATGAAAGATATTTGAAATTCACCACTCGAGGAGAATACCTAGGAAAGATATGTGAGAGGAAAAGTTATTTCTACTTGAATCTTGTCAGGCTCGCGCTCTAGATGTAAGATTCTGTATGTGTTTCTTGTAATATGTTAACTATTTATCGGGCTGTATGTATACTTACTTTATAGTATACAGAAATATGGGGAAGAAAGTGATAATTTGGGAATTATCCACCTTTAACTGTGGTGGCTTGAGTAATGACCTCTAAGAAAACTGAAATATGTGTATAGGTTCTAACTAGAGAAGGTTATGATAATAAGGAAGGGAATATGAATATATATTTTATTATTGCTTCTTCATGTGTCATAAAATGGTGGAAGGAAGCTTTGCAACAGATCGAAATTTTATTTTTATTATGCTTGATGAAATCGCAGGGCATTGTTCTAATGTTTATAATTGTACATTGAAATAATTATTATGATATATATTAAGTGTTCTGAATTCCTATGCATAAAACTAAGAAAAAATTAAGTTTTTGTATGCGCGTCTATCATACATGGTGTTCTGAAAATAATGATAAATAATTTAAGAGTTTGAAATAGAGCTGATGAGCTGATTTGCAAATGTTATGTGCCATTTTTTTCATTTCGAATTGCGTTAATGATATTGGACATTTAACCATTTTCACATAAATTAGTAGGTAGGTACTCCGTTATACATTTTTTGAAAGGACGTGACACGCGACCTTACCTGGACCTAGAATGCAAGGACGTCTAAAACTAGACATCTTAGTGATGTGTATGTGGACTGCAAATTGGGCTTAAAATTATAACCTATTGTTGAAGCGATTTTCGGAGTAAATTAAGATACTTTAAAGCTTTCATAAAGTTTGGGTAATATATCTAAACTCGAAGATTTGGACTTGTTTCCGGTTAGTCTTCTTAAACGTATTTTCGATACTAAACATATTTCCTCTGTCGATAAGAAATCTGTCTGAATAAACGAAACAAATGTTTTAACTCTGAAAAAACAAAATTTTGTAAATTATTTATTATTTTCAGAGATCCTTTTCGGTACTATAATAAGAGTTCTATATCCTGTATTTATGTGTATACCTATTCTTAATTATTATTAAATAAGACTGAGAACGAATGAAAAGACACCAGAATGGAAGGTAGATGAGAATCTTGGATCAAAAGGTCATTGTAAATTTCAAATCAGCCTCACCTAGACCTTTTATGGTACATTGTGATACCACTTTATTGGGACTCTGTCTGAAAGAGATATCTAAAAGCTACAGGGTGCAATGAAAGAAACCACAAGAGTTAATGAACCTTACCAGGTCCTTCAGTTCATAGAAAAATTAACTCCCAAACGTATTGCTCCTACAGCTTCTGCAGAAATCATTGTATGGAGCTTGCATGCGCTCTGCGTGTTTGCCAAAGAGGCAATGTCCCTAATAACTGCAGTAAGATTACGCACATCATTTTTTCGAAGTATTTCGTATAATTATTCACATCATTAATGCTTAGAATCATTTAAGATATGTACTAATTCAGTAAACATTATTCGGTGGAACCAATCACACTGTTCTATAAACAACTTTTGGAAGAGTAATTTTGCTAAAAACAATTATTATTGTCCATCTTACTCTTACTTATAAAGTTGATGGGCTGGACAAGTATCGACACTCGGCTTTGATTACCATAATTCGCAACGTATGGTTCGATGTTTCGCATGTACCTATCGCATATGAAGATCAGGCAGGATGTCAAAGATACGATGCATATACTGTGATTCCACACTTTCTTAACCCTCGAGCTACTCTTCCACTGTAATTAGCTGTCATTTTAAAAATTTAAATGCCATACCATTTATCGATGTATCGAATATAAAATATCAATATTGGCTATATTTCTGAAGATGAAAATCAATGTAAAATCATCGGATATTTTTTAAGAAATATCGATGTTATCAATATACATCATGTACAAGTTTTTTATGTTATTTATATTTCAAGCATGTTAAATAAACTACCAATCATTTACTTCAACAATTTTTATAATCCACAAAATTAAGATTATACTAGGTATTAATAATATCATAATAACAATACAACCAAACTAAAGTAAAGTTCCACAGAGCATTGGTCTTGAATAATATTTTAAATTAAGTAGGTATGCTTCTTCCACAAACAAAATAATTAACAAAAAACCGGAGGAAATGAAATATAAAAAAAAAAAGAAAATGAAATTTCTGCAATAAGTAAAAAGAAACAAGTATGCCTATCTAAGGTTCTGTATTCTTATTTTTTTTTAAGCTTGCGAACATTTAAAATATTTTCTTTGTATCTATCTTGCTATCTCCAATATATCACTTTCCACATTAAGTAGAGCTAGCGCGATACATTTTATGGATCATAAAATTCCCAGATACGACTTAACGTGGACGTCGCCAGATGCGTTATTATAGTTGGCGCCAAGAAAAGTGAGCTATCAAGGTCAGGGAAATTGCAATTTTGGGTTGCTGCTTAACCAATTTAACCTAATCAAAATTTCTTCCATTTCAATGAAGTCATTTCATTAGTTTTCTACAAAGTTAGATAAATTTCATAACCCAAACAAGTTTTGTGTCGTGTTCCTTAAGTTACTAATTTTAATCAGTTATTTACCGATATTATTACCGTACATCTGGAAATATGCTACATAAATTCCGTGTTTCTTTACTTGAAACTTAATGATTATAAATAGAAGTAGGTATTTCATAAAGAAGAATAATAGAAGTATTTGATACATAACTATTTTAATTTTAAAATTAAAGCTTTCCATTAAAGCTAAAGCATTTTCTTTCCAAGGTTATTTCAGACACAAGGCAAACTTGTCCAAAAGCCATCCAGATCTACCTCATGTTGCCGCATTAAAATAATTTATATTCATTCTGGTCATAAATTAGAATTACAAATTACTTTTAGAAGTACTATGACGAAACTTATTTTTAGTAAAGAATTTATTTGCAAGAATAAAAAAAATATAATATTAAATCATGAATATTGATTAAAATCAAAAGAAAATACAATACCTAGTAATTTAAAAATATCAAAATTAAATTTCTTTTTTACCGGCAATAAAAGCTCATGCAAACTTACAAATTTGCCTTCGGTGACCTTGATAGCTTTCTTTTCGTGGCACGGATTACAATCGCTATAAACTATAATTCCGCTATTTGGAAAGGTGGAAAAGTTTTTTGTGATTAAAAACTCGATATGTTTTTTTTTTTGAGCTTAGGATTTGTAATTATTAGATTTGTAAAGCTCATAAACAATTGTTATTGCATCATTTTCATCAACATCATCATTACGAAATTGTTCAAAATGTTTTACACTTATACATGTTAAAACTCTGATCAGAAGTATTCGCATAAAATCTATTAAAAATATTATTTACGTAGTTGTACGACTATTTTCTTTCTAATAACTCACAAATTGCATTAAAACTGTTTATTTTAAACCGCTCTTGTCTTCTCTAAGAGGACTAGTTAGGAAAATTTTTCTCAAAAAAGTGTTTTCTTCTTCGCTTTCTGAATAGTTCATTCTGGAAGTAAACTGGATTAAATTGCTATAGAGATCACAAGCTACAATAAAGTATTATTAATTTCTTCCAGAGATTTATAAGTCCCATAAATTTTTCATAAAACTTTATTCCAAATTATAGTCATATGAGCGAACTCAAATATATCAATTTTATATAATATATCTTTAGCTTCTATTTTATCGAGGACTTTTGTGATTTGAAACTTTATTTAATTGCATTAAAAACATTTTAATTTCATTAAAATCAAGTGCAATAGATTTAATGGTGTCAGCTCTGGTGGACCATTTGGTATACGAAAATCTTTAAACTATTAATGACTGAGATTTCGTCGTTTTTAAATACTTTTAAAGTA
This sequence comes from Dioctria rufipes, assembly GCA_963924295.1. Lineage (NCBI taxonomy): Eukaryota > Metazoa > Arthropoda > Insecta > Diptera > Asilidae > Dioctria > Dioctria rufipes. Next base: position 118,888,737 of record OZ002742.1, read on the forward strand.
CATTCTTATAGGTAAACGCCGAGAAAATATATATGAACATTTTCATGTCATAAAAAAAAAAGTAGCAGCTTCCAGACAACATTCACATTCACTGTTACCCACAAACTTTAAGGAATTACTTAAATATGGGACAAAATACGCACTTTTAGATTTAACCTTTTTTCGCTTCTATTTATGTTCGACTTTTTAATTTTTCAAAAATTTCATTTATTGAATTTGTTTTCAAAAAGCTCTGTATTCCAATTTCAAAAGCTGCCTTAACATTTGCTACCTTCCATGGCCTCCTAATTATCGGGCCTTTGGTAAGAAAGGCATTGGTGCTGCGAATTATACGAAGTACGTAGCTCTCAAATTGTACGAATTTTCGAAATTTATAATTTTTGTATAAAAATTTGCCGTGTTATTATTAATTCTATGCGCTTCAAATAGAATGATAAGCTTAGTAAAACGATCCTTAGACTTCATTAAAGATATGCATAAAAAGAATTAAAACTACTTCGTTTTAAAAAAAGAAAATCGTTATATTGTAACGGGGCTTAGAACAAATCTTAGAATACACATTAAATAAGCATAGAACATTTCGGTATAACCCGGATTGAAATTTTATAGAGAGCTTAGAGAGAAAAATTGCAGATTAAACAATATTTTTGCATACTTCGATTGATGAAATTTTACATGATGTCACTACAAGAGATTAGAAGCAATTCCATCTTAAAACTTCAGTCTGTGAGATAGAAGTTCATAAAGTCATAAATAGTAGGATAGATGACAATGACATAATGTCCTGAAATATTTAATACTTTTTTCTAATATGTCATTATTTTTATTCTATAATATCCTCTATAGCGCTTGTTATTTGTTATTAGTCAATTAAAATTGCTTAGTTATCCTTTCTCTGCAGGTTTTAGTTGTCCTTAGAATTCCTAACAAATTAAATGAGAAGACTTTGTATTTTTTCTCTTTAAAAAAGTAGTAATACCAAGTAATTACCAAGTAATATTTAAATAACAATCTAGAAATTAAAATATTTTATTTACAAAAAAAGAAATCAATATTTAATTGTAATGTAAATGTAATGAATATATTTTTGACTGCAGTTCCTTCCGGAAGCTGTTTTGCCATTTGGGATATACACAACCGTATACATAAATTTTCTTTGGTTGATCTTGATAGCTCAGTCTTCACTGCTGCTATACTAAAAACTTTGTATGCTATAGTTGATTTTATGAAAAAGTACATATGGATATAGGCAAAATAGAGAAATCTCATTTGTAGTTTTGGTCTTTTTGGAAATTTTTATGTTTATTTGAAGAAATATTAAAAACGTATTTACTTAGAGCACTAGCTTACTGGCACTAATTACTGCTACTAGTAGTTAGATGGAACAGCCTTGCTGCACGCAGGAGCTAGATGTATTACAGCAAGATTCCTAATTCTTAGTACCTACTCATTCCAGCAGTTTCTATGCAACAAAAGTGTCATTCGTATATAAGAATAATTTTAGTGCAAATAAATAAAAAATTGAGGAAATTTTCACAGAACTTTTACATGGTTTTAATTATACCACGTTAAAAACGGAAGATATTGGAAAGAACCTTGAGACTGATTTGGCTATTTGCCGCCCCCGGCTAAACTTATCTTCTTATTAATTATATATTACACTATAGAACATTTAGAGTAGAGATGGACCACGGGCTGAAATCGACCACTTGGCCTTCCGCTCCCATAGTACTACACACTATGCAAATTCTTTCATACATTTGACATAAGTCGAACGAGCTGAATTATAAGATTTAAGATTGAAAATGTTGTATGTATGTCTTTCTATTGTTTTGGCGACCTTATACTCAAACTTTTCGGTAAGTGACAAGAGATATTCTATTAAGAATTTCAAATTCCTATAATTTAATTACGTCTGTGCATGGAGGAACATATGTTGTCCATATTTATACCAAATTTTTTTTTAGGAACAACGGAATACAGAAGAACAATTACAATAAATAATAAGAACAATAATTTCTTTATTTGGTTCAGTACTAAGATTACAAGATCTTTAATTGTACATTAGACGTACGCATTCAACAAGGAAAATCTAAATTAAAGTAAAAGATTTAAATATTAAAAAATGCAGAAATGAAATGATGCATTACTTAAAATTAAAGTTAAAATAATGCTAAATGAAAAATATAAATAAATATATATATACATATAACGAAATAATACTCACCAATAAAAGCTAAGCTAGTTGTCTAAACACTTATAACTACATATATATATGTAATTTACTAATCTCTCATTTGATTTAAAATTGTTAATTTATAATCACTAAGCATTGCAAAATATCACAGAAATGTATCACAGTTTAGTTCATCAGCTTATCACAGTTGCAGTCAAAAAAAGTTGATCATTTTTGTGCTATTCTCACTAATAAATATTTACTGAGCAAGGCCATCCCAAACGCACCGATCTGATTTTTTAAGGTATGTCAATTGAGTTTAAAAGGTCTATCTGGTCTTAGTAAGTTGTTCATTATCTGGTAAAAGGTTCCATTTTCGAGCACATTTAACGATCTAGACGAAGAAAATCTAGGAAATTATTTTGTCTAGTTGACTGCAAGAAACTCAGTTTTCAAATAGGTATTTTGGATGCTGGTTGAATACGAGTCGATGTAAAAACTTTAGCCTCTAATAAGATAAGTAGACTTCTAATTATCAAGCAAAGAAGATATGGTGAATTATGACTACTTCGATATATTTTACCTAAGGTAGCACTAATGTGGTCAGAATAGGAAAATTTTGAATTAAATTCAAAGTCCAGACTTTTCGCAGAATCAACCAGTGAGATATATGGCTGGTAAAAAGAGAGAATCGCTTTTATTTCTGTAAACTGCCAGGCAAACACAGGTTAGAAATGCGTTGTAGATCATTGTTTAATCGGCATGCACAGTCTTCCATTATGCCTATGGGTCTGGTTATGTATATCTGTACCTACATCATCAGCATAAATATCAATAGATAAATTAACGATGGCATCAGGAAGGTCATTTATGTAAAACCTAACCTAGCCTAATCGCTACCAAAAAATCATAAAGATTTTGGCGGTTCTTCATGTAACTACATCTCCAAGATATAGGTATACATATAGACTTACAATGTGTGAATCCAGTGTGCATATACCGTGAATTTTCTAGATTAACGGAACTTAAACCAATTATGTACTACCTTTCTGCTGATCTTTAAAGCCAATGCAACACGAGCGCCTTATGCCGCGCTCCTTTTTGACCGTTAGCCATGAGAGTATGTACATATAATGAAAGTGTACACAAACACACGAGCTCCCCACCACCGAAAGTATCGAAAATATCGATATTTTTACACAAAATATCGATATTTTATATCAATATTGACTAGATCGATATAACGATATTTTATCAATATTTCCCCTAAATATCGTAATATCCCCACATAATAAATTAAGCTAATTTGACAGCACGCACTTTCGCTCAGATGATCGGATGCAGCAATACTTTTAATGGTTTTTAATTTGTAATTTTGCATCACCTGCTTAGCTTAGATCATAGCCTGGGTCTGGGTGCACACGTTGCAGTATCCTTTACTTTTACGGCCGTATTCACCAAGCAAAATTAAAAAAAATTCAATTAAAGCTATTCACCAACCACACTTACCGAGTCGATTTAATGACAATTTAATTTTAATTTAATTTTAAGTGAGGTCTTACCCTCTCTTAAATAAATTTAATTTCGATATCAGCTGATTGAAGTGTCATGCAGTCAAATGTCATATTTTTAATAGCGCTGTTAAAAGTTTGAAGAAGCAAGAATTTAACTGTCTAGATATGTTACGATATCAGTGAATAGAACCACGCTTTTTTAGTTTCAAGTGCATTATGGATTTTTGGTTCAATGACCAGTCCTTTTATATACATGTTAGTGGAAATCATATATGATTCGATTTTGATTTGATTTTTATTTTTTAGAAATTCGAGTAGCGCCCACAACAGCGATAATAGTAATTGTTGCGACAGCTGTTTTAAACATTCTTTTACGAGACAGGAAAATTCCACCAATCGAAATTGAATTTGACAACCTACAGCAACCTCATATGAATATAAGAGATAACAAAGACCGATTTTTCTGCGCGTAATTCAGTTATTGCGAATTTTTTAAAATCATTTTTAATTGAGAATTGCTTAATATGGGCTATTTTTAATTAAAACGAATTGTATATATATTATAAATCATTTTTAATAATACACAAGAACTTCATTATTTAAATAATACATAAAAACTTCTTTTAACTTTTTAAATAATATTTAAATTACATGAACTCAAACTCAAACTCTTCCAATAGTTCACAGAAACTGGTTCAATAACTAGTTAGGAATTCTACATTGTAAAATATACGTTTCCGGTAATAACACTAAAAGTAATGCAAGTTATAATACAACTCGTAACTACTTCTATAGTTACCGTAACTAGTTATGAAATTAGTCTAGGATGCGTTCCATTTCCTACTGAGGCTTTTAGCTTCCCTTGAAGTTTTGTATATAACTAATCTTTAAAGTTCCATGAATGTAGGTACGTCAGTATGTATGACGATTGTTTCTTAAACTTAAGAGAATACAAAGAAAATGTTTTTACCATTCGAAAATCATAACTGCTATATCCATGATTTTTATTTTAAATATTGGTTCTAACGTAAGATTTTTATAAAGTAGGTAGAACTGTAATTTATACTATTCTATTTAAGCATTCAAATACATACATTTGTTTTATATACATATATTTTTTTATATTATCATATGACCTGGCCAATATTTAATGACTGTTTGATAATATGAGAGTATGAGTACTATATAAGTAAATATTTTGCGCGGTCTATATTGAATGTTTTTGACATTTCGTGTAATAGATTGGCAATCCGAAATAAAATAACAAAAAAAAACGTGATTAGTTATCTACAGACGGAGATATTTGAGCTGCATTCTTTTGGTGCCATGCGGTGCACTGCACAGTACAGGAGATTCGAATTGAATTGACTTGTAGGCTGCATCGATGTAGAACTTCCTTTGAAAGTATAGAGAAAATGATCAAGGTGCCATAACTTTAAATCTTACAAAACGCTAAACCAGACAAATTTTGCTCTGAAGTTTATCAAGTTATATTTTGACATTTTGCAAGGTTCCAAGTTATGGCAATTTGGTTATTTGGACTATCACTTTCAAAACTTCCCTATTTATATACACTGTACAAATCATTTCAATTTGCAATCTCCTATGTTCTGCAGTGCACTGCACAGAACCAGAAGAACACAGCTAAGGGCCAAGGAAATTTAAAAAAAATTGGAATTAAAGCTATTCACCAACACACTTACCGAGTCGATTTAATGAAAATTTAATTTTAATTTAATTTTAAGTGAGGCCGTACCCTCTCTTAAATGAATTTAATTTTGATATCAGCTAATTGAAGTGTCAAGCAGTCAAATGTCATATTTTTAATAGCGCTGTTAAAAGTTTGAAGAAGCAAGAATTTAACTGTCTAGATATATTACGATATCAGTGATATCAGTTACAAGTGCATTAAAAAGTAAATCCACATTAATTTAATTTTAATTACTGCTATGGATTTTTGGTTCAATGACCAGTCCATTTATATACATGTCGGTGGAAATCATATATGATTCGATTTTGATTTGATTTTCCTTTTTTTAGAAATGCGAGTAGCGCCCACAACAGCGATAATAGTAATTGTTGCGACAGCTGTTTTAAACAATCTTTTAAGAGACAGGAAAATTCCACCAATCGAAATTGAATTTGACAACCTATAGCAAATTCAAATGAATATAAGGGATACTTAGACCGATTTTCTGCGCGTAATTCAGTTATTGAGATTTTTTTAAAATCATTTTTAATGTGTGAATTGCTTAATGTGGGCTATTTTTAATTAAAACGAATTGTACATATACTATAAATTATGTTTAATAATACATTAAAATTTCTTTATTTAAATAATACATAAAAACTTCTTTATTTAAATAATATGTACTTTTTAAATAATATTTAAATTACATGAACTGTCAAGAGAACTGTCACTTGCTAAATTCGGAAATCTTGCAGCTGATAGTCCGAAATGTCCGAAATTGTTTATTTTATTAACCCTGCATTACTAACCTTATATTATGTTGCGTTCTTAACCATGAGTGTAATCCACCCATGACCTTATATTCACGAAAACCAGGAACCATAACATTAAAATTTCAGAATAAATTAATTTTAAATAAATATAAAAAAAAATTGCTATAATACAAAAGTAAGAGAGAAATAAACCTACTATAATTACATATTCATATGAAGTCCGTTGAATTTGTTTGACAGTTTGATTTTAGAATATTATTTCAAATTGGGTGGATTACACCCATAGATTAGTAATGCAGGGTTAAGGTTGGTGAATAGCTACAAAAATTTAGTTGCGGTCCCTCAATAATAATTAAATTAAAATTAAATTTGTATTAAATGGCTTTACTGAATAAGGCCCTAAGTGTTCTAATTTTCGTAATATATCAAAAATCCCATATATCGATATACTCAAAAAATTTGCCATCCCTAGCTAGGCATCTGCATTGCCACACGAGCTACCAAATGGTCGCGCATCATTTGAAATAAGAGCGGAGTGTTTTTGATATGGTGCGAAGCTTTTAAATTATATATAGGAAAACCGATGTTGATAGAGGAGATACGCCAGAGGCCAGATATGTGGGATTAGGGCTGCCATCTATAAAATCATTAAACTAGTACAACGAGTTCGAAAGCCCCAAACTTTTTAGCTTGAAACCCGGACATTCTTGCCAAACAATTTTCTATTTTACTTCTTAATGAAATATGTTCACTTTGTCATACAGTATTTTTCTTTATTTATTATACCCTAGATCAAATCTATGTAAATGGTATATTAAGTTCGTCATTCTGTTTGTAACACCTAGAAATAATGATGGTAGAGCAAAATGGATCAAACATCCATGCATAAATTAAAAGTTATTTTGATTTTTGCATGTCCGTCCGTCCCCGTCCTCACGATAACTCGAGATCGCGTGTACTTATAGAGCTGAAATTTTGTATATGGCTTTTTAAAAAAAAAAAGTAAATTAAGTTCGAAAATGGGACAAATCGCGTAACTCCTTCGTAGGGTTGTCATATAAAAGTTTCGTTTTTCACTATATATTTCGACACTACCTGAGAACGCGTCAAAGTAGAGAACATAAATTTTGTACATAGTATTTTCATAAAAATTGTGAATATAATTTCAAAAATGGACTAAATATAGCGGTTCGTCGGACAGTAATAATGATTATAGCCAATTTCATATTCTGAAGAAGTTTTCAGTACAAAAATACGTCTAGGACTGATTTTTTTCACAGGATACGTCAAAATCCTAAATTTTTTCATGGCAACACCTAGAAAGTGTTGCCCGATTCAGCCCATGAAATTGTGTTTACTATTTTTATGTACAAAATTTCAGCGTTCTCAGGCAGTGTCAAAATATAAAATTTTTGCATATATGTTTTTTATGATTTTTCACGTTCTTTCCATCTTTTTCGACAATGAACACATATCTCTGGAGATCACTAGAGACCAAATATAAGTTTCGTGTATACACTTCGAGAAGTACATCTAGAGACTTTATAAAAATTAATAAAAATCAACACAATTGAAATCTTTAAAATTAATTTAATTAGTGACGAAATTCTTTGTATGTTCAGTGAGTTTCTTTCTTTTTCCACCTTTGATAAATTGCTAAAACACTCTCTCTGGCATTATGAGCTGGTATGCAAAGAAAATACTGTGCAATTTTAAATACCTCGGTACCCAAATAAGCATTCGATGTTTTAATAAAATTAAGCCAAAGTTGATTTGCGTTGAAGGTCGTTTACATTTTGACTTAAATTTTGTAAATTAATCGATCTATTAATATTGTGTCATCAATTTCAATCTTTTCGTTTTGTAAAACAAAAAACGTATCAGTAATTGTATTCTTAGTTATATTAGGCAAAAACATCCAGTAAAACTTGTCAAATTGTTGTAAAAGTTATTCACTTGTACTATGTCGAGAAACAGTATGTTCTAAGTACAATGCACACTCCTACACATCCCCTTTTCGGTATACGTTTGAATGTTTCTCTCTTTTAAACATGAGTTCTACTTTCTATTAAGTATACCAATCCTTTATCTTCCACACTTTTGGTTTTTCTTGTTGTTTTTTTTTTAATTTTTATGAATATAGAGTCTCGTTTTTAAATATCGCCAATTTGCACTACCACCCCTATTTGTACGCTGGCATTTACCATTATTTTACTTATTTGAATAGACCCACGAGATTTTACATTGGTTGTCGGGGCGCGCGGTACATAAAACAGTTCACAGGCACACAATGCAAGTTACACAAGCAATGGTTGTACTCAAAACCCTCGAGAATACTCCACAAGCAATGAGACAGACCACTACCACATGATCGCTCCAACGGAGTCCTAACATTCTAAAATATTTGCAGGGTTCGTATCTAAAACTGACAAAAGTTTGATTGGAATAGCTCCTTCGTCCTAAACTACTATTCATACAGAATAATTTTCTTCCGATAATTTTAAGCTTACTTTCTTATCTTCCGAACGGAAATAAAATGTTATACCTTTCCTAACAAAATTATTTAAAAAAATTTATCTGAACCAAATGACAAATAAAAACTCTCAGCTGAGTAATCATTGTATATGGCGGTGTGCCATCATGGCATGCCATGGGTTACTGATATCGAACGTAATTGATGTTCCATCTGAGCACAACGTCACTAGTTTAAAAATTTCCAAGGAAATGTATGGGAAATTTTTATTTATTTTTTGTATTTTTTACAATCTCTTACTGCACAATTAACCATTTTAAAATATTACCTTTGCTTACCTTCTATTAAATATGCACTTGAAAACTCAATTCGATTTATTCGCATGCGATTTCTTCACATCTGTGAAAAATTTTTCAACTGACGACGCAATGAAAAAAGAACAAGTGTTTCTCTCATACTGAGATGGAACATACCTTCTTACTCTTTATACCATGGTAGATGCCTACAGATTCGGACTCCAGCTGCACATACACACATGCAATTATTAATCAGGAGCGTAAAATTGTAAAGTTACTATGTTATCAAAACTATTTTATTATTTTTTTAAGTAAGGTATATAGTAAGTGTAGCCTTTGGGAAGGTGTGATAATATTACTATTCGAATAATAATAGTCTAGGTAGCGATATTTATTCTGCTTCCTTTTAATCTGTCGGATGACGATCTTGCTATTGAAGAAAAACCTTGGAGCAGCCTTGAGGCTTTCACTCCACTGGAGAAGCTGGCTAAGCTCTAACTCCGAGATAAGATGGGTAGTAGGTGTCGAAGCAGCTTTCACTTTTCCAGGTTATTTTTACATGATTCTTAACCTACGTTAACCTATGCTTACCATACTATATGCTTATATTGAAAAAACTTCGGAGGCCAGCCTTGTTCGTGGGTCCAACTGCTACAGCCATATAGTCACCCTGATTATGGTTGTCACCTCACCTCAAGTGACACGACTATGTAAAATTCATAGGAACACCCAAGAAACGAAATAAAAATCGACAACTGCAGCAGCAAAAACAGAGAAAAATGTTCGGTGAGCACTCGACTTTTGTCACTTGCATTTTCCTGTCGACAATTCTCACTTAATTTCTTCAGGTAAAATCTGTCTTCTCTTCCTTGTTTCCTTTCGTTCCTATGAATTTTACATAGTCGTGTCACTTGAAGTGAGGTGACAACCATAATAAGGCTTAGTGTCACTATACACCGGGACCGTTAAAGGTTTATGACTGACAGAGTCATTCCATGTTTTGACAGCGGTGTGGGGTGCCACCATTCCGTATAGGTCTCTGTTAGGGGTAGTTTAGACGGTGTAGTTTTTGCGCGCCGCGCACGAAAATGGTAGGAGAGGGAGATGAGCGGAGATGGGGGAGGGCGCGCACAGAACAGCGACTGAGCATCGAGCACGATCATGAAGTTTTTATCAATTTCTCTTTCACTTGTTTTCTATTCATACGGGGGAGTTCAGAAAAATTATTATTTTCAGCAATTCCTCTTTCACTTGTTTTTGCATTCGGGGGAGTTCAGGAAATTTTTTTAACATCAGTTGATCATTCAATGATGTCGTTGAAAAATATTGTGTGCAATTGTTCATTTATTGAAGTGTGGACCATTGATGTGAAAATGTTATGTGATTGTTGTGTTTTGTGATTTTAATTCGTAATTTTAATTTGTGAAAGCTTACACCATTGACAGTGAAAATATTGTTTGATTTTCTTGTTTTTAAATTGCGATTTTTTTTTTAAAGTATTGTGTAAAAAAAATATAATGAGCGTAAGATGGGACCGCCAATTAGTAGAAAAACTGTTGTTGTGTTATCAAGACTTTGAAAACTTGTATAACACTAAGCACAAAGACTACATAAAAAGAGACAAGAGAGAGAAATCCCTTGAAGTAATTTGCAGAGTGTTGCAAAAAAGCAATAGCGCAATTACGGTGCACCACATACGCAAAAAAATACAACTCGTATTCATGTCTAAAATTGAAATAATATTTTTATAATTAGAGTTTTGAATGCTGTTATTATATGTTAATAAACATACTTTTCAAAATGCACAAGAAATTTGCTAAAAATATTACCAGTTCAAATAATTTTCAGTTAACGTGAACACCACCCAGAGAAGAATGTCAAAGACGACGAAATAAGCGATTAAAGAACTGCTCTTGTTTTCGTGCGCGCCGTGCAAAAACTATACCGTATTAACGCACAGCAAGTTTTTCCCTTCTTGAACAAAAGAGAATAACCGATCACGCGACGCAAAAACTACACCGTCTAAACCAGCCCTTACCTGTTTTGTGTGCGCCTGTTTTAGTTGAATGTTGTACGGTTGTGTGTCTGCTATTGTATCGAGTTTTATGTGTGGGCGTTTATTTCTGTGTGGTTGTGTATGTATCTTTACGTGTCTAGTTTAGTGCGAGTTCATCCGCCATTCATGGTCGCTCTCTCGTCTTACCGTTGCTCTATCACTATCAGTGATGGGACTTCGCTGACAAATTATGCTAGCAAATTTGAGAATAAATAGTAGCAAAATCGCCAAAAAGGTAGCAAACAGACTACAGAGTACGGATAAAAAAAATGTATATAATTATAGAATGATGTTTTAGTTTATTATAATTGTGTTTATACCATTAATTGTAAGAACTTTCTCTTATTTCTTTATAAAAACTCCATCGAAAAATTTATACAGACTGCAGTACTTAATTAGTTCATTTGACGGTGTAATAATCGTTCCATCTTCTATTAGTTCTCTACAAAGAAGTACAGCCGAAACTGTTTCAATATTCAAACTATTACGTTTTTTTATGTTCTGAGTTATTAAAATCTGAAAAAGTTCGTTCAGCAGCAACCGTACTGTGGGGAAGGACAAATAAATTAATTATGTAGTTGTAAAGATTTTCGAAAATTGGTTGTTCAAAAAGATTTTTCTGTTTTGATAAATATCGTTACAATCAACAAGTTGGTCTAACTTTTCAAATATTATGAGGAGCCTCCACTTTGAATTAAGTTTTTCAATATCTATTTTATTATGAAAAGGAAAGGTTTCAACTAAAGGAACTATTGAAATCATTTCGCCTGTTCTAAGGATCCAAATATTCTATTAGTCTCAATTTGTGATCATTAACATCGAAACATTTTTTAATTTGTTGGCACAATTCTATGTAAAGTAATAGATTATCTTGGATAATACTCATATTTTTACAAGCATTTAAAGATTGAAACTGTGACAATTTAATTCCAAAAAACATTTTTGATTTTTCAAGATGAAATGAACCGTTATGAAACTTGCAGTCAACTGAATGTGTTCTAGCTTTATACAATTTGTTAAAATATTTTTTTTAAGTTATTTTCAATTAAAGGTGTTAGTGTGTGTATTAAAATTTTTTCAGACTGGAAGGCTTTATAGAGATTATTAATCTAAAATATAGCACAAAAATAATAAGTATAATTTTATCTCCGAACTATTCAGTCAATCAAGAATTGCATTTGCATCAAAATTATTAAGACTTTCAAAAGTAAAGAGAGTGAAGTAATGAAGTAAAGCTGACCACTGCACCAATATTGTTATAATGATTTGCTCCAGGTCCAACCAGCGTGTACCGCTTGATTTTAAGATCGTATTTAAATTTAAATTAAAACTATTTTGAAAATCTGCCAACTCACTTTGCGTCTTAACACTGTGGGCAAAATGATTATATAGGCAAGAAAGGAAATTTTCAACTTTCCGAGTATTTTTTTTTCATAGCAGCCGCAAGACACAAGTGGAGGGAGTGGCAAGTGCATCTAAGATAAAATAAATGTTTATTCAATTTCTCTAATCGTGCTCTAACTTCCGTAACTTCACTTCTCATTACTGATGTGTTGTCCGTACCAAGGGCAATAACATTTTACTCAGAATTTTTTGCTTGTTTATCCTTTTTGTTGTAGGTATAAATATAATCTCAACAACAAACAGCAGCTATCACCACAAATCAAAAATAATCTCAAATTCACAACATAAATGCATAATTAATTTATATAGCAATTATCAAACACAGCAATCAGCATCAGCTCAGCAATCAATGACATTCACAATTACAATGATCAAACAAAGCAAACCGTGCTGCAAAGTGCAAATGCATTTGAAGTGAAATATTCATAATATTCACCACAACACAAAACACAATTCCTTAATGGCTGAAAGAAACACGCCACCGCCACGCCAACTTGCTGTCACTCAGAACGTTTACATGAATACTTGAAGTATACTTCAAGTGGAGATCAAGTAATCAAAACATCATGTAAACGCACATTGGCTTTAAATTTACTTGAGTCAAGTAAATCACAAAATTTGGTTCGAAAAATTTCATGTAAACGAATTATGAAAACGGCAAAGAGGAAAAAGAAAAAGATTATTGTTGAATTTTAGCACTTTTCTCAAGATGTTTGTCTAAAAATCCGCACCTATGTATTGAACCTAATGCAGAGTTGTCAAAGGTAAAATGTAGTTTCAAGTAAATTTCAAGAAAATTTCAAGTCACGTTTGGAATTAATTCAACCAAAAACCCTACTTGAGTTTGAATTGTATTTTAAGTCAAATACTCAAGTATGTAGATGTACTGAATGACAGTTTTTTGCTACAGCAACTCAAAGGCATCGGCTTTGGCGCAGTTCACTCAAACAAGATGCAAACGCATGCAACATACATACGTAATTAGAATCCATGCGTTTTTTTCCACAATTCTTTACCTTTCCTCGTATTAGTAGTTTTCTTTAAGTGAAAATCTGATTTTTTTAAAAAATAGTTTTAATTAAAAAAAAAAAAAAATATAATCTTTTTTTTTTGTTACGATTAATGAGAAAAAGCGAAAAAGTAGCAAATTTGGATTTAAAGTAGCAAGGTAGCAAACATGCCTAAGGCCGGGCGCCCACTGGAGTGGTGTGTGAGCAATGTGGCAGTGCAGTGGCGTGGTTTTGGCGTGCGATGTGGCAACAAAGTGGTGTGGCAGTAGAATGGTGGCGGATTGGTATTAATATTATTAAGCGCACATCAAAATGGCAAGCAGCGTATCGATTAAGTAATTCAACATCAACAGTAATAACTAAGGAGAAGTGGCATCCACTGCCACTTACCACTCGAAAATTAAACTTGTCGGAGACTAGTGGCAACACTATCTCTGCAGTGCTGGGTGTTTGGTTAGTATCGGTGTGATTACCCTCCCGAGCACACTATCGATGCTCAGCACCGTCATTGGAGCCTTGGTTCGCTATATACTGTGACCAATGGACATTATAAGCTATGTCCAAAGCTCAACTTGGAGCTGATGATGGCATACGTTTATCGCAACGACAAACTGATTGGTCAGTGACGCAATCATTAATCGTTGCGACTAATGCATGTCAAGTGTTTTTTTTTTTTTTTTTTTTTTTTTTTTTTTTTTTTTATGCAGTTCCGACTATACTTGGTGTGGGACCTAATCTTGTTTGCAGTGTAAAGCATATTAGTTTCGAAATTCGTGCTGGTGCAGTAAATCGATTGACCGCAATAATTGCATATTAAATTATTGCAATAAATCGATTCACTGAAACAAATGGATACTACAAAGGTAAGGAACCAATCTGTAAATTACTATCATATATAAAGTAATGTTTGGCACTTTTCCATGAGTATCAATAAAGAACATTTTAGAGAACAGACTCCCAACGCACAGAGAGAACTTGAGTGACAGTCGAGTCGGTCTGACTATCGGAGTTATCCACTACACCTTACACGTACACTACACACAAAAAATAAATTTTCATATAATTGGTTTCCAAAATTTTAAAACTCGGACAATATAGAAACCCCATTCCGGACGCTCCCCCGATGCCCCCCATACTAGAACAAGTCCGTGGGAACTACAAATGGGATACTACAAATGAAATATATAAAGAATGATAAAACATACGATAAGTTTTTTCTGAAAATTCCTTCAATTTAGGAGAGAGAGAGAGAGAGAAATACCTGGTCAAATCTATTCCGCAATGGACGCACCCAAAATTTCTTTCCTTTTTTGCTTTTTTAAAAGTTTTTCAACAAAAAATTAAAATCAGATATAATTTGAGAATTCGTTTCGATCAAAACTTCAAATTTAGCTAATAGAAAAGAGCAAAACAATTTTCCGCTGTGCGAATAAAGTTACTGTTGTGTGACAATAACGAGTCTACTATGAGGGGGGTAATTTTGAAGCTCGTGTGGTGACAACCATTAAATAAATAACTAATAGGAATAATAAATAATATATAAATATATATAATAAATAACTAATAGGTTTCGTGCGAATACAGTGTACGTGAGTAGGCAATTCAATGACAGTCAAACCCATGGAGCGGGAGGAGAAATGACAAGAGGGCTGGTCACTTATTTGAAAATTCTGCTGACAAGTCACTTAAATTATCATAGGCAACGCCCAGGAATATTGTCTTAAGATAAGGGGCGCCAAAAATTTGTGTATTTTACATAGCAATTTGGATTATAAAAAATGTCCCCCTTCAAAATTTCACGGTTTCACTACTGCAATGACGAAACGAATACAAACACAGCACACTAATACATTTCGCCGAGTGGCTTAGGTTTTAACCCGATATGCCGTTTCCTTATTAATTATTTATTCAATGGTGACAACAACCAGATTTTCATCAAGAAGCGCGGGTAATTGGATGTCAAAAACCTTAATTTTTTGCTAATTAGTTTTTCATCATCATGTTTATGATTAGTTTAGATTGAGGGGATAATTGGTGTGAGTACTTCGAAATTATGGCCAGTGCATTATCTCAACCTATTGAATAAAACTATAAACTATAGAGGTGAAGCTGTTAACATATTGAAACCTTCGATTTTCTACTTGAACGATGTGACAAAAACTTTCGAAATAACTGATAATTGCAGATAATTTAAAGTTTTACTGGGATTTCATAAATTAAGCAGCTATTTGAGATCTATGCAAAAACAAATCGACTTTCTGAGGAAATCTAAAAAACTTGAATAAATGAGGTTTCCTACAGAGGTAAAACTTATTTCTTAGTTCTCACTCGTTTAGGACATATTCGCTTCTATTTTGCCGATAGAGACCAATGAGAACATTCTCATTAGCAGTAGTAATCTTAAAGAACTTTTAATTCCAAAAATGGATTCCATTAAAATTCTGGAAATATTTTGCATAAAGTTGTATGTAAACGACTTGACTCTGTTTACTGCACTCAAATTCTAATTGCGCTCACTGTTTCCTATCCTCAAGATATGTTTCCTGGCTGCACCTGTCCACGTTCGCACAAGTGTTGTTAATAACCAGCAATTATGATGTGCACATTTCCTTTGTGTACGTATAAAACTTTAAAATTATATTAGAATGAAGTCATAAAGAAGACGTCCCGCCTTACAAGATGAAAATTGAGCAGTTAAGAACACAGAGACAGCTAGCAAAGTTCCGGCAATGATGGGCTCAAATTGACGATCATACTTGAGGATGGGTTTCTTTCATGATGACTTTAACTTGGACCATCGTTATGACGGTGGTTATGATATGATGACGGTCATAATCGATGGTAATGGGATTCCATATAAAATCATCGTCATCTGTTATTATACCACTAACTATGTATTTCGCCCTAACTCTTTCACTCTGTGGGTTCCTATATTTTCCTGGCCTCCTCCACTAATGGTTTTAAGGTATGTTGTTAACAAAATTGTTGCTAAATAGAGAAATGA
Source organism: Dioctria rufipes (assembly GCA_963924295.1). Taxonomy (NCBI): domain Eukaryota; kingdom Metazoa; phylum Arthropoda; class Insecta; order Diptera; family Asilidae; genus Dioctria; species Dioctria rufipes. Next base: position 118,905,133 of record OZ002742.1, read on the forward strand.
GGTTGTTACTACAATTTTCAAGTTCTCTTTTAAAAGGCATTTTTATGGGTAAAGATTTTCAAGGGAGGTTACGTCTTCAGTCTTTGTGTGTTTAGTGTGCAATTTCGAATATTTTTCATTTAGTTTTATACTGAAGAATGTGAAAATTTATGGCATGTTAATAGCTCTAATTTAAAATCATTAAATGTTCACTAATTTTCGATGCAAAGTAGTACACGAGATTTAAAATACAACTTGAAAATTGAACGATTAACATTTAAACAGACAGAGGTCAAATAATTAGTTTACAGTGCCAACTCAATAGCAACATTGTTCACGAACCAGATTAAGAAATGTAGATATCCTATTGGTTTTTGAACCTCCGGTTGATATGAATTACTCAAACTTGGACTAAATTAGTAGGTACTTGAGATAAAATAGATAGAATGATATTTTAAATCAGGATATACATGCTGATCAAGTTTTCTGAGACAATGGCTTTAAAATAAACTACGAATCTTCTCAAATAACACTTAGTAGAGGTATAGCTTAAAAGTGATAATTAAACAAGTAAAAAAGCTAGAATTGGTCCAAGACCAATTTTTATTATACCCTAGATGAATGCCCGTATAAAATTTCGTATGGTCACCGATCTATGCAAGTTTAGTTTTTGAAGTAGTTTTTCGCATGTATTTCTAGAACGCCTCGTCGGACAGAAAACATGATTATATATATATATTATTATATTATTTTATAGGATTTCGTATTCTGAAGAAGTTCTTAGTACAATAAAAACGTCTAGAACTGATCGTTTTCACAGTATATGTAAAAAATCCAAAATTTTTATATGGCAGCACCAAGATGGAGTTGCCCGATTTATTCCATTTTTGAAGCTTTATTTGGTATTACTATAAAAACACCATGAGTTGAAATTTGGCTCTGCATATCGTCGCGTTCTCAGACAGTGTCAAAATATATAGTGGAAAACGAAATTTTTGTATTGCAACTCCACGAAGGTGTTGTTTTTAAAGTCCGTACACAAAATTTCAGCTCTCTACGTATACGCGTCCTCGAATTATCGTGCGTACAGACAGATAGATGGACGGACGGACATACAAAAATCAAAATAACTTTTAATATTATGTGTGGGTGTCCAATCCATTTTGCTCTACCATCAGTACTTCGAGGTGTTACAAACGGAATGACAAGCTCAGTATGCCCTATAGATTTAATCTAGGGTATAATTAGTTTGATAGGACATATTATGAGAAAAGTAAAAAACACGACTTAGCTGATATAAGTACCTACTCAAAAAAATAAATTGGAAACACCCAACTATATTTGGTACCTTTGTCTATAGTAAAATCCGTTTCATTCTTCAGTGCTTGCAAATTAGTTTTTTTTCCCATAATAACACTATATAGTCAGTGGCGTAGTTAACCTTCAGTATAAAAACTCGTCTAGGACACCCTTTGTTAAACGAGATCGAATTCGTAATTAGCATAGTTACATTACTTTCAAGTACATAAATGGTACCTATAGAAACAAATAAACATAGTTCCAAATAATAAAATAATCACATAGGATTCACACATTCAGTCGTATAAAAACTAATCATTTTCTCTTAAAATATTAGATACATCTTAAAGTTTAATTTTTCTGAATTTTTTTCCGCAAATATCCGCATAATCTCTAATGGAAGGCCTAGTTTTAATATTATGAGTTGTTCTCACAGCTCCTTCAGGGTTGTATCGCTGCCATGTTTTTCAATCATTAGGTTCTTTGGTAAGATTATCTAGTACTAACACTTATCGGTCGGTGTTATTTTACAAGGAATTTCTGCTATCATCGTCAGAGAACTGTCAAAATTGAATATATTTTCTTGTTTATGTTATCATCATACTACATATTAAATTAAAGGTCATCATTACTACTTTCTAATGTTGATTTCAATGCAACACCAATATTGCACTTTTTCCAGCAGTGCAACACTGAAAATGTTCGATGGGACAATCTTTATAGCAAAAGTGCAACACGAGGTTCGCACTGACTTCCTCTACTTGGCACTGGATATTTTGTCGGTGTTACAAATACATATTCAAGTTGAATTGTCATCTGCTCTGTCAAAGTGTACTGTCGGGATTATTTGTGAAATTTTGGAGTTAAATGAATTAAAAAAATTTATTTGGGTAATTGGCATAAAGTTAAGAAGAAATTTGTTTCTACATATCAATAAAGAGCATTTATTACGTTCAAGGGCGGATCCAGACGTTTGCTCTAGGGGGGGGGCCCTATAACCGCACTTGCCATCAGCTGTGGACTGCTCTGTATAGCTTTCTCATTTCGTTTTGGCATGAAAATTTCATTAGCATTCAGATATCGCCAGAGTTCTTTTATCTATATAATATAAGTTTTTGATCCCGTAAGCATAGTAAAATTTAATCCCACATAAAATAGACATTGCTTGCGCTACTGGTGTTTTTCATACATAGGTCGCTTGCATTTCGCTCAAACACCATAATTTCTTGGGCTGGACTGCAATTTCTTGCAACTTAAATGGTGGAAGAAATTTTCGAGGAATGCTAATTAGGTAGGGTTAATATATATATTATCCTACTTGCCTTAAATTAGATATTTGCAGGATAACTGAATCTGAGATTAATTACCTCGGCTATGATAATTTTCCCAACATACTACTTTTCATCAAAATACCCGGCTTTTGTGAGCTTTCGATCACAAAAAAGTGCAACAATGCTTGTACTGAAAATTCATTAGTGATATAATTTTACATTTTTTGAGAATAATGTATGACTAAAAAGGAAAAAAACAATAAATATATCAAATAACTATCTAGAGTTTTCCATTTAATCAAATTACATTTGTATAAAAAAATTTAAAATTTTCATGGTACACAAAGAAAGCATATTCAAAGGAAAGTAATTTAATTAAGTATTTTGATAAACATTAGGAGTTCCAAATTTAAAGTTCGGGAAATTGTTATTCACTGTAGTGTAATTTGCGCTGTCCAGATCTTGTTTTCTCTGTATACCTTGAAAATTTTAAAATTTATATGCAAATGTAATATAATTTAAACATTTAATTAAATGCAAAACGAAGGGAAACTCTGGAGAAATGAAGGCAGAAATTATTTTCTATTTTTTTAACGCCGGTTTAGAAACGGTCTTTTTTAAAAATTTTTTGTTTTGTATTTTCTATTTCATTGGATTAGAATATAAGTTTTGATTTATTATTATTAGAACTCTAGGGGGGGGGGCGATCGCCCCGATCGCCCCCCCTGTATATGCCACTGATTACGTTTGACAGTTCCATGTATATAAACGTGTGTCCACAAATACAAGGAATATGACAGAAATATGTTCGATGGACTTCAGTGCTCCCAGTCCTCCACTGCCAGAAAAAGTGCAACACTGAAATGGTCCCATCGAAATCGATATAAATCTTCACAAGATTTATAATGTTTTTTTTTCCATTTTAAAGGTTTGAGTGAACGCAATAAATTTATAAATTGCAATGCTCCCGCATTAGTTTCACAGAGAAACTAAAAATTATGATAAATCACAAGAAAAATAAAAAAAAAAATAAAACAATTAAAAAAGCTAGAATACGTCTAAGACCAATTCTTACAATACTCTTGAATGCGCGTATGAAATTTCGTATACCCATCTGTGCAATTTTGATTTTTAAAGTGATTTTTCCCATATATTTCTAAAGCGGTTCGTCGGATAGAAAAAATGATTATAACCAATTTTAAAGGGTTTCATTTTCTAAACAAGGTTTTAGTACAATGATGTCTACAACTGATCGTTTTCACAGTATACGTAAAATACAAAACACCTAGAAGGGGTTGCCCGATTAAGTCCATTTTTTATTTTTTATTACTATTACTATAAAAACACCACGTAACAAATTTTAGATCTCTATGGTGTAGTGTTCTCAGGCAGTGTCCATATATATACTGGAAAACGAAATTTTTGTATGGCAACCCCACGAAGGAGTTGCCTGATTTGTGTAATTTTCGATCTTAATTTTACTGTTCTTTTCTAAAGTCCGTATACAAAATTTTAGCTCTCTAAGTACACGCGTTCTCGAGTTCTCGTGAGGACGCACGGACGGACGGACATACAAAAATTAAAATAACTTTTAATATTATGCGTGGGAGACCAATTCAGTTTGCTCTACCATCATTATTTCGAGGTGTGACAAACAAAATGGCAAACTTAGTATACCCTTTAGAGTTCATCTAGAGTATAAAAACTTCAGGGAATCCGGGGAATAACCTGTTTTTATGTTAAATATTGTCACTTGCTCTCATAGCCATAGCCCACACGCGGAAGTTTTTACCGGTGAGAAGTATTCGGGGGTAGGAAAAGTTTCGTGCTACCAAGTTTCGATCCGGAGTACGGGTAGCATTGCCAATACTCCAAGAAATATACCATAAGATTCTTTGTACTTACAAAGTTATATCTTATGTTAGTCACACTCGATTAGCATAGTTCCTGTGTGGCGACATGTAACTGGAAGTCTTACTACGAATGGCGTCTGTATGACGAGATTCGACCGATAAGGGCTAAAGTATTTTGAAGTCTATGAAATTTCTTATATTTTTTTCTGGCACTGAGAAATCAAAATGCCTCACCTTTTCATTCACTGAAATGCTCGAAGTGCCAGACGAACCTAATAGTCCACTTTGCATCTCTGATTCTTTACCTAAAGTCAAGATGAGTTAAGATTATGACAGACATTGGGTATCGATATCTAGATATTCGGAATATCCCGTTTATGCACCATGTGTGTGATAAAATACTCCCAATGTACCCAGAAAAACTAGATATCTAGAAATCAATATGCTCAAAGATTTCTGGGTATAGCCTGATCATAGGCAATTCTTATTTTGCGCAGCGCCATCTTGTTGTTGATAATAATAATGTCTACCCAAAAATGAGAAAAAGAAGAAGAAGAAGAAGAACATTTTCCGGGAAAAGTAATAAAAAAGGCAAATATTAAACTTCGCAGAATTAATAAATTATTCCATTATAATTTCGTTATTTTTAAACAAACCGTCGACCACACTTTTCTTCGTTTCACACAGAATTGTGAATGGAGACACCACATCGGCCGATAAATTTTGCATCTCACCCAGGATGTTATTGCAAAATAATGCAATTTTTTCATTTTTCACCAATTCTTGAATTTGTCGTCGTATATTTACAATAAATGGTTGCCGTTTAGCCTGAGTTAAAGCTAATATATTTGTCACTTCCATTTCCAAATTTGTTACGGTTAAAGATCTTTGAACTGAATTGAAATAAGCCATAAGCATTACTCACGTACATGAAATAATCAGCTGCACACTTATATGATTCTAAAATGTCATTTCTCAATTAATAAGAAAATTAATTATTATCTGAAAACTCACACGCTTAGAGATTGAATAATTTTTAAAACAACTAAATTGAAATGCACGATTTGAACCTGGTACCTGGGGGCTGCCGGGGGCCCTTTGTCTTTGATACACTCGATACACAGGTTGCTATGCAACTGTATTTAGTGGCACTGTCTATCTATACAAAAAAGTAGTTTCTTGAAAAATAGTAATGTAATTTTAGTAAACAAATATCAGTTTAGATATGTCTCCTAAAGATAAATTAACTATAAGTACTGTAACTGAATTGCCAAAACATCAAAAGATGCTGAATGTGTATGTCGCAATTAAAAAATTTCATATCTGAAGGCTGTATCTCAACAACGCTAAATAAACGTTTTGTTCAGAAAATTTGGTCAGAATCAGTTTAGCATTACTTCTATTAGGAGTATCTATGGGATGCACTCCTAATGAATTAATAAGTTCAGTGAGATTTTAATACATACGTAGTAACTACTATGTACCTACGTCTTTATTATACCCTAGATGAATTCTATAGGGGTATACTAAGTTTGTCATTCCGTTTGCAACACCTCGAAATAATGATGGTAGAGCAAAATGAATTGGACACCCACGCATAATATTAAAAGTTATTTTGAGTTTTGCATGTCCGTCCGTTCGTCCATCCGTCTGTCTGTCTGTGCGCACGATAACTCGAGAACGCGTATACTTAGAGAGCTGAAATTTTGTACACGGACTTTAAAAAAAAAAGTAAAATTAAGTTCGAAAATGAGACAAAACGGGCAACTCCTTCGTGGGGTTGCCATACAAAACTTTCGTTTTCCTCTGTATATTTGGACATTGTTTTCATTGTACTAGCAAATAAAATTTCAAAAATGGACTAAATCAGGCAACTCCTTCTAGGTGTTGCCATATAAAAATTTAAGTTTTTTACGTATACTGTGAAAACCATCCGTCCAAGACATTTTTATTGTACTAAAACTTCTTCAGAATACGAAATCCTATAAAATTGGTTAAAATCATTTTTTCTGTCCGACAAACCGTTCTAGAAATATATGCGAAAAACAACTTCAAAAATCAAACTCGCATAGATCGGTGACCATACGAAATTTAATACGGGCATTCATCTAGGGTATCATAAGAATTGGTCTTAGACCAATTCTATCTTTTTTACTTGTTTTTATTTGTTTTAAATGATCCACCTACGTAGAAATACTCTTGTTTAACATCTATATAATTGGTTAATTACATAAGAAGAAAGAATATCAACAAATTTAGGATAATCTAAGATTATATGTATGAATAGTCTTGTAAATATTCAGAAGACGGTACCATAGCTGATGTAAAGTGTTGTATCATAGTTATGACTTCCAAATAATTTAGCTCTTTAAAAATTGTGTTGACAGCGCCACATTTTTTTAAGAGAGGATGAAAAAGGTAATTCAATAAAAATTCAGCAGCTCACTTCCTGGCAAGTTTAGGTGGACAGGAATGCTGCTAGCTATTGCGGGAGATATAGAGTGTCTCAAAGATTAATGTACCTAATACTATGACACATCAACGAAAATCATCCCGCTAAAGAAAGGTTAAGATGAGGAAAGGATGCTGAAAAGTGGTAGGAAGGAGGAATTAGAGAGTCAAAGTGGACCTGAATAGTTGTTGTGAGGTAAAAGTTCCCCATTATGACCAGCGTTCTTCCATTCCATGACATCCTGCCAAATTAATTTCAGATGTCCCTTTGTTGAAAAGAAAAAACTAAAGTGATGTCGAATAAGACAGAAGATTTCATGGTAATTTTAAATTTAAGTGTAAGAGTTCAAAATAAAAATACTATTCTGAGAGAATCCGATAAAAAAAAAAAAATAAAATAAAAAAAAAATCATTAATTTCTGATAGATTAACAGCACTGACTTATAACAATGGACTGAGGGATTTTCTGTTTATCAGGGTTTGAGCAGCTTTTCAAACTTTTACTACATAAAAAACATGTAAAACTCAACCAATCAGATGAAATTTTACGCCCGAAAATCGAATTAAATTAAAAAAATATCTTTCTTGTGTTCAAGTCCTATTTTAATCGCTTAGAAATTAAATTCATTTCGACTTTAATTTTCAAAAGGTTATTTTTACCTGAATCCTGCGTATGGGCAAGAGAGACAGAGCATGGTAAACACCAAGGTATATAGAATACCAGCTATTCCCATTACGAACCATATTCCCCTATTAGGCGACGTTATATTGTGAAATGTATAGGAAAGTACCAAGGCATATAGAATACAAGAAATTCCTATTACGAACCATATTCCCCTATTAGGTGACGTAGTATTGTGAAATGTATAGGAAAGTATGGCACATAGAACACAATTCTCTCTCTCCTCTCTCTGTTTTCCCTATAAAAATGTATATACATTAGTCACAAAATTACGTCACAGGCTATCAGCTGCAATGTGTCAATATTTTAATGAGAATACTTGTCTTTTATATACCTTGGGAAAGTACGGTGCAGAGAACACAATATTCTCTCTCTCCTCTCTCTGTCTTCCTTATAAATATATATATACCTTAGGCACAGAATTACATCACAGGCTATCAGCTGCAAAGTTAACTTAATAAAAAGTTAAGAAGTAGGCGAGATTTTCGAGGGTTTTACATTTAAAATGTAGCTACACGGCAAAAAAGGAAGAAAGAAAGAAAAAAATTCAAAGAAAAAATCAAACTATCTTTAAAACTTTTATGAATAAAAATAAAAAATGTGAAAGCGCAGATTACATGCAACGAAACAGAATGGCAAATGATTCATTCTCGTAAATAAATAAGTAGGCGCGGAGTTTTCAGATTTGACTCTTATAAAATGTTCCCGCGCCAGTGATGGAATTTGCAACACTTTTGTGGTAATTTCAGTACTTTTTATTCTTAAAAGCACTTTCGTACTTTAATGAATTTTTCCGCACTTTTAAAAAAAAAAATTTCAAATATGGTAACATTTCTTTAGGTTTCCGCAAAACTGGAAATAATCATGCCGGTTATGTATTAGTACTAAGTATTTTCCACCACCCCCAATGATCTGATCTGTTGCTGCATTGGTATAAATGGGTAATCATAGCTTTCTGTTTAATAGAGTACGAAGCATCCCAAGATACATACAAAAAGCTACAATTCCCCGTTTGAATTTGAATCAATTCGATCGATCGAATTCACCAATAAGGTCTAAACGGTGTATAGTGTATACTGCATTTATAGAATAGTATACCATCAGTATAAAGGTTTATTCAGGAAATGAGATAAACTTAATATAACAGATATATAAAAAAGCATATCTTTTATTTATTTATTTTACTTAAGATGGTTATAAATACATTTAAATCTTATATATAAAATTTATATAAAATAGTTTTATATCTAGCTGTATTATATTAATAAACGTTATTATTAAATTTTATAAATTGAGGAAGTATACAATTTATTCAAACTTTTTATAGACCTATATGCATATTATTTGTTTATAATATTTACACCTAAATTTTTAACCGTGAGTAAAGCATACTTCATCATGCACAATTGTAACTGTAAACCTTAAAAACATATGTATAACATACAGATTTCTTATATAGAACCTAAAAATATTAAGTGAAGCCGGTGAATCCGGAACAATTTTTGTGTGTTGAATTCACGTTTTTCTAGTGTGACAGTGTTTGCAAGTGTAAAAGCTAACAGAAATTGATGACAAATACGTAAAACATGTTTCACATATTCTTTTGAATTGAGCAGTAGAATCCACTACAACACTATTTTGCTTTAACGCACTTCGATAATAATTTTGAAAATTCTAAAAATCATTTTATTTTATCCTCCTTAACAGATCCCTTTGTAAAATTACATTTCTTCTTTTTATCATTTGTATTAAAAACGATTAATTCTTTAAATAAGCAATTTGAAAGCGAAGGTCCTAAAAGCCATTTAATTATGGAAAGGTGGTATTTTTTACTTCGTTTTATGTTGAGAAATTTTGTAAAAAATGAAGCTATAGCGAATACTACAAAATTAAGTAATGTTGATATTAATAATAACGATAACGTGCGTGATTTAAATGAAAGATTTTGAGGGGTGGAGGTAGAAAAGTTCTTAAATAACATTCAAGATTCTGTACTCATTGAGTTCAAAAATAACGTTTTAAAATTTTACAAAACTTTTTCAAAGAAATCTTGAAAAGAATTGATTTCGAAAATGATTTTTTAAGTAATTTATCATGGATATCTCCAGAAAAATCTTTATCTGGTGAAGTACAATCTATTGTAACACCCTTAAAAATTTTTAAAAATATTGATGAAAAAGCGATTAATACAGAGTGGCGGGCTTTATTATTTATCTATAAGAAATCGTTTACATGTTCAAACATGTTCGGCTTTACTAAGTACAAAAGACCTTTTAAAGGCGAATCAGAGCTCTTGTTGTAATTGGAAGCCTGATGAGAAGATTTTAGATAGGTTGTACTCATCGTGTGAAATAACGGAAGTAAAAGAATTAATGTTTCTGGATTTTTCGATGATTTTAATAGCGTTGTCCACGATAAATTACCCATTTGTACTAAATTTCTGTGAAATTATAGTTTGAGCTTTATATGTTTAGTTTTTAGTTTTTCTAGAAAGAATAAAACATATGTATATCCTGTCCATCCACTATTTCCGCTATTGCTACACTTCACAAAAGATTACCTACTGTAGAAATATATATGTACATGTATGAAGGAAGTATTTTTAGTCTACCTACCCTACCCTTACAATCATTATTTTCCTACATTGTTTAAAATATTCGCTAAATATAAAAAAAACATATAGCTATGCATATATAGGAGGTTTCCTTACTCCATAAAGGGAGAGTAATATTTTTTGTTTTGAAAGTACGATTATATTGTTTCGCCATTATTTTCATGCAAGTTTTCCGTCTAATTTAAGATCGTCTGTATTTATTGAGTGAAGCTTTTGAAGTGAGCGAAATTTTTCATTACCTATATTATACATTTGAAAATTTTTCCATTAAATCAGGGCAACAAGTTAATCTCAGATAGTCATCATTTAGTACATATTTTGCCTTTTATTATTATTATTATTATTTTATTCTCTTAAGGGTATATACTAGGTCCTTGCTCTTTGAAATATACATATATTTACTAAAAAATCTATTTAAATAAATATAAATAATAAACTTAATTGCTGGCAAAGGTACAAAAGATTTTGGCAATCTAATAGCGTACAATAAACATAGGAAAAATTCTAAATATAACAATATTAAGGTATATTATAAATTGGGAAAAAGTCGTAACAATGATAAACGTATACAAAAATTTAGAAAAAATTTTGAATATGTAAATAAAAAATATGAAGTTTTTATATAATGTTAAAGTAGAAGAGCAAAAACTAAAATATATATAAGGGAAAAAATTAAAAAAAAGCAAATATTAAGAATAATAATAAATGTATATAAAAAAAAAATAGTCGCGAGGTCAAAGAGGTGCAGCCACAAACAGCGCACAGCATCAAACAGTGCGTAAGAGGGTTTAAGTGAGAAGCCTGCTGAATGTCCCAACGGAGCTAGCCCGCTGAAGGCTAATTAGGTAAGCTATTCCATTTACGAATGACCTGCACAAAGTAAGATCGCTCACCAATTTGAGTAAGGAAGCTAGGCAGTAGAAGATGACGATGGCGAGTGGAGTTCAGGAATTGAACACTGTCCTGCAGATAAGCTGGCTCTTTCGCATATAGATCAGGTTGTACAAGAATTTCAACCTTCTGTTCATGAGAAATGTTTCAAGAGAGTATCCAAGGAAAGAGTTGACATAGGACGAAATATGACAAAATCTGAGCAAGCCGAATATAAATTGAATCATGTCATTGAAAGCTACCGTTAATTTCCGCTGACAGCAAGAATCCAGTTTAGGAAATATTAGACCCGCAAAGATAAAGTGGGGTAGCATGAGAGCTTTAGCAAGCTTCATACGCATGCATTTTGACAATATATTTGCCGACATTTTTAACATTCGTAGGGAAGAATACACCTTTCCAACTGTAATAGATATATAATCACAACAGCTAAACTTGGTAATTAGCTCAACGCCCAGATTTTTAAACAACCTAGTATATGGTATGACGACGCCGTTGATCTAAACTACTGGTAGATCATTTATGTCAATAACCCTCCTACTCATAAATAGACAGAAAGTTCCTTATGATTTTACGTGAGCACCTGCCAAGTATGACTTAATCCCACGGCATTCTTCATGCTCGGATTGTTATCGACAATCAACGTCCTCATGTGCGAAACAACGAGTTCCAGTGTGCCAATAGAGCATGACATGACATCAACTTTCTGGTAGAAGCGAGACTTATCTATCCAATTTCTGCCGATCTCTGATCACGGCACCCTAATACCACAGCCACTACGATGCTTCCATAAAGGGGCCATCCCAAGTTGAGGTGGATAAAACCTTGTTATCCATGGCTCCTCAACCCTGTATTACCAAGTTAGCCAATGCCCGGCCGTCCATTTGGTATAGCTTTCGTAAGGCATGATCAACGGACCATGAATACTCCCAGTTTCATATCTTCATGCAAGATATTCTTTTTTAAACGGTACTGATAACCCGGTTTGGGCCTAGATCTTATTTGCAACGTCCAGAAGAGTTGTACTTGGCCTATTCAAGTAATACAACCCTTACGGACGCTGTCAGGGAGACCACGTGAAGGTTAAGATATGTCCAATTCAGTCTGGATTGGCGATACACCATTTAGATCTTATAGCCAACCATACATACTAACCATATAAGACCTACAAACATACATACCTGATTTCCGTTATTCATCAACTTATTCATCATCTAAGACATCCTTTCGCCCCCTGCCCAATAGGTTATGTCTATCTTTCTTCTCTCACTCCTCGCACTACTATGTCTGAGATTTTATTATTCTGACTTACATGAGCACATAACTTCTTTGCATTATGGGCCATCTACCTAGCATTACTACAGTACCCACACAGTCAAAAATCTCAATTTTTATCTCGCAGAAGCATGTGCTTATTTATAAATAGTATCCTTCTTGTGGGCTGTACCCAACAATGCGTGCACATCATTCCAAATATAATGACTTCAGCGTCATTCATACCGTTCCACGTGCTCTCACTATTTTCCAGAAGGATATGCCAACGCGATCCTTAGCACAGCTAAAACACCAAAACAACAAACCAACAAATTTCTTCCATCAAGTATGCATGCTTTCCTGTTATATAGCTTTCACCTTTTTCAACATTGCGCTTCACAGATTATTTTCCCCCTTCACAAATAAACAATTCGATTTACTTGGATACAGAATTAGGGAATTGCGACAAGCCCAGTCATAGATCCTATCAAGGTTATCTTTAAGCCAAATGACGCCATCTTCGATTAAGCCAATTGGCCTATATAAATAAATTTGTACATCATCAGAGTAAAGGTGGACCGAAGTGTCTTTCAAAATTGTGTGTAGATCATTTATGTATAGTGAGAAGGGGAGAGGACCGAGAATAGAACCCTGAGGTATACCGCAGTGAAGATTTAAGGGAGATGAAACTGATTGGGTCTTAACGGATTGGCTACGGCGGAGTAGAAAATGTCTAATTAGAGTCATGGCAGTAAACGAGATACTGAAATTTTGCCTCAATTTAAGAACAAGAATATTATGATTAATAGAATCGAACGCCTTACTGAAATCCAGAAGGACTAGTATGGCTATCCTATCACCGTCAAGAGCGTCACCAATGTCCGAAAGCACCTTGAGTAATGCCGACTCACTATGACGTGGTCTGAAACCTGATTGCCAGCGCGATAGTAAAGATTCCTGATTCAGAAAGGAAGTAATTTGGCAGTGCATTAATATTTCAAGAACCTTGCTGAGGAAGCAAAGTATGCTAATCGGCCGGAAATCGCCTGTTAAAGAACATTTGCGAGACTTAGGAGTTAGCAACACAATAGCTTTTTCCTAAAGTGATGGACACTGCGAGGTAAATAGTTAGACACATGTTGAACACGTGCACTAAAATATGAGAAATGGCTCGAATAATAATTTTTATAAATCTTGGCGGGATATCATCTGGACCAGTAGCAGATGACTTAATTCTATTAATCGCATTTAATATTTCATGCATATTTACACATCTGAACGAGAAACCACTATTTTGATTATTCTGAACTTCTACATTGGAGTACGATAGATGTTGAGCGGATATATTAGCCGGGGATTGAATGGATGTGAAAGCGTAGTTTAGGTCATTAGAATAAAGTTCACAAGAGGGAGAGTCCTTGTAGTACACACCTAGTCTACGGAGGTTACTCCACAAATTTCTAGAGGACAAAGCAGGATTTAGCTTCGAATTGAAGTACCTACGCTTCGCCGAGCGTATGACAGAGGTCACTCTATTCCGCACTGTTCTGTAGCGGCTAAGGTCAGAATCAGAACCAGAAATCCTGAACTGATAATAGAGCTGATCTATCTCTGCTATCAGATTACGAATTTCATCTGAATACCAAGAGCATCGCCCGAAACGCTGATAGCGAATCCGTATTGGGACGTGCTTGTCGTATAAATATTTTAGATATTCAGTGAAGAGTACAACTTTCTCATCCACTAAGTGAGAGCTAAATAATACATTGTCCCAGGGCATTGATCTACAATCAGTGGACAGACTATCATAATCAAGATTGTTGTAAACGCGGTAAGCAAATGATGTAGACAAAGGAGCGGAATTGACTGGAAAGTTATATGTCATGTATAAAATATCATGGTCAAAATTTTCGGATGGCTAACCTATTTTACCAACAACACAGAGTCAGTATGTGCTGTTAGGAACAGATCCAATTGAGATGGATTTTGAGTGTTGTAGTAACTCGGAATTGAATTCAATATTATTACATGAAGAGTTTGAAGAACGTACCTTAAACAACGGGTAGTGGTATCATCCCGCAGAGCATCAACGTTATAATCTCCACCTACTAAGATATTGTTGCACCGCGTTGACAAATCTGACAGGAACCTCTGGAATTCAGTAACGGCATCCTCACTGAAATAATTTGGTGGAGAATAAATAGCAACTTATAGACAGTTACATCCATTTGAGCTAATTTCGACACACACAAACTCAAAACTAAAACAGGGACTTGAATATCGTATCAACTTGGGCCTTAGAGAGTTCTTGACATAGATTGCCATGCCTCTTCCCCTGCGGATAACACGGTCACAGCGAAAGATGTTATATCCAGACAGAGAAACAGAACGAGAGCAAACAAACTCGTTCAACCACGTTTCAGAAACCAGCAATGCATGAACTTTCGACCACTCAAAAAGCTCCCTCATTATATCTTATGTCGGATGCTCCGCGCATTTAGATGGCACACATTAAGTGCTGTATTCTGGGAACCAGAGACATTGAAAAGCGATCTCACTCTATACAGTGGGGACTGGTTAACAATAGATGTCATAGATATCCTATGCTCCATACGAAACATCCGACCGGCAAACAAGCCTCCGACCAGCGACCCAGACAAATGAATAACATTTTAGATGGTTTAAAAAAAGCACTGCACCTGTGCACCTCACATGACTGCGACAACTAAAAAAGAATATTCGAGAGTTGATGATAGATCTAATAATTCGTTAATTAAAATTTGAAGAAAAGTATTATTTTGATATTCAAAGAAAAATGCCATTTTTTGAGATAAATGATCGGATCTTTATTTCATTATAAAGAGGAAGGTATGCCGTTAATAACATCATCCAAATGACCACCACGACCACGCCTACAGGACCAATTGGAAAATTCTGCATTTTTCCTGAAACAGATTTATCACTAATCATATCGATGAAAAATTTTCCCATGATTTTCCCGCTTTTCCGGGATTTTCATGGAGTTTCCACGAAAGCAACTTTATGCAACTCATTTCGCTCTACAACTTTGTCTTAGGTTGCAAAACGCTCAAACGCTTCCTTGGTCGGAAAAACTCCTGTTTTCACCATATTGTCGGAGAGAAAGTAATGATGCCAGTTGATAGGGAACGTGAACCTGCATAATTTAGAAAACTTTTTTACCGGAAAATTTTCCGGAAAAGTCCGAAAATTCCGGAAAATTTTTTCGGAAAAATCGGAAACTGCATTTTTCCTGAAACGGAATTATCACTTGTAAGTAATAAAACTTTTATGTAGAGCCCAACTGCAACAAGACATAAATTCGGGTGCAGTTATAAAGCGGGTCTTTTCTACTTGGACTTGTTCTAAAAGAAAGCAAAGCAAACTCGATGGTGGATTTGTTTTAGAACTGACAGGGATGTTTTTTGTTTTTTAGTGTGGGCGTTATCATGGTGTTGAAGTTGGTCGACTTGTTTTCTTCGCTTTATATAATTGAAATTAAATTCTTTCAGCTTACACACTAATCAAATTTGTATCAAATTTTCAAATGATTTTTCCCGATTTTCCGTGTTTTCCATGGAAATTTCCGGTTGAAATTTTGATAGATTCAATTGTCACGCGACATGAACCCGTGTGGGCTTACTGTGATGACGAAAAGTGGGTCTACGAGAGTGTCGAAATAGTAAAAAAGAAATATAAATAAATAAATATACAGACAGACAAATTCGTGTACGAGTTAAAGGGACGGACTGGCCTCAAAAAGTGTAGTAATGGAAAAAGTAAAACGCAGATCGATAGATGATAGTAGACATGCTCGCGGGAAGCTACCATTTCTCATTTAGTACATTATTGAAATTTTAGTATCAAAACGAATGACGGTTATCTCAGCGTTAAGTTTAAGTATAGCTTAAGCTCTGAGTTGAAATAGGGTTGTATAGGTGAAAAGGCAAGCAAACGTGTTTCATTCGGAGGAGTTTCATGAAAGTTGTTTTTAAAATGTTTTTACACATTAACCTCGTTTATTTTCAATGCCATTAAAGATCGACCTTTACCTTCTATCGAAGCGATATATATCATTGTCTACATCCTAAGCCTGGTGGACCTACTTCATTAAATACATCACTCTCATATAGATACTACGCGATTGTTCGTAGGAACTAAGCTTACCTGACTACAAATACAGTACAATGGCTACACGCTGTATGTATTTTACAAGTGATGGAAAATTAAAATTATTTTATAAGTGCAAACAAAATTTCGTGGACTTATATTACAAATATTCGTAAACTTGTATACCTGTGGTTTCGTGCAATAGGATCTGCTTGCGCAAAATGCTTTATCTAAAATTTTTTGTTCAAAACATATGAAGTTTGGATTTAATTGGTCAATTAATTCCACTTTAGAATAAGCTAAACAATATTTCAAGTTTCCAAAGACCGAAAAACGTGCAAGGGAAATAAATTTCTTGCAATAAATCAAATTAGATTTCTCATTGGCAAGCTGCCAGCTAATAACTCAATTTAATAAAAGAAATAGAAGCACCTACGGAAATTGCTTTTACCGGAACAATGTTCCAACAGTGACTACGTTAGTATGCTACTCATGAAATTGACAGAAGAAATCTCCCTCGTTCGGTTTGACCTCTTAATATAATACGACAATCCCGACACATACTTACGCCAGTTCCATCTTTGAGAGAAAGAAAATTTCCCGTATCAACAGTTGCCGCAAATTAATGATCACCATAAATTGCTCATTTTTTATTTGCTCATCACTTTGATGCCAGTAGCAAGGAGTACAAATTCACCAGTAGAAGGTACTTTAATAGAGCGAGACTCCTTTACGGCTCTCCGTGTTATGCTTTTATCACCTTGTTCTCGTATACAATGTCAGACGCCCACTTGGCTGATGATTCAATAGAAGGACCCCAAAACGCCCTTCATTCTTCGTTCTTAACGATGCTATTCGATATTAGAAAAACTGTATGAACAGGAAGTTTGAGTGGGTGGATGATGGTCATATCAAGTAGCGTTGTAATTAAGAGTCTGAAGATAGTGGAGGGAAAATAATGAAAAAGTCCGCTTCATTTTCCCGGAATAGAGAGTGTTTCAAATTCATAATGGAAAAATTTTCTCTCCACTGATTAGCTAGCAACAAACAATTTCAAAGTAAACTGAAGCTGCATTTCGTTATCCTTCGTGTCATTTTCTACGTTTAGCTAAAAGGAACACTAGTATAGAAAACAAAACCATTAAAAGTTGTTCGGTCGTGACTTTGCCTGGCACCACATATCGGCACATATGAAGGGCTTTTTAAGTTTTTATCAAATAAATTGTTAGCGAAAATACAAAAGACATGACTCAGGGGAAGCAGCGTATGAAAAATAGAAAAATAAATGAAATTTTATGAAACAAATTGCAGCTATGCATGCCACCCACACTTTATCCATTATAGGCGTGACCTGATGTGAGTACATTATTGCAGCACTAGCTGCCTAGAGGTAAATGTAAATGAAAGAAGATTACGGAGTGATTGACGAAGTTGGCAAGTTCTTCATACACAGATGTGAAATGAAAGGTCAGTAGATATTCTTCCATACCCTAACGACATACATAAATACAGAAAATTTTAGGAGCATACATGCATATGATTAGAGTTTACGGGATCCTAAAGATTCATTTATGATTTTCTCTGAAATAATTTTATTCTGTGGATATTTGTTGACAATGCTAATATCTTATTTAAACCATGAACCTTCACCCTTATACATGGGCGTAGCCAGGATTTTGTTGTGGGGTGGGCCTAGTAGGGGCCAGTTTGACACAAAAATTGAAAAGGAATATTCTTAAAAAAAAAGTATTGTTTCTCAAAAATCTGTAAAAGTTTCAAAGACGTTAATCAGTGTTAACACCAAGTTTTCTTACATCAAGCAAACTATTTTATTGATTACCGTTGTTTTTTAGATAGAATACAAAATACATATGATTTTTTTCAAATCTATTAGCATTACGATTTCTACTGGAGTGAGGAAACTTTCATAAAAAGAGGAAAATTCCTTTTAATGGCAATAAAACTGCAGATCTAATAGAAAACAAATTTAATTAATATACGTAGAAACACGAGAAAAATTCTTCTTATTATAAGAAAATTATCGCTTATACAACGAAACTGACTTGCTACAACAAAGAACATTTTACATGCAGCCAACATAATACACAAAAAATTAATTTGGAACATTTAAAACAAATCTTTATATAGAATAACGAAAAGCAGACTACTTTCAAGCAATTCTATTCTTAGGATAGGTATATAACCTATTCTCATATTCTGTAATAACATTTTCTGCTATTATCGTAATTGGAGATAATTGAGAAAATATATTTACTACTATTAATCTAATTTTTCTATATTTATTTGAATAAGACGAAGCAATTTGTTTTCTTACATCCAGGAAATGTCTGCTAAGCTCAAAATCGCACCTAACTTTCCTTGATACACATGGAACAGAGCTTATTCTCAGTGAAAATTTTTCTCAGTGCATTATCGCTTAATTTGAATTCGTCACCATCTATCACTATCTACTAAATTAATATCGTCATAATCATAACAGAAATGGCCAAAAACCAATTAAATAAGCATTAGTTTACTATTTTTTTCTGCAAATCGGCTCGATACCTTTTCAGCTGTAAGTTTTTTTAACAATGCCATTCTCTGTGTTGAGCAGTAACGCGTGACATGCGAGAGAATCGTTGTCGAAGCATTGTGGTTCCAAGCAACGTTTTTATTCGCCTCATAGAAAAAAAACTTCTCTCACAGCCGGCAGAGCTCACTGGGAGTAATATTGTCGCTTTAGAAAGCTTATACTCTTCTTGAATATTTTTTTCTCAAATTTTCAGCATTTATCTCATAATTTTTTAATTTAAGCATGTTTTACATGACCATCACTTCTACTTCCAAGATTGTATAAATTTTTAAGGTTTTTTTCTAATTACTGATTAATTTAAGAAATTTGTCATCATATTTACAAAAAAATTTTAGAATTTTCAAGAAACTACCCTTCCTCTGCTAATTTTTTCTGTTAAAGCAGATGTGAGGTTACGTTTTCCAATTACAGCAAGGACTGGGGTTGCTTTTATGCAAGAAGCTCACCAGCCTCAATTTAGATCTCTTTCTTGACATTTTGACTTTCGAAACTCAGAACTTAACTTTTTCTTATTATGTTTTTTATTTTTGAATTAATGACTTAACATTTGTTTTTTCCTGTTTGTTCTTTATTAAGGGAACAAGAGGGGTCTCTTGGTTCGTTTTTGATTTAGTTTTAAAACTACTGCCTAAGTTACAGCGACACATTGGCTTTTTACTTAGGATCATCGATCGTTTTTCTTTGATAATTGGTGATCCAGTTAGATTTAGTAAAGGGGCGATTATTTATAAATTAACGTAAGTGTATAATTTTGGGAACTTCTTCCGATTTATATATTAACTGAATATTGGAAATAGTCCATTTCGCTTATGCAAGCGAAAAGGAACATTTTACCCTACCCATAAGAAAATTAAACGCAGGCTATTGGCTAGCATGGCCAATAACCAAAAAGATCATGTAGTGCCAGTATGTGGGTCAAGCATCATATTCTTTATATGAGCAAAGCGAGCGAAAATAGGAAAGAACGAGAAACAATATACAGAGCCAAATTTGTAGGTCAAACACTATGCACATTGCGCATATTTCTACACATATGGTTAAAACATGCAGCCACTGGCTGTATGGTAAGTCAGGGGCAGCCCAGTACCACTACAGCCAGAATCGGTGTGTTGAGGGGTTTATTTCTACGTAAAAAGTGTAGTGCGCTGTTGAATTATGCTAAAGCCTTGGTTTTCATGAGAATGTGGCGCAATTGCAATTGTGCAGCCACATTTTGTTGGAAACCAAGGCTTTAGAATGGAAAAATGTTGAGTTAAGGTGAGATACAAGTGTCTGGATTTGTATCAGCACATGTATAGCCACGTTTTCGACTTGTATATACAATTAGTCACAAAAGTATCCGCCCATCGGATCTTCCCGACAAACTGCATGTAATTTATACAATAGTTCATTTGCTAATAATTTAAAACAATATACATTTATAAACTCCAACAAGTGCGCTATGTCTTCTCACATTCAAATAATAAATAATAATAAATCAAATCACAAAACAAAGACACAAAAGTATCAACTTCAAGTTCGGAGAATCGATGATAGAATCTTCGGGAAGGTTCAAGAATAGATTGAATAGAATAGTTAAGAGGATTCTCGAATAGAACACTCCAGACTAATCTGGAGAGTATCTAGGGTATAAATATAACAGCTGTCACCGCCAAGAAAAGAGTCTTGTCTTAGACGTTGCAGTGTTAACAAGCGAAAGTAATAAACAAGCGAAAGTGTTGTAATTGGATTGCGATAATTGAATGTACAATATTAGCGATAATTAAAGTTGAGTTGATAAATTGAAAGTTGTGAATTGTATACGATTAGAGTGAAATAAAGAACTTGTATTTTACATATTAAATATTGTGTTTTAAATTACGAACCAAAGGCCAAGCTCGCAACAGTATCGTCCCAGCATAATGATTAGTTTATCGTATTTTTCGTTTAAGTAAGTTTTCTTTTAAACATTTAAATTTCAAAAATGCGAAAAAAGCGTGAAACGACTTTACCAGAGAAAAAATTGGTTATTTCTTTTTCTGAAAAACGGTATACGCAACAAAAAATTTCAAAGGATTTTGGAATACCGCGAAGTACAATAAAAGACATTATTAATAAGTATGCAAGTGACGGTATACTAATAAATAAACCGCGTACGGGGCGACCAAGGATACTAAATGAAAGAGAAGAAAGACAAATTTTGGACCTAGCGAAAGTGAATCCTCATACTAGTGCTAAAGAGATATGCGCAGAGGTTCGCATAAGTACTGGCAAAAATATAAGTATTGAAACAGTGAGCCGAACGATAAGAAAAAGCGGATACCGTAGACGGATTGCAAGAAAAAAAACGGTGGATAAATAAAACAAATAGAAAAAAGAGAATCGAGTTCGCTAAAAAATTTGTTCATGAGGCTCAAAGCTTTTGGGATACTGTCATTTTTAGCGATGAGTATAAATTTGAAATATTTAACTCATCTCGGAAACAATTTGTTTGGAGGAAGTCAGGAACTGAGTTCAAAAAAAAACCTGCAACCAACCGTTGAACATGGAGGTGGTGCTATTATGGTAACGGGTTGTATGTCGGTGTCTGGGGTTGGAAGTCTTCCCTTCATTGATGGAATGATGAATCAATATGCTTATATCAATATTTTAAAGCATAATTTCTAATCCGTTTGGGTATAGCATTTTTAATTTCTTCAATAAACATAATGGGATAATAAATTTATACTATGTTACAACACCCAAAATATTGGCTGTTAGAAATAAAAATATTTTAAACTTATTTATTAAATTTATTTTTATTTAAGCTGAAATATTTAAATATTTCAATATAACAATAAAACCGGTCAAGTGCGAATCGTACTCGCACTCGAAGGGTTCCGCACAATCGTACAATATTTAACACTATGTAATTTTAGATCGAGTGTTCTATTTTGTGCATGAATTTATTAATGAAATAATTGTAATCAAATATTTGTAATCCACTGAATTGTAAATTGCTAGTACTAAAATTAAAGAGTCAAATTTGACTCCGCCACAGTCGACTAAGTTCACAAGGTCCGCTTTTACTAAATCAATGAATTCATCATCCTCTTCCTTTGTAAAATTCATTCTTTTTGCCATAACTGCGTGATATGAAGTGCAAACACCGACGCATTAGCGTTCGGATAGTTGGGCAAGTCCATTTTTTAGGGTTCCTTACCGAAAGAGTGCCAACGGAACCCTATTACTAAGCCTCCACTGTCCTCCCGTTTGTCCGACCGGCCATCCGTCCGTCTGTCTGTTAGCATGCAGAGTGAGTATTTCTATAACAACAAATAAAAAAAAATTAAAAGGGGCCTCCACACAAGAAATTTTTCGACTTTTTTTGCTCGACCCTATCACTCGCTGTATCTTTTGAACCGTAATAGGTAGACACATGAAATTTTGAAAGAGTGAGTAATACTATAGCTGCTATAACAACATATAATGGAAATAAAATAAAGTTAAAAATTAAAGGGGTTGCCCATGCAATAAACTTTTGTTTTTGGTCGCTGTTCTATTTTGTGAATGAATTTATTTATGAAATAATTGTAATCAGATATTTGTAATCCAATCCATTGAACTGTAAATTGTTAGAACTAAAATTAAAGAGTCAAATTTGCCTCCGCCACTGTCGACTAAGTTCACTAACACAGATGTGAAAATTTATAATGTATCTTTAGTTAAGGCAAGACAGTTAGGCTAACACAATTCGGTTGTATATAGAATTTGTACCAGGTTAGTCGAGAAAGAAAGCTTCACTTGTACATTTGTCATTAGTGCGGACGCTTGCAGCAGCAGCAATATACATTATAATAGAGCTTT
This sequence comes from Dioctria rufipes, assembly GCA_963924295.1. Classification (NCBI taxonomy): domain Eukaryota; kingdom Metazoa; phylum Arthropoda; class Insecta; order Diptera; family Asilidae; genus Dioctria; species Dioctria rufipes. The sequence continues at coordinate 118,927,973 of OZ002742.1, forward strand.
GAAGAAATGTTCAGTTTCTTTTGTATTCAGGTTCTTTCGTTCTGCCAGTACCTTTTCACTGCCATCAACTTCCTACAATAAGAATTCCTTACGAGCTGGAACTTACAATAAACTTCTACGTCCTGGATTTTAAAAGGGCTATCACACCCAAACAGCTGGGATAGTTCAAGTTAAGTCATCAATCAATTATTCACATGAATTTGACTCTTTAGGTTTAGTACTAACAATTTACAATTCAGTAGATTGAATTACAAATATTTGATTACAATTATTTCATTAATAAATTCATGCACAAATTAGAACATCCTCCGCACAGTTAAGGAGTTTACTTCTTATTGAGCTAAAGGAAATCTATGTATCCTATTTATAGCTCGTTTAATAAGTCGTCTTTCTATTCGTATGATAGCAACTTGAACCAAACCGAAAGAAAATAGCATACAATATCAAATACAAGATCAGTAGTGAGAGTAAATGAATATACAGTGGTACAATGTTATAATGTGAATCATCACGTATAAAAATGTGAAGTAAGAAATTCAAAGTATAAATATGAATTACTAAATACTAGATACTAAAATAAGCCTTAACTTAAAATAAAGATTAAAAATTGGATAAAAATTAAAATTTAGAATTTATAATTAGAAACCACAAGCTAGGAACTGGAATCAACCACCAAAGCGCAGAGTACCTCGGAAATGAGTGCTAATATGGTGCCGACGAAGTATACCATAACCAGCACGAAAAGTTTATTTTTCCCAAAAGTACTGCGAATATTATTTTGGGGTTGTGTACTGTATACATACCTATATGCACGCTGAGATCTGAACAAGTACTTTATGATTTGATCACTAATTGACATTTACCGGTAATTTCTATTGAACCAATTGGAACGCAGTTATATCCAGTGAAGTGGCTGAACTCTTTACAATATTATTTGGGCAAGAAATTTAAACTCTACATACAGTTTATTTTATTTGTGGTGGATCTATTATAGACCTTATAAAATCTCAAGAAGTTTGTGTTTGATTTGATTTATTGAATCATAATTAGTATTATGTATAAAAAAAAATGTCACACATATTGCGTCCATATATTGATTAATTGTATTTGGCTCTTTCATACATACGGCAAATAACGATACATATTGGTTGAATCATATTATTATATACCGTCGTCTCCGTAAGATTTTCTCAGAGTCTGAGCTAATACTATTTATATTGTGAAGGTGCAAACGATTTTTTTTTATAAATATGAATGAGCAAAGCGAGCTAGTGTAAAAGCGCGGAAGAATTAAAGGTACGCTTACTCGAGTGAAAACATACGCTGAAGCTATTCAAGAAAATATAGTTATAGAAGACCTAACGGCACATTTGGAGAAAATCGAAGAAGCCTGGGTAGAATTTCAGGAAATAGAAGACAGTCTACTACTAATTTCTGGACAAATATCCGAGCTAGAGGAGTTTGAAGCTAAATACTTCGATACTAAGTCTATGCTTACGCGAGCAATCAAAGAGCGAATGTCAATTCAAAATCCAGTTTCAGAACATATATCAGCCAATTTAAATGGAAGTATTAATATGATCTTTAATGAACAATTCAATTCCACAATGAATAGTTTCTTCTATAGTCAGCAATCCTTTTTCGAAAATCTTAATCGAAGACAACCAAATTCAAGCAAACTAATCGACTTACTTCTTCCTGGAATTAATATCCGAAATTTTTCGGGAGATTACAAGGAATGGCCAGCATTCCAAGATTTATTTGAAACATTAGTAGATAAAAATGTATCTCTAAATGGTTGTCAAAAATTACAGTACCTCAAGAGGCTACTGAAAGGTGAAGCGTCTGGGAGCATACGACATTTAACAGTCACAGATGCAAACTATGTCGAAACCTGGGCAAGGCTGAAGGCGCGGTTCAACAAAAAGCGCCATATCACCACCTCAATAATCAAGACATATATGGATCAACCTGTATAAATCAGCCATCAGCAAAAAAACTTGCGAAACCTTTATGATTCCTATGATGAAGGAATTAGGGGACTGAAGGCATTAGGAGCGGATGCTGAAACTAGAGAACCTTGGTTAATTTTCCTTGCTTTGGGGAAGCTAGACATTGGAACGAAACAGCTGTGGTTTACGGAGAGCTCAGAGAAGGACTTCCCAAGTTTTGAAGATTTGTAAAACTTCCTGATCAAGCGTTGTGATGCTTTGGAAACTTTTTCCAGCTTTACTAGAAAGGTGAAATCAACAAAGGTCATGCACGCTACCTCTGCTATAAAGCGGTCAATCTGTTTAGTGTGTAAAGATAACCATGCATTGTATGCATGTCCGCAATTCAAGAATAAATCTTACAGTGACCGCAAGTTGTTTGTGATATCTAATTCGCTATGTTTCAATTATTTACAGTCAGGTCACTCTGTGCACGCTTGTCGATCGAAACATCGTTGCTTTCATTGTAAAAAGATGTAACATTCACTCTTACATGAACCTGGAAGGTTTGAATTATGATCATCATATCCTTCAGATAACTTCACATTACTGGCAACACTTCCACAGCTTTACCTGTTTGTGTAAATCCCTGTTCTGCTGACACTGCTTTAACCAATATAAAACCGAAGTTTTCAGTTAACCCTAACTTTTTTCCACCCAACAATCAACCCAACCATACAATCAAAACAGTTTAGTCTACAATCAACAATCAATCACTCTGTTCATTATTACCTACTTCCATAGTCAACGTAAGCGATGTTCATGGACATTTTCTCCCATGTTGACTCCTTCTTGATTCGGGATAACAAATTTCATTCATCTCTAAATCATGTGTGCAGAGGCTGGCCCTTAAAAGAAAACATGCTTGTCTAGATATCAGTGGACTTGGAGCTATTAAGGCAGGCAATACTAGAGAACAAGTCGTCGTCAGTATATCACCCAGATTCAACAATGATCATACTTTTATTGTTGACGCATTCATTATGTCTAACCTTACTTCGCCGATTCCATCAAGTTCATTTCATGTTGATAACTGGTATCACCTTAAACTGCTCCAATTTACTGATCCTTCCTTTAAGGAAACAGGAGTCATTGATATCATATTGGTGCAGACAAATTCTTCCAAGTTATTAAGGAGGGCAAAATTTTTGGACCCAACAATCAGCCTCTAGCAAAACAAACTATTTTTGGTTGGATTTTGTGCGGCAGCTGTCCAGATGCAAATCTTTCAGCTTTCAATCTGCATTCACAATCATTTGTTGGTCTTGATCTTACATTAGGGCGTTTTTCGGAGATCGAGGAAGTAGTCTCGCAGCAAGAGCCCCAACTGACCAATGACGAGACTCAATGTAAAGAACATTTCAAATCCAGTTTTTACCGTGATGAAAGTGGACAGTATGTCGTATCTCTTCCATTCAAGTATAGGGAACCTCAGCTTGGTCCGTCAGAGTCTAATGCCATTAAACGACTTTATTCAATCGAGAAAAGTTTCAAACAGGATCCTCTATACAAGAAACATTACGTGTACTGCAAATTACAACACATGGAGCAAATTCCCAACACTGAGTTGAATGCGAGACCAGAAAGGAGCTTATACCTACCTCATCATGTGGTGTTTAAAGCCTTACATTCAACCAAAATAAGAGTTGTTTTCGATGGATCTTGCAAAAGTGATTCAGGACTGCCATTAAATGATAATTTATTGACTGGGCCAATGATTCAAAGAGACTTAGTCTGAATTTTGCTCAGTTTTAGAAAACACAAGACATGGAGGAAATGTACAGCCAGGTGAAGGTAGCAAAGAGCGATCGAGATTTTCAAAGGATAGTTTGGAGGGAAAACTTATCGAAACCAATTAAACACTACAGGCTTACAACTGTGAGCTACGGCACTACTTCGTCCTCCTTCTTGGATACGAGAACACTAAAATCGCCATTGATAAAAGACATTTATTTCCACTAGCCTGCTCTATCATTCAAAGGTCCATTCGTTTGCATGCTTGGTGTAGTCCGGAACTACACTCAACTACACCAAATCATTCGTTTGTAAGGTGTACACTAAATTGAATTACACAACGCCATTCGTTTGCTTGTCAACATGTGGTGTAGTGTACACTGAGTGTAATTTTTCTGCACCATCGAAATTTTGGGTGTAAGCAGTGTAGAAAAGATGATTTGAGAATTGTCATTAGTTTAGACTATAGGATCATTTGTTGAATACGTCTTAAGCAACTGTGTAATAACTGAAATCAATAAATTGATTTGAGTAAGAAATAAGTGCGCTCAGTAATCTAGAAAATTAAATTGATTTGAGAAAAAGCAAGTGCGTTCAGAAATATAAATAATAAAATTAATTTGTGGTGAAACAACTATATAACTGCACCAATTAAATTGAATTTTGATAAATATAATCAAGTATTTTTAAACAATAAAAAATGAATACAGTGTCATTAGTTGACCCAGTGGACAGCTTTCCGAACCAAAATATTTATATCTACACTTTTGACCACGACTTCATTCGGTTGCGAGGACAGCACTGCAAATCAGCTAATTTCTGGTGCTGGTGTAGAAATACACTTGACAGTTCTGAGTTACACTTGCACCGAAACAAACGAATGGACCTATTCATGACAGCGTGGAAGCCACATATATTCTCGGAATACAGTCGGACGCACAGCAGGACATATTTTTATTTGAAGTATCACTGCCAACAAATGAAACAATAACCAAACGAAGTCTCCTGTCAGAGTCATCACGCTTATTCGATCCTTTAGGCTGGTTGGCATCAAGCGTTGTTACCATCAAAATACTTTTTCAACAACTATGTCTGACAGATATGCAGTGGGACGATCCACTTCCTCCTACTATTACTCACAAATGGAAAAAATTAACGAAAACCTGGCTGTCATATCTAAATTTAAGATTCCTCACTTAATTTGCCTTTCTACCAACGACATACATCTTCATGGGTTTTCGGAAGCTTCTGAGCTAGCATACGGGGCGGTTATATATTGCAGAACTATCGATAAAAATGGATTAGTTTGTATCAACCCTTTTACAGCCAAAACGAAAGTAGCACCGTTGAAACAAGTATTCTTGCCGAATTTGGAATTATGTGCTACTCTTCTCCTAAGCAGGTTAATGTCCAGAGTGATATCACCACTAGGTTTCCAAAATGCGACAATTCATGCTTGGAGTGACTTTTCCATTGTTCTTTCTTGGCTCTCTGACATACCTAGACGTTGAAACAGAACCTCAGAAATCCTCGGCACCATACCTCGATCCTCATGGAAATATGTTCCATCAGCAGACAATCCCGCAGATATTGTGTTGAGAGGCAGAAGAACTTCCCAAATGCAACCTGTGGTGACAAGGACCACATTGGTTAAAGAAGAATAATTCTGCATGGCCATAAAATCCAAACACGAATGACTAAACCTCTGTAAAAAAGGAAGAACGAAAAATTACCTTAATCATAAATCACTCAGAAACAACTCAACATATACTGCAGCAATTAGCATCCCGTTGCTCTTTATGGACCAAATGAATCCACAGCTTTAGTTACTGCCAACGTTTTATTCACAATGTGAAACAAAAGCAAGGAGAAAATCGTGAACAATGTGTACTAAAGGCTCACGAGTTGCGGAAATCATCAACCACAATAATCAAAGGGGCTCAATCTTAAGCGTTTTTTAAGGAAATAAATCAGATATGGGCTCAATAATCACTATCAATGAAAAGTCAGCTCATCAACTTATACCCATTCCTAGATAATGACGGCATACTACGAGTGGGTGGCCGTTTGCAAAATTCTATATTAGAGTGTAACACGAAACATCCTCGAATCCTGCTAAAGGAGAATTTCATTACCAGGTTGATAGTTCAAGAAATGCATCCCAGATATCTGCATCCAGGGATCACCATGTTAGTCTCCAATATTCGACAAGAATTCTGGATCATAAAACTGCGACAACTTGTGAAGGAAGTTACGCACAAATCCATGGTATGTTTTCACAACAGGACAAGTGATGAGGTCCATTTCCACCTCGATGGCTTCGTCAACAAGCAAAATTGTCGCATCTGGGGCTCGGAAAACCCAAGAGTTATTGTTGAAAAGTCTCTCTATCCTCAACGTGTGACTGTTTGGTGCGGTTTGTGGTCCCGCGGGGTCATTGGACCGTACTTTTTCGAAAATGAGGCTAGAGCAACAGTTACGGTGAATGGATTGCGCTATCGACAGATGATTAATGATTTTTTATGGCCGGAATTGGATATTATTGATCTGGACAACGATTACTTTCAACAAGACGGCGCTACGTGCCATACAAGCAACGAAACCATTGATCCTTTACCGGAAAAGTTTCCAGACCGTGTTATCTCTCGAAGAGGTGATCACAATTGGCCACCGAGATCTTGTGACTTAACACCTTGCGACTTCTTCCTTTGGGGCCACGTGAAAGAGAAGGTCTACGCCAACAGCCCAGCGTCGATTCAAGACCTCAAAGATGGAATTCGTGAGGCTATCAAGGACATTGTGGAAGAAATGAAAATTAAGTTAAGAATTTTAAATGAAGAAGAAAAAAATATTAAAAATATTGAAGATGAAAAGTAAAAACAATGTTTGCGCTATTGCAATTACCGCTTTTTTGGGCTGGTTATATAATGAAAAATTCGCGTTAACCTTTACTACAATATTTATATTTATTTATTTTAATACATTTATTTTTACTTTATTCTCTCTGGGCTAACACATTTATCGCGCTCGTGTTTTATTTCAGACTACTTCGATTCTTTTGTATAACTTTTTATTATGTCTATTTCAATTAAGCTATGTTACTAGGTTACTAGGTTTCTTTACAAACTAAGTTTATACTGCGTCCATGGATTCCAAATTCGTGCGACTTCCAGACATGCCGCCCGCCTTGAAAGCATCGCTTTTAATGATTTTCGTTGTTGTCATCGAGAAGTGGACAAAGTTTTGCAATAGGTCTTCTCAGTATGCCATTTTTTGTTAAAACTGTTGCAACTCGTACCAAATTATCCCGACCAGGATGGACTTCAAGAACCTTTCCCATTAACCATTTACCTGGAGGTAGACCGTCTTCTTTAATGATAACCACCGCATGGGGCTGTAGATTAGGGTGCGGATGAAACCATTTTGTACGTGCTTGCAAACTAGATATGTAGTCCTTACGCCAGCGTGTCCAGAAGTTCTGTTGCAAAGACTGAATGTATTGCCATCTGGTCAGCCGATTGATATTAATGTCATCAAAGGAAACTTCCGGAATTGTCATAATGGGACCGCCAACTAGAAAATGATTTGGCGTTAATGGATCAAAGTTATTAGAATCACCTGAGATAGACGAGAGGGGTCTCGAGTTCAGCACTGCTTCGATTTGGCATAACAGCGTAGTCATTTCTTCAAAAGTTAGTAGTGCATATCCCATAGTCCGCTTCATATGGAATTTAACAGACTTAACGCCTGCCTCCCATAGTCCCCCAAAATGTGGTGCAGACGGGGGAATGAAGTCCCAGTTGATGCCAAGGTTGCTCAATGATCTAGGTACTTGTTCGCCAAACTCTGACGAATGAATAAGGTTGGCTACTGCTTGCAATTCCCGATGAGCTCCCACAAAGTTCTTGCCGTTATCGCTGTAGATGTTAACACAGAAACCACGACGTGAGATAAAACGCCTTAACGCTGCTAAGAAGGCCTCCGTCGTTAGATCGCTAGCCAGTTCTAGATGTAGCGCCTTGGTTGCCAAACAGACGAATAGGCAAACATATCCCTTGACTGTTTTTGCACCGCGTCCTTTCCATGTTCGAAGATTGAATGGACCGGCGTAATCAACTCCAGTGTTTGCGAAGGGACGACTTGGCTCGATTCTCGGTTTTGGTAAATTGCCCATTTGTTGAGAGCTGATTATTGCTCTATGACGCTTACAGGTAACACATTTGAATATAATATTTCTCACAAATTGCCGGGCTCCAATAATCCAGTACCTTTGACATATTATACTTAGTAGTAGTCGTGGACCAGCATGTAAATACTTTTGATGTAGATATAAGAGAAGCAGGTTTGTGAGATAATGATCCTTTGGAAGGATTATTGGATATTTTGTGTCGAACGGAATGTCTCCTTCACTGAGCCTACCTCCTACTCTGAGTAATCCTTGACTGTCCACAAAAGGATTCAGGGCCTTCAACGAACATTTTGGAGATAAAGCCTTATTTGATTTGATAGCAGCTAATTCATCTTCAAACACAGTTGATTGAATTTGTCGTATGCAAATCGTTAATGATTCATCAAGCTCTGCTACTGATAGTGGACCCAATCTTCGTTTATCACCTTTCCTTCTACTATTTCGGATAAATCGTGAACACCATGCTACAATTCGTATGAGTCTTGTCAAATTAGAATACCGTTGAAGAATTAATTGCTGATCTCCGTCTTTCGTAACTGCATGAAAAACTACATTTCGTTCCTCCGGAACTTCACCTTGAGAAAACGTTGGACGACTGCTGCAAGATGTGATTTCAGTTGACTGAAGAAAGTCAGGTCCATTCCACCACTCCTTGCATTCCAATAGTTGAGAGGGCGACAATCCACGTGACACATGATCAGCCGGATTTTCCCGTGAACTTACGTGGAACCAATGAGAGTACGATATTTCCTCTAGTATTTCTGCAGTCCGATTGGCGACGAATGTCTTCCATTTTTTAGGATGCGCTGCCAGCCACGCCAAAACAATGGTGGAATCAGTATATCCAAAGCATTCGACCCTTTCACACTTCATAGCTGTTTTTATTTTATTAAAAAGTTTCGCTAGAAGATGAACTGCACACAATTCCAATCGTGGTAAGGTTACTTGCTTTATGGGAGCCACTTTGGATTTCGAGCTAACAATGTTGACGTGAACTTTACCAGCCATATCTTGAGTTTTCAAATATACCACAGCACCATAAGCTGCCTCTGAGGCATCAGCGAAGCCATGTAATTGTGCCATGTTCCAAGTTTCCATCCATCTGGGAATATGAATTTGATGAATTGCTTGTAGCTCCTCACGAAGATTTAACCACTCCAATTCCAAATGCGCTGGTAGAGTGTCATCCCAATTGATGCCTGCGAGCCAAATCCTTTGAATGATGATTTTGACTTGGATAATGCACGGAGAAATCCATCCAAGAGGATCGTAAATCTTTGAAATGTCCGAAAGGATCTCCCGTTTTGAAGGTTTGACTGTAACGGAAAGATTTACTTTAAATGAAAAGTAATCCCCGTTGGGATGCCACCACAGTCCTAATGTTTTGGTGGATTCATCTGTAATGATTTGACATTCGATTGTGCTCTGGGAGTGGCCTTCAGTTAAGTTTTCAAAAATGCGGTCTGAATTTGATTTCCATTTTCGCAATTCGAAACCACCGCTGTTAAGCAATTGTATAAGCTCGCTTATTATGACCTTTGCTTCGTGAACACTGTCACAACCTGAGAGCAAATCATCGACGTAAAAGTGATTTCTAAGAATGTTACATGCTCTTGGAAATGTTTTTTCCTCATCATAAGCAAGTTGATTTAAGGTGCGTGTAGCCAAGAATGGAGCCGAAGCTGTTCCATAAGTGATGGTCTGTAATTTGAATTCTTTTATTTGTCGAGAAGGATCTGAACGCCAGAGAATTCGTTGAAAATGTACATCATTTTCTGACACCGCAACTTGCCGATACATCTTAGCTATGTCGGCTACAAAGGCATATCGATGTTTCCTGAATCTTAACAGAATCGATATTAAATCAGATTGTGTTGCTGGGCCAACCATAAGGTTGTCATTTAATGACGACCCTAATGTTGTAGGAGCAGACGCGTCAAAAACTACACGTAGCTTAGTTGTAGTATGGTCAGGTCTTAAAACTCCATGATGAGGAAGATAATATGTGCTATTATTATCTTTCAACTGCCTTTCACTTTCAGTTATCTCTGACATGTGACCGAGTTCCAAGTATTCTTGCATGAAGTCACAATACTGTTGCTTATACCTTGGATTCCTTGCGAACTTCCTTTCGACGGCATAAAGACGATGCATAGCTGAAGAATACGAGTTTCCTAATTCCTGACATTTGTCTTTAAAGGGCAAACATACTTCGTAACGTCCATCAGGTCTACGTTTGTGATTACTAATGTAATGATTTTCACAACTAGTCTCTTCCTCAGTTAAGTGAGTTACTTTAGGCATCTCCTCCAGTTCCCAAAACCTTTTGAGTTGGTGATCAACGTCATTCATTACATGAAAGTTCACACTACCATTGACGCGAATATTTTTATTAAAATATTGCCCGGCAATTACCCAGCCAAATATCGTGTTTTGCGCAACTAAATTTACCATTGTACTACTGGTTCTGCCATCCCTTAACACCTTGAAAACCATATCTGCTCCCAAAATTATGTCTACTGTGTTTGCCTTGTTAAACAATGGATCTGCTAACTGTAGATGAAGAAACTCTGTTGCATTGAGTGTTTCCACATTATTGCCTGGTAGTTTACAAGCAAGTTTTGGAAGAATGAACGCTGATACGTTGAATGTTTCTGAAGTCAGTTTAGAAGCAATCGTGAGTATGACCTTTCCTTTGGTGAAAGAGCTCTCCGGACCAATTCCACTAATGGGAATACGAGCATGTTGACGATGCAATCGTAGTCGCTGTATGCAGGATTCTGTCACTAACGTTGATTGTGATCCAGAATCAAGTAATATTCTGCAGGTTTGAAATGCTCCTGAACAATCCTTTACTAATGCAACTGCTGTAGGAAGGAATATTTCCGTAGGTAAAGTTGTTTGACTTGTTAGTGTAACTGACGCCGATGTCGCAGGCTTGACATTTAATTTTTGTTCTGAGTGAAGAAGTGTGTTGTGCTGTTGCTGACATACTCTGCACGTACCAGATTTGCATTGCTTTAAACTATGTGCTGAGCTTAAACAATTTATACAGAGCGATTTCTCCTTTACAAAAGCCCAACGTTGGATGACATCTAATACTCTGAACGATGGACAGTTAAATGCAAAATGCTTTCCGCAACATTTTGGACAAGAGAACGTTGTTGATGCATACGAAAATGTCCTAGGTTTTGAGGTAGGTTTGTCTCTACTGCTAGGTACATGTATTTTTGTTGTACATCCCTTTGAACTTCCTTTTATGCTTTCCAATTCTAATACCCGCCTTTCCATAAATTTAGTAATTTGATCGTAAGTAGGGCAATCTATTTCGGCTATCTCTCGAGCCCACAATTGTCGGGACTCAGGATCAAGCTTACCAACAATAACGAACACCAACCAACAATCCCACTTATCTACCGCTAATTCAAGAGCCTTTAAAGCTCTTACCGATTCTGTTACAGTATTGTAAAAGGCTTTAAGTTCCTTTAGAAAGCCTGATTGCATTGATTGTGACATTATTGTTTGTAAATGCGCATCAATAATAAATCTTTTCTTATCGTAACGTGATGTTAATTGCTCCCAAGCTTCTGTGTAATTGGCATCTGTGACTGGAAGATGCTTTATAATTGAGTTTGCTTCACCTTGGAGAGACGTTTTTAAAAACTGAAATTTTTGCACTGCAGATAACGATTCATTTGTGTGTACTAACGAACTATAAAGATCTTTAAACGACACCCAATCTTTAAAATCTCCACTAAAATAAGGTAAATTTATAGGTGGAAGTTTCACTGTATTCATGTACTTTTCGCCTGAGGTATTACTTAAATTTGTTATTGGTTGAGTTGAAATGTTTGAAATCATTTTACATAACAACTCTTGATTTTCTGCTAAGCTTTGTGCAATTTTGCCTAATTCCTTACTGTCATCAATCAATGAATCCTTGGTGTCATTTTGTGATTCTTTTGATTTAGAACGTTCGTTAATGATATGCACGAATTTACCCTTCAGCTTAAAATATTTCTCTTCAAATTTAGCTCTTTCTTCTTCTTCTGCTTCAATGTCTGACTGATCCGGTTTTTCCAACTCTATTTGCATTTGAACATCTTCGAAGCTTTCCGACCAACCTTCTAACTTTTCTAGACGTGATGTGATTTCTTCATAGACAATATTTTGAGCTGTTACAGCATTTATGTAGTTTTCTATACGTGTGACAGCAGCTTTTATTGTTCCCCTTTTTCGGGTTAGGTTGTCCATTTTTGCTTTGTGTTCCTCTAATTATGGAAATACAGGTACACCTCTTTTGTCCTTAACTGTCCTTTAAGTGGATAGATTGATAGATGTGATAAGCTGTTCAATTTCACTGACAGTCGGCAACGGTTGAACTGGTAGCTCCGTGTGGTTTGTGGATTGAATCTTGAATTGTTTAATTACAGTGTAACTGAATGCATGAATACACTGTATGTATGTGATTATTTCTGTTCAATTGAACCTGCGTTGGTATGCACGGAAAATGTATGCTTTTCACTGCTTTATACCAGCTTGTGGTGTATGAACCACATGATCATATGTAATCACTGTATGTGTATTATAATCCTCTTACACGATGTCACGGGAAACGTTGGAGTATTTTCGAATTAATTTCAAAATAAAATCAGACGTTTTATTTTTTAGCTTGTATGTTTGAATTCATGGTAGAATTCACGAAACTAACGAGATGCACTGAATAATTTGCGTAGCCACCAGAGAGTATGCGAACTTTTCCCTAATTTTGATTTTATTAAATTCGACTCGCAAGGACCAATGTTTGCGCTATGGCAATTACCGCTTTTTTGGGCTGGTTATATAATGAAAAATTCGCGTTAACCTTTACTACAATATTTATATTTATTTATTTTAATACATTTATTTTTACTTTATTCTCTCTGGGCTAACACATTTGTCGCGCTCGTGTTTTATTTCAGACTACTTCGATTCTTTTGTATAACTTTTTATTATGTCTATTTCAATTAAGCTATGTTACTAGGTTACTAGGTTTCTTTACAAACTAAGTTTATACTGCGTCCATGGATTCCAAATTCGTGCGACTTCCAGACAGACATAGGGCAGCCACTTTGCGATTTGGTTATGGAAAATTTTATGAAAAGGATATGGTCCTTTAGGCGTGGTCGTGGTGGTCATTTGATTGATGTTATTTTCCATTATTAACGGCATACCTTCCTCTTTATAATGAAATAAAGATCCGATCATTTATCTAAAAAAATGGCATTGTGCTTTGAATATCAAAATAACACCTCTTATTGGAAAACCCTTTACAACCCAACAACTGATGGGAAGCTTACAAGAGCATCGTGTATCCATTAGCCGACCATTTTTGCGCCTGAGAGTAGACTACGCTTGCCCGATAGTAACTTCAACCAACTGTGGTAGATCAATAAAATCATCTAAGGCATACATTGCATTATTTATTTGTTTTTCGACGAAAGCATCTATATGTAGTGCTTGTCAGAAGTTTATCATCAGAGGCATTCTTAGCTGCCTTTCATAGATTTGTCGCTCGCCGAGGAATTCCTTGTGACATGTATTCTGATAATGGCTCGAATTTCGTAGACGCTCACCTTCGATAAGATGACAACCTTACTGGCACAAATGGAGTCTATCCTAAACTCGCCGGAACTTTGCCCGCTGTCAAATGATGTAGACTCTCTAGATGTCTTGACACCCTCATATTTTCTTGTTGGACAAGCACTAACTTCCATACTTGAACCGAACTTAACAGAAGCCAAGGTTTCTAATCTAGGTCGATTGCGACACCTGTAAGCACTAATGCAGGGATTCTGGAAACATCGGAGCATAGATTACCTGACGTCATTGCAACAACGTCCAAAGTGGAAACTTCCTCAAACCTCTTTAAAACCAATTGAGTTAGTCGTTCTGAGTGAACCTAATGCACCACTGTCTAAGTGGGTCATGGGCCGAATCGAGCGAGTTCATTCTGGAAAGGTCGGTTTGGTTCAAGTTGCTATCATACGAATAGAAAGACGACTTATTAAACGAGCTATAAATAGGATACATAGATTTCCCTTTAGCTCAATAAGAAGTAAACTCCTTAACTGTGCGGAGGATGTTCTAATTTGTGCATGAATTTATTAATGAAATAATTGTAATCAAATATTTGTAATTCAATCCACTGAATTGTAAATTGTTAGTACTAAACCTAAAGAGTCAAATTCATGTGAATAATTTATGGATGACTTAACTTGAACTATCCCAGCTCTTTGTGTGCGATAGCCCTTTTTAAATCCAGGACGTAGAAGTTTATTGTAAGTTCCAGCTCGTAGGGAATTCTTATTGTAGGAAGTTGATGGCAGTGAAAAGGTACTGGCAGAACGAAAGAACCTGAACATAAAAGAAACTGAACATTTGTTCAAAGCTCTATTATAATGTATATTGCTGCTGCTGCAAGAATCCGCACTAATGACAAATGTACAAGTGAAGCTTTCTTTCTCGACTAACCTGGTATAAATTCTATATACAACCGAATTGTGTTAGCCTAACTGTCTTGCCTTAACTAAAGATACATTATAAATTTTCACATCTGTGCTAGTGAACTTAGTCGACAGTGGCGGAGGCAAATTTGACTCTTTAATTTTAGTTCTAACAATTTACAGTTCAATGGATTGGATTACAAATATCTGATTACAATTATTTCATAAATAAATACAAGCACAAAATAGAACATCGAGCAAAAACAAAAGTTTATTGTACGGGCAACCCCTTCAATTTTTAACTTTATTTTATTTCCATTATATGTTGTTATAGCAGCTATAGTATTTCTCAATCTTTGAAAATTTAATGTGTCTACCTATTACGGTTCAAAAGATACAGCGAGTGATAGGGTCGAGCAAAAAGGTCGAAAAATTTCTTGTGTGGAGGCCCCTTTTAATTTGTTTTTTATTAGTTGTTATATAGGGTCCGCCATCTAACGTTTTTTTTTTTCAACTATTGCTTATTTCATTTAGCTCATGTCTGATTTGACAGATAATTAGTTTTATTCTTCCGCTGAACGAATTTGGTTGTGTATACGCTTGAACAACGCTGGGAAATATTGCCTGCGATCGACTTACAGAAGATGCCGATTTTGCCAAAAAAATCATCTTTTCGGATGAAGCTCATTTTGATCTTGGCGGGTATGTAAACAAGCAAAATTGTCGCATTTGGGGCACAGAAAACCCGCACGAATACATTGAAAAGCCGATACACCCAAAACGAGTCACTGTTTGGTGCGGATTTTGGTCCAGTAGATAAGAATTCAGGGGCCCACCCGCGAAAATTTTTAGGGGCCCTTTTTAAATATACATTTAGACCTCAGGTATAGTCGATACTGTACTTTATAGAACGCAAGACATTCATAATTGAGAGCAAAAAGTTGTGGAAGATATAAATATTCCTAGTTAAGTATGGACATTATGCATGTATTAATACATATACATATTATACCTATATATAAATCCTCTCTGGTAAAATAATAAGTATGGTGTAAAATTTGGTATTTATTATAATAATATCCAAAAATATTATTACAAATTTTTCTTATATCTGAGGATGATACAGATGCTCAAAAGTGCAGTTAAATTAAACAGTGAATTATAAAAAGAAGAAATTACAAGAACTTACCCGACTTAATTAGAAGATGAAACACAAAAGCGTCTTTTTTTCAGAAGCATAAAGTTTTCAACTAGCTCTTCTAGATTGACGGACTTACTTTGTTCATGTTCAATACTTATAACAGCCAAAGCACTTAACCGAACTTGTTTAATAGTGCTGCGTAAATAAGTTTTAATCAATTTCAGTTTCGAAAACGATCTTTCTGCTGTTGCGGATGTTACCGGTAATGTTAAATATAATTGAAATAATGTACACAAATCTGGAAGACTAGTTGCTACACATGTATTTTCCACTATTAATAAATTTGCCAGTTCTTTAATAGATGACTTTTGTTTAATATCATTGCTGAAAACAGTCTTGAAATTAATTAACTGAATAGGTAGGTCTTCCGAAAAATCATCACCATATTTGCTCAGAACCTGCCTTCCACATTCCATTATTGCTTCATTCGTTAAACTGATAAATTTTGAAGGGTTGAGAAATGTGAAAAGCTTCACAATTTCATTTATAGAGGAAAATCTTCTAGATAGTTGGTTGATAATAATATCAAGTGATGCATTAAAAACTTCAATCTGAAATTTTTTCAAGGGATTAGGAATTACGCAGCCATCCTCAAATTCATCAAAAAATTTCTTCTGGCGTTTTTCTTTCAACTTAGGCTGAATATTCCAAGACTTTGCTAGGCTATTAGCTTCTTCTTCAAGTTTATCGAAATTGTGTCGAAGTTGTGATAAGTTCTTTTGTCCAGTGTTGAGCAATTCGCAAGCTTTTTCTAAATCGCATGAGGGACTCTGTAGTAGTTTTGAAATTAAATTTACGGCTTCTAAGATTTTACTTTGAAACACGAGTATTAAAATGAACTCGTAACTGTCCATTTTATTCTGCAAAGACTTTGCTTCATTTCTATCATTTGGTTTTTTGCACAATAAGATGAAGTTTGATAAGCATTGCATCACCGATTGATAATTATATCTTATAGAGAGTAAACATTCATATCTAGAGGACCACCTTGTCAGGCAGAGTTTTTTGAGGGTGTATTTCATTTTATTTACATGTAATGATGTTTCATTTAGTGCTTGCCAACGCGGGAGACTTTCACTGAAAAAAACATAAATACTTTGTAGAAGGTCATAGAAGTTTTGAATCTCTCTAATGTTCTTAACCGAATCATTTAAAACTAAATTCAAATTGTGAGCTGAGCAATGCACATAATCAGCAGTAGCAACTCGATTCTTGATTCTTGCCTGCAAACCGCTATATTTTCCAGACATATTAGCAGCCCCATCATATCCTTGTCCCCGACACTTTTCAATTTTAATTTTAAAATTATCCAAGGCAGTAAGAACGACATTCTCAAGGTTCTGTGAATTTTGTTCGGTTAGTTCTATAAATCCAATAAATGACTCTTTTACTTCTAGTTTGTTATGTACTCCTTTATCTGCATTTGGCTTTATGCTTGCATACCGTATAACAATACTTAGTTGGTCTTTTTTGGATATATCTTGGGTACTATCAATTATAAGGGAAAAGAATGGAGCGTCATTGATACCTTCCGTTATTTTTTCTAAAACGCTTTTAGCCAGATGTGTAATTATTTCATTTTGGATGTCAGGACTCAAGTACTTATTTCGAATATTGGTATTTGACAAATGGGCTTTTAGTATGGGGTCATATCGCGATATTAAGTCAATAATATTTAAGAAATTACCACTCGTTGCTCCAATTTCGTAAGCGCTTATACTTTCTCGATGACCTCGTAAAGCCATATTGCAAATTGATAAAGTTCTTATCACATCGCAGATTCTTATTAAAACTTCTTTAATTTTTTCATTACTACTTCTTCGATTATCGATGGTTCTATTTTTCTCCCAAGTGCTGTAGGTTATACATGATTCCAAATGAGCATGACTTTCTTCGTGAATTTTAATTTTCTTACTCAAGCCTCTCCAGTCATTAATTGTTCCCTTACACCAACTTACTGCTTTTACATTATCAGAGAAAAGCCAACACGGTTGACAATAAACCCCATTCAATGCCTGAGAGTAACAAAGCCAAAAACGATCAATTTGTTGGCCAGTTCTTGTTTTAACCACATAGTAATCAGTGCTGAAGGCTCTATTGTCATTTTCATTCTTCGGAAATGGACCCATGGGTTTATTTGGACCTGCAGCAATAATTTTTCGTTTTACATCGTCCGATAGGTGTCCCGAAAATAAAGCCCTGTCTGTAACAAAATGTGTTAGATCCTCCTGATCACATTCATCTTCGTTTTCTGAGGCAGCTATATTTGATTCCTGTTCGACAATTGCAACATTTTCATCAGCTCCAATAATTTTAACTGAGGTAGACGCACTAGCTTCTGAGGCTTTTTCAAAGAAACTACTAATCTTCGGTAACTTATGTGCTTTTTCACATTTTTCTTGTCTCAATTTTCGTTTTTGTGCACCACTCATATATTTCCTTTCACTCATTTTCACACAAAAATACTTTGCACGACACTTATACGAATGTATATGAAAAATATTTGAATATTAAGTTCTATATTTTACTTATATTCTCAATTTAATAATAAAATAATATAATCTCCAATGAGAATCGAAACACTTTACATGAAGTCGTGCTATTTTGAGTATCCTTTGTATGGATATATCCCGTCGCGCATCCAAATCTAGACTGAAAAAATCTAAATACTTTTTACTTAAATACGCAGCTATCTTTCTGATTCCCAGAAAAACAATAAAATTTGCCTGTTTTAAGGCAGATTGCTCATTTTCTATAATTTCAGTAATAGGAATTCAGTTCAAAAATCAACGATGCTTCACCTGAAGTAGGGAAGGCCTCAATTTTTTTCCTAGAAATTTACTGGACATTTTTCATTCGAATTTGTATGCATTATTGGAGGCCAACAGCATTGCCTCGCTATTAGCATTGACAAACTAATAAGATACAAAGACTGCGACGATGCCTCCTCGACCTGATGTAGGGAAGACCACAATTTTTTCTTAGAGATTTACTGGAAATCTTTTCTTTGAAATTTGTACGCATTTTTGGAGGCTGACAACGACGCACAGTAAAGTATTGTATCTGAAAATAGCTCCAGTCGGCCACCAAAGTGAACAAAAGTTCTGCCGAAACATTTTCTGTAATTTTTTAAGAAGAAATTGAGGCTTTCCCTACATCACGTTGAAGCATCGTCGCAGTCTTTGTATGTATTAGTTTGTCTATGCTGATAGCCAAATATGAAAAATGTGTTGGTAATGTTGAATTCCGGATATGAGAATGGTATATAATCTATAAAAATCAGTAGTAAAATGAGCAATAAAATTGAAAATATCTGGAAAAAAAAGATATTTCTCTGAAATTTTCATGACTTTTATTATATGTATACTTTTAGAGTAAAATGTTGGAATTCTTTGAAAATTTAGTTACCAGTTTGGGGCCCCTAAATTTCCGGGGCCCCCCCGCCTGGCGGGGTTTGCGGGTGCCTTATCTACGCCACTGGTCCAGAGGCATAATTGGGCCATTTTTCTTCGAAAATGAGCAAGGAGTGGCCGTTACAGTCAATGGCAATCGTTATCGGGCCATGTTGAACGAAAATTGAAGAGGAGGATATTGGCAACATTTGGTTTCAACAGGACAGCGCTACGTGCCACACAGCCGAAGCTACACTCGATGTTTTGTGCCCTGTTTAAAAAAAAAAAGTTATTTGGCGGACCCTATAGAAATACTGACTCTGTGAAAATTTCAACTGTTTACCTATTACGGTTCATGACATATTGCATGCTAACAGACAGACGGACGGACGGCCAGTGGGGCGAACGGAAGGACAGCTGAGGCTTAGTAATAGGGTCCCGTTGGCACTTTTTCGGTACGGAACTCTAAAAAATGGACTTGCCCAACTGTGCTAATGCGTCGGTGTTTGCACTTCATATTACGCAGTTATGGTAAAAAGGGTGAATTGTACCAAGGAAGAGGATGATGAATTCATTGATTTAGTAAAAGCGGACCTTGTCATTAAAGCCAACACTTGGGAAATTATTTCAAAAAATGAAATAAAAAAGGTAGATTTAAGAACTTTTCATAACATATTTATTATTAAATTATTATTATTATTAATTAATTAACTAATTCAACGTGGTGACATATTTATTTTGCCATGGTAAAGAACTTACTACTAAAATACATTTAAAGAGTCTCACCCAATATTGTTTCTTTCAAAACCACATGGGACGACGTTGAACGCTAACGCACCAGCGCTTGCGCACTTGCGTTGCACATTTGCGTCGGCGGAATCTCTTGGAACCCGTAGCAAATTTCGCAGCTGCTTTCAAGATTTGTCAAGCGGAGCACGCACAATTCTCAACTTATTTAAATATGGTTGACGGCGTTTAAATTATAACATATGGGACAATACAAATGTTAATTTCGATTTTTTAGAAATAGTGGTTTGAAAATGAAGTTCTGGACAATTTTTATAAAATATGTTGGTTTAGAGGTTGGTGCATCCACAATAGATGATAACATCACACGAGTTTTTGAAATCTTTTGCTTCAAACTTAGAATAATGAGCCAAATTTTTGAAATTTCAACACATTGTTAAAGAAACTGTGTTTTTACTTTTACCGTAATGAACGTCTGTATTAATTGATGGACATGTAATTTCTTAGATTTTAGTTAGCCAGCGTACGTTAATAATTTTAAATCAGAAGGATTTTTTGTAAATCAGTCATTTTTTCACCAACGCATGACAGATTTCGACGCTGGAAGCCTCATTTCACGAAGAGAACACTCTTTCATGTTGACTATCAGAACCAGCTTAACACAAATAAGCGGTCAACAATACATGCGTTTCATCACTTAGTCGGTATTAGTATTAGTATGTTAAACTAAACATTAACCAAATACCAGATGAAATTACATGCAATGAACAAGAACATTGAACAAAAAGCAAATTAAATATTATATAGACGTTTTTTTAAAACATGCTTAGAAACGTCAACAACAAAATGCTCAGTCATATTATTAGCAGTAACACACATGCGATTAGCAGATTCATAGGGTGGAAGAATTAATGAATTATTCCAAGGTAGGTGCTTGAGAGCAACTCGTAAAAAGTTTCTCGGAACAGACTCGATACGGTCCAGGTTTGTGCCGTAAAATGGAGACCAGACCTGGTTAGCGTATTCAAGAAGTGGTCTCACGAAGCAAGTGTATAAACGCAATGTTATGGTAGGATTTGAAAACTCTCGGGACCAACATTTTATAAAACCCAGCATAGAACTACTTTTTGATACCATATAGCTTATATCGGAGATAAAATTCAATCTGTGGTCACGTTTAACACCCAAGTTACATTTCTCGATACTGATTACTAACATAGATTATTGCTCTTGCATCAATTGTAAAATTTTTGAAGGTCACCCTGTACCTGTTGACCATCGTCAACGGATTTAATCTGAAAGAAAAGCTTAACATCGTCAGCATAAATCAAGATTCTAAAGATGGAATGCCGGAATAGGATTTGGTATGTTCTGTTATCTAAATAAGACTCTCTCCATTTTAGAAAAGTTGGGGGAAACCCATATTTTTCAATTTTAAAGAGTATCTCGGAGTGAGATAACTTGCCGAAGGTTTTACTTAAGTCTGTATAAATACAATCTGCCTGATAGCCGTTTGCCAACCCGCCAATAGTATCCGAGACAACGTCCAACAAGTTAGTGGTTGTAGACCTGCCCGAAATAAACCCATGTTGGTTTGAAGAGAGCAAATTCTTACAGGAAGCTGATAGTTGACAGTAAATTATAGATTCGAATAATTTGGGCAAGCAAGATAATTTTGCAATAGGCCTATAGTTAGAAATATCATTTTTACTAACTTTTTTGTAGATAGGTATGATAAAAGAATTCTTCCACAACTGCGGAAAATAACCACTGTCGAGCGTTTTTGGAAAATAATTCTCAGGGGGCTGCCAGGGCGATGCAACATGACTTAAAAAAGGCTGGAGGGATCCCATTAGGACCAGTTGTGAAGTCATTTGGAAGCTCATTAATATGATCGAGTATATCCTCTTCTGAAATTGAAGGGATAGTGAATGAATTATTATGAGAGTCGATCATATGATTGAAGTTGCTACTTTGTGGTTGAAAACTTGACGAAGTAAAGGTAATGTTAAAAAAAGGGAGCAATCATATTGCAAATATTAGACGAATCATCAATAGCAGAATCCATGTACCTCATGGTATTGGGGTAGTTGTCCATTATTTTCTTGATATTAATGAACTTAAAAAAGATGGGTGGGTCACTAAATAATTTCGTACACATGTTTTGAATATACTCATCATAAAGTGTAGAGGAAAGTTCTTTGAACTCATTATATGATGTAAGGAAGTTGTTGTGACTTATAATGTCCTTGTCCCTCATATCACTTTTCCACGGTTTATTCTTTCTATTTTCAAGACGTTTCAGTTCTTTACTGAACCATGGCGGTGATGTTTTAGAGATCCGCTGGCGCTCACGGGGAACATGACGGGAGACTAAATCGAAAAGAATTATGTAAAATTTAGAAACATCTTCATTAACACTATTGCAAGACAGCAATGTGTTGAAATCAATAGAGGTAAGTCTACTGGAAAGTTCCGAAAAATCAGCATTCTAAAATTGAAAAAGTATTGCGTTTCGTCACAATATGTGTGGTTTTCGGTTTCAAAGCAATGTGTAATTAGTAGAGGGGGGTGATATTTGTCAAGAGCAGACATTAAAACTGGGCTAAGTTCAACTAATAAGTTACCCACGGCAGTAGAAAATAGCAGGTCTAACTGCCTACTGATTTGGCTGAGACCGAGAGATGAAATACTGTCCAGGAAAAAGGATTTCCTAGTTGTCAAGTTATTAAGTGGAAGATAGTTATCATCACCTTCGTTTAGTACCCATTGAATAATGGGTAAGTGAAAATCACCAAGTAGTAGTAATTCGTCAAGAAGATCGATCTTACCATGGATAAAATTAGATGTTGAAATGAGTAGGTCGTAAATATTCCGACCCTTGTCATCAATGATATTTGTGGAGTCTGGAGGAATATAACAACAAAGTATGTATAAGTCAGATTTTAAAAAAAGATAACGTAAGAGCAATAAGTTCAATGCCGAGAGTGTTGGGGGAACTGGCAAGATCAATTTGGCTGCAATTTAAGTGGTTTTACAGGCGAGGAGTACGCCACCCCCCCCCCCGAGCTTCAGAATCAGTATATCTATCTCTTCTAAAAATTTGATAGGAATTGTCAAATATTTCAGCATCGCGAAAACTATGATGCTGCCAAGTTTCAGTAAAATCAAATATATCGATACAAGTCGCAACAGAGGATTTGAAGATTTGTGGAGTTTTAGTTCGAATCCCCCTTACGTTTTGATAGTACGGGGAAAGCGATTTCGGTTTTGTGGAATATAGCTGCTTCTTTTAGCTGTATTTCTGTGCTGGTGCCCAGAAGGTACGAATAATTTAGTAAAAGCGCCAGAGGGCCAAAATGTGTGATCTAATAACTTATTCTGCTCATCCATGGATACAGTTAGAACAAATGATACCATCTGTTGCGATATTTTTCGACATCACATACTTCAAAATGTCTTCACTCATCGTTTCTGGAGACAAACGGTTGACGAAAACACTCGAAGGTTTTGGTACCGTTCTCAGAGAGGCGACAAAACCATTTCCTAAAGAGGACACAGATTAAGCATCATTTGCTACTGCTCACTCACTTCAGCTACAGAAACGGATGTAAAGGGGAATTTCCACTTTTCATAGAACTTTAGGCCCAACATGCGACACCTACAGAAAAAAAAAAATGTCTTAAAGGAAGCATTATGATATTCTAAACATATTTTATTAACAAGCTTTATTTCAATTAACCGGCGGAAACCTTTGGCGATCGCATGTAGCTTGAGCGACTTTCTTGGGTAAAAAATGAGACTTTCCTTCCTCTGGTGATGCGCGGAATGGGTGAGTCGTGGAAAATAATTTACAATGAGAAAAATCTTCACAATAGAGCGCTAGTGGCCACGAAATAAGGAACCGTGCATTTTAAGATATTCAAATTGTCCAAACGGGGTGACGAAACTAGTAAATTTAGTTGATTCTTTTGAAAATTTTACATGGTGAAACCCACTTTTTAAGTCCAGTCATGTAAATAACTTTTTATTCTTAGTTGGTTAACTAAATCCTCTATAACAGGTATAGGATAATTAAAACTTTCTGTAATTTTATTCAATTGACGGTAGTCAACACACATTCGAAATTCGTTTGAATTTTTCTTTTTAATTAATACTATTGGGGATTCATAAGGAGAATTTCTAGGCCTGATTATTCCCTTTTCAAATAAATCATTGATAACCTTAAAAACGTCTTCTCTTTCATAACACGATATTCTACGAGACGCACAACTTATTTCTTTATCAACTTTTAAATTAATATTCATTTCATAACTTGTTTCTGGTAATTCAGGTCTTCCTGCTTTAACATAATAATTTTCAAAATAAGCTCTTACAGTTTTCCTCGTTTCAAAGTCTATTGCATTATTAATTACTAAATCAGCATCAACTAATTTGTTTTTATTGTTATCCAAATCAATACTTAAAATATCATTTTTGTTTCCAACATTTTCCAAATCTGTGTGGTTATTAATATGTTCTAATTTAATATTAGACTTTTCTAAAAAGTTGCGACCTAATATCAAACATGGATGCATAGTTTTATCCGATACTGTTAATAATTTCATTTCATAATTCTTATTACTAATTGACATTGTATATTCAAAATAACCTGTTGTTACAAGTTTACGATTGTTAATACCACAATATTTTGACGTGTCCATATTTTCTTTTATTAAAGCTTTTGGTAGATAACTATCCTTAATCAAACTTATAGGGCTTCCCGTATCAATAAGAGCCATTAATTTTAAACTTAACACCAAGTTCCCTACTTTTGAATAAATATCAACCTCAACATGAAAATCTTCTGTACATCGTAAGTTGTTATTCTCATTTAGTAATTTAACTTGTTTATTTGGGCACTGTTTAAATTTATGATCCATTTTTCCACACTGATAACAAGATCCTCTCGGACGAGATGGTTTTGAACAAGCAACCGATGTGTGTCCTAGTTTTTTCTGCAATTGTAACACCTTAACTCCCTAATATCAACTTTGGAATTTCGTTCGGCACTTTATTTCTCATTTTTGAATTCTGAAGTATTATTGTTTATATTAGTTGGTATCCAGAAAGATTTACGAAAACTTTCAAACTTTCTAAGGGATAGAATCTGCTCAATTTGTGGCATTCCCAAACCTTGAATTATATATTTAATCATCGCTTATTCGCTCATGTTCTCACGATTTTTGATATTCTTCATGACGTATACATAGTTTTCGAAGTTTTCACCTGACATTTTCTTTCGACGAGATAATATCCGATGGATGTCTGGATCATCTTCAACATTACGAAATGCATTTAACAAATATTCCTTAAATTTTTCTCCACAAATATAAATGTCACTACTTTCTGCCCATAATTTTACAGCACCGCCTAACCTCAAATTCGCATAATGAACTAATGTCTCTTGCTTCCAGCCATAAATGTCAGCTAATTTTTCTAGTCTCTGTACCCACTTAATGGGGATTAAAGAAGTTTAAAAGTTTGTATTTAAAACTGGTATGATTTTATTTATCTCCGAAGGATGGAGAAATCTCTCCCTACATATGTCAATTTCAATTTTCCTGTGCTGTTGCTCTTCCTCAAATAATTCTCGTTCCCTTTGCAGAAGCGATTTTTCATATTTTAGCAAATCACGTTCTCATTCTAGCAATTCTTTTTCGCGCCAACAATCAGCTTTAGCACCATTTTCCCTAGTTTTCTCCATTCCAACACAGTCAATAACAGCATAATCCTTTACAGATAGGTTAGAGGTATATATGAGCAATGTTTTACGCTAAAATTTTCTCGTTTTTCCTGGAATGACTCGCTACTACACCTTTTCTTACGCCCTTCCTCACAGACCTGCAACAAACGCTTAATAATATTAGTTTTATTACCTATTGAACATAAGCCTTCGTTTTTCAGCAAAATCCGGAGTTCCTTTTTGCGTTTACTGTACAAGTCACTTTTCTCGAACATTTTTTCCCCCTTTCCTAAGTTTCATAAACCTGCAAATAATTCGGATCCTTCGTATCCCACTTCTGAAATTTGTAGGGTCCACATAAAATTTCTAACTACAATAAAAACTCTGATTGTCAAAATAAAATGTTTCTTTAATTCACACTTGAAAACTATTTCATAACTTCTGCCGCCAAGCAGCTAATTCCTCTTCTTCTCCAAAACAATACAACCCAACGTTAATCACTACATTTATGAGTTTTTACTCTCTACTTCTTTTCTGACCTTAAGGGTCCTACAAAATAATGATGGTAGAGCAAAATGGATTGAATACCCAAGCATAATATTAAAATTTATTTTGATTTTTGCATGTCGGTCCGTCCGTCTGTCCGTCCGTTCGTCCGTCTGTCCGTCCGTTCGTCCGTCTGTCCGTCCGTTCGTCCGTCTGTCCGTCCGTTCGTCCGTCTGTCCGTCCGTTCGTCCGTCTGTCCGTCCGTTCGTCTGTCTGTCCGTCCGTTCGTCCGTTTGTACGTCCGTCTGTCCGTCCGTTCGTCCGTCTGTCCATCCGTTCGTCCATTTATCCGTCCGTTCGTCCATCTGTTTGTCCGTCCATCTGTCCGTCCAATAAACTTAGGTTTTTTACGTATACTGTTAAAATGATCAGTCCTGTTGATGTTTTTTTGTACTGAAATGATTTTCAAAATATGAGATCCTGTGAAATGGGTTTCAATATATATGTCTGATATACAGGGTGTCCAGTAAGTCAACGTCAAGCCGGAATCGGGTGATAGACCAAATCATAACAGTTATCAGAAAAATATAAAAAAAAAATGTAAGTTATGTATTTTTCATATTATAGACATTTCTTTTGTTTTCGAGAAAATGTATACAATGTGATGGTTTTTTAGCTCCTGTTGCTACAAATCTTTACGTTTTTCCAATTTTATTTTTCTTATGTAATCCTGAATAGCGCTTATGTAACCTGTTGCTTTAAATTCTAAGCCGACTGTTCCAGCTTAGAAGAAAATATCACATTTTTCCGAACCAAGAATAGAAAATTAATATTTCACCCAACTTTAACTGACTGTAATAAAAAAAAAAAATGTACTACGTCAGTTTGGAAAGTAACCTTAAAAGTTGACGCATTTAATAAGGATTCTAAAATGGCATAACAATTGCTACATTATTTCTAATATTACGGAAAAAGAAATTTTTTTTTCTTCAAGAAACCCAGTGTCGAAAAATTTCTTTTTACCTACGAAAAATGATTCTAGTGTAAAGCCATGACCACGGTCAACAAAAGTAAACAGAAATCAGAATGAAAAAGATATTGAAAACAAACAAAGTTTGCTCGACCTCAAGAAGAACTTGCAACGCAAGCAATTTCCGCTATGGAAGCATAATTCTTCATTGATAAAATATTCATACCTGAAATCATTGCTTTACAATATCGAACATTCAGAAATTGTGTGATCAGAAATGCTGACACTACAATTTCCGATTATTAATTTTGTATATTTCAATTCTGCAAAACCCCCCTTTTAGAATTGTAAAGAAATACTGATTCCTTTGTAATCGATTTATATAAATAAGCAGTTATTGTTCAATAAAAATTAGACCTTATCTGACTATCGAAAGGTGTCCTTTTATTTCAATATAACATCGGCATACTCTGCCGTCATGCTATTACAGCGGCATACTCTGCCTTAGCAAAACACAACATACTCTGACATCCCTCTATAATAGCGGCATACTCTGCCTTAGTACAGGTATAACAGCGGCATGCTCTGCCTTAGTACAGGTATAACAGCGGCATACTCTGCCATATATTATAAAACGGCATATTCTGCCTTTAAATATAAAATAGCGGCACACTTAAATAATATAACAAATAGCGGCATATGCGGCCATAGAAAAAATTCTGGCATATTCTTCCATTTAATATCATTATTACAGCGGCTTCCTAGCCATCCAATAATAAGTACGGCAGCGCTTTGCCTCTTCAACATAACTCCGATACAAGTCATGACGAATAAATAAACATGGACAAGTCATGGACAAATCATCGTGTAACATCAAAATAATATTATTACATGGCGACCCTGCCAGTGTAATAAGATTATTACATGGCGACCCTGCCAGTGTAATAAGATTATTACATGGCGACCCTGCGAAACGAACCATCAGTGGAGAATTTTTGACTTCACCGTACGTAAGAGGACGGAACCAAAGCGTCTAATATGAACCAAGGAACTGGCAATGGAAAAGTAATATGCAATAGACAAACAGAAGAAGAAACATGTAAAAAACGAACAATAGAAACTACATTGGAATAAAGGTATATACCTATTACAAACAATAAATTACCAACTACAAAGAGTCTGGAATACGTTCCAAAAACAATAGAAGTACTCACCAAGCCGCTGCAGAAAATAGAAAATAAATACACGCCCACAGCAATAAGAAATGAAAATGTTCCAGCATACATACCATCTAGAATAGAAGTACCTGTAAAAAAATTCACTCAAGATCAATAAAACCAACAGCAGTATATACACTTTCTACACTAAAAAAAAAAAAAAAAAATCAACAAAGAGAATAATCAGCTTACAAGAAGCAATACAAAGTAATCCCACAGCTGGTCCCAAAGCGATAACGATCGCGCAGCATAAAGAACAGCAGAAATCAGTAAATAAACTGAAAGAAGAAAAAACAAAAACAAGGAAGAAAAAGGGGCGGTATAGCATTTAAGCTCCGCCAACAGATAACAAAGCTATATAGAATCATTCTGATAAATACAAAAACAAAAGTTAAAAAAAAAAAGTTAAATCAAAAAGCTCAAATGGGAACGCCACCATAAAACGAAGTGATTGTAGCCCAAAACGCAGCAGCAGCATCAGCGACAAGTCCAGTAGTGCAAACAATTTCAATTCACAACGTATTGCACGTACCAACTGCTGCGACGATTGTGATCATAATAATATTGATAAAAGCTGCAAGTTATGTTGGAAGAAGACTTCTAAAAAAATACATAGCCACCAACATTAAGAAAAGCGTAGACACTATGGCTAGCGTCTAGTAGATAGATATAGCTGGAGGAGTATAGCTTTAACAGATTATTTTGTTTTACATTCGTGTTTATAGATTTTATAGATAGCTTTTAAGGATAGAATTGTAATATTTTTAAAAGGGGTTTTCTTCAATGTAACATATCATATTTCCTTTAGATTTATAAATAGCTTTAAATTGATTTTGAATAGATAAATTATGAATAGATAGAGAATGACAAAATATCTTAAAAATATAAACAGTTATAGATAATTTTGATGGGTAGCATTGAGCTTCACAATAAATAAATAGACAGTTATATGAGTAGTAAAATTATTTAAATATAGTCTTGTATATTAGAATCTAGCAATAAATCAGTACATCTAATACGAATTTTTTTATATATACACCATAGAAATAAATATACTTGCAACAACAAAAGTGTGTACATATATTTCAATTTTATGTATATTTTTTGAATTCATTTATTTTTTTTCTTAAGACATGATTTGTATATAAAAGACTAAGAGAATAAACAAAGAAATTAAATAAATTTTAATCCACACAAAAATAATTTTAATAAATGTTCATAGGAAATAATTATACTTGCAGTTCACATGTTCAAATAAAATAATTATACTTGCACTTCACATGTTCATAGGAAATAATTATACTTGCACTTTGCAAAATATATTTAAAGTGAACAAAGGATGCCTACTTTTGTAAATAAGGAATACGTACGTCGGTACGACTTTAGTAGTGGGTGTGACCACCTGAGACTTGAATAACTTCTTCCATGCGTTGAGGCATTGAACTAATAAGATTTCTAAGTTCAGAAATGGGTATTTCATTCCATATTTTTGTTATTTCCGATCGAAGCTCTCTCAGGCTATGATATTGTCTTCCATTGGCATAAATCAGGTTGGACATTATTCCCCATACGTTCTCGATCGGATTCAGATCGAGACTAAGTGCTGGCCAGTCCATAGTTTCAATATTTTTCTGCCGAAACCATTCGTGTACAACGCGTGCTCGATGAATTGGTGCATTATCTTGTTGGAAAATCATAGGTGGATCAAACAAATCATCTAAAAAATTGATAAGCACTTCATCTAAGATATTGATGTATGCAGAAGAATCCATTTTATTACTAATGAAGCATATAGGAGTTCTTCCTGTATGGGAAAAAGCTGCCCATACCATAATATTGCCTCCTCGAAAGTTTCTGTGCAAGCCAACTTTTTTTTTGCGATTGTCGTGCCAATATCGTTGATAACCGTCAGGACCATCCAGTGTGAACTTTTTTTCATCACTGAAAATTACTTGTTTCCACTGATCGATCCACGACAAATGTGATGTCGCAAAGTGAAGTCGTGCCTTTTTATGACGTTGTTGCAATTGAGGTTTACCTTTATTTTTAATCCAAGTAAGGGTACCGGAATTATGTAAAATTTGTGCAATACGTCTGGTAGAAACAGGTAAATCTAACTCACGTCGAATATCCGAAGA
This sequence comes from Dioctria rufipes, assembly GCA_963924295.1. NCBI lineage: Eukaryota > Metazoa > Arthropoda > Insecta > Diptera > Asilidae > Dioctria > Dioctria rufipes. The sequence goes on from OZ002742.1 coordinate 118,958,248, forward strand.
ACTAAGTTTCTTTGAGCTCGCAGCCCTGATGATTTCCCGTTTTTGGCGTGAGGATATAACTGGAGGTCGTCCCGGACGTTTTGTTGTTGCATACAGGGGTTCTAATTTTAGCACATTTGCTACCCCGATGTCCGATCTGTTTAATCGCCTGGCGATATCCCTATTAGAAAGTCCACACTCCTTGTATGCCATCACTCTTCCTATCTCTTCCTTAGAAAATGTTGTACCACGTGGCATTTCTGTTGAAAACGTTTTAAACTTGAAATAAGTAAATTTAATTGCAATACAAAACACAAGTAATGCTCACTGTAAATTTCTTTGAAATCCACTCACAAATAAATGACTAACTTAACAGAACTCGCCCTTGAGATTGAATGCAAGTATACTTATTTCCTTCCATTTCAAACTTTAACTGGGCAAAATTCTACGAAGAAAACATTCATATGGCACGATAGTGCGTAACGGTATTTGGATTGACGAAACAAATGCTATACGACCAAATGCGCCTGATCGCAGTTTTGTATTAGTTAGTTAACACGTTTCTTGTTGGTGCAAGTATATTTATTTCTATGGGTATTATGAGATCTCCTTGGGTTATAAAAAACGACACATAAAATAAAGGGAGTAACTTATAAATGGAAATATTCTAGAATCCATTCACTGAATTAACGAAATTACAACGCAAAGTCCATAAGAAGACATTACACTACAAAAATGCAGCATGTCAAACTGACTTCCACAAACAGGAAATCAGAATTACTGATATAGACGAACAACCGATCAAAATTCGGATAACGGGCAGGGAGTCCCTGAAATTCAATGTTTAACTTTCAGAACAATGAATATAAAATGAAAAAGCGATCACGCAAACTTTCAAAACAAAGGATACGTCTCATGCAAGTTCAGGATTTCTACAATAAAAATAATCAAAATGAACTAAATACATTTGAAAGAAGACTTAGTAAGCCTACCATTATGTCAGCTTAATCAAAGGCATCGATAGAGGCGGTAAGTAATACAACTCAGATTGAGCAATCTTTTGCAACAAGAATATTTCAATAATGATGAGGCCTAATCAAATCCTCATGGATTATGATCTTGAAATTGTGTACAAACAGGGAAAAATAGATAGAAACGCAGATGCCCTGTCAAGAATAAAAATGGACTCTGAGAAATGATACCAAGAGAAATAAACATTATCACACGTAATATGGCAAAAAAGCAGCAAAACGGAATGGAGAAAAGAGATAGCATAAAATCAGACCATCTCTATATATGAGAATTCCCCTCCATCTCCGACATAAGAAATATTAAGAGGATACAATTTGATACAGCATACGCACAAGAGAATGCGATAGACAAAAGTTTGCCTGCAATATAAACGGTTTTCCAATAAGAGGTGTTATTTTAATTAGCCTGCTATTTCGGTAGATGTCACTTTTGGAGCTGTCATTTTTGACATTTGACAAGTAGAAACTACGCCATTAATAAAAATGGAACGATACACGATTCAACAACGCATTGAAATTATTAAAATTCACTATAAAAATGGTGAAAATGTGGCAGAGACGGTTCGTAAAACTCGAACATTTTTGGGTCGTCGTGAAGCACCTTGTCGAACCGCAATACAGAAATTGGTAGAAAAATTCGGGCTGTCGGGACAAGTTAGTGATGTGAAGAATAAAACCCGTGCACGTCGCTCAAGAATAGCCGAGGATATTGCTGCTGTAGCCGAAAGTGTTGAAGAAAACCAAGGTTTGTCCATTCCTCGTCGTTCTTTGGAATTAGGCAATCCACAAACGTCATTACACCGTATTTTGCATAAAGATTTGGGTCTTAAGGCTTATAAAGTTCAGTTAACACAAGAACTCAAGCCGGCCGATCATCAACAACGTCGAGTCTTTGCTGATTGGGTCCTTGAAATGCATGAAAATGATCCGGAATTCCATCGAAAACTCATCTTGAGTGATGAGGCCCATTTCCACCTCGATGGCTTCATCAACAAGCAAAATTGTCGCATCTGGGGCTCGGAAAACCCATGAGTTATTGTTGAAAAGCCTCTCTCTCCTCAACGTGTGAATGTTTGGTGCGGTTTATGGTCCCGCGGGGTCATTGGACCTTACTTTTTCGAAAATGAGGCTGGAGCAACAGTTACGTTGAATGGATTGCGCTATCGACAGATGATTAATGATTTTTGATGGCCGGAATTGGATGGTGTTTATCTGGACAACGTTTACTTTCAACAAGACGGCGCTTCGTGCCATACAAGCAACGAAACCATTGATCTTTTACGGGAAAAGTTTCCGGACCGTGTTATCTCTCGAAGAGGTGATCACTATTGGCCACCGAGATCTTGGCACTTAACACCTTGCGACTTCTTGCTTTGGGGTCACGTGAAAGAGAAGGTCTACGCCAACAGCCCAGCGTCGATGGAAGACCTCAAAGATGGAATTCGTGAGGCTATCGAGGACATAGGGCAGCCACTTTGCGATTTGGTTATGGAAAATTTCATGAAAAGGATATGGTCCTGTAGGTGTGGTCGTGGTAGTCATTTGGCTGATGTTATTTTCCGTTATTAACGGCATACCTTCCACTTTATAATGAAATAAAGATCCGATCATTTATCTCAAAAAATGGCATTTTTCTTTGAATATCAAAATAACACCTCTTATTGGAAAACCCTTATAAGAAAGTGGTAACCGTTCAGTACAGCGATAATCCTGCATTTAACTCTGGTTATATCATGGAACGACGAACGAGAATAATATTAAAGAATTTGCACTCGCAAAGGACGATGCGATATTGAGATAAATGAATTTAAAAAAGAAATTTAATAAGCTGCAGAAGAATGATAAATGTGGTAAGGCAACACCACTGAATATAGTACTTTATGAACGCCCAATAAGGATCAAGGATCCAAAGATTGAATAAGAATTAGTAAAAGAATACCATGACAATAACCATGGTGGACACGCTGGCGATAAACGCTGCAACAAAGGCACATATGGAGAAACCTTTACAAAATGATAAAGAAGTACATAAACAAGTGTGATAACTGAGCGAAGAACAAATTAAAAAAGTACACAAATGAACCTCTAGTGATAACGGACACAGCAGCCAGTAGTTGCAAAAAGATAGTTGACACACTAGGACCTCTGAGAATATATATACATTCTAACGCTACAATATGAATCAACAAAGTTCGTAGAGGCATACCAGACAAAAAAAAAAAAAACCGGCTCAGACTCAAGACTAAGTCATCTAATAAAATGTCAATTTAAATAAAACAATCTTGGGAATAATATAGTACAAACATTATAAATATATGTATAATAGTTAAACTAAAATCTTTAACTACACACAAGAATAGCTGAAACTAAGTAAAACCTATCATGATAGACTAAGTAGTCCTATGAAAATATTAAATAGCGTAAAATAAGTAGATAGATAAGAAAGCAGAATATGTTTAGAATAATTATATAAATAAAGATTAGAATATGTATAACTTAATTATATAAGATTATGTAACAAAAAAAAATCTTTTTTAACAAAAAAATTTTTTTTTCCTTTAAGAGTGAGGATGTAAAGCCATGAACACGGTCAACAAAAGTAAACAGAAATCAGAACGAAAAAGAAATTGAAAACAAACAAAGTTTGCTCGACCTCAAGAAGAATTTGCAAGGCAAACAATTTCCGCTATGGAAGCATAATTCTTCATTGATAAAATATTCATACCTGTAGACATTTCTTTACAATATCGATACATTGTGACTCATTCAGAAATTGTGTGATCAGAAATGCTGACACTACAATTTCCGATTATTAATTTTGTATATTTCAATTCTGCAATAACCCCCCTTTAGAATTGTAAAAAAATACTGATTCCTTTGTAATCGATTTATATAAATAAGCAGTTATTGTTCAATAAAAATTAGACTTTATCTGACTATCGAAAGGTGTCTTTTTATTTCACAAAATACAACATCGGCATACTCTGCCATGTCTCTATAATAGCGGCATACTGCTGCCTTAGTACAGGTATAACAGCGGCATACTCTGCCATATATTATAAAACGGCATATTCTGCCTTTAAATATAAAATAGCGGCACACTCTGCCACACATATTACATTGGCATACTCTGCCTTTAATAATATAACAAATAGCGGCATATGCTGCCATAGAAGGAACTCTGGCATATTCTGCCATTTAATATCATTATTACAGCGGCTTCCTAGCCATCCAATAATAATTACGGCAGCGCTCTGGCTCTTCAACATAACTCCGATACAAGTCGTGACGAATAAATAAACATGGACAAGTCATGGACAAATTATCGTGTAACATCAATATAATATTATTGCATGGCAACCTTGCTAGTGTAATAATATTATTACACTAGTATACCCAAAGCTTGCCGTTAGATCATAACTTTAATATACTAGTTTGAGTGAGACGGAGAGTCATTACATGAAGTGTCAGTGAGCCAGATAGTGACGCTGGCGAATCAAATGATCGAGTTTATACAAATGTGCAAATGTGTCTACTCTCCACAGATGGCTTACAAACCAAGTACATGGTGAAGGAAGAAGTAGTACTTGAAGCAGTTGAAGAAGACCCAAGTACTTCGTTATGTGCAATCCAGGAAAGCACAGGAGTGCCTAAAAGTATAGCTCACCGAATTTTACAAAAACATGAGCTCCAGAATTACGGAAGAAGCTGAATTTGTCAACAACAGAAGATTTGCCCGTCTGATAACCCGATCCTTTTTAAGAAGATTTCGAACTTGTATTGCAGAGGAAGGAAGGCAGTTTGAATATCTTATGTCAATAATAAATCTTAGCATCCAAAAAATTGGTGTTTAATTTTAAACTTAAGGAAAATTTGTCCTAAATTTAACAAAAAGTTAGCATCTCTAACTTGAAAGCGTCACTATCTGTCTCACTCACACTTCATGCAATGACTCTCCGTCTCAGTAAAACTAGAATCTTAAAGTTACACTCTCAAGGCAATCATTATCACTTAAGTTTTCATAGTTGTTACGTGGTTTTTGTATTGTTCCGTTCTTCGTTATCTCCTACCCCTTGGGGATATTTTTAGTGGTTTTCAGCTACATTGACGCACATGTGAGCTTGTTTGTTGATGAAATATTGAATTACGAAAGTGTGTCGATCCTGGGATTGTATTTATATGTATAATATAAGTATATACTTGGAACAATGCAATTCCTTAGACCCAATACAGGTAGAGTGTAGAGTCGCCTCTTCGTAATATCGTTACACGTCGTCACCACTGTACTGGGGGCATATACTTGAATAACGATTTGATTTTACGAAATCGTTATATAACAAATGGTTGAACCGCATTCGTTATATAACGAATGGTTTGCATACGAAAATACAGAATACGGATGTCAAGAATACCACATCCACATTCATTTCGAATTGTTTTGACAGCTTAACGAATACGGAATCTGCCTTCCTTATTCAAGAATAGGGCCCCTTGACGTTGTTGGAGGTCATGCCAATGTCGAACTTGCATTTTGCGGAATTATATCAGTAGCTGTGGTGCTTTTTTCAAAGATCGTAAATAATTATAATTACTGATTTTTCAAATGAAAAAATCATATACCAAACGGATGTATACCGAAGTGGGAATAAGTTACATAGTGACATATTTTCATGCAATTTCTTTATGAGAAATAATTAAAAAAATCTAATTTTTAAAATTGAAATCATTCTAAAATTATTTCCCTGAATTTTTATTATTTGTTTCGAACAAAAACTGATTAAAATGCGCTAATTGGGATTAATGAACTTCATATCCAATTTACCATATTTTTATTTAACAAGAAAGTTTTTATTAAATACTTTTGTAGTCAAGCTTACATACAATTTGTTATGTAACAGAAATGAGAATAAAGAAGTCTTGACAGTTGGTGATTTGTGTAACTAGAATATAAGCATAGCATTCTGAGTTACACTTTTCAAATATTCCGCCCGCCTCGTTAATATGCGATACAACGAATATTATTGATGAAGATTACCATATTATGATAGTGTTGTTCCATTAACTGGTAGAACGAATAGTTTCACGATAAGTCGACGAATAGTAGAATTTTTTCATTTGACTATGGCAAGACGTGCTAGACCATCGGTACCAGTACGAAGTTGGCGTATACGACCAAGTAGCCAAATTTAAGGTGGACACCTTTCATCTCAAACAAGAACAGTGGCGGCTCCGGGGGGGGGGGTCCTGGGTTCATGACCCCCCAATAATTTGAAGAACAAAATATTTAATTAATTGAGTTATTTGAAAAAATATATTTATTATTTTGCATTCTTTTATTTATATTTTTCAACTTAAAAAAAAAATGTTATTCCAAAACTTAAAAAAACCAAAATTTATTTAAATGAATATTATTGTGTGCATGTGATGTATGTGTATAAGTTCTTCTCAGAATTTCAGTTTTGTACCCCAACTTTGTGTGATTCCTCGAGAAACCCTTTCTAAGCCAAAAAACAGACTCCCTCACTACCACATCAGAGCCCTAACTTAGTCCTATCTCCTAACATCCTAAAATATTTGCAGCGTTCTTATATAAAACTACTGACATGCATAATGACTAATGTCCATAGAAAGATACTGCAGAAAGTGAATTCACTTCTATATGGCGTTCTCTTTAGGTTTATATCAAAAACTGTAACTTAATTGAACGCGCACTGAATTAATTTCGGTAATCATATACGGAGCTCCGCGTAGCAAAACTATTGTGCTGGTACGTCTCAGCACAAGAGGAGGAACATTCTTCCTTCCCTAAAAATTTCTCGTGTGGGTTGGCCCTAAATAAGCTCTCCGATCAGAAATTTCACAATTTCAAAATTTCCGGAACTATTTCCTTTCTATTGATGACAATGACACGTCTAGGCACAAAAGTGTAGCAAAATCCGCGTGCAGTATAAACTTTAGGTCTATTCGCGTACTAGCTTCAAATCGTTTTGTAAGTTCTTACTCGAAGGCGTTCGCGTACTCGAAAACTGAGAGAGAAATTGTTGACATCACATTTCCCCTCCGTTCAATTTATTACTTGATTTTACTAGAGAAAAATCGTCAAGTAAAAACTTCAAAAGTGTCAGATTTGACAGCTCCCACTAGCTTTTAGTTATTTTTGAGTTTTTGGCTATTTTTCAAGTTTTTAGTTTACTCTAAAAGAAATGGATAAACCTGCTATTCCTCCTCCAGTGGAAGAAGAATGTTCTACAAAAACATTTTACGTATTCAAAGTGGTAAATTAAATTTGTTTATTGTACTTGTACTATAGAAAGTAGTTCTCCGGCATGCATATTTATTTCAAATAGGAGCACAATAACTCAATAATTTAAATAATAAATCAGGTAATCCACTTTAATTATTTGACGTTACACAAGTTTTTACTCGGAGCCTTTCGCGTACTTTGCGAGTGTCACTCGCAGTTTCTCTCCCTATCATATAATTTGTTTTTTGTTTTGTTTTCATGCTTTTATTTGAAAAAATTATGCGAACAGACCTATAGTAGTGCTGCCGTCGATATCAGGTTATTTGTATTTCTTATCTGTCGATATCAGTGACAGTAATCGAGCACAAATATACTTGTAATCTTATTATTTTACGGTCAATGGGAGAAGTTTTTAGGGAAGGAAGGATTTTCCTCCCCTTGTGCTTAGACATACCAGCACAATAATTTTGTTACGCGTAATTCCATATATGATTGCCAAAATTAATTGTGTGCGTGTTCAATTAAGTTAGAGTTTTTGAAAGAAATTAAAGAGTATTCTACTTGTTTTTACATTTATTTCACAAACATTTTTTCTTCTCGTTATAAATTTACTGACAGCTGTTTCGATCCTATCGGATCATCCTCAGAGGAGTAAATAAGTGCTGTTTCGATCCCTATCGGATCATACTCAGAGGAGTAAACAAGTGCTACTCCTCTGAGGATGATCTGATAGAGATCGAAACAGCTGTCAGTAAATTTATGACGAGAAGAAAAATTTTTTGTGAAATGAATGTAAAAACAAGTAGAATACTCTTTAATTTCTTTTAATAATTTTTCACAAATCGGTCACGACAGATTCCATCAAATATATAGAGTTTTTGAGATAAATAATAACTGTATCACAAATTCACAGCACGTAATGATAATTTAATTATTATATTATCACCTCAAATCGCAGGTAAACAACTATACAACCGATCGATTAGAAATTTCGCAATTTTAAAATGACCGAATCAATTTCCTTTTCAGTAGTATTATTGGTATACTGCCTGTCCTCCCGATCGAAATTTAGCATTTCGGAATTTGTCCTACCCTCGAATACTTCTCACCCTTAAAAACTGCTTATAATCACCCGCGTGTTGGCCCTGGCTTACATCCGATTTGAGGTGATAATATAATAAAATTCTCATTATGTGCTGTGAATTTGTGATACACTTATTATTTATATCAAAAATTGTTACTTGTTTGAACGTTTACACAGTTAACCTGGTAATCATATAAGGAATATAGTGTAGCAAAACTATTGTGATAACACGTCTCGGCACGAGGCCAGCAAATTGCTTCCTTCCCTAGAAGTGAAGTGTGTTGGTTGGTCCATGAGCATTTCGCAAAATTTGGGAAGTGTTCAGATGAAAGCCAAAATTTTTCCCCATAATGTTGCCTTTCTTTTTCCGAAAGTTGTTTATGTCCGTTCTTAATTAGTCTTTCAATCAAAGTATCCATTTCCAATAGATGTCTTCTTTCCTATTGCACTATGGCACGTAACCATATTATTTAAATGTTATATAAATACATATCTGTTATATAAATGTTGAAATACATACATACTCGTTTTTGGTAAATTAAACACCTTACAATTGTATTTTTATTTTGCAGTAAGATGACCATGCCCCCCCCCCCCCTCCTAATTTGAACGCTAGATCCGCGCCTGAACAAGAACTAGATTTCCTATTTTGGGGTTTTCGCTAGGATTTCGCCATTTATACCTTTGTTGTACGCGATGGAGATAGTCTCTTGACCATGCCTTCATACAATTTTTGCACTAACTTCCATCTTGCCAGTAGTTGTCTATAATGCTGGGTCGAGGAATACTGAGCGTTGGCTGCCCAATGAAAAAAATATCCAAGAGTAAGCGCAGCCACGTCGTCTGGATTTTTAGACAGGGGATAAAGAGTCCTAGAATTTAATAGGGTCGAAAGTTCCCAATACGTAAAGCTTAAACTAGAGTGCAGTGCAGTGTACAAACAGTAAACCCACATTGAACGCAGTGCAGTGTAGTGTTTGTAAAATTGCGGTTAGTAGAAGACAGTTTTAGTCTTCTTTGTTAATTTTGATTTGTGGAAATTATTTAGTTGAAGATGTTGAGAAGAAATGTACAAAAAAGGACTCTTTCTGTTAGCGGCTATTATTGTCTGGAATAACTTAATCGTATTATATAAAAGAAAGAGCAGCAGAAATAGAAAATTTTGGACAAGGAGTTATAATTCCGAAAAACAGCGTGATCTCTCCGGATTTTATACTAGAATTATTAAGGTGATAAAAGAGGATAACGACGACGAAGTGATATAATTTACTACAATGGGCATTCCACAATTAAATCTTTTAGCAAACTTAATGCAAAATAGGTTGACGAAATGGTTGATTCGTAAGCCAATACCAAAGGAGTGTCGTTTGGAAATAACTTTGGTTTAAGTGCTCATAAATATATTTTGTGAAGCGATTTGGAACGAATTACAATGCATTTATCTTGCGCCGCCTAATACAGATGAGCAGAGAAGAATAGCATGAGATTTCTTTTGCATGATTAGAATGCCTAATTGTGTAGGCGCAATAGATTAAAATGCCCACTAATGCAGGATCATTATATTAAAATTATAAAAAAATACCACAGCATTGTTTTGCTTGCAGCTTGCAACAGCAATTACTGTTTCATGGCTGTTGATATCGATGCCTACGGAGGACAAAGTGATTGTGGTGTTTTTAAAGAGTGTATATTTAGGAGAGCAATATTAGAGAGAAGCATTATGTAATTTGCCAAATTACAAATATCTAAAGTAAAGTTGCCATATGTATTTTGTTGTAGCTGATGCGGCGTTTTCTTTTAAAACTAACATAATGAGGCCTTACATTGGATCACCCTTACTCCCAAGTGAAGAAATTTTCAATAACACTTTGTAAAAAGCCCGCGTAAAAATAGAAATTCATTTGGTATAACGACTATGCGATGAACTTATCCGAGAATCCTGAAAAAATTGTACAAGCTGTTGTTTTGCTGCACAACTTCGTTAAAATGAATGATGGCGGATATTGTCCTCCAAAATTCGTGGACAGTTTCGATGGGAAGACCAGAGTTGAAGGATTATGGCGAAAAGAGGTCAGAGTCTTGGACCAATGCAGACTTTTCAGACGGTTCAATGCCTCCAGGAGTGTGTTTGCTATCCGGAAAATCTTGGAAGATTATCTCGTAAATCTAAGAAGGTTGAACAATAGTCTAGGATACATGTAAAAGTTGAACAAATAAAACTCTATATGAACAAAAGTTGTTTCATTGCTATTACTTACTTAAATTTAACCGCTTAAGTTTACTAGCTATTGCTTGTAGATGGAGTATTACGTACAACATATGCTATCTCCTCACTCAACAACTTGAAAGCTTTAATCTGAAAATCCACGAATCGTTGAGGAGGTAATTCGTCTTCTTTCGGCTGAACTCTCTGGCAATCGCAAAGGGCTGCATCTTTGGTAACAGGTCCACTGTCGACCTTAAGCGATCTTAATAGGCCAAGCAATTCCTCATTTGTTTTTTTTTATCACAAGATCGTCTACCAATCTCCGTTGCTTAATACATCCGGAAGAGTTTGCTGAAGATTATGATTATCTAGGCGCATTTGTGACTTCCATTTCAGGCGTATTGTTCAACAAAGATTTTTCAACAAACATTTCATTTTCATAACTTTCTTCTATTCTTCCATCATACGACATTGACACCTCAGGTGCAAGTTCGTTATAACTGCAGTGTGTACTATAAAAATTAAAAGTTATTATCCTGTGTTGCTATATTTTATGTAAACTTTAATCTACTTCTTATTTATACTGCTGGAGTCATTTAGAAATGAGCAAGTCAAAAAATTATAGTTTTTTAATTTGTTGCTACCACTACTTCCAGACGGCTTGTTTTGTTTTTCTTTAAGTCGAAGAAATCGATCTTTTATAGTCCTCCACCTCTTTTTTTTTTTATAACATCATTTAAATTAACAATTTAAATGTAAATAACGCCAATTGTTTTTGTAATTTTCAAGTTACTTGTAAAATTTAACTCCTTCCCAATTTCCGCCCAGGATTTTTCTTTCTTGCCATTTTTTTGTAGTCCTTGTGAGATTTTTGATACAAAAAGTTTTTTCCCCTCACTAATTTTATTAGTCTTTCATCTGTATCAATCTATTATGAATTTTCTAAGTAAAAATTTAAAAGCTTTTCACTTTGTTCAGAATCACACTACATCACTTCAAAAAAATTTCACTTCTGTCAACAAATGTCAAATTTTGCAGTGTTTAGTGCGATGCAGTGTTTTAGAAATTGGCCTAACTTCATGCAGTGCATTGCAGTACAGTACAGTACAGTTCAGTCACTGTGGGTTGCCACATTTAATCATACAGGCTCTAAATTGCGCTGCACTGCACTGCTCTGCATCTCATTGTAGTTTAGTCCTAAAGGTATGTTTCCCATTGTGCGACGCGGGTTGTGCTTCATTGACTGTACACATGCCTCCCAAAAGCGGACGAAAGGAAGGAGGTATAAAATTCCATTCGGTTACTTTTGTCAATAGTTGCTCTGCAATCTCCTAAACTGTGCTTTAAACAGCTGACTTTAATATTCTGTCAGCTCTAACAAACTTCTTGCCATTATCACTGTAAAAATGACAAAAAACGATAATAGGTAGTCATTTCGCTAACCACTCCTATGCGCACAGCTGTCGTGACAAAAACCACAAACAATGCTATATAGCCTTTATAAGATTTGTATCCTCAACCTTTTGTAGTTCTTACGTTGATGGATCCAGCATAGTCCACTCCAGTATGTTCAAAGGCATGAGACGGTGTAATTCGTTCAGAGGGCAGACTTCCCATTAACTGTGAAGATACTTTAGCTTTATATCTTATGCAGATTGGACATTTATTAACATATAGCCTTATTTTACTTCTGGCGATAATTATCTAGAATTTAGATCTGAGATATTCTAACGTAAGTTGGATTTTTCCGCGTAAAGTCTTCTAGTGTGCGTTATTTATAAATTGCGATGATAGCTTTGATGCTGCTGAGAGTACCTATCATGGGACGTTTCTGGTCGTACGGCAACTCGGCGAGTTGAAATCTGCCTCCAACGCGTAGATTTCCCTTGCTGTCACTAAAGGGACTTGCTTCCTGCAGTTTGGGAAAGGTTTTCCTTTACTTAAGATGCATTTTTCATAGTTAAAGCTCTGTTGTTGACTATGATGTACCCAAAACTATAGAGACTGTAGTATCTCGGAGGTTTAATTTGGCCTGCTATCTTGTCTGTAGCATTGCGAGCATTGTGTACGAAATGTTTAATATAAGCTGTTACTCGGAGTAGTTTTCCCAGTGACGAATAGTGATCCAGCAACTCCCAGTTAGGAATAAATGTACTCACGTGTGTGCAACGGCTCCAGTTTCAGCTGACGCATCTCTTTTGGCAAGTGTACACTTGTCTTGCGAAGGCCAGCAAGAAGAGTGTTGTTTTTGTCTCCTCCTCTTATGAAATCGTCCTGGCAGGCGATTTTAATGTTCATAATATACCGTGGCTCAGACATTCTTCTACCACAAGTCCTGCGGGCCGTTTCGTTGAACTCTTCTGTGAATCATTTAATTTACAACAGCTAGTGGATGCGCCAACGAGAATTCCTGATGCAGCTGGAGATAAAGCTAATTTACTCGACTTATTTCTAACATCTCATCCGGACAAATATTCCATCTCAGTCGGCTCCCCTCTCGGAAATTCGGACCATTGTTTAATCACGGCTCAATTTACCACCTTAAACCTGTGCCGCCCAATTTCTCCACCTACAAGTAGGCTTCTCTGGCACTATAAGAATGCTGATTGGGAAAATCTCAATAAGTAGCTTAGAGAAATTGATTGGTCAGTCTGTTTTGCTTCGAGGGATGCTGATGAATGCACATTAGAACTTAGTAACATACTAAGTCTTGGCATGCGTGAATACATTCCGTATTCTTACAACAGATCTTAACAACAACATGATCGCTCCTGGTTTAACGATAAGTGCAACCAAGCTATAAAAGCGAAAGGGTCTACTTTTCGTGCCTATCAATTGCATCCATGTCCAGAAATGATACAGGTCTACAAGACTGCACGGAACACCTGCAAGTCCATTATCCAGAGAGACAAATTTCTTTTTGATCAGAATATTAGGCAAAGAATCTTGACAGGCCGCAAAGGTAGCAAAGGTTTCCGGTCCCTCGTCAAAACCATCAGGAACAACTTCACCAGTTCCTCTATACCTTCACAACTTAATAATGGTGAAGTGATTGTTAATTCGCTGTATAAAGCTAATATTTCAGCTGCTAGATTCGCTTCAAGCTCTTGTCTTCCACCCACTTCACAAATACCTGTTTTGCATCGCCCGTGTGAATGTGTACAAGAGCCAATACACGTTCGTACGAGGGATGTTTTCAGGGTCCTTAAGGGGATCAACGTCTCCAAAGCCGCAGGTCCCGATGGTTATTCGCCCCTGTTAATTAAAAGCTGTGCCTCATCCTTGGCTAAACCTCTGCGCAAACAATTCTACTTGTCCTATTCGACAGAAAAATTCCCAATTGCTTGGAAACTAGCTCAGGTTCAGCCTATTCCCAAGAAAGCAGAGGGTAGCGATCCCTCAAATTATCGACTAATTGCGATCACTTCGATTCTTTCAAAGGTTTTTGAATCTATCATTAATTCAAAATTAATGAAGTATCTAGAAACTAATCATCTCATCAACGATCGCCAATATGGCTTCCGAGCTGGACGCTCATATGGAGACTTGCTGACCATTCTCTTACGGAACGTTGGAACCGTAGTCTTCACAACTTTGGTGAGTCTAAAATCGTTGTCCTGGATATTTCAAATGCTTTTGATAGAGTCTGGCATCCAGCCCTTTTAGCCAAACTTAAAGTACTTGGTCTTTCTCCTCCTCTTCTATTATGGATTGAAAGTTTCCTATCTAGTCGCCAAATACGTGTTGTATTAGATGGCGTTACATCTGAACCGCATCCCATAAATGCCGATGTGCCTCAAGGCTCTGTTATCTCTCGAACTATCTTTTTAATTTTCATTAATGACCTACTTTCCCTTACTTTTAATCCCATCCATAGTTTCGCAGATGACAGTACTCTTGATTTCGCTTACTTCTTTAACACTCTTGCGCACTACAAGGGGAATGTCGCATGTGTTAAAGGAGATTGCATGATTAGATCATTGAATAAAGATCTTAACAATATCCTCGCTTGGGGGGCAAAGCGAATCGCGTCGAATTCAATGCATCTAAGACCCAAAGCAGTCTCATATCATTAAAACAAGATCATAACTTAACCACACCCGTTTCTTTTGATGGAGCATTAATTTCTGATTCACCATCACTAAACATTCTTGGCATTAATATTTCCAGTAAGTTAAACTGGACAGATCACATCTTCTCTGTTGCCAAAGAAGCATCGAAATGTCTTGGATTTCTGAAAAGGTGTTAGAAATATTTCAGCCCGTCAAATCTAGCGCTCCTTTACAAGTACTATATTAGACCTAGAATGGAATATAACTCTAATATATGGGCCGGGGCTGGTCGCACAGCCTTAGCTTCATTGGATATTGTCCAAAAGAGAGCCTTCAAGCTCATTGGCGATTTGGCAATAACTTGTCATATAGACTCATTCGAGCACCGCCGCTATGTTGGATGCCTTTCGCTCCTTTATCGCTATATGCATGGTCAATGTTCTGATGAAATATCTAGTCTAATCCCTTTTAGAATGATTCCTGCACGCAATACTCGCGCTGCAAACCGCGCACATTCTTTAACCCTTCAAATTACTTTCGGCCGTACAGTAAAATTCCGTGATGCTTTTTTATCCCGAACAGTGCGAATGTGGAACAGCTTACCATCTTCTGTTTTCCCTCCGGCATACAATCTGCGGAAGTTTAAGGGCGACATACATCGGCACCTCCGCCACTCTCGTCATATCCACTAATCCTTTCCCTATCTTCTTCCTGCCATGCTATGCTTTGCATCATAGGGTATCCCCTGAGCTTGGCTTAATAATATAAAAAAAAAAAAAAAAAAAAAAAACAGGAAACGAAGTTCTCGCTACCAAAAGGAATGGTCTTTCATCTATTTTGAGTCTACTTCACAGAAGGCACAGTCTGCGGAATTATAGTGAGTAGGAACGTGTGTAACGCCCGTAGTCGTTCCAAGTACATATCAGTAGCTTACCTATGTTCAACTCACTAAAAGAAAGAAAAAGAATTGAAATAAAACAATAAACAAGAAAAGAATGTAAATAGAGTCGTAGTCGTTCCAAGCACATATCAGTAGCTTACCTATGTTCAAACCACTAAAAGAAGAAAATAAGAATTGAAATAAAACGATTAACAAGAAAGAAGGTAAATAGAGTCGCAAAGCGCGGTCCACACAAACAGGGAGATCTAAGAAGTTTGTCGATGAAACACTTCTGATGAGCCCCATGCCCACATAGACACAAGCAATCAATAATAAGTAGAAAAATTTTTAACGTAGAAACTGTTACAGTACAAATAAAGTTAAAGAGCATTACAATTTAACAAATTTTGCAACATTTACACTTTACGTCCTTAGAGGCGAAATGCTGCAAAGAATAACACCAGCGTTTGATAATTAGTAAATGAAATCACATACAATAACTAGAAACAAACTGCACCATAAGTCAGTTCCTATAAGTTGCTTCTTTCGTTCCGTAAGTATTAAATGTAGACATAATGTATATGAATAATTAAATATTGTGCACTTGGAGAATTTATGTACAATTAATTATAAGCTGTCATTTAGAATTGTCAAACATAAACTTTCAAATCAACCCAACCTCTGGTATGTCAGGGTAGGGAGTAGAGTTAAGTGTTGTTAAGGTAGTAGATTTTTTAAGTAATGTGAACATAGGCGTAGTTGAGAAACGGAATATATAAGTTAATAATTGATGCAACCATTTGATCTGTAAGAATTTGTTGGATAAAGAGGAGAATCGTTGAGTTACACGTGATGCATTTTCACGTAAAAGCAGGATGTCTGGATCTCCGACACTTTGTTCCCACAAAGGTTTTCCAGTGGGTTGGTTCACTCCGAAGCCAGGCCAGAACTATTGTGGAATTTGTCGAAAGATGAGTGGAAGCTGAAGTCGGATTCATGGCTGTTTATTAAGCGAGCTAGTAGATATGAACCGCACAGCTCTACCCTCGACACACTTACGGTTTTTAGAGGAGCTACTTTTGTTTTAGCCATTATTAATGTTGTTTGTACATTGTCAAATGACTGTGAAACTCGTGCATACACAAGTGCGGAATAAGTGCCTCAACCCTAGCACCTAACAAGCCGTGGAGTTCAATTGACATTTGAGATGCATGTGTACCTATTCATGGTTCGATTCGAATATCCTGTACAATATGGAAGCCTTGATGGTAAGTTATCCAACTAGCAGCTAACTTTGATGGAATGTCCTCATTCCAATTAGTTCCACAAGTACAGAGCTTTTGAATAAGGATTTTTGTATTCTTTGAAATATCAGATAGGATCTTGCGTTTCATAATTGGATAGAGTGCTGAATTGAGATCACCTTTTATCCTGAAGTCGTCACAGAATGCCTAAAGTTTTGAGACGATTCTATTAATCAAGAGTGCGGAATAACGTCAATTCCTTATGTTCGTGCAATCTCATCAAGCAAGGAATGAAGACAATTTTTTTAATGTGAATCCTCCAGTTGCTATAATAAATTTATCAGCTCGCATCGAGCGGATTATATATTCTCTGCTCCAAAGAAGAAAAAAAATGCCGAGAAGTATATTTGAGGAAATGGGAAATTGCTGTATACCATCGACCGCGAGCTGCTTAAGAGAATGTATGGCTAAATATGATGCACCTACGGCTTAGTCAGTAGGTGACAGTTGCGAGTCTAAATTCTTGAATTAAATCCGATTAAATCTAACCCATTTTTCAATGTGTTATAATGATCGTAGTGAAGCCTTCCGAATCTATCTAAGGTCAAGCTATTTTCAGTGGAAGTTTAACTACAAATCTTCCTGAATCATCTCGTCGATAAGAAGTCTTAAAAAATTCTTCACAAAATTTATCTTCAGCAGATAGCGTTATGATTTGATCCACTTCTTCAATTTCCCAGAATCGTTTGAGTTCTGCATTTGGCAATTTGGCTGCATAGCGTAACCAACTGCTTAGTTCAATGATCACTGGAAAGCGAATATTGAATTGTGTTTAGCGAAATTGGACCGCTTAGAGTCCATCCCAGTATCGTTTGTTGTGCAATGGGTTCTCCATGTTTTATTTTATGGAGAATATTCAGAATAATTTCGTTGTAATAATCAGCTCTGATCAAGGCATCAATCATGGATGGTTCATGGAAAAGCAGGTCATGAGACCAAGTTAGCTTAGTAGAGAGTTTTCGGGAGGATATCTCCCTAGTTATGGTAGGCAGTACATATACATCAATGGTTCTTCGAGACTTCCTTTACAAGGAAGAAGTAATAAATGATGATTCTGATGCTTGGTCTATCAGAACAGGAGCTCTGACAGTCTTTCCATTAGGTGCTCGTACAAATATTTGAGCAGTTGCAAGAAGCACCTGTTTAAAATAAAAGACCAGTCTTTAGCGACATACAAGGAAGTAACAAGAGTGTTACCTGTATTATTTCTGGCATGCTCTGAAGTTTCTGTTTGTGGAATTCTAAAATCCTAAGAACTAAAATAACCCATCATGTCTAGATGTAACAATGTGTGATGAGGACTGTCAAAGATTCGAATTTGGGAACGGAAGTTGCATTATTGATGGATTTTCCCATTCTTTATGTAGAATTTCATGCAACTTTTTAGTAATGATGAATACAAGCCAATCACTTCAACTATGGACAGGTCTGCCCAAGTTCTCTAGTGCTCTAATTGCTTTTATCACACCAATCAATAATCCCAGTGGCTGATTCCTTAGTGATTCCAGGCAATCTAGTTAATTGATTTAAATATGTATTAAACAGGAAGCCTTTGTTCAGAAACTGCCATGCGCCGGTATAATTGGGTTAAATTTCCATGATATTGCATAATAATTGTTCAGATTCCCCGTTAGGATTACATTTTAAGTAATGTAAACGTTGTATATTCGTCTAACTATTGTTGTCATGAATAAGTGTTTTAAACATGTCTCTAAACGAGTGCCATTCAGCGAAGTTACCATTGAATTCTGGAGCTCGAAAGCGTGGAAGTTGTACTGACTAAGAAATTGTTGCTTGTAGCTCTGTATTTACTCACATTCAATTGGCTCGTACTTCAAACTTTGGGATCTTTTGATGATAGTCATCCATTGTGTGAATTTTCGAATAAGGTCTATTTAGTAGATCTTCACGCGTTGATAAAAACAATGGCTTTGTTTATCCTTTCCGGTTCTATCTGTGTTTTCAATAAATGTGGTTGTTTTAACGATTATATCACTTTAATTCCCTTTTCGAAGGACCAAAATAATTCAAGCCAAAACTGATAAAAATACGCTGATTGGGATTAATGAACTTCGTACAAAGTTAACCATATTTTGAAAGAAAGGTTTTATTAAATATCTTTATTGTCTAGCTTATACACAATTTCTAATTTAAAGCAAAAGATAATGAAAAAGTCTTAACAGTTGATGATTTGTAGGTAACCAGGTTGTAAGCAGAGCATGGTGAGTTACACTTTTGATTTGTTATAAAACATTATTTAAATTTAAAAAAAATTATTAATTTTTAATTTTTATTTTTTATAGTCGAAGATAATATTTATTTTTGATTTTCATTTTTTTCTGATCAAAGTTAACTGTTTTTTATTTTAAATTTTGTTTTTTTGTCAAAAATAAAAATCATTTGCTACAATAGCAATAATAATAATTTGGTGGTTTTTATTATTGAAGTGAATAAATAAAAATTATAGTTATTCTAGGCTTTTGCTTGATTGCAATACGGTCATCAACAAAAATTACGAGAATTTAATTAAAGTTTTTATTATTGCATTACTTCAATTCAACAAAAAGTGATTTTCTAACATTGATATCGGATAGAGTACATCTAAGCTCGCTAAGTAATAACTTTAATGCAGAAAATGCGCTTTCTACACTTCACTGTGTGTGTGTGTGTGGAACTTTAATTAAATTCTTGTAATTTTTATTGAGGATCGTATTGCAGTCAACCAAATACCTATAATAACACATATTTGAAGGTTTATTTTTCAAAAATATTTACTAGCACCACATAGTTTTTATTTAAATACTAAAAATCATCAAATGATTATTATTTTTATTAAAACAAATGATTTTTATTTTAGGGAAAAAGAAAAAAATATGATCTTCGACTACAAAAAATAAAAATTAATATTATATTTTATTAAAATAATTAAAAATTAAAAATAATTATTATAGCATGATTTCCTTTGTTTTGATCATAACAATTACGGTCCCTGTTTTTTCTGCAGAAACATTGGCCTATCCCGTAGAATTCTGGAATCCCTTATGGCTGGAACTTTTTGGATAGTGTTTATTTTATTAGAAAAGCTTCCCTAAAAATTCTTCATCAGTTCTTTAAAAATCCGTGGAAAATCATCTTTCGGCATTGAAGTGAACCATTTATTTCGTACTTTTTCCTTCCATACATTAAACACCTAATACCATGCAATAATCATTGGTAAAAAATATGCAAAATTTGATTGTCATCTATGATAATAACTTTCTCCACTTATTTATTTACGATAGAAAGATATTCTTGTTTGCTCTAATCTTTAGGGCAGTCTAACTAGGTAATCGTATAGTGAAAAATGAAATTTTTGTATGGAAATCCTACGAAGTTTCTTGATTTGTCCTATTTTCGAAATAAAATCTAAAAAGTTTAAATAGGCCGTGAGGACAGATGGATAGATGTACAGACAGAGGGACGGACGGACGAGAGACGGATATGCCGAAATCAAGATAACTTTTAATATTATGCGTAGGTATGCATGTGTAATACATTTTGTTCTACCAGAATTATTTCTATGCGTTACAAACGGATTAAAATGAAGGATTAAGCGGAGCGAGTGGTCTTGCATTGCAGCCATTCACTGGCTTATTGTGCGTGGCTTTCTTTACAGTAAATCCAACAATCCTACAATTCCTACGAAGAAGAGTATTTTATTGGGTAAAGTTTCTTCGCAGTCGGCAGGCTTTAAGACGTATGAGCCAAAAGCCCGGAATTTACAATGTGCAATAGCCTCGCATTTGCATTAGACGAGCTCCGAATTTCATCCTCTACGAGGCATAGCCTATACACATTATGGGTGATATACATGTCCATCCGATGCATGTGTTTGTTTAGTTTGCAGTGTCCAGCTAGGACTCCTGTAATGAATCTGAATTGATTCCTAGACGGCCTCAAGAGATACAGACTCTTCTTTGATGGAGGTCCTTTAATGAATCTTTTGGCTTGTCTGGAGCCTATCATTGAATTCCATCCTTGGTTCATTCGGTTTTGGATCCAGTTTTGAATGGTAGATTTTACGGTACGGTAAGAGATACCGCAAAATGTTTTCGGTGCTATGAGGGGCATGTGTGCTCCTTTTTTTGCCAGTACGTCTGTGTGTCCTCATTGTCCTGGCGCCCATTGAAATGTTAGGTGGTTTTTCGTGCCATGGTTTGTTAATGCGTGAATACATTCCCACATTAACGTCGTTTTGACCTCAGGTAATGAGATGGCTTTCAATGTGGTTGGCTATCTGCATATGTAGATATAAATTTTTCTGTTGGTGTAGTATCGGCCGAGGTTCTCGTATGCACATCTAGTGATGGCATAAACTTCTGCCTGGAATATCGAAGTGTATTTTCCTAGGCTTTGATAGATATAAGCTCTTGGTTTTACATCGTATATTCCTGTTCCTACTTTGTCTGATATCATGTCCAGTTTTGGATTTGCTTCTATTCGTTCTGTTATAGTGTGGGCTTTTGGAGTCCAATTCACTATACCCATCTGTTGGGGATCTCTACACCATTAGTCCAGCCTCTTTTTCAACAACGTTGCTTAGTGCTGATAGGTTCAAGACTACCTCTAGTGCGCTGGTAGATATTGTGCGCATGGCACCAGTTACAGTTAGACAGACAATTTCTGGAGCTTCTTTAGCTTACTGATGGTTGTCTTTTGTGTACATTTGTTTCACCATGCTGATGTAGCATAGTTATTCATGGGTATAACTTTTGATTTGTATAACCAAATCATTAAGTCCCCATGTTGAGCCAGCCAGTTTTCTGCAGTTTCACGGCATTAGTGTAGTTTTCTGGACTGTTTTGTCAATAAGATTGTTACAAACGCAATGAAAGTCTTAGTATACTCTAATATACTTTCATCTAGGGTATAAGAAGAGTTGTCGTGACATTTTTCCACATTTCTACTTCAGTTTATACCATTGACTCTGTGTTGGGAGATTGAGGGAATTCCCCCTATTTTGGGAATTTTCACCCTCAAAAAATTGTAAAAGGGAAAATGAAGTCATCACGTCTCCTAAAAAAAAAATCGTGGGAAAAATTATGTACAAAAATCTTATCTTAAATCTAACACAAAAAATTGAATTTTTTCAGCATAACTAAGACAACATTAATTGAGCATGGAATATTACTAAAATATAAAAAATTGAGCTAAATATTTATTGAAATGGCACGTTCAAAACCATATAATTAAAATACCAAGTACTTCAGAAATAAAAGTTTTAAGAACTTGAATGAGTATAAGTGACAAGCGATTCTGGAAGAAGTACAATTTAAGCGCTTTCGAGGTATAATTTGGCAGATCTATTAGTAAGTAGTAGTTCTATAGAAGATTAGTCTACTGAAACACTTCTTCCGAAGTATGCACCGTTGCCTTTCTCCATACCCATGTCCTTGCCTCATAGACATGCTTACAGTTGAAGCGGCTTACTAATGCTCTCGGTAAGCAGTCTTGAATGCCTCTTATGAGATTAACGAAGAAGCACTGCGATGATTATTCAAAAAGCTCATTAAAGCTTTTCAAAACACATCTTTAAAATCTTCTTCGCTCATTATTTAACATACCTCCGGGAGTGCTTCTTTAGAGCAAGAAAATGTTTGCCTCTGCGCAGTAAAAAAGTAATGAATTGGGATAGAGAAGGGAATCGTTGCGAACTTCTAGGAGAGCGTTTCAGGAAGGTTTGTAGAGTGCTCTTTTTCTCAAAGGAACCCTCCAGAATATGTAATACATATAAGTAACACAATGTAATGAAGAATACGAATAACACGAACATACTTTTATACATGAAGAAGGCTTTCTCATGAGTCAGTTTTTTGCTTAACTGTTAGATAGTTTTTTTTAAATGCTTATCAATAAAACTAAATTTGTTTTGAAATATTACTTTAGTTATTCCTTCTAGTACATTTCTATAGCTTTTCGTCCCAGGAAAGAAATGTGTGAAATCGAATCATAATCTGTGGGAAAGTGCCCAGAAATTCCCATTTTGGAGGGAATTTTCATCACAACCACCTCCCAATACTCTGTCTCCACAGTGACTTAATTTTTAATTAAATGCAGTCAGATGTGCTGTGTGTCACACAAATGAAGTTAATCAAGGACCCATTTGCAAGATTTTGCTTCATTTTCAAATGGTGTAAATTTTACTTCATTTAGTTAAATTGCACTAAAAATCCCGTCTATACCACCGTCATTAAAATGGCCTGAATTTATTAGAAAATTGAAAGATTTTCCAATAAAACCAGTACTGATCCATCAGCTAGTGATGAAATTTCTTTTCTTGCAGCTTTTCTCTCCTTATGACCTTTTTATTAAAAACAGAAAAACAAAACAAAAAAAAATGTTAAATGCTTTCAAACAGCTACAGGAAATACTGACAAATTTTCTTGATAGAAAAATTATTGACCTCTACCACATAATCTTCACTCACAGTTAGGAGCTTTCAATGATATTCCAAATAAAATAATATTCGTCCGCAGTCTGTTACATCTTCATTTCCAAGAAATAACTGAATTTCAAGTTAAGTTATTATGGAGACAGTCTGTCTAGACTCTAGGGTATTACGGTACTTACCTTGAAAACACTAAATAGTAATCATATTTCATTTGTTTAACATTCAATTAAAACTCTAAGTAGTAATTTGTATGTTATCATATAATCCAGCTATTTTCCCAGTATCAATATCGTGTCAACTTACTTACATATATATATAAGTTTCCTCTCGTTGCCTATACCTACATACGTTCAATTGTTTTGACAATTATGCAATGTACATCGTTACATAAAATTTATTACTTATCACTTCGATTCTCAATCTTTTATCGAAGTTATGATAAGGTGCTCACTTGCAACATTTCCTCTAAAACTTTAGACGTCTTCCACAACACTACTCCAATATTGTGACTGGTAACCATAAGGTTAATTCAACTTCGGATTTTTCCACTCGATAACAACCTGATTTCTTTGTTAGCCCTTTCTGATTGATGTAGGTGTGATCTACAGTATAGGTATACTGAAGAGAGAAAAAAAAAAGTTCGACAAAAATTTTTGATCTTTGGTCTCCGGTTTACTAAACTAAAATCCCTAAAATGTTAACACGACAAGAGACTTTTATCTCTGGGGATCAAAAAATTAGGTCTCTGGAAAAAAATCTATTGAGACACGTTTCCGATGTGTATACACCAAATTTGGAGTTTGGTCTGAAGAGATCGCCAGAGATCTTTGTTAATTGTCAAGCAAGAGATAGTTGGAAAGAATTATTTCAAAAGTTATTAATGTTTTATGTTATGTGAAAAGTGAAAAAGCTTAAAAAAATATCTTTTGGTGTAAAATTGTATGGGATAAAGCATAATACAAGAAATTGTGATTGTTTTATTTTTCTCACAATTGACAAAACAAATTTTCAGGCCTAAGTCCATGGTATTAATTATTAATTTTTTTAAGTTCTTTGTAACAGTTTGTCAAGCTTTCACTGCACTTTATTCCTTTTCCTTTCAGAGCAGATCTACACTTAACTGAACAGAAAACACAAATAGTCTACAGAGACCTGGAGATGAAAACTGAGCAAACTTCGGAGATGGGAGCGGAGCGGAATGCGAACATAGAGACCTGTTTTTGTTTAAATACACGACGGGACACCGGAGACCAAAAATTCTCTAGAGATTTTTTACGTCTCCAAAGTGTATACATTGATCTTTGGGTCTCTAGAATCTAGTGACCAAAAAGCGGTCTCTGGAGTCGAAAGTCTGTCGCCATATAGCTTCACCTTTCTTCTCCCATTAATAAGATGATGCTTTCTCTGTGGGTAGAATCGCACATATCATTTAATTGCTTATATACCTTGTCGTTAGAATTCTCTTCAGTTTATTTAGTCTATGAGCCATTCGAACAGCTAATGAGACTAGGACTGTCTTATTTAGTGCATATTACATATGACTACATCCATTGCTTACATAGCGTTTTCATCATGGAACAAGAAGAATTATCTCAGTAAATATCTTCTACCGCTTCATACTATCTAGTTTCGCTTATTCAGTTCAGAATATATCGATTTAATCACTCTTACGCAAAGTGCTAACATTCCAAAATCCAATTAGTGGTAGAAAAGTCAGAGACGTTAATGTTTTATCAGTCGACCCTTCAGGAGGACCATAAACGCGTAATATTTAGCCCAACGTAAAATCACTTAAGAAATTTTTCTGCAAAACAGCGACGCTGTATCTATGTAGTTAAAGTGTTCAGTTACTTTTGAGTAATATTTAAATTGTCTTTAAGAATCATTGGGCTATACCATAGAAAATATTGCTCAAATTCAAGTTGATTAAATCAATAGAAAATACATTCTTTTCAGTTCAGGAAATTGTTCCTCAATAATTGATTTAATAATCAAAATAATCTTTAAAAGAAAAGCGAACTGATTTAACAACTCAAGAAAAAAGCCGTTTAAGCAATTCCATATTTTCTTATAAGTCATGAAATCTTTGAGAAATTCATAATTTTATGTATATGTATATATTTGATTTTTGTTTATGGTCAAAAAGGAAAACATGAAAAAATGTGGAAATACGTATGCGCATGAAATTTTTAAATTACATGTAGTTTTACTGATTTAATTTTTTCATGACAAAGATAGTTCTACATTGAGGTATGTGGCCTTAAAATTCTATTACATGGTTTCTAAATTAATCCATATTTTTATATTTAAAAGTTACTTTGTGTAAGCATCTGTACGATCCAATTACAATGTGTGGTTTTGTACATATTTCTATCAACTGGTATTATGATAGGTATTTACCATTTTTAATCGAATCATTAAATTAATGATTGATAAAAATAACTTCATACATCACTAGTAAATCAACCTGCATAAATCATCTCGTTTATTATTTTCTGAGACCACCTTTATGCTGAATTTCGAGCTTATTACAGATAAAATGGGCTTAAAATGTCGGTTTTATTGCCGAAACCCAAATAACAAAAAGTTTTACACTCAATCATGAGAATTCCTGGAACCCCACTAGCGTTTGACTTTATTGAAAGCCTATTTCTGAGCCTTGATTTATAGACTATGGCAAAATATTCAATAAAACGGGTTTGCTTCAACTTAATTATTTTCTTATATCTTTTTTTTTCATTAATCAGATAACCTCTTTTATTCATATCAAACACTTCAGAGTTCATAAAAACTGTCTGCCGTGATGCTACAACATTATCAGCCAGCCTCAGCTGGACACTGTGTCACTAGCCTGGTTATTAATTTCATTAAATTTTACGAGCCGTAATTCTACATAATAACGACCGAAAGAAAGGAATACAAAAAAAAAACTTACTAATTTCATTATACCAAAGGCTTTTCATTCTTAAGAATTTGAAAAGCAGGCAGGAAGTGTTAGTCGTGTCATGTGATAATTAAATTTGAAAAAATTTCTCAGGGCTCAATAAATATTCTGACACCATTTTTTATGATCAATAGAAGCTATTATAGATGGCTCCCGATTCGCGTGGAAGATTTAATTTAAATATTTCAAATCAATATAATATTCTCGAACTTAGGTTGCCTTGTTTTGATAGGTATTCGCGGACAATGGACGTCCAGAATTTTTTGCCTTGGTAGTTTTTTATGTGTTTATCAGAGGAGTCCAATTCGGAGTACAAAATTCGTCAAATCATACCCGAATTGAGTGAAAACGCAAAACATTTGAAGGTCAAATCTCTTAACATTTTATGTGGCTTCAAAATAAAAATAATGTGTTGAATTTGACAGAGATGATAAGCGTATAAGTAATACGAAATTCCAGTTAGGCAGAAACTGAATTTTCACTGGTCGACATTGTGCAGCAAAAAGTCTTATATATCACCCAGTTCGGCGTCATGCACTCATATCCTGTCAAGAGTTTCTTGTAGCAAAGATTAGTAATCTCAGATGATCAGAAATAATGCAATATTTGAAGGAAACTTGTCAGTAGTGAATTAGTCCTAACAAAAGCCCCCGGGAGATATACAAGCCGTGAAGGTGAACTTGCCTGTATGGATGAGCAGGGTCATGTTTCAATCAGATCCACCTGTAACAAGGAAAAAGGATAGAATTGGCCCAAGACCAATTCTTGCGATATCCTAGATTAATCTGTATGTAACTGCATATGATCACCCTATGAGCAAAATTGATTGTTAAAGTGGTTCTTCGCTTCTATTTCTGGAACGGTTCGTCTGACAATAAGATTGATTATAACCAAATTCATAGAATTTTATATTCTGAAGAACTTTTCAGAACAATTAAACCGACTAGGACTATGATCGTTTTCATAGTAATGTAAAAAAATAGAATTTTCCTATGACGACATGAAGAAGGGTTTTTTTTTATTATTATTAGGAACCCTGAGTGAGCCTTTTATAGTAGATGTAGGCGACAATTTGAGGTTAATTGGTGTGAATCACTCATTCGAACAAGGTCCCAAATCAAATATATAGTGAAAAACGTAATTTTTACTAATTTGTCCCAATTTTCAAAGGCGGTGTGCAAATTTAAGCTCTACTATATAACTAAATGCGTTCTCTGCTTATCGTGAGTATAGACATATGGACAAATAGACAGACGGACTTGCAAAAATCAAAATAACTTTTAATATTATACGTGGGTGTCCTATCCATTTTGCGCTGCCAGCTGTTTCTATGCGTTACAAACGGAATAATAAATTTAGTATACTCTGATTTCATCATCTGGCTAAGATGTAAATATTCCCAATAAGCAAAAATTCCAGCTGTAGAAATTTTCACACAGAAATTCACTTGAAACAAGTAAAAAAGTCAGAATTGGTTTAAGACCAATTCTTATGATACCCTAGATGAATGCCCGTATATAATTTCCATCTATGTCTGCAAGTTTGATTTTTGAAGATATTTTTGGCATTATTTCTAGAATGGCTCGTCGGACAGCAAAAATCGTTATAACAAAGTTTTTTAGGATTTCATATTCTGAAGAACTTTTCCGTACAATAAAATAGCTAGGATTGATCGTTTTCACAGTATACGTAAAAAGCCTAAATTTTTATATGGTAACGCCAGGAAGACGTTGGCCGATAAAGCCCATTTTTGAAATTATTTTTATGGAAAGTTTGTGTGCAAAATTTCAGCCTTGAACGTTGACGCGTTTTCAGGCAGTGTCCAAATATATAGTGAAAATCAAAATTTTTGTGTGGCAACCCTAAGAAGGAGTTATCCGATTTGTCCCATTTTGAACTTAAATTTACTGCTTTTGTAAAGTTTCTGAGCATAACTTCAGCTCTCCAAGTACACGAGAACCCGAGTTATCGGAAAGACGGACGAACAGGAGACGGACAGACGGACGGACGGACATGCAAAAATTAGAATAACTTTTAATATTATGCTTGGGTGTCCAATCCATTTTGTTCTAATTCTATGCCATACAAACGGAATGA
Source organism: Dioctria rufipes (assembly GCA_963924295.1). NCBI lineage: Eukaryota > Metazoa > Arthropoda > Insecta > Diptera > Asilidae > Dioctria > Dioctria rufipes. The sequence goes on from OZ002742.1 coordinate 118,986,499, forward strand.
TAAACTTAGTACCCATACCCCATGATACAAAAATTAACAAGGTATGGCCGGAAAAACTGTCAATTGGTTGCTTGCCTCCTTTGGCGACAATTGTCAGAAATTTGTTCGTCTCTATTTCAATCGTCCTTATCACAGTGAAAAAACATTTTCTATTTGGAAATTTCTTTGCTTTCCCACTAGTACATAATTACTTTTCCCGAAGTGATTTAAACGAAGAAACTAATGTTTTGTTAAATATCGGTCATACCTTGTTATCTTTGTATCATGCCCATACCCTATGCTTTCATCACCTAGGGTATAAAAAGTGACGGCATTCCAGCCCTACTTTGTATTACATACGAACAAGCAGCACTGGAGTTTTTTCAGCTTCTGTTTGTGCTACAGATAAAATTCATTTTCTAGTTGTTGTTTGCAATGATTTAGCAAATAAAACTTCATTTTAATTTCTTTTAAATTAATTGCGGGAAAGTTTTATTAGTATTATATTTTTTGTACTACTATCTCTAATAGTAATTTAATAATAAATTCTGTAATTAGATATTGCAATACTTCTGTTTTAATATAAAATCTTAAAATCTTGACTTAGGAGTTTTATTCAAATCTCAAATGCTAGACGACGCATCAGTGCTGTAGCTTCAAGGTACTATACGATGGATTTTGTACCGGTATACTAGTGAAGTGTTTTGAAACTCCACTCTACTTTATTTAGGTAAGTAAAAAATTTGGAATATCCTTAGAAGTTTGTTATAAAAATTGTAAGGAATAGATCGGGAAATCCGTTAGATTTTCTTGTAAAAAAAACACAGAAAGAGTACTTAAATTATTAGGAATTGCTTTTATAAAAGTCATGGAAAAGTGTTGGAATTCTTTTTAACTTGCATGCGGAAACAATACAAAATAAAAAAACAGGGAAATCTGTTGTGTTTTCAAGTTCAATCCCAACTGCCAGTACAATAAAATACTTGGTGCAGTTCCTGTCCGACAAAAGCACGGAATTCCGTCAAAATTGACGTTTAAAACGAATGAAGTTTCATGCGAAATGCTAAATTGGTTGCATGCAAAATTTTATACAAACCAAACTTACTAATCATATGAATAAAGAAGTTTGTACCCCTTTGAATAAATTTTGTTGCTTATCCAATAGTTTTAAAGTTATGTACGTCGTCTAACAAAATCATAAAATAAAATTTTATTTTTAAAAATTTTTGGCTGTCTTAGGTATATGCAGTGTTGATATTCAATTTTTTAACAACCGGTTCGCTTATCCAGTTAAGTATCTAATATTTCATTATACTGGGCTTAAATAATTCTTCGAGTATTAAACAAAATAAATTACAATTCAATATAAGAACATTTATTGAAAAAACCTCCAACATAAAGCTACGTTATACCGTTGGATACATAGAGTGTTATTAAGAAAGAGAACATTTAACGAAAATACATCAAAAGGCTTAGAAAACTAACTAAATTCAATAAGCGAGCTCATTGGGGCATTTATATTTAAGAGCAAGAATTTTAAGGATAAGAATTAGATTACTAGTATTCAGAGCTGGGCAATACTTAAGTAAAAAGACTTACGTACTACTTAAAGTACATTATCGTAACTTAAGACTTATCACTCAATACTTTTGAAATGCCCCTACTCAGTACTTGAACATAAGTACTTGCTTCTATTTACTTGTACTTAAGACTTAGTTTTGTACTTAACATAAGTACCAAGATTTTTACTTAAGTATTTCTGAGTCTATTAAGTACCTACCAATATCAAGCTCTTCGTAGAGAAGCAAACACAATCTGTAGCGCAACTCCTTTTTTGTTGAGTTTTAAAGCACGCAAAGAACTGTCAAAGCATATGCCGCACTCTCGCATCAAGACAGAACCTTAGACAAACTAATAACATACAAACAGGACTGGGCAAGTAGTACAAAAACCAGTAACGTCTCGCTCGAATATAAAATCGACGATGTCTCGACTTGATGACATAACTACTGATATGTATAATATGGATTGACTACGTTTATAGAAATACGCTGCAGAAAGTGGGCTCACTTCTATATTGCTGACTCTTTCTGTCTAAGCACCAACTGAGAGAGAGCTGAAAACAACAAACGAATTAGTGGATTCGTCGAAATATATGATTTCAAATTTATCATTTAGGGTTATTACTGATAAAAACTGTTTTACAAAAGACAATACATTACATACGCAGAAGAAATTTTAAATGTTTTATTAAAATCACTTTCCGAGCTGCGTGCTCACTTTTTCAATTTCCCGCCAATGATTTTTTCAATTTTGGCACCGACATAAGAACTCTTTCTGACACAAGTAATTGTGCCCACGTAAAATAGAAATGTAAGCAGTCCATATTATATACGTCAGTGGGCGGGTAAGCAAGCAATATATTTATATATATATATATATATATATATACTTAGTACTTAATTACAAGTACTTTTCGTATATGCTCTACTTGTACTTACGCTGAAGTACTCAGGCCTTCGGTACTTGTACTTGTACTTAAGTACTTTTTCTTTGGTACTTGCCCAACTCTGCTAGTATTACAACAAGCACCAGATAGCTTATTGGTTTTCAAAATAATTTTTATCGCATTTATTTTTTGCTCTTCTATCTTGAGCTTTATGATGGCCACTTTGTTGCCACGACTTTATAAATCGTGTTCCATCCCGATCTGTTAATGCATTTCCAAGCAGATTTATTGTCATAAAATGTGAAATATTTTCAATCAACAAGAAATTTCTTTTTTCAGTTTCCATATTGTTTATCACACTGAACGTTTGTTCAACTTCGGCCAAATTAACTGAAACAACTTTTGAAATTTTCCCAGCTCCTTAAATTATTTCCGGAATATGTGGATTTGATAAATCTCTGTTATCAACCAACTCCCGAAAATCATTTTTAGGGATAGAAAATTTCAACAGCATGGATAAATCCTCTAATTGTTTCTTGTCTTTTAACTAAGGCGAGAGTAAAACATTTCCTCGCCATATAGTAGGAATCCTATGCATTAAAAATTAATACCAAATAATTACTCTCACAATTCTTTCATGTTGTTTGTCTTTAGCAACTTGAATTAACGTAGCTCTTGGCAACCGAACGTCTGATTGGATTATGTTACAAACATTCATAAGTTCCCTTATTTTCTTTCATCAGTTCCAGTGCTCTTATGAATGAGTCTATCTGCGTTGGTTACTGTCACTTCTCGATTAAGCTTTCAAGTCCTTTTTTCAATCCACACATTTTCGCTTCTTGTGAAAAATGCTAATAAAGTGCTGGTAAGCCTTCCAGACAGCCTTTGCTACTCGAGCACTGCAAGCAACCCATCGAGGACCAAGAATTTTTTATATTTCGATTTCCAGTTCTTGGGCGATGTTCCTTAATTGCATGCAATTTTTATTTGATTGAAGATGAAAGCAGTAAATTTTTGCTATCAAAATTTGAAAACTATTAACTTGGGATATACCCTTTATCGCATCGGCTAAAGCCAACTGCGTTCTGTGCCAAGTAATGATTTTAGAACAATTTTCTAGAAGTGAGCTGCAGCTCCTGATTTGTGTCACAACATATTAGTGGCACCATCCGAGAAAAATGCTATTAGATTGTGATTTAATTAATCCCTACTAAAACCACTTTCATGCAAAGTATCAGGCAAAGTAGACATTAATATATCAAAAATTGTAACAGCATAAATAGAGTTAATTTATTTGAAGTCAATAAATACACTAAAAAGCTCTGTAACTTCCCTAATATAACAACATAAGGAGATAGCTAAAGTACTTCTTTTTCGAAATTGTGCTAGCTTCATCAATCACTATATAAAACTTTGGTTGTTGTTCTGCGATATTTCCAAATAATTTATTACTTATCTCTTTAGAAATATGTTTTGCAATATTAAATGCAGTGAATCTTGAACGTAAACAATTCCCTCATACTCCACCATTTTTAATTTGTAGTTCAATATCTTCCATTATATCTACCATGGGTCTGTTTCGTTTAACTAAACTATATACTTCATGAAAAATATGTTTTGACACTAATAAATATTTTTCATTTGCAGTATCAAATATGGGTTGTAATTTATTTTCTTCTGATATTTTCAGTAATTCAATAGCTTTATTATATGATAAAAAACGAGAATGTTGCTTATGTTTTTTGATCATTGAGGCTTGTTGAGTAGCATTATTAGATCCATGTGAACTAATATTTGCAGTGCTCCTCCATCCATCGGCTGAATATCAACACTGAATTATTTAACAACCGGTTCGCAAAATTCTGATTTTTGTAACAACCGGTTCGGCCGAACCGGTGCGAACCGGCTGAATATCAGCACTGGGTATATGGGTTTTCTCCTTGATTGATTGAAGTACCTACATAAAATTTTCATAATATTTATAAAAATATTAGTCAAACAAGTTATTTTTTAAATGCGTCAGAGTTCACAGTTAACTGTACTTTTTACCTGTAAACTCTGGCTCTCTTAATTCTTTTCCTATCCTATCCTATCCTGCCTGCCATGCTGTGTTTGTGATTATATGGTAACCCCTGAACTTGGTTCAATAATATAAAAAATAAAAACAAATGTTTTTATCGTAAACGGTTAGAATAAATATTACGATGAAAGTAATACAAACTTCGTACTTAATATTCGAATAGTTTAATTGTATATATAAATTTTATACTGAAAATTCTTTTTAAAAATTTATCTGATCACCAGATTAGTTGAATAACATTTCAGTTATAAAAATATTTAATATATTTTCCTTATTAAATATAAAATTAGAACTGGATACAATGAATTTATATTTCAATAGCGAATATTAATTATTGATGTTTATTATTATATAAAATGCTTGTATAAATAATATAATAATATAATAATAATATTAATATAATATATAAATTTTAAAGTATTGTGCAGAAAAAACCTGTTATATGTATAAGCTTCAGGATTCATTTATTTTTTTCAAATATACTGGTACATAAGAATTATCTTCATGTATATAATAAAATATAAATTAAAAATTTTAAAATTTAGAATCTGAAAAATGATGAACAAATCTTAAATAATTACAGATTTTAGACATTATTGACTACTTAACCCTTCAATCAAAGCAAAAGTAGGCCATTACGAATAAAATTATTTTGGGTCTTTCCTGCCAATTATTTCATAAAATAATATTGGAAATATATTTATCCAATATTATTTTATTATTAAATTGTAGCTGGTATGGGAAATTAAAACAACTTTTCTTCTTTTCACCAACGTTTCCCGTTGTATTTCAACGCTTCCTCAGGGCTATAAATATATATAATAAAGAATTCATTTACAACAGTAATACATTAAAATTGTCTATCCATTACCTCAAGAAATTATATGTAAGAATTATTTTGACAATACAAACATCGTGGACTATGAAAATAATTGGTACAAACGGAATATCAGTGAAATGATATACATACAACTCAATGACAACAACATTAATTTTCGGACTGATACTTTAAACCTAAATCCAGTCTATAGGACACTATTAAACTCATACAAAAACACTTTAATGAGTTAGGAAAAATGAGATTGATGTTATTATAGTTTTGAAAAGGTCTTACTCCCACTTTGTTATATCAGTACTAGACTATCTGTTTTCCTGTATTTTTATCTACATAGGATGCTATCTGACAGCCGTAAAAAATTTTTTTAGATTTTTTGGATGCTCCTTACAATTTGTTTAATCTTTTTTTAATGTGTAATTTCAACAATAATTTTTATAATTCTTACATATAATTTCTTGAGGTAATGGATAGACAATTTTAATGTATTACTGTTGTAAATGAATTCTTTATTATGTATATTTATAGCCCTGAAGAAGCGTTGAAATACAACGGGAAACGTTGGTGAAAAGAAGAAAAGTTGTTTTAATTTCCCATACCAGCTACAATTTAATAATTAAACTTAGGGATACTATAATTCCTCATATATTATTTTATGGAGTGTTAATTATTTAAGCTTTTAGCTTTATTAATACCAAATATTTCTTTTTGACAGTTTGTGTCAGCGGAACCGGTACTTTGTAATATAATTATGAATTAAGCTCCAGAACAATCTTAAGTTATATATAGATCAAAAACATACAACATATTACACTCCTGGCCTGGGATGACCTGTCCATCCAATATTATGAAATATTCAGAAAAAAGACTTCGATGCCACCACGGTGATTTGGAGTATTTCCAGCTGTATCTTTAAGATATCTAGTTTCGGTGAGGCCAGGCTAAAATATGAAGGGCAGGGTGATATAATAGCTATTCATAAACTATTTTAAAAACATCATTAAGTTCTAACATAATAAACACTTCTTGATACATGTTCAATGTATGGTAAATCGTATCGTATTAAAATGAGAAAATTGGTACCTATCGTTTCGTTATTTTACTGATTTATATACCAAGCCTGGTATAAGAATATTTAGAAGAATTAAGCTATAAAGCTATAAATTTCATATGCTTCGCCTTATAAATTATTTATATTACTTGCCTATACATTTGATAAATATATTGTCTTGGTTTATGTCTATATTAATAAAGTATAAAAATAAGCAATTCTTAATATAAAATATTTAAACAAATATAAGCGATCATACTTAGATGACTGAAATGATGGTAATAGTACAAAAGATATAAAAATTAGTAGAAAATTACACAAGTGCAGTGAAGTTCATATCACTTTTAGAATATATAAATAGTTTTAATACTTAAAAAAATATAAATAATTTCATATTTTAAACTAAAATTTCCCACACCCACCGATGTACCCTCGCAAAATTAAGAAATAATTCTCCCACCTCTTCTAAAAGAAAAGGAGGGAAATGGTCCCTTATTCATAAATGAGAATTCTTTTTCTGATCAACGATATTTCGCGTAACCCACTTTGATTAGATCTGTGTCTACAATGATCCGTCAATAGGTTTAATAATTTTCCAAAAGCCGTCAACTTTTTTCTAAGAATTTTTGGATTTTGGAAAATGGTTTTTATCCAATTATGCACAAGAGTAAAATCGAATTAAGAATCAACTCTCTGAAAATAAATTAACGGTACACAGCCACAAAATGGAAGACATATTTCGTCCTTTTTCATATCTTTCGAGTTTTTTTTTTAATTAAAATATTTTGTAACGCCGCCAACGATTTTTCCAAAGTCACCTCAAATAATATCCTGGGCCTTAAATAACGGAGCAATAGTTATTATAAAGGATAAAGAATTCAATATGGAAAATTTCAAAGTTGAGTGCAAGTATTTAGGTAGTCAAAATCTTGTTACCATCCAGTTTCAATAACTCCAGATATAAAGGAAATTCTAAGAAAAGACGCTCACGTGAAGTAGATCGTACGTTTCAAAAAACAGTTTTAACGATGTAAATATTTCATAATTTAAGCATATTTAATAGAATTATCGAATTGAATTTCGAACAAATTTATATTTCCTAAATTGAAGAATAATCTTTTGTATATTTTTTAATATAATAAAAATTAAGAAATATTTAGTAGACTATTTTGTTTGCAAGCGTTAACCATGTCTGAATCCTCGATCGGGTTTTCATGAATTTAATATGACTACATAATTCTTTATGATACCTACATCTAAATTCTGACTGAGAGCCGAAAAGGCTTTGGGCCTTTTTTTAAACGCAAATTGAGTGAAGTTTATATTTTTATAATGACATTCCTTTATATGTGTTGTTAGCAAAACTCTACTAAACTAAGTAGGATATTTACATAGTACCTCTAATTTTCTAAATGCGGATAAGGCCATGCAAACCTTTACCGAAAAGTTTTGTACCAAAAACTTAAAAAATCATTCAAATTCTTTCGAAAAAGCTTTACTTCTATACTACTACAAAAGTCTACAGACTTCAAACTAAAAACTTGTAAAAATTTTAACTCGAAGGTGATCGCCTACTCGAAAATAGTTGACGTAACTTTTGCACTCCATTCATTTTCTATCTTGATTTGACGTCTTTAAGAATCGTCATGCAACGTCCAAAAGTATCAAAACAGTTTTGACAGCTCGTCGCTGGCTTTCTAAATTCTAGCATTTCATATTTTGCAACAAAACTTTTCGCTTTTCTTGTGTATATCCCAGAGAAAGAAAAAATATTGTATTTTTTACTTTTTAGTACAATTTATGTATGATAGTTATTTATTTTAAAAGTTTTTTAAAGTTTTTTATTATGTACATGCATTAGGTGTAAAAACACAAGCTTCTAAATAAACGCAGGAGCTCTGGTTAACATTAAATAATGAATTAGATAAAACGATATAGAGATACAATAAGATGAGATTTAGATTTGATAATAACAATAAATACGAATTGATTTTATTTATAATAAAAATAGAATATAATTAGAACTATTTTATTAATGGACTAGCATTTGCTTGGTGCGAATTTAAGATGTTAGTTTTCGAGTGGCTTGGTATTTTGAGAGACTCATTCTCTCCAATATCTGATACGTACGTCATTTTTCAAATTATAAAGCATACCAAAGTCCTTGAAAATTTCAATATAACAGTTTCCTCACTTGTCTTTTGATTCTTCCAATGACACGATTTGGCGGAATGTATACGAATTTCATTTATATTTCTAGGTGCTTCAAAACTAAGCCAAGAAGACAGGATTCCAACCATTATCGAATTCTTGTTTTACCCTCCATATCCGTCTGCATACAGGATTTAGGAATATTTCTGAGGTAATGATGAACCCACTATGAAATTTCGTTTGAAGATTTGTCGAGCTCATTTTCAAACCAGGTGTAGATTAAAACATTACTGTAAATTTGCTTCTCCTTTGAATGGCTTTGTCAGATCGTAAGGTTCAAGATATATAGAAAATAAGGTATTCCCATTAAAATTTTGACACATTGCAACTGACAGCCTATGACGTAAATCTGTGACTAATGTTTATACATTTTTATAGGAAAGACAGAGAGAGGAGAGATAGTATTGCGTTTTCTGTATCGTACTTTCCTATACTTCTCACGATATTACGTCATCTAATGGTGGAACATGGTTGGTAATGGGAATACCTTGTATTCTATATACCTTGGTAAAATTGAATAAAAAGAACTTGTCTATTATAATAGGTATGTTTTTCTGAAACCTTGAAGAGAAAATGTTTTGTTGACAATTAGAAGACAGCTTAAATACTCCTATCTGCTATTTCCTTAAAGAATCGTAAAATGCTGCATATTTCACTTTATGTAGCCTTAACTTTGCCATTAAATCTTTTTTTTATGTTGGTGATGTGTTTAATTGCTTCCTGAAGTTCTACACATTTTGAGCAAAAATCTGTTGAAGGAATTTCAAAACTTATACTGTATTCATTCACAAAAATTCAATTCAAATCTTGAATTAAAAGTCTTCCACATTTTTCAAATACTTATGTCACTTGCTAAATACTACCTTAAAGTCTTTAATCTGCTGTGTGTACGTGTGTGCCGTGCTCCTAGCAGAGAGCACACAGCTTTTATAGTAAAAAGAATTTCGAATTTATTTATTTCAAATTGCTATATATTTTTTGTTTAACAGAAGCCTTTTATTCAATCCTTATTTAATAAATTTCTTTTTCATTCAATCTATTATTATTTAATTTAAAATCTTTATTTCGATTTCTATCTGATAAATTTCACTTTTATTCAGTAAACTTAACTTTCATTTTTTTAATGGAACAATTATTTCTTTTATTCATTCTTTATCAGACAAATTTAAATTTTATTCAATAATTCTGAATTTTCAAAAATGTGACATTTATTTCATAACTTCACTCGGCGGATTTTTAAAAACGACTCCTGAAGGATCGGATTAGTTGCCCCCAGGTACCCATGATAATTTTCAAAAGCTTTTTATTGTTTCATTGTTTTCTCATAACGTCGAAAAAACGTACATGAGAAAATGCAAAAAAGTTTTGATGCAAAGCAATTGCATCAAGGAAAATGGATTCTGATATGCAGTTGTCATCGTCTTGTCACATTAATTTAAAGACGGCGAGAATAATTGTATATGTGTATGCAATTTGGAGGAATCGAAGTAATGTATGTATGTACATGCAAATAGATTAGAGGAATTAAGTCATATACGTATGTACAGTGCACGTACGAAAAAGAAAAAAGCACTGTATGTAGGTAAGTATGCATATCGTGGGATTGGAATGTGTGTCTAATAATAAAATGCAATTTATGCTTATAATACGGGAATATGTGAATTTAAATAAGATTGAAATTGAATTAAAAAATTTTATGTTTTCAGGGTCAACTTGAAGTACACAGGGTGTTTCCGCCTAGGAGGTCAATAGAGTAGTAAATAGTAGTAGTTGTTAAGTTATGTTAACGACCTTTGTGGAAAAAAATAGAGGTAAGAAAAACCGAAATTTTTAGTTTAGAACACAATACCTTTTGGGAAGAGAGGAATACCGCGCTGGTTGCGTCATTAACTGTGACCGTATGTTCTGTACTTTTTAAGATACAGTGTGTTTTGTGTTAATCACCCTGTAACTCCTAAACGGTTGGTATTCCCCACCCCCTCCACTGCCATACAATGGTTTGTTTGTATAGGGGAATACTATGACCTTCTGCTCTATTGACCTCCTAGGCGGAAACACCCTGTATAGCAGGGGTGTCCATACTTTTGAAGTACGGGATCTACATTATAATTCACAATATCGTAGCGGTCTACCGTCAGCAACGGTTTTAAATAAAACGCAAAAGAAATTTTCCGAATGCTCCAGATTTAAAAAATGCTTATGTCGCAACAACTATAATTTCTTCTTCGGCCACAACAAATTCAGCATCAATTAATTGGCCGATGTTGATACATACTTTGTCAATGTTAATGCCTTCGATAAAAGGGAACAGCCTGAACCTGATGACTTCTTTCCGAGTTCCAAAAGCTTCTTTCGAACTGCTCGTGTAAATTCTCCAACTGCTCGACGAAACTTTGGAATTCCCGATTTATATAATGTGCTCCAAGTTTTTGGTAATTCTTCAATTATCTGAAAATGACAATTTATTGTAATTTTTGATCTATTGATTTTACTCTCGCGGGCTACCAAAAACGTCTACGGGATCGACCAGTCGACCGCGGTCGACGTCTTGGCCACCCCTGCTGTATAGTAACCACTTATGTGCATGCCCGTGACTGTCAGGGGCGCTGGTTGCTGCCAATTTTGCACCTGCCCGTATTTGTCACGGGCGCTGCTTACTGGTGTAATCTTATACAAATAAAATATTTTGAATTAATTTTGTTTTCTATAACGACGCCACTGATAATATTTATAATTTTTTTAAATTATAGTCATAAAAATAACTAAATAAAATCAATAATGAAACTTATGTCCCCTTTTATAATGGCAAAAATAATTGCAAACGCTACTGACATTTTAAAAATAATAGTTTTATAAATAATTCATAATGTTTTTATAGTTTACCTATATACATACATATTTTTATTACTATTTTACTATTTTATTATTACACATATGTATATACGTAAAAAACAATTAAGTTAAATTCGCCCCCATCCCCCTTCCCCCACAACTAAAGTACACCAGCTACGCCACTAAAAATGTGTTTTTTTCCTTTTTACATTTTTATCAAAAAATATTGTGATCATTTTTTGATCAGAAATTCAAAGTTAATGTGTGTATGAAGTGGTTAATAAGTCGAAACTCGATTAACCGGAATCTTTATTATTCGACATGAATCAAATTTCCAACAATATTTTGAGTTCTCTCCATTATCCGGGAAAGGCTCTATTATGCGGGATAATAAATCCGCTAATATCGAGAAATGAGAAAAGCTGGTTTCTATTTGTACATAGTTTCGAGGTATGTGAGTAGAAGGCACACTTTGAACCATTTAAGGTCTGAATTAATATACTGGTAATCTGTTTTAATGCTTGGATTTCTCTCTTTCGTAGAAAACTTTGTTTGATTGTCCTGTTTTATTGGTTCTCTTTCTTTTTTCGTAGAAAAATTTGACTGTGGTAAAAGCCAAGGTATATAGAAGATATAGGTATTCTCACTAAATTTTTGACCGATCATAACAGCTGATGTGCCGTGACGTCACTATGTTCAGCTCCCGCTAAACAATCCGAAATAGATTCTTGTTTAACCCCTTTTAGACTTTCCTGATATAAAATAAAATTCAGTAGGTACGAATAGTCACAACGTACCTATCCTATGGGAGATGATTTCACTTACCAGAATGCTAAGTTATGGTCTAAGAACTTTCATATACTAAATATGATCTGAAAATAGACGGAATTGTTAAAAATAAAAGATTGTGTATTTTTATTTTACAGTTTTTAATAGCTTCTTTTTTTTTCATCGATTATATTCAAAGCAGTATTTAGATGTTTAATTCTAAAGTACAGTCTGCACTTGAAGAATAGTGTTTTTTTTTATTTTACCATCTAACAGTACATCTCTTGCATTTTGCAAATGATTTGTTAAATATTCTTTTTCTAAAAAGAATTTCTCTTTATTTAAATTAAGAAAAACTAGTTCTAGTCGTAGTCATAGCAAGATTTCACTTTCATCTCATCAAATGAAAGCACACATATCTTGTCTATTTCATTGTAATTAGCTTGTTCTAATAGCTTTATGACATTAGCCAATATTCCTGGCTTTAGAACTAATTTTGCTGCCCAACTCCCCAAGGTGGACCTACCAGGCAGTGGATAGCCTCTCTTCCTTAACAACCGATAACTACGGGGACCAGCTGAATAAAGTGATATAGCAGAGGAGATATCTTCATCAGTCCATCTTAACTTTTTGCTGGGTTCTGTTAATCTCCTTAATTAACCGGATGTGAATATTTTGCGAACTTGATACCGTATTTCACCCTCTAAACTAATTATTTTAAGCAATGGTCCACTTTCAATTTTTACCCTGATATGATTCAATGCAACAAGTTTAATAAATTAAAGTATGTAGGTAGGAAATTACTCTGTTTGGACTGCAACATCGTTAAGGTTGCTTATTGCTACATTTTTCTGCATTTCTTCTTCTTTCTCCCCGTCTTGGATTGAGTTTTTGTTTTTAATAAAATTTTCCTCCGTTTCTTGTTTAACCCTTTTTAGAAGAAAGAAAAACATTTTTTATCTTATCTGCTGTAATTAACAAAATTAATTACCTCTCATAGGAACTAACCGCTTCTTCATCGAGTTTTTTCATTACTCTTCTTTTGTATCTGTTGCTTCTGGACGGTGATGTTTTCATTTTCTCACAAAAATTCACTGATGGCACAATACCTTCTTTCAATTGCCTTTTGTTTTTTGGCGCATTTAAAAGAATGTCCCGTAGTCTGTAATTAGTTTCTATAAAATGATACGAGCAAACCCACGCGGAATTTATATTAATGTTGTTCTTTTTTTATACCACACGTTTTAAACCATTCACTTCGCACTTTCGAGAATTTTTGGACACGAATGCAATTTTACATTTCCCTCTACGGAGTCCTTTCTCCAATGATTCTTACACTTCAGAATAGAGCACTCCATAATAAGTTCACATTTTTACCGCTAACTATACAGAGATATAGACAAAAACAGAACAGATGAACGTCATCAACATTTTGTCAACAGACAAAATGGTGGAACGGCGTTCGTACCAAGAATACCTATATCTTCTATATACCTTGGGTAGAAGCAACCTGTCATATTACAGTTTTAAAGTGCATATCGTCCTATAGTAGAAACGGAAAACATCTATTGGTTTAATTGAATTTGTGGGAAACAAGGTAATTTTTGTAAACGTTGCATTTCAGTCCTGTACTGCCCGTAGTCAGAACGTACACGCAATAAATGATTAAGTGACTGAAATGAATGCACTGGTATAAAGGTAGTGGTTTTATTTGTTTATTCACTGCACTAAATGTTTCGAGTTCAATAAATACGATAACTGGAAAACTACAAGATATGTATATCTATATTTTATAATATAAGAAGCTGAAACCAAGACGTTTAATAAATAATTAATATATAGAAATTTGTTTTATTCAACTGTAGCAATTGACTTGTACCATAGATGGCACAAGAACTAGATGTCGCATAGCATACTAGAGTAGAGTATACAGATTGTGAAATGGGTAGTGCGTTCTGGAATGGCCCATAATATGTTTTAGAGCGTACCGAAAGCAAATGTTTTTATAATAGGACTTTTGTATACATTTGATCGAAGTCCTTAGCTTTTCAGATATGAAAAAATATAAACTACTTGACGTATACATAATTTCAAATGTTGTGGTCCATTCCGGAATGGACCATCCAGCCATATAAAATTTGTATACTTTTTTTGGTACTGCATGCGACATCTAGTTCTTGTGCCATCTATGCTTGTACTCACCTGATCGATATGTAGCAGCTGATTTACTTGACCTTTTATTTGACTGAGGTGTGGGATGAGGATATTCTTTATTGCAGTCGATACCCGCAATAAAGTGGATTTGTTAGGAATTGTCTTATTACAGTCGAGACCCGCAATAAGACTCTTTATTACAGTCGATACCCGCAATAAAGTGTTTTGTGTTAGTGATTTTCTTACTACAGTCGAGACCCGCAGCAAGAATCTTTATTACAGTCGAGACCCGCAATAAAGTGTTTGAGTTAGTAATTGTCTTACTACAGTCGATACCCGCAGTAAGACTCTTTATTACAGTCGATACCCGCAATAAAGTGGTTTTGTTAGTAATTGTCTTATTACAGTCGAGACCCGCAATAAGACTCTTTATTACAGTCGAGACCCGCAATAAAGTGGTGTGAGTTAGTAGATTTCTTATTACAGTCGAGACCCGCAATAAGAAACTTTATTACAGTCGAGACCCGCAATAAAGTTATTTGTTAGTAATATATTATCTCAGTCGAGACCCGAGATAATATTCTTTAAGTCAGTCGAGACCCGACTTAAAGTGAATGTTAGTATATATCTTAACTTCAGTCGAGACCCGAAGAAAGATTCTTTATTTCCGTCGAGACCAGAAATAAAGTGTATTGTTAGTAATATTTTTTATTGCAGTCGCTACCCACAATAAAAAACCTTTAATTTAATCGCTATCTAAAATAAAATCCTTAATCCAGTCGGTACCCAGAAAAAGAATATTTTATTTTAGCCGTCAATTAAACAAAGTATTTAATTTAGTAATAAAATATAACACTAGGGAAAATCACTAGGAAATAACACGAAGGAATAAATTGCCAAGTTAATCACTGCACTGCTAAATCACAAAAGAGAGCGAATCAAGTCAAACTGCTGTTTATATAGCCAGAGTTTGCGCACGGCACCAAAGAACGGTAGTCAACGGCGCGTGGCAACAGTATTGGCATAGCAACAACTTGCATAGCAACAATAACCTGACCTAGCAACTGCACTTCATCATTGATTCATAAAGTGTTACCATTTTAGTTATTGTTGTTAACAAGCTGCACTCAACTTATGAATATAAAAAATATTTTGCGTAAATTCAATTTATTCCTAATCCAGTGTAGTATAAATGTTAATAACAACTAAATCTTTCACATTTTGTTGAATAAGAAAGTTTACATACCCGACAAAATTTGTAAATTCCTAAAACTAACACCTCCAGCCGACCCCGACGCAGCCAGAAGCAGCACACACGATTTGCTGCACATTCCAATATTCTGCTGCGCAGTAATTTCTCGTGTAATGGCGGAACGTGGTTCATAATGAGAATTCTTGCATCTCGATACCATGGCGGCCATACTTGTTGCTGTCCAGCTGTCTTGAGTTGACAGCAGAAATTGTTAGAATAGCATGGAATAGAAAAGCTGTTTATTTTTAACTCCGGCCACGACGCTGGGCACTAAGATGTTACAAGGATTTACATTGAACGAGTTTTAATTCAAATGAATAAGTGTCAAGATTGTACGATAGCATACAGACAAAAATACAATGATTATAGGTGCCGCCGAAAGACCAAAACAATCATGCTGAAACGAACAGATGAGATACATGTTGATGTTTTGCTGAACTGATTTGTATTAGGTAAGATGTTTTTAATTTCGTTAATAAGAGTTGATTCTTGGTGGTTTGTTTTTCTTTCTTTCAGGATCGAGATGCTGAGACCAGCTTATACAGCTGTGTACGATCCTGAACATACTGCCCCCCGTTGAAAGGCTGAGATGCTTTTCAATTATATGTTGATCACTCCAGCTGGTGTTAATATATGTAGTGTTAATCTATCCTTTTATATATTTTAGAGCAATAAACTATTTTGCATAGCACATTCTATATGTTGTAATTTTGCTACAAACAAAAGAGATGTGAAAAATGGTTGGAAGACGAAACCAAGAGATTTTGCAAGCGACGTGTCCCCAAATACGTCAACGCAGAGTCGAAGTGAAATTGAGGAAGCCCCGGTAGTAATATTAAAGGAAACGAAATGACAGGTTTCTAGAATGGAAACTAAGAAAATCCTTTTGTAATATTTTATTTAAGAATTTTAATGTGTCCATCCTTTAATAGCCGCACGTTATAACGGGTTCCATCCTTGGTTGTCACTCGTTGCTTTCGTTTCTTCGATTTGATTAACGCATCCCATGAGATGGTGATGTCCTCTATGTCTCCCGTCTGGTTGTCCGTCACGATTAAGTGCAAATCGTTGTTTTGCTCTGTGGCAGGTACTACCACAATGTCCTCCAGAATCTTAATCTTGGGCGATGAAGATGTCTGCTGGGCTTCATTCACTATCGGTTCGGATCCAGATGGTCCTGGTGCTGGCTCTAGCTGAGGCGACCGACCTGGCGAAAGCGGTGGAGAATCCGTGATGTCAATCACCTCCGATTCTTCCAGTTGCAGGAAGTTGAGCCGTCTGCCTATTTTTCGTATCCGCTCTTCTGCCTTTAGTTGGTTTAGTTGCTTCTCCAACTCCCAAATTTTCTTCACCTCGCACTCTATGGACTTGCCCGGTGTTGGCGGCGAGTTGGTAGCTTCCTTAACAAATTTGTTGGATGATTCCATTTTGCCTTTTTAAAACTCTGGACTGAACTGTGGCTTGTGAAATGACGAGCTCGCTATTTAAAAAAGACTAACGGGTTCTCTTAACTATTCATGATCAGGCTGGTCATTTACATTGAAACAAATTTGCAGAGACGAAATTTGTTTTTCAATTTACTGGTCCGTCATGATACATTGTAGCGATACAATTTCAATCACTCTAGTGAAGAATGCACTTTGATGTAAACAATGGATGTAAATACATACATAGGTGCATACAATTGTGACGATTGGAATTTCAATAGATTATTGAAATTTCGAAAAAAAAAATTTTTTACGTAAATAAATGTTTTGTTAGCTAATGTAACGGTTTGCATGTTATTGTAAGGCAAGAATGCGCTTTTATGGTTAGGAAATAAATTGAAATTTTGCATGGGTATGAAAATTTTGTAAAAACGAAAATAAATTTGATTATGAGGAAATAAATGCTTCTTTGGATATTTTGTTTAAAAAAAAAAAAAATAAAAAAAAAAAAAAATAAAAATAAAAATAAAAAATATGTATGTTTACAGGGAAGTTAGTTTGATGGGATAATGTGATCTTTGGGTTTTAAGAATAATCATATAATCTTGATCGTTGTGATGATTAATCGTTGAGAGCGTAATTTAGTTTAAAGGAAGAATAGCAAATTTTGTTATTGGCCTTTTTAGGACTCCATTCTTCGTTTTTATACTAACAACTCTTACCAGCTGATCAGCTCCTGGATGTAATTCAACGATTCGTCCCAATATCCAGCGACATGCTGGTAAATTGGGTTCTTTTATAACCACCAAATCTCCTATTTTGGGATTGGAGACTGGGGTATGCCATTTTGGTCTATTTTGCAATGAGTTTAAATAATCATTGGACCATTTATGCCAGAACTGTTGCTGTAAGGCTTGTAGATAATTCCATCGTGTTAATGATGAAACATTCTTGTTGATCATTGGCTCTGGAGGAGTGATCAATGAGTTACCTATTAAAAAATGTCCTGGTGTTAAAATAATTAAGTCCTCTGGATCCTCTGAGATGGGGCATAATGGCCTAGAGTTTAAGCAAGCTTCGATTTGAGCTAACACGGTTGCGAATTCTTCATACGTGAGTGCAGAATTTCCTAGTATGCGCTTTAAATGAAATTTAATCGATTTCACTCCCGCTTCCCATAATCCGCCAAAATGTGGAGCTGAGGGCGGATTAAAATGCCACCTAGTTCCATCTTCTGCTACCCTTCCTGCCATTTCTTCGCTAGCCTGTTTTATCGCATTTTTGAGATCCCTTTGCAAAGTTTTGTCGGCTCCAACGAAGTTGGTTCCGCAATCGGAATATATATCGGTGCAAAGTCCTCGTCGACTAGAAAAGCGGCGGAATGCTGCGATGAAAGCTGCTGTGGTGAGATCGGAGATTGGCTCTATATGGATGGCTTTAGTGGCCATGCAGATAAAAATGCATATATAACCTTTATAAAAACGATTGCCTCGATGTTTTGACATTTTCAAATTTATGGGGCCAGCATAATCAACACCAGTTTGTTGGAAAGGTCTGGATATGTTAACTCTTGATGCGGGGAGGTTTCCCATGATTTGATTCTTATTGGAAGCGGATTGTTTAAAACAGGTAACACATTTATGTAAAACATGTTTGACGGTTTTTCGTCCTTGTGGTATCCAAAATTTGTTTCTTATTGTTGATAGAACCAATTGCACACCTCCGTGTAATGTTTTCATATGATAGTAATTAATTATTAATACTGTCAAGTTGCTTTCTTTCGGCAGTATTATTGGATGTTTTTGGTCGTAGGAAATATTGGCGTTTTGTAATCGGCCACCCACACGCAATAAATCCTGATCATCTAAAAATGGAGTTAAAGGTAAGATTTTACTTTTGGCATCTAGTGAGATGCCTGCTTTTAATTGCTTGATTTCGTTTTCGAACGCAATTCGTTGAACAAGCTTAATAAGCAGATGTTTCGCTTGAGTCATTTCTATAGGTTTTAATTGAACTGAATTATGCTGGTAATTCGGAGTTATATTTGTAGCCTTCTTGCGGCAATGATTGATAAATCTTATACAATATGCAGTAATTCGTTGCAACTTTGTGAAAGTCGAGAATTTACAAATTAACTCATTGATATCTACATACGTGGTTACATAGCACACTCGTTTTTGTTCCGAGTCTACATTACTGTCGTTCAAAATATTTGTATGAGGCCAATTTTCCTCCGAGTTTAGCAGCCACTGAGGTCCGTGCCACCATAACTCCTGGGAGCTTAAAGATGCAGGTTCAATGCCTCTGGAGTAGCAATCAGCAGGATTATCAGCAGACCGCACGTGACGCCATGCCTGGATATCAGTTAGGGCCTGGATTTCTGCAATCCTGTTCGCTACGTATATTTTGTATTTATTTGGGTGATTGCGTATCCACGCTAAGACTATGGAAGAGTCTGTCCAAGCGAATATGGGCGTATTGATCATATTTAAATCTGTTTTAACACGATTTATAAGCCGAGCTAACAGTACTGCTCCACATAACTCAAGACGAGGAAGCGTGATCGGTTTAACGGGTGCTATTTTTGTTTTTGCCATTAGTAAATTGACATGGACATGGCCCTCTTCATCGATGGCCCTGATGTATACGGCAGCCGAATAGGCTTGGTTGGATGCGTCGGAAAATCCATGTAATTGGCAAGTCGCTAAATCACTAGTTGTAAAAATCCAACGTGGTATTTGAATTTCGCTAATGTAACTTAACTTTGTTTTGAATTGTCGCCAATGCATATCAATGGATGCAGGAATTGGATCGTCCCATGAGCATCCAGAAAGCCATAAGGTTTGCATCAGAATCTTAGCTGTCACTATAATTGGAGATATCCAACCTAGTGGATCAAAGAGTGTCGCAATTTCTGACAACACAGAACGCTTTGTAGAAATGCGATCTGCGAACTGTTTATATTGCAAGGTAAAATGATCTACTCCTGGGTGCCAATGTATGCCCAGGGTTTTTATAGATTCATCACTTGCGAACCGTAATGGAAGTTGTACTTCCCTGTGCTCTTCTGGGATGCTTAATAGGAGATCTGATGAATTACTGACCCATTTTCTCAAATTGAATCCTGCTGACGACAAGATGTTTATAAGCTGCGTTTGTATTTCCAAGGCTTCACCGATGGAATCTGCTCCAGTGAGGAGATCATCAACATAGAATTCACGTGGTATAATTTTTGCAGCCACAGGGTATTTAGCAGCTTCATCACTTGCTAACTGATGAAGGGTTTTAATTGCTAAGTAAGGAGCTGGTGTTGTGCCAAATGTAACCGTAGTTAATTTGTATTCTTTGATCACTTCATTAGGATTATTTCTCCAAAGTATGCTTTGATAATTTTGATCTGCAGGTTGAACATTGATCATCCGATACATCTTCTCTATGTCGGCTGACATAGCGTATTTGTACTTTCGCCATCTAAGTAACGTTGTGAAGAGTTCAGATTGTAGTACTGGGCCTTTATGCAACTGTTCGTTTAAACTTTTCCCATTGGAGGATTTAGCCGAGGCATCGAAGACAACTCGAACTTTGGTAGTTGTACTGTCTTTAATAACGGCGTGGTGTGGAAGATAATAGCATTTATCTTTATCAACTTCTTCGTCAACTGCTGTCATGTGCCCTAATGATTGATATTCATTAATGCAGGCTTTGTATTCCTGACTGAGCTCAGGATTTTGCTGTAATTTGTGCTCTAAGCTGTAAAATCTCCGTAAAGCCATGCTACGCGAGTTGCCTAAGCTTGGACTATCTTGTATAAAGGGCAAACGGACTTCATATCTGCCGTTTGCATTTCGATAGTGAGTTTTTTCGTAGAACTTTTCACAATCATGGTCGGCCTTAGACAGTTGTCTTCCAGGTAACAGTTCTTCGGTTTCCCAAAATCTTCGAAGGAGTTTATCAAGTGAGGACTCTTCCTCATAATGAGCGTGTGCTGTTAAGACAGACGCTTTAGGACTTGTGAACGTATTGTTGATATTTCCAAAAAGAATCCAACCGAGCGTACTGTTTTGCGCGATTGGTGTTCCTGGAGGACCTTTTCGTAATCCTTCCAAGAGAATTTCTCCGTATACATCCGCTCCTAAGAGCAGGTCGATTTTTCCTGGTTTGAAAAAATATGGATCGGCGAGTTGCAGGTCTCGTACATGACTCCATTTCTTGTTTGGAATGGTGGACGGAGGTAATATGTCTGTTATAGTATTTACAACCAGAGCATTGATCGTAGTTACCTTGTTCGATGATGAATAAGGGTGAATTTGTATTGTTGCCTGTTTTTTCACATTCATAGCTTCTGACTTTCCTAAGCCAGTGATTTGTACTGACATATTCCTAGTTGATAATTGTAGTTTTCGTGCGGCTGCTTGCGTAATGAATGTGACTTGCGAGCCTGAGTCTATTAAAGCACGCAATGTGAGTACGGTGCCCTTTTTTGAAGACACTTTGAGCAATGCTGTGGCAAGCAATGCTTGTGTTGTTCTTGTTGATTGATTCGCGTGAAGCGTGTGCATATTAGATGTAGAAGGTGAAGGTTGAGCTTGTGAATTCCGGTTTTCTGATGCTTTGATCAAACCCGGTGGAGATGCGTTATTCCTATGGAGTAAGGAATGATGTTTCCTTCCACATCGCTGACACGTAAATTTGCTTGAGCAAAATTTCGAGTTGTGACCTTTTGAAAGGCAGTTAATGCACAAGTTGTTTGACGTGACAATTTTAAATCTTGAGTCTACGTCTTGTTTAATAAATTTTGGACATTTGAATATCCGATGTTGCTCTTTGCACATTATACATCTGTCACCAGATGATGAAAGGTGAGTGGATGCTCTTGAAATTTGAGCTGGTTTGTTTACGGAATATGGTTTTGTATCTGAGATTGCTTCTAGAGTTCGGAATCTCGTCTCTAGAAAATCCTTTAAAGATTTTAGGGTAGGAAGTTCATTTGTACTATTAACTTCTTGTTCCCATAAGCGATGCGTCTCTGCTGGTAAACATTGCACTAGCATGTAAATCAGGATTGTATCCCAGTGTTTAGTGGGGACTTCCAATGCTTCGAGTTCATAAATACATTCTGACGATTTGTCTAGCACAGTTTTTATTGCCTTGGCTGACTCGTGTGTTGCTTTAGGCAGATTAAATAGAATTTTTAGCTGAGCATTAATTAATACTCGCTTATTGTCATACCTATTGAGCAATATCTTCCATGCGTTGTCGTAACTCGCATTGGTCATTGGAAGCTGACGCAACAAATGTTCTGCTTCTCCAGAAATATTCGATTTTAAATAATGTAATTTCTGCACTGAAGATAACGCAGAATTTGTATGCACCAGTGACTGGAATAAATCGCGAAACGACCTCCATGACTCATATGACCCTGAGAACTTTGGGATTGTGATGCTAGGTAACCTCAGATACGAAGAAGATTCATTCTCCGTGTTTGGTTTTGAATCTACTTTTGTTTCGAATGCATTTAGTGCATCTCTGAGAATACCTCGAAACGTGTAGTATTGATCTTCCACGCTTGAAAACTGATCTTTTGCAAAATAATCGTATTTTTGCAATTCGCTATCTTCTAAAGCCTGAGTAGCTTGGAGAATCGTATAATGCGTATTTTTATAGTCGCACCAAATTTCGTTTAGGGCGATTAACCGCTCAGAAATAAGTCCTCTTGTTCGTTTTTCTACATCAGTATTTTTGTAGTTATTGAACGATTTTTGGAATATTTGAGCTGAGGTGGCTTGATTAGCGAGAAGTTTTTGCAGTGTAGCCATGTTTGAAAATTTAAGAATATATACCACTAGACTTTAAATCCGGCTCGAAGGACCATAAAATGTACTGCCCGTAGTCAGAACGTACACGCAATAAATAATTAAGTGACTGAAATGAATGCACTGGTATAAAGGTAGTGGTTTTATTCGTTTATTCACGCACTAAATGTTTCGAGTTCAATAAATACGATAACTGGAAAACTACAAGATATGTATATCTATATTTTATAATATAAGAAGCTGAAACCAAGACGTTTAATAAATAATTAATATATAGAAATTTGTTTTATTCAACTGTAGCAATTGACTTGTACTCACCTGATCGATATGTAGCAGCTGATTTACTTGACCTTTTATTTGACTGAGGTGTGGGATGAGGATATTCTTTATTGCAGTCGATACCCGCAATAAAGTGGATTTGTTAGGAATTGTCTTATTACAGTCGAGACCCGCAATAAGACTCTTTATTACAGTCGATACCCGCAATAAAGTGTTTTGTGTTAGTGATTTTCTTACTACAGTCGAGACCCGCAGCAAGAATCTTTATTACAGTCGAGACCCGCAATAAAGTGTTTGAGTTAGTAATTGTCTTACTACAGTCGATACCCGCAGTAAGACTCTTTATTACAGTCGATACCCGCAATAAAGTGGGTTTGTTAGTAATTGTCTTATTACAGTCGAGACCCGCAATAAGACTCTTTATTACAGTCGAGACCCGCAATAAAGTGGTGTGAGTTAGTAGATTTCTTATTACAGTCGAGACCCGCAATAAGAAACTTTATTACAGTCGAGACCCGCAATAAAGTTATTTGTTAGTAATATATTATCTCAGTCGAGATCCGAGATAATATTCTTTAAGTCAGTCGAGACCCGACTTAAAGTGAATGTTAGTATATATCTTAACTTCAGTCGAGACCCGAAGAAAGATTCTTTATTTCCGTCGAGACCAGAAATAAAGTGTATTGTTAGTAATATTTTTTATTGCAGTCGCTACACACAATAAAAAACCTTTAATTTAATCGCTATCTAAAATAAAATCCTTAATCCAGTCGGTACCCAGAAAAAGAATATTTTATTTTAGCCGTCAATTAAACAAAGTATTTAATTTAGTAATAAAATATAACACTAGGAAAAATCACTAGGAAATAACACGAAGGAATAAATTGCCAAGTTAATCACTGCACTGCTAAATCACAAAAGAGAGCGAATCAAGTCAAACTGCTGTTTATATAGCCAGAGTTTGCGCACGGCACCAAAGAACGGTAGTCAACGGCGCGTGGCAACAGTATTGGCATAGCAACAACTTGCATAGCAACAATAACCTGACCTAGCAACTGCACTTCATCATTGATTCATAAAGTGTTACCATTTTAGTTATTGTTGTTAACAAGCTGCACTCAACTTATGAATATAAAAAATATTTTGCGTAAATTCAATTTATTCCTAATCCAGTGTAGTATAAATGTTAATAACAACTAAATCTTTCACATTTTGTTGAATAAGAAAGTTTACATACCCGACAAAATTTGTAAATTCCTAAAACTAACACCTCCAGCCGACCCCGACGCAGCCAGAAGCAGCACACACGATTTGCTGCACATTCCAATATTCTGCTGCGAGGTAATTTCTCGTGTAATGGCGGAACGTGGTTCATAATGAGAATTCTTGCATCTCGATACCATGGCGGCCATACTTGTTGCTGTCCAGCTGTCTTGAGTTGACAGCAGAAATTGTTAGAATAGCATGGAATAGAAAAGCTGTTTATTTTTAACTCCGGCCACGACGCTGGGCACTAAGATGTTACAAGGATTTACATTGAACGAGTTTTAATTCAAATGAATAAGTGTAAGATTGTACGATAGCATACAGACAAAAATACAATGATTATAGGTGCCGCCGAAAGACCAAAACAATCATGCTGAAACGAACAGATGAGATACATGTTGATGTTTTGCTGAACTGATTTGTATTAGGTAAGATGTTTTTAATTTCGTTAATAAGAGTTGATTCTTGGTGGTTTGTTTTTCTTTTTTTCAGGATCGAGATGCTGAGACCAGCTTATACAGCTGTGTACGATCCTGAACATACTGCCCCCCGTTGAAAGGCTGAGATGCTTTTCAATTATATGTTGATCACTCCAGCTGGTGTTAATATATGTAGTGTTAATCTATCCTTTTATATATTTTAGAGCAATAAACTATTTTGCATAGCACATTCTATATGTTGTAATTTTGCTACAAACAAAAGAGATGTGAAAAATGGTTGGAAGACGAAACCAAGAGATTTTGCAAGCGACGTGGCCCCAAATACGTCAACGCAGTGTCGAAGTGAAATTGAGGAAGCCCCGGTAGTAATATTAAAGGAAACGAAATGACAGGTTTCTAGAATGGAAACTAAGAAAATCCTTTTGTAATATTTTATTTAAGAATTTTAATGTGTCCATCCTTTAATAGCCGCACGTTATAACGGGTTCCATCCTTGGTTGTCACTCGTTGCTTTCGTTTCTTCGATTTGATTAACGCATCCCATGAGATGGTGATGTCCTCTATGTCTCCCGTCTGGTTGTCCGTCACGATTAAGTGCAAATCGTTGTTTTGCTCTGTGGCAGGTACTACCACAATGTCCTCCAGAATCTTAATCTTGGGCGATGAAGATGTCTGCTGGGCTTCATTCACTATCGGTTCGGATCCAGATGGTCCTGGTGCTGGCTCTAGCTGAGGCGACCGACCTGGCGAATGCGGTGGAGAATCCGTGATGTCAATCACCTCCGATTCTTCCAGTTGCAGGAAGTTGAGCCGTCTGCCTATTTTTCGTATTCGCTCTTCTGCCTTTAGTTGGTTTAGTTGCTTCTCCAACTCCCAAATTTTCTTCACCTCGCACTCTATGGACTTGCCCGGTGTTGGCGGCGAGTTGGTAGCTTCCTTAACAAATTTGTTGGATGATTCCATTTTGCCTTTTTAAAACTCTGGACTAAACTGTGGCTTGTGAAATGACGAGCTCGCTATTTAAAAAAGACTAACGGGTTCTCTTAACTATTCATGATCAGGCTGGTCATTTACATTGAAACAAATTTGCAGAGACGAAATTTGTTTTTCAATTTACTGGTCCGTCATGATACATTGTAGCGATACAATTTCAATCACTCTAGTGAAGAATGCACTTTGATGTAAACAATGGATGTACATACATACATAGGTGCATACAATTGTGACGATTGGAATTTCAATAGATTATTGAAATTTCGAAAAAAAAAAAAAAATTTACGAAAATAAATGTTTTGTTAGCTAATGTAACGGTTTGCATGTTATTGTAAGGCAAGAATGCGCTTTTATGGTTAGGAAATAAATTGAAATTTTGCATGGGTATGAAAATTTTGTAAAAACGAAAATAAATTTGATTATGAGGAAATAAATGCTTCTTTGGATATTTTGTTTAAAATAAAAAAAAAAAAAAAAAAATAAAAAAAAAAAATATGTATGTTTACAGGGAAGTTAGTTTGATGGGATAATGTGATCTTTGGGTTTTAAGAATAATCATATAATCTTGATCGTTGTGATGATTAATCGTTGAGAGCGTAATTTAGTTTAAAGGAAGAATAGCAAATTTTGTTATTGGCCTTTTTAGGACTCCATTCTTTGTTTTTATACTAACAACTCTTACCAGCTGATCAGCTCCTGGATGTAATTCAACGATTCGTCCCAATATCCAGCGACATGCTGGTAAATTGGGTTCTTTTATAACCACCAAATCTCCTATTTTGGGATTGGAGACTGGGGTATGCCATTTTGGTCTATTTTGCAATGAGTTTAAATAATCATTGGACCATTTATGCCAGAACTGTTGCTGTAAGGCTTGTAGATAATTCCATCGTGTTAATGATGAAACATTCTTGTTGATCATTGGCTCTGGAGGAGTGATCAATGAGTTACCTATTAAAAAATGTCCTGGTGTTAAAATAATTAAGTCCTCTGGATCCTCTGAGATGGGGCATAATGGCCTAGAGTTTAAGCAAGCTTCGATTTGAGCTAACACGGTTGCGAATTCTTCATACGTGAGTGCAGAATTTCCTAGTATGCGCTTTAAATGAAATTTAATCGATTTCACTCCCGCTTCCCATAATCCGCCAAAATGTGGAGCTGAGGGCGGATTAAAATGCCACCTAGTTCCATCTTCTGCTACCCTTCCTGCCATTTCTTCGCTAGCCTGTTTTATCGCATTTTTGAGATCCCTTTGCAAAGTTTTGTCGGCTCCAACGAAGTTGGTTCCGCAATCGGAATATATATCGGTGCAAAGTCCTCGTCGACTAGAAAAGCGGCGGAATGCTGCGATGAAAGCTGCTGTGGTGAGATCGGAGACTGGCTCTATATGGATGGCTTTAGTGGCCATGCAGATAAAAATGCATATATAACCTTTATAAAAACGATTGCCTCGATGTTTTGACATTTTCAAATTTATGGGGCCAGCATAATCAACACCAGTTTGTTGGAAAGGTCTGGATATGTTAACTCTTGATGCGGGGAGGTTTCCCATGATTTGATTCTTATTGGAAGCGGATTGTTTAAAATAGGTAACACATTTATGTAAAACATGTTTGACGGTTTTTCGTCCTTGTGGTATCCAAAATTTGTTTCTTATTGTTGATAGAACCAATTGCACACCTCCGTGTAATGTTTTCATATGATAGTAATTAATTATTAATACTGTCAAGTTGCTTTCTTTCGGCAGTATTATTGGATGTTTTTGGTCGTAGGAAATATTGGCGTTTTGTAATCGGCCACCCACACGCAATAAATCCTGATCATCTAAAAATGGAGTTAAAGGTAAGATTTTACTTTTGGCATCTAGTGAGATGCCTGCTTTTAATTGCTTGATTTCGTTTTCGAACGCAATTCGTTGAACAAGCTTAATAAGCAGATGTTTCGCTTGAGTCATTTCTATAGGTTTTAATTGAACTGAATTATGCTGGTAATTCGGAGTTATATTTGTAGCCTTCTTGCGGCAATGATTGATAAATCTTATACAATATGCAGTAATTCGTTGCAACTTTGTGAAAGTCGAGAATTTACAAATTAACTCATTGATATCTACATACGTGGTTACATAGCACACTCGTTTTTGTTCCGAGTCTACATTACTGTCGTTCAAAATATTTGTATGAGGCCAATTTTCCTCCGAGTTTAGCAGCCACTGAGGTCCGTGCCACCATAACTCCTGGGAGCTTAAAGATGCAGGTTCAATGCCTCTGGAGTTGCAATCAGCAGGATTATCAGCAGACCGCACGTGACGCCATGCCTGGATATCAGTTAGGGCCTGGATTTCTGCAATCCTGTTCGCTACGTATGTTTTGTATTTATTTGGGTGATTGCGTATCCACGCTAAGACTATGGAAGAGTCTGTCCAAGCGAATATGGGCGTATTGATCATATTTAAATCTGTTTTAACACGATTTATAAGCCGAGCTAACAGTACTGCTCCACATAACTCAAGACGAGGAAGCGTGATCGGTTTAACGGGTGCTATTTTTGTTTTTGCCATTAGTAAATTGACATGGACATGGCCCTCTTCATCGATGGCCCTGATGTATACGGCAGCCGAATAGGCTTGGTTGGATGCGTCGGAAAATCCATGTAATTGGCAAGTCGCTAAATCACTAGTTGTAAAAATCCAACGTGGTATTTGAATTTCGCTAATGTAACTTAACTTTGTTTTGAATTGTCGCCAATGCATATCAATGGATGCAGGAATTGGATCGTCCCATGAGCATCCAGAAAGCCATAAGGTTTGCATCAGAATCTTAGCTGTCACTATAATTGGAGATATCCAACCTAGTGGATCAAAGAGTGTCGCAATTTCTGACAACACAGAACGCTTTGTAGAAATGCGATCTGCGAACTGTTTATATTGCAAGGTAAAATGATCTACTCCTGAGTGCCAATGTATGCCCAGGGTTTTTATAGATTCATCACTTGCGAACC
This sequence comes from Dioctria rufipes, assembly GCA_963924295.1. NCBI lineage: Eukaryota > Metazoa > Arthropoda > Insecta > Diptera > Asilidae > Dioctria > Dioctria rufipes. Next base: position 119,015,325 of record OZ002742.1, read on the forward strand.
GTAATGGAAGTTGTACTTCCCTGTGCTCTTCTGGGATGCTTAATAGGAGATCTGATGAATTACTGACCCATTTTCTCAAATTGAATCCTGCTGACGACAAGATGTTTATAAGCTGCGTTTGTATTTCCAAGGCTTCACCGATGGAATCTGCTCCAGTGAGGAGATCATCAACATAGAATTCACGTGGTATAATTTTTGCAGCCACAGGGTATTTAGCAGCTTCATCACTTGCTAACTGATGAAGGGTTTTAATTGCTAAGTAAGGAGCTGGTGTTGTGCCAAATGTAACCGTAGTTAATTTGTATTCTTTGATCACTTCATTAGGATTATTTCTCCAAAGTATCCTTTGATAATTTTGATCTGCAGGCTGAACATTGATCATCCGATACATCTTCTCTATGTCGGCTGACATAGCGTATTTGTACTTTCGCCATCTAAGTAACGTTGTGAAGAGTTCAGATTGTAGTACTGGGCCTTTATGCAACTGTTCGTTTAAACTTTTCCCATTGGAGGATTTAGCCGAGGCATCGAAGACAACTCGAACTTTGGTAGTTGTACTGTCTTTAATAACGGCGTGGTGTGGAAGATAATAGCATTTATCTTTATCAACTTCTTCGTCAACTGCTGTCATGTGCCCTAATGATTGATATTCATTAATGCAGGCTTTGTATTCCTGACTGAGCTCAGGATTTTGCTGTAATTTGTGCTCTAAGCTGTAAAATCTCCGTAAAGCCATGCTACGCGAGTTGCCTAAGCTTGGACTATCTTGTATAAAGGGCAAACGGACTTCATATCTGCCGTTTGCATTTCGATAGTGAGTTTTTTCGTAGAACTTTTCACAATCATGGTCGGCCTTAGACAGTTGTCTTCCAGGTAACAGTTCTTCGGTTTCCCAAAATCTTCGAAGGAGTTTATCAAGTGAGGACTCTTCCTCATAATGAGCGTGTGCTGTTAAGACAGACGCTTTAGGACTTGTGAACGTATTGTTGATATTTCCAAAAAGAATCCAACCGAGCGTACTGTTTTGCGCGATTGGTGTTCCTGGAGGACCTTTTCGTAATCCTTCCAAGAGAATTTCTCCGTATACATCCGCTCCTAAGAGCAGGTCGATTTTTCCTGGTTTGAAAAAATATGGATCGGCGAGTTGCAGGTCTCGTACATGACTCCATTTCTTGTTTGGAATGGTGGACGGAGGTAATATGTCTGTTATAGTATTTACAACCAGAGCATTGATCGTAGTTACCTTGTTCGATGATGAATAAGGGTGAATTTGTATTGTTGCCTGTTTTTTCACATTCATAGCTTCTGACTTTCCTAAGCCAGTGATTTGTACTGACATATTCCTAGTTGATAATTGTAGTTTTCGTGCGGCTGCTTGCGTAATGAATGTGACTTGCGAGCCTGAGTCTATTAAAGCACGCAATGTGAGTACGGTGCCCTTTTTTGAAGACACTTTGAGCAATGCTGTGGCAAGCAATGCTTGTGTTGTTCTTGTTGATTGATTCGCGTGAAGCGTGTGCATATTAGATGTAGAAGGTGAAGGTTGAGCTTGTGAATTCCGGTTTTCTGATGCTTTGATCAAACCCGGTGGAGATGCGTTATTCCTATGGAGTAAGGAATGATGTTTCCTTCCACATCGCTGACACGTAAATTTGCTTGAGCAAAATTTCGAGTTGTGACCATTTGAAAGGCAGTTAATGCACAAGTTGTTTGACGTGACAATTTTAAATCTTGAGTCTACGTCTTGTTTAATAAATTTTGGACATTTGAATATCCGATGTTGCTCTTTGCACATTATACATCTGTCACCAGATGATGAAAGGTGAGTGGATGCTCTTGAAATTTGAGCTGGTTTGTTTACGGAATATGGTTTTGTATCTGAGATTGCTTCTAGAGTTCGGAATCTCGTCTCTAGAAAAGCCTTTAAAGATTTTAGGGTAGGAAGTTCATTTGTACTATTAACTTCTTGTTCCCATAAGCGATGCGTCTCTGCTGGTAAACATTGCACTAGCATGTAAATCAGGATTGTATCCCAGTGTTTAGTGGGGACTTCCAATGCTTCGAGTTCATAAATGCATTCTGACGATTTGTCTAGCACAGTTTTTATTGCCTTGGCTGACTCGTGTGTTGCTTTAGGCAGATTAAATAGAATTTTTAGCTGAGCATTAATTAGTACTCGCTTATTGTCATACCTATTGAGCAATATCTTCCATGCGTTGTCGTAAGTCGCATTGGTCATTGGAAGCTGACGCAACAAATGTTCTGCTTCTCCAGAAATATTCGATTTTAAATAATGTAATTTCTACACTGAAGATAACACAGAATTTGTATGGACCAGTGACTGGAATAAATCGCGAAACGACCTCCATGACTCATATGACCCTGAGAACTTTGGGATTGTGATGCTAGGTAACCTCAGATACAAAGAAGATTCATTCTCCGTGTTTGGTTTTGAATCTACTTTTGTTTCGAATGCATTTAGTGCATCTCTGAGAATACCTCGAAACGTGTAGTATTGATCTTCCACGCTTGAAAACTGATCTTTTGCAAAATAATCGTATTTTTGCAATTCGCTATCTTCTAAAGCCTGAGTAGCTTGGAGAATCGTATAATGCGTATTTTTATAGTCGGACCAAATTTCGTTTAGGGCGATTAACCGCTCAGAAATAAGTCCTCTTGTTCGTTTTTCTACATCAGTATTTTTGTAGTTATTGAACGATTTTTGGAATATTTGAGCTGAGGTGGCTTGATTAGCGAGAAGTTTTTGCAGTGTAGCCATGTTTGAAAATTTAAGAATATATACCACTAGACTTTAAATCCGGCTCGAAGGACCATAAAATGTACTGCCCGTAGTCAGAACGTTCACGCAATAAATGATTAAGTGACTGAAATGAATGCACTGGTATAAAGGTAGTGGTTTTATTCGTTTATTCACTGCACTAAATGTTTCGAGTTCAATAAATACGATAACTGGAAAACTACAAGATATGTATATCTATATTTTATAATATAAGAAGCTGAAACCAAGACGTTTAATAAATAATTAATATATAGAAATTTGTTTTATTCAACTGTAGCAATTGACTTGTACTCACCTGATCGATATGTAGCAGCTGATTTACTTGACCTTTTATTTGACTGAGGTGTGGGATGAGGATATTCTTTATTGCAGTCGATACCCGCAATAAAGTGGATTTGTTAGGAATTGTCTTATTACAGTCGATACCCGCAATAAGACTCTTTATTACAGTCGATACCCGCAATAAAGTGTTTTGTGTTAGTGATTTTCTTACTACAGTCGAGACCCGCAGCAAGAATCTTTATTACAGTCGAGACCCGCAATAAAGTGTACTACAGTCGAGACCCGAAGAAAGATTCTTTATTTCCGTCGAGACCAGAAATAAAGTGTATTGTTAGTAATATTTTTTATTGCAGTCGCTACCCACAATAAAAAACCTTTAATTTAATCGCTATCTAAAATAAAATCCTTAATCCAGTCGGTACCCAGAAAAAGAATATTTTATTTTAGCCGTCAATTAAACAAAGTATTTAATTTAGTAATAAAATATAACACTAGGAAAAATCACTAGGAAATAACACGAAGGAATAAATTGCCAAGTTAATCACTGCACTGCTAAATCACAAAAGAGATCGAATCCAGTCAAACTGCTGTTTATATAGCCAGAGTTTGCGCACGGCACCAAAGAACGGTAGTCAACGGCGCGTGGCAACAGTATTGGCATAGCAACAACTTGCATAGCAACAATAACCTGACCTAGCAACTGCACTTCATCATTGATTCATAAAGTGTTACCATTTTAGTTATTGTTGTTAACAAGCTGCACTCAACTTATGAATATAAAAAATATTTTGCGTAAATTCAATTTATTCCTAATCCAGTGTAGTATAAATGTTAATAACAACTAAATCTTTCACATTTTGTTGAATAAGAAAGTTTACTTACCCGACAAAATTTGTAAATTCCTAAAACTAACACCTCCAGCCGACCCCGACGCAGCCAGAAGCAGCACACACGATTTGCTGCACATTCCAATATTCTGCTGCGCAGTAATTTCTCGTGTAATGGCGGAACGTGGTTCATAATGAGAATTCTTGCATCTCGATACCATGGCGGCCATACTTGTTGCTGTCCAGCTGTCTTGAGTTGACAGCAGAAATTGTTAGAATAGCATGGAATAGAAAAGCTGTTTATTTTTAACTCCGGCCACGACGCTGGGCACTAAGATGTTACAAGGATTTACATTGAACGAGTTTTAATTCAAATGAATAAGTGTCAAGATTGTACGATAGCATACAGACAAAAATACAATGATTATAGGTGCCGCCGAAAGACCAAAACAATCATGCTGAAACGAACAGATGAGATACATGTTGATGTTTTGCTGAACTGATTTGTATTAGGTAAGATGTTTTTAATTTCGTTAATAAGAGTTGATTCTTGGTGGTTTGTTTTTCTTTCTTTCAGGATCGAGATGCTGAGACCAGCTTATACAGCTGTGTACGATCCTGAACATATGTACTGCCCGTAGTCAGAACGTACACGCAATAAATGATTAAGTGACTGAAATGAATGCACTGGTATAAAGGTAGTGGTTTTATTCGTTTATTCACTGCACTAAATGTTTCGAGTTCAATAAATACGATAACTGGAAAACTACAAGATATGTATATCTATATTTTATAATATAAGAAGCTGAAACCAAGACGTTTAATAAATAATTAATATATAGAAATTTGTTTTATTCAACTGTAGCAATTGACTTGTACTCACCTGATCGATATGTAGCAGCTGATTTACTTGACCTTTTATTTGACTGAGGTGTGGGATGAGGATATTCTTTATTGCAGTCGATACCCGCAATAAAGTGGATTTGTTAGGAATTGTCTTATTACAGTCGAGACCCGCAATAAGACTCTTTATTACAGTCGATACCCGCAATAAAGTGTTTTGTGTTAGTGATTTTCTTACTACAGTCGAGACCCGCAGCAAGAATCTTTATTACAGTCGAGACCCGAAATAAAGTGTTTGAGTTAGTAATTGTCTTACTACAGTCGATACCCGCAGTAAGACTCTTTATTACAGTCGATACCCGCAATAAAGTGGTTTTGTTAGTAATTGTCTTATTACAGTCGAGACCCGCAATAAGACTCTTTATTACAGTCGAGACCCGCAATAAAGCGGTGTGAGTTAGTAGATTTCTTATTACAGTCGAGACCCGCAATAAGAAACTTTATTACAGTCGAGACCCGCAATAAAGTTATTTGTTAGTAATATATTATCTCAGTCGAGACCCGAGATAATATTCTTTAAGTCAGTCGAGACCCGACTTAAAGTGAATGTTAGTATATATCTTAACTTCAGTCGAGACCCGAAGAAAGATTCTTTATTTCCGTCGAGACCAGAAATAAAGTGTATTGTTAGTAATATTTTTTATTGCAGTCGCTACCCACAATAAAAAACCTTTAATTTAATCGCTATCTAAAATAAAATCCTTAATCCAGTCGGTACCCAGAAAAAGAATATTTTATTTTAGCCGTCAATTAAACAAAGTATTTAATTTAGTAATAAAATATAACAATAGGAAAAATCACTAGGAAATAACACGAAGGAATAAATTGCCAAGTTAAGCACTGCACTGCTAAATCACAAAAGAGAGCGAATCAAGTCAAACTGCTGTTTATATAGCCAGAGTTTGCGCACGGCACCAAAGAACGGTAGTCAACGGCGCGTGGCAACAGTATTGGCATAGCAACAACTTGCATAGCAACAATAACCTGACCTAGCAACTGCACTTCATCATTGATTCATAAAGTGTTACCATTTTAGTTATTGTTGTTAACAAGCTGCACTCAACTTATGAATATAAAAAATATTTTGCGTAAATTCAATTTATTCCTAATCAAGTGTAGTATAAATGTTAATAACAACTAAGTCTTTCACATTTTGTTGAATAAGAAAGTTTACTTATCCGACAAAATTTGTAAATTCCTAAAACTAACACCTCCAGCCGACCCCGACGCAGCCAGAAGCAGCACACACGATTTGCTGCACATCTCACTCTTCTGCTGCGCAGTAATTTCTCGTGTAATGGCGGAACGTGGTTCGTAATGAGAATTCTTGTATTTCGATACCGTGGTGGCCATACTTGTTGCTGTCCAGCTGACTTGAGCTGACAGCAGCAATTTGTTTACAGAAGGATTTTGCTTCGTGGGATTACTGCGATTAATTAGGTAAGAAAATTTTTGATTTAAATAAAAGGATTTGATTCTTTGTGGTCCGTTTTTTTGTTTCTTTTTCAGGTTGGAAGATCTGAGTCAGGAGCCCAGTCCTGAACATACTGCCCCCCGTTGAAAGGTTGGAATGCCTTTCAATTATATGTTGATCACTCCAGCTGGTGTTAATATATGTAATCCTTTTATATATTTTAGAGCAATAAACTATTTTGTATAGCAATTATGATAGTTTATTCATGTGCCCTGTCACTACACATTCTATATGTTGTAATTTTGCTACAAACAAAAGAGATGTGAAAAATGGTTGGAAGACGAAATTTCTGCAACCTATGTGGCCCCAAATATGTCAACGAAGATTCGAAGTGGAGTTTACAAAGCACCTGTTGTTAAAAGGGAAGCGACTTACTGAATTTTGGAGTGGAGATTTCACAAAAGAGGACTGGGCTCCTGACTCAGATCTTCCAACCTGAAAAAGAAACAAAAAAACGGACCACAAAGAATCAAATCCTTTTATTTAAATCAAAAATTTTCTTACCTAATTAATCGCAGTAATCCCACGAAGCAAAATCCTTCTGTAAACAAATTGCTGCTGTCAGCTCAAGTCAGCTGGACAGCAACAAGTATGGCCACCACGGTATCGAAATACAAGAATTCTCATTACGAACCACGTTCCGCCATTACACGAGAAATTACTGCGCAGCAGAAGAGTGAGATGTGCAGCAAATCGTGTGTGCTGCTTCTGGCTGCGTCGGGGTCGGCTGGAGGTGTTAGTTTTAGGAATTTACAAATTTTGTCGGGTAAGTAAACTTTCTTATTCAACAAAATGTGAAAGATTTAGTTGTTATTAACATTTATACTACACTGGATTAGGAATAAATTGAATTTACGCAAAATATTTTTTATATTCATAAGTTGAGTGCAGCTTGTTAACAACAATAACTAAAATGGTAACACTTTATGAATCAATGATGAAGTGCAGTTGCTAGGTCAGGTTATTGTTGCTATGCAAGTTGTTGCTATGCCAATACTGTTGCCACGCGCCGTTGACTACCGTTCTTTGGTGCCGTGCGCAAACTCTGGCTATATAAACAGCAGTTTGACTGGATTCGATCTCTTTTGTGATTTAGCAGTGCAGTGATTAACTTGGCAATTTATTCCTTCGTGTTATTTCCTAGTGTTTTTTCCTATTGTTATATTTTATTACTAAATTAAATACTTTGTTTAATTGACGGCTAAAATAAAATATTCTTTTTCTGGGTACCGACTGGATTAAGGATTTTATTTTAGATAGCGATTAAATTAAAGGTTTTTTATTGTGGGTAGCGACTGCAATAAAAAATATTACTAACAATACACTTTATTTCTGGTCTCGACGGAAATAAAGAATCTTTCTTCGGGTCTCGACTGAAGTTAAGATATATACTAACATTCACTTTAAGTCGGGTCTCGACTGACTTAAAGAATATTATCTCGGGTCTCGACTGAGATAATATATTACTAACAAATAACTTTATTGCGGGCCTCGACTGTAATAAAGTTTCTTATTGCGGGTCTCGACTGTAATAAGAAATCTACTAACTCACACCACTTTATTGCGGGTCTCGACTGTAATAAAGAGTCTTATTGCGGGTCTCGACTGTAATAAGACAATTACTAACAAAACCACTTTATTGCGGGTATCGACTGTAATAAAGAGTCTTACTGCGGGTATCGACTGTAGTAAGACAATTACTAACTCAAACACTTTATTGCGGGTCTCGACTGTAATAAAGATTCTTGCTGCGGGTCTCGACTGTAGTAAGAAAATCACTAACACAAAACACTTTATTGCGGGTATCGACTGTAATAAAGAGTCTTATTGCGGGTCTCGACTGTAATAAGACAATTCCTAACAAATCCACTTTATTGCGGGTATCGACTGCAATAAAGAATATCCTCATCCCACACCTCAGTCAAATAAAAGGTCAAGTAAATCAGCTGCTACATATCGATCAGGTGAGTACAAGTCAATTGCTACAGTTGAATAAAACAAATTTCTATATATTAATTATTTATTAAACGTCTTGGTTTCAGCTTCTTATATTATAAAATATAGATATACATATCTTGTAGTTTTCCAGTTATCGTATTTATTGAACTCGAAACATTTAGTGCAGTGAATAAACGAATAAAACCACTACCTTTATACCAGTGCATTCATTTCAGTCACTTAATCATTTATTGCGTGTACGTTCTGACTACGGGCAGTACATTTTATGGTCCTTCGAGCCGGATTTAAAGTCTAGTGGTATATATTCTTAAATTTTCAAACATGGCTACACTGCAAAAACTTCTCGCTAATCAAGCCACCTCAGCTCAAATATTCCAAAAATCGTTCAATAACTACAAAAATACTGATGTAGAAAAACGAACAAGAGGACTTATTTCTGAGCGGTTAATCGCCCTAAACGAAATTTGGTCCGACTATAAAAATACGCATTATACGATTCTCCAAGCTACTCAGGCTTTAGAAGATAGCGAATTGCAAAAATACGATTATTTTGCAAAAGATCAGTTTTCAAGCGTGGAAGATCAATACTACACGTTTCGAGGTATTCTCAGAGATGCACTAAATGCATTCGAAACAAAAGTAGATTCAAAACCAAACACGGAGAATGAATCTTCTTCGTATCTGAGGTTACCTAGCATCACAATCCCAAAGTTCTCAGGGTCATATGAGTCATGGAGGTCGTTTCGCGATTTATTCCAGTCACTGGTGCATACAAATTCTGCGTTATCTTCAGTGCAGAAATTACATTATTTAAAATCGAATATTTCTGGAGAAGCAGAACATTTGTTGCGTCAGCTTCCAATGACCAATGCGAGTTACGACAACGCATGGAAGATATTGCTCAATAGGTATGACAATAAGCGAGTATTAATTAATGCTCAGCTAAAAATTCTATTTAATCTGCCTAAAGCAACACACGAGTCAGCCAAGGCAATAAAAACTGTGCTAGACAAATCGTCAGAATGTATTTATGAACTCGAAGCATTGGAAGTCCCCACTAAACACTTTGATACAATCCTGATTTACATGCTAGTGCAATGTTTACCAGCAGAGACGCATCGCTTATGGGAACAAGAAGTTAATAGTACAAATGAACTTCCTACCCTAAAATCTTTAAAGGCTTTTCTAGAGACGAGATTCCGAACTCTAGAAGCAATCTCAGATACAAAACCATATTCCGTAAACAAACCAGCTCAAATTTCAAGAGCATCCACTCACCTTTCATCATCTGGTGACAGATGTATAATGTGCAAAGAGCAACATCGGATATTCAAATGTCCAAAATTTATTAAACAAGACGTAGACTCAAGATTTAAAATTGTCACGTCAAACAACTTGTGCATTAACTGCCTTTCAAAAGGTCACAACTCGAAATTTTGCTCAAGCAAATTTACGTGTCAGCGATGTGGAAGGAAACATCATTCCTTACTCCATAGGAATAACGCATCTCCACCGGGTTTGATCAAAGCATCAGAAAACCGGAATTCACAAGCTCAACCTTCACCTTCTACATCTAATATGCACACGCTTCACGCGAATCAATCAACAAGAACAACACAAGCATTGCTTGCCACAGCATTGCTCAAAGTGTCTTCAAAAAAGGGCACCGTACTCACATTGCGTGCTTTAATAGACTCAGGCTCGCAAGTCACATTCATTACGCAAGCAGCCGCACGAAAACTACAATTATCAACTAGGAATATGTCAGTACAAATCACTGGCTTAGGAAAGTCAGAAGCTATGAATGTGAAAAAACAGGCAACAATACAAATTCACCCTTATTCATCATCGAACAAGGTAACTACGATCAATGCTCTGGTTGTAAATACTATAACAGACATATTACCTCCGTCCACCATTCCAAACAAGAAATGGAGTCATATACGAGACCTGCAACTCGCCGATCCATATTTTTTCAAACCAGGAAAAATCGACCTGCTCTTAGGAGCGGATGTATACGGAGAAATTCTCTTGGAAGGATTACGAAAAGGTCCTCCAGGAACACCAATCGCGCAAAACAGTACGCTCGGTTGGATTCTTTTTTTAAATATCAACAATACGTTCACAAGTCCTAAAGCGTCTGTCTTAACAGCACACGCTCATTATGGGGAAGAGTCCTCACTTGATAAACTCCTTCGAAGATTTTGGGAAACCGAAGAACTGTTACCTGGAAGACAACTGTCTAAGGCCGACCATGATTGTGAAAAGTTCTACGAAAAAACTCACTATCGAAATGCAAACGGCAGATATGAAGTCCGTTTGCCCTTTATACAAGATAGTCCAAGCTTAGGCAACTCGCGTAGCATGGCTTTACGGAGATTTTACAGCTTAGAGCACAAATTACAGCAAAATCCTGAGCTCAGTCAGGAATACAAAGCCTGCATTAATGAATATCAATCATTAGGGCACATGACAGCAGTTGACGAAGAAGTTGATAAAGATAAATGCTATTATCTTCCACACCACGCCGTTATTAAAGACAGTACAACTACCAAAGTTCGAGTTGTCTTCGATGCCTCGGCTAAATCCTCCAATGGGAAAAGTTTAAACGAACAGTTGCATAAAGGCCCAGTACTACAATCTGAACTCTTCACAACGTTACTTAGATGGCGAAAGTACAAATACGCTATGTCAGCCGACATAGAGAAGATGTATCGGATGATCAATGTTCAGCCTGCAGATCAAAATTATCAAAGGATACTTTGGAGAAATAATCCTAATGAAGTGATCAAAGAATACAAATTAACTACGGTTACATTTGGCACAACACCAGCTCCTTACTTAGCAATTAAAACCCTTCATCAGTTAGCAAGTGATGAAGCTGCTAAATACCCTGTGGCTGCAAAAATTATACCACGTGAATTCTATGTTGATGATCTCCTCACTGGAGCAGATTCCATCGGTGAAGCCTTGGAAATACAAACGCAGCTTATAAACATCTTGTCGTCAGCAGGATTCAATTTGAGAAAATGGGTCAGTAATTCATCAGATCTCCTATTAAGCATCCCAGAAGAGCACAGGGAAGTACAACTTCCATTACGGTTCGCAAGTGATGAATCTATAAAAACCCTGGGCATACATTGGCACCCAGGAGTAGATCATTTTACCTTGCAATATAAACAGTTCGCAGATCGCATTTCTACAAAGCGTTCTGTGTTGTCAGAAATTGCGACACTCTTTGATCCACTAGGTTGGATATCTCCAATTATAGTGACAGCTAAGATTCTGATGCAAACCTTATGGCTTTCTGGATGCTCATGGGACGATCCAATTCCTGCATCCATTGATATGCATTGGCGACAATTCAAAACAAAGTTAAGTTACATTAGCGAAATTCAAATACCACGTTGGATTTTTACAACTAGTGATTTAGCGACTTGCCAATTACATGGATTTTCCGACGCATCCAACCAAGCCTATTCGGCTGCCGTATACATCAGGGCCATCGATGAAGAGGGCCATGTCCATGTCAATTTACTAATGGCAAAAACAAAAATAGCACCCGTTAAACCGATCACGCTTCCTCGTCTTGAGTTATGTGGAGCAGTACTGTTAGCTCGGCTTATAAATCGTGTTAAAACAGATTTAAATATGATCAATACGCCCATATTCGCTTGGACAGACTCTTCCATAGTCTTAGCGTGGATACGCAATCACCCAAATAAATACAAAACATACGTAGCGAACAGGATTGCAGAAATCCAGGCCCTAACTGATATCCAGGCATGGCGTCACGTGCGGTCTGCTGATAATCCTGCTGATTGCAACTCCAGAGGCATTGAACCTGCATCTTTAAGCTCCCAGGAGTTATGGTGGCACGGACCTCAGTGGCTGCTAAACTCGGAGGAAAATTGGCCTCATACAAATATTTTGAACGACAGTAATGTAGACTCGGAACAAAAACGAGTGTGCTATGTAACCACGTATGTAGATATCAATGAGTTAATTTGTAAATTCTCGACTTTCACAAAGTTGCAACGAATTACTGCATATTGTATAAGATTTATCAATCATTGCCGCAAGAAGGCTACAAATATAACTCCGAATTACAAGCATAATTCAGTTCAATTAAAACCTATAGAAATGACTCAAGCGAAACATCTGCTTATTAAGCTTGTTCAACGAATTGCGTTCGAAAACGAAATCAAGCAATTAAAAGCAGGCATCTCACTAGATGCCAAAAGTAAAATCTTACCTTTAACTCCATTTTTAGATGATCAGGATTTATTGCGTGTGGGTGGCCGATTACAAAACGCCAATATCTCCTACGACCAAAAACATCCAATAATACTGCCGAAAGAAAGCAACTTGACAGTATTAACCCTTTGCACTCGAGGGCTCCGGAGCGGAGCCAATAAAAATTTGTCTTCAAACTCGAGGGCTCCGCTACGGAGCCAACGCAAATAATTTTCAAAATATAAGAACAAAAATAAGTCTAACTTCAGTTATTCTTTTAACAAATTACAAATTAAATCTGATCTCTCTTTTCTTCAGGCAAGTTTGATCATGTAACTGTAAAAACCGTTACTTTTCATGTGAAATAGCAAAACTAATGCAAATTATAAAAGCGTCTCTACGATAATAGGGTTAGATAATTGGTTCTCGTTGTATGGGTCTGTGTTCTTTTGATTCTTTTTACCGTTAGTTACATCAGCCTCGTTTATAGTAATAGCTATATTTCATTTAGTCTTCTGATGTTCATTTGTAGAGTGTTTTAACTCGAGTTTACAGAATTTTGTTTTTATATTCTGGATTCCAATTTATATCCCCCGATATGGCAAATAAAAGAAAAATGAGTGAAAATTACAGTGACGCTGAAAGTAGTGACGATGAATTAGAATTTGAAGTTCACAACGAAAATAATAATAACAGTACAGATGTTTATAGTCGTGATAACGCAGACAATATTGAACTGAACGATGAAAGTGATAGTGATAGTGATTGTGATATAGTGCCTGCTATGCGACGAAACATACCGAGAATTGAAAGTGAGATTGAAGGGAGTGAAATCGACAGAGAAGAAAATATGGAACATATAGCAGATTCAACTGAAAACAGCGAGTGGATAGATGTTACAGAAGTGGATGATATTCCATTTACCATCGATTTCAATATTTCAACCCGATCTGCCGGACCACAAATTTCCGACGATATAAAAGAACCATTAGATTTTTTTCGATTATATTTTACAGATACATTGATTGATTCCATAATAAAAGAGACAAATGATTATGCGAATTCAAGAATACGAGGAATGCAATTGTCGAAAAGATCAATATGGAATACATGGACTGATGTTAACAGCGAAGAATTTCTGGCCTTCATTGGAGTGATCCTGAATATGGGAACCATGCCACTTTCAAATATTCAGGAATATTGGTCAACCAAATTCAACAGTAAAATTCTGTTCTATTCAGAAATCTTTACACGAGATAGATTTCAACAAATTTTTTGGATGCTTCATTTACATAAAAATGCACCAATAGGTAGAAATACTTGCATAAGGACCCGCACTCAAAAGGTCAACAACTTTTTGGAATACATCAACTCAAAATTCTCCGAATTTTTTATACCTTATAAATCGATTTGCGTTGATGAATCCATTATAAAATTCAAAGGGAAAATAGCTTTCATAACATATAATCCCGCTAAACCGACTAAATGGGGAATAAGAATTTACGTTTTGGCAGACTCGAACACTGGATATGTTTATTCCATTCTGCCTTATTACGGTAGCATTACAACTGAGGATCTGATACGCCCGGATTTACCTATTAGTTCCAGAATTCCCGTACACTTGTATAAAAAATTATTGGACAACATCCCTAATGCTGAAGGTTATCACATGTATACCGACAGGTATTATACGAGTATACCCCTTGCAGAAGAACTGCTAAAGATGAAGTGTTTCCTTACCGGCACTATAAAAACAAACAGGAAATATTTACCAATGGTAATAAAAAAACCGAAATTTTTAAGGGGCAAGAAAACAACAGCCTACAAGAAAGATAAAACGCTAGTCCTGGCTTGGAAGGACAAAAGGATTGTAACTTTGTTAAGTACCTGTAATGTAGCGGATTTAACATCGGTGGATAGAAGAGTACGTGGTGGCGCATTAGTAAATATACAAAAACCAAAAATTGTTATTGATTATACCAAGAATATGCGTGGAGTAGATCGGGCCGACCAATATGCTGCAACATATTGTTTTTTGAGAAAATCCCTCAAGTGGTGGAGAAAACTATTTTTCTGGGGGATGGAAATGTGTGTAGTAAATTCATATATATTATATAAGACTACTAAAAAGATAAATAACGAAAAACCCATGTCACATTTGAAATTCGTAAAATTGTTGGTGGACCAGCTGGTTGGGAATTTTCGACAAGGCAGCACATCTCGAAGCCCCACATACACACCAAATATGGAGAGCAGGCTCAACAACAAACTACACATCATACATTCTGGAACCAAGAGAGATTGTGTTGTGTGTTCGAATAGAAAAAATCCGGGCGGGAGGCGTCAGACACATTATTTTTGTGATACCTGTAAAGAAAAGCCAAGATTACATATTGGCGATTGCTTCGAGAGGTATCACACCATGGAGCATTATAAACTGTAAAATTTTGTCAATAAATATGTAATAACCAATTTGCACTGTTTAACCTTATAAAATTTTTTTCCCGAAATAAAAGTATAGACAAAAAGAAGTAAGACATTCCATAGCTAAAACAAGCAGATCTGGGAGAGACCTTCGTTGACAGTTTCTTCAATCCACATCTTTATATTCGGGGGTAGATTTCTTCTGCCCCAAGCAGCCAACCGCTAAGTTGGTACTTAAGTCTAAACGTTCTTTTATCTTAAAAGGATGTCATAAGCTACCTTTTTACAAAATCAATTTTATGAAATACATATAAAGAAAAATTAGTGACATCTTTTGAAAAGCATCAGGAACTTAAATTTTTTAAAAAAATTTTTAAATAAACTCACCTACAAGTTGACATATTAGATGTCAGTAAGACTATTGTATATAGAACTAGTGATTGGGAAACCACGTTTGACTTAGTTAGTTGTTGTATTGTAGAGGCGCTCCCGCAGACAAAACCATACTGCTCTCATATTTACAGATGATTTATGGACTTCCAGATGTAACCAAAGGGTAAGCCAGCAATGCCTCGGTCCAATATTAAATCGACGATGCCTCAACTTGATGCAGAGAAAGCCTCAATTTTTTCCTTAAAATGATTATGCATTATTTATAAGAGTGGACGCGTTTATGAGCAATGAGCAATCATTTCTTATTAGGAACTTACAGTAAATATTTCGGCAACATATTTATTTAGTCTGGTGG
The DNA here is from genome assembly GCA_963924295.1 of Dioctria rufipes. Lineage (NCBI taxonomy): Eukaryota > Metazoa > Arthropoda > Insecta > Diptera > Asilidae > Dioctria > Dioctria rufipes. The sequence goes on from OZ002742.1 coordinate 119,030,978, forward strand.
CAGATTGGAGTTATTTTCAGATATGCACAATGCTCTCCTGTGTGCTGTTGTCGAGCTCCAAAATGCATAAAAATTCTAAGGAAAAATTTTCAGTAAATTTCTAAGAAAAAATTGAGGGCTTTCCTACATCAGGTCCAGGTATCGTTGATTTTATATTATAGCGAGGCATTGCTGGCTTTCTACGGCATCAAGTCGAGCCATCTGCATCGTCGATTTTTTATTCGAGGCATTGCTGGTTTTTCTACTTCCGATTCTTTGTATGTTATTAGTTTGTCTATGCTTTTACGGATTATCCTTTCAACCCCTTGTCCATACTTAAGTGGCATAGCTTTTAGCGACTGAGCGAAGCAAAACTGTTCCAAATATTACAAGTGGAGCCATCTGATATTATAACATGGAATCACTAGACACTTTATACACAAGGGTATGACAAAAAATGTGGAATTAAACATTTTTTGTACATGAAGATGCAGCATTAGCTGAGAATGTAATATATCGAAAAAGTAATGGCTTTGACCCTATCGTTTTTTCGCATGCAGGGTGTTTCCTCAATGGTGGTACATAGAGTAGCAGGTGATAGTACTCACCTAGACAAACAAACAACTGTATGGCAGAGTTACAGGGTGATTAAGAAATTATGCTAGGTTTTCAATAAACACCCTGTATCCTAAAAAGTACAGGGTATACAGTCACCGTCTAAAGCTGATTGTATAGAGAACTTCATGACTTTTCCAACGACTGTTCAACCAGGCCCGTACTCTATGTCCTAACTGTAGTCATAACAGTTATTAGCTTCTAATCTATTCATGTCGTACCGAAATTAGACGAAATTTTTTTTTGTATGACGTGTTTTCAGTCACTTAGAGAACAAATTATCTTTGAAAATATTTTTGAGAATTGGTTAAGAGCTAATAACTCCTTAACGGCTACAGATAGAGCATAAGCTGTAATAGGTCAAATTAAAGAGGAGTCCACAGTTTACAGTTTTTATAAAAAAACGTTTTGTTAAATACCTTTTTGGAAAAAAAAAATAAAGGTCAAAGAAAAAAAAAAGAAAAAAATTCGAAATTTTTAGTTTAGACAACAATTACTCCTACACATGAAGTTCTGTATACAATCAGTTTTAGACGGTGGCTGAATACTCTGTACTTTTTAGGATACAGGGTGTTTTGTAAAAACCTAGTATAATTTCTTAATGCTGTGATTCCGAAACGGTTGTTATGCCACCCCCCGTGCCATACAATTTTTTTATGGTCTAGGTGAGTACTATGACCTGCCGCTCTATGGAGCACCGTGATGGAAACACACTGAATAATTGTTAGTAAGCTATATTTGATTTATTTATATTTGATCCTACTACCGTTATCTTTTTTATATATGTATACTATAAAAAATTGATAATAACTGTACTTTTATGAATATTTTGGTAAATTAGTGACTTCATGTCCATGTACTTTGCTCCCAAGAAAACACTATTGCAATGTGATGGTAAATTCGATTGAATAACTATAAATTACAATACTTTTTAACTATTCTACTAGATAAAACTTCTTAAATAAATCAGTTTTCACTGTAAAATAATTTTTACTGCAATAAAATATTATGCTATAAAGTAATCTGGAATTATATCTTTCTATCTCTAAACTCATTTCGATGAAACTCGGAATGAAATCGCATCTATATTTTGTCCCCGTATCTATATCTAATTAGTTCTGAATACGATAAATGGTTTCGGAGATAACTGCAAAAAAAGTGAACCAGTCCTTGGTAAAGCAGTGAAAATTGCCGTTTTTGATTTAACACGATAAAAACCGATATTGAGACTAACGGATCAAAGAACTAACCCCACCAACCGAATACCCTCTCCCCCCTCTTTAATTTGATACCCCACATGATATATTTGGGATAACCTGTATGAGGCGTGGTACCATCCCCCACCCCCAAAGAAACCCTCACGCAAAAATTGTTCACCTGTTTTTTCTCCCCAATGTAGCACACGCAAATAAAAAAACCGTGTTACTCTACGACTCTTCCATGCAAAGTTATGCACTCGTCAATATTGCGAAAAAAAATTCTACCGTTAAGGCTGGCCAAAACCTGTAAATTACCGTTAACTGAAATAAAGTATAGGCTGCACCAAGCACGAATACCTAATTCTCAGTTTTATTTTTGGACCTCTATAGATCCTGAACTAACCCGCGCAACTTTTTCAAAATTAAAAAAAAAATGGTGATTTCTGTTTTCGTTTCCCCCCTCTCGTCCACCTTCCCTTACTGCCCACCAAATTTCCCCACTAACCGTCTATATCCGTCTAGAGTTCCCATTTTTTTTATTGTGCTATAATCAATAAAAAAATAAATTAAAAAGCAGCAGGACTCTTCTTTTATGCACATATCATCTATTTATATTCAATGTTTTTTTCCTATTGAAATTGCTTCGAGTTGCTGGTAATATAATAAAAAAAAAACTTCGAGTGCAAAGGGTTAATAATTAATTACTATCATATGAAAACATTACACGGAGGTGTGCAATTGGTTCTATCAACAATAAGAAACAACTTTTGGATACCACAAGGACGAAAAACCGTCAAACATGTTTTACATAAATGTGTTACCTGTTTTAAACAATCCGCTTCCAATAAGAATCAAATCATGGGAAACCTCCCCGCATCAAGAGTTAACATATCCAGACCTTTCCAACAAACTGGTGTTGATTATGCTGGCCCCATAAATTTGAAAATGTCAAAACATCGAGGCAATCGTTTTTATAAAGGTTATATATGCATTTTTATCTGCATGGCCACTAAAGCCATCCATATAGAGCCAGTCTCCGATCTCACCACAGCAGCTTTCATCGCAGCATTCCGCCGCTTTTCTAGTCGACGAGGACTTTGCACCGATATATATTCCGATTGCGGAACCAACTTCGTTGGAGCCGACAAAACTTTGCAAAGGGATCTCAAAAATGCGATAAAACAGGCTAGCGAAGAAATGGCAGGAAGGGTAGCAGAAGATGGAACTAGGTGGCATTTTAATCCGCCCTCAGCTCCACATTTTGGCGGATTATGGGAAGCGGGAGTGAAATCGATTAAATTTCATTTAAAGCGCATACTAGGAAATTCTGCACTCACGTATGAAGAATTCGCAACCGTGTTAGCTCAAATCGAAGCTTGCTTAAACTCTAGGCCATTATGCCCCATCTCAGAGGATCCAGAGGACTTAATTATTTTAACACCAGGACATTTTTTAATAGGTAACTCATTGATCACTCCTCCAGAGCCAATGATCAACAAGAATGTTTCATCATTAACACGATGGAATTATCTACAAGCCTTACAGCAACAGTTCTGGCATAAATGGTCCAATGATTATTTAAATTCATTGCAAAATAGACCAAAATGGGATACCACAGTCTCCAATCCCAAAATAGGAGATTTGGTGGTTATAAAAGAACCCAATTTACCAGCATGTCGCTGGATATTGGGACGAATCGTTGAATTACATCCAGGAGCTGATCAGCTGGTAAGAATTGTTAGTATAAAAACGAAGAATGGAGTCCTAAAAAGGCCAATAACAAAATTTGCTATTCTTCCTTTAAACTAAATTACGCTCTCAACGATTAATCATCACAACGATCAAGATTATATGATTATTCTTAAAACCCAAAGGTCACATTATCCCATCAAACTAACTTCCCTGTAAACATACATATTTTTTATTTTTTTTTATTTACTTTAAACAAAATATCCAAAGAAGCATTTATTTCCTCATAATCAAATTTATTTTCGTTTTTACAAAATTTTCATACCCATGCAAAATTTCAATTTATTTCCTAACCATAAAAGCGCATTCTTGCTTTACAATAACATGCAAACCGTTACATTAGCTAACAAAATATTTATTTTCGTAAATTTTTTTTTTTTTTTCGAAATTTCAATAATCTATTGAAATTCCAATCGTCACAATTGTATGCACCTATGTATGTATGTACATCCATTGTTTACATCAAAGTGCATTCTTCACTAGAGTGATTGAAATTGTATCGCTACAATGTATCACGACGGACCAGTAAATTGAAAAACAAATTTCGTCTCTGCAAATTTGTTTCAATGTAAATGCCCAGCCTGATCATGAATAGTTAAGAGAACCCGTTAGTCTTTTTTAAATAGCGAGCTCGTCATTTCACAAGCCACAGTTGAGTTCAGCTTTTAAAAGGCAGAAAATGGAATCTGAGACTAATAAAACCGTGGAATCCACCAACAATACAAGCCCGCCGCCAACACCAGGCAAGAACACAGAGCGCGAGGTTAAGAAGATTTGGGAGATGGAAAGGCAACTTAAACAACTACAAACGGTCTCGCAAATCAATAAGATTGGCAGACGACTTCAGTGCATGCAGTTGGAGGAATCAAAGGTGATTGAGATTCTTGATTCTCCACCATGTCGGCAGCAAACTGAGGCAACGCCGGGACCATCTCACCAGTGCAAGGTACATCATCCAGCCGGGAACTCAAATCCGATACCCAAAATAAAAATCCTGGAAGATATCAAGTTGAGATCGGATGTCACCAGGTCAACCCCAGAAAATGATGACGACATTCATCTGGAGATGCTAGATCATCATACAGGGAAAGTGGAGAAGTTGACCATTTCGATGAAAGCCTTGCGGAGATCTAAACAGAAGATATCGGAGATGTACAACTCAAGACATCGCCGTTAATATCCGTACACTTAAAGATGGAAATGTCAAAATCCTGAAATAAAAATATTCCTAAAAGTTCTTCTTTTGTTATGATTCGAAATCTCCACTCCAAAATTCAGTAAGTCGCTTCCCTTTTAACAACAGGTGCTTTGTAAACTCCACTTCGAATCTTCGTTGACATATTTGGGGCCACATAGGTTGCAGAAATTTCGTCTTCCAACCATTTTTCACATCTCTTTTGTTTGTAGCAAAATTACAACATATAGAATGTGTAGTGACAGGGCACATGAATAAACTATCATAATTGCTATACAAAATAGTTTATTGCTCTAAAATATATAAAAGGATTACATATATTAACACCAGCTGGAGTGATCAACATATAATTGAAAGGCATTCCAACCTTTCAACGGGGGGCAGTATGTTCAGGACTGGGCTCCTGACTCAGATCTTCCAACCTGAAAAAGAAACAAAAAAACGGACCACAAAGAATCAAATCCTTTTATTTAAATCAAAAATTTTCTTACCTAATTAATCGCAGTAATCCCACGAAGCAAAATCCTTCTGTAAACAAATTGCTGCGGTCAACTCAAGACAGCTGGACAGCAACAAGTATGGCCGCCATGGTATCGAGATGCAAGAATTCTCATTATGAACCACGTTCCGCCATTACACGAGAAATTACTGCGCAGCAGAATATTGGAATGTGCAGCAAATCGTGTGTGCTGCTTCTGGCTGCGTCGGGGTCGGCTGGAGGTGTTAGTTTTAGGAATTTACAAATTTTGTCGGGTAAGTAAACTTTCTTATTCAACAAAATGTGAAAGATTTAGTTGTTATTAACATTTATACTACACTGGATTAGGAATAAATTGAATTTACGCAAAATATTTTTTATATTCATAAGTTGAGTGCAGCTTGTTAACAACAATAACTAAAATGGTAACACTTTATGAATCAATGATGAAGTGCAGTTGCTAGGTCAGGTTATTGTTGCTATGCAAGTTGTTGCTATGCCAATACTGTTGCCACGCGCCGTTGACTACCGTTCTTTGGTGCCGTGCGCAAACTCTGGCTATATAAACAGCAGTTTGACTTGATTCGCTCTCTTTTGTGATTTAGCAGTGCAGTGATTAACTTGGCAATTTATTCCTTCGTGTTATTTCCTAGTGATTTTTCCTATTGTTATATTTTATTACTAAATTAAATACTTTGTTTAATTGACGGCTAAAATAAAATATTCTTTTTCTGGGTACCGACTGGATTAAGGATTTTATTTTAGATAGCGATTAAATTAAAGGTTTTTTATTGTGGGTAGCGACTGCAATAAAAAATATTACTAACAATACACTTTATTTCTGGTCTCGACGGAAATAAAGAATCTTTCTTCGGGTCTCGACTGAAGTTAAGATATATACTAACATTCACTTTAAGTCGGGTCTCGACTGACTTAAAGAATATTATCTCGGGTCTCGACTGAGATAATATATTACTAACAAATAACTTTATTGCGGGTCTCGACTGTAATAAAGTTTCTTATTGCGGGTCTCGACTGTAATAAGAAATCTACTAACTCACACCACTTTATTGCGGGTCTCGACTGTAATAAAGAGTCTTATTGCGGGTCTCGACTGTAATAAGACAATTACTAACAAAACCACTTTATTGCGGGTATCGACTGTAATAAAGAGTCTTACTGCGGGTATCGACTGTAGTAAGACAATTACTAACTCAAACACTTTATTGCGGGTCTCGACTGTAATAAAGATTCTTGCTGCGGGTCTCGACTGTAGTAAGAAAATCACTAACACAAAACACTTTATTGCGGGTATCGACTGTAATAAAGAGTCTTATTGCGGGTCTCGACTGTAATAAGACAATTCCTAACAAATCCACTTTATTGCGGGTATCGACTGCAATAAAGAATATCCTCATCCCACACCTCAGTCAAATAAAAGGTCAAGTAAATCAGCTGCTACATATCGATCAGTTGAGTACAAGTCAATTGCTACAGTTGAATAAAACAAATTTCTATATATTAATTATTTATTGAACGTCTTGGTTTCAGCTTCTTATATTATAAAATATAGATATACATATCTTGTAGTTTTCCAGTTATCGTATTTATTGAACTCGAAACATTTAGTGCAGTGAATAAACGAATAAAACCACTACCTTTATACCAGTGCATTCATTTCAGTCACTTAATCATTTATTGCGTGTACGTTCTGACTACGGGCAGGACATTTTATGGTCCTTCGAGCCGGATTTAAAGTCTAGTGGTATATATTCTTAAATTTTCAAACATGGCTACACTGCAAAAACTTCTCGCTAATCAAGCCACCTCAGCTCAAATATTCCAAAAATCGTTCAATAACTACAAAAATACTGATGTAGAAAAACGAACAAGAGGACTTATTTCTGAGCGGTTAATCGCCCTAAACGAAATTTGGTCCGACTATAAACATACGCATTATACGATTCTCCAAGCTACTCAGGCTTTAGAAGATAGCGAATTGCAAAAATACGATTATTTTGCAAAAGATCAGTTTTCAAGCGTGGAAGATCAATAGTACACGTTTCGAGGTATTCTCAGAGATGCACTAAATGCATTCGAAACAAAAGTAGATTCAAAACCAAACACGGAGAATGAATCTTCTTCGTATCTGAGGTTACCTAGCATCACAATCCCAAAGTTCTCAGGGTCATATGAGTCATGGAGGTCGTTTCGCGATTTATTCCAGTCACTGGTGCATACAAATTCTGCGTTATCTTCAGTGCAGAAATTACATTATTTAAAATCGAATATTTCTGGAGAAGCAGAACATTTGTTGCGTCAGCTTCCAATGACCAATGCGAGTTACGACAACGCATGGAAGATATTGCTCAATAGGTATGACAATAAGCGAGTATTAATTAATGCTCAGCTAAAAATTCTATTTAATCTGCCTAAAGCAACACACGAGTCAGCCAAGGCAATAAAAACTGTGCTAGACAAATCGTCAGAATGTATTTATGAACTCGAAGCATTGGAAGTCCCCACTAAACACTGGGATACAATCCTGATTTACATGCTAGTGCAATGTTTACCAGCAGAGACGCATCGCTTTTGGGAACAAGAAGTTAATAGTACAAATGAACTTCCTACCCTAAAATCTTTAAAGGCTTTTCTAGAGACGAGATTCCGAACTCTAGAAGCAATCTCAGATACAAAACCATATTCCGTAAACAAACCAGCTCAAATTTCAAGAGCATCCACTCACCTTTCATCATCTGGTGACAGATGTATAATGTGCAAAGAGCAACATCGGATATTCAAATGTCCAAAATTTATTAAACAAGACGTAGACTCAAGATTTAAAATTGTCACGTCAAACAACTTGTGCATTAACTGCCTTTCAAAAGGTCACAACTCGAAATTTTGCTCAAGCAAATTTACGTGTCAGCGATGTGGAAGGAAACATCATTCCTTACTCCATAGGAATAACGCATCTCCACCGGGTTTGATCAAAGCATCAGAAAACCGGAATTCACAAGCTCAACCTTCACCTTCTACATCTAATATGCACACGCTTCACGCGAATCAATCAACAAGAACAACACAAGCATTGCTTGCCACAGCATTGCTCAAAGTGTCTTCAAAAAAGGGCACCGTACTCACATTGCGTGCTTTAATAGACTCAGGCTCGCAAGTCACATTCATTACGCAAGCAGCCGCACGAAAACTACAATTATCAACTAGGAATATGTCAGTACAAATCACTGGCTTAGGAAAGTCAGAAGCTATGAATGTGAAAAAACAGGCAACAATACAAATTCACCCTTATTCATCATCGAACAAGGTAACTACGATCAATGCTCTGGTTGTAAATACTATATCAGACATATTACCTCCGTCCACCGTTCCAAACAAGAAATGGAGTCATGTACGAGACCTGCAACTCGCCGATCCATATTTTTTCAAACCAGGAAAAATCGACCTGCTCTTAGGAGCGGATGTATACGGAGAAATTCTCTTGGAAGGATTACGAAAAGGTCCTCTAGGAACACCAATCGCGCAAAACAGTACGCTCGGTTGGATTCTTTTTGGAAATATCAACAATACGTTCACAAGTCCTAAAGCGTCTGTCTTAACAGCACACGCTCATTATGAGGAAGAGTCCTCACTTGATAAACTCCTTCGAAGATTTTGGGAAACCGAAGAACTGTTACCTGGAAGACAACTGTCTAAGGCCGACCATGATTGTGAAAAGTTCTACGAAAAAACTCACTATCGAAATGCAAACGGCAGATATGAAGTCCGTTTGCCCTTTATACAAGATAGTCCAAGCTTAGGCAACTCGCGTAGCATGGCTTTACGGAGATTTTACAGCTTAGAGCACAAATTACAGCAAAATCCTGAGCTCAGTCAGGAATGCAAAGCCTGCATTAATGAATATCAATCATTAGGGCACATGACAGCAGTTGACGAAGAAGTTGATAAAGATAAATGCTATTATCTTCCACACCACGCCGTTATTAAAGACAGTACAACTACCAAAGTTCGAGTTGTCTTCGATGCCTCGGCTAAATCCTCCAATGGGAAAAGTTTAAACGAACAGTTGCATAAAGGCCCAGTACTACAATCTGAACTCTTCACAACGTTACTTAGATGGCGAAAGTACAAATACGCTATGTCAGCCGACATAGAGAAGATGTATCGGATGATCAATGTTCAGCCTGCAGATCAAAATTATCAAAGGATACTTTGGAGAAATAATCCTAATGAAGTGATCAAAGAATACAAATTAACTACGGTTACATTTGGCACAACACCAGCTCCTTACTTAGCAATTAAAACCCTTCATCAGTTAGCAAGTGATGAAGCTGCTAAATACCCTGTGGCTGCAAAAATTATACCACGTGAATTCTATGTTGATGATCTCCTCACTGGAGCAGATTCCATCGGTGAAGCCTTGGAAATACAAACGCAGCTTATAAACATCTTGTCGTCAGCAGGATTCAATTTGAGAAAATGGGTCAGTAATTCATCAGATCTCCTATTAAGCATCCCAGAAGAGCACAGGGAAGTACAACTTCCATTACGGTTCGCAAGTGATGAATCTATAAAAACCCTGGGCATACATTGGCACCCAGGAGTAGATCATTTTACCTTGCAATATAAACAGTTCGCAGATCGCATTTCTACAAAGCGTTCTGTGTTGTCAGAAATTGCGACACTCTTTGATCCACTAGGTTGGATATCTCCAATTATAGTGACAGCTAAGATTCTGATGCAAACCTTATGGCTTTCTGGATGCTCATGGGACGATCCAATTCCTGCATCCATTGATATGCATTGGCGACAATTCAAAACAAAGTTAAGTTACATTAGCGAAATTCAAATACCACGTTGGATTTTTACAACTAGTGATTTAGCGACTTGCCAATTACATGGATTTTCCGACGCATCCAACCAAGCCTATTCGGCTGCCGTATACATCAGGGCCATCGATGAAGAGGGCCATGTCCATGTCAATTTACTAATGGCAAAAACAAAAATAGCACCCGTTAAACCGATCACGCTTCCTCGTCTTGAGTTATGTGGAGCAGTACTGTTAGCTCGGCTTATAAATCGTGTTAAAACAGATTTAAATATGATCAATACGCCCATATTCGCTTGGACAGACTCTTCCATAGTCTTAGCGTGGATACGCAATCACCCAAATAAATACAAAACATACGTAGCGAACAGGATTGCAGAAATCCAGGCCCTAACTGATATCCAGGCATGGCGTCACGTGCGGTCTGCTGATAATCCTGCTGATTGCAACTCCAGAGGCATTGAACCTGCATCTTTAAGCTCCCAGGAGTTATGGTGGCACGGACCTCAGTGGCTGCTAAACTCGGAGGAAAATTGGCCTCATACAAATATTTTGAACGACAGTAATGTAGACTCGGAACAAAAACGAGTGTGCTATGTAACCACGTATGTAGATATCAATGAGTTAATTTGTAAATTCTCGACTTTCACAAAGTTGCAACGAATTACTGCATATTGTATAAGATTTATCAATCATTGCCGCAAGAAGGCTACAAATATAACTCCGAATTACCAGCATAATTCAGTTCAATTAAAACCTATAGAAATGACTCAAGCAAAACATCTGCTTATTAAGCTTGTTCAACGAATTGCGTTCGAAAACGAAATCAAGCAATTAAAAGCAGGCATCTCACTAGATGCCAAAAGTAAAATCTTACCTTTAACTCCATTTTTAGATGATCAGGATTTATGGCGTGTGGGTGGCCGATTACAAAACGCCAATATTTCCTACGACCAAAAACATCCAATAATACTGCCGAAAGAAAGCAACTTGACAGTATTAATAATTAATTACTATCATATGAAAACATTACACGGAGGTGTGCAATTGGTTCTATCAACAATAAGAAACAAATTTTGGATACCACAAGGACGAAAAACCGTCAAACATGTTTTACATAAATGTGTTACCTGTTTTAGACAATCCGCTTCCAATAAGAATCAAATCATGGGAAACCTCCCCGCATCAAGAGTTAACATATCCAGACCTTTCCAACAAACTGGTGTTGATTATGCTGGCCCCATAAATTTGAAAATGTCAAAACATCGAGGCAATCGTTTTTATAAAGGTTATATATGCATTTTTATCTGCATGGCCACTAAAGCCATCCATATAGAGCCAGTCTCCGATCTCACCACAGCAGCTTTCATCGCAGCATTCCGCCGCTTTTCTAGTCGACGAGGACTTTGCACCGATATATATTCCGATTGCGGAACCAACTTCGTTGGAGCCGACAAAACCTTGCAAAGGGATCTCAAAAATGCGATAAAACAGGCTAGCGAAGAAATGGCAGGAAGGGTAGCAGAAGATGGAACTAGGTGGCATTTTAATCCGCCCTCAGCTCCACATTTTGGCGGATTATGGGAAGCGGGAGTGAAATCGATTAAATTTCATTTAAAGCGCATACTAGGAAATTCTGCACTCACGTATGAAGAATTCGCAACCGTGTTAGCTCAAATCGAAGCTTGCTTAAACTCTAGGCCATTATGCCCCATCTCAGAGGATCCAGAGGACTTAATTATTTTAACACCAGGACATTTTTTAATAGGTAACTCATTGATCACTCCTCCAGAGCCAATGATCAACAAGAATGTTTCATCATTAACACGATGGAATTATCTACAAGCCTTACAGCAACAGTTCTGGCATAAATGGTCCAATGATTATTTAAATTCATTGCAAAATAGACCAAAATGGGATACCACAGTCTCCAATCCCAAAATAGGAGATTTGGTGGTTATAAAAGAATCCAATTTACCAGCATGTCGCTGGATATTGGGACGAATCGTTGAATTACATCCAGGAGCTGATCAGCTGGTAAGAATTGTTAGTATAAAAACGAAGAATGGAGTCCTAAAAAGGCCAATAACAAAATTTGCTATTCTTCCTTTAAACTAAATTACGCTCTCAACGATTAATCATCACAACGATCAAGATTATATGATTATTCTTAAAACCCAAAGGTCACATTATCCCATCAAACTAACTTCCCTGTAAACATACATATTTTTTATTTTTTTTTATTTACTTTAAACAAAATATCCAAAGAAGCATTTATTTCCTCATAATCAAATTTTATTTTTGTTTTTACAAAATTTTCATACCCATGCAAAATTTCAATTTATTTCCTAACCATAAAAGCGCATTCTTGCCTTACAATAACATGCAAACCGTTACATTAGCTAACAAAACATTTATTTTCGTAAATTTTTTTTTTTTTTTTCGAAATTTCAATAATCTATTGAAATTCCAATCGTCACAATTGTATGCACCTATGTATGTATGTACATCCATTGTTTACATCAAAGTGCATTCTTCACTAGAGTGATTGAAATTGTATCGCTACAATGTATCACGACGGACCACTAAATTGAAAAACAAATTTCGTCTCTGCAAATTTGTTTCAATGTAAATGCCCAGCCTGATCATGAATAGAATAGAATAGAAAATGGAATCTGAGACTAATAAAACCGTGGAATCCACCAACAATACAAGCCCGCCGCCAACACCAGGCAAGAACACAGAGCGCGAGGTTAAGAAGATTTGGGAGATGGAAAGGCAACTTAAACAACTACAAACGGTCTCGCAAATCAATAAGATTGGCAGACGACTTCAGTGCATGCAGTTGGAGGAATCAAAGGTGATTGAGATTCTTGATTCTCCACCATGTCGGCAGCAAACTGAGGCAACGCCGGGACCATCTCACCAGTGCAAGGTACATCATCCAGCCGGGAACTCAAATCCGATACCCAAAATAAAAATCCTGGAAGATATCAAGTTGAGATCGGATGTCACCAGGTCAACCCCAGAAAATGATGACGACATTCATCTGGAGATGCTAGATCATCATACAGGGAAAGTGGAGAAGTTGACCATTTCGATGAAAGCCTTGCGGAGATCTAAACAGAAGATATCGGAGATGTACAACTCAAGACATCGCCGTTAATATCCGTACACTTAAAGATGGAAATGTCAAAATCCTGAAATAAAAATATTCCTAAAAGTTCTTCTTTTGTTATGATTCGAAATCTCCACTCCAAAATTCAGTAAGTCGCTTCCCTTTTAACAACAGGTGCTTTGTAAACTCCACTTCGAATCTTCGTTGACATATTTGGGGCCACATAGGTTGCAGAAATTTCGTCTTCCAACCATTTTTCACATCTCTTTTGTTTGTAGCAAAATTACAACATATAGAATGTGTAGTGACAGGGCACATGAATAAACTATCATAATTGCTATACAAAATAGTTTATTGCTCTAAAATATATAAAAGGATTACATATATTAACACCAGCTGGAGTGATCAACATATAATTGAAAGGCATTCCAACCTTTCAACGGGGGGCAGTATGTTCAGGACTGGGCTCCTGACTCAGATCTTCCAACCTGAAAAAGAAACAAAAAAACGGACCACAAAGAATCAAATCCTTTTATTTAAATCAAAAATTTTCTTACCTAATTAATCGCAGTAATCCCACGAAGCAAAATCCTTCTGTAAACAAATTGCTGCTGTCAGCTCAAGTCAGCTGGACAGCAACAAGTATGGCCACCACGGTATCGAAATACAAGAATTCTCATTACGAACCACGTTCCGCCATTACACGAGAAATTACTGCGCAGCAGAAGAGTGAGATGTGCAGCAAATCGTGTGTGCTGCTTCTGCCTGCGTCGGGGTCGGCTGGAGGTGTTAGTTTTAGGAATTTACAAATTTTGTCGGGTAAGTAAACTTTCTTATTCAACAAAATGTGAAAGACTTAGTTGTTATTAACATTTATACTACACTGGATTAGGAATAAATTGAATTTACGCAAAATATTTTTTATATTCATAAGTTGAGTGCAGCTTGTTAACAACAATAACTAAAATGGTAACACTTTATGAATCAATGATGAAGTGCAGTTGCTAGGTCAGGTTATTGTTGCTATGCAAGTTGTTGCTATGCCAATACTGTTGCCACGCGCCGTTGACTACCGTTCTTTGGTGCCGTGCGCAAACTCTGGCTATATAAACAGCAGTTTGACTTGATTCGCTCTCTTTTGTGATTTAGCAGTGCAGTGATTAACTTGGCAATTTATTCCTTCGTGTTATTTCCTAGTGATTTTTCCTATTGTTATATTTTATTACTAAATTAAATACTTTGTTTAATTGACGGCTAAAATAAAATATTCTTTTTCTGGGTACCGACTGGATTAAGGATTTTATTTTAGATAGCGATTAAATTAAAGGTTTTTTATTGTGGGTAGCGACTGCAATAAAAAATATTACTAACAATACACTTTATTTCTGGTCTCGACGGAAATAAAGAATCTTTCTTCGGGTCTCGACTGAAGTTAAGATATATACTAACATTCACTTTAAGTCGGGTCTCGACCGACTTAAAGAATATTATCTCGGGTCTCGACTGAGATAATATATTACTAACAAATAACTTTATTGCGGGTCTCGACTGTAATAAAGTTTCTTATTGCGGGTCTCGACTGTAATAAGAAATCTACTAACTCACACCACTTTATTGCGGGTCTCGACTGTAATAAAGAGTCTTATTGCGGGTCTCGACTGTAATAAGACAATTACTAACAAAACCACTTTATTGCGGGTATCGACTGTAGTAAGACAATTACTAACTCAAACACTTTATTGCGGGTCTCGACTGTAATAAAGATTCTTGCTGCGGGTCTCGACTGTAGTAAGAAAATCACTAACACAAAACACTTTATTGCGGGTATCGACTGTAATAAAGAGTCTTATTGCGGGTCTCGACTGTAATAAGACAATTCCTAACAAATCCACTTTATTGCGGGTATCGACTGCAATAAAGAATATCCTCATCCCACACCTCAGTCAAATAAAAGGTCAAGTAAATCAGCTGCTACATATCGATCAGGTGAGTACAAGTCAATTGCTTCAGTTGAATAAAACAAATTTCTATATATTAATTATTTATTAAACGTCTTGGTTTCAGCTTCTTATATTATAAAATATAGATATACATATCTTGTAGTTTTCCAGTTATCGTATTTATTGAACTCGAAACATTTAGTGCAGTGAATAAACGAATAAAACCACTACCTTTATACCAGTGCATTCATTTCAGTCACTTAATCATTTATTGCGTGTACGTTCTGACTACGGGCAGTACATATGTTCAGGATCGTACACAGCTGTATAAGCTGGTCTCAGCATCTCGATCCTGAAAGAAAGAAAAACAAACCACCAAGAATCAACTCTTATTAACGAAATTAAAAACATCTTACCTAATACAAATCAGTTCAGCAAAACATCAACATGTATCTCATCTGTTCGTTTCAGCATGATTGTTTTGGTCTTTCGGCGGCACCTATAATCATTGTATTTTTGTCTGTATGCTATCGTACAATCTTGACACTTATTCATTTGAATTAAAACTCGTTCAATGTAAATCCTTGTAACATCTTAGTGCCCAGCGTCGTGGCCGGAGTTAAAAATAAACAGCTTTTCTATTCCATGCTATTCTAACAATTTCTGCTGTCAACTCAAGACAGCTGGACAGCAACAAGTATGGCCGCCATGGTATCGAGATGCAAGAATTCTCATTATGAACCACGTTCCGCCATTACACGAGAAATTACTGCGCAGCAGAATATTGGAATGTGCAGCAAATCGTGTGTGCTGCTTCTGGCTGCGTCGGGGTCGGCTGGAGGTGTTAGTTTTAGGAATTTACAAATTTTGTCGGGTAAGTAAACTTTCTTATTCAACAAAATGTGAAAGATTTAGTTGTTATTAACATTTATACTACACTGGATTAGGAATAAATTGAATTTACGCAAAATATTTTTTATATTCATAAGTTGAGTGCAGCTTGTTAACAACAATAACTAAAATGGTAACACTTTATGAATCAATGATGAAGTGCAGTTGCTAGGTCAGGTTATTGTTGCTATGCAAGTTGTTGCTATGCCAATACTGTTGCCACGCGCTGTTGACTACCGTTCTTTGGTGCCGTGCGCAAACTCTGGCTATATAAACAGCAGTTTGACTTGATTCGCTCTCTTTTGTGATTTAGCAGTGCAGTGATTAACTTGGCAATTTATTCCTTCGTGTTATTTCCTAGTGATTTTTCCTAGTGTTATATTTTATTACTAAATTAAATACTTTGTTTAATTGACGGCTAAAATAAAATATTCTTTTTCTGGGTACCGACTGGATTAAGGATTTTATTTTAGATAGCGATTAAATTAAAGGTTTTTTATTGTGGGTAGCGACTGCAATAAAAAATATTACTAACAATACACTTTATTTCTGGTCTCGACGGAAATAAAGAATCTTTCTTCGGGTCTCGACTGAAGTTAAGATATATACTAACATTCACTTTAAGTCGGGTCTCGACTGACTTAAAGAATATTATCTCGGGTCTCGACTGAGATAATATATTACTAACAAATAACTTTATTGCGGGTCTCGACTGTAATAAAGTTTCTTATTGCGGGTCTCGACTGTAATAAGAAATCTACTAACTCACACCACTTTATTGCGGGTCTCGACTGTAATAAAGAGTCTTATTGCGGGTCTCGACTGTAATAAAACAATTACTAACAAAACCACTTTATTGCGGGTATCGACTGTAATAAAGAGTCTTACTGCGGGTATCGACTGTAGTAAGACAATTACTAACTCAAACACTTTATTGTGGGTCTCGACTGTAATAAAGATTCTTGCTGCGGGTCTCGACTGTAGTAAGAAAATCACTAACACAAAACACTTTATTGCGGGTATCGACTGTAATAAAGAGTCTTATTGCGGGTCTCGACTGTAATAAGACAATTCCTAACAAATCTACTTTATTGCGGGTATCGACTGCAATAAAGAATATCCTCATCCCACACCTCAGTCAAATAAAAGGTCAAGTAAATCAGCTGCTACATATCGATCAGGTGAGTACAAGTCAATTGCTACAGTTGAATAAAACAAATTTCTGTATATTAATTATTTATTAAACGTCTTGGTTTCAGCTTCTTATATTATAAAATATAGATATATGTACATATCTTGTAGTTTTCCAGTTATCGTATTTATTGAACTCGAAACATTTAGTGCAGTGAATAAACGAATAAAACCACTACCTTTATACCAGTGCATTCATTTCAGTCACTTAATCATTTATTGCGTGTACGTTCTGACTACGGGCAGTACATTTTATGGTCCTTCGAGCCGGATTTAAAGTCTAGTGGTATATATTCTTAAATTTTCAAACATGGCTACACTGCAAAAACTTCTCGCTAATCAAGCCACCTCAGCTCAAGTATTCCAAAAATCGTTCAATAACTACAAAGATACTGATGTAGAAAAACGAACAAGAGGACTTATTTCTGAGCGGTTAATCGCCCTAAACGAAATTTGGTCCGACTATAAAAATACGCATTATACGATTCTCCAAGCTACTCAGGCTTTAGAAGATAGCGAATTGCAAAAATACGATTATTTTGCAAAAGATCAGTTTTCAAGCGTGGAAGATCAATAGTACACGTTTCGAGGTATTCTCAGAGATGCACTAAATGCATTCGAAA
This sequence comes from Dioctria rufipes, assembly GCA_963924295.1. Taxonomy (NCBI): domain Eukaryota; kingdom Metazoa; phylum Arthropoda; class Insecta; order Diptera; family Asilidae; genus Dioctria; species Dioctria rufipes. The sequence continues at coordinate 119,048,802 of OZ002742.1, forward strand.
CAAAAGTAGATTCAAAACCAAACACGGAGAATGAATCTTCTTCGTATCTGAGGTTACCTAGCATCACAATCCCAAAGTTCTCAGGGTCATATGAGTCATGGAGGTCGTTTCGCGATTTATTCCAGTCACTGGTGCATACAAATTCTGCGTTATCTTCAGTGCAGAAATTACATTATTTAAAATCGAATATTTCTGGAGAAGCAGAACATTTGTTGCGTCAGCTTCCAATGACCAATGCGAGTTACGACAACGCATGGAAGATATTGCTCAATAGGTATGACAATAAGCGAGTATTAATTAATGCTCAGCTAAAAATTCTATTTAATCTGCCTAAAGCAACACACGAGTCAGCCAAGGCAATAAAAACTGTGCTAGACAAATCGTCAGAATGTATTTATGAACTCGAAGCATTGGAAGTCCCCACTAAACACTGGGATACAATCCTGATTTACATGCTAGTGCAATGTTTACCAGCAGAGACGCATCGCTTTTGGGAACAAGAAGTTAATAGTACAAATGAACTTCCTACCCTAAAATCTTTAAAGGCTTTTCTAGAGACGAGATTCCGAACTCTAGAAGCAATCTCAGATACAAAACCGTATTCCGTAAACAAACCAGCTCAAATTTCAAGAGCATCCACTCACCTTTCATCATCTGGTGACAGATGTATAATGTGCAAAGAGCAACATCGGATATTCAAATGTCCAAAATTTATTAAACAAGACGTAGACTCAAGATTTAAAATTGTCACGTCAAACAACTTGTGCATTAACTGCCTTTCAAAAGGTCACAACTCGAAATTTTGCTCAAGCAAATTTACGTGTCAGCGATGTGGAAGGAAACATCATTCCTTACTCCATAGGAATAACGCATCTCCACCGGGTTTGATCAAAGCATCAGAAAACCGGAATTCACAAGCTCAACCTTCACCTTCTACATCTAATATGCACACGCTTCACGCGAATCAATCAACAAGAACAACACAAGCATTGCTTGCCACAGCATTGCTCAAAGTGTCTTCAAAAAAGGGCACCGTACTCACATTGCGTGCTTTAATAGACTCAGGCTCGCAAGTCACATTCATTACGCAAGCAGCCGCACGAAAACTACAATTATCAACTAGGAATATGTCAGTACAAATCACTGGCTTAGGAAAGTCAGAAGCTATGAATGTGAAAAAACAGGCAACAATACAAATTCACCCTTATTCATCATCGAACAAGGTAACTACGATCAATGCTCTGGTTGTAAATACTATAACAGACATATTACCTCCGTCCACCATTCCAAACAAGAAATGGAGTCATATACGAGACCTGCAACTCGCCGATCCATATTTTTTCAAACCAGGAAAAATCGACCTGCTCTTAGGAGCGGATGTATACGGAGAAATTCTCTTGGAAGGATTACGAAAAGGTCCTCCAGGAACACCAATCGCGCAAAACAGTACGCTCGGTTGGATTCTTTTTGGAAATATCAACAATACGTTCACAAGTCCTAAAGCGTCTGTCTTAACAGCACACGCTCATTATGAGGAAGAGTCCTCACTTGATAAACTCCTTCGAAGATTTTGGGAAACCGAAGAACTGTTACCTGGAAGACAACTGTCTAAGGCCGACCATGATTGTGAAAAGTTCTACGAAAAAACTCACTATCGAAATGCAAACGGCAGATATGAAGTCCGTTTGCCCTTTATACAAGATAGTCCAAGCTTAGGCAACTCGCGTAGCATGGCTTTACGGAGATTTTACAGCTTAGAGCACAAATTACAGCAAAATCCTGAGCTCAGTCAGGAATACAAAGCCTGCATTAATGAATATCAATCATTAGGGCACATGACAGCAGTTGACGAAGAAGTTGATAAAGATAAATGCTATTATCTTCCACACCACGCCGTTATTAAAGACAGTACAACTACCAAAGTTCGAGTTGTCTTCGATGCCTCGGCTAAATCCTCCAATGGGAAAAGTTTAAACGAACAGTTGCATAAAGGCCCAGTACTACAATCTGAACTCTTCACAACGTTACTTAGATGGCGAAAGTACAAATACGCTATGTCAGCCGACATAGAGAAGATGTATCGGATGATCAATGTTCAGCCTGCAGATCAAAATTATCAAAGGATACTTTGGAGAAATAATCCTAATGAAGTGATCAAAGAATACAAATTAACTACGGTTACATTTGGCACAACACCAGCTCCTTACTTAGCAATTAAAACCCTTCATCAGTTAGCAAGTGATGAAGCTGCTAAATACCCTGTGGCTGCAAAAATTATACCACGTGAATTCTATGTTGATGATCTCCTCACTGGAGCAGATTCCATCGGTGAAGCCTTGGAAATACAAACGCAGCTTATAAACATCTTGTCGTCAGCAGGATTCAATTTGAGAAAATGGGTCAGTAATTCATCAGATCTCCTATTAAGCATCCCAGAAGAGCACAGGGAAGTACAACTTCCATTACGGTTCGCAAGTGATGAATCTATAAAAACCCTGGGCATACATTGGCACCCAGGAGTAGATCATTTTACCTTGCAATATAAACAGTTCGCAGATCGCATTTCTACAAAGCGTTCTGTGTTGTCAGAAATTGCGACACTCTTTGATCCACTAGGTTGGATATCTCCAATTATAGTGACAGCTAAGATTCTGATGCAAACCTTATGGCTTTCTGGATGCTCATGGGACGATCTCCAATTCTGCATCCATTGATATGCATTGGCGACAATTCAAAACAAAGTTAAGTTACATTAGCGAATTCAAATACCACGTTGGATTTTTACAACTAGTGATTTAGCGACTTGCCAATTACATGGATTTTCCGACGCATCCAACCAAGCCTATTCGGCTGCCGTATACATCAGGGCCATCGATGAAGAGGGCCATGTCCATGTCAATTTACTAATGGCAAAAACAAAAATAGCACCCGTTAAACCGATCACGCTTCCTCGTCTTGAGTTATGTGGAGCAGTACTGTTAGCTCGGCTTATAAATCGTGTTAAAACAGATTTAAATATGATCAATACGCCCATATTCGCTTGGACAGACTCTTCCATAGTCTTAGCGTGGATACGCAATCACCCAAATAAATACAAAACATACGTAGCGAACAGGATTGCAGAAATCCAGGCCCTAACTGATATCCAGGCATGGCGTCACGTGCGGTCTGCTGATAATCCTGCTGATTGCAACTCCAGAGGCATTGAACCTGCATCTTTAAGCTGCCAGGAGTTATGGTGGCACGGACCTCAGTGGCTGCTAAACTCGGAGGAAAATTGGCCTCATACAAATATTTTGAACGACAGTAATGTAGACTCGGAACAAAAACGAGTGTGCTATGTAACCACGTATGTAGATATCAATGAGTTAATTTGTAAATTCTCGACTTTCACAAAGTTGCAACGAATTACTGCATATTGTATAAGATTTATCAATCATTGCCGCAAGAAGGCTACAAATATAACTCCGAATTACCAGCATAATTCAGTTCAATTAAAACCTATAGAAATGACTCAAGCGAAACATCTGCTTATTAAGCTTGTTCAACGAATTGCGTTCGAAAACGAAATCAAGCAATTAAAAGCAGGCATCTCACTAGATGCCAAAAGTAAAATCTTACCTTTAACTCCATTTTTAGATGATCAGGATTTATTGCGTGTGGGTGGCCGATTACAAAACGCCAATATTTCCTACGACCAAAAACATCCAATAATACTGCCGAAAGAAAGCAACTTGACAGTATTAATAATTAATTACTATCATATGAAAACATTACACGGAGGTGTGCAATTGGTTCTATCAACAATAAGAAACAAATTTTGGATACCACAAGGACGAAAAACCGTCAAACATGTTTTACATAAATGTGTTACCTGTTTTAAACAATCCGCTTCCAATAAGAATCAAATCATGGGAAACCTCCCCGCATCAAGAGTTAACATATCCAGACCTTTCCAACAAACTGGTGTTGATTATGCTGGCCCCATAAATTTGAAAATGTCAAAACATCGAGGCAATCGTTTTTATAAAGGTTATATATGCATTTTTATCTGCATGGCCACTAAAGCCATCCATATAGAGCCAATCTCCGATCTCACCACAGCAGCTTTCATCGCAGCATTCCGCCGCTTTTCTAGTCGACGAGGACTTTGCACCGATATATATTCCGATTGCGGAACCAACTTCGTTGGAGCCGACAAAACCTTGCAAAGGGATCTCAAAAATGCGATAAAACAGGCTAGCGAAGAAATGGCAGGAAGGGTAGCAGAAGATGGAACTAGGTGGCATTTTAATCCGCCCTCAGCTCCACATTTTGGCGGATTATGGGAAGCGGGAGTGAAATCGATTAAATTTCATTTAAAGCTCATACTAGGAAATTCTGCACTCACGTATGAAGAATTCGCAACCGTGTTAGCTCAAATCGAAGCTTGCTTAAACTCTAGGCCATTATGCCCCATCTCAGAGGATCCAGAGGACTTAATTATTTTAACACCAGGACATTTTTTAATAGGTAACTCATTGATCACTCCTCCAGAGCCAATGATCAACAAGAATGTTTCATCATTAACACGATGGAATTATCTACAAGCCTTACAGCAACAGTTCTGGCATAAATGGTCCAATGATTATTTAAATTCATTGCAAAATAGACCAAAATGGGATACCACAGTCTCCAATCCCAAAATAGGAGATTTGGTGGTTATAAAAGAACCCAATTTACCAGCATGTCGCTGGATATTGGGACGAATCGTTGAATTACATCCAGGAGCTGATCAGCTGGTAAGAATTGTTAGTATAAAAACGAAGAATGGAGTCCTAAAAAGGCCAATAACAAAATTTGCTATTCTTCCTTTAAACTAAATTACGCTCTCAACGATTAATCATCACAACGATCAAGATTATATGATTATTACATTATCCCATCAAACTAACTTCCCTGTAAACATACATATTTTTTATTTTTTTTATTTACTTTAAACAAAATATCCAAAGAAGCATTTATTTCCTCATAATCAAATTTTATTTTCGTTTTTACAAAATTTTCATACCCATGCAAAATTTCAATTTATTTCCTAACCATAAAAGCGCATTCTTGCCTTACAATAACATGCAAACCGTTACATTAGCTAACAAAACATTTATTTTCGTAAATTTTTTTTTTTTTTTTTTCGAAATTTCAATAATCTATTGAAATTCCAATCGTCACAATTGTATGCACCTATGTATGTATGTACATCCATTGTTTACATCAAAGTGCATTCTTCACTAGAGTGATTGAAATTGTATCGCTACAATGTATCACGACGGACCAGTAAATTGAAAAACAAATTTCGTCTCTGCAAATTTGTTTCAATGTAAATGCCCAGCCTGATCATGAATAGTTAAGAGAACCCGTTAGTCTTTTTTAAATAGCGAGCTCGTCATTTCACAAGCCACAGTTGAGTTCAGATTTTAAAAGGCAGAAAATGGAATCTGAGACTAATAAAACCGTGGAATCCACCAACAATACAAGCCCGCCGCCAACACCAGGCAAGAACACAGAGCGCGAGGTTAAGAAGATTTGGGAGATGGAAAGGCAACTTAAACAACTACAAACGGTCTCGCAAATCAATAAGATTGGCAGACGACTTCAGTGCATGCAGTTGGAGGAATCAAAGGTGATTGAGATTCTTGATTCTCCACCATGTCGGCAGCAAACTGAGGTAACGCCGGGACCATCTCACCAGTGCAAGGTACATCATCCAGCCGGGAACTCAAATCCGATACCCAAAATAAAAATCCTGGAAGATATCAAGTTGAGATCGGATGTCACCAGGTCAACCCCAGAAAATGATGACGACATTCATCTGGAGATGCTAGATCATCATACAGGGAAAGTGGAGAAGTTGACCATTTCGATGAAAGCCTTGCGGAGATCTAAACAGAAGATATCGGAGATGTACAACTCAAGACATCGCCGTTAATATCCGTACACTTAAAGATGGAAATGTCAAAATCCTGAAATAAAAATATTCCTAAAAGTTCTTCTTTTGTTATGATTCGAAATCTCCACTCCAAAATTCAGTAAGTCGCTTCCCTTTTAACAACAGGTGCTTTGTAAACTCCACTTCGAATCTTCGTTGACATATTTGGGGCCACATAGGTTGCAGAAATTTCGTCTTCCAACTATTTTTCACATCTCTTTTGTTTGTAGCAAAATTACAACATATAGAATGTGTAGTGACAGGGCACATGAATAAACTATCATAATTGCTATACAAAATAGTTTATTGCTCTAAAATATATAAAAGGATTACATATATTAACACCAGCTGGAGTGATCAACATATAATTGAAAGGCATTCCAACCTTTCAACGGGGGGCAGTATGTTCAGGACTGGGCTCCTGACTCAGATCTTCCAACCTGAAAAAGAAACAAAAAAACGGACCACAAAGAATCAAATCCTTTTATTTAAATCAAAAATTTTCTTACCTAATTAATCGCAGTAATCCCACGAAGCAAAATCCTTCTGTAAACAAATTGCTGCTGTCAGCTCAAGTCAGCTGGACAGCAACAAGTATGGCCACCACGGTATCGAAATACAAGAATTCTCATTATGAACCACGTTCCGCCATTACACGAGAAATTACTGCGCAGCAGAATATTGGAATGTGCAGCAAATCGTGTGTGCTGCTTCTGGCTGCGTCGGGGTCGGCTGGAGGTGTTAGTTTTAGGAATTTACAAATTTTGTCGGGTAAGTAAACTTTCTTATTCAACAAAATGTGAAAGATTTAGTTGTTATTAACATTTATACTACACTGGATTAGGAATAAATTGAATTTACGCAAAATATTTTTTATATTCATAAGTTGAGTGCAGCTTGTTAACAACAATAACTAAAATGGTAACACTTTATGAATCAATGATGAAGTGCAGTTGCTAGGTCAGGTTATTGTTGCTATGCAAGTTGTTGCTATGCCAATACTGTTGCCACGCGCTGTTGACTACCGTTCTTTGGTGCCGTGCGCAAACTCTGGCTATATAAACAGCAGTTTGACTTGATTCGCTCTCTTTTGTGATTTAGCAGTGCAGTGATTAACTTGGCAATTTATTCCTTCGTGTTATTTCCTAGTGATTTTTCCTAGTGTTATATTTTATTACTAAATTAAATACTTTGTTTAATTGACGGCTAAAATAAAATATTCTTTTTCTGGGTACCGACTGGATTAAGGATTTTATTTTAGATAGCGATTAAATTAAAGGTTTTTTATTGTGGGTAGCGACTGCAATAAAAAATATTACTAACAATACACTTTATTTCTGGTCTCGACGGAAATAAAGAATCTTTCTTCGGGTCTCGACTGAAGTTAAGATATATACTAACATTCACTTTAAGTCGGGTCTCGACTGACTTAAAGAATATTATCTCGGGTCTCGACTGAGATAATATATTACTAACAAATAACTTTATTGCGGGTCTCGACTGTAATAAAGTTTCTTATTGCGGGTCTCGACTGTAATAAGAAATCTACTAACTCACACCACTTTATTGCGGGTCTCGACTGTAATAAAGAGTCTTATTGCGGGTCTCGACTGTAATAAAACAATTACTAACAAAACCACTTTATTGCGGGTATCGACTGTAATAAAGAGTCTTACTGCGGGTATCGACTGTAGTAAGACAATTACTAACTCAAACACTTTATTGTGGGTCTCGACTGTAATAAAGATTCTTGCTGCGGGTCTCGACTGTAGTAAGAAAATCACTAACACAAAACACTTTATTGCGGGTATCGACTGTAATAAAGAGTCTTATTGCGGGTCTCGACTGTAATAAGACAATTCCTAACAAATCTACTTTATTGCGGGTATCGACTGCAATAAAGAATATCCTCATCCCACACCTCAGTCAAATAAAAGGTCAAGTAAATCAGCTGCTACATATCGATCAGGTGAGTACAAGTCAATTGCTACAGTTGAATAAAACAAATTTCTGTATATTAATTATTTATTAAACGTCTTGGTTTCAGCTTCTTATATTATAAAATATAGATATATGTACATATCTTGTAGTTTTCCAGTTATCGTATTTATTGAACTCGAAACATTTAGTGCAGTGAATAAACGAATAAAACCACTACCTTTATACCAGTGCATTCATTTCAGTCACTTAATCATTTATTGCGTGTACGTTCTGACTACGGGCAGTACATTTTATGGTCCTTCGAGCCGGATTTAAAGTCTAGTGGTATGTATTCTTAAATTTTCAAACATGGCTACACTGCAAAAACTTCTCGCTAATCAAGCCACCTCAGCTCAAGTATTCCAAAAATCGTTCAATAACTACAAAGATACTGATGTAGAAAAACGAACAAGAGGACTTATTTCTGAGCGGTTAATCGCCCTAAACGAAATTTGGTCCGACTATAAAAATACGCATTATACGATTCTCCAAGCTACTCAGGCTTTAGAAGATAGCGAATTGCAAAAATACGATTATTTTGCAAAAGATCAGTTTTCAAGCGTGGAAGATCAATAGTACACGTTTCGAGGTATTCTCAGAGATGCACTAAATGCATTCGAAACAAAAGTAGATTCAAAACCAAACACGGAGAATGAATCTTCTTCGTATCTGAGGTTACCTAGCATCACAATCCCAAAGTTCTCAGGGTCATATGAGTCATGGAGGTCGTTTCGCGATTTATTCCAGTCACTGGTGCATACAAATTCTGCGTTATCTTCAGTGCAGAAATTACATTATTTAAAATCGAATATTTCTGGAGAAGCAGAACATTTGTTGCGTCAGCTTCCAATGACCAATGCGAGTTACGACAACGCATGGAAGATATTGCTCAATAGGTATGACAATAAGCGAGTATTAATTAATGCTCAGCTAAAAATTCTATTTAATCTGCCTAAAGCAACACACGAGTCAGCCAAGGCAATAAAAACTGTGCTAGACAAATCGTCAGAATGTATTTATGAACTCGAAGCATTGGAAGTCCCCACTAAACACTGGGATACAATCCTGATTTACATGCTAGTGCAATGTTTACCAGCAGAGACGCATCGCTTTTGGGAACAAGAAGTTAATAGTACAAATGAACTTCCTACCCTAAAATCTTTAAAGGCTTTTCTAGAGACGAGATTCCGAACTCTAGAAGCAATCTCAGATACAAAACCGTATTCCGTAAACAAACCAGCTCAAATTTCAAGAGCATCCACTCACCTTTCATCATCTGGTGACAGATGTATAATGTGCAAAGAGCAACATCGGATATTCAAATGTCCAAAATTTATTAAACAAGACGTAGACTCAAGATTTAAAATTGTCACGTCAAACAACTTGTGCATTAACTGCCTTTCAAAAGGTCACAACTCGAAATTTTGCTCAAGCAAATTTACGTGTCAGCGATGTGGAAGGAAACATCATTCCTTACTCCATAGGAATAACGCATCTCCACCGGGTTTGATCAAAGCATCAGAAAACCGGAATTCACAAGCTCAACCTTCACCTTCTACATCTAATATGCACACGCTTCACGCGAATCAATCAACAAGAACAACACAAGCATTGCTTGCCACAGCATTGCTCAAAGTGTCTTCAAAAAAGGGCACCGTACTCACATTGCGTGCTTTAATAGACTCAGGCTCGCAAGTCACATTCATTACGCAAGCAGCCGCACGAAAACTACAATTATCAACTAGGAATATGTCAGTACAAATCACTGGCTTAGGAAAGTCAGAAGCTATGAATGTGAAAAAACAGGCAACAATACAAATTCACCCTTATTCATCATCGAACAAGGTAACTACGATCAATGCTCTGGTTGTAAATACTATAACAGACATATTACCTCCGTCCACCATTCCAAACAAGAAATGGAGTCATATACGAGACCTGCAACTCGCCGATCCATATTTTTTCAAACCAGGAAAAATCGACCTGCTCTTAGGAGCGGATGTATACGGAGAAATTCTCTTGGAAGGATTACGAAAAGGTCCTCCAGGAACACCAATCGCGCAAAACAGTACGCTCGGTTGGATTCTTTTTGGAAATATCAACAATACGTTCACAAGTCCTAAAGCGTCTGTCTTAACAGCACACGCTCATTATGAGGAAGAGTCCTCACTTGATAAACTCCTTCGAAGATTTTGGGAAACCGAAGAACTGTTACCTGGAAGACAACTGTCTAAGGCCGACCATGATTGTGAAAAGTTCTACGAAAAAACTCACTATCGAAATGCAAACGGCAGATATGAAGTCCGTTTGCCCTTTATACAAGATAGTCCAAGCTTAGGCAACTCGCGTAGCATGGCTTTACGGAGATTTTACAGCTTAGAGCACAAATTACAGCAAAATCCTGAGCTCAGTCAGGAATACAAAGCCTGCATTAATGAATATCAATCATTAGGGCACATGACAGCAGTTGACGAAGAAGTTGATAAAGATAAATGCTATTATCTTCCACACCACGCCGTTATTAAAGACAGTACAACTACCAAAGTTCGAGTTGTCTTCGATGCCTCGGCTAAATCCTCCAATGGGAAAAGTTTAAACGAACAGTTGCATAAAGGCCCAGTACTACAATCTGAACTCTTCACAACGTTACTTAGATGGCGAAAGTACAAATACGCTATGTCAGCCGACATAGAGAAGATGTATCGGATGATCAATGTTCAGCCTGCAGATCAAAATTATCAAAGGATACTTTGGAGAAATAATCCTAATGAAGTGATCAAAGAATACAAATTAACTACGGTTACATTTGGCACAACACCAGCTCCTTACTTAGCAATTAAAACCCTTCATCAGTTAGCAAGTGATGAAGCTGCTAAATACCCTGTGGCTGCAAAAATTATACCACGTGAATTCTATGTTGATGATCTCCTCACTGGAGCAGATTCCATCGGTGAAGCCTTGGAAATACAAACGCAGCTTATAAACATCTTGTCGTCAGCAGGATTCAATTTGAGAAAATGGGTCAGTAATTCATCAGATCTCCTATTAAGCATCCCAGAAGAGCACAGGGAAGTACAACTTCCATTACGGTTCGCAAGTGATGAATCTATAAAAACCCTGGGCATACATTGGCACCCAGGAGTAGATCATTTTACCTTGCAATATAAACAGTTCGCAGATCGCATTTCTACAAAGCGTTCTGTGTTGTCAGAAATTGCGACACTCTTTGATCCACTAGGTTGGATATCTCCAATTATAGTGACAGCTAAGATTCTGATGCAAACCTTATGGCTTTCTGGATGCTCATGGGACGATCCAATTCCTGCATCCATTGATATGCATTGGCGACAATTCAAAACAAAGTTAAGTTACATTAGCGAAATTCAAATACCACGTTGGATTTTTACAACTAGTGATTTAGCGACTTGCCAATTACATGGATTTTCCGACGCATCCAACCAAGCCTATTCGGCTGCCGTATACATCAGGGCCATCGATGAAGAGGGCCATGTCCATGTCAATTTACTAATGGCAAAAACAAAAATAGCACCCGTTAAACCGATCACGCTTCCTCGTCTTGAGTTATGTGGAGCAGTACTGTTAGCTCGGCTTATAAATCGTGTTAAAACAGATTTAAATATGATCAATACGCCCATATTCGCTTGGACAGACTCTTCCATAGTCTTAGCGTGGATACGCAATCACCCAAATAAATACAAAACATACGTAGCGAACAGGATTGCAGAAATCCAGGCCCTAACTGATATCCAGGCATGGCGTCACGTGCGGTCTGCTGATAATCCTGCTGATTGCAACTCCAGAGGCATTGAACCTGCATCTTTAAGCTGCCAGGAGTTATGGTGGCACGGACCTCAGTGGCTGCTAAACTCGGAGGAAAATTGGCCTCATACAAATATTTTGAACGACAGTAATGTAGACTCGGAACAAAAACGAGTGTGCTATGTAACCACGTATGTAGATATCAATGAGTTAATTTGTAAATTCTCGACTTTCACAAAGTTGCAACGAATTACTGCATATTGTATAAGATTTATCAATCATTGCCGCAAGAAGGCTACAAATATAACTCCGAATTACCAGCATAATTCAGTTCAATTAAAACCTATAGAAATGACTCAAGCGAAACATCTGCTTATTAAGCTTGTTCAACGAATTGCGTTCGAAAACGAAATCAAGCAATTAAAAGCAGGCATCTCACTAGATGCCAAAAGTAAAATCTTACCTTTAACTCCATTTTTAGATGATCAGGATTTATTGCGTGTGGGTGGCCGATTACAAAACGCCAATATTTCCTACGACCAAAAACATCCAATAATACTGCCGAAAGAAAGCAACTTGACAGTATTAATAATTAATTACTATCATATGAAAACATTACACGGAGGTGTGCAATTGGTTCTATCAACAATAAGAAACAAATTTTGGATACCACAAGGACGAAAAACCGTCAAACATGTTTTACATAAATGTGTTACCTGTTTTAAACAATCCGCTTCCAATAAGAATCAAATCATGGGAAACCTCCCCGCATCAAGAGTTAACATATCCAGACCTTTCCAACAAACTGGTGTTGATTATGCTGGCCCCATAAATTTGAAAATGTCAAAACATCGAGGCAATCGTTTTTATAAAGGTTATATATGCATTTTTATCTGCATGGCCACTAAAGCCATCCATATAGAGCCAGTCTCCGATCTCACCACAGCAGCTTTCATCGCAGCATTCCGCCGCTTTTCTAGTCGACGAGGACTTTGCACCGATATATATTCCGATTGCGGAACCAACTTCGTTGGAGCCGACAAAACCTTGCAAAGGGATCTCAAAAATGCGATAAAACAGGCTAGCGAAGAAATGGCAGGAAGGGTAGCAGAAGATGGAACTAGGTGGCATTTTAATCCGCCCTCAGCTCCACATTTTGGCGGATTATGGGAAGCGGGAGTGAAATCGATTAAATTTCATTTAAAGCTCATACTAGGAAATTCTGCACTCACGTATGAAGAATTCGCAACCGTGTTAGCTCAAATCGAAGCTTGCTTAAACTCTAGGCCATTATGCCCCATCTCAGAGGATCCAGAGGACTTAATTATTTTAACACCAGGACATTTTTTAATAGGTAACTCATTGATCACTCCTCCAGAGCCAATGATCAACAAGAATGTTTCATCATTAACACGATGGAATTATCTACAAGCCTTACAGCAACAGTTCTGGCATAAATGGTCCAATGATTATTTAAATTCATTGCAAAATAGACCAAAATGGGATACCACAGTCTCCAATCCCAAAATAGGAGATTTGGTGGTTATAAAAGAACCCAATTTACCAGCATGTCGCTGGATATTGGGACGAATCGTTGAATTACATCCAGGAGCTGATCAGCTGGTAAGAATTGTTAGTATAAAAACGAAGAATGGAGTCCTAAAAAGGCCAATAACAAAATTTGCTATTCTTCCTTTAAACTAAATTACGCTCTCAACGATTAATCATCACAACGATCAAGATTATATGATTATTACATTATCCCATCAAACTAACTTCCCTGTAAACATACATATTTTTTATTTTTTTTATTTACTTTAAACAAAATATCCAAAGAAGCATTTATTTCCTCATAATCAAATTTTATTTTCGTTTTTACAAAATTTTCATACCCATGCAAAATTTCAATTTATTTCCTAACCATAAAAGCGCATTCTTGCCTTACAATAACATGCAAACCGTTACATTAGCTAACAAAACATTTATTTTCGTAAATTTTTTTTTTTTTTTTTCGAAATTTCAATAATCTATTGAAATTCCAATCGTCACAATTGTATGCACCTATGTATGTATGTACATCCATTGTTTACATCAAAGTGCATTCTTCACTAGAGTGATTGAAATTGTATCGCTACAATGTATCACGACGGACCAGTAAATTGAAAAACAAATTTCGTCTCTGCAAATTTGTTTCAATGTAAATGCCCAGCCTGATCATGAATAGTTAAGAGAACCCGTTAGTCTTTTTTAAATAGCGAGCTCGTCATTTCACAAGCCACAGTTGAGTTCAGATTTTAAAAGGCAGAAAATGGAATCTGAGACTAATAAAACCGTGGAATCCACCAACAATACAAGCCCGCCGCCAACACCAGGCAAGAACACAGAGCGCGAGGTTAAGAAGATTTGGGAGATGGAAAGGCAACTTAAACAACTACAAACGGTCTCGCAAATCAATAAGATTGGCAGACGACTTCAGTGCATGCAGTTGGAGGAATCAAAGGTGATTGAGATTCTTGATTCTCCACCATGTCGGCAGCAAACTGAGGTAACGCCGGGACCATCTCACCAGTGCAAGGTACATCATCCAGCCGGGAACTCAAATCCGATACCCAAAATAAAAATCCTGGAAGATATCAAGTTGAGATCGGATGTCACCAGGTCAACCCCAGAAAATGATGACGACATTCATCTGGAGATGCTAGATCATCATACAGGGAAAGTGGAGAAGTTGACCATTTCGATGAAAGCCTTGCGGAGATCTAAACAGAAGATATCGGAGATGTACAACTCAAGACATCGCCGTTAATATCCGTACACTTAAAGATGGAAATGTCAAAATCCTGAAATAAAAATATTCCTAAAAGTTCTTCTTTTGTTATGATTCGAAATCTCCACTCCAAAATTCAGTAAGTCGCTTCCCTTTTAACAACAGGTGCTTTGTAAACTCCACTTCGAATCTTCGTTGACATATTTGGGGCCACATAGGTTGCAGAAATTTCGTCTTCCAACTATTTTTCACATCTCTTTTGTTTGTAGCAAAATTACAACATATAGAATGTGTAGTGACAGGGCACATGAATAAACTATCATAATTGCTATACAAAATAGTTTATTGCTCTAAAATATATAAAAGGATTACATATATTAACACCAGCTGGAGTGATCAACATATAATTGAAAGGCATTCCAACCTTTCAACGGGGGGCAGTATGTTCAGGACTGGGCTCCTGACTCAGATCTTCCAACCTGAAAAAGAAACAAAAAAACGGACCACAAAGAATCAAATCCTTTTATTTAAATCAAAAATTTTCTTACCTAATTAATCGCAGTAATCCCACGAAGCAAAATCCTTCTGTAAACAAATTGCTGCTGTCAGCTCAAGTCAGCTGGACAGCAACAAGTATGGCCACCACGGTATCGAAATACAAGAATTCTCATTACGAACCACGTTCCGCCATTACACGAGAAATTACTGCGCAGCAGAAGAGTGAGATGTGCAGCAAATCGTGTGTGCTGCTTCTGGCTGCGTCGGGGTTGGCTGGAGGTGTTAGTTTTAGGAATTTACAAATTTTGTCGGGTAAGTAAACTTTCTTATTCAACAAAATGTGAAAGATTTAGTTGTTATTAACATTTATACTACACTGGATTAGGAATCAATTGAATTTACGCAAAATATTTTTTATATTCATAAGTTGAGTGCAGCTTGTTAACAACAATAACTAAAATGGTAACACTTTATGAATCAATGATGAAGTGCAGTTGCTAGGTCAGGTTATTGTTGCTATGCAAGTTGTTGCTATGCCAATACTGTTGCCACGCGCCGTTGACTACCGTTCTTTGGTGCCGTGCGCAAACTCTGGCTATATAAACAGCAGTTTGACTTGATTCGATCTCTTTTGTGATTTAGCAGTGCAGTGATTAACTTGGCAATTTATTCCTTCGTGTTATTTCCTAGTGATTTTTCCTATTGTTATATTTTATTACTAAATTAAATACTTTGTTTAATTGACGGCTAAAATAAAATATTCTTTTTCTGGGTACCGACTGGATTAAGGATTTTATTTTAGATAGCGATTAAATTAAAGGTTTTTTATTGTGGGTAGCGACTGCAATAAAAAATATTACTAACAATACACTTCATTTCTGGTCTCGACGGAAATAAAGAATCTTTCTTCGGGTCTCGACTGAAGTTAAGATATATACTAACATTCACTTTAAGTCGGGTCTCGACCGACTTAAAGAATATTATCTCGGGTCTCGACTGAGATAATATATTACTAACAAATAACTTTATTGCGGGTCTCGACTGTAATAAAGTTTCTTATTGCGGGTCTCGACTGTAATAAGAAATCTACTAACTCACACCACTTTATTGCGGGTCTCGACTGTAATAAAGAGTCTTATTGCGGGTCTCGACTGTAATAAGACAATTACTAACAAAACCACTTTATTGCGGGTATCGACTGTAATAAAGAGTCTTACTGCGGGTATCGACTGTAGTAAGACAATTACTAACTCAAACACTTTATTGCGGGTCTCGACTGTAATAAAGATTCTTGCTGCGGGTCTCGACTGTAGTAAGAAAATCACTAACACAAAACACTTTATTGCGGGTATCGACTGTAATAAAGAGTCTTATTGCGGGTCTCGACTGTAATAAGACAATTCCTAACAAATCCACTTTATTGCGGGTATCGACTGCAATAAAGAATATCCTCATCCCACACCTCAGTCAAATAAAAGGTCAAGTAAATCAGCTGCTACATATCGATCAGGTGAGTACAAGTCAATTGCTACAGTTGAATAAAACAAATTTCTATATATTAATTATTTATTAAACGTCTTGGTTTCAGCTTCTTATATTATAAAATATAGATATACATATCTTGTAGTTTTCCAGTTATCGTATTTATTGAACTCGAAACATTTAGTGCAGTGAATAAACGAATAAAACCACTACCTTTATACCAGTGCATTCATTTCAGTCACTTAATCATTTATTGCGTGTACGTTCTGACTACGGGCAGTACATATGTGTTCAAAAAAAGTGTTGAAGTGCTGAGCGTTTCCAGTATTTTTAATTGGTTTTTGAGGTAAGCTAATTTAATAAAACTATAAAGCGTGCTTTCCTAAATTAAGATTTATACGTTGATATTTCTGTATATATTTACAATGTCGGAGACAAAAGAAGCAAGAAAAGTTTTATCAATTAAAGAAAAGGTGTAAGTAATTCACTCTTTTAAAGCTGGTAATACCGTGAAGCCATTATCAAAAAACTACGGCGTGGAGGACAAACGTTGCATGATTTGAAAAAGAAACCTATGAAAATCCGCAGATAGAGTACGTTTCAACACAGTATTGATAATTACCCTTGATGCGCAGTAGCAAAGAACATCTAACAGAAAGAATACGCATCTCATACATTGAAAAGTTTTATATGTCGGGTCATTCCATTACGACCCGCTCTCACAAATTGTATGAAAACTCTCTGCTTGTTATTGATGGTGATATTACGACGGCCAGTTTCACAAATTTTACGAAAACTCTGATTTAAATGACGGCCCACCGCCAGTCACCAGTGGTGCGTGGCGGCTGGTGGTTCGTCATCTTCAAAGCATCAGCACGGCGGCAGAGCCAGAGCCTGCACTCCGCATCATGCCCACGCATTGCATTGCGTATTTTCTTTGCTTCTTTTACTTCTTCTCTAAGAAACCGGTTTCATCAAGAATACTTTGTTTGCGAGAATTTTCATTTACATTGCATTTCAGCAGAACAGAGGGAGAATAGTAAGATGAGCGGATGGGATAGGAATTGGTGGGCGACAAGCAGTCTAGTCACAGTCACTGTCAGTTGCATTGATTCGCTTGTTTGGGCTAAACATTTTCATTATATAGGTAGCCAAAATATGCTGTGTAAAAGTGCTTATGAAAAATTTTCGAATACCTAAATTAATAGAAAATCCGTCACGCTTCTTCAGCTAGGCAGCATGGAGAACAGAGAGAACAGAGCAATATTTTCTCAGTCTCAAATCTTTGCATCTTCCATCTGTTAGCTCCCGACAGCATCACCAAATAACCATACAACTCGTGCATTTTTAGAGCCCAAGTTATATGTTCTATGGCAGTAGGTACCAGTCCTCTCCCACTTTAAAATTTACGAACAAGCAAAGAGAGAATGAAATGAGTGCACAGTAAAATTGCAGGACTTTTTCGTTTGCCTAATTTTTTTAAATCTCATGCATTTGAAATATTTCTTCCGACACTAATGTAGGTACATACTAGAGTACTGCAGGTAACAGGTAAAAATGATATATGTTTGGGCTTGCTTTGCTTTTTTATATAATTATATATTTACAGGAAAGTAATTCTTTCTATTTTCACTGAGAGGTAAAGGGAAGAACTCTTCCGGTTTTCTTAGGAAGATATGGAAAATAACCACGCCTTCACTTATTCGTATCTCGTATTTAAATGTTATTTATCCACTTCTTCTTCTAAAATAATGTACAAATAAAAATCATTACCTGACTTTTCTAAGTATTCCCTGAAAGGTACAAAGCATTCTCAAAAATACAACTCAATACATTAAGTCCACCTTCCTAAACCAGTTTAACGTAAGGTGTATTCATGTAATTATTACTAATGAATTCCAGGTGCTGAGGAAGGATATCTTGGGTTTTGGACAAGTTAACAGATAAGTTTATTATTTCCTTATCTGACGATAGCTTTACTTCTGATTGTTTTTTAAGTAGCGACGATGAAGAATCGGGTCCCTCTACAAGGTGAAGTGATGTAAATTTCCAAATCACATTTATCTCTTCAGAACAAATAGAAGGCTACCTCTGTTGCATGTTTACTCCTATCGATCTGACTTTAGCATGTATAAACTTATTAATTGCACATGCATTGCTGTTAATAATATGGTAGAGCATTTTGTTGGTTGCGTTTCTAAGCATGTTTTAAAATAACGTCTATAAAATATTTAATTTGTTTGTTCTATTTAACTTTTTAAATTTTTTTTTTTGTTCTATGTTGCATTGTATGGCATTTTTTCTGATGTGTTATTTATATATCACAATTATTAAGAATATTAAAATACTCTAAAATCTGGAATGCAATTTACTTCTTTACGATAAAATTTACTGAAAAGCAATTTCAACATTTCATTTTTCTAACAGTATACCCCAGCGCAGATTAACTTATCATGCTCACAAACTTTCTCCTTTGTAAATAAATTAGTCTTTTTTTGACAGTCGCCCGAGGCGGGTACTATGGGGGCATTTATTATTCTTTTATTATGAAGAAAAAGGAGAGAAACTTGTCATTAATATTTATAAAAACATACATGATGCATGTTGTGTATGAATAGCAAAAGGAACGAAATTATTCTTTAGAAAATTGCCTAAATATTTCCCATGTGCGAAAAATTATCAACTGACTTGAAACGTACTCTTGACAATGCGACAGGCTACGTTTCCAAAGCACTCCTATATCTGGAGATTTAATAATTGAAAAATAAGATTAGTTTGTCGATACTTCCAAGGATGGTTTGGAAAATTTAAGAACCGTCATGGTTTTGGAACGACTGACGAAAAGTTTTCTGCGGATTACATTAGTGCAACAATGTTCATTGATGATTTATTCAATCTAATCGAAGAACAAGACTTAAGTTCAGAGCAAATTTACAATGCTGTCGAGACGCACGAGACTTTTTGGAAGTTATTGCCAAAAAGGGCATTAGTCTGTAACGACGAGCGTTCAGCCGCCAGGATTAAAAGAAAGTAAGGAGCGTAGCACTGTTTTGAGCTGCTCAATTGCTGTGGAACTCAAAAATGCAAGCTGCTTGTAATTGGAAAAAGTGCTCGACCAAGAGCTTTTAGAATAATATAAAAAATCTCCCGGTGATATATACTCGTAAATCAAGCATGAGCCACACAGGAAATATTCTTAAAGTGGTTTAATAATAAGAAGCAAAGAATCATTTAAAAGAAGTTGGTCTGGCTGTTGACAATAAAATTTTACTATTGTTAGATAACTGTCCCGCTCACCCATGTGCATCTGATTTCCAAAGAGACAATGTAATCGCGAAGTTTTACCACCGAATTGCACTTCATTGATTCAGCCTCAGGATCAAGGAATAATAAGAAATTTGAAGTGTCATTATTGGAAACATGTTATGAGAAAATTTATAAATATCAAAACTAATTCAGATTTATGCTCCTTTCAAAAATTATTTAATATGAACAATGCAATTTGGTGTTTCTTTAATGCATGGGATGATGTATGACGTCCTAAAAAACACTTGGGATAATATTTTACTAGGAGATGAAGCAGAAACTCCTACTCAAGAAAATGAGATACAATGTTTTTTTTGCAGCTGTAGCACAAAGTACTATTGGATTTAGTTATGAAGAGACCTCAGACTGGTTTGAGAGCGACCATAATTCTTCAATATTCGCTATATTATCTGATGATGAAATTCTAAATACAATCCTGAATCCTCAAAACGACGTTGACAGTGATAGTTCACATAATAGTTATGAAGAAGCTCTCACAAAACTACGATTTCACAAGCCATAACAGTAAGTAAAAAATAAATAATAACTTTAATTATGTAGTTATGTATGTGTATATTCGAATGGTTTTGTATTAAAATGTATAATATATATTAATATTGCAAACTTAGTTCGGCTGCCCTCAAGCGATAGTTGCGAAATATTTCAAGATATTGCGTTGTTATATTGACTATCAGAACCAGCTTCACACAAGCTCGCTGCATGGACACGTTTAATAAATAAAAGGTCAACAATACACGCGTTTCATCATTTAGTCGGTGTTAGTATTAGTATGTCAAAATAAACATAAACCGAACAGCGGATAAAATTACATGCAATGCACAAAAAACATTAAACAAAAAGATTAATTATTATATAAACGCTTTTTTAAAACATGCTTAGAAACGTCAGGAACAAACTGCTCAGCCATATTATTAACAGTAATACACATGCGATTAACAGGTTCATACATGCTAAAGTTAGACCATGAAGAGTTAACATGCAACAGAGGTAGCCTTCTCAAATTGTGCCTACTATACCGAAAAGAGATTTTGTTAAGCAACAACGGGGAATCAATATTCGCGTTTAAGAGCTGATGCACAAAAGTTACATCGGCAACTATGCGATGTTTCTTAAGCGAGTGCATATTTAAAAGCTTTAAGCGAAGAATTGATGAATTATTCCAGTGTAGTTGCCTGAGAGCAAATCGTAGGAAGTTCCGTTGAACAGACTCGATATGGTCGATCTGTGTATCGTAAAATGGAGATCAGACCTGGCTAGCGTATTCAAGAATTGGTCTTACAAAGCAAGTGTACAACCGCAAAGTTATGGTAGGATTCGAGAACTCTCAGGACCAACGTTTTATAAAGCCCAGCATGGAACTACTCTTTGATACTGTATAGTTTATGTGGGCGAATCGAGGAATTCGAGAACACATAATCGTAAGAAATTGGTTTCTGATTTCTGTGAAAAGTCATAACCTCACATTTGTCTATGTTGAGTGTCAAGTTATTGCTTTTACACCAATCGTAAAAACTGTGAATGTCACTCTGTACCTGCTCGCAATCGTTAAAATAATTAATCTGAGCGAAAAGTTTAATGTCGTCAGCATAAATCAACCCCTTGCAGTACTTCACAAGAGAGACAATGTCATCAATAGACAGAATAAAGAACAAGATGCCTAAGTGACTTCCTTGAGGTACGCCAGACGAAATTTTCAAGACTCTTGAGATGGAATGTCGAAATAAGAATTGATATGTTCTGTTATCTAAGTAAGACTCCGTCCATTTAAGAAATGTTAGAGGAAACCCATACTTTTCCATTTTAAAGAGTATCACGGAGTGAGATAACTTATCGAACGCTTTACTAAAGTCTGTATAAATACAGTCTGTCTGGTAGCCTTTTCAAATCCGCTGGTATCTGAAACAAATTCAAACAAGTTAGTGGTTGTAGACCTGCCCGAAATAAACCCATGTTGATTTGAAGAGGGTAAATTATTACAGGAGGTTGATAGTTGATAGCAGAAGTAGTGGCACATGCCGTAGCGACATTTAAAACTGATGTTAGGAGTAAACCTACTCAAGTATATAGTACATCACTGCACGAAAGTCGAATCGCTAGAAGGAGTACAGGAGGAAGCTACTTACTATGAAAAATATGCACAAAGGCTCCAAGTAAGAGACCAGAAGTGGTACAGACAGATTGGAGGTCTAACTCATTAGGTACGCAAAAAAATTGGGGAGCAGGTGAGGCCGTCCCCAATCAAGCCCAGCGACAGCAAAGACAGATTTATTCCAGTGCTAGGCCAGTATAACCCATAAGATACCAAGGGCCGGCAGCCAGAGTAACCCCACCGAGAGCCATTCCTTTGCTTCAAATGTGGACAGCGGGGTCACATTGCGAAAGAACCTAGAAACGTAGCCTTCTTCCTGCACCAAGTGCAACAGCTATGATCATGAGGTAGCGGGCTGTTGGAAACAGCAGGTACGTTTCGCAAATACCGCGGTAGGTAGTCCAAGTGAATGTATTCAATCCGTATCGGGGGTGCTCTATTGTCAGTTCTGTAGGACATGTGATCACTATACAGAAAACTATCTCAGAAAGTACCTAGTTGAATGCGCTGATCAAATGGAGGGAAACGGGGAGCGGCAGCTGGGGAATTCGTCCACAGCTGCCTTTCATTAACAAACTCCAGAGACATATCGCCGAAGGAGGATAATATTTCAGTAAACTTAAGCTTACTGAATAATTATAGCATCAAAGTTGAAGCAGATATCAGCCTAATAGGTAAGTTAAATCTATTGGTTGATACCGGGTCCACATGTAATTTAATAAAATTTAATAAGAATAGAAAAAAGCTTCAATGAACTATTGGTATTGGGGGTTTATTTGGGGCTCAAGGAAAGTCTGCAGGGGCTTGTCAATCCAAGTTACGTATAAATACTGCAGAGCATGCTTGCGAGTTCAATGTAATTTATGACACAAACTCAATACCAGCTGACGGAATACTGGGTATTGAATTTCTTAAGGATAGAGCTATCATTGATTTTATTAACTAAAAACTGTTGATACGCAATGTAAAAAGGAACAAGGACGAGAAGCCTCTTTTTGCGAATGTAACAGGAAAAGAAAGTATGAACGTAGTAACATTGGTCAAAGCTTGTCAAAGAAGCGTTAGTCAATCTGGTAACGAAAATTCTCGAGAAGTCTCAACAAAAACAGTGAAACAGCGTATTAAAGAAAGAATTACAGGGATAAAAGACATTATTGGTAAAGCTATGGCAGCCTCAGATAGCATAGACTGGTATTTAACAGAGATAAACAAGAGAAACGACAGAGTGGGAAAGATGACGGAAGGCACTGCCCAACAGCAATCCCAGCAGAAAAACGGGGTGAAGCCACCGGAATCCAAAGGCGCTGATTCATGAACACAGACGGGAAAATACGTTGACGGCAACCCTTCATACAGAGGCTGGTCAACAAGATCATCGCCTGGTAAAGGGAGAGTTCATAACATGGCCTACAGGGATGTGGGGTGAAGAGCAAGTTAGGGCTGCTGTTGAGCGGGAAAATGGACTAGGACATCCTCACACTGAATTCCAGTTCAATAAGCTTATGCACTTATTCTTGAATCCGAGAGTACGAATGGACCAATAATACGGTTGAAACCCAGAACAGAGCAATTGGTAAGAATCACAGTTGAGAGTGAGACTAAAATGCTATGTATGGCCGAAGAAATATGACCCGGTGTATAGGAAATACACTAGTCAGACGTAAGAATGGACAAGCCTTTGTGGGAATCATAAACGCTAGGACTGAGGCCGTGGAGGTAAAAAATTTCAAACCGAAGTTAGAAAAACTGAACCAGTATTCAGTACTACCATTAGTGGATAGTGAAAGGAAGTGTAATAAAGGGTAATGGCGGCTAAAACTAATGAAACAATCACTGTTGTTGGGAGAGGATCTCAATCCATATATATTATATATTTTCCATTTGCCAGGAGACAAACTGACTTATACTCCAACAAAACCCTTGAAATTACCTCTAATGGCCAGCACAGGACCCATACATAGAAAGCAGTACCGAATGCTAGAAGCTCACAGAGAAGAATGTAAGAAGCAACTCGAAAAATTGTTAGAGGATGACGTAATAGAGCACAGTGATAGTACATTTAATTTTCCAGTACTTCTGATACCCAAAAAGGGTACTGATGAAGCTGGGAACCGCAAGTATAGATTGTGCGTAGACTTCCGTGATATGAACAAGGTCTGTATCCCTTGTTCATACCCACTTCCGAGAATTGGGGATATTATGGATCTACTAGGTACTTTTCGACGTTAGATTTGGCTTACGTATATCATCCAGTACTAATTGATCAATCAGGCAGGGAGAAAACAGCTTTTATTAAAAATTTCAATCATTTTTATTTTATTTATTTATTTATTTATTATTTATTTATTTAATAAACAATTAAAAATAGTAGTAAACAGAGATTAACTGTAATAATGTACTACCTCAAATTTAAACTACTAGGCTACAAAAGGAAGTTTGAAGAAGACAGAATTATATAATAAAAGAGCTACAACTAAGACTCTATAACGAAAAGTATACAAAACTTAAAAAATAAAAATAAACTAGTAAAGCAGGAGAAATTAAAAGGTAACAAAGAAAATTGTTAGGAAATATAAGTATGTGGGGGAAAGAAATACAGAATAAAGAAATTACAAAAATATGATGTTACAACTAATAAGATACAAAGAAAGAAAAACAAAAATGAAATAATAATCAAAGCTACTAAAAAATAAAAAATTAAATTATAATTATGGAGAGCATGAAAAGAAAGGAAAAAGAAACAAAAATTAAATAAAAAAAAAAAAGGCAAAGAGGCATCTGAGCCAAACAGGATTATCCATCAAATAGATTGGAATACGGTCAAAGCAAAGGGAATAGCGGAGGACGGAAATTGAACCACATAATAGGAAATTTTTGCAATTAATGACTGATCTCAAGCCGGACAAGCTTTCTAAATACCAGGAAACTTACCAAGAATATCAATATTAATGAATTTAGTGTTGTAAGACTTTTGAATTCTAAAGTAGGGCAGCTTTTCTTTCAAATTAGTTCTGCATATCGGAAGTCTGAAGAGTGGCTGATATCTTGAATTGCGAGAAGGAACATAAAAGTTTATACTAGAAAGTAGTGAGTTGCGTTATAGTACTATTCAGTATTTTATATAAGAAGGTCATGTCCAAAAAGATTCCGCGTTTTTCAAACGAGAAAAAGTTGAATTTCACAATTCTGTCATTATATTCAAGAACGGAATTTTCTAATTTAAATAATAATATTCTGGTAAATCTGCGCTGAACAGTTTCTAATTGCAAACTATAAAATCGCTAGCGATAACTAAAGAGTTGATTTGATAATTGTTTGTAAATTGCGAGAGTAAACAGTAAAGTGAAATACAGAAAGAACTTTTGAGTTATATCTGAAATATTGTGCTTTAAATACATAATAAATAGTTATGTAGTTCAACAATATTTTAACCTTTAAAGGCATTACTATTGTTCGTAGCTTGTGCTATTTACATGTTATAATGCCATAAGTATTTTGTGCTCATGCCATTTTTATACCCTGGATGAAATCATAGGGTATACTAAGTTTGTCGTTCCGCATAACACTAATCCTGGTAGAACAAAATGGGTTGGACACTAACACATAATATAAAAAGTTATTTTGGTTTTTGCATGTCCGTCTGTTCGTTCGTTTGTCTGTCAGTCCTCACGATAACTTGAAAACGTGTTTACTTAGTGAGCAGAAATTTTATACACGGCGTTTTTAAAAAAATTGTAACTCTAAATTCGAAAATTCGACAAATCAGGAACACCTTCATAGAGCTACTATACAAAAATTTCATTTATTACTATATATTTGGAAACTGCTTGAGAACGCGTCGACGTGGAGAGCTGAAATTCTGTACACAGTGTTCTCATATAAATAGTAAATAAAGTTTCAAAAATGAACTAAATCGGACAACCGCTTCTTGGTGTGGCCATACAAAACTTTTGGTTTTCACTTTGGTCTGAGACCAATTATAACCTTTTCTCTTGTTAATTTACAAATTCATTAACTTTGTTGTATTAATGGGATCAATTGCTAACTTAAAACAGTTTTTGAATTATATGACGTTAACTTTACATTTTATTGTTCTTTTTTACAAGCGCGCAGAAAAGTCCTAATTTACCTTTTACATCCTTCTAATTCATGATCTTTATTGCCAACGTGCAGAGGTGAAGAATTTTCGAGGATGAAATTATTAAACAACATAAAAACTTCTACTCACATATTCCAGAAATATTTTCTGGGCACAAGCGTATTCCATATAATACAAAGTTCCAAAGAGGGGTTTCACATGAAATTTGTGTTGCTGGCAGAACATGAGAACCAACCACGGCCAGACTAGATCTTCTCCCTTGGGATAGACAGAAAGGTGGTGGCGGTATCATGCAAACTTCCCTTCCAGTTGGGGGCAGCAGGCAAGCATAAGCAAAACGACTCAGTAATTCACTAGGATTTAATTTAAATTAGTTTTGGGTCCCTGAGGAGACTATACCCGGCAGGCGCTAAGAGTGGGCGGTAAAGTCAGCAGATCCAAGTGATATGGAGCAATTTTCAACTTATTCCAAAGAAGGTTGGCAAAGAAGAGGAGGAATTTGGGAGGGTTTATGTGAATGGAGGTTGGCACCAAAAATTGTGTGCACACAAAGTTTAAACAAAATTGTCTCACATTTGATATTTTGTGAGATAAATTAAAAGAGGTGCCACACAAGTGGGCATAAAATGCTGCCTTGAAATTTGGCACAAGCCTTACCTTAAATTGTGCACCACTTGAAACTTTGACCAAAATTTTACGTGATTTTCAAAAACCCTGAGATACAAGGGAACGAATGTTTTAGTGATGACATTTAGAGCATACATATTTTTAATTGATTTGTAGTTTCTAATAGCTTCCTCTTGGATGCATTATATTTTCGCACAAAAATTGTCATCAGAGCAGGAGTATACTACATTTCTTCTCATTGTAATGATTTTCTGTGAAAAAGTGTCCAACAAGTAAAAGAGAGAATCTTAATGCTAACGTTACCTGGATAGTATCATGCGCTTCTCATGGTAGAATTTTTCTTGTGGTTACTTGAAATTAGAAAATCGCAAGAATTTTAAGATTACAGGAGTTTTATTTAATTGAGCTCAAATTTTAAAATCTGCGAATACATACATATTTTAATGCGTTGCGGTGGAGTTTCTCAATAATCGAGGTATACGTATAGCATACATATTGAAACAAGTCTTTTTTCAGAATCATTAAGGGCTATGAACGTATATTTAAACATTGTAAGATTAAGTAAGATTAAAGATAAACGATCAGGAAAATGTGTTTTAATTGGGTATTTTTCAAAGGATCTGCTAAACTTCTTAGAATGTTCTAAATAAAATTTATGAAAAATGTACAACACCACTCTAGTTGTTTCGTTGTAATTCTTTAATTTGAATTTTTCCGCTCGAGTCTCGCGCATATCAGTTCCTTGACTTAGTTATATGCGTTTTAGGCTATCCGGTCAGTAGACACAGCTTCATGAAATGTGCAGGTCGCTGTGACAAGTGAAATTACAAATAAATAAATAGGTTATGGTGAATATTAGATTTAGATGTTGTTTCTTTATTTTATAGGTATTTAGACTTGATTTGTATTGTGCTGTATTGTGATGATAATAAAACTTTATTTTATAGAGAAACTCAGTGAAGTTTATTCTGATATAACCTAGAAAAGAACGCCTTGAACTGTGAGAAAACACATTATAAAACGACATGTGTGCTGAAAGTTAAAGAAATATGGAAAAATTAAGATTTGAGTATGTAGTCAAAGCCTCAATTACTTCAATAGAAAACGAATATTTATTATTCCGGAAAATCATAACCGGTAAAACAGCATGACAAACTTACTTCCACTCCAACATATAAAAAAGTCAACTCTCCAAAGATGGGGACAATCAAGTAAAGTATGGATTACCTTGCCGGCTGATATTTTAAGCATGTATAAAGATGGAAATATACAGTTTAATGGATATACAGGGTGTCCCATACGTACCGCATTTCCTTCATACCCCGGATTTTTCACTCAATTTCCAGAAATAAATTGTATGTGAGGAGAGCCGCAAAATGCTGCACGGTGTGGGCGGTAGGGGTTTTGTATTTTTGGTGCTTTTTATCCTAATACCATGTAACTTTTTTGTTATACACCCTATGAAGGTAACTTGCATCTCAGGTAATAGTAAACCCTCTACGGCTTCCAACAAATGCCCAACCACCTCTCTACCCATTTCCGTTGGCAGTTATAGGACGCAATTTCTTTTTCAATTTTAACGATTTTCCGCTAAAATTCTAGATAAGTATAGCACTTTCTTGCAAGATTTCGAGACTTACCTAAATGCTACTGTTTTTGACATATTACCGTTTTCATGATGCATAATTTCATTAATTTTGGTAATAACAATAGAAATCGCGCCTATTTTTATGCAATTCCACGCAAATTAGCAAAATTCATGAAATTATGTGTCATAGAAACGGGAATATCTTAAAAACATTAACGTTCGGTAACTTTTGTCCGAAGATCGCAGAGTTGAGCTATTTGAGTAGCATGACTCGATACCTTTTCGTTTCTTTCTGGCACCTCATCAGAAGTTTCTTTGCTGTTTCCGTGGGCCATTTTGTTGAGTGCATAGCAACTACTGGAGCTAGCCAGACTAAAGGATCAAATAGTTTCCTAATGTCCGATAAGATAGTCCTCTTTGAACAAGTGTTCTGGTTGGTGTTGAATTGAACCGGAAAACGAAAATCATCTGAACTCGATTGCCAATAAATACCTAAAGCTTGCACTTCAGTATCACGGAAAACTCGCAGATAAGTAAAATCTCCCTATCTTCCTCAGAAATCGCCATAAGAAGTTCTTCGTGATTTGAGCATCATTTACGAAAGTTGAATCCTCCAGACTGTAACGGTCCGTTAAGTTCGATTCTAGCTTGTTTATCTGTAGAGATGTGGTAGGCTCCAAATAAAACATCATCTACATAGAAATAATTTAGAACAATATCTGATCCAATTGGATTATTGTTCTGTTGGTCATATGCTAACTGGTCTAATGTACGACAAGCTAGAAATGGAGCTGAAGATGTTCCATAAGTGACGGTTACCAGTTTATGATCGCCAAACAATGCATTGAAAATTTGTATCGGTATCATTGATAAGTACTTGACGAAACATTTTTTTCAATATCTGGCGTATAAACGAACGGATACAGTCGCCATCTTAAAATGATAGTTGAAAGATCCTGTTGCACCTTTGAACCTATGTGTAAGCAATGGTTCAATGGAGTTCATTTAGCTGATCGGGGGAGTCATTGAAAACAACACGCAACTATGTACTGGTACTACTAAGCTTGATTACTGCGTGATGTGGTAAGTAATAGTATTGAGTTGGTTGCTGGTAGAAAAATCACTTCATCAGCTACTGGTTTCATATGTCCAACTTTTAAGTATTCTTCAATGAATGTTGTACCTTGAATGCGTAAATCTGAGTTCTGTGAGAATTGTTTCTACATGTGCATCAGTACAGGCACTGCTCCTTTATGCGTGACACCAAGGTTTGAATTATTAGATTTAAACGGTAAACGTACGATGTATCTGCCAGTAGAGTTTCGTTGAACTGTTTGTTGGACGGTGTTTTCACACTCAATCTCTTGTGGACTTAAAATAGTCTTGGAAGGCAATTCCTCTATCTCCCAGAATCGTCGTAACATTGAGTTTAAATTATTTCTAAGTCGTAGATGGAATGCAGTAGAAGATTCACAATGTTGAGTGTCTACGGAGCTACAAAGCCCTGACAGGATCTAACCCAAATTGTATGCTGCACAATGGGAGTGCTTGGAAGACCACGACGTACACCATCTAACATTAATTGTGTGTATAAGTCTGCTTCTAGTATCATTTCTATTGGGATCTGCAAGCTCCAGACCTTGTATGTGAGACCAATTCAGCTTTCACTCTTGTAGTTGAAAGAAGTGAACTCAAGTTTGGAAGTACTAATGCAGACGTATTAAATGATATTGTTTGATCTTTAAAAGAAAGAATATCAAAATTGGCTTGTGAATTTGCTAGACCAGCCCTACAGCCTCCTAACCCAGATATAGGTATATTTACTCGTCGTCGTGTAACAAGTAAAGCCTGTGCTACTGAATTGGAGATGAAAGTAGACTAGAGAATAAAGCTCGAATAGATTTAGTTGCACCGCTGTGAGATCGGATTAAGACTTTGGCAGTACCTAAAAGAATCGAGACCTTAGGGAAAATGGAATGAGTTGATGTTTGAGCAACAGTAAGTTTGTCCCGATACACTTGTGAGCTATTTACTATATGAGCAGTAGAAGGTGGTTGAAATTCATTTTGTGAATGATAATTCACTGGGTGACTATATATAGGAGCTAACTAATGTAGCATAGTATGATGAGCTTGTTTGCAATTTTTATAACGTGCTGAAATAGTGCAATGATAGATAGAATGGTCTGCGCGTAAACAATTGAAGCAAAGATTCTTTTGTCGTACAAAAATTCGTCGTTGTTCAACAGTTTTAGCGCGAAATGTTGGACAGAAAATTTGCAAATGTTTTCCACCGCACATCGAGCAATACTTCGCTGGAGTTGTTGAAACATGAGCACGAGAGGTATATGTGGGGCGTGAAAAAGTGAAATTTGATTTCTTTTCACTTGTATCCAGCTTTATTGCCTCTAAAGTACGAAGTCTATTTTCCAGAAATACCATTCATAGAATGAAAGTTAGGAATGTCTGCAGATAATGACTCTTCTCAATCTCGTCGAGTTTGTGGGTCTGATTTTTGTGAAACTACGTAATCTAACCAATCACCCCATTGGTCGATTGTCGACGTGAGTTTATTAACGCTCCTAAAGCTTGCGTCGTAGTATCTAACAAGCGTTTAATTTCAGAAGAAGATTCCGATGTCATAGTGCGTAAGCTCTTGATGGACGAAATATAGGGTCCGCCATCGAACGTTTTTTTTTCAACTAGTGCTTATTTCCTGAATGGTAACACTTAGCTCATGTCTGATTTGACAGATAATTAGTTTTATTCTTCCGCTGAACGAATATGGTTGTGTATACGCTTGAACAACGCTGGGAAATATTGCCTGCGATCGACTTACAGAAGATGCCGATTTTGCCAAAAAAATCATCTTTTCGGATGAAGCTCATTTTGATCTTTGTGGGTATGTAAACAAGCAAAATTGTCACATTTGGGGCACAGAAAACCCGCACGCATACATTGAAAAGCCGATACACCCAAAACGAGTCACTGTTGGTGCGGATTTTGGTCCAGAGGCATAATTGGGCCAGGAGCAAGGAGTGGCCATTACAGTCAATGGCAATCGTTATCGGGCCATGTTGAACGAATTTTTTGTTCAGGAAAATTGAAGAGGAGGATATTGGCAACATTTGGTTCCAACAGCACGGCGCTACGTGCCACACAGCCGAAGCTACACTCGATGTTTTGCGCCCTGTTTAAAAAAAAAAAAGTTATTTGGCGGACCCTATATATGATTTTACTAAGATCCGTGAGTTCTCATAGCGACTAGTTAAGATACTC
Organism: Dioctria rufipes; assembly: GCA_963924295.1. Taxonomy (NCBI): domain Eukaryota; kingdom Metazoa; phylum Arthropoda; class Insecta; order Diptera; family Asilidae; genus Dioctria; species Dioctria rufipes. Next base: position 119,080,282 of record OZ002742.1, read on the forward strand.
CAAGCGGAGCCGGACAAAGACGATTTTAAATAGGAAAATTTCTGAACATATGACATGCTTTTGTTATTATTAAAAATCTCCATTAAATGCAGGAATAGATATTTTAGGAAGCTTTGGAATAGTATCTGAATTCAAATTTGACTGATCACGACTGCAATTCAAAGATGTATCTGATTTTTCAGGCTTTAGCTTTCGCAATCGTCCAAGTAACCCTCCGAGTGCTTCAGTATAACTTTGTTCGATAGTTGCAAAAATATCTTTCTTAACATAATCGTTTTTTAAAAATTCTGCATCTCCACCAACGAACAAAAGGTCATTATTTTTTACGAATGAATTCCGGTATGAATCGAGCAGTTGTATTCTATATTCTAAGAAATGTATGCATTGTTTGTCTAAACAGCAAGTTTTTATCGGTGTTGCTAATAAATCTAGAAATTATACTGCACTGCCGTTATCGTTGATTTAACAATTTATCCAGCGTGTACATGGTTGTGTGCAGTTAGATATAATTATATGTATAGTAGCGTGTAAATGAGAGCAACAAAGTACTCACCGACTTTAAATATAACGACATCTAGTACTATATACAAACTCTTGTGCCTACAAAATCATTGACTTAAATACTTGCTAAGAGATGAGTGATGACCGAAATGACCTTTGATGATGACCAGATGTCTACATATCCAAAATGTCATCCGCAAGTTCATATAATTAATTACCGTTCACTGTTCACAAAACAGTTTAATTTGTCTGATTGTTAATTAAAATTTCACAGTTCACAGTACGATGAATTATTTAAAAAAAAAATTCAAGATCGATAGAACACAATATAGTACAACGATGGTACGATATGTAAATCACAACTTTTTTTTCACAGTTATTTTCACGGACACAGAATTCACTGAAAAGAGTTTAGGTACTGTTTCTTAATATGAAGCGAATTACGTATACCGAAAGCCCGATAAAAGTTTTTTAAATCAAATGAAACGATTATTTCTTGAATCCTTTAACCGGCTCGAAGGACCATGTTATAAGTAGACAGGATAAAGGATTACAAAGATTTTCAAACGAAACACTGAGATTAAACAGAATAGATGTATTTCTCGAAGCCGAGTTGTGTATATGTAGAAGTCTTAGTCCTGAGATTAGACACATTAATAGATAAAAAACTTCATGAACATATAATAAATTTAAATGAACATATTTATTTTCATATCCCAATTAACCACTTGAATTTTCAACAACAATCTGCAATTGAGGAATTATTCAACATATATAAGTCACTTTTTTCTAAAGATAAATCCGGTATAGGAACTGTAAAAGAGTATGAAGCTCATATTGATTTATTGATAGATAAATATTGCTGCAAAAGACCATATAGATGCACTCTTGAAGATAAAATAGAAATAGAACAAGAGGTAAGAAAATTAGTAGAAAGAAAATTAATCGAAGAGTCTTATAGTACTTTCGCAGCCTCAGTAACTTTAGCATATAAGAAAGATAAAAAAGAAAAACAAGAATATGCATCGATTTTCGTCACTTAAATAAGATTGTAATCCCTCAATCACAACCTTTCTCATTGATAGAAGATTTAATGGTTCAAACAAGTGCAAATACCTACTTCTCAATATTCAGCATTTTGGCCAATTCCATTAAGAATAGAAGATAGACATAACAGTATTTGTTACTCAGGAAGGACATTAGCTGTGCTCTTTTCTGTACCTTGTTGTAGAACTTTCCATATATGAAGTGTTTTTGTGTGTATCTTTTGTTCTACCCTGTGCTGTTCTGCTTACCCTTTGGCTTAAAAACTTCACCAGCAACTTTTCAAAGCATATTAAGCAACTTAATAAGGAAACATAAACTTTCAGATTTTTTCAATAAACTATTTAGATAATATTTTGATTTTCTCTGAAACTTTTCCAGAATTTATCAGTCATTTATCACAACTATTAGAAGTAATATAAATAGAGGGTCTCAGATTGAAAATCTCAAAATGTATTTTTGTATCAGATTCGGTCAAATACTTACGCCATGTAATAAAAAAAACCTCTCAATCAGTCCTTGAAAGATAATTTCGTTTCTATAAGGAACTTTCCTGTTCTAAAACACAGAAGAATGTTCGTCAGTTATTAGGAAAAATAAATTTTTATGCCAAATATGTGCCAAATATCTCAGCCATTTTACATCCTTTGCACAACTTATTGCGTAACGGACAACCGTTTTTTTGGCCAACAGATTGCCAGTAAATCTTTGAAACAATGAAAGTAGAACTATGTTCTAAACCAGTCTTGGCGATCATCGATCTAGTTTTACCAATACACATCTATATAGATGCAAGCTTACAGGCCATAGGAATCGTTTTAAAACAAATAGAATCAACTGGAGAAGAGAACCGAAAAAAAGTTATTTTCCTAGAATGTCTAGCGATAAAGGAAGCACTCAAATATTGTCAACACTGGCACATAGGAAAATTCTTTACCATTTTTTCAGACCACGAACCTCTAGAAAAGATTAATATTAAAGCAAGGACGGATGAAGAACTAGATGACTTAACGTGCTATCTCTCACTGTATAATTTTGAAGTAAGGTACTCTCCGGGGAAATATTAATTGGGGGCAGACTGTTTAATCTGAAACCTAGTTTTAGAGCCGTATGAAAATGAAAATGAAATCTTCAAGATGGTAAATTTCATAAAATGATAAGACATTTAAACATCAAAAAAATAATAGAGATATATAAAATAATATAGATAAACTTAAATTTGAGGACAACATATATTATAGAAAACTTGGAAAGAAGAAGAAAATTTTAATATCAGAAAATTTTAAGAAAAATCTCATTGAAAATAAGTATACATTGTTCTTACTGCCATTTATGAATAAAACAATGTAAAGTAAATTATACTGTTATATACAGGGAAAAACTTAAATTACAATATAAAAAAAAACCTGTGAGAACTGTGAAACGTGAAAAAACAAAAATGTTGTCTCATTTATGTACGTCGTGGTACTTATCCTTTTGAGATAGTTTCAATAGACACGATTGGATTGTCGATAATTTTACAGGTATGCTTAAATTTTAACCTCAAAAACTCAAACATCAACCGATTTCAGAAAATTAGTTCAAAAAGTAACGAAAGACAATAAATTTGTACGATTTTATCAGATCAGTACCCACGTTTAAATTCAAGAGAATTAAAAAAATTTCTAAATACAGAAAATATAACCTTAATTTTCACGCACCAGTCTCAAATGGTCTAAACGAAAGACATAATCAAACATTAATCATTAAAATTAGATGTAAAATAAATGAAAAAGAGAAGAAAGTAGCATGGACAAGCATAGCTCATGAATGCACTCAAAAATACAATGAAACTGAACATACAGTCACAAAATTTTCTTCTAAATATTTATTGAAAAGAAAAAATAGAGACTTACTACCAGTTGAATTTAAACAGAAGAATACAAAAAAAAATACTCAATTAAAGATAGGAGTCTGGCCTTAGAAAATACAGAAGTCATACAGCTATAACAAAAAACAATTTGACAAGAGTAGAAAAGACTACGAATTAAACGTAGGAGACGCAGATTATATCGAAAATGGAAACAGACTAAATAGAAAAAAATTAGGCCAATTAAAGATTGGACCATATAAAATCCTAAATGAAATTTTAAATTCAATATACAAAATAGATACTGGCCACAAGAATCCGAATCAAACCTTTTCCATATAACAAAACTAGTTCCAGTTCCTGAGTTACACAATTAAGCAGTAATTTAACACAAACAAACACACCTAAATTTCCTTGTTGATATTTTATATTTGTGAAAAAACTAAAAATTTTACTTTTATTGCTGAATGCGCTGCGATTAATTTTCAATCTATACGAACTTTTGCTAAACGAAAATAGCATTATTGTTATATTATATTATTAAACTATCTTAATTAACCGCACACTCAAAACCATCGAGAATACTTCACAAGCTATAAAACAGACTCTCTCCCTACCACATACGAGGCCCAACGGAGTCCTAACATTCTAAAATATTTGCAGTGTTCTTATGTACAACTGACAAAAGTTTGATTTGAATAGCTCCTCCGTCCTAAACTACTATTCATACGGAAAAATGGAGCTCTGATAATCTTAAGCCTACTTTCTTATCTTCCCAACCGTAATAAAATTTTCATACCTTTCCTAACAAAATTATTTAAAAAATGTATGTTAACCAAATGACTACGATTCCTCAAACAAAAATTCTCAGCTATTTTATTATTTTGTTAAGTAAGGTCGGGTTATTGCACCAGTAGTTGACCAAATAAGATGTCTTTGCTCTTGTAAATAAAAATAAAAATTATAATATTGCAAATTTCGAATGTCGAATGTGTAATGTAAATTTGGAATTAAATAATTCATAGAGTTCTTATTTAAGCAGATTAAGAAACCATACCATCCTTTTGCTTTTCAAATTCTTTTTTTTTTTTTTAAATAACCTTTTCACCAGTGGTTGACTAGGTTGTTCCAGTTATTGAACATGTATTGCACCAGTAATTGACCAGCGTTGAAAGATAGCATTTTTTACACGACTGCGGTAAAAGAAAGGAGGGTTATTAGTTTGGCAATCTATGTATGTATGAATTAAGGTATGTTTATTTGTTTGGATGTGTATATGTATGCATGCATGTATGTTTGAATGCATGCATGTATGGATGTTCATCTGTTCCCTCGTAACCCTTAAAGTACTTATCAGATTTGGACAAATGAATTGTCGTTGGATTTGAATGAATGCTCCGCGTAATATCGGCTATATGACGTCACGTTAGGCCCAATATGGCGGACTTCCAAAATAGCGGCATACCTTTTTCTACATAACCGCCTTGATATGGGTATCAATTGAAAGGTGCTGACGAGTAGAATATGATAAGATACGTGACGTCATTCTAAATCCAATATGCCGGCTTACCTTTTGCTTCATAACCCTCCGATATGGGTATCAAATAAAAGGGTTCGATTGCAAAATTTCACACACACGACTAAAAAGCAGAAAATAGAAATAAAGTAAAAAAACTAAAATCTTATTACGGCTTTAACTGCCGATAAACTTTAACTGAGATAAAACGTGTGACTACAGCGTTTCTACTAATCCCTGAATTTTATTATTATTACACAAAATAGAGGTATAGTTATCAATTACCAAGTCTAGCTTATGTGGGCAGTTACAGTCGTAGTGGGGTTTTAGTTTTTTAACTTTATTTATTTATTATTTACTTTATTTTTATTTATTAAAAATGTTAAAATTTTAGATCTTACTTTTAATTTAACAAACTAAAACAAAGATATATTTATACATTAATACAAAACAATAAAAAAATCTGTTTCAATTACGAAAAAAACAACACTCTAAGCTTAAAAAAATCCTTCACAGTTTGACAAAAAATTACAGGAAGAGTTTGGAATTAAATTGTGATTTTTAATAGTGTTTATATTAATTTTGAGATTCAGAGTCAGAGTAAAAGATCCTTATTCCTCTTTCCTGATTGCTTTCTGTTTGCTTGCGTTTTCTTTTTTCTGTTGTATATTTTTTCTTTTGTTCTTTTTCAATCTTTTTCTTTCCAGTATGTGAACCATTGCGTTGAATTTATTGCATTCGGTAATCTAGCTTTTGTCCTTCTTTTACTTTTAGGTGGAGATTCAGTTGGCCACGATATTACATTTGCAAAAGCTGGGCTAATATTACAGCTTACCGTTTTACCGATTGCATTGGATTGTTCAGCTTCTCCAATATCTTCTTCCTGGGGATTATTCTCGGTATATCGAGCTGTTATGAGTTGGAGTGGGTGTGTTGTGTTCAGCATGCAATTATTGGTAAATGGTAACTGATGGAAAACTTCGATTGTTTCATATACTCTAACATCTTGAACGTTTCCTATTTCTTCTGTATTTCCAGAATTACATATCGCCGAATTTTCTACATTATCGTATTGATTATTGGTCTGCGATTCATTTCCAGCATTACTACTATTTACAGTTGTGATTAATGTATTTACTTTAGATTTTATTTTACGCCAAACTAAATAATAGTTCTGAAGCAGACTTATCAGCTTGCCAATGGTCATCTTCTTTAACGTTACGGAATTCTTGTACTCTACCTGCAAACATCAGAGATTCAAAGAGCAGTAAGTGTTCTGGAACAATTTCAGCGGGTTTATTTTGCAATTGTTGCCTTGAGCTATCAGACATGCATTTAGTATAATCTATAGCGTCTGTGCCAAACGGATAAATGCCGCATTTTTTAAACCCATTACACATTGTCGTTGGAGTAACCGCCTTAAATGCATGTCCTAATAAAGGAGCAAATTGTGCTCTTGTTACAACACTTCAACCTATTTTTAGTTTCCAGTTGCCGACTATTGTTTTCCATGAGATCTTTAAAGGCCGAAACACAGACACGTCTGCAATTTCATAATGTATATGAGATTTATGGCCATCAATTAAAAAAAGAAATGGAAATTTAACATTAATTTGTTTGAGTGCAGGTATTAATGTGTTCGCGATGTAGCCATAAAATACTCGAGATGTCATCCATCCCTTCTTAGATCGATCGATACACCAATTCATATTTTTGGCGATTTCGGAAGGTATTCTTACATAAGGAAAAATAATCAAAGGAGATATAACTTTTCCAGAGGCTGTAAAGGTTCCCAAAACGATTACATTTTCTTTTTCTTCATCTCTAATGTTGTAGAGATTTTTATATCCCCTGGGACCTAAAACTAAGCCACTCGCAGGACTGCGTTGAAAACCAGATTCATCAGCGTTTATAATTCGATCTGGGTCGTCCAAAATATCTGCAGCATTTTCAAGAATTAAATATTGTCTTAATTCCGAATGCCACTTTCGTATAGCCGATTCTGTTATTTGAGATCAAGCCGCATTAATTTATTCCGCATGGCGTTGACTGATCTCCTTGTGCCTTTTCATAAACGACATGAACCACTTCCTTCCTGGAGTACCATCCTTGAGAGGTATAAGACGACCATCCGTTCTTATTATTGTTGACACTGTGTCGATTATATCCTCTTTCCTTACTGGAAAGCCCTTTTTCTGCCATTGCTATTGTTCAAGCATAAAAAAAAAAAAACAGAAATAATCATAATTTAATATAAGACATCATAATTCACGAGCAGTTGGTCGGTCAGTCACCTTACACATAATTACCGTAAATTCACTTTTGTGTTTTTGCTTACGAAGCAATTGCACTTGTTGTTGAATTTAATATTTTTTGTAGTACGGTGACCCGACTGTTGTTGCTTGTTGCAATATTGAATGAAAGTAAAAAATTATGTGTAAGTCAGCAGTTATTGCTGACAATGAATATTGATTATTTGTTTCCGTTTTACTTTTATTAATTTTGTTATATATATATATATAGGGAACATTTGTGGAATAAATTAGTCAGTTTTTATTATAATCTAATCGGCTGTAGTTGTCTTCTGCTCAAATCCTCTATCCAATCCTATCCCAGTAGTGGAATCAGTGAAACCTCATTTCAGTACGAGTGATTTTTTACATACTTGACTTAGCGTTTTCTAAGTTCAAGTAATCCTAAATACAGAATTAGTGTTTCCTAATTTTCTGAACATTTTTTGGTGACCCCGTTAAAGAAAGAGCACTATTCAAAAGAAGACTGTGTTTACCTTGTGCAGTGAATAGAAAAACGAAAATTTGTTTCAAGTTAAGAGTTAATCATGGAAGCCTTAGCGGTCAATCAAACACAACTTGGGAAAGACATTGAAAAATTAGCAAACGAGTACCGAAGCGAATCTCCGGACAAGAAGAGTCTTCAATACCTTCAAGCTAAACTTCAAGCATTAGAAGATTTGTGGACCAAATTTGAAGCAAACGATGATCAAATTAGAGATCAATACGATGAATCAACTGTCGGTCACCCATATTTTGCTAATGATTACTATCAAATAGTAAAAAACCGAATTAACAACAGTAATTAATCATGCAAGTTCAAGCACATCCAAAGGTGCATCAACAAAATCCGTGCAAGGAGAAAAACACACTTCAAAGCTAAAAACCCATGAGAATTTGCCAAAATCACGGGCAAATAGCAATACTGACTGTACGGACATAGGAAATGGCGACGTTATTATTCGTCTGCTACGAAGACAAAAGAGCGTAATGATTACGCTCACAAATATTATTGCTGCAATTAAAATCAGTAAAGATCAAACCAAACAATATTACGACTTAAAAAGAAGCACAATAACAAATTATTGGGAACAAATAGAAGACAACAATAAAAGCATCTGGGAAAATACAGATGATATTACGAGTTGCGGATATAATATGAATGAATATTTTCAACTTCAGGAGAAGGTGCATGAGATATTAATCAAAATCAATGAAGATATAGAAGATAACGTAAATACAAGCTCGACCGTGCCTACTAATCAATCGAGCTTACAACTTCCGAAAGTAACCCTACCCAAGTTCGATGGGGATTACTTAAAGTGGCAGCAATTTTTTGATCTGTTTTCACAATTGGTTCATAATCAACCAATAGGGAACTCACAGAAAATGTCGTACCTCAAGATGAACCTTTCAGGTGAAGCTGAAAAATTAATCAGACATCTTCCATTGACAGAAGACAGCTATGAAATTGCATGGGATATGCTACAGAATAGATATCAAAACAAAAGATTGTTGGTAACAGCGCTCTTAGAGAAATTAATGGCACAACCTCAGATTACGACAGAATCTGCGTCAGCGTTAAAAAATCTGCATGATACTACAAAAGAATGTCTGCTTACTCTACAAAACATGGGACTCTCAGTAAAGGAGAATTGGGACCCGATCATCATTCACATGCTACTGAAAAAATTGGATAAAAACACGCATGCATTATTCGAACAATCATTGTCATCGCCACGAGATTTACAGTCAGTAGAAAAATTGCTGAGCTTTCTAGAAAAGCGGTTCCAAGCACTAGAAACCTTGGGCCAAAAATCATTGATTTCAAAATATCCACAGAAATCAAGCAAGCCTTCTGTCTTCATTACCAACCAAACTAACAAGACAAATCAAATTGAATGTGTTATATGCAAGAAGAATCATCCAATATACTTCTGCGAAATGTTCTTGAGAATGCAAGCATTCGAGCGTCAAGAAAAGGCTAAAGAACTAAATCTTTGCCTAAATTGCCTTAAGAGTGGTCACAATTTCAGTCAGTGCAGGTCAAGAGGTTGCCAAAAATGCAACAAAAGGCATAACACGTTGCTCCATTATCAAACAAATCAGCACGCTAGCACTCAGATTATGAAGCCATCCGGTAGTCAGGCAACGACAGCAACCAATTTAGCGGCTCAAACTCGGGACGCTTACGCTGGATACGTATTCCTGGGAACAGCTCTTGCAGACGTCATCGACAAGGATGGAAAATCAATACAATGCAGATTGTTATTAGATTCCGGATCGCAATTGAATTTTATTTCGGAGAAATTTCGAAAAAAATTAAGATTATCAGACGACAAGGTGAATTTAAATATATCGGGTATTGGTGATTCAAGAGTTAAAATAAACAATAGACTTAACATTACGTTAAAGTCCAAAGTCAGTGATTATGCAACTCAACTGGAAGTTTTTGTGATCAAGGAGATTTCAACGAACCAGCCGCAGCAACACATAAATATTGATAGTTGGGATATTCCAAGCAACATGTCTTTAGCAGACCCACAATTTAATTTACCGCAAAAGATTGACATACTTTTGGGGGCGGAAATGTATGGGGAAATAATGAGAAATGGTCAATTCAGAATAAATGAGAACCTGCCAACGCTACAAAACACCACATTAGGTTGGATAGTTCTAGGCAAGTTATCAAGTGTTGATTATATAACACCATTTTGTGGAATCACAAATGCTGATCTAGAGACACAACTGCAACGGTTTTGGGAATTAGAACAGTGCCCGAACAAACCAATGATGTCATCATCTGACAAAAAATGTGAGGAATATTTTGAATCAACAGTGAGTCGAAGTGCTGAAGGACGATTCATTGTAAATCTGCCAATTCTGACCGATCCAAAATTGCTAGGTGAATCAAAGCAATTAGCCTTCAAACGATTAATAAGCATCGAACGAAAACTGGCACAGGAACCACAATTAAGGAAACAATATAATGAATTCTTAGACGAATACATCAGGTTGGGACACATGCGAGAATTAGACCCGCAAAGGCTGACAAGGCCTTACTACTTCCTTCCGCACCACTGTGTCTTGAAACCAACAAGTAGTACGACAAAACTAAGAGTAGTTTTCGATGGCTCTGCGAAAACTACAACCAGCTTATCACTCAATGACTTATTGTTAAATGGACCCAAAATTCAAGAAGATATCAGTACAATCATTATGAGGTTCCGTATCAAAAGATATGTCTTCACTGCTGACATTGCCAAAATGTACAGACAAATTTTGGTAGCTGAGGAGGATAGAAATTTGCAATTAATCATGTGGAGAAAACAACCAACAGATAAAGTTAAATATTATCAACTATGTACAGTCACGTATGGTACAAAATCTGCACCATATTTGGCAGTAAAGTGCATACAAAAATTGGCCGACGAAGAAGCAGGAAATTATCCGTTGGGAGCAGCTGCTGTGAAGAATTTTTATGTTGACGACGTATTGACAGGAAGTGATGACTTAGATGAAGCATTAGACACTCAGAGACAATTAAAGCAACTATTAAGCTCTGGTGGTTTTCAGTTGAGGAAGTGGTGTGCAAACCACCCTAAATTGGTCCAAAATATACCAAGAGAAGATTTAGAGATCAAATTAAACTTTTCTGAAATGGAAGGTGAACACATAAAAACGTTAGGCCTAGTATGGCATCCTATCATGGACTGGTTTACAATCACGACATATCTTAAAAATTATAAGAATTTCACAAAGCGTACAATTTTGGCCGACATGTCACAAATCTTCGACCCTTTGGGGTTAGTAAATCCAGTAGTGGTCATGAGTAAGATATTTATTCAAAAATTATGGAAATTAAAACTAGACTGGGACGCTGAAATACCCAGTGAACTTCAATCATCATGGCTGCAATTTCGTACAGAATTACAGAAACTCAATGATATTCAAATTCCAAGATACATGTTTAGCAATGAACCCACAATCAACATCGAGCTCCATGCCTTTTCAGATGCCAGCGAAAGGGCATACGGAACTGCATTATATATCAGATCCAAGGATAAAACAGGCAAAGTGACAGTGAAGTTACTGTGCGCAAAATCCAAGGTAGCTCCAGTCAAGCCGATCACAATTCCAAGATTAGAATTGTGTGCCGCAAAGCTCGCTGCTCACTTAGTACATCATGTAAAAAGCATCATCAACATAAAATTCGATGAAATACATTTTTGGACGGACTCGCAGATAGTTTTGTCATGGATCAAGGGAGATCCATCATTACTCAAAACTTTTGTAGCGAATAGAGTAGTCGCCATTCAAGAACTAACAGAAGGTACAAGTTGGAGATATGTAAAAACAAAGGACAACCCTGCTGATATCGTGTCCAGGGGATTGACTCCAGGGCAATTAGTGAATGCAAAGCTTTGGTTCGAGGGTCCAGCATTCTTGAGTACATCAAAGATGCAGTGGCCTCAGCAAACAGCTACAACCATCAGGTTGCAAGAAGAAGAAAAAACAGTAAGACTAACTGTAACCGCACTAGATCAAGGCAAACAGCACCCAGTTTATGTTATAGATCATGGCAACTCTTTTCGAAAACTGCAACGAGTCATGGCATATATCCTTAGAGGTGTAGAAATGTTCAAACAAGGAAAACGTAGGCGACAACTCACATCGTTTCTAACCGTAAGAGAACTCGAAGATGCCTTAATTGTCATCTGTAAGGAAATGCAAAACTGCAGTTTCCAAGAAGAACTTCGTAGCTTACATAAAAATAATGAAGTACATAGAAACAGCAAATTAAAAAATGCAGCTCCATTTATTGACATACAAGGAGTCATAAGAGTAGGGGGAAGATTAGATAATGCAGACATTGAATATGATACGAAACATCCAATAGTACTTCCAGCTGACCATTTCATTACGAAGTTACTGATGAATCATTTACATTCGTTACATTTGCATGCTGGACCGCAAGCACTGCAGGCTATTGCAAGGCAAAGGTTCTGGATTTTACAATGTAGAAATCTAGCACGATCCATTGTCAACAATTGCGTCCGATGCACAAGAATCCGACCGAAATTATGCCATCAACAAATGGGAAATCTTCCTAAAGACAGAGTTCAAAAGGCACGTCCATTTATTAACTGTGGTGTGGACTTCTGCGGCCCAGTATACACACACTACAAGATTCGAGGTAAAAGACCTCAAAAAACTTATATTGCTGTTTTCTGCTGTTTCGCCACGAAGGCAATCCATTTGGAGGTCGTGTCCGACTTATCAACAGAAGGTTTCTTAGGGGCATTAAGAAGATTCACAGCCCGACGAGGAAGATGCGAACACATTTACTGCGACAATGGCCGGAATTTCGTAGGCGCTAACAATAAATTAAAGGAAATTAGTGATATGTTATCCACTACCAAGTCAAGAACAAAGATTGTCGATAGATGCCTAGACCAAAAGATCCAATTTCATTTTATTCCCCCCCGATCACCTCATTTCGGAGGGCTTTGGGAGGCGGCTGTGAAATCAACAAAACATTTTTTGCAACGAACAGTCGCATCTGCATCTCTTACATATGAAGAACTATGTACGGTAACATGGGAAATAGAAGCCATCCTTAACTCGAGACCTCTTACACCTCTATCATCAGATCCGAATGATTTAGTAGCTTTAACGCCTGCGCATTTCATCATAGGAGAACCAATGACATCTACTGTAGATTCAGTAATCGAACAACAGAAAATGTCATTATTGGCCAGATGGGAACTAGTATCTCATATACGGAATGAGTTTTGGCGACGTTGGTCGATCGAATATTTGACGGAACTCCAGAAAAGAACTAAATGGATGGATCATCAGCCAAACATTCAGCCAGGGACATTGGTAATCATGAAGGACGAAAAGCTTCCTCCCTTAAAATGGTCATTAGGCAGAATCATGGAAATAATTCAGGGTGCAGATGGAAGGATACGTGTAGCTGACGTAAGAACTGCCACAGGAATATTTCGTAGAGCCATACATCAACTAGCACCTCTACCAGTTGAGTTAAATGATAACACAGATACATCAAATCAATTAGAAATGATAGAAGTTGATGAAGGACAAAATAGTTACTCGAATGAAGAGGAGGTAGATGGAGAGGAAGTGTCTAGAAATACAAGGAAAAGAAAGCAATCGCAGAAACCAATTAATGCTTTAAAGGTCATCCTATTAACAATGTTACTTTTACCACTTTCTGCGAAGGCAGTTTGGTCAGAAACTCAAGTAGAGGTACACAAACTTGACGGCAACGCCGGGATATACTTTGAAAACATAGGAGCTTCAAGATTAACGGCTAGCAACTGGAATATGTTAGTATACTATGATCTGAGGGGCTATTGGGCATCTATTAACATTATTCATGACGCACTAAAACATTTAGAACGTCTCTCTCGTACCATCACCCACAATGATTACTACATAGAAATAGTATCTCAATATTATCATCAACTTGAAGAATTAAACAATAATAATGTATTACTGAAGGACCAGAGTAACAATTCGACAAAACCAAGGGCCAAGAGATCACCATTGGATCTAGTTGGTACAATAGCAAACAAATTATTTGGAGTTTTAGACAATGAATATGCATCGAGAATGACTGAAACTATTAACAGAATAAAAAATAATGAAGACCACTTGCATGAACTAATAAAAAATCAAACATCAGTACTTGAAACCACTGTCAATGTGATCAAAAAGTCTGAAGAAGACAGATATAAGCAGACAAAAAGGATAGAAGAAGCACTGGACCTTGCATATGAGAAAATGCGCAATATGAGTTCAGAACAAAAGCAGCAGAGAAGTATCCAGACCTTCAACACTCTTTCAGTTTTAGTCGCCTCACTTGTTAACGAATGCAAGTTCATGCAAGAAGCTATTCTTGATGTAGTTACAGATACACATCATGGACGATCAAGCCCCTTAGTCATATCTCCTGAGCAACTTCGAATGCAATTATCAATTATCAAGGACAATTTGCCATCAGGAATCTAGCTACCTACCTTCAATGGCCAAATTAGTGTGTCGTTAGTATATAAACTAATGAAAATTCAATGCCAACTTCAGAACGAGTATATTATTTTTGAACTCATTGTACCATTAGTGCGGTCCACAACCTTTGAGTTATACCGACTAATTTCATTGCCAACATTAGTGAACGACACATTTGTATCTGTAGCGCCGGCAACAGAGTTCCTGATGACGAACCTGTTCAGAGATCGGTTTTATTTGATGAACAAATTTGAGTTAATGCAATGTTTTGACATTGGAAAAAACTATCACTTATGTGAACAACGGCGTCCACTTCATATTAAGACAACGACATCAAATATCTGCGAGGTAGAACTATTCACACGTAGAACACTACCTAGAACATACGCATTAAGGATTACAAAACCAACAAATATATGGATTAAACTAGCTGCACCAAATCAATGGTTATTTTGCCTAGATAAGCAATACAATCCCACGTTCATCTGTGGCAATGGTATCATTCATAAAGCTCTAGATGGAACTGGAATATTATCCATGCAACACGGATGTGCAATGAAAGATGATGAGTTGCTAATCGAAACATCTAATGATCTCCAAACTCGGACAGATAAGAAGTCATTTCAACCGAATTTTAATATTACTCCAGATGATCTTGACAATTTTGAGGGAGATTCAACACCAGTATTCTACCGGTCAAGGTTAACAACACATGGAGAGGAGTTTGATAACGTAATCAAGGAAATCAAGAACATCAAAGCACATCAAACTAAACTACAAGATCTCCAACCACATGATGTACATCAATTTACCATAGGATACGTAACCGTAGGAATCATCAGTGTTATTATCATCTATCTAAGCCTAACGCACTGTAAGAACAACCGGACCATGATGCTTAAGAGTAAACCAATCCCACTACCCAGAAGGAACCCAGAAGCTCTTTGAAGTTGGAGACTTCAAGGGGGCCCAGGATGTTCAAGCATAAAAACAAAAAACAGAAATAATCATAATTTAATATAAGACATCATAATTCACGAGCAGTTGGTCGGTCAGTCACCTTACACATAATTACCGTAAATTCACTTTTGTGTTTTTGCTTACGAAGCAATTGCACTTGTTGTTGAATTTAATATTTTTTGTAGTACGGTGACCCGACTGTTGTTGCTTGTTGTAATATTGAATGAAAGTAAAAAATTATGTGTAAGTCAGCAGTTATTGCTGACAATGAATATTGATTATTTGTTTCCGTTTTACTTTTATTAATTTTGTTATATATATATATAGGGAACATTTGTGGAATAAATTAGTCAGTTTTTATTATAATCTAATCGGCTGTAGTTGTCTTCTGCTCAAATCCTCTATCCAATCCTATCCCAGTACTGGAATCAGTGAAACCTCATTTCAGTACGAGTGATTTTTTACATACTTGACTTAGCGTTTTCTAAGTTCAAGTAATCCTAAATACAGAATTAGTGTTTCCTAATTTTCTGAACAGCTATAAACCATTTACTAATTAGATTTTCTTCCTGGCTGGTTAGAATTGGAGATGAACCCATTTTACGTTCAATGGGATGACATAACTTTATTTTATTGATAAATGTTGAATGGGAAATCTCGTATTTTCTTCCAGTTTTTCTAAACTGAGCGCCATTGTGAATTTCTTCAATAGCTTTCAATACGTTTTCTTTACTATATTTAAAAAAGGTTCTTCATTTCATAGATTTCATAGACATTTTAACTGAAAATAAAATTAACGTGTAAATTAATGAATATCCATCAATTAGGTCTGTGGCGATAATAATAACACATACCCCAATAAGTCTCGGGTCTGACACATAGGTATATGGCAGCACTGTTGACAGACCCATATGTTTTCCGTACACGGTACAAAGAATACAAGGTATTCTAGCAAGGTTATGTCATCCGAATTTTGGGACGTGCATGGTATTTTGTTCATCGACTATCTTGAGAAAGAAAAATATATCAATAGCGAATATTACATAGCAGTATTGGGTCGATTGAGTGTTGAAATCAAGAAAAAACTACCTCATATATAAAATAAAAGAAATGCTGCTTCACCAACACAATTCCTGGTGTCACTAATCTGATTAAAACGATGGTTAAATTGAATGAATTAAAATTCGAATTGCTCCCCCACCCACCGTACTCAACAGATCTGGCCCAGACATCAAAAAGATGATCCAGGGAAAGAGATTTGGTTCAAATAAAGAAGTGATTGCCGAAACTGAGGCCTATTTTAACAGCAAAGATAAATCGTTCTACAAAAAGGCATCGAAAAGTTAGAGCAGCGTTTGAATGAATGTATCGCTATTGAAGGAAAGTATGTTGATGAATAAAGTCAAATTTTTTTTATATTTAAACAAAAACTAAAAACATGCTTTTATAAAAACTCTAAGAAGAACAAAAAATAGTTTTTCCGGGGGTTGTGAAGAAATTGGTAAGCAATCATCTTGGCGCGTCCGCCATGTTGGATTTGGAATGACGTATTCTACTCGTCAACACCTTTCATTTGATACCCATATCGTGGGGTTATGAAGAAAAAGTTAATCCGCCCTCTTTACAGTGTCCGCCTTATTGGATTTTGAAGCATATTTGTTATTGAAATTTCAATTGTGCCCTGGCTTGAGTTGGTATATACCTAATCCAAATTTCAGAGTGATATCTTGATAAGAAGTGGTTCAAAATTTGATTAAAAGATTTGAAAAATCGATAGATTGACGCCCCGACAGATAAGTGGAATAAATGAAATGCGTCTTAAAAAACTTGTTTTTCTTACTTAGACCGGACACTTATTGAGTGATGTGTTACAAGTAGAATTAAAACCGTTGACACTAATACAGCAGTTCAACCAACTGGTCAATTACTAGATACTGTTTATAAATAAAGTGCCTATAGTTGACCACTTTAAAATATCTACTTAGCACTTACTTTAGTTTATTTGAAACCTTAGAACTGTTAGTTCAGCACTTCTTGAACTCAAAAAGCTAGATATCACAAGCTACACGTAAAGCAATCCAATAGAATCAAAAGTTTCCCGAAAGTAATCGGTGTTTACGTTCTAATTTCAGCACAATCAAAATAAGACTGAAATGTGCTCTGTTCAGCAAAAACGTGTGTAATCTCGATGACATGAAATTGTTCGTCTAACGGTAGAATCAGTTCATTGACGATATGACTACGTATTAGTTGCTACAGTGGAGGCAACGATTAGTTGCCCCAATAGTTTAATATTTTAACTTTGTTAGAAAATGGTCAACTACTGGTGTATGGTCAACTATACTGTTGCATTCACCCTATATAGCATGGGTGGCCAAACTTTTGAAGTGCGGGGTCTACATTATCGTTCAGAATATCGTAGCGGTCCACCGTCAGCAACGGTTTTAAATAAATCGCAAAAAGTTTTCCTAAAAAAATCTGTAGATGCTTCCCAATAGTCCAAATTTGAAAAATACTTAGATATGTCGGACCAACTATAATTTCTTCCTCTGTCAATTTTAATGGCTTCGTTAAAAGGGAACACTATGAAACTGATGACTTCTAGCCGAGCTCCAAAAACTTCTTTCGAACTTCTCGTGCAAATTCTCCAACTGCTCGGCGAAAGTTTAGAATTCCCGAGGCAGTGAAATGCCGGCGATTTACAAAAGAATTTCCTTTTTATTTTTACGATACCAATGTCGCTATTTTTAATTTTGTGCCTGGCTTCGTAAAAACCGATTGCTGTGTGCAGATAAGCCAGTTTTTAACTCATGTTTTTCTATTTTTTAGATTTTACTTCCAACCGGAAAGTTAGTGACGTATTTTGTGTGTGTAGTTATAAAATGCTTTTGTTTTGTTTTTTTTGTAGTACTACACCTCCTGAACAAGCACATTTATCCTTGAATATAAAAGTAAATAACTCCTCTGATAATGGTTACCTTTTTCCGCACTCGACAACCTTGCCCGCTCATTTTAGTCCATATTATTATCATCACGTAACAAAACCATCGTCAGAGCTAAGTACTCGCACTAGCTGAGTACACTAACTGAGAACACAAAGGCGCATTTTTTATTAATACAGGAGATAAAGAGAGAGAGATATCGAGAGAAAGAAAGAGCGTGCGATGGGTAAGTGAGGCGAAGACTTGGCACCATGTTGGCGAAGGGTGGGTTATCCGTTACTCACGCCACGTGAGGCGGCGCAATTATCTGAAAATGGCAATTTATTGTAACATGTGTTCAATTGATTTTACTCTCGCGGGCTACCAAAAACGTCTACGCGATCGACCGGTAGACCGCGGTCGACGTCTTGGCCACCCCTGCTATATAGTAAGTGTGTCCTTTGGGGAAGGAAGGAACCAGGCTTTAAATTACTAGAAGACTATTTTCCTGTATGGAGAGTAGCTTAGGCTCTATGGCATAAATAAAGTCAATGTTTGATACTTTTCCATAAGTATCAATATAGAACATTTTAGAGAACGGACTCCCAACGCACACAAATAGATTTCAGTTTCAAGGCTTGGGAAGTATTCTCGAGGGTTTTGGCAAACTTCAACTAACTACTAAAGAATGAAAATTATGCTGCACTTTCAGATGTATATGAATCATAATTTCACAGCAAAAAACAGATAGGTTATAAATAAGCCGAAACTCAGAGAAGGGATCCGCTTCGGCGCAGATTCCTTTGGATATGGCAAGAGAACACTTCGGAAAAGATTGAAACGTACGGTGCGTTTTCAGATGCATATGAGTCATCTTTTCACAACAAAAAACGAATAAGCCTAAACTCAGGGAAGAGATCTGCTTTCGCAAAGAATTCTTTGACTATGGTAAAAGAGCGCTTCGGAAAAGATATTTTCTTGCTATGTTGTGGAAACACTTCCCCTGACAAGTGCTTAACATATTTCCCGCTGGGAATTTAATAATAAGATATTCTGTATGTTGTAGAAACTTCCTCACATATTTTATATTTTTAAAAATTTAATAGTGAGATATCCTGTAGGTTGTAGAAACTCTCTGACATAGGGAGGGGCATGGGCGTAGCCAGGGTTTTGTTGTGGGGTGGGCCTAGTAGGGGCCAGTTTGACACAAAAATTGAGAAGAAATATTCTTCAATCTTCTAAGACGTTAATCAAGTTTCCTTATATCAAGCAAACTACTTTATTGATTACCGTTGTTTTTTAGATCGAATGCAAAATACATATGATTAGTTTTTTCAAATCTACTAGCATTATGATTTCTACTGGAGTGAGAATACGTTCATAGAAAGAAGAAAACTCCTTTTAACGACAATAAAACCGTACATCTAATAGAAATTTAATTAATATGCGTAGAAATACGGAAAAATTCTTATTATAAGGAAATTATCGCTTATACAACGAAACTGACTTGCTAGAACAAAGAACATTTTACATGCAGTGTACAGTGTAGTGCGTTGTCGCATTATTCTAAAGCCTTGATTTTCAAGAGAATGCGGCGCAATTGCAATTGCGGCTCCGCATTCTGTTGGAAACTAAGGCTTTATGTTGAGTTGACAATAATTCTGATAGATTTATTATCAGTCTGTCGAAATGGAGAAAGTAAAATCATTTTAAGGTGAGTTTACACTTAGATTCAAGTATCTGGATTTTAGCGGCACTTGTATAGCCACGTTTTCGACTTGTATATACTATTAGTCACAAATGCATCCGCCCATATAATCTTCCCGACAAACTGCATGTAATTTATTAGATTGTTCATTTGCTAAGAATTTAAAAAATATACATTTATAAACCCAACATGTATACTATGTCTTCTCAAATTCAAAAACAATATATAATACATAAATTGCAGAGAAAAACTAATAATGATGAATCAACTCACAAAACAAATACACAAAAGTATCCGCCCATGGATTGATCATGTACGAAATAGAGTAAATTTCCAAAAAAAATTAGATAAATATGTGCATGCAGAGTATCGTCCCAGCATAAGGATTAGTTTATCGTATTTTTAGTTTAAGTAAGTTTTCTTTTAAATATTTCAGTTTCCAAAATGCCAAAAAAGCGTGAAAGAGTTTACCAGAGAGAAAATTGGTTATTTCTTTTTCTGAAAAAGGGTATTCGCAACGAAAAATTTCAAAGGAGATTGGAATAGCGCGAAGTACAGTAAAAGACATTATTAATAAGTATACAAGTGACGGTATATTAATAAATAAACCGCGTATGGGGCGACCAAGGATACTAAATGAAAGAGAAGAAAGAAAAATGTTGAAGCGAAGCGAGCGAAAGTGAATCCTCATACTAGTGCTAAAGGGATATTCGCAGAAGTTCTCGAAAGTACTGGCAAAAATATAAGTGTTGAAACAGTGAGTCGAACGATAAGGAAAAGCGGATACCGTAGATGGATTGCAAGAAAAAAAACCGTGGATAAATAAAAAAAAATAGGAAAAAGAGAATCAAATTCCTTAAAAAAATTGTTCATGAGGCTCAAAGCTTTTGGGATGCTGTCATTTTTAGCGATGAGTGTAAATTTGAAATATTCGACTCATCTCGGAAACAATTTGTCTGGAGGAAGCCAGGAACTGAGTTCAACAAAGAAAACCTGCAACCAACCGTTAAACATGGAGGTGATATGCTATTATGGTATGGGGTTGTATGTCGACGATGGAATGATGGATCAATATGGTTTTATCAATATTATAAGCATAATTTAAAATCCACTGCAGAAAAGTTAGGATTAGGAAATAATTTTGTCTTCTAACAATAATAATAATATAATGTACGTAAACAGCTGGGAACACCTCCTCAGTCGCTGGACATGAATCCCATAGAACATTTATGAGCAGAATTAAAAAGGTCCTTAACTCAACATAACATTTCCAGCAAATTAACAGCATCAGCAAGAAGAGTGGAACAAAATAAGTCCCGACTTAACAAAAAGACTTCTGCAATCAATGCCTAACAGACTGAAAAGTGTATTAAAATGTAACGGTTATCCAACCAAATATTAAAATTTAATTTATACTGTTATACAACTCCGGATATTTTTGTGTACCTTATTTTATGTATATAACGGAAATGCACATTTTTTTAAATTTTTGAATCGCTCTTTTTTTTTATACCATATTAAACAGTACAAATAAATGTAATAAATATGATTTCTTAAAAGCTTTTCTACGCTGCAAATGTACTATTCTGCCTAAAATTTCTGGGGGGGGGGGACACCGGTGCCGTTTCGGGTTCGCTGGGGTGGGCTGTGCCCACCCGTGCCCGCATGGGGAGGGGGATGTAAAGAAATACAACCCCACTCTAGTTGCATCGTTGTAATTCTGTTATTTGAATTTTGGCAGTTCCCACGTCACATGCGTTTTAGATTATCCGCTCAGTATGCATAGCTTCATGGAATATGCGTGAAAAGTGCTGTGTAGATATAGTAAAAACAGTTAGGGATTTTTTTTCATATGCTAGCGCCAATTTAGTTGGAAGAACGGCAGATCTTCAAGTGATAAAAGAATTCAAAGTTAAGTACTGTAAGTTCACAAAACCAAATTATCTATGTATATGGTATGCATTATGAAACTTCCGGAAAACGGGCTCGATTGATTTTAACGAAAGCTTACATAGGCTAGGCAGACCTTGTAACGTTGACCATGTATAGAATGATGCAAGTACCTTCCATCTAGCGGCCGGAAATAGAATTTAAATTTGTTTAAAACAATACATTATTTTATTTTTCCCAATATTAGTACAGGGTAAGATAACTTTTTTTCTTTCTACGAATGAAGTTTAAAGCGCTCTACATTTTCTTACTAAGAGGATACAATTCTTGTTTTTAAAATATTTTATCTTTATCTAGTCTTTTATTAGTTATTATCTAAACTATATATAACTAACATAACTAAAAAAGTTTAACACTTATTTCCTAACCAAAAACAAGAAATTGTGAAATAATGGTTAAAGATTAATAGAAAGTTTACAAACATTAAGGAAACTTATATAATTATATAAAAACGTGTAAGAAGAAAGTTGAATGTGATGAAGGGATCTAGATGGATTACGTTGAAAAAAATTCGAAAAATATTACAATCTCAGTACTAACCTATCACTTTCGGCTCCGTGTCTGTCTCAATAGAATTCGTTGATCTGCGAGATGCTCGACGAGTTTGCAAAAAACTTAAACAGGATGGAAACAAACAGTTAATATTTCCATTTTTGATAAGAATAATAGCAGTGCTATAAAGTAATTTTTTTAATGGTAGGAAGGCCAAAACCTGCGAACTGCGAAGAATTTACATTTCTAATTCTAAGTGCTAAAACATAATGTTAACCACATAACAAATAATGCCGTAAAAAATATAGACAATGGTCCGTGAAAATACAATTTGAAAGGAATGAGCGTGACAAGAACTGTCAATCCGTAATTAATTTATTCCGTCAATTGTTTTCTGAATTAAAAATACGAAAAATTACAACGAATAAAGTAAAAAAGATAAAAAAAAATTAAACTCGATATACTTTTGACGAGACATAGTGTAGGTTGTAGGTCTGGTGGCAATAAAAGTAGTGGCATACTAAAAATTTCTCATATACCCTCAAAAATCTCATTTTAGACCAAAAAAACAGTTACTCGGTAGGTCCATGTATATAATAATTTATAACTCCGCCATTTTTTTCGATGTAAAATTTTTTCTAGTATATGAAAAAAGAGAGGTAGTCCTTTCTAACCATATATTTCCTGTTTAGTTGCAATGAAAAGTCATCGAAGTTACAGTCGAAAACATTTCGAAGTTGAAGATTTACTGGGTTTTAACCGCGAAAGCTATGAAAACGTGAAAAGAAATGACAACACTCAAACAACAAAAACTACAACAAAAACCAGCAACAACAACTAGAACAACAAATTTGAAAGCCATGTCAGAAACATCAATTTAGAATTAAGTTTCATGACGCATGCCCAACCGTATGACACAGTAGTTTTAATGATAATTTTGTTTGGAATGTACCCTTGTTACTTTTGTGAGTGGGATAGTCGTGCGCAAATTAGTTATGAACGAACTGACTGAGTGGCCACCACTTCTATCGTTTCAAATTGGAAAGTAAAATGTTTTCAACATTCCATTGGTGCGACTTGAAAATATCATCCTACCGCCACTGCATTTAAAGATCGACTACATGAGGCAGTTTGTGAAAATTTAATCATTGACCCCGAAGCATTTCGTCAACTCAGAACAAAGTTTCCTGGATTTAGTGAATAAGCAATAAGGACTTAAATATTTTAATTAGCTTCGGCTAATTTTCAGGAATATTCGTTGAGTCACAATTTCAGAAAATTATGAACGATTATGCGATTTTGTAACCAAACTGAGTACTGTAGAAAGACGAGCCTAGAATAGTTTTGTTTCATTGTGCAATAATTTCCTTGGCAACAAACAACAAGAAAGAAAGACTACGTAAACGTTGTACACGAATTTTAGAGTATTTACGGTGAAATGGGCTACAACAAGTCCATCAACATTCACTTCTTGCACTCACTCTCAAATATATCTCAGCACTATCCCGCTCACAAAAGTAATAAGGATACTTCGTATTATCGCCTTACATTCCAAATAAAACTGACAACGGCTTTTGTATTTGTTGTTGTTGGTTTTTGTTGCAGTTTTTGTTGTTTTAATGTTGTCATTTGTTGAATTTTTTCACGTTTTCAAAGTTTTCGCGGTTAAAACCAAGTACTTCTGCAACTTTTTCTGTAGTTCAATATTACACGGAAATATCACTGCTTAATGAGCAAAAATTCGATAACTCTGTCAAATTTTAACCGATTTTAGCTACCAAATGCTCATTAGACGCGAAATCAAACTCGCTATTAATGATATGAACAGAAAAAAAATATTGTAGAGCAAAATAAGCCATAAAATTGTTGTCAAAGTTGAAAAAGTGGTAAATTTCGAAATATTTTCGACTGTAACTACGTAACTTTACATCGCAACGAAATAAGAAATATATGGTCAAAAGGCCTAACTCTTTTCTTCGGAATAAAAAATGGTTTAAAATGAGATTTTGAGGGTGTATGAGAAATCTCTAGTATGCCACTGCTTTTAGTTCCACTAGACCTATAACCTACAGTATGCCTCGTCAAAAGTATATTTTCGCTGTAACACAGGGTTATTAAAGGGTTTAAGATTTAAGGAAAATTCCAATGCATTTCGCGTAAAATTTGATGTAATTTAATTTTATTTTATTTTGGCGGTATAGCACCTTTTCACTCATCATGGTTATTTCCCCACGACATACTAAAAGCTTGCCACGCAATAATATTTTCTCACACTAGCCGCTTATCGCAAAATTTTATGGTCACCAGGTAAAATTCGTTGTTTATTTTTGTATGAATAAGATGCAGAAAATTAAATGAGCGTTATTGTGTTTTTAAAAATCGTGATAGTTAGGTGTTTTATTTTATCAATTTCCTTTCAGCTTCAGCAATCATCTTAGTGTACAGGTACAAGTATCTGATATACTTACATCAACAGCCAAGGTACAAGACCTTGACTGAATTACACGACACTAGATAAAGGAGCCTAACAAAGGGCTTAAAAAACATAGCCAACATAGAAGAAGATGTTGGGTCCAAGAATCGTATAAAGCTCGGTCGGAGTTAATCAGAGACAAAATATTTCTGTAAATTTAACTGGAATAAACTCTACTTTAATCAATTTTTTCTGAATTCGTTCTTCTTCAACCAACTCTTCTTGTCAATCAACCCTTCTTTAATTAACCTTTCTAAAAGCCTTGCCTCACAGAATCCATTCTCAAGCCAGTTGGAAAAAAAAACAGTAATTTGTTTCACACGTAAAATTTTTTTTGCAAATTACTAGCTAAAATTTTTGTTTCCAAGTTAGTGTTTAACGCCGATTATATATATATTTCTAGTCTTTGAAAACAGACATCCGATAAAAAATTTGTACTAATCACTTTTTCCTTGTTCTATATTCTAAAGTTGAAAATTTGTTAAATTCACAGTAATATCTCTTTAAATCTATAATCAAACCCCATTGAATCGAAGACAATAAATGTTTTTTAAGGGCTATCGAATCAAATAAAAAAGGCATTCCGCTGTTAATTTATTATCTTTGGTATGTTAGCGGAAAAAGTTACTCTGGTCAATTTTCCAGCTTTCACATTTCCTCCTATGAAACTCTGTATCAGGCTCCGAGTAGTCATCCAACAGTGAGTCGATGGTTTCATGATTTTCGAATTTTTTCCTACATTAAAATTGTTATGATTGTCACATATATTTATAGGTGATTTTCCCCATTTTTCTGTTTTTGCCATGAACTTACTTGGTGCATTTATTTTCATGTTTCGTTGCACCCGTCTGGGCTTCTGGTCATGGATGACACGTTTGGTGCCCAGAAAAAAATATCTTTACTAGGTACTGGAAATGTTTTTTTCTCCATTCCTTTTATACTTTTTGTCAGGTCAGATAAAGGTTTACGTGGAATAATTTCTACATGTAAATCGCTTGTGTTATAGGTGCATGATATTCATATCAAGCCGCTAAAAATAACATTCGCGCCGAAGTATCCCAAACAGTGATTATTATTTCCTATTATCAGAGGAGAGAAAGTCATTGAACCCAAAATATTTTCCAATAGCACTCATGTAATCGTAACTATGTAATTCTCTAAAAAAAAATTAAAATTTCATGAAAGCAGCCAATTAAGCAACGGGGTTAGTTCTAGACGACCCGAATTATTCATTTCCACTACTAACAGGTCACCGAACATTAGAGACATTAAGACGACTTCTGTTAAAGTCGATATAAATCCAAAGGGAACAAGAACGAGATTTCTATTTCGAATTGATCATTAAAGAACTGCCCCACATCAATAAATCATTGCCCAATAAAAAAACAATTTGTTCAACAAATTAGTCGACTTAAAGAGAGTAATATCATTTACAAGGAAAAAAAAATAGAAAAAACCAACAGAGATACTAAATGAAAAGCGGAAAATTTGAAATTGAAGACTCTTTGGAGGATGAATTCGGGGTTATCGGGACGTCAATCAGTGGATTGTAGCCCATTGAGAACCGATAACTACAGTTGGATCTAGGAGGAAATGACAACTATTTTTGTTGTAATCCAAGATATCTCACAGATGCTGCTGGTGCTGGTTCTTGTCTTGTCGCAATGGACCTGAACTAATTTTTTCCTCGTTTCATATTTAATCAGTTGGAGAACGCGCTCTAATGCTAAAAGTCGTTATCGTTTCAGTTTTTTGACATTTTATTTATGGTAGTTCTCGGCTTTCTAAGGCATGGAAACATGGTGATAATTTAATTATCTCTCATTTCATGTTCCGCAATGTTATTAAATTTTTTTTTCCTTATATCAATAAATGAAGAATTTTGAAAAATACCGTGAAAATTATTTAAGATTTATTTAGACTGGTTAAAAGAAAACACCGACCAACTCTGATGTCCAAACAGTTATAGTTTTTTGTAATCTACATATTATTTTTAAATTGCGTTTAGCTGATAACGGATTATAGCAGATAAACATATAATTAAATATATTGATATTGGGGCATTTTAAACTAGTATTTCTAGAAAAAGAGGATATATAATTTTTACGAACACCTTTAAATGTTATTTCCGGTTACTATAGATGCCGTTTGCGATAGCCTAGGTATCTAGGAGGGGATAATATGCCACACAGTTTTTTAGAATTTCTTTTATACCTGGAGTAATTGAAATTGGATGATAGTGTGATTTGGACTATCTATAGGTCATGTAATTCCCTACCTTGCAGTTTTCAAAATTCAACTTTGAAATTTTCCATATTTCCGCTATTAGTGAGTTGGTAGTAAAGTTTGAAACTTAGGTTGCATTTACTATTGTAGATAGTAAAGTTGTATGTAAGACATTTTTCAGAAATTGGAAAATTCCTCGGAGATAAGTTAAATACTTTTGGAAAAATTAGACTATTATTTCACCGATCATTGTAGCGACAGTGCTGTATTCAGAATGATTTATGTGGGATATTCTTCGAAAGTAAGAGTAGTTGCTATTTACGAATAAGGGACCGCTTCCCCTCCGTTTTTTCTGTATGGATAAGAGAGGAAAACCATTTCATAATTTTGCGTGGGCGTAACGGGGAGCTGGGTACAGTAAAAATATTTATTGTATACCTTATGACATATGCGATGTCTGATGAAAGTCCCTTTCGAGTTTTATCAAAGAGGATTATTTATTTTCAATTAGTTACACTCCATAGTACACATTCTCAAAAGCTTCCCAACAGTTGATCTGATAACCATACTATTTCACATTACGTTTATACAGGTTTTCTTGGAAATTTTGATATTAAATTAAAGGTATTGAAATTCCCTATCTAATTACATGTTGTATTTCTCAATCTAAAATGCATCGTGGCTGACCTTCCACTCCTGAATTTAACAGTTTTTCCTTATCTGAGTCGCATACACCCGACTGCTACATTTAAGTTATATCTGCACCGTTCTTTCTACCAGAAATTTTGGAAACACAAACAGAAGTTTGGTAATCGGACACTAATGCCTAATGGTGGAAAGAATGCAGTAAATATAACCCGAATGTAGTGTGGGTATATGTGACCCAGATGACGAAAAACTTTGAAATTCGGAAATAAAAGATCAGCGACAAAGTTTCTCGGATTGAGAAAAGTAACATGTAATTAGATAGGGAATTTCGATGTTTTGTTTTGAGAAAACTCATTGAAATAGAATGCGATAATGTGAAATACTTTTCAGGTAAATTTATGTGAATCTTTGAGGATGAGAGTAATGTGCTATGAAGATGGATTGAAAAATGATTAGCTGGACGAGGGCTCCCATTAGGAATTGCATATGTATATTATCATATCAGGGTTTGGAATAACGTGGGGGTAGCAACCACAACCCCTCCCCCCTAATACTTTTTCTCACAGTTGTAATTATATTATCAGAATAAATATACTCCCGCTAGGGGAATTCATTCAAATTACGGACTGAAAGGGTGAACTTCCCTTATTCAGCTTTTATTCATCTTTCGCTTTCATTTCATGCTTTTGTGGCAAAAAAGAGATAGTAATTGAAGGGATTTTTCATTTGGTACACCATTTCCATCCTTTCTTTCGTAAATGAAAAATGCGCAAGTGGAAATGGCTCCATATTCATTAATGCATATTCATTTTCATTTAAACGATATTCCATATAAAATACACTCTGATCAGAAGGCTGTCTACAATGGTTAGTGTAGTCGTCAACTTTGTTCGAAGAATTGTAGAAGGAATAATTTATTTGCGTACGCCAGGTGATAATATGTGAGGTTTCGTTAATTAGTATAACAATTTTACGTTCACTATCGGTTTGAGGGAGTAGCTTACAAAAGCATAACTCCACAGAATAGATGAAGGATATGAAGGAGTAGCTAATATAGCATAACTCCTATTAGTGCTGGGAGTAGCTAAACAGCATAACTTCTCAGAATAAATAACACTCGCAGAGCTTTTTGTCAAGATTATCGGTATGACTCTGCATATTTTATTGAATTTCGAAATATTACTTAAATTCAATTAAGGACGACAATAAATGGAATCTGACGAAACATTACTACTGTATGATAATAAATTTATGATATATAGCCGCAAGAAGTAAAACATATTTCCCTCCGTTCCACATCTTTCAAGAATATTGTATAAACTAACTTATTTATAACGTCACTAACGATGTCTCCATAGACACCTCAAACAATATCCTGGGCCATCAAATAACGGAGTCATATTAAAAAGATAGGACGAAAAATTCAATTACGGAATATTTTAAATAATAATTATATTTTAAATTTCGAATTTCGAGTATTTTCAAGAGCCACCAAAAAATATAGAATTATATGCCCTATAGACAGTCCAAATCTAATGACCACCAATTTCAATTATAAAAAATTCTAAAAAACTGTGTGGCATTTTATCTCCTCTACCTTGCCACTCGAAAAGTACATTGAAGTCAAGGTAAAAGGATTAATTTATAAAAAGAATTTTATAAAAAGCCCAATTAAGTACGTTTTATAGATAATTATAGTTAGTAGGTAATATTATTTTCGAACTGAATTTGCAACCAAATTTTATTTCCAGAATTGAGGAATAATATTGTCTATAATATATTAAAATTTAATAATTTTTATACCCTAGATCAGTGGTCGGAAAATGGCAGCTCGCGAGCCTCATGCGGCTCTTTAGCAACCTGACTGCGGCTCGGCAAGTCGGCCACAAATCGGTTTTGAGTAGAAATGCCGTGGATATACGCATCCGCGAACAATCCGCATATTTAACAAATTCGCATCCGTGTCCGAATTCGCCTCTATTCATGCGTACGCTGTACTGTGGTTAAAACAGATAATGGCTTTAATTATGAAATATATATTACCAATTTATTTGTATCTTTCACTTTAGAGAGTGATCTAATCCTGTACATGAATTTATAATTTTGCAGTCCAGTAAATTATCATTTTAAACGTGTAATGGCGTGTACAAATCTGAAGTTATTCTGAAAAGAAATAAATAATAAAAACAAGCTTCTAACAAAAATGTGCTTAATAATAATGTGACAATAATGAAATCAAATTAACATGAATATTGAAATAAATTGAAAAAAAAAAGTGGTTTCTACATATCAAATATGCAATAAAAATCTAATAATATTACAAAAAGATAATCACTTTAGTCATTTTGAATAATAAGCATTCAGTAATGGTTAGTAATTAAAAATTTAATTAATTTCAAATTTTAGCAATGTCAAGTTATATTTAATAAAAGAAGGCCGCTTTTTCTCCTTGTAGCGTGATCCTACGGGGCTCGTAAATAAATCCCGCTCCACTAAAAACTGTTCACTTGCTTTGATCGCTGCTCGATGGGGTTGATAAATATTGTCTCACTATATCATAAAACATGACGCGCTCGTAGCCATGCCACGTCCGCGGATCTTTAGAGTAAAAATTCGCATTCGCCTACGTCTCCGCGGATATGAAAAATTGGCATCCTTGGTATCTCTAGTTCTGACTAGCAGATGCTATCAAGCGGGTGTCGGCCATACTGAAATAGTACGCTACTCCCAAATAACAATTTTAAATATGAGGAAAGCTTTTCTACGGAGATTTCAGAAATGGTATAGCGTGGTTAACCTTTGTTAAGAAAACCACTTAGTGCTGACGTAACAGAGTTCAATTTCTTTCCCTTTACTGTTGACATTGGCACTTTTGAAATGCAATTGCTGGAGTTAAAAAAACTAAGAATCGTGGAGTTCGAAATTTGAACGCCTTAATGTTGATCTGGAAAAATTGTGAAAATTGTGATCCACTTCACATCAAAAGTGGTCTGTTTTGAGAGACCTGGAGAGGGGAGACATGATAATTTTCAACATATGGAAGCGTATTTCTGACTATCATGATCAGTTAAAACTACAAGCATTTGCTACTTTTTCACTCTTAGGCTCTAAGTAAGAATTCGTGCGAATATTCATTTTCAAGCATGAACCTTATCAAGAGTAAATTGAGAATCTGGAATCCTGTTTGAAATTAAAAATAACGACATACAAACCAAATACTTACATATATAAAAACTGCAAGGAAATGCAAGGATATAGTTCACATTAAATTCGTGCTTTGTATTTTTTGTCAATAAATAAGACTATTATTATATCTGGCTGTATTTAATGCTTAGTAGGTAGTTTAAACCAGTGATGTGCGTCTACGCGTGTAATGTAATAATCGACATATTTGTGTAAAGTATATGTAGAGTATGTAGATTAGGTAAATTATGTTGTTTATGTACACAATGTAGATTATTACGTCACAAATCATCTTTTTCCTGTTTATGTCTCACTCTACTTCACTGGACTTCTTGCAGCTGTTCTTTCATGATTCATTTAAATAAATTTACCATCTTTGCGAACGGGGATAATAACTACTGATTTCAAAAGAAATAAACGATTCAAGTTTTGTAAATAAATTTCTTAGAAGAAAATATATAACATAAAGATTTCTGATGAGCTAAATTAACTGAAACGATACCAATATTTGTGTAGAGCTCAAGTTTTCTAGTGTGAGAGCACAGTGCAGTTGCAGTATATAAAGTAAACATTTCAAAAACATGTTGGGAAAATTAAGGCCAGCCTACAAAAAATATATTCCAGGTCGAAAAACGTTTACAGGAACATTACTTAATAATGAATATTCGAAATGTATAGAAATGGCTGCAAAGACGGTAAATAAAGAATCTGTCATTCTTATTGATGGGTGGAAAAATACCTCGAGCAATACTAAAACTGTCGTGACTATGCTACATAATACTGATGGGAAGCCTGTATTACTAGATATATGGGATTTGACAAGTGCGTCCGAAACAGCAGAAAAGCTGGTTGAAATGATTGAAGAAAGTTGCAAACTGGATAAAAAAATTGTACGATACAATTGTGCATGCCATTGTATCCGACAACGCTTCAGCCATGGTTAAAATGGGGAAGATTGTCGATTTGTGGCATAGTACCTGTAAAAGCCTTACAGGAAATCTATTACTGAAAGATCTTGTGAATAAGGAAGTAGCAGCGAAAGTTATAACAATATTAAAGGAATTTAAGCACGCAAATTTTGAAGCAGCTCTGATTCAACGAGGAGGGACTCGTATTAAAACTCCATGTGATACGAGATGGTGCTCGTATCGTGACTCTTTTGCTTTCCTTGTTAAAAATATCGGCATAATGAAGCAAATAGCAGCTGATCCTAATTTTTAAAAAATCAAGCAAATACTTTCTTTACTGTTGCTTGACGACGAATTTCTAGAAGAGGTTGAAGACTTGATTAAACTTTTCGATCCGGTATGCGAAGTAATCAAATTTTCCCAAGGCTCAACTGCTTCTATTGCTGATTCCGTACAATTGTGGTTAAAATTAGAATTACCCGAAAGATTCAAATCTGATTTGGAAAAAAGAAGGAAGATGGCCCTTAACGTATACTCACTTGTAGCATATTACCTTCATCCGTTATATGATAATGGACTCTTCAGCTCTGCGGAACAAGAAATCGTAAATGAGTTCCTTTTCAATCACCTGGACACCAATGGCAATGAAGACTGGCATCATTTCCGGAAAAGCACCGGACCTATCTTTCCTAAATTGGTAGAGAAAAAAGTTGAAAAAGCAATCGTATTCTGGAACATGGCTGATCTTAACCACCCACAATTGTCTAAATTAGCCATTAAACTTCTTCAAATTCCAGCTTCGTCAGATGAACTAGAGAGATCTTTTTCTAATAGGGCTTACGTTCATTCACCTGTAAGAAATAGACTGTCATTTGAACATTCCAAAAAACTTTTACATGTTTATTTCGCCTTAAAACTCGCAAACTCAAATATTACTGAGGAGTACTAAAATAAAATGTAAATGTAAATAAAAAATTTATTATGTGAGTTTCATTTCCATCTTGTCGGTAGCAAATAATTTACATAGGTAGATGTAGAATATCCATGTAGAGTTCGTGTAGATTATATGTAAATTATTGTGTATTTTACACCATATAATTTACACGCACATCACTGGTTTAAACTAACTTCGAAAAACATGATTCATGACGGGATCTTGAAAGGAAATTTGGCTCTCAAAATTTTTTAACCGTCCTGCTGCTGATTTTTAGCTTTTTGAAATAATGAGTTTGCCGACCACTGCCATAGATGATGAAATCATATGGTAACGCATGTCATAGTTCCTTTAGTTTATATAATATCTGTAAAAGTTTTATAAGGGTCATTCAGTTTATATAATATGGTATGCTAAGTTTGTCATTCCGTTTGTAACTGTTGGACAAACCATCGCGGCCTACTACTACATTAGTATAGTACTTACATTACCACTCTTATGTATCCATATGTACATGAATACTAGACCGAAAAGCCCTCTGTTTTTCTATATATATTTATTCATTCTTTTATATGAACTTCTAGACTTAGTCTAAATAAAGCATTTGTTACGAAAGGTTGTGTGTCTGTAATCCGAAACCCCATTGCGTACTAACTATAATCCTAACAGTAATGCATAGCAATAATGTTAGTAGAACAAAATAGATTTGACACCCATGTACAACATTAAAAGTTATTTCAATTTTTGTATGTCAGCCTGTTAGTCCGTACGTCTGTCCGTCTTCACGATAATTCAAGAGCGCGTGTACTTAGAGAACTGAAATTTTGTACACGGACTTTAAAAAAAAAGCAAAATTAAGTTCGAAAATGGGACAACTCGGGTAACTGCTTCTTGGGGTTGCCATACAAAAAGTTTGTTTTTCATTATATATTTGTACACTGCCTGCGAACGCGTCAACGTAGAGAGCTGAAATTTTGTATACGACGTTTACATAAAAGTGGTAAATATGATTTCAAAAATGAACTAATATTACAGTCAATAGGGCCGAAATAAGAGCTTTGCCCTACAAAAGGTGGGATAGTTGTGGTTTTTATATGTGTTACTTAATTCCAGGTCCTGATGAAAAATCCAAGTTTTCGCCCTTGGATTAAAGGGACTAAAATTCTTTTTTTTTTTGTAATAATTCCTCAACGGTTAATCCTACGATAAAAATGGAGTATAAACATTTTATTTTATAAGTCTGCTGTGTAACGAATTACACTGGCGGAAACGTGAAGATTTTTCTAAAAAATTTTATACGTATAGTACCCCTTAAATAGGGTGTTTCGTCCGTGGTGGTCCATAGGACAGCAGGTAATAGTAGTCACCTACAAATTTGTATGGCAAGGGGTGACGGCATTTCAACCATTTCGGAGTTACAGGGTGATTAAAAAATATCAAGTTTTGCACAAAATACCCTGTATATTAAAACGATCAAAGTGTACGGTCATCTATAGAGATGATTGTGTGCAGAACTTCATGACCTTTACAATGACTGCTTGACCAGCCCCGTAGTCCTCTCCCGTCAGGAGTTATGGTGGTCTAAACTACATATAATTTGTCCTCTAAGTTACTAAAAAGACGTTATTATAACAAAAATATCGTCTAATTTCGGTATGACCTGAATAGGCTATGAGCTAAAAACTGTTTAACGGCTACAGTGAGAACGTAGGTATAATAAGTCAAATTAAAGAGGAGAATCCAAAGTTTAAAGTTTTTATAAAAACAAAGGTCAAAGTTAATAAAAAGGTAGTATAGCTATGCCGGTTCTGCACAAAGTTCCTGTGTATTTTTAAAGGGGCCTCTAAATTTACAAAATGGTATCAAAAGCTCTTCGTAGACGTGGAAGAGCATAATTGTGGGTGATGACGTCATGAAAGCTCTAGGGTTGTTCGGCTAATGTCCCCGGTCCCCTCAACCGTTTCCCCTAGGCTAATGTCGCCTGCCCCCTCAGCCGTTTCCCCCAGGCTTTGCTTATGATTCCTCTTAAAAGGTTGATAGCACTGCACAATATGCAAAAGCTATGAAAACAAAACGTTATTCACTCTCGCTGCTTCAGTAAGTAGCTGCAGATTTTATTAAATCTGATTTAGCGTATATAATGCCTTTAAAGAATGGTTAAGGTAAAGACATTATTAGCAATGCTTTATGTGAGTGGTAAATTAAATTTTATCCTGCTTTTTTTTTCATTTTTCATACATGAAATTTTGTGAAAGTATACCTTTTTTTTTGTATTAAGCACAATTTTTTTGGAATCTGGATGTAGTTTCCGATATATTTACAATTTTCGAAGAAAAACTTTATTGGTGTTTTTTTTTCGATTTAAATATTCTATGTAGGTTCATTTTAACCGTTGAAATGTTTACTTTAAAATGATCTGTATATAGTATGTTGATGGTTTATTTTTGAAGCAACCGCTTAAAATTGGGAAAAACCAAACAAATGCCTTTTCCAATCACGAATTTTTCATTTTTTTTTATGATTATCAATTTTTTTTATTTTTTTTGTTAATAACAGATTAAATTGCAATGACAGAATTTTCTTTAATGTAATATTACTAACGTTGACTGTATATAATCAAAGAAAAAGTGACGGAGACCATCCTGAAATTTAAATTTTTCATAGCAATGCGCCGGACTGTACTGAAAGTAATAGTAAGTAACGTATATTTTACTATCTTTTCACTAAATAAATAGTATAACGATGAGTAACCAGGTTTAGGTATATTTGAATAAAATAATTTTAATACGTAATTATTAAGTAGACAAATTAATTTATTGATATTTTTTTATAAAAATAAAAAATTTATGAGAAATTATAAAATTCTAATGAATTTTACATCTTTTGCATTGTGGTTGTTCTTCTTCTTCATCAATAAAATTTTCAAATTCCGAAGGATCTTCGAGATTATCGACGTCTTCGAGCCCCTCGATTTCAATCAATAATCTGTTCCAAATCACTTACGTCTTCAAATATTTCTTTATCTATATTTCAGAAGTTTCCTTTACAATTACTGCATAAATTGGTACATTTTAGCCGGATTTTCGGCAGTCACACCTTTGTATATTACAACCACTTTCACAGCTGCAGCTAATACTTTTAATAATTTTTCGGGAATTTATTCTTAACTATCTGGGATAAACTTGGGCATCAGTCTACCTAGATATTCGTTTCAGACCCATTGCATAGTTTTTTTTTGTTATCGAGCCCGTTCTCCAAATAACCAAACCAATAAACTATATAGGAGTGTTGTATTACTGATGGTGGGTTCTTACTACATAAAGTCATTTGACAAAAGATCTATACTATTGAAGAAATTTCAAATAAATATTTTAATTATGTTTAAAGCCATTATGCAGCTAATAGTTTTATAGTATTTGATGGGTATCCCGAAATAAATAAAACTGTAACAATAACGCTTACAGCATCTAATTCAGCTCATCAAATCTGCAAACATGGCTACATTTTAATATCAAGATATAAATAAAATACCGTTTTCGCAAGAGGAATTTTTATCCAATCAAAGTAAAAAAAAAATTAATGCAAAATATATCAGAAGGATTTTTGTGCAAGCAAGCTCCCGAAGATGTCAATGCATTAATTATAAATACTAAAATTTTACTAGCAAAACACAATGATAAGACTGTCGTCGTCATGGGTCAAGATATTAATATACTAGTACTTCTGCATCAACTAAATTCATATGGTCTCAGTATTTTTTTCCACAAATCAGGCTAAGGCAATGAAAAGGATTCATTTTATACATCTAACTGTTTCAAACACGAAACAGGATAATACGTTAAAATACTAAATAATCTAAAGTATACACGTATGAATACGTATACCAAGTATAATTAAAAAAAAATTAAAAGGAAAGGATGAAAGCATAAACAAAATTAAATAATAAAAATCTAAGTTAGTATACAAAATTATTGCAAATTAATTGTCATGAGAAAACACAGTCATATATCGTATCCTTGTAAGGAGGGTGAAATTGAGAATCTCTTGAGCAAGCTTTTAAACATGCGCAAGGAACCAGCGTTTTGTATGTAGTTGGTATATTATTCCAAAAAAGGATTGCCTGGATAAAGTAAGAACGTTCATATACAACTTTGCGAAAGCGAAGAACGTAAGTTCTGTATATTTCATTCGATCAAATAGGTTGGCAATCCTGTTTTGATCAGGTTGTGAAAAGAAGGCAACAAATGTATTTTCAGGTATACTTTCAGTAAGCAACACTGCAGTTGGGAACTGTAGGGAGAGATGTGATCGAATCTCGTAATCCCAAAAATAAATCGAATGCAGTTATTATAAGCAACAGCAAGCTTGTGAGAGCAAACACTGTCTAGTTTTGGATAGAATATATTGCCAGATATGAAGAAAGGTAGTAAGAGAGTCTTTACTAATCGTGACCGCATCCCGACAAAATATCATCAGTATGCCATAGATGTCTAAGTCGGTCATATATCTTACGAAGAATAAATTTAATGTGGTCACAGCATTTTAAATTTGAGTTGATGGCTATTCCTAGACGTATTGCAGAGTTGATTAAGATCAAAGGGAATTGTTAATCAGAATACTGGTAAAGTTATTTGCGCATATCTTGCTGTTATGTGTAATCATGATTTAGTGTGATTTAATTCAGACTTAGTTGGTTAAGTGAATCCCATTCGCTGATTTCGATGAAATCACTGTTGAAACGTGAAAAGCAACCCTCTACTCATCCGATGGGTCTACTGAGGTAAACCTGAATATTATCATTTATAAAGATGTTAAAATTAGTGGGCCCAGTACTGATCCGTGAAGAACGCCGTGGCAAGATATTAGACAGGGACTCGCCGATCCCCTATCTTGTTGATATCTGCCCATTAAAAAATTACGAATGAGTCGAGCAGCAGAGTACTGCCCGCAAGGCATCTGTCAATTTTAATAGAGGTGTGCTTATGACGAAATCCCGATTGCTAGCTGGTTAAAAGACGATTGTCCTCTAAAAATTTTAGTCTTTCCAGTGCTTTTGAAACGAAAGGCAGAATACTTATTGACCGGAGATAATTTTTCCGATAAGGCCAATACAGTAGCTGTTTTCCTAGTGCAGGGAAAAACAGAATGAGTTAAACACGAATTTATGACGTAAGTTAAATGTCAATAATTAATAATAGTAGCATTTTAAGAAAACGGGGAGAAATTTCATCCGGTCTAGTTGATTCAGAATGAATCAACCGGATAGCATTAATTACATCACACGAATTCACGGGCTTGAAAGAAAATAGTTGACGCAGAGTTATTAGACGTATTAAGAATAGGGAAAACATTTGCGAGAGCGGTAACCTCACCATGTTGAGAGAAAAATGCATTCAATTTGTTAAGATCGAAATTGGATTTCCAGTTAGTTGATTTAAAGCTATAGAAAAATTTGCAAATTTCTAAATTTTTTACGAAAAACGGTCGTTTCTTGATGTTTTTAATACGTTCACGCTGGCGCCGACATTTATGTTTTTCACTGTGAAACGGCGTTCGAATTCATGTTTCGCTTCATCTGGCGGCGCAGTACTATCGCACCCCACCATCTCTGATTTGGATGAAACTCTCACAGTTTGTAGGAAATACCAAAATAGCTCACCCATCATATTTTTTTTGTTTCCTCCTAGTACGCTGCACCCCTGCTAGCGGGGTTAGAAATTTCGTGATTTTACGATGAAACGTCATTTAAAAAAAAATCAAATCTGACGAACGAAGGAACCAACTTTTCTGATTCAAATTCCAAATCAAGCTTAATGCCTTATATTTTTTATCAAAGAATATAGCAGTACCAAACGGAAAATTTTGTTTGTTAATAAAAGTATTTCTTATAAAAAAATAGTATTGCTTACTACTGAGGACTTCTAGTAGTTTTTTCTAATTTTAATTTGAAGCTGGAAATCTCATCTAAGTATGTACAAAAAATTGAGATTGTGTTCGTTGGAATAAGTTGGAATATGGCCGAGAAAAAGCAGGTAGTTTTTCAGTAGCACACCCATGTGTGCAGCAACTTAGTTAAACTAATTTAGCAAACCATGCAATCTAATTTTGTTAATAATTCCTAAAGGGCTATAGATATAATGACTTGTGATTTATCTTAAATGAAAGACGACAGACATAAATAAATTCAAAAGTTAAAAATGGCTTAAATGTTGCAAAATTTAGTGAAGATGGCGTTGAAAGTTCTTATCTCACTTGCTCGCTATGCCCGATAACCTACACATACCAATGAATGTAACACTTGCTCTTGTACTTGTGAGCTTCACTTAGATGTACAGAGTCAAACTGCAGTCTATTACGGATCTCTGATCAGCTCACTTCGTGTATTTATAATTTAAGATAAAACCTAGTTAAATAATTATTGAATAAACAACATTGAATTAGCACACTTTGGCGACAAGGATGTCGGATTTTATAGACTAGGCGAAGAAATTCTACCAGCAAGAAGGCGCTGAAGGCTGAAGTAAGACAATACATTACATTTACAGTACAGTACAGCACAGTACATATACATAGCATACGTACAAAAATAATGTATATATATATATTTTCTTTATTTACGAACATGAATAACAATCAGTAGCTAAAATAAAAACAAATATTTAAATTAACTGTGTCGGTAAAAATAACATAATTAAAAAGTGCATTTGGACATATAAAATACGAGGTTTATTACACATACATTACATATATACAAGCTAGCAGAACAACAAGCAGTGAAATCCGGGAAGTACATTCGTTTTTGTTTACAAATCATACGAATATATATTCGTCCCACAATACATACAAATTCACCACCGATATGGAGGAAGCAATCAACAATATTTCACAAATTTTAGAACTACTACAGGCAAACCATGATACACCAAGAAAGGATTGCCGTGGACTGCAATTACAACCGTTCGACGAGAACAATGAAACTTTTGAAATATATTTACAGCGAGCGGAAAATTATCTCGAGCTGCGTAACATAAATGATAACACACAAGAAAATGATAAAATTTGCGAGTGGATCCTCATTAATTGTGTTGAGCCAAAATTTTATAATACCTTGTCATGCTTAACTGGACCTGATCTACCAAAAACAAAAA
This sequence comes from Dioctria rufipes, assembly GCA_963924295.1. Taxonomy (NCBI): domain Eukaryota; kingdom Metazoa; phylum Arthropoda; class Insecta; order Diptera; family Asilidae; genus Dioctria; species Dioctria rufipes. The sequence goes on from OZ002742.1 coordinate 119,120,069, forward strand.
AAAATATAAAGAATTAACTGATCTATTACGTAAACATTTTTGCCCTAGGCCCAGTGAGGTCTCAGAGCAACACAAATTTTCAATGCGTGTCCAGCATGAAAGGGAAATGTATTTCAACCTTCCAAGCCGAATTAAAGAAATTTGCCAGCAATTGTAATTTTACATCCAAGCATTGCAACAAATCTACAATATGGACTCATCTCCGATCGCAATTCATTCGCGGAATTAGAGACAATGATATCAGGAAGCGTCTTTTACAACAGGATTTGAGTAGCGAATTCGACGACACAGTCAAATTAGCGCTATCCGTCGAGGCATCCAAAATCGAAAGCAAAGAAATGCAAGGTCAATACATGCCGTAAATCGAGAGAAGAAACTCCAGGAAAAAGCACGAAACAAACACAATAACAAGCGCAATAGTAATAAAGGGGCCGTAAATGCTTCCGATGCGGTAGTCCGGGCCATATTGCCAACAAATGTACAGAAAAAGATTTGCGATGTTTTAAATGCAATAAAAAGGGCCATATACGTCTTGAGCAATAAGTCTATGGACCAACGTGCCCTTGAAATAGAATCGGATAATACAAGCGGCGAAGAATATTATATGAAAACTATTATAAATTGCAATGTTATCGAAACTGGTAAGGTGTTAGTCAACATTTTAGTAAATAATAAACTCTGTTGTAAGATGGAATACGACACCGGAGCCGCAGTATCAACATTTTCAGAATCGACTTATTAAAGTTTTGTCCTAAAGCTACGTTGGTGAAAACATCTATGCGTTTAAAAACTTACACAGGCGAAGTTACTTATCCACTTGGAACATATAAGGTTGATATTTTTTACAAAAATAAATCTATGTGCAGTGACATTTACGTTTTACGGCAAAACGTTTCTTCAATAATGGGAAGACATTTAATTAGAAAATTGGGCTTAGAAGTCACTCTAGTAAATCAAATACAAAGCGATATCTCGGAAATAGAATATAGAAAGGAAATCGACCTTCTTACACGAAAATATGCCGATATATTTATAGATGTTGTAGGAAATATACCACCTTACAAGTGCTCATTTCAATTAAAAGCTGAAGAAGTTACACCAATTTTTGTAAGGCCGCGTCCAGTGCCGTACGCATTGAGAGAACAAATTGAAACGGAGCTCGACTGTCTTGAAAAATGTGCTATAATTGAAAAAACGGACCGTGCTCCTTGGGAAACCCCAGTTGTACCAGTTATCAAAAAGAACGGGAAATTAAGAGTATGTCAGACTAAAAGGCCGCAATTAATCGTGTTATCTATGATGATAACTATTCTATACCTCGCGTGGAAGATATTATTACAAAGATGGACAGTGGAAAATTCTTTTGCACGCTTGACTTACATCAAGCGTATTTGCATATGCCTGTTGATGAGAATAGTGCACAAATGGAAGCAATAAGTACCCATCGAGGAAACTTCAACATTAAAACGCTAATGTTTCGAGTAAAGGTCGCACCAAATATGTGGCAGAGGTACATGGACTACATTCTTTATGAATTACCTGGGGTATCTTGTTTCTTTGATGACATCCTGGTTCAAAGAAGAGTATGTAAGAAATTGTTATCCAATCTAGTAGGAGTCCTTGAAAGTTACGCAAAAGTGATCTGCAGCTCAATAAAGTAAAATTCCAATTCTTGCTAAATTCAATAACGTACTTAGGGAACGTCATCGATGCTGACGGTCACTAGCCAAGAATCCTATCAGAGCTTCGAGGATTTCTGGGCCTGGTAAACTATTACCAGAAATTTTTGCTAAACCTAGCCAGTAAATTAAAGCTGCAAAAAAATCTTCTCAAAAAGGCAGTTCAATTCGAATGGAGAAAGGAATGTAAAGAAGTTTTTGAAAGTTTGAAGAAGGAAATAACCAGTGCTGATACATTAATGTCATACAATCCAGATTTACCTCTTATACTAGCCACTGACGCTTCACCCATATGCTTGGGAGCAGTAATACCACATAATACCAACAACGTTCCCTTACGAATTACGCAATTATTCACAGATTGACAAGGAAGCTACTGCGATCGTCTGGGGCTTACGAAAATTCCTCCAGTACTGCTACGGATGAAAAAGTACCCTTGTAACTGACAATAAACCTTTGGTTAGCATGTTTCATCCAACTAAGGACGTTCCAGCGGCCTCCGCTGTTCGACTGCTACACTACACAATTTTTATGCCGGGTTTTAATTATAACATTAGATACAGAAATACAACAGATCATAGTAATGCCGATTATCTTTCTCGATTAAATTAAATTAAATTTAAATACACCATATGAAACATGTAACTATGATGCTATTTTCCAGATTCAGCAAATAAATACACTTCCAGTTGACTGTAGTGAAATTAGGAAGAAAACAATGAAAGATGAAGAATCCGAAAATACTACCTTGCCTTACGATCCGGAAGTATACTGCCTCTTAGAGAATTGCACAGTAACTTCACACTTCAAGATGGCTGCATATTCAACGGCATACGAATGATGATACCCAAAATCTTACGTAAAAGAGTACTCGACGAATTGCACTCTGCGCTACTAGTATTGTGAAAATGAAAGCCCCCGCCAGGAGTTACGTATGGTGGCGAGGAATCGACCATGACATTGAAACACTTTCACGACAATGTCCAAGATGTACTAAATTTAAAGTCAATTGGCCTAAATCTCCAGTACACCCCTGGGACTATCCGCAGCAACCATGGCAAAGAATCCATGTAGATTATGCAAGGCCATTTATGGAAACCTACTTCTTAATTGTAGTGGACGCCTACTCAAAATGGGTCGAAGCAGTGCCAACAAAAACTACTTCATCCGAATGCACCAAAATACTACAGGACATATTTGCCCGGTTTAGGTTTCCTCTTACATTGGTATCGGATAATGGGACTCAGTTTCCATCGACCGATTTTGAAGAATTCTCAAAGTCAAATGGAATAGTTCATAAGTACTGCGCTCCATATCATCCAGTAACGAACGGCCAGGCCGATTGATATGTCTTCACAATCAAACAAGGTCTACGAACGATAATGGAAGAGAGGTCTTCACAGCAAATTATGTCGTTTATTGATGCAATATAGGAAAGTTCCCAATTCCACGACAGGAGTCAGTCCAGCTGAATTGATGCTGAAGGGATCATTACGTACACGCACTTAATTGCATCAAATATACACAATGAACTGATGGAAAAACGAGACTTAGGTACAACAAAAATTAGAGAATTTCAGGTGGGAGAAATAGTTCAGGCCAGATCCTACAATAATCGAAGTTGTAAGTGGAAATTCGGAGTGATTTATGCAAGAAAAGGAAAGCTACATTATATTGTACAAATTGATAACGAGAAACATCTTCGAAATATTGATCAACTGAGATCAACGATTTGTAATGAATGAAACACCAATACATCATTAATTGAGACCTTTATAAAAAAGACCAATAAGTGAACAGCCACAGACAAATACAATACCTGACAAGACAACCGACCACGACTTAACGAACACAAACCTATCTAACAGAACTCTCAGCCCACCAAAGGATCATCTAGCAAATGCACAAAACTCCCACCAACCAATACATCCTGAGGCTACCAGTTTGACCGAAGAAAGTCACACCATCCGAAATCCTGAAGGACCTAAATATGTCAGAAATGAGTCACGACGTTCAAAAAGGACAACGCGTCCTCCTCATCGACTACGATTACGAATTCTTTTGTACGGGGAGGAGAAAGATGTTATGTCTCTTGCTCGTAGTCTATTACGGATCTCTGATCAGCTCTTATAATTTAAGATAAAACCTAGTTAAATAAATATTGAATAAATAATATTAAATTAGCATATTGGTGTTATTATTGGATCAACAACATACGCAACAAAAGTAATGTAATGGCCGATGATACGTAGTATGTTATGAAAATCATTTTAGATTCGGTAATTAGAAACCGATAGCGAAATCGAAAACAATTATCTTTAAGATAAATAGTGGTTGTAATGACTAATCCTATTTAGCCTTCTAAGGTATTTCCGAACTAAAAAATTGATTTCAAAAAATTATATTTTTAAAAATGCACAAATTATGCAGTTTTATCTGAAATTTTCCACCCTGCTGGGCCTATCCCTCAAATTTACACCTCTAGCATTGCAGCATATCTAAGCTACGTATATTGTGAAAAAAGAATTTAGAAATCCGTCTAACATTTATATCGAAATATCGATTTTTGGTATGAAGATAATTTAAGGTTTTCCGAAAAAAGCTGAATTTTGTCGTCTTCCAGCACAGAAGAGACCCTATAATTTTTTAAATATACTCTTTAAAGCTTGTTTGTAGAATGAAATCGCATCTATATTTTGTCCCCTAATTACTATATATAATTAGTTTTTAAATCCGATAAATTGTTTCGAAGATAAACAAAACCAGTCCTGTTTAAAGTGAAAATGGTCGTTTTTTATAGTGAAAAATGGCTTTACTATCATCTTGTGTTTGCTAAAAACCGTTAGGACGGTGAAATTGTCAACTTAAACAAAAACATTCATAATAGACCGCTAAGGCATACGAAATCAAGAACGGGAAAAATATATGTAAAATAAAGGAAGGGTGGCGTATATGACCTAAGTGCCAAAAAAGATTTTTTTAAAGGTAAGTCGTCCGTATGAAGTTAACGGGATCAAAAAACGAACAACACTATTCGATCACATACACTTCTATCTTTAATTTGATATCCCATATGCCCAATTTTGGACAACCCTTATGGGGTTTGATACAACTACTCTTCAAACCACCAAACGAAACTTTTTTGCACCTATCGTTCCCTCACGAATACCGCTAATACAACTAAAAAACGGGCCCATGAAGCTTTTTTTTTTAAATAAATTTTTAAAGTCACGTATACCCTAATATGACGAAATATTATTATTAACAAAACTTTTGTTCGTTCGGTGTTATTATATTTTTTATGAAAAGTATAAAGTATTAAGCCTACTATCGAGTTCGGGCAAAGTAAAAATTAACGCGGTCTCCAAATTATTCACATTAAAATTTCTGGTAAAATTTTGGCGTATTTTAATTTGGAGAAAAGAAAGTGACAGCTATTTAAAAAATTTATCGCTGAAAAACTTCAAATTGATAACAAAGTTTAGGTTAAGAGAAATTAAACCCTTCAATAAATTAACAAAACAATCTGAAAATTTTCAATTAAAATTAAATCTTTCAATAAATTCAAAAAAAAAACACAAGTGAAAATTGTCATAGAAACTGGAAATGTCACAATTTGCATTAAAATGGTCAGTAAAAGGAATGACGACTTACAAGACGCCATCTATCAAATAATAGAAAAAAACGGCACTTTTTACCAGCGAACTTCGTACTGGACTAGTAAAACCCTCAGAAAAATTGTTGCTTGGGATTTTACCAGTGTTAAAATTTGTACGAAAATGTCACTTTTTACCTGAACTCCGTACTGTTTTACTCAAACTCCATACTAGGCTTAAGCTTCATTTTGCATTTGAATCACAAAAATCGGTTATTCCGTTCAGAACATATGTTTTTTTTGAAAATGAGGTTTCATCGTATTCATGTTTATAATATTGAGTTGAAATAAAATTGTCTTTTTTCAAGTAAAATACTTACGCTAATTTTCCATTAATTAAATTTTCAACTGTATGACAATTTTTTCTAGTTACTTAAAGATCTAAATTTTTGGTGTTGCGCACCGCCTGATACCCAATCAAATGCGAGCCACCGCTGATACGCGTCGCACGATTAAGGCAATCATGTGCGAGCCATCGCTGGTACGCTCCACCCGATGAGTCAGTCTTGTGCGAGCCATCGTTGGTACGCGCCGACGATAACGCCATAACGATCCTGGGGGCCTATTCTTGAATTACGAATGGTTTTTACGAATTCGTTATGTATAACGATTAGTTGAATTCCATTCATTTTTTAACGAATGTTTTGCAAACGAAAATAATGAATACGGATTTCAGAATACTACATACATGCGAATTCATTTCAAATGCCTTTGACAGCTTAACGTATACGGAATCTACCTTCGTTATTCAAGAATAGGGCCCCTATACGGATTATAAATTTACGAAGGGGAACATGATGTAAACGCAGAAAGGCATGTAACGGTTTTATGCTTTACATTAGATGATCATAAAGTGCAATGTGTAATAAAATTATAATTATAGTCCACGATAAGAAAACTGATCTATCAATAGAAGAAAAACTAGAAATGGTCTACCATCAATTCTTATGATACCCTAGATGAACGTTCGTGTGTAATTTCCTATGGTCACCCATCTGCCAAGCTTGATTTTTGAACATGCAAAAATCACAACCACTTTTAATTTTATGCATGGGTGTCCAATCCATTTTGCTCTACCATCATTATTTCTAGGTGTTACAAACGGAATGACAAACTTAGTATACCTTTTAGATTTCATCTAGGGTATAAAAACACCGTGGTATTTTCTTGTAATTTTAATTAATATTTTTATAACTTCATAATATTTTCTTTGCCGAGATGAAATCTATAGGGTATACTAAGTTTGACATTCCGTTTGTAAAGCGCAGAAATAATGATGGTAGAGCAAAATAGATTGGACACCCATGCACTATATTAAAAGTTATTTTGATTTTTGCATGTCAGTCCGTCCGTCTGGCCGCCAGTCTCTCCGTTTGTCCGTCTGTCCGTGTGCACGATAACTCGAGATCGCGTTCACTTAGAAAGCTGATATTTTGTACACAGACTGAAAAAAATAAAATAAAATTAAGTTCGAAAAGGAGACAAATCGGGCAACTCCTTCCTGGGGTTGCCATACAAAACTTTCATTTTCCATTTTGAATAATTGGACATTGCCTGAGAACGCGTCGACATAGAGAGCTGGGTGGTGTTTTTATATTAATAACAAATAAAATTCGGGCAGCCCCTTCTTGGTGTTGCCATATAAAAATTTAGGTTTTTTACATATACTGTGAAAACGATCAGTTCTATACAAAACTTCTTCAGAATATAAGATCCTATAAAATTGGTTATATTCATTTTTCTGTCCGACGAACTGTCTCCGAAATATATGCGAAAAAGCACTTCAAAAATTAAACCTGCATAGATCGGCGACCATTTTATACGGACATTCATCTAGGCTCGTAGACTAATTCTAGCTTTTTTACTTGTTAATTCTGATTTACAACGAGTTGATATAAATGTTTGGACAAGTTTGGCTTGTGTGTGAAATAAATTGTGTAATGAGTCTCAGTTCAAATACCTTAGAATGGCTTGTGTCTAAACTAAAATGCTTTCGGTTTAATGGCAAGTTTTAATTTATAAAATATTTACTAGATGGCACCGAAAAATGGCCGCGCCAATGATCAAGCGAAAAGTGCAGTTTATTTGAATGGGAAAACTGCTTGATAATTGAAATCGAACATTGGTAATGACAATTCAAACTTAATATTCGTACATTGAATTTTGAATATAAATCCTAGACTTAAATATGAGATATTAAAATTGACATTTTTGAAAGTAATTTCAAAAACTTGAGATTGAAAACAGAGAATCATTATAAATGAAAATCTCAAAGCAATATTTTTAGAATTAAATATTGGAAATGAAAGATCAAAATGCTTCCACTTTGGCTATAATGATTTCATTCAAGATATTTTAAGAGCATCTATTTCATATTAAAACAGCTTTATTTAAGTACATTATAATATAATAACTATTGATTAATGTTTATTATTTATTTTGTGTTTATCTTAACGCTAAGTCATGAACAATATGTTTTGTTAGTCCGTCAGTTTCATAAATCAAAACGTTTGATGGTTTTCCAATATATGAACATGTAACATAAATAATATAAATAATATAATTGTCCAAGAGAAAAGCAGGAATTTTCTAGATTGGGCATTGTTTGTCCTTCCGACTTATTTGTGGTCATCGTTGGATGACAGTAGAACATGGTCTCCTCTGACCTTTCCATTTAATATGGTCGCTTCAAGGACATATTTTATTAATAACTAATCTCGTTCCATTGCAAAGTCTGGATGTATTTAAGTTTCGAAGCAAAATCATGTGTGAACCAATTTTGAAACGTACAAGTTATGTGGTCGAAATCCCGGGAAATAGAGTGAATTCGAGAATTCGGTGGAATAATTTACACTTTTATTTTCATTTATTATTATGTCAATTCATTTAAGTGAAATAAACTCATCAAGCAGGCAATGTTTCTTGTATTTTAAAGTTGATTTCGTCAGCATCGATATTTTCAGCGGCCAAAATCTCTGGTTCACTAAGCCATTGACGGTTAGATTATTGTCGCGTATATTAGGAAGTTCTTTTCAATGCATTTTTTGAATCAACAATGTTGCAGAAACTTTTACGCAATTTAATTAATTATGTTTTTTTCAATAAAACCAATTTTTCCAGTTAATGCTTATGGGCCATTCATTGTACATTAATCAAATATAATAATGTAACATTTTTGCAGTACTTTAGCCATGGCTGAGTGTTTTTTATACTACGTATGGAACTTTCATTGGTCTGTATGTTTAATGGTAGCTTTGGACCCAAATGGGCTATTCTTCCACCATTCAATAAAGTTGCAGCGATGCCAGATAAAGCAATTGCTAATACGATGTTAAATTGAGATCTAACTTTGGCAAGGATGAGCGAAATCATAAACGTTTTACTCGTTCCATCCAAAAACATAAAACCTCCTTCTTTTGATATAATCGTACATAACTCTATCATAAATGGCCTTTCGTTCGTTTAACAATAATTGTTCTTTTGTCGTAACAAAAGAAGCCAAATTGTTAGTATGATATTGCTGTTCACTTTATATGCCATTATTAACTAAGTCGTTTGCTGGTCGATTAGGTGAAGGAATTCCTAAATTTATGATGAGTATGCACATCTCTTTGATTATAACCAATGCTTCTGATGTGAATTGAAAACTTGCGTGCTGATTTGTTATTCGAATTCTGTGCAGTATACCTTCACTCATTCAATTTTTATATTTTACCCATATTACTGTTGAGTTTTGTTAGAGATCATGTTGTTAACAATATGGCGAATTATTGATAAATTTGATGTAGAGAAAAACTGAGCATCGGCAAGTGTTGTATCCCAATGATTGTCATTTTAAAGGAACTGTAGTTCTCTGGATTGACCATTAACTGTTCTCAAATATTCGTATGACCCCAGTCAACGTACATTTATTAATAGCAATCGTAAATAAAAGCACTCACGTCGTTTATAATCGACCTAATGTATTTGCTACACATATTCGTTTAGAAGCAGTAACAGCAACACCTCGTTTGCGTGGCTCCCATTTTGTTTTTTTAAGGGCTAATTCGATGTAGAATATGTTGGAATTTCAGAATAAAGTAAAAATTTTGTTGTTTAGGCGCCACCTATCGGATACCATCATTTCGACGAAACAAATATATTGTGAGAATATGACCACAATTGTTGAAGTCGTTGGGAAGTTGCACGATCACGAACAGACGCACCAACAATTATATATACATATATGAACGTATTTATCAAATAACAAATTCTTTTGCTGGGTAATAAATGAAAAAATCCATACAGTACAACAAGGGAAGCAAAGGCGAAATTATTTCGCAGCAATTAATTTTTCTAGGTAGCATAAGCACTTTAGCTAACACTTCTAAGTATTTATTTGTACCTTCCCTTAATTACAAGGGAACTGGAAAATTTTCTAAATTTATATCAATTTATGTTTGTGTGATGAAATTTATCTGACTTTGTAGAAAATCAATCAATTTTTCTCGGATTAAATTGGTAAAGCAACAATTCCAAACTGAAATTTAGCCAAAATAGCTCACTTTTCGTGGCGCCGACTACAAAATAATTCCCCATCAAAATTTACAGTGCTATGTATTGTTCCCTTTTGAAAACGTTAGATTTTAATACATTTAATTTGAAAGATATATTAAACTTTTCTGCTGTATGTAAAACGATACCTATGTGAACAAGTATTTCATAATTGCTCTTTGCTTTGTCTTTGCTAAAAGCAGATTCACGTTTTGCTGGGGTGTAGGTTAGGTATTCTCTTGTTCTCAGTTCTGTGCGGCTTCGCCCCATTCTAGCTCGTAGCATTATAAATTTTATAGCAATTGTTATTATCCAACCCCTCTAGAGGAAAATCAGAGGGAATTGGTAATTATTTCAACATAAGGATTAAAAAATCCTTATCGGGCGCAAATATCACAAACGCGATTGTGGCATCCCATTCTCTTTACTTTTCCCAGTTCGAATGCACCATTCCAGATTTTCCGATATTAGCAAACAGCAGTCAAAACTTATTCTATGTTGGCTGATACCATATTCATCCCTGGAATATTTTGCGGAAGAAATCTAATCCTAGACTGGTAACCCCTCGGTATTACACAGTTAGGTGTAGTTCTTTGTACTCTCAACTTAATTAATGTGTCATTAGGATATTGTTATCTGCTCATCACTCTATTTTGACAATGACTGCGTGGTGCTAACACTCCTGGGTCCTCATGGAATTACATCTTAGTTCGAAATCAAACAGTGGGGTGCCGCAAAAGGGTACACAGGCCTTGTCATTTGAAACTATTTGTGGCCTCGGTGGTCTATCAGTTAAAATCTTTATTTTACCGTTGTGCAAACATGCCTCGTGTTGCTTGATTGAGGTTTCTTGTCTGTTTCCTTTCATGTGAATTTAGTATTTTTTGATATAATTTCGAGGATCCTGAAATATGTAGATATTAAAATGTTACACTCATTTGGATAAAATATATTAATCAGTATTACCTTAATACGTATAGACATTTATATGTCGTAGACACTTGACGTAACTTAGCATTTCACGAAAAGTTTAGGCACTTGAGATAATGTCACTGTAGGTTTTGGTTGTTGGTATTTTTCAGAAAAAATTTACTAAAGCGTGAGCTAAAAATGCTCTTGTATACTATAATGCATTATTGTGCAATGAAGTATTTGTTTTGAATGATACCTTAGGCACATACTTAACAATTTATGAGATGATTCAAGAGTATACATATATAATACGAGAATACTCTATGAAAACAATAAATATGTACGCAGATAATTGGGTGCTCCAATTTGTAGGGCCTACGAGTAGGTACAAGTTAAAATCACGATCGCCGGTGATCAGTATTTATTTTACTGATTGCTACATATAAATACATACTCCTATGTTATTATTAAGTACATATGTATGTAGAGCTAGTAAGTTTCAATTCATAAGGAACTTCAAATGCTAACAACCGTATAGTACTACGTTTCTTTCTGTCTCTCTCTCTCTCTCTCTCTCTCTCTCTCTCTTTCTCTCTATTCTCATCTCTCTAAAGAGCCTGTACTGTACAAACAATAATAAAATATATAGCTCCTCATTAAATCCAAAAATATGAATAACATAATCCGGACAAACTCCAATTTAATAAAATCCCAAAAAATCTTTTAATACCTGCCATCAAGAGTTACCCCCTAAATGGGATTACATCAAAACAAATTGCATCAATTTACAAATTTGCAACCATCGCAAAAAGGCCTATAAACACCAATGTGCCGCCATAAAAGATTTCACCCCAAAATCATGCACAATTCCCGATGAAACATCGAAGGAAGCCAATAAAAGAAAATTTACCCGGTCGAATAAAAGTGTAGATGGAAAGTGGCAAAGATCAGCAGAAAAATGACATTTCAATAAACCATAAACATAACTTCGACAAATACAGAGAGCAAAACCAAATGAAAAGCAGAGCGCCATGTTTCGATTTATATGCAAATGCTGTCACTTACCACCTAAAGTTTGCCTTGGTCGACAGCGAAATGTTGCAGGAATTTAGGTATTCGAACAAAGGGCCAAGAGTCCAAAAAATTTCAAATCCTTGGAGATAAAGAAGCTCACATTCATCGTGATCCTTGTGTGACCAATCAACTGAACAATCAAATTAAAATCAGAAAAACACTCAAAGGGTTCAAACTGTTCTAAGGATGGAAAAAGAATCACCTCACAATAAACCCGAATTGGTGAGGGTTTATGCAAAACCGTTCGACATTCGACCCTTATTTTACGGCTCATGATGTTGCGTTACAGTTTTATAGTAGTGACATTCATTTGTGAGAATCATTCAAGAGTTTTTCGTTTACGCAAATATTGTGTCCGCATGCAATTTTAAATCCCTTTCTTAGTTTTGACTCTAAATGGATTTTTTTTTTATATTATTCTCTTATATGTTACAAAATGACTCCTCTAAGCTGCCTCACTTTCATGGGTTTTATTCATTTACTTAAGTTAAACATAGCTTAAGTCTTCTACAACTAATGTTTGAGCCCCAGGGTGACTAGGCCATCTGGGCAACTTAAGTGCTGGTGTTAATAAACCAATTTACCTTTCACTTAAAGTTTTAAGCATTTTTTATGTATAAAATTAATTCAGTTTCTGGGACAAGTCCATTTTTGGTTTGGATTACTATTACAGTTCGTATGTTTTTATACATATTTTTTTAAGTAATTAATATTTTGTTTGCCTGTTTTACTTCCTCTAATCTAATCTTAGCTAGCAGAAAACTGGACTGAAGAAATCGGTAATGAACATTCATTTCGACAAAAGGAAGAAGTGCAAGATATTACGTTTCGTTAATTTTCTCCAGGATAGAATAAGATTCTTAACTACTTCGCTAGCTATAGCGTATCTATAGAATAAGTCTTCACCTAATCTAAAATAATCTTCAGTTTTCAGATAAATATAAAATTGATTTATTTTTTTAAAGTTTTACTTTTAGGACGTTGTTAATGCTCCTGATTGAGTCTGCCACAGCCTGCTTGCTCTAGCTTAGATTGTGTAAAAAGACTAGTCTTAGAATTCTGGCTTCCCTTAGAGGAGAGAAGCAACAGAGATAGCAAAAGTGGTGGCTGTGCAATTCCGTGCAGACACGCAGTAATAAGCTTGATCATCGCAATCTTCGTTTCATTCATATATGCCCGTTGGGACAGTTCATCTAACTGCAAGCCAATTAACCTTGTGTCCCTAACGGCTCTGTTCACTGCACACATGTGCACACTCTCCAACTGTCATTTTGATATTCATTAATGATTTACTGCATATTAATTTCAATCAAATGCATAGTTTCATAGACGAAAATACCCTCTAACGTAGGCATCCTGAGTATATCCTTTTGTATACAGGATGGATCCACCTAGGTGTTCCATAGAGCATGATATTTTAGTACTCACTTAGATAAACAAAAAAATTTATGGCAAGGGGGCGGTATATCAAGTGTTTCGGAGTTACAGGGTGATTAAGAAAATAATCTAGTTTCATAAAATACCCTGTATCTTAAAAAGTACAGTGTGTACGGTCAATACTATCAATAACTTATTGCATTCAGAACTTCATAGACTTTCCAATGATTGCTCAATCAGCCCCATTTTGTTATCTCCTCAGGAGTTATGGTGGTCGGATTGTCTTACCTTTTTTTTACTTTGGCTTCTATTTTTTGGAAAAATTATTACCTACTTCTTAACCTGCTTTCATATTTACACATTTACATCTACAGACTGTGTCTGTGTGTAGCATACAAATATACATTTCACATATGCATACGTATACTTTTTGAAGAACGAGGAAGTAATTTGCTATTGGAATACTTACTTAATTTTAGCGTTTGGCTAGTGAATGACTTAAAGAGTGCGCAGTAGGAGCTAAATTACATAATTATGTTTGCGCTGTGATATTAAGCTAAGGATAATCAGAAGTGAAATGGATTGTTTTAAGATAGTAGTAAATTCTAAATTGTAGAAATATGTATAGTGAACTGAAATCTCTTAAATTTTTTTTTTCATTTGTACATATAGGATTGTATGTATGTACATAATAATATACAATATAGTAGGTACATAATAATATGGCATTATCTATTTTCCAATATCTGTAATTTTTTTAAGTCGTTTCATACTTTTACAACATAGAAGAAGATGTGCTTATATTTCGACTTGCAGTGTCTATAGCTGTAATTATACTGCCAATAAATTTATCCATATCATTTTCTTTCTCGTCTGCATTCACTGTTAGCTTTTTGGTGTTGTTTTTTTCTTATTGTATTATCCAGATCGTGGCATCCATCAGATATTTTACCTGTGTCTGAAGATGGTGAAGGGATCTGAAAAGCGATTTGTCTAATATTTCTTGAAAGCCTTAGTCTTCCTTTGTTACACCGTATGATTCCATAGAAATAGCCTATTCATTTTTCCTAAGTCAGAAGCATCAAAAATGTAGTGCGATTTCCTATAATTCGATTCAAGTTGACATGTTTGCATTGTCAGTCCAACATTAAGTTTGTCAAGTTAATTTGCCCATTTATGTTTCTCAGACAGATTAAAGCATTCTTTATAGTATATATTGTTTTTCTGCTATTTATTCAAGTTTTTAAAGTATCCCAGTATATTATATCGCTATTAAGCAAAGAATTTCTGAAGCTTTGTATGAAGTGTGAAATGCCAAATAGGAGAACAACTTTTTTATTTTTACTCCCTAGCTTCTTATAGGCACTACCCAATAGAAAAATGAATATCTAAGGTTCTCCGAAGAATGTTCGCAACTCGTCACCATTTACTTTTCCGATAAAATAGGCAATAGACTGTTTCGAATTGGCGTTTAGTCCACGAACCATTAAATAAATTGCGGAGGATGCAACCTGTGGGAATCGTCCGATCTTACCTAAGTCCTTCAAACCACATCCTAACGAATGTTCTGTTCTAATTCTGTCTTGATGGATATTCCATAATACATTGCTTATATGAAGATAACATGCTACCGCATTTACTTTTTAGTAATTCAACAATGCTTCGGCTTAAACCAGGAGGAAAAAAAATTTGACTATTCCAATTCATCAATGTACACACATGCGGCATGGTGAAAACAATATTTTTCATTTTCTTATAGCAAGATGGAGATTTAAAATAATTATTTTGGAAAACTTTCCCCTCTTGATCTGACCATTTTCCCCCATGTCCTACTTTATGGAAAAAATGAATATTTTCAAAAGCTCGCAGCTGGATTCTTTTTACATAAAACTTCATCAACTATACTAAGCTACAATCTTCTGCATCTGAAATATTAGCAGACTTTCTTTTTCGGGATTATATCCAGCTTAGTTTATTTCTGCTTGGAACAATTATTGAAGACGTTTTATTTTCAATGCAGATGATCTTGTGATAAAGTTAGAAAAATTTGGAAGATGATGGAGTATTCCTCTCTGCTACCAGTGGTAATTTATAATCCTTTATATAGATCTTTAAGTTATTTTCGCTATTTAAATTAAAGGAGTTGATGGTGGATTGCAACTTTCATTTGGATCTCTGAGAATGTTCGTAATAAATTCAATTAAACGCTTTTCAACTTTCTTTTTGATATATTCTTTACGCGTTGTTCATGAGAGATCAGGTCTACAAAGAGAATTCAGGTGGAAAATTTATAGTCTAAAGACTGAAATTTTAGTAAACCTGCAAATTGCATTAAAAATACAGAAAAATTGAACTTTTCGACCTATTCATCAGAAAAGTCTCGTCAGTATAATTATCTTTGATCGCCTACGATAGAAATTCAATGATGGAAGCCACACTGAGAAGAGCTCTCTGATCGCTAGGTCGAAAATATCAATTTTTCTGCATTTTGAAAATGCATGTCGCATATACAAATTTTCTTTATATTTTTACAACGCACAATGAAACAAATGTCTCGACCACTATGTGAAATCCATAAATTTTTTTTTTTCTATTGTCAGTAGGAAACCTAAAAAAGCTGGTTAATGACCTAAATTCAAGACGAGTGCGGGCACAGGGGCTGGAGTGTACTCTAGAGATATCCAGTGGCACTAGTCTTATAGGTTGCTTGACAAATGCAGTGTTTTAGGCAGAGCTCGCAGCGATTTATCAGGCGGCAATATTGGCATCCATGTGCAGAGAGACCGTTCGGCATATCTGCATATATACTGATAGCTAGGTAGCCATCAAGGCGCTGGATGCTGTGCTGGTAAAATCCAAAATTGGTGCAGCTATGCAAGGCGCATCTTGAGGAATATAAGGCACAAGGTGATCCTGGTATCTGGCCATAAGAATATCTCAGGCAACGAGATGGCTTATGAGCTGGCCAAAAAGGACTCCGAATTAGATAGCTCCGCAGCAGTAGTTTATGTGAGGATCCCAAGTGGAGCTTTAAAAGAGGAAATCATTAGAGGCGCCTATCACAAGGCAAGCCTCCGGTGGACAAGTAGGGATACCTGGTGTATTGCGAGGCAATTGTGGCCTGCATATGACAGGAAAAAGACAAAGGAACTGCTTAATGGCAGCAGGACAAATTCCAGGACGCTAGTAGGGGTCATTACGGGTCACTGGGCCATAGGTGCTCTTTGATGAATAAAAGTGGTAGGCTACTGGGTATCTACTTCTTTTTAAGTCTGGGGAGCTGCAAAGTATAAAGATTAGATATATCCTGGGTTTTCCGAGAGAAGCAGGATGGATCTAGGTTAAAAATCTTAGCTATATCCTGAGTTTCCTAAGGAAAGCAAGATGGATCTGGGGCTTGAAAGGTTATCCCATGCGGCCTAGGGGCACAATGAACCCACTAGAGGTCTAAGTGATGCTTGCTAGTCGTCTTCCGGTACTACTCTTACCTAACCTAACCTAATGACCTAAATTAACAAGAATTTGAGCATCCATTATAAAAGAATTTACTTTCTTGTGACATTATACAAATACTGTAATCAGTAAAGATGATCATTAACTTCAATTAGCATTCATTATAACAGAATAATTATAAAGCAAACATGCACATGCTTACGTAAATATAAAAACCTTTTCAGGAAGGAAAAGAAATTAGCCAGAGAATCCCTAGAACAACAACAAAATTATATTTCAGACTATTAATACAATAAAAAGAATTTCGGTAGTCAAATCAAACAAAAAATATAAAAATAAGATAAAGTATATATGTAAGTATTTCGATTGTAAAAACCGGGAAAACTACAAATAAAATATAAATTCCTAGAAACACAAAAAGAATATTTACAAATAATTCAATAAATGAAAAAAAATCAAAGAACAATCAAAAAAGAGAACATTTATAACAAACTAATCAAATATAATCTAAAATATCTGCGAGAAAAAATTATACAGAATCTTATCAAATGAAGCCAATAACAAAAAAATTGCCTCGGCTCTTAAAACAAACCGTAGTTCTACCTCTTCGATAACCAGAAAAAAAACCAAAAGAAAATTTCTTTAAAACAATCCTAGAATTACAATAAGAAAGAGAATATATTATAGATAATCCAACAAAGAGAAAATATTTCAAATAATATTAACGAAGAGAACACAAGGCTAAAGTAACTTAAAAACAAGAACATAGGAAAATTCTCAGAATTATGAAAATAATATTTCCAATAAACCAAAAAAACAAAAATGTATTTAGAATACCAACGATGAAAACTCTAAAGTAGCCAAGAAAAAAAAAGTAACTCCACTCTTAAAAAAAAAAAAATGGATGCGGGATGGGCAAGCTTGATATGTATAACATACATATATCATGTTTATGATATTCTCACCAGAGAAATAATTTGGCTACTAACACCAATGATACCCTTGTTCCCGTTGTACATAAGTTGTAGAGATTTTAGCGATTGAGCAAAACTGTTAAGAATGGCACAAGTGGGGCCATCTGATGTTATAACAAAGAAACATTTTCGCAGTCAGGGATAGTTCTATCCCGAAGGTTTATATACATCGAAAGCTGTCTCATTTCACTAAAACGTGAGAACAGTATTGACCCGATTTCAATGAATGGAATTTCTATTCCTGATTCTTCCTCCCTCAACATTCCGTGAACTAAAATGCCAAATAATCTAATCGATCAGTTTATTTTTTCAATCATACATCCGAAGATTGGTGAATTTGAAAAAGCCACTACTGTTCATGAGGTTTATTAAAGAAAGGGAGAATTGTATCTAAGGCTGTTTGCATACATGACGGCAAAACCGGTACCGCACCGGTACAATTGCTATATTTCGCCATGCCGATGCCGCTGTCACCATGTGTGCAATCGGCTGTTTTGTTTTCACATATTTTTTACGCCCGAGGATACCGCACCTTTACTCTACTCTACAAACTGCTCAGTTAAAAATTGCCCAGAACCTTCCGGAAGATTCCATTCCAGAAACATCGATTCTACGAATCTACATTTTTTTACTTTCCGAACCAATAGATGTCTTTTTCTATTTCACGTATAATACGATTCTCCGGTATTCGGTTCCAATAGATGTCGCTTATCCTTTTCTATTGCACATAACAATAAGTACATCATAGGATATTTTCACTGTTATTGCTCTAATTAAATATTATCTAGTCTGAAACTTTGTAGAAATATTTCTATATATCATTTTGCGTACCGGGAAGGATCGTGATGCTTTCATATCCCAAACTGTTCGGAAGTGGAGTTTTCTCAGTATTCCCCACCACTTTTAGACCACATGTGCTCTTCTCTTAATTCTTAGGCAATTCTCTCCCCATTTCCTATAACTCTGCTAGAGAGACTATCGCATTGCTTCCACTAAAGCTTGCTTCCAACGGAACCTGGTTTCAAGAGCCAGGCCACTTAGTGCGGACGAGCTCGAGCCAACTCGCGCACGATGGCGCAGCGCCTTTGAAGTTTCTGATTCGAAATGGATCGGATGTGCCATCAGAGGCGAGCTTGCGACACCTTGAGCCAGAACCTTCCCACGGAGTGTTGGCTCGAGCTCGCGCGGCGCTGCTCGTGAAACCACGCGATATGGGAAGCCAGCTTAAGCCTGTGTTATATAAAAACAGCACAACAGAATTTCATCGAAATTTATATTCAATTTAATTACATCAGCACAAATCTAAGAAATTTTCCTTTAGTAAACAGTATTTGTGTTAAATAAGTAGTCCGAGGGTCATTTCATAACAAATAGACGAAAAATAACAAAAAGTGTGACATGACCATCACCAATTTTCTTTGAATTTTACATTTTGTGGAAACAAAAATACAAATTAAATGTTCCCTTATACATTGCTTATTTTGGGAGTTATAGCATTTTTAAAATTTCGAAAAAATGCTGTGAGGTCTTCTTTAAAAATTCATATGCACATAATTTTCTATTTATGCTAGAACAGTGAAATATGACTCATTTGAAAGATATGATTTCAAGCTATCTAAGGCAAGAAGCATCTTAAAAATATATACGAAGAAGGACATCGAGCATAAGGATTTTATTTTATCTTTGTATATCCTGGAAAATGTGCCTTTAATATTATTCATTTTTCTTTATTTTCTACTTTATATTATCTTCTGAAACATATCAAAATTTCAACTTGGGAGCTTAACGGGATCAGGGATTAAAAAACTATACATTTATTCATAGTTTGGTGAAACATTTTTCCACACCACCGTAGTGGTAGATTTCAAGGCGCGTATTGTTTTTCTTGCTATACCCAATAGGCCTAGTATACGGTGTGTCTCATTGCATTGCATTTTGTATCTTAAGGATATTTATTGACAGGTAATAAATGTAAGAATATCGAAGTAAGGATGATAGGCGCTCGATAAGGTTATCAAGAATTCGTCTGCAGATTTTAATTTTCTGTAAATGTCCATTGGCTAAACAAACGTAACGCTTTCAATTCCGCTTTTCCTAAAATTTCTTGTAATTGATGTAATTCTTATTCTAATTAATAAATGAATGAATGAAATTGATAAATATCTTTTAATTTTCCCAAAATTAAACGCTTTTTGCTCGTAGTCCTTTTTGCCTTCAATTTAAGAATAAGAAAATATTAGGTTTTTACTAATATAATATGATATTGTAATGCCAATCATAACTAATACGTTTTCCCGGCATCACTCGACTTATCTCAGTATCAATACTTCTATTAAGCTGCTTCAGACATGTTTTTTTTTTTTTGGAATTCTTCCACTATTCTTTTCAAACTGCACTTCTCGGGGTTAATATTGAAATGAAAGACCTTACATCTCTGTCATTTGATTATATTTCGGTTTCAGTTTACGAACTATGTATCTCGTTCTCTACCGAAGACGGTTGCTCGAAATTTTTTTCGAAAATGATCTTTTTAGCTTGTTCAAAGTTTTCTGCACATAACTTTCAAGCCATTCTTTCGAATGATTCTTCCTCCAAATACTGAAGGAATTTATTGAGTGATCCTGATCCATAAATCTTGCTTCTAATGTCGCACCTTCACTAAGTGTTTTATTTGTACCTTTCTTTTAATCTTCTTTATCCCCAATTTCAATATTAACAACGTCTTGATCCGTATTAATATCTGCATCATCAACTGTCTAATGTTGCACTTTCACTAAGTGTTTTATTTGTACCACCCTCTTAATCTTCTTTATCCACAATTTCAATATTAACAACGTCTATATCCATATTAATATCTGCATCATCAAACTGCATATCATTTATATCTGTCCTTGATATACCTCATACTTTGTGAAGCTTCTTCTTGAACGCAGAACAAAGCTTGAGCTCATGTGCGGGATTTTTTCAGTCATTCAATTTGAACTTGGATGATGCCGTGTTTTTCCGAAAGGATTACAACCTACTTTATTAGAAAAATGTTATGTTGATTCGAACTCAATGACAGTGTACTAAGTATTACATAATAAAATGAGTATAGTTAACTAAGTATGTATATAATTTTTTTTTTTTTTTTTAATACCTCTTTGTTCTTTCTATTCAACACTTCTCCTAATCAAACACTTCTCTTTCTTAACCCTTAACAACCGTTGTGCGGTCCCTGGGACCGCAGACTATAATAATTTTTCTCTGAGAGCGCACTGCACAGCTCTGCAGTCTTAATTTCTTAAATAGCTTCGTATTTTCCAGTCGTTTGCCTGCAGCTGAAGAGGTAAGTACGTTTAACCTTATTTTATCTTTTATTTTTTATGTGATTTATGTAGTGCGGTCCATAGGACCGCACAACGGTGAATATGTAACTGTTTCATATATTGGTAACTTATTACTTTTAAATTGTATTTCAGTGAATTCTATGCATCATGGCACAAGTACCAAGTACATCAAAGGTTGCATGCTCCGATGAAGATTTTCAAAGTAAAATCGAGCAAATGATTGATCTCTTAAACAGCGATGCGTCAGATTTCTGTGGTCGTAGAACTCAGCGTTGGCCGATGGCTATCTTTTTCAGAATCGTCGACATGTGTTCAGTGAATGGCTTTATTTTACACCAAGCACAAAGAAGCAGGCAAGAACTAACTCGGATGGAATTCGTGAAAGCAGTTGCATTTCAACTTGTGAAACCAGCTTTATATGAGAGGCTAAAATGTCCACAAATACGAACTGAGTTGCGTCTTCGTACAGAAATTATTCTAGGAGTACGATCTGAGGTGAAGATACCAGAAATACTCTCTAGAGAAAACAGACGAACATGTTATACTTGTCCAGCAACATTAAAAAGAAAAACTATTCATTTATGCATCGAGTGCAAAAAACCGATTTGTCTGCAGTGTAGCAAAAAAATTTGTCAAAATTGCTCGAAATGAGTGTAAACAACCCTTGCACGTTTTTTTTCGTTGTTAGTTATAAGGGAACTTGTTTTTAATTTTGAATGACTGAAGTGTACTCTTATGTTTTTGTTTATTTCCTTTAATATTTTATGAATTGTTTAGTATATATTTATGTTATTTTTTAAACTTATTTTTTTTTTTAAGAATCTGTGATGAGTATAAAACTCATGTTTATAAGTAATAACTAACAAAACCAAACGTATTAGAAATGGACTGAAATAGTTAATTGTGTTCCTATTATAAAATAAAATGTTTCCGTTAACACAATTTCTTGTTTTTCATTATTTAAATTTCAACATTTCAAATGCGGTCCCTGGGACCGTACCTCGGTAACAATGACACAAAATTAAGACGACGGTTGTTAAGGGTTAAAAAACTTGTGACTTCGGACGTCTATTTAGTGCGATCGCAAATTTAAAAGTGTCAGACATATCTATACAGAGCTCATTCCAAAGAGGAATTCATTTCCATTATTCTGATTGTCCCTACATTTAAGCATAGCTCTACATAGAAGAGGACTTCAATGCCATGAAATTTATGACCATTTGTCATCATCATTATCATGAGTCAGAAAATTTCTGGAAACTTATAAATTTGTGTAGAATACGGAATTCTGTTGAATAAATTCGCACCACTTCCACAGATAATTACTCACTAACTTTCATGAAATTTTCATGAAACTAAGAATTTATTCTTGAATTTTTGATATGTTTTAGAGGATAATATAAGGAGAAAATAAAGTAAACTGAATAAAATTAAAAGTACGTCGTCCAGGATATTCAACGATAAAATAAAATCCTTATGCTCGATGTCCTTTTCGCATATATGGTATCTTTGAGATACTATTTCCTTAGAAAGCTTGAAATCCTGTGAATGTAAAATTTAAAATGAATTGGTGATGGTCATGACATGTCTCCTCTTTGATATGGAACGACCCCCGATAAAGTAAGTTTTATGTCATCAGTACTAAACCTGCAGTGCATACATGGGCCTTTCAGGCCCAAAAGTTAGCTGAAAATAACATATGACCCGTTTGACTTAATGTACTCGTATCTCGTGTAGCTTACTGTTATAGAAATAGTCCACAGTTCACAGCATTTCCGAAAGAGAGTGTTGGGGATTTGGGAGACGAAATGTGTCAGCTACTCACACGGGGGCTGAAGGGGCTTCAGGTACTTCATTCAAATCGATGCAAATCGATGCAAAGAGGATTGCTATGTTCCTTTGGCTCTTTGGGCATATCAGTCAGTGAATTAGAAAGCGAGGCATTTTTATTTCTCAGTGCCTACAAAAATATAAAAACTTACATAGACTTAAAAATGATATATTTAGCTGTGTTATTTTGGTTCCGTGAACTTCAGAGCACAGGAGATTGCAGTTCACTTTACGAACCAAAAGAACACATCTATTCCTACCAAAGAAGATAATCTTGTCAGAACTCTTTATGAGATTATAAAACAAGTAAAAAAGTTAGAATTGATCTAAGGGCAATTTCTACGATACCCCAGATGAATTCCTGAACATAATTATATATGGGATGTGCAAATTTGATTGTAAAATTGGGATTTCGTATCTAATTCCAGAACGCTTCATCGGGCAGTAAAAATTATTATTCCCAATTTCATGGGAAGAGTTTTTTGTTATAATATAAACGTCTAGGATTGATCGTTTTCACAGTATACGTAAAAAACCTGAATTTTTATATGGTAACTGCAAGAAGAAGTTCCCGGATTTAGTTATAAAAACACCGCGTATTAAATTTCAGCTCACTATGACGACGTGCTCTTAGACAGTTTCCAAATATATAGTGAAAAACGAGATTTTTATATGGCAACACTACTAAAGAGCTACCCGATTTGTCCCATTTTGAACTTAAATTTAAATTTCTTTTAAAAATGATATGTGCAAAATTTCTGTTCTCTAAGTGAAACCCTTCTCGACCTATCGTCAGGACAGAGAGACGGAAGGACTAATAGACGGACATATAAAAATCAAAATAAGAGTTAATATTATGCGTGGATGTCTTATCCATTTGGCTCTACCATTAGTATTTCTATGTATTACATACCGAACGAAAAACTTAGTATACCCTATGATTTTATCATCTAGGGTATAAAAACGAAATTTTTGAATGGCAACCCTACGAAGGTTTTTTCCATGATTATGTTTTTAATACAAATGAATAAGTGAATATTATATTATTATTTTTATGCCAAATAAGATTTTAGTTGACTTCAATTATTTATTGTGGCATTATTATTTTAGTTTATATGGAACTATACTTATATGTTTCTACAGGTACTATTTATTTATACATACATATATGTACTTGAAAGTAATTTAATTATGGTTATGAAAAGAAATGTTCCGAGGTGTACAATGATATGATTTTATATCACATATGTCTGTAGGGTGAAAGAAATATTTTCAGGGTATCCTTCTGGAAATCATTAACTTTAAATAGGAAATGGATTTATACAACTAGAAGCGCACATCAAGCCAAACTCTTATAACGATTATACCCTTGTATACCAAATTTGCCTTCTTAAAGTGTTATTATTATTTTTATGTATATTATTAAGCCAAGCAGATCATGGCATGTCTAACAATTTCGTTCATGCATAAATCAATGTAAACGCAGTGTAGTTTTGCGTTTACAACTTAACTCCTATAACTATGCAATAAAACTCAGCCGAACACTATCAAACCATCTTCTATTTTTATTGCAACGGTTAACAATTTTTCTCGGAACAGCAGCAATTCATCACAGTTTCCAGCTGCTCAGACAGAATCCAATGAAATATTTTGGCACGAGTAGCAATCGTTCAAATTTAAATTCAGCGAACTCAATCAAATTTTCGGAATTCATGTTAACGTACATGTTCCTGATGGAGCATAAATTCCCCCGAAAAAATATGAACGTCGGAGGAGAGAAAAATTTGAGATGTTCAATTTCGCCTCTGAGGATGCATAACCAATCAAAACTACATACAGCCGAATGAATGGGCGTTAGATATTAAAGTGCTTATGAAGAACATTAAACAATTTTACTGGAGCCGTTCCAAATGCTGGCTATATACATATACATATAGGTACCTACAAAAGGGAAATGATTGACCTACCATACCGCTGATGTGGTAAGAAATCAAGGCCAATAATTCGCCCTGATTTATCGCAGTGCATGTGACAGGCATCTCAAGCACCCTATTAAGATATAAAAATTATTTATTAACGGCGTAATGTGCGGACCACTTGTTCCATTGCATCTAAATTTTAGCTAACAATTGGCCTATTCGATATAGCGAGCAGAGAGTCTCGTATCCTGTTGTAATAGCCTTGTTTTTGCTGGGCTCCCCAGGGTGGATGTTTATTTCGTGGCGTGTATACAATTTCTACAAAACGTTGAACAAACCCCAAAATCCCTTGCCCGACCTACCGACCAACTGGCGGACCTTACTCCGGATATATACCCCGTCCAATGTTGATATAAATACGACTCATGAGGATTTTCGGTCTTTTTGGGTTGACTTCTAATAAATTCCAATTTTCGGGCCCAAGAACAACCCCCATTCGAGGATACTCTTAGAAGCCATTTATGTCTGCGCTCAGCTCTGATGTTAGTGCACATTTGGCTGCTCACTGAATACAAGTGACCTCTTTAGCTTATTTTATGGTTGTGTAGAGGGATTTTTATGCCTTTCCAGCACGATTTTTTCTCGTTTTCGCAAAATATATACAAGGACGAAGATACCACTAGCAGAAAGGATTGCCCACTGCTGAATTATGCGAATCTTTTCATATCGGAATATTGCTATTTAGTGAACCGTGATGATTGGTGGTCAAAATAATGTATATAAGATTTGCGGTTGAAATTTTAAGTGAATTCTCCTATCGATGGAATACACATATACATACATAGCTTTTATTGGACAACAAAATTCATAGACATTTTTTAGGGAGTTTTTTTGTCAGGGGGCAGACATTGATTCATTTCGAATAGATTATTAATTATTCATGCAGAAAAACTATTTCCTTTCCGCCCTTTTTTTAATAAATTTCATGGACCGACTGCTCACTAACTCAAATCTGTTTCAATTATTCAAGAAAACAATCAATTTGGTCTGGTTTACTGGCGACAATACAGTAACCAGGAAAATCTGTCGACAATTTGAGCGTGCTCCCTTTTCAAAATCACAAAACGAAAAGAAATCTAATAAAATAAACATAACCTCACATGTACAGAGTAATCACTCGAGAACGAGCCCTCATCATCTCGGGGGAGTAATAAGTCAGCATCAAAATTCAACTAGCTCCCACCAAAATGCCAAGTGGTGCTACTCAACTCATTTTTAAGGGAACAGGAAAGACTGTTGGGGGAACAGAAACACAAGGATTTTCTAGTAAAGAAGCGTTTCAAAGATGCTTTATAGAGAAAAATTCGCAATTTCAAAGTAGGTGTCAACACACGTAGAGCCATTTGTTGATAGCAAATCGATTTCTCCCAAAACCTCAAATTTACCAAGGGGTGATCCTGATGTATCCTGAAATTGCGACAACATTGTGATGAGTAATAATTACGTGAATAAAAGGTGTTGGTTGCATTATTCTCTCATTAAATGTCCCTCAATCTATGCAGCAGGAAGAGATGCAATGACTGGGGTTGTGGTTGTGGTGGCCTTCTTTAAATGTGGTACTGTGTATCGCCCTAATGGGATTCGCTGAGGGGAATACTTGCCGGGATGGATATGTATCATGCACTGATACTTTTGCTCTCAGTGTTTGATGATGTGTACTAAAATCTGAACAGATTGTTATAATTGAGTTTTATCCAGGAATGTTGGGTGACTTTTAATTTGCTCAGGGTGAATATACTGGCAGATGAGGATGAAATATCCTCATCTTTCATGGGGATCTTGGAAATTACTTGAATGCTGGGCAATGTACGATAAAAGCGACGATAACAAAACATTTTAGGATTTATTAGTGTCAAAGATAATATTATTGTGCCAGAAGTAGGAAATATGCCCACGGTGCCTACTTATAAATGTACCGCGAACAGCTACAACTACCTTTTTTAGTTTTATTTTACTTCGAAATTATATATTCCTCCATATATTTATTCATATATTTTATATCATTTTCAATAACTGAAGGTAAAAATACACACGTGCTGCGAAAATGAAAAATTCTTTATGTATGTGCGGTTGTTATTGATTGTCGATAGCCAATCTCTGCACGAAATTAATTAGAATTAGACTAATGAGAAAAATAGAATAAAGTTTTCGGCTAGCATGAGATCAACTTCTTGAAAGTAGTTGGATACATTCCAATCACAGCATGCATAAAAAAATTGTTGACATTTCTGTAGAATACCATGACCGTGGAACTATGCTGCGAGTATAGAATTTAATTCGTAAATAATTCATATTATGAAAGAAGTGGATATACTGATGATTACTAGTAAGGCCTGTCGTACCTATTTTTCACTGGGTGCAAGTCAACAAGCGTGTTCACTAATTTTCTCTTCAAGCTAAACTCCGCTTTGTGATTTGGTGAAATGAAAACAGTGTTACAATACCTGGCCAATGAATTATACTCAAAGCATTTTTCTTCGAATTGAAATAATATTGACCACAGCTACACAGTCCTTTGTGGGGATTTCCATATTTTAATAGCAGTAATAGCTGTTTTGCTATGTATTTATTACCTTAATTCATATTATTATAGAGAAGTTTGCAGACACTCTTATATTTTGGAAATTTTAAAATTTTCGTTCTGTATATAAGCGACTGTTAAATACCCTTTGATATTTAAATATAAAATAATGGTAGATGGGGAATAGAGGTTCGATTGGACAAGAGGGAGCATTGTAAAAGTGTACGAAAAACAACACCATGGGTTGACAAGATAGTTGTTTCAAGTGCTGAAAGGAACAGAAAGACTCCAACAATAGTGGTCCATAAAATGATTCTAGATCAGGTCGTTGAAAATTCAGAGCGCACTCTAAGACGTCGGATGAAAGAAGCACATTTGGAGTGCCGGAAGATATCCAAAAAACCGAACTTAACTCCTGCAATGATATAGAAAAGATTAGTTTGGGCAAAGACGTATAAACACTTCTCAACATCTGACTGGGAAAATGTAAGCATTCATTTTCCTTTTCAATCTCAAGGATATTAAATATTTGAAATTGAAAAATCTAACAGGTTTGCTACTCTGATGAATGCCGGATCGAAATGACTGAAGAGCAATCAATTTATGTAGAACGAGACCAGGTGGAAGACTGCTGCTTGAATGGGCTGAGCGCAGTGAGCGAGCGCAAAATATGAGGCAAAAGTCTAGCTTTGCCGATTCATCGATTAAAAAATGCTTTGAGTCATGTTTGAAATGAAAAAACTGAATTATTTCATATGGAAGGAAGGTGACGAAAACTTTTAAATTGATAGAAATATTATGGGATAATATAAAAAATTGATTAACTTTGTTTTTTCTCTTTTTATACCCTAGATGAAATCATAGGGGTATACTAAGTTTGTCATTCCGTTTGTAACACCTCGAAATAATGATGGTAGAGCAAAATGGATTGGACACCCATGCATAAAATTAAAAGTTATTTCGATTTTTGCATGTCCGTCCGTCCGTCCGTCCGTCTGTCCGCACAATAACTCGAGAGCGCGTATACTTAGAGAGCTGAAATTTTGTACACGCACTTTAAAAAAAAAAGTAAAATTAAGTTCGAAAATGAGACAAATCGGGCAACTCCTTCGTGTGGTTGCCATATAAAAATCTCGTTTTCCGCAATATGTTTGGACACTGCCTGAGAACGCATTGACGTAGAGAGCTGAAATTTCGTACATGATGTTTTTACTATATTAGCAAATAAAATGTCAAAAATGGACTAAATCGGGCAACTCCTTCTTGGTGTTGCCATATAAAAATTCGGTTTTTTACGAATACTTTGAAAACGATCAGTCCAAGACATTTTTATTGTACTAAAAACTTCTGCAGAATACGAAATCCTATAAAATTGGTTATAACCATTTTTTCTGTGCGGCAAACGATTCTAGAAATATATGCGAAAAACAACTACAAAATCCATACTTGAATAGATCGGTGACCATACGAAATTTAATACGGGCATTCATCTAGGGTATCATAAGAATTGGTCTTAGAACAATTCTAGCTTTTTTACTTGTTTATACTTAGAAAGTTACTGTGCGTTAAACATTCAAAATTCTTCAATCAATTTTTTAGTACGGAGGATTATTTATAGAACAAATGCTAAAATAAGTACGAAATCGTACTACTCTAATACATTCAAAGAAATTGATGTCACTTCCTGGAACATAAAGACAACAATGCTCAAAACCATCAACAAATCAGGAGATGCCACAGCAGTAAGCTAAAATTCAGTGGAATTCAGGACGGCAACTTACCAATAAACTACGAACTACGAACTTTTGCGTTCTCTTACATTTATGTTGTCACCGACCTCATCACAGTTTCTTTTTTCTTGCGTTCAATCTTTTTCATTGGCAATATCCATTGTTTCAAATATAATCTGTCAATAAATCAAATTTATATGAATTACACTTAGTAACTCCCATTTTTTATCGACCCAACTCTACATATCTGGTTCAATCTAATTTATAGCTCCTCGAATGTTATCTTTGAGGTTTCCTGTCATAACCCTTACTTTTAAGAAGACTCTAAAGAAAATAGTCTAAGGATATCAAATCAAAAGACCTTGGACGCCATTTGAAATCTTTCTTGCAATGGTGAGTTATATTATTCCCTCTAGTTTAATTAATCCGTTCCTCTGTTCCTCTGAATCATTTGGTGCCAGTTCACAAAATTAATTAATTATTTCGTTAACTGCGTTACGTTTTTGAAAGTTAGTTTTTAGAGTCGAGTCACAAGTTGCACCACCTTCTTGAAAATAGTTACTAGAGAGATCAATATCAATTAGGGGAAAAAATGAGTTTACTCTTTACCATTTAAAGTAACAAAATTGCCAGCAACATCTTTGAAGAAATGATTCCATTTGATCGAAATGCACACCAAACAATAACTCTTGGATGAACTTATTTTTCCCTTTAACTCTTACACGAATTTGTCTATTTCTTTACTATTTTCGACACTCTCGTAGACCCACTTTTCGTCATCACAGCGAGCTGAAATTTGGTACACAGGTTCATGTCGCGACATAATTGAATCTGAACCGGAAATTTCTATGGAAAACCCGGAAAATCGGGAAAAATCATTTGAAAATTTGGTACAAATTTGATTAGTGATAAATCCATTTCAGGAAAAATGCACAGCTTTCCGATTTTTCCGAAAAAATGTTCCGGAATTTTCCGACTTTTCCGGAAAATTTTCCGGTAAAAAAGTTTTCTAAATTATGCAGGATCAAGTTCCCTATCAACTGACATCATTACTTTCTTTCCGACAATGGTGAAAACTTGCAAAAAAAATCGAGGAAAATTCATGTAAAACGCTTTTCCGGAGTTTTTCCGACCAAGGAAGCGTTTGAGTGTTTTGTAACTTAAGACAAAGTTGTAGAGCGAAATGAGTTGCATAAAGTTGCTTTTGTGGAAAACTCCATTGAAAACCCGCAAAAGCGGGAAAATCATCGGAAAAATTTTGATCGATATGATTAGTGATAAATCTGTTTCAGGAAAAAAGAATTTTCTAATTTAGTTAACGTGAAAAAGGCAGAAAATAAAATAAGTAAAAAACGAGTTTTCAAACAAAACTGAGGCCAAGTCGCATGAAAAGTAGAAAATAAACTTTTATTCACACACAGAAGTGGACTCAGATTTTATTCGCTGACAATCACCGATATATTTCAGTATGATCAATCAGAGGTAATAAGTGATTTGATTCATGAAGAGAAAGAATATTCAAGAGAAATGTCAGAGGTGGACTCAGATTTTTTGATTGGGACATTTCTCTTGAATATTCTTTCTCTTCATGAATCAAATCACTTATTACCTCTGATTGATCTTACTGAAATATATCGGTGATTGTCAGCGAATAAAATCTGAGTCCACCTCTGTGTGTGAATAAAAGTTTATTTTCTACTTTTTCATGCGACTTGGCCTCAGTTTTGTTTGAAAACTCGTTATTTACTTATTTTATAATAGAATAATTCTTTGTTTTTCATCACCCAACTGTACATACATATGTACATATTTTGATGACTTACTTGCAATACTTTCGCGAACATTTCATTTGAACCAGGCATTTTATGGCCTGCTACCTCTTAGTTTATCATGTAGCATACCAGTTTCATCAAGATTTTAAGATGCAAATTATTTTGAAGCCAGTTCCTCGAAGTTATTTAAGTGGAAGTGAAACACACCAAAACAATCATTTCCTTTTGCATATCAAATACAAAATCTTAAAAATCACCACCACCACCACCACGATCTGCATAATAATCAGCTACCGAATCATCTATTTAAAAGTTCAATAAATTTACAAACAACAATATTAAATAAAGGACCAATTTTCGAAGCAGCAACGGGTGGCGGTGTGCATTAGTCGCACCATAGATTTTATCCGAAAATAATAAGAAAAGTCGAAATCATCAATATCAGCAACTCCAGCATCACCAAAAAAAAGCGATAATAGTAAACGGAATCACCGCATCAGTTTTTGTTCAATAGAAATGATATGGTCAGTCTAGCTGGGATTGTTTAAAACTCCAAGAATGCTCAAGTAAGATTACTTAGAAGTAGGTTGTTTATTTCAGTGATTAGAGGCTTCAACACAGAGACCTTTTTATCTTTTCAAAAACGCATCAAAGCCATTGAGAGTCGATTTAAATGCATATTTAAGTTCATCAAACCCTTCTTTAATATTCTAAATAGGACTTTCTTTTAAGTGGGTAGGGTTGGAGAGAACTGTGATCAGTGTCAACAAATTAAATAAGTTCAGGATAGGGATTTTAGAGTCTGTTATTCTGCGTAAAGATTACTTTGAAAAAGAAGAGCATCAGAAATAACTATGATTGTTCAATGGGGTGCAAGAAGGATCCAGTGATTTCACAGCAGTTTTTATAAAATTAAATGTAATTTAATCACTCAATCAGAACACAGATACACAACCATACAAAGCCAGGTATTTATCATCTATATAACATATTGCACAAATGCAATATAAAAGTATAACCTCATTGAGCACATTGAATTAAAATCATGATCATATGTTTAAATGCGTACTAAGAAACAATTCCTGAAAAGGGAACATATTACAACAATACCATGCTGAAATTGAATTCTGAAAATCAATTAAATTCAATCTAATTACAATTTTCCTAAAAATCGGTAAAACATCTAACAAAAGCATGTGTTGTCAGGTAGCATACAATGCATGGCACAAATATAATCAGATTAAACCGATCAATTTGTAACTCTATCACTATCATCATTACAAGTAATATCCAACGGGAATTTCTTCTCTACGTGATAGAAAAAACATTTTTTGCAAATATAATTTAATTTAACACAGCAGCATGTGAAGCTCTAAATTTCTTGTTGCTATGCATTTTTGTTCGTTGCTAGGCAAATTTTATCGCCAGTACCGTAAGATCACAGCTGCAGTGCCACTTCTTGTAATCATGCGCCGCTGCTACTCTATCAGTGGTGTCTTGTCAAGCAAGGGCTATATAAACGACAAGCTGACTGATCTCGACCCCTTTTTGCTCTTGGCATCGCTTGGGGTAAGTTGGCTTATTAGGGACTAATATTTATACCGGGTATCGACTGGTATATTAATTACTAATAATCATTAATCTCCGGTCTTGACGGAAATTAAATTATCTTATTTCGGGTCTCGACTGAACTTAAGATAACTCTTTAAGCCGGGTCTCGACTGACTTAATGAACATTATATCGGGTCTCGACTGAGATAATAATTTACTAACAAACACTTTATTTCTGGTCTCGACGGAAGTAAAGAATCTTACTTCGGGTCTCGACTGTAGTTAAGATAACTCTTTAAGTCGGGTCTCGACTGACTTAATGAACATTATCTCGGGTCTCGACTGAGATAATATTTTATTAACAAACATTTTATTTCTGGTCTCGACGGAAGTAAAGAATCTTACTTCGGGTCTCGACTGAAGTTAAGATAACTCTTTAAGTCGGGTCTCGACTGACTTAATGAACATTATCTCGGGTCTCGACTGAGATAATATTTTACTAATAAACACTTTATTTCTAGTCTCGACGGAAATAAAGAATCTTACTTCGGGTCTCGACTGAAGTTAAGATAACTCTTTAAGTCGGTTCTCGGCTGACTTAATGAACATTATCTTGGGTCTAGACTGAGATAATATTACTAACATTAACACTTTATTTCTGGTCTCGACGGAAATAAAGAATTGTTCTAACCAAGAACAAAGGGCTGAACATTAGCTTACAGTCAATTCCTCAAGTGCCAAGTTTGAGATCAGTGAGTACCAGCCACTTGTAACATTTTAATATTATTCATATATCTATCTAACTATATTTTGACATATATATATATTATACATTTCGTGTGCATATATAATTTTTATATATACATTTAAATTACATTTTTGACGATCTTATATTACATCTTGTTGCCAATTAGTTTTTCATTGTGATACAAAATTCTCTGACCCAAACTTGTGTACTAAGTTTTGTCTCAAAATATCTATTTCTGAAAATCGAACATCATAAATCGGTGTCAATAAATGTGTTTTCTAGTGTGTGTTGATCTCTGACCCAACAATATATATACAATATGTATAATTCTGTCTTAATACGATTACTCAAGATATTTTAGCTAAGTAAATGCGCCAGTGTTTTGAAGTTAAGTTATTCTACCTTTTGCTCTATATTAACCCCATATATTGAATACCTATTTATATATCAACAAAATAAGTGCAGTAGTTACTTGAAGGTTAAAATAAAGAGAATATTATTGATTCGTTGTTAAGAAATAGACCACCGATTTTGATCCAAATTTACCAGTGCATTCATTTCAGTCACTTAATCAAATTTGCGTGTACGTTCTATTAACGAACAGTACATTTTAGGGTCCTTCGAGCCGGATCTAAGGTTTAGTGTTTTATCTTATCAATCTTTTCATTATGTCTGCACTTCAAAAACTTTTGGGCAACAAACCACCTCGGCAATATTCTTCGAAAAATCGTTCAATAACTACAACAGAACTGATGTAGAAAAACGAACGAAAGGTCTTTTTTCTGAGCGATTAACCGCTCTAAGTGAAATTTGGTCAGAGTACAAGAAAGATCACTATACACATATTCAAGCCACGCAGGCTTTGGAAGACAGTGAACTTCAAAAGTATGTTTATTTCGCAAAGGATCAATTTTCAAAGGTGGGAAATCAATACTTTACTTTTCGATGCATTAGATGAATTCGAAACAAAGGTTGAACCAAGTCCAAATTCAGAACATGGTAGATATTCAAGCCACGCAGGCTTTGGAAGACAGTGAACTTCAAAAGTATGTTTATTTCGCAAAGGATCAATTTTCAAAGGTGGGAAATCAATACTTTACTTTTCGATGCATTAGATGAATTCGAAACAAAGGTTGAACCAAGTCCAAATTCAGAACATGGTAGATATTGCTTGAAAGGTATGATAACTAACGTGTCTTGGTAAACGCCCAATGGAAAGCACTCTTTAATCTACCTAAAGCATTACATGAATCAGCCAAGGATATCAAAACCTTGCTAGATAAGTCTTTCGAATGTATCTTCGAACTCGAGGCATTGCAAGTTTCCACTAAGCAATGGGATGCAATTCTCATCTATATGGTGGTACAATGTTTACCAGCAGAAACGCACCGTGCATGGGAACAAGAGGTCAATACAGCAGAAGGACTTCCCACTTTCGAATCCTTAAAAATATTTTTACAATCCACATTTAGAATTTTAGAAGCCATAGTCGATACCAAACCGCCCATAGCGAACAAAAATGCTCATACACCCAAGCATGTCCTTTGTGCAGAGAGCAGCACCGTCTGTAGAAAAAATAATGCAATCATGATTTCTATTTGTATTTTGCATATATACACATACATATCTATAATAATTAGACTGTAGTAGTTATTAGAAGTAGAGTAAATTGAAGAAATAGTTTTTTAGTTAGTTGTTCACGGACTTCATTGCGGTTACAGTCACCACAGATTTATAATTTATATTTAATAAAAGTCTTAAAATAGGAACCGGCGTTTCATTAAAGAACAGTTTTTATTTCTTTTTTTACACCGTCTATTTAAATGTCCGAAATTCATAAAACTCGATGTAGACAATAAATTCAAAATTGTCACATCAAATCAATTATGCAATAATTGCCTATCAAAGGGGCACAATACGAAAACTTGTACAAGCAAGTTTTCATGTCAGCGATGTGGAAGGAGGCATCATTCTTTACTTAATAGGACCTCGACCCAATTCAAGCCAAGGGACCAGCAATCAGAAGCTCAACCTTGCCATTCACCGCCCACATCCAATAGCTCTCTTCATACGCTTTACGCAAAAAATCAACATACCAAACAAGCACTGCTTGCCACAGCATTGTTAAACGTTCCTACATAAAAGGGAAACATGTTGGTAGTAAGGGCATTGATAGATTCAGGCTCTCAAGTTTTATTTGTAACCCAAGCAGGCGCACGTAACTGCAATCATCCACTACAAATGTGGAAATTCAAATCTCGGGCCTGGGAAAAACTGAAACTACAAATGTTCAAAAACAAACTACATTGGACATTTATCCTTATTCAACCACAACTAAGGCAACCACAGTTATAGTCCTTATAGTGGATACAATTACGGACATTTTACCCCCTTCAACCATTCCAAACAAAGAATGGAGTCATATACATGAGCTACCACTTGCCGATCCGTTTTTCTTTACGCCAGGAAAAATTGACCTGCTCTTAGGAGCAGATGTGTACAGCGAAATTATCTTGGAAGGTTTACGGAAAGGTCCTCCAGGAACACCAACTGTCAAAAACAGTACCCTCGGATGGATACTTTTCGGAAAGTTAAAAAATACATCCACTTTCTTAACAGCATCTGCATTAACAGCAAAGGTTCATTACGACGACGACACTTCACTGGATAAACTTTTACATCAGTTTTGGGAAACTGAAGAAGTTAATCCACGAAGAAAGCTGTCTAAAGCAGATCAAGAATGTGAAGAGTTTTATCAAAAAACTCATTTTCGTAACGCACTCGGCCGTTACGAAGTTCGTGTGCCTTCCACCGCAGAAGGTCCTATCTAGACGACTCTCGCGGTATGATATTACGTAGGTTCTACAGCCTAGGACGGCAATTAGAACGAAATCCTGAACTTTATCAGGAATATAAAGCTTGTATTAATTAATACAAGACATTAGGTCACACGACAGTGGCTTAAAAGATAGTAAGCAACGAACAAAGTTACTATCATCCTCATCATGCTGTTATCAAAGCTAGCACCACCACAAAGGTTCGCATCGTCTTTGATGCTTCAGCGAAAACGACTAATGGAAAAAGTCTAAACGAACAGCTGAATACGGGTCCAGTACTGCAGTATGAACTCTTCTCAATCATCCTCAGATGGCGAAAGTACAAATTCGCTATGTCTGCTGACATAGAGAAAATATACAGGATGATAAAAGTACAACCTCCAGATCAAACCTACCAAAGAACAGTTTGGAGGAATAATCAAAATGAATGTATTCAAGATTACCAATTGACCGCGGTAACTTTTGGTACAACGCCAGCCCCCTATCTAGCAATAAAAAAACTTAATCAGCTAGCTGTTGATGAAGCTGACAAATTTCCCGAAGCTGCAAAGATAGTGTCTTGTGACTTCTATGTTGATGACCTTCTTACAGGCTCAGATAGAAAGTAAGAAGCCTTCCACATACAAGATCAACTTATCAATCTATTATCTTCCGGTGGGTTTAACTTGAGGAAATGGGTAAGCAATTCTTCAGATTTACTATCTAGGATCCCCGAACCATACAGAGAAGTTGAACTTCCTTTGCGATTCGCAAGCGATGAATCTGTGAAAACTGTAGGCATTCATTGGTATCCAGGAGCTGATTTCTTCAATTTACAATAGAAAGCAGATTGCCTCTCTACAAAGCGGTCTATTCTTTCAGAAATTGCGACGCTTTTCGATCCACTTGGCTGGATATCGCCCATTATAATTACTGCTAAAATCTTGATGCAAGCAAGATGTTCATGGAATGAACGAATACCGGAACCCATTGATAAGCAGTGGCGCGAATTCAAAACAGAATTACAACATATCAGTAATATCAAGATACCAAGATGGTTACATACTACAAGTAACCTATCCACCTGTCAAATACATGGATTTTCAGATGCTTCCAATCAAGCATATTCTGCTGGTGTATACATTCGAGTGATTGATGAAGAAGGAAGGCTTCAAGTCAATTTACTCATGGCAAAATCAAAGGTAGCGCCTGTTAAATCCGTATCTCTCCCACGTCTTGAATTATGCGGTGTGGTATTGTTAGCTCGGCTCATAAATCGCGTTAAAATAGATTTGCAATTTGACCAAGTTCCAATATTTGCTTGGACGGATTCTTTTATTGTATTATAATGGATTCGTAGTCACCCCAATAAGTATAAAACATATGTGGCTAATCGGGTTGCGGAAATTCAGGAATTGATCGACATTAAGGCATGGCATCATGTAAGGTCTGCTGACAATCCAGCCGACTGCAATTCCAGAGGAATTAAGTCTTCGTCATTAATTGATCATAAACTATGGTGGCATGAACCTCATTGGTTGCAGGACAGTGAAAATAATTCTCCGAAATCTAAACCAATTCCAGCTAATGAGCCTGAAACTGAACAAAAACGAGTCACACATTACGCAATAGCTCATTCAAGCATCGATGATTTGTTTGAAAAATTCTCCAGCTTTACCAAATTACAACGCATATTTGGCCATTGCATTAGGTTCATAAATAAATGCAAAGGGGCATTAGGTTCATAAATAAATGCAAAGGGGCATCGGTGATGTCCACTCAAGAACAACTAATGGACCCAAAGATACTTAATCCGACAGAAATTGCTCAAGCAAAAATTCGGCTCATTAAAGCAGCACAGAATGCCGCTTTCGGTACTGAAATTAAATGTTTACATAAACAGAAACCACTTCCAGTTAAAAGCAAGATCTTATCACTTAACCCCTTCTTAGATAACAATGGATTAATTCGAGTAGGTGGTCGATTAAGAAATGCTAACAGTCCTTATAACCGAAAACACCCAACACTCCTGCCAAAGGACAGCAAATTAACCATTCTAATTATTGACCACTTCCATACAAAACGCTGCATGGAGGCCCGCAACTGGTATTATCCATCATTCGAAACGAATTTTGGATTCCACAAGGACGTAAAACCGTAAAGCAAGTGTTACATAAATTTATAACTTGCTTTAAGCAATCCGCAACTCTCAAAAGTCAGATTATGGGAAATCTACCTTCACCACGGGTCAATATGACTAAACTGTTTCAACAAACTGGGCTAGACTATGCTGGACCGTTCAATTCAAAAGTATCTAAATTTCGAAAAAATCGTGTGTATAAAGGGTATACGAGTACATGCATTTTCATTTGCATGGCCACCAAAGCCATTCATATAGAAGCTGTGTCAGATTTATCCACAGCAGCCTTCATAGCAGCTTTTCGTCGTTTCTCCAGCCGAAGGGGACTGAGCACAGATGTCTTTTCAGATTGTGGATCTAATTTTGTTGGAGCTGATAAAGTCCTACAAAAGGAATTCAGAACAGCCATACTGCAAGCTAACAAACAGATGGCAGAAACACTAGCCCAGGACGGGATATGTTGGCATTTTAACCCGCCTTCCGCACCTCATTTTGGAGGATTGTGGGAGGCCGGAGTTAAATCCATAAAATTCCATTTAAAGCGAATTTTAGGGAATTCTTCATTAACATTTGAAGAATTTGCAACTGTCTTGATACAAATTGAAGCCTGTCTAAATTCCAGGTCTCTATGTCCTATCACAGAAGATCCAGACGATCTCAATGTTCTTACTCGAGGACATTTTTTAATCGGTACTTCTTTATTACTTCCACCAGAACCCGTACTGGAAAATAAGGTTTCATCAGTTACCAGATGGAAACATCTCCAATTATTGCAACAAAAGTTTTGACACAAATGGTCTAACGATTATCTAAATTCCCTACAAAATAGACCTAAATGGCAGTCTCCAATATCAAATCCTAAAATAGGGGATCTAATTATAATTAAAGAACCTAATCTGGTAGCGAGCCGGTGGTTATTAGGACGAATAACAAAAGTTCATCCAGGTGCTGACAACTACGTTCGTGTAGTCAGCATAAAAACGAAAAATGGCTTTGCAAAACGACCAATATCCAAAATATGTGTCTTACCGATATAAGAAAATTAAATTGAGTATTTAACATTAAACAACTTAATGCATGATAAAAAAAAACCCACACAAAACTACATATTCAATTCTCTTACAGAAAAATTCATGCTACAACCTCTTATTTAACATAACATATCATCACAAATATATTCATATCCCGTTACGTGTAAATACACAAGTTTGTCTCGATAACAAAGGTTCTGCCTTCAAAGTAATCGAATTCTAAATTTTCAACCAATTGCAAACACTTATCTTCAATCGCTAAATGATCGTCTCTATGACTACGGTCCTCACAGCGAGGGAATCAAATGGCAATTTTAACAAATGCAATTTTTTAGTACATGTGAACACAAATTTGTATCGCATTCAAGCAATGCAAATAAAAATAAATTAAGAAACCCGTTATGTTTGTATAAATATGATTACGATTTTAGAAAAATTATCAGTTTAAGTAGTGCGCCTATAATGGAATCACCTGAATATCGAAATATTAACGAAGATGAGTTGCCCATCACTCCTGGGCGAAATATTGAACAGGAATTGGAGGAAGCTTGGAGCTTGGAAAGAGAGTTGGCAGCTTGGTCCCCATCGCCCGATCGAGACGAAGATGAATCCATGGAAGAAGACTGGGACTTAGATGAGGAGCTAAATTTATTACCACCATCTCCGAAGCGAAGTCTGAAGGAGGAACAGAAAAACCTCAACATATTAACTAAGCAACTCGATGATTTGAAGCAATGAGCCAAGATATTGAAAGTTAGCCAAGATCTCAACCAAATGACCATAAGTCAACATCCAGTAGCAACCATCGTGATTGAGGACTCACCGTCCACCTCCCCGAATGCGGAAAGGGAACACTTTGAACCACAAGTAGTACAGGAGACAGCAACCAGTACTCAGCCAGCCATTTGTTCCGGTACTCAGCCATCAACCAGTACTCAGTCAGCAACCAGTATACAGCCAGCCATGTGCTTGAATGATCAACCAGCAACACCAAAGGTATATATCTTAAGTGATCAACTTATCGTTCCAGCAGCACTTTCAGAAGATAACTTTTGCGTAACCTTCGTGGATAACAAGACAGGGTTGACAGAGAGTGTTACCGTAACGTGGACTGCATTAAAGCGCTCCAAGAAAAAAAACCAGCGATTTACCACCAAAGATGGGTCTAAAGTAAAAATTAGACTGTTGGCTAATGGCAACATTAAAATTATTCAATAACAAATGTGTTTTCTTTTTTACACCATTGGTCCTTATTTAATCATTGTGCTGCCCCCCTAACTTTGTCATTTCTACTCTCCACCGTTAGGTAGTTACTGGAAACTTGTGTGCTTTTTAAATGATAAACATTCCGTATAGTTAATTCTAGTTCTCGTAACCCAAGCATTCTATTTTATCCTGAGAAAAGGAAGCTACTTTATAGAACAACACAACATAAAACCTTTCTCTTAATTAATTGCTTAGTCAGTGAGTTTAAACTGACTTCTTTCTTAGATATGTAGCTTAAGGATCTTTACCTAAAACCAAGAACCAAGAACAAAGGGCTTAACACTAGCTTACAGTCAATTCCTCAAGTGCCAAGTTTGAGATCGGTGAGTACCAGCCACTTGTAACATTTTAATATTATTCATATATCTATCTGAGTATATTTTGACATATATATATATTATACATTTCGTGTGCATATCTACTTTTTATATATACATTTAAATTACATTTTTGACGATCTTATATTACAACTTGTTGCCAATTAGTTTTCCATTGTGATACAAAATTCTCTGACCCCAACTTATGTACTAAGTTTTGTTTCAAAATATCTATTTCTGAAAATCGTACATCATAAATCGGTGTCAATAAATGTGTTTTCTAGTGTGTGTTGATCTCTGACCCAACAATATATATAATTCTGTCTTAATACCATTACTCAAGATATTTTAGCTAAGTAAGTGTGCCAGTGTTTTGAAGTTAAGTTATTCTACTTTTTGCTCTATATTAACCCCATATATTGAATACCTATTTATATATCAACAAAATAAGTGCAGTAGTTACTTGAAGGTTAAAATAAAGTGAATATTGTTGATTCGTTGTTAAGAAAGAGACAACTAATCTTGATCCAAATTTACCAGTGCATTCATTTCAGTCACTTAAACAAATTTGCGTGTACGTTCTATTAACGAACAGTACAGAAAGAGATAAATGATGAATGATGATTCTGATATTTAAAAAAAAATTTAAATTCTTTTGGACTGCACTTAAATTGCGTAGTAAATATTTTTCCTTAAATTATTTTCTAAATTCAATTTAATATCTTTCATTCATACAGCTGATAATAATTACGTAATTGTTTTTTTTTTGTTAATTTGAATTTAGATACTTTAAAAAAAAATGTTCATGGAAAAATGGTTTACTCTGAAAATCCCATAAAAAGTAAAATCCTCCTATAGAAAGTTCTCCTTATTCAGTATATTATTAGGTAGTTAAAATATAATCTAGTATATAAAACGATGGTAGTAGTAGATACAATACGATTTACGCTTAGCTTTAAGTACAAATACAAAGCTGTCCCTTAAAATTTACAAATATTTATTGTCATGAGTTGTGTCTCTAGGTTTATCCTTTTATTACCTTTAACGATTCCGTAAATGTCTAGTAAAAACATGATATACAAAGTTTTCTCCTCTGATATGATCAATTTTTATAAGTTGCTTAAAAAATTTCAATTTTTTCCTTTTTGT
This sequence comes from Dioctria rufipes, assembly GCA_963924295.1. NCBI lineage: Eukaryota > Metazoa > Arthropoda > Insecta > Diptera > Asilidae > Dioctria > Dioctria rufipes. The sequence continues at coordinate 119,161,905 of OZ002742.1, forward strand.
TCACCATTCTTTCCTTTGTGAACTTCCTTATTTCAAATATACTTTTAGATTCACTTTCATTATTAGAATATACACTCAATTCATAATAATTTCATTAGAATTAACTTTAATTTAACATTTATTTGTTTAGAATGAATCCATGATTATGTGTATATTTTTTTTTTTTGAAAATGTTTTGAGTAAGAATTGTAGTTTAGGACTCTCAATTATAATGTAAAAATGAAGTGATGAACGCTTTTATTTCTCCTTTCACTTTCCTGGAGCCCTCACGCATGAAGGTAGTCTACGTCCACTACGCTCTCTCTTTTCAGGTCTAACAGGGATACTGCTCAATATCGCCCGAAGTATCGCAGGGTGGTTGGGACAACGGCGATGGAAGGCAGAATATATGCGCTTTCCCACGGGATGTAGGTTAGTGTTGTAAGGGGCCCTTCAGGACCGAATGTGTGCCGGCATTTTTTTGTATATAGGCACGAATTCTTTTGTATGTGGCAGGCGGCAGCGGCAGGTTTTCGTGGAACCTCCCCACACTCTCCGCCAATAGCCGAGGCAACCTAGCGTGCCGCCCTGCAGTCAACTCTGTCCACCGAGTGATCTGTCAGCTCATGCTGGCAGTCGGGACTTCACATCCAAGCTAAATCACTCAACATAATACCATAACAAAATCTTCCTCATTGGTGTTCACACTGTTGTAACTCTTACTTCTGATTAGAGCGTTGTGAATGAAGTTTACCCATTGCTCGAAACAACAACTTCAAGAACAATACTCTCCCGTGGATAACTAAGCAATACCGCAGCTATCCAAGAAATATCATACTTCTGACGTATTGTACTACCCTATGGATAGACAAGCAAGTCTATAGTTTCAAGAGGTCTCATGCTCCGCACTTACTGCGATTCCATCTAGTTAGAAAAATCTTCTACAAGAACTTTACGTCGTCAAGGTACCTTCCACTCAGGCCATAAGGCGCACTGGAACCATACCTGCAATTTAACCTTGTCCTAGGATTGGAGGCTGGAGATCCAATCTATACCCCAGAATTGGTGACCCCGACGAAGAAAAATAAGAACGACCTTCACAATCCGTGGTTAGATGGTTTAGTTAATTTTTTTGTGTGTTTACTACCACTCAGATATATATATATAAGTTTTTCTTTTTATATATTTTTCTTTTCTTTGGTATTGCTACCCTCCACATAAGTTAGAAAGTGATTGATAATCGCAGGGCAAACAATGACCCACCGTATGATAGTTTGGAATTGAGCAATAGTCAATCCCCAAACGGGTCTACTTTGGAAATTGGAACTTTTTCATATACAATGCTCCCAGCAGTATAAGGAGCTGTTTCTATCAAAGCACCACCATTTTGGAGACATAATCCAGACATGTGGTTCCTCCAGCTAGAGTCACAGTTTGCATTGGCAGGTATTTCATAGGATAAAACTAAATTTTATCATGTAATAGGTGTCCTCGACGAAAATGCCATACGTATGGTCAGCGACATTGCTTCTGAGCCCCAACTTCTAATAGTTTTGTCAGGCTAAACAAGGTTTTAATTTATAGACTTTCTGGGAGCGAGGATAAGAAAATCAAGCAAGTTTTAAACGATCTTCCATTTGGGGACTCACAACCATCTCAGCTGCTGCGGGGGATGCGGGCCCTTAGAAAAGGCAAGTTAAGCAATGAGATTGTCAGATCCTTTTGGTTTCAACGCTTACCGCTACACTAGCAGGCGATATTAGCTTGCAACTCCGCTCCGCTTAACGATCTGGCAGCGTGCGCAGATAAAATGCCGATGTCAATCCGAATCAGGAGGCATTTTCAGTGACCCCCTCAACGGAAGTCCATCTCACATTACAAGACTTGGCACACAAGGTACACAGCCATACAATTTTAGTCGAGAGATCATTAGATTCACAGTAAGTTTCACTAAAACATAGACAGTCTAGAACGGGATCTAGACCTAGATCAAGCCCTCGGCACGCCACACCAACTCGTAATCCAGGACAGTGCTGGTAGCCCAAAAAGTTTGGCGATAAGGCCAGAAAATGCATTCCTCCCTGCAATTTCAAAGAAGGGAGTCGAAATGCGGTATCCCATATTACGTTATCTGGTGGCGAGCCCCAAATTAAATTGCACTCTACCTTTGGCGACAGGTGGAAGTACCGTAACGAATAGTCGTCTTTATATTTTTTGATAGGTCATCACGGACTGTTAGTGAATATAAAGCAAAAGTCATTATTGACCCACTCATTTCGTTGAAATCTCCTGCTCAATGTGTCATAAGCCAGTCTTTTTGTTCTCATTAAATTCGGAAGTTACTGCTTGAATACCAGACCATTACAGTGGGATCAAATTTCACCAAATCAGTAACACATGCAGTTACGCATAGAATCGATACCTAAGGTCCTTCTATCGCCTTCAAAGTTCGCGCTCTCTCATCCGAAAAATTCGCAATTGAAAAAAAGGAGTTTGAATTTCTGTTAAAGCAAGATATCTGTCGCCCGTCAAACAGTCCTTGGTTCTCACCATTACACCTTGTTAAAAAGAAAAATTGTGAAAAATTATGTACTATCCCAGATCGATACCCGATCGCCCTGATCCATGATTTCGTCCATCATTTACAAAACTGTGAATATTTTCTACCCTATACCTAGCCAAGGCCTATCATCAAATCCCTGTAGAACGGGAAGACATTCAAAAAACGGCAATTTGTACTCCCTTTGTCCTTTCGAGTTTACACGAATAACTTTTAGCTTATGCTATGCGGTACAGTCATTTTAGCGATTCATCCACACTACCGTCTTTCAGGAATTTACATTCTGTTTCGCTTATCTGGATGATATTTTAATCGCTTCCCAATCCGAGACCGAGCACCACAATCATTAAGAACAAGTTTTCAAGCGAATACAAGAGTTTGGCCTTACTTTAAACGTAGATAAATGCGTTTTTTGCAGCCTCAGGTCAAATTCTTGGGATATCTCGTCACAGCTCAAGGAATTAAGCCTTCCCCAGACAAGGTCGAAGAAATTTCAAATTTCAAACTCACTGAAACCGTATAGCATTTACGACGATTTTTGGGCATGTTGAATGTCTTTCGTCGTTTTTTGCCACACGCAGCTGACCATCAAACTGCCCTAAACAATTATCTGACCGGCTCCAAGAAGGATGGTGCCAGGCGAATCACCTGGACAGATAAAACCAAGGAAGCTTTCGAGGCAGTCAAAGCCTAACTGGCTCAAACAACCCTTCTGACATTCCTTAATGCAGCAGCTGAGATTTCCTTATGGGTAGACGCCTCAGATTCCGCTATCGGTGCAGCAATCCAACAAAAAGTTGCTAACTCGTTGCAGCCACTAAGTTTCTACTCCGTCAAATTGAATAGCGCACAACACAACTACAGCACCTATGAGAGCTTCTTTTGCAGCATATAAAGGAATGAAATATTTCAGATACTTATTAGAGGGTAGAACTTACACTCTTTTCACAGATCACAAACCCTTGATATACGCTTTTAAACAGAATCCCGAAAAGGCTTCACCTCGGCAGCTAAGACATTTGGACCTTATCGGGCAGTTCACTACGGACATCAGACATGTGTCAGGCAAGGACAATATCGTAGCTGATGCGCTTTCTAGATGACGAGATTCAACTTCCGGCGTCAATTGATTTTGAATTCACTGCCGATATTCAATCCCAGGATCCCGAATTTCAACAACTTTCCCAAAATTCCCAGTTTAAATTCAAGAAATTCCCAGTGCTCGGAACAAATAAAGAATTATCCTGTGAAATTGCTAAAAAAGGAATCAGACCTTTTATCCCAAAGAATTTTAGGGTCCAAGTTTTTAATTCTATACACAATTTGTCCCATCCAGATGTAAATTTTCTCGTGTCTGCACTTTCACTTAAGTGGTGTAAAGTTTTTTGTGCCTTGGAATTTTTTAATTTGAAATGAAACACTGCACTAACAATTCAGATAGATAAATTTGTTACTCATTTATTTATTAATCTTGATCTTATACACGATTTTTAATATATACTTGTTCTCCTTTCTAAAATGCCCGATTCGATCACCCGTCGGAATTCAGTTTTCTGTTATTCTCAAAAGAATTTAACGGATTACTTATTAATACATCTATACAACATGCTAATAATTCGTTTTATGTAATTGTAAACAAAGTTTTCTATTTGGTACAACAACCGGAGATATTAAGCAATTTTTCACAATACTGGGTTTATACCTCTAAGTCCCTGATTCTATTATTCCCTTGCAACTATTTTCTATAGACACTGACAGTTGCAGCTTGAGGTTTTGTTCTACACACAGCATACATTGAACGTGGACAAGGTTAGTTAAAATTATTGAGACGATTACTGTAGAAAATTAATTATGTTTCTTTGGGTTGCATAAATTTCAGCCGATCATCAGATAAGTATATGTTTTCCATTAGTGAACGCCGATTTTCTTTGTTGTTTATTTTCAACCTTGCTCCAGCGATCGAAGCCCCGTGAGCGGATTGAATACCAGGTATCCGAACAAAGAATAAAAGGTTCACTGCCAAATATTTTTGGCCCTCCATTAACAAGGATATTAATACCTAGGTAACGATACAAGGTTTCAGGGCATTGCAAAAATACGATAGGGATATTCCAAAACTGGTCGGACCGCTTTCGAATCATTCATATCGACATATTAGGACCTTTACCTCCTTCACAGGGTTTTAGGTACTGTCTCACGGTCATTGAAAGATATACGCGATGGCCTGAGGTAGTCCCATTAACCGATAGTACTGCTGAAACGATTGCAGGAGCACTCTGTGAAGTGTGGATCTCTCACTTCAGGGTGCTTAGAACTATCATTACAGATCGAGACGCACATTTTGAATCTGCATTATTCGCCGAACTTTCTGAATTAGTGGGTTTTACTAGAAACCGTACGACAGCCTATCATCTACAGGCTAACGGGTTTTTAGAACGATGGCATCGTACACTAAAATCAGCTCTCATGTCATGCCAAGAGAAATCATGGTCAAAGATTCTTCTGCTAGTCTTACTGGAATTGAGAATCACATTCCGGGAAGAAATCCTTGTACTACTGCCAATCTCGTCTAAGGCGAAAGCTTGCGTATCCCGGCCGATTTTTTACAAAATTGGCAGTTTCAACCTCAAAATCAATTTGTTATTGCGCTGCACAATTCCTTGGCCGATATCAGCCCCGCTCCACCATCTAACCACTCTCGTCAAGCTACCTTCAAATTCAAGGAACTTGACAAGTGCTCACGTGCTTTTATAAGAACAAACGCTGTGCGAGCATCACTTCAACCACTTTACGGAGGCCCATTTAAAATTCTGAAACGTGCCGAGGGTTTTTTTCATTCTGAATGTCACAAATAAGGAAAGTAACGTCTCTATCAACCACCTCATACGCTAGACACAATACTCAATCATCCGACTTCGTTCAGCCAGCGCCTGAAGATTTCAACATACAGACAGATTCAGACACTTCCACTAGTCTGGCGTCTCCGTCGAGGGCAGCAACGCGGCATATAAGATTTCTACCTGACGGTTGTACCGTCATTCCAGTCCGAACCACCCGAGCCGGACGAATCACCAAATCTCCTAATTACCTTCAGTATCGCTAAAACCCAAAGGTTTTGCTGGCAGGAGAGTAGATGTGGCGACACGACGCTTTCGTTTCAGACTAAAATGTGACGACATGACGCTTTCATTCCACACCTTTCATCCGGTGCCTTTAAAAAAACTCTGTAATTGCGGTAACCAAATTTTAGTCCAAAAAACACTTTGTGACTCCTTGCTATTGACAAATGGGAATTAGCTGAGTCGGTTTTCGAATAAGAATGTAAAAAATATAATCCAATTTTTCAGTTCACTTTTCCTGTCCTGTGAAAGAGGAAAAAAAATGTTTAAAAAAATTATAAAAACAAACAGGAATAAATAAATCATCTTTATGAGAACAAGAACCTTAATTCTTTGAAGAACAAAAAATAAGGGACGAAGTTTCCCAATTGCCTTATTTTCGAAGGACCAAATCTTGATTATTTTGTCGTAATTAAATAAATATTACATTTCACAATAGTTAGCACTGCTGTCAGGCCGAACCGTGCCTTACATAAGGCTGTCGTTAGTCGGCCGCCCAAGCTGGACAAGAATATATCGTTATGAGCACAGCAGGGATTAGCTACAGCAATTAGAAGAATTGACGCGGCCTCCTCAACATCCATCTGAGAATCAGCAATCCCCGTGTATACGTATAAACTCCGCTTGGCTCTCTACGGCGGTTATAAGGACTGTCGGAAGCATTCATAATCCTGAAATTCTTCCTCATTGGTGTTCGCTCTGATCACCATAGCTAACTGTTTCTTCTGATTAGAGCGTTGCGGATGAAGTTTCCCATTGCTCGAAACTACAACTTCAAGAACATAACTATCCCGTGGATAGCTAAGCAATACGGCAGCTATCCAAGAAACATCATACTTCCGACGTGTTGTACTACCATATGGATAGACAAGCATGTCTATAGTTTCAAGAGGTCTCATGCTCCGCACTTACTGCGATTCTATCTAGTTAGAAGAATCTTCTACAAGAACTTTACGTCGTCAAGGTACCTTCCACTCAGGCCATAAGGCGCACTGGAACCATACCTGCAATTTAACCTTGTCCTAGGATTGGAGGCTGGAGATACAGTCTATACCCCAGAATTGGTGACTGGCTGGAGATACAATCTATACCCCTAAACGACAACGACTGAAAGTGAACTTTGCTCAAAGTATAAAGTTGGTGTCGGCTGTGGCCAACTTCAATTCAATCAGAGTACAGTAGTCGGAATCGGTTTGTTCAAGGAGTTGCAAATTTCACCTCAACGTCGACTTCGACTGAATATCAAGTCGTAGTCGATAGATCAGTCGTAGTAATAATTCAGGCCTTAAAAATCCTTGAGCTACTTCTGGAAAATCCATATTTATCGTATATTCAAAATTTTTTTCTGTATGTAAATTTCAAGCAATGGGAATATTAAATCTTAAATCATAATATGACGCGGATAAATAAATCTTGAAGATTATCCTTTCCTCTCCTGGCTGGGACATTAAATGTGAAAAAAAGATTTCTGCTACTGGCGTACGCAAAATTTCAGAGTGAGTACCTACATGGCAGCGTAACTACAGTGAATCAGGTGAGAAACAACCTCCGACCTTTTTGTTGAATACTGTATTCTGTATACTGTATTTCCTGTTTAAAAAAACACTTTTCTACTATGTCCAAAAAATAAGGTGACATTACTTCAAATGTTACCTTATTTTTTGGGCACGGTAGTTGTTCAGGATTCATAAGAATCCTGAATATTAGCGAAACTACATGTCGACACATATATATACCGACCTAAAGAAATAAATATTTTAGGTCTAAATTATAACAAATACGCAGAGAGATGAGCCAGATAACTGTCTACGGGCAGTACATTACATTCGCGCATGGTAATTTTTTCTGTCCATCTAAAGCAAATTATCATCAAAAGTTCAAATTATCAACGCTGCAGTGAAGTGAGCCAGCCAGAAACAACTGTACATTGATAGTACAATGGATTTGCACTTGGTAAGTTGAAAATAAAAATCTATTTAGAAAAAATTCAGTACGCAACGAATATTTCTGACTGAATAGAATTTACAAACAAGTTTTTTTTTTTGTTCTTTTGTTGCATTTTAAACAATAGAAAACGAAGTGCAGCTGCTATGCCAATTTGCCATGCGCTTTTGAATGCCGTTCTTTGGTGCCATGAGCAACCCATGGCTATATAAATCGGAATCTGACTTGACTCGTTCTCTTTTTCAGTTTGGCAGAGCAGTGATCAAGTTGGTATTCTAGTTCCTAGTGTTATTTCCAAGTGCTCTAAATTTTATTAACATTTCCCAGTGTTATTCCCAAGTGCTATAAATTTTACTAAAAGTTTAAATACTTTATTTAATTTACAGTTCAAATAATTATTTTTATTCTGGGTATCGACTAGATTAAAGATTTTATTTTGAATAGCGATTAAATTAAAGATTCTTATTGCGGGTATCGACCGAATAAGAAATTTACTAACATAAACCACTTTATTACGGGTCTCGACCGAATAAAGATTCTTATTGCGGGTATCGACCGAATAAGAAATTTACTAATATAAACCACTTTATTACGTGTCTCGACCGAATAAAGATTCTTATTGCGGGTATCGACCGAATAAGAAATTTACTAATATAAACCACTTTATTACGGGTCTCGACCGAATAAAGATTCTTATTGCGGGTATCGACCGAATAAGAAATTTACTAACATAAATCACTTTATTACGGGTCTCGGCCGAATAAAGATTCTTATTGCGGGTATCGACCGAATAAGAAATTTACTAACACAAATCACTTTATTACGGGTCTCGACCGAATAAAGATTCTTATTGCGGGTATCGACCGAATAAGAAATTTACTAACACAAATCACTTTATTACGGGTCTCGACCGAATAAAGATTCTTATTGCGGGTATCGACCGAATAAGAAATTTACTAACATAAACCACTTTATTACGTGTCTCGACCGAATAAAGATTCTTATTGCGGGTATCGACCGAATAAGAAATTTACTAATATAAACCACTTTATTACGGGTCTCGACCGAATAAAGATTCTTATTGCGGGTATCGACCGAATAAGAAATTTACTAACATAAATCACTTTATTACGGGTCTCGGCCGAATAAAGATTCTTATTGCGGGTATCGACCGAATAAGAAATTTACTAACACAAATCACTTTATTACGGATCTCGACCGAATAAAGATTCTTATTGCGGGTATCGACCGAATAAGAAATTTACTAACATAAACCACTTTATTACGGGTCTCGACCGAATAAAGATTCTTATTGCGGATATCGACCGAATAAGAAATTTACTAACATAAACCACTTTATTACGGGTCTCGACCGAATAAAGATTCTTATTGCGGGTATCGACCGAATAAGAAATTTACTAATATAAACCACTTTATTACGGGTCTCGACGGAATAAAGATTCTTATTGTGGGTATCGACCGAATAAGAAATTTACTAATATAAACCACTTTATTACGGGTCTCGACCGAATAAAGATTCTTTCTGTGGGTATCGACTGCAGTCAGAATTAATAACCTCACTTTTTTCTGTATATCCACTAGAATAAAGAATAGTCCAATTCAAAACCTCAATAAATTAGAAAACCAATTTGATCGAGTGCCTAATACTGAGCTGGTGAGTACATTGTCAGATACAATAAAATTTTCTCAACATAAATTTAATTTAATCTTACTTATTCACATTTGTTCAATATTAAATTTAACTTTACAGATAAATTTAAATTATAATTGTGGTTTTGAAATAATATTACCAGGCATATATATTATGTATTAATTACAAATTATAGCATTTATTGAATTTAAAAAAATCTAGTTGGAGTGCGAGTTACAGTGTAGTAAGCTTGGTGAACGGAAAAATTAAGCTACGAAATCACTAACTTTGAACCAGGGTTATAACTTTCATCATATTTCTTCATTATTTGCGTGTTCGCTCTAACTACGGGCAGTACAGTAGTATATAAGTAAATTGTATTTCTTAACTATTGAAAAATGAATATCGTGTTTTTTTCCAAATTCTTTCACCACTATGTTACAGTTACGATAACGAAAAATTTACTAAAATGCGAGTACAAGTTCTTCGTGGTACGGTTGGTTTTGAAATTAACAAGGTATGGGATTCCGGAACTCTTTATCACTGATATTATAACAAGAAAAACTGAGCGGTATTGCTTCAAAAATGGCACAAATTTTGATCTGGCTGTAAAAACGCTTTATTTGTACAATTGTACACCGATTTATAATTAATTATTATTCGTCGATTAGAAACACTAAAGATGTTATCAAATATTATTGCATTAAATAAAAATTATTTAGGAAGTTAAGCTTGTTTAAATTAACACAAATATTAATTTTTAATATTAGTGGAAAATATTCCACTCTGCAGATGTGATATCAAATAAAATTGAGCTTGTCAATTCCAATGAATTCCATTTAATACAACCGAACTATTTCCAAAATTTATAACAGTTCAGCGTATATTTTGAACATGAAGGAGATAAATAGATTTTACCCAAAATTTGTGCCATTTTGACTATAGAAATTAGATAGGAAGGCTCAATCCATTCTTATTATGTCAATGCTGGCAATAGATAGCCTCTTTGAATTATGGGCATTCCGCTCAATTGTTCTCACCAAAATGCAAAGAAATATTCTAGTTCAATCAGCTGGACATTGCCTCACCTTTCCACTTTTCCCGAAGATATTTGTATACTATACTTAGCAAATTGGAAGATAAATATTAATGTATTTAACCCGGTATTGTTTTTTTAACTTAACACCTCGCAATTCATCATAACTTTCAGTCAATATGAAACGAAAACAAACTTAAAACAAATTTAGTTATAACAAGTAAAAAAATTAAGACCAATTCTTATGATACCTCAGATGAATATAATTTCGTATGGTCACCTATCTGTGAAAGTTTGATTTTTGAAGTGGCATATATTTCTAGAACAGTTCGTCAGACAGTAACAATAATTATAACCAATTTCATAGTATTTCATATTCTGAAGAACTATTCCGTGCAATAAAAACGTGTAAGACTGATTGTTTTTACAGTAACGTAGAAAACCAAAATTGTTATATGGGAACACCAAGAAGCGGTTGCCCGATTTAGTCCATTTTTGAAATTTTATTTACTATTAGTATGAAAATACCGTGTATAAAATTTCAACTAATTACTTCGACGCGTTCTCAGGCAGTATGCAAATGTACACTGGAAAACGAAATTTTTGTATGGCAACCTTACGAAGGTGTTGCCCGGTTCGTCCCAGTTTTGAACTTGCGGACGGATAGACAAACAGACAGACGGACTGACGGATACAAAAATCAACATAACTTTTAATATAATGTGTGGGTGTCCAATCAATTCTGCTGTATCTTCATTATTTCTATACGTTCCAAACGGCATGGTAAACTTATTATACCCTATGATTTCATCTGGGGTATAAAAATGTCTGCCAAGCTGTTACTATTGGAAAGGGTATATCACATTAATTTTGTTATCATGACCTTTATTCCAAATTATTAGGGGACTGCAGGACGTTTTTGTATAACCTGCGTAACGATTGCGCGGGGTCTTTACAATGGGTACCTGGGAACACGGGAATCATGGGCAATCAGTCGCGGATTTTCCTATAGGCCGATTAGGCCCGGGGTTAGGGCGACCAAACTTGGTGAGATTTCTTTTAGTAGTCATGCCCTCTGTAAACCCACACGTCAACATTTAAAGATTCAAAAATGTGTCCATAGCACCCCGCAAAAAAATTTACACGTATGGAGATTACGATTATTCAATGTTGGATCATCGAACTGGATTTTTGCTTACTAGTTTACTCCAAGCTCAAGTGTATCATCTTCATTTTGCTCCACTGCAGACTACATATATTAGTAATGAGTTATTCGGTATTTTCTCTGCCACTAGCATTAGTTTTCGTACACGGTGAAGAAGAGGAATAATCGTTCCTGGGATCCGTCATATTACCACCGCCCCCCGCCGAACTGTTCCGATGAACGTAAACTTCTCGTGTTTGCGGCTAGTGAAAAATTATATACGCTCAAAAATGAACGAGGACAGGTTGAACGCTCTGGCTATTCTTTGCAGTTGCAACGTCCTTTGGATTATGATGATTTGATAAACAAATTCGCTGCTCAGAAGGCCAGGCAAAAGACAATTTGTGCATAACTCACAAATAAAAATGGTAAGCATCAGTATCTAAAGACAATGTTTGAGATAATTTTATCATTTAGAGACTTTCGTTGTTTTATACTTTAATTTGATTTTTATACATATAGACCATTCAATTGTTCGTGTTTTACAGGGCGTAGGGGGCGGCAATCTTCCATAGGCCTAGTTATCAAATCCGTCCCTATCGGCAATGATGAGAGGACGAATTTGCTAGCCAGGTTCGGCTCTATTTCTCCCTTTCTTGCCACTTCAGTTATAGGGTGTTTTATCAAAACAGATATTCGTGCCAGCATTAGCTGCGATGGGCTAAGCTGATCACTTGCATGTGTACGAAACCTTTTCTTAAAAGTCCTTAACGTGCTGGATAGAGCATGCAGTAAGAGCTCACTCTCACTGCTTTTTGTACACTCGTCATGGAAGAAAAACTAAAATTTGATCTGAAACAGGTCCTAAAGCCCAAAACTGTCGCTTCCACAACAAAATGAAGTTAAAACAAATTACAGCCAAATATATTTTCTTTCTAATAATTAAAAAAAAAAATATCATGTAGAACAAATTTAAGGCAATTATAGCGTTTGAACAAAATACAAGCAACTTTTATATGAAAAACTCCTGCAGTAAGACAAGGCAAGAAGATTGTGGATGCCGGCTGCTGACCGGCCCGCAGATCTCTTTTTTCGACTTTGTTCATGGGTTGTATATTCCGAGGGTTACGGCTTAATACTACGTTCACTAATTTCACTTGCTTCATGCCAAAAGTCTCGAGATTACTTCACAAGCCATGAAACAGACTCCCTCACTACCAGATGAGAGCCCCAATGGAGTCTTAACATTCTAAAATATTTCCAGTGCTCTTATGTATAATTAACAAAAGTTTGATTTGGATAGCGCCTCCGCCCTAAACAACTATTCATACAGAAATATGGTGTTGTGATAATCTTAAGCTTGCTTTCTTATCATCCGAACTTTTATACCTTTTCTAACAAAATTATTTAAAAAATTTCAAACAAAAACTCTCAGCTGAGTAATCGTTGTAATATGGCGTGATGCCGTCATCGTCATGGCATGCCGTGGGCAGATGATATCAAATGTAGCTGCCTACAGATTCGGACTCCAGCTGCACATACACATATGCAATTATTATTCAGCTGAGAGTAATTGAGCGTAAAATGGTAAGGTTACTCTGTAATCAAAACTATTTTCTTATTTAAGTAATGTATCTAGTAAGTATAGACTTTGGGAAAGTAAGGAACCTAGCTATAAATTACTAGAAGACTATTTTCGTGTATGGATAGTAGTGTTGTGGTGGCGAATTCGAATCATGTTGCCTCTGGCAGGTCCTCTGGACATTTGTGATGTTCTATTCGAAAATCGACGAACAACTCAGTGACTTTCAGGCCGTGACATCAAATTCTTTGAATGTATTAAAGTAGTACGATTTCATATACTTTTTCAAACCAAAATCGCTCTTTGAATGTATTAGAGTAGTGCGATTTTGTAGTTTTGCAAGTAAAAAAAAAAAGCAAAATTGCTTTGTGTAATGGCCGTGAACATAAAGATGACAATGGCTAATCAGTACGCTAAGAATTTGTGTTTTTAGTTTTAAAAAAACAAAGCAATCAGCGAGAAAAAAATTAATTAGTGCGTCAAGAAAATAAAAAGTAGTTCTGTTTTTTTCTTCTAGGAAAGGATATTTTAAAAGACTTTTAATAATCTACTTATAAGTGTTGGCATTGTTTAGCTGTAGCAATTTTTACTAACATTAATAAGAAGCTTCTCAATTCTTTTTATTTGATGAACTGACGCATATTTTATTCTATCCCTATAAGGCGGATAATCTAAAGATTATAAGTGGGTAGGTATTTTATACATTGCTCCCACAGTGGTGACCCTGATCACGAGCATCGGCGAAGAAGAAGAAAATTTCTGGAAGTTCTGCATTGGTGTCAAGAAAGGAAACTGGAATATTGCAACACTTCTGCACGGGAAGATTCCAAAACTGCGGCGGAAATACGTCTCGGACGATTCAGTTGTCGTATCTACTTTTGAAAGCATCAACAGCAACAACCACAATTTTGGGTGGTGCATGTTCCGGTTCCTACGGCCAAATTCTACTTAACCAACATCGGATTATTGGTACGAAATTCGCTGGCTGTCAATATCAAAAGCTCCAGAAATGAGGCGCAAGGTTTGAAGTACTGTTAATGGACATAAAGTCGGTTATTTATTTAAATAAATACAATTGTTGCTATCATTATTGTTATGTTGTTAAGTTGCGGTTCTGTCTACTATTTCTCCTCGATTGAGTATTTACTCCTGTTTATTGAATGATTGTTCATATTTACTGAATAGTTATTCACGTTTATTTATTGTTTATCCACAGTTGTCGAATATTTAGACACAATTATTTCAAGTTTTGATAAAGAACGCAATAAATATTCATCTTTTTAACCCTGATCGAAGCAGGATTAAGGTATGCATTCAACTAGCTAGGAAAATACAATAGATAATTCTTAGAAATTTTGTATTTAGCACAAAACGGAAATTTCAAGGCTGACTAAACCCTTTTTATTGGGGATGTTTACGAACTCATTTGCACGCATAGGGTAATAAAAATATAAAATAAAATGGAATTTGCTTAAGAAGGGATCTTTGACGCGATATTTTACTTTACCTGCCTAGTCGATTGCAAGTGGTTAGTGCACGTAGTTGAGTAAAACATCTGAGAAAAATAATTAGTGATTAAATTTCATGACAAGTACAGTAAAGGTGGATGTTTGTTGAATTTAAATATAATTGGGTGGTTATGTAGATTATTCGTAAATTAGATTAAAGTGGGTGTAAGATTAATATTAAGTGGGTATTCAGTCGGCGAATCGTAGGTAGGTCCCGAGAAATGAAAACTTCCATCACACGGACTGTATCACGTGGGTAGGTCCCGTGTTTGAGTGAGGTTTAATCTCTAGTTGAGATTCCAGCTCGCCCCATAAGAGGAAGATGCTTTTGCTTTGGTACGTCCCGGTATCAGTTTATTGTATACTAATGTGATAGTTTAGTATGTATAGAATATTGTAGATCTTATTTGTCACCCACTGAGTATATCTTACTCAAAAGAACACTTTTTTTCTCTTGCAGACGAACAGCCATAAGGAGACCTCACATGTTTAAAGAATAAAATATATAAAAATTAAAGGAATAAGCTTTATTGGTGAAAATACATCTAAGTTTAATTTTTGTTTAACTAACTTAACAGTTTGTTGATTATTTAAACAGAGTCAGGTACATATACAGATAATCTGGACGGTGCTCCATTTTACGTGACCGTTTGTGTAAACTTCCCGCAAGTCACTAGTCCTCTTCGCTCGTTGTGTTCCTCTGCGGTGGTAATATGGAGGAGCGTTGGGTTACTCTCGAGGACTTGCCAGGGGCGTTTCAAACACTTGGCGTAAATACTGTTTCAGTCTCCACCCAGAGCGCGAATGAAAGTAGCACTTCCGAAACAGTACAATCTGGGACAATGAATATTTATTCCGTAGCAATAAGAAATATTCCTTTTTGGTGAGACTCGACGAAATTGCCGGAATTGTAGTTCGTCGTCCAATTGGGAGCACAGTTCACTCTCGGCAGGGTAAGCCAGCAAAAGACCATGTTTTTTATGCCATCTGTGCTCTTGGTGAATGCGTCACAAGGTTTGTCAGCGATTTAGTGTCTTCGCCTCCTGAAGGGGAGGAGTATTCTAAGTTGAAGAAAGCATCTCGCTTGTCAAATAGGGAAGGGCAGAAAATCAAATAGGTGTTAACGGAGCTGTCATTGGGAGACGAAAGATTCTCTCAATTACAGGAGATAAGGACTCTGGGTGTGTTGAGTCTAGGAAATAGTGTCTTGAGGCCTCTCTGGTTGCAACGTTTGCCGTTACAGATGCAGGCTTTCTTAGCTTGCAACCCTTTAAAGCTGGACGAGCTAGCGAGCTGCACTGACAAAATGGCCGAGGTCAATATGTGTGCATTCAGGTGATACTTCTATGGAAAATCGGGTATCCTTCGAGGAATTGTCTAGCAGAATATGTAATTTAGAGAAGTTAGTCGAAAAATCTCTAGGTTATCACCGAGAAACTTCCAAAAACAGTCCTCCTAGATATGGATTAGCTGCGACAATCACAGACTTCGAATAACAACGTTAAAATATCAAACAAACATTTCTGGTACCATACGAAGTTTTGGGTGCGAAATAAGAATTGCCTTCCACTCTATAGTATCGAAACACTAACAAAGTAAGCCCTAGAACCAACAAAGTGGTTTCGGAGTTTGCAACAAATTAGATTGACCTCTGTCATTGACGCGCAGAAGCAGCGCTATGAACAATCGTTTATATATTTCTGACAAAGCTTCAAATAAGTTTTTTTTAATTGACGGGGGGGGGGGGCGGACGTGTCAGTACTTCCAGCAACCCCAGCTGATCTTGGTTCCAAAATTACAGTTGTCTCTTCTACAATGGACACATTTTGCAGCAAAACGTTATATTTAGACTTAGGTTTAAAACGCTAATTCTCTTGGTATTTTATGTTGGCAGACATTGCCAGGCCAATTTCATGTGCAGATTTTGTTAGTCATTATGGGTTGTTGGTGGACATTAAAAGTAAAGCTATTATTGATCCGCGGCGAAACGGTGTCAAAAAATTATCCATCTCTTTCGATACTTTTTGATCACATAGCATAGAACCACGTACCATATACTAACCCAAGGTCCGCCAGTCGTCTCAAAGGTAAAACGTCTTGGACCGGAGAAGCTAGCATTGGCTCGAAGAGAATGTGACTTTCTCTTGGGACAGGGCATTTGTAAACCCTCAGAGTGTAGCTGGTCGTCACCATTACACTTAGTAAAGAAGAAAATTGGTGAATGGAGGCCATGTGGGGATTATATCCGATCCCGCTAATACACGATTTCACCATTCGTTTGCATGATTGCAAATTCTTTTCGACGCTGGATTTAAAAACAGCGGACCATCAGATCCCTATTGAGCCCAAGGACATTCCAAAAACAGCTATTATGCACACGGTTTGGTTTCTTTGAATTCACATGACTGACGTTTGGCCTCTGTAATGCTGCGCAAACATTCCAAAGGTTCAGCCACAGCATTCTTCGACAATTTTCCTTTTGTTTCATCTACCTAGATGACATCTTAATAGCTTCCAAATCCCAAGTGGAGCAACTGGAGCGGGTATTTAAACGTTTGAAGGAATTCGGTTGGCCGAAGGCCAACTAGCATAAACCACACTTCTGGCATTCCCCAAAACTTCCGCAGAATTAGCATTATTTGTCGACGCGTCGGATACGGCCATCGGCGCCGCTATCCACCAGAAATGCCAGGATGACTGGCAGTCTTTGAATTTTTACTCTCTCAAGCTAAACATCGCAGAATGTAAGTATAGCACTTACGACAGGGAACTACTGTCAGCTTACAAAGGCATAAAGTATTTTCATTGACTTCTGGAAGGTCACTGTTTTACCCTTTTCACGGACCATATACCCTTAACTTTCACATTCAAATACAGTGCAGAGAAAGCCTCTCCTAGGCAGCTGCGACTTTTATACTTCATGGGTTAATTTACAATGGATATTAGATACATACTAGGTAAGGAGAATGTCGTAACCGATACTCTTTTTAGGCTGAACGAACTAAACCTTCCTAGTACAGGACAGATACTTTCTTCCGAGCCCCAAGAGGATCATTCTAAAAGGCCCATCAAGAAAAAGTACTCAGGTTCGTCCATTGCTGGTAATGCTTCATATATGAACCGCTGATTTGATGAGAGACATGACTACCAAGATGACCACGTTGAGATAGCGGAAAAACAAACAACCAAAAATAGTCTTTGGGGAGGTAAGAAGACGAATTCTTTATATGGGTAGTAGTTTAGGTTATATAAGTGATATATAAAATCAATGTCACGTCACTTTTCCATAATTATCAATATCCATAGAACGTTTTAGAGAATGGGGCCGGCAAAGAAGGCAAAACATCTGCCCCTTCGATTGTATATAGGTAGGTGACGTAAGGGTCCCTTCAGGACGGAATGTGTGCCGGCTTTTGTTTAGTAGGCACGAATTTGTTTTGATTATGGCTGACGGCAGCGGCAGGTTTTTCGTGGAACCTCCCCACACTCTCCGCCAATGAGCCGAGGCGAGCTAGCGTGCCGCCCTGCAGTGAACGCTGTCCGTCGAGTGATCTGTCAGCTCCTGCTGACAGTCTGGACTTTACGTCCGATGTCCATCACTCACTATATTTACATAACAGCTTCCGTAAACAAATTCTCGATTCGATACACAATTTGGCTCATCCGAGTATCAGAGCTACTAACGGCAAAATATTTTTGGCCCTCCATGAATAAGGATAACAACATCTGGGCACGCTCATGCCGTTATCTTCTTCGCAAGGGTTTAAGTATTGCCTCAATATCATCGATAGGTTCACACGATGCCCTGAGGTAATTCCGTTAGTTAACATGAATGCAGAAACAGTGTCAGAAGCCCTCTGTCATGTCTGAATAGCGCGCTCAGGGTGCACAATTCGAGTCAGCCTTGTTTTCTGAGCTATCAAAATTATTAGGTTTTGAGCGAAATTGAACAACGGCTTACCACCCACAAGCGACTGGCTTTCTTGACAGATGGCACCGGACCCTAAAAGCTGCTTTGATGGCGTTTAAGGAAAAATCTTGGGTAAAAACCTTACCTTTTGTGTTGCTATGCCTTTGAACCGTGCTCAGAGAAGGAAATTTGGATGCAGAAAACATCTATACACCTATAGATAAACGATATTGGATTCATCAAATACACCGAAATACTTCTTACCACGTGGCATCAATACATCAAACAACACGATCACTTACGGAAATGATCACATAATTCCTTTGGGCTAAAGCCTTTGGACAGTTCAGATAAATCGGAGCACTCTCAGCCAGCGTCTGGAGGCTCCTTACCCTCAAACACTAGCATTAGGTCTACTTATAATTGTTGGCATTATTCAGCTGTAACAATATTTACTACATTAAGAAAAAGCTTCTCAATTCTTGTTATTTGGCGAAATATCGCATATTTTATTCTATCCCCGTAAGGTGGCTAATCTAAAGATCAATATAGAACATTTTAGTGAATGGACTCACAACGCACTCATATACTTAGATTTCTGTTTCATGGCTTGGGAAGTATTCTCGAGGATTTTGTTCACGCTTATCTAACAATCATGGAAGTTATCTACGGCCATGAGTATTTGTCTTACCTGGAAGGAATGTCTGCGATAACTTAACACTTTCTGTGTGTTTGTTCGGCCTTTGTATGGCGCATGCTGGATACTCTTGGGCAAATAACATAAAAATAAGAAGATAGGAAGCAGCCGAACAAATTGGAAAATTTTCTTGTTTTTTAGAAAGAAACATGTCATATACTTTCGTCTCTTGCCCGAATGGGGGAAAACAACAAGTTAAAAACAAAAATCGAGAGAACGTAGGATTTCTCGAATGATAAAATCTTATTGAATACCTTCAAGACATTTCAAACTATACATAATATTGTACATCAGGTCACACTAACTCAATTTTTTAAGGAAAAGACAAATTTCACTTTGGCCAGGGTGCTGAAAGGAGAATCCAGCATGAGTTCCTCCCATTTAATCTCTTCAGAGCAAAATGAATGTTAACATTAGCATGTGCGGTCAAATACCATAGGATTACAGCAACAACTTTGGAACCACAGGAAAGTTAACTTAATGATAAATTAGGACACAGAAGAGTTTTCCGATTGTTTTACATTTAAAATGTTCACGGCTAGAAAAGGAAAGAAAGAAGGAAAAATATATAACAAAAAGAAAATGAAACTCCTTCAGAACTATTTCGAATAAAGACAAAAAATGTTATAGTGCAGATTATATGCAACGAAAGAAGGGGTTAAGTTTTTCTGAAACATTGATAGAGTTTGTCCCAAAAGTTGTTGCTGTAATTCTATGATATTTAAAAAGTGCGTGCTTTTGTTCATATTCGGTTCGTTCTGAAGAGATTAAGTTTGATGCTCTCATGCTTGATTCTCTGATATTTTTGGGAGAGGTGAGAATTTTATTTGACAGATATTTTACATCTCCTTGCAGCGCTTGGCCAAAGCGAATTTTTTTTTTTTTTTTTTTTTAAATTGAGGTAGTGTGACCCGGTGTACATTATTGTCAATAGGTTGAAAGGATTTTGAATGTATTCAGAAAGGTTTTATCATTCGGGTAATCTTAGGCTCTAACAATTTTTGTTTTTAACTCGTTGGTTTAGTTGCACTACAATAGTGCATAGCCAAGCTCTTTTCTTCCATTCATGCAAAGGACGAAAGTATATGATATATGAAATTACATATTTGTGGCCTTCTAGAAAACATGGAAATTTTATTAGGCTATCTTCTTATTAGGTTATCTTTGACCACAGCATAGGATTACAGCAACAACTTTGGAACCAACTCTCTCAATATTTTCTGTTTTCACAAAAGCGGGGGAACATTTTATGAGAGCAAAATCTGAAAATTCCGACCCTTCTCATTTATTTGAATGTAATCTGCGTTTTCACATTTTTAGTCTTTATTCATAAGAGTTCTAAAGAGTGTTTGATTTTTTTTTATTATTTTTTCATCTTTCTTTCTGTTTCTAGCCGTAGGCATTTTAAATGTTTAACATTCCGAAATATCGCCTGCTTCTGAACTTGTTGTTAACTTTGCTAATCGGTCTGCCCCCTCTATCTTTGGACAGGAAGGTTTTCGGGAGAAGTCTTGTTTTTAGCAGGTTAACACAATGGGCTGCCTTTGTTTCCGTACTGGGGTTCTCCTGTATGGAGAAAAAAAATACCTTGACTCCAAGGTAAAAAAATAAGTCAAACATAATGGCATTTATTCAACTGTGAGTGAGCAATTCAATTTACTAAAGCGATAAACACCAAAGTTTTGTGTGAATGAGATTATTTCTACATGGAGCCTAGCAAACTCCAAACATACGCGTGTATCGTGCATTGTCAAAAGGTTGACTTCAGTCACCGTGGTCCTCAGGCGCATTAAAAAAAACCTTGTTAGAGGTACTAAATATATGATGACAGAGGACACATACCAATTGTCAAAGTACCACTCGTATGATTTTACTATGACAAAGCGTCATCAAAGTTTACAGTTTAATGCAAAAAAACGCAATTCGGTGCTTTATACCCACTCTGGATAGAGTAAAGGCACTTTCACATAAAAAACAAGAACCGGAAAATTCAATTTATTCCACTTTTAATCAAGATTTTTTCTTCAATGGAAATGGATTGGACAGCCACGTATAATGTTAAAAGATATTTTGATTTTTGCATGTCCGTCCGTCCGTCCGTCCGTCCGTCCGTGCAGACGATAACTTGAGATAACTAGAGGGGTTGCCATACAAAAATCTCGTTTTCCACTATATATTTTGACACTGCCTGAGAACTTATTGACATAGAGAGCTGAAATTTGCTACATGGTATTTTCATAGTAATAGAAAAATAAAATTTCAAAAATAGAATAAATCGGGCAAACTCTTCTCGGTGTTGCGATATTAAAATTTAGGTTTTTAACGAATACTGTGAAAACCATCAATCCTCGACATTTTTATTATACGAAAATCTTCTTCAGAATACGAAATCCTATGAAATTGGTTACAATCATTTTTTCTGTCCGACGAACCGTTCTAGAAATATATACGAAAAACCACTGCAAAAATCAAAATTGCTCAAATGTTTGAAATTTCATACGGGCATTTATGTAGGGTATCATAAGAATGGTATCATAAGAATTGGTCTTAGACTAATAATTACTAATAAATTAATTAAGAAATAGTATATTTATCTCGGATCTTTAAGAAAAACACAACTTTTATGTTTTATCGGCTGAATTTTTCAGCCGACAAAGTTTTTCGGTCAATAAAACATGAAAGTTTTGTTTTGCTTAAAAATCTGAAAAAAATATAACTATTTTCTTAGTAAAATTCTTAGTTTATCCTATTTCTCTAGATTTTATTAAGCATTGGAGTAATAATCTTGCTTTAAATGGTAATAATTTCAGTTTTTCGGTTCTCGTTTTTGATGTGCTAGTCCCTTAACATGGTATGATTATAGGGTCTGTCAAATACATGACGTCCATGAATAGATTTTTAAAAACGGAAAAATAAATTATTAATATTTATGTAAAATTTGTTCCACTGGTTCCGTTTAAAATATTGAAATAAATGCAATTTTTATATCTAACCATTATTATATATGGAATTTGTTAGTTTCAAGTTCCTTTCAAGGAAATCAGTTCGGATTAAAACAAAGTGCCACGAAAGTTTTATCGATAAAAAATGCAAAATAAAACTGAAATGCCTATAGTTTGCGCTCTTAATTGCTTTGGGATCCTTTTATTATTTGTATAGTGAAATTAGTTAGTGGCAATGGTAATTTTCTCGGAAAATCTGTAATGCGTCATAACGAAAAAGTGGAGTTAGTGGCAAATTAAAACGTGGAATACAATTCTAATAATCTTCCTTCAATTTATATTTCATATGGGATTGGAATAGCTAAAAAAATCAAATCAAATATCACTGGGGAAACTATTTATGTGCATTTTGGGAACAACCGATTTAAGTAATATAAAATGTTTGTGCGCGATTTATTAGTGAGAAGGTTAGATGATTACCAATTTGTCTTTTGTTTGAGAAAGTACCATTGTCAACATTTTATTTCACTCTAGAAATAATGTGAGTATTCTATATAATAAATCAACAATAAAAATTGTAGGTATTCCATTCTGACTTTGCATTTTTTATAGATAAAGCTTTCAGGCACTTTGTTTTAATATCGTTAGGGGTCGGGGATTGGAGATTTAAACTGACAATTTATTTATCTTTATTTTATTTTTATTAAAATGTAGATATTTTCATATTTTAAATGAATCCAGTGCATACATAAATACTATCACTTTATTTTTCCCGTGCATGCAAAATTTCAGCTTTCTACATAATTGCGTTTTCGAGTTATCGAGAGGTCGAACAGACAGACGGACGGGCATACCGACAGATGGACCGAAGGACAGATGAATAGACGGACAGATGGAGAGACAAACAGACGGGCAGACGAACAGGCGGACAAACAGACAGACGGACAGATGGAAAGGCGGACGGACATAAAACAATTAAAATAACTTTTAGTATTGTGCGTAGTTGTCTAATACATATGTATTACTCTACCAGCATTACTTCTATGCGTTACAAACGGAATAACAAACTTAATATACCCTATGATTTCATCATCTAGGCCCTGGGGTACTAAAATCGGAAAAAGAGAAGGAAAAGGAAGAAGAACGTATGAGTGTAATATTATTCATATTATGATGTG
Organism: Dioctria rufipes; assembly: GCA_963924295.1. Classification (NCBI taxonomy): domain Eukaryota; kingdom Metazoa; phylum Arthropoda; class Insecta; order Diptera; family Asilidae; genus Dioctria; species Dioctria rufipes. Next base: position 119,185,155 of record OZ002742.1, read on the forward strand.
ATGTCATTGATCCCAAAAACACTCATTCTCCCGGTATAAATTAATTAATTTAAAAATCTCCGCTCTTTGAGTATGCATATGAAAACTGTATAATGTCAAATAACTATCATCTGGGCTGTCGTGATTTTTCAGGATGCAAGTTCGATGAAAACTGAGCTGCCTATATGGCAGTTTACATTACACGTGCAAGTAGTATGGCAATGCAATCTGCATGCAAGCTGAACTACCTTGTAGTCGTTGTAGTCTATACTTTTGTTAATCTAATATGTCAAATTTTTATCCACAATTCTTTATATGTATCGGCTCACATAAATTGGTTATCTTTCAACTGTGGCCCTTTCAGGTAAAGCAACTTTAGGAAACACGTATACAATATTGAGTCAAGTCAAGTGCGTTTGCGCCATTTTCGTCTTGTCGGAGTTTCTTTTGATGTTCGCACTATTGTCCTCTTTATTCTTTGGAGCTCATCTTTGGCCCTCAATTCGGTTCTATGTCTTCTCTTGTCCTCTTGTTGATAGTTGTCCTTTGTGCCTGCAACTTTCCGTTTTGCTGTCGTCTTTTTCTTTACGGATGATGCGCCCTATCAGCTGTACTGGAGAAGCAATATAGAGAAAGAAAATAAGCAGTCCAGTGTATGTGTATATACACATCAGTAAATGGTTGCTTACTTTTATACCCCATAGCTTAATGGCAGTGGTTAAATTTTGTTCACATTTTAAAGCGAATATTAAATCTAATTATAATTAGTTTTTCGTCGTTAAATCAACAACTTTTATCATAACTAATATTTTCTCTGAGCGCCCAATGGTTTTATTTAAATAGTGTGCAAGATTGCTATGATTTATTACAGGGTAAATTTTATACTTATTCCAGAAGGATATTTTGGAATCTCCAGCACAACCGCAGAAACAAAAACAAATTATTTGTTATATCATGCATCACAGAGCCCATATGATTTTGGGTGGCAAGTTTAAAGTCTTGAGTTTGACTCATCAGCAGGTCCCTAACAACGAAATTGAGTGACTCAAAACATAGAAATGAAAACAAATGAAAAAATTAAAAATTGAGAAAAATTGTGCAAAAAATTAAAAAAGTTAAAAAAAAACAAATTAATTCGAGGGAATTGAACCTAAGCCACTCACTGTGATGAAATAACAAATAATTTTTTTTGCTTTTGCTGTGGTGGCGGAGAATCCAAAAATAGCCTTCTTGAATAAGTTTAAATAGCTAAAAAAATGATTATCTACTTTTCAGGGCTAATATATAGGGATAATATATATAAAATGTCCTAAAAAATAAGGTTTTATTTATTTATTTTTTTTAAATTCCATTTTTGGCTTGGCCAAAAAAAGGATAAAAAGTTTTCTCCATATGAAAGACTCTTGTGGCACTTGTTTTCGATTGAATCAAGCTATCTAAGAGAATGTTTTCCACATTGAAGAGGTTGAAATAATGGCCCTGCAATTCCACAGGGCGACTGATTGGAAATGATAAAATTGATATGAATGAAGTAATTTTCCACTTCACAGCAAGAAGGAATATATTTAATTTAATTAATTTTTTGTCTTGGAATATAAATATATGTAATAAAAATAGGGTTAAACAATATGTTTTCAAACATACCTTTTTAAATTCCAGAAGTCTTGTAGCAGATCCACAGACCTCATTAAGTTCACGTTAATTCTCAGTAATTCTTTCGTCTGTTCATTAAATCCCTCCTATTCATGATCTACGGTCTAGTGTAATCCATTGAATAAATAACTAATAAGGAAGCGAAGTATCGTGCGAATACAGTGTACGTGTTTAAGCATTTCAATGACAGTGCGCCCTAAGGTCGCGGGGGGGGGGGGAGAGAAATGAAAAGAGGGCCTAGTGGCTATTTGGTCTCAGTTCAACATTTTGACATTTCATAATTTTGAAAATAAGTTCTCGGACTTGAATTCGCGATATTGTGAAAAATAAATAATTAAACGTAATTTTTACGTAATAGTAGTGTGAAATAAGTGCGAAATATTCTTTTGTGAATGATTTTTTGTGTAATAGAGACTCCGTAGTCTTAAATTATCATAATGAAGTGCGCTGTGCTGTGCTGCAGAAGCAAACGGAGTTATTGTCGTGGGAAAGCATTCTTCAAATAACTTTAATAGGTTTACTAATTAATTATAGTGTTTGTAAGATAAGATACTGATAAGAATTATAATTTCGCCTTAAAAGTGTACTTAATTTCTGCTTTTTGGCAGATAATGAAAATGCGCAGATCATAGAAAAAGAGGCAGAAGTGGTGAAGACAGATGTGGAAGGGGAGGTAAAGGCCACAACGAATGTGAGCATAGCAATCAGAGACGGAGCAAGTAGTTTAACAGGAAATAAACCAAATTAACTAATTCAATTAATTGAAGAACTTAAAAATAAAAACCACTGAACAATGACTCTTTTTAATTTTTTTTTTTTTTTGAAAAATCATGACCGTTATTGTCCCTCCTACTAAACCTCTATTATTAGAATAGAAGGCGTATTTAAATAATTTACAAGTGGTAAAGTATTGTAGCAATTTTTCTGGATCTGTGTAAATAGCCTGTAGCCAATTTATTTGTTTAAATTTTGGCCGAGCGGTATTCAGAATTTGGGTGAAGGTCAAGGGAGGATCATTGATCAATCGAACAATAGAACAGCTGCACGTTTCTAGTTGATTTTTAACTTGCTTGCTGCAGCGGTGGTATTCCACCAAGTTTCGTGAAATTTTTACGGAAACGCAAATCGCGAAATGCTCACTTCATACCGAATACGTGGGTTTGAAGGTACGCACGCGACGTTCAAGTGTGTATTCCGCGGTATTCCCCAGAGATGTTAAGCAGTGTTATTTAGGAGTACGAAGGTGCAGTATATGTGCTGACGTGCCCTGGGTTGGCTTCTTAGAACAATTGGAGTGTCTACTACGTGTAATTTTTTATTGCCGAGTGTTTACTGTGATTTGGTGTTGGTTCAAGGAGATCAGGTTCGACAAACCGTGTCTGCCGTATGTTCCTATTCTCAATGTTGTGTGTACACTATTCTCTATGTTGTGTGTGCACTATAGGTTATGTGAAACTTCGTAGCTTATCTTGGCGAAACTTCATTGCAGAGCTTATTTTATAGTTATGTCCACGTTTGTTAGTAATAAAATAATTTGGAATCGTTACCTTTGTGTAATGTGATGGGCGAATCTGTTTCAGAGTCTCACCTCGTATACTGTTTGAGCCCCAAGGTGTGTGTCACAAAAAGTTAGATTTGCACCTCCGATTTATTGAGTAGACTCGTCCAGGTGTGAAGTTATGCTGTTTTTTCGTGAAACTATGTTGCGTATTTCGTGGGGTCCCGTAATCAGAAATTTAAGAACCGTGTAGCGTTGATAAGCCGAGTATGTCTGACTAAGATTTCCCGTGCCGATGCTCCACTTCGTGTTACGCGACATCTAAAAAAAACATTCAGTGCGACTTTGCCTGTAAACACCTATGAAACTTCACGAACAAAATACTTCAATTAAACTCGATTTTGGTGTGCAAAAGAAAAATCTATTTTTTGTGTTCTTCCTCAGTGCGTCTTCTCTCAATCTCCTTTTTAGCGGGAATCTTCTTCTTTTTTTCTTTCTTTTACAAAATGGTCTCGGGATTTTAAAAGTTCATTGACAATTGTACTAGAATAATTGTTAACTGTGCCATCTATTGCAAAAATTTACTTTTCATAAAAATTTTTAATTAAACTAATATTACTAATTTCATTTCATTTCAATAAGCGAAATTTTATTAAACTAATTGTACTACTTTCGACTCTAGTTACAAGATTTTAATTACTGATTTGTGAAAAATAAAGCAAAATTATCTCCGTCCTTGTGCTTTGTCTCTGTTTGGTGAAATTTGTGTTCCGATTTTGATTTAAGGTCAGGTGCTGCCATGCTGGGACTAAAAGTAAGTTTAATTGCCACATTACTCCCCACCAAAAAGCTTGAAGTTCCGACCAAGCGAACCACCTGTAATTTGATAGAAGGAGAGGTGTTGGATTAGTTGCGTCTGATCAGTGTGCCGCCTAACGATAGTAGGGAGCGCCGCACTTCTGGATGCGCGCGTTGGCTTCGTCTGTCTGTAGACTTGCGTTTACTCAGTGTTTAGTAATATCTTTATCTTTGTTTTGTAACACTTTTCATTCCAAAATTATATGAGTTTCGATTGTTAAACTCCCCCGCGCGACGACAATATCTATACACTTATTTCAAACTATCTTTATGATTTTTGTATAATTCCTACGAGTTCTGACTGTATGCGCGCGATATCTTCAAATGTCTGTATATTGTTCTCTTTCGTAATAAGGCGCCAGACGATCTACGTGCACTGTCTTTACTTTTGTCCCGCGACACTCTTTGATTTTGCGAACAACCTCGGTAATTTCTTCGATTATCGTATACGGCCCGTCCCAGTTACTTTGCAGTTTTGGGCATCAACCCACAGCACGGCGGGGATTGTATAACCATACGAGTTGACTGCACGGATATTCGCGCTTGCGTGAGTTGAGGTCGTAGTATCTTTCGAGGCACTTAGCACGATGCGGTTATGTTCGTGAATTTCATTAAGCTTGTCGACCAGTCGTTCTAAGTATTCGTTTATTGGCGTTTATTGGTAGGGTGTTTGTTGGGGGGCTTCCCATGATTATTTCGACTGGCAATCGCAATTCTCTGCCAAATAAAAGGCGAGCTGGAGTCTGCTTCGTGCTATCTTGGACATTGGCTCTATAAGATAGCATCAGGAAGGGAACATACTCATCCCAATTACGTTGATGCCCATCTAGGAGTTTAGCCAGGTAGTCGATAATAGTTCGATTGAAGCGTTCAACAAGGTCGTTGGACTGTGGGTGCAGAGCCGTAGTGCGCGTTTTTTCGATTCGAAATCGTTTGAGTATTTCATGAAATACTGCACTTTCAAAGTTTCGACCCTGGTCGGAGTGCAGTTGCAAAGGTGCTCCATAACGGCTGAAAACGGTGGTGATTAGTGCGTCGGCTACTGTTTCTGCTGTTTGGTCTTACACAGGGACTGCTTCGGGCCATTTTGTGAAGTAGTCCATGCACACGAGCAAGTAACGATTGTTCCTGTCAGTTCTCGGAAGTGGTCCCAGAATGTCTACTGCTACCCTTTCGAATGGAGCCCCTACATTGCAGATTTGTAACGGCGCTTACGTTCTTGGTAGAGCTCCTTTCCTTCGTTGACACTGAGGGCATCCTTTAACCCAGTCCTTTACGTCCGTACTGCATCCTATCCAGTAATAGCGTGCTTCAACTTCCCCAGAGTCTTATCAACCCCGAAATGTCCACCAGTAGGAGAGTCATGTACTTGATTCAGTACTAGTTTTCGCAACGACCTGAGTACTAGTATCTGTTTGATTATCTCTTTCCCGTGGGTGAAATTTCTAACGGCGATATTATCCTCAAAACCCAGCATCGACCACATGGAGCAATAGGCTTTAACTTCTGGGATTAAGTCTTTGATTAGGTCTTTTTCAGGACGTTCCCCAGCCCGTAACCAAGTTCTCAAATGTCGCAATGTAGAGTCGCTTTCTTGTTTCTCTGCCAGATCTTCTTGAGCTGTGACCGTACGTGCGATGATTAGGTCTCTTTCGTCCAGTCTTTGACAATAAATGCAATTCGAAGCCACACACGGGCGGCGAGAGAGAGCATCGGCATTTTGATGTTTATGTCCAGGTCGGTGAACAATGTCATAGTTGTGTGCTTACATGCGCTCTATCCAGCGGGCTACTTGTCCTTCTGGCGATCTAAAGTTTATCAACCAACGAAAGGACGCGTGGTCGGTTCGGATAGTAAATTGTCTGCCCAATAAATATGGTTGGAAATGAGCGCAAGCCTTCACAATTGCAACCAACTCTTTTCTGGTTACACAATAGTTTCTCTCTGCACGGCTGAATGTCTTGCTATAATATTCGACTATATACTCGAGTCCATCCTTATTTTGCGATAGCACGGCACCCCAGGCGTGTTGCATCCGTATCGGAAATAAATGGATACTTCTCGTCAGGTGGCGAAAGTATCGGGGCAGTTATCAATTTGTTCTTTAGGGTTTTGAATGCCTCTTCACAAGCGGTAGACCAAGTAAACTTTCGTCAATTCTCAGTTAGCTCCGTAAGTGGCTTGGCTATGACCGAAAAATTCTCTACAAATCGGCGGTAGTACGCGCAGAGACCTAAGAACGATTGTATATCTGTCTTGTTGTTAGGGACAGCCCAGTTACGGACTGCAGCCGTCTTTTACGGATCTGTGGACACTCTTTCTGCACTAACAACGTGCCCTAGAAACTTAACCTCTGGCTGGCATAGTTGACACTTTTTCGGAGATATTTTTAAATTAGCCACCCTCAATCGTGCCAATACTAAGCGCAGATGTGCGACCATATCATGAAACGATGATCCGTGTATTATAACGTCGTCCAGGTAAACCAGGCAGGCTTGAGGAGGAATTCCCTGGAGCACTAATTCCATCAACCTCTGGAAAGTAGCAGGGGCGTTAGTAAGGCCAAACGGCATCACGGAAAACTCCCATAATCCGCTGCCCGTAGTGAATGCGGTCTTTTCTTGATCATCTTCTTCAACTGCTACTTGCCAGTAGCCTGACTGCAAATCAAGCGTCGAGAATCATTTGGATCCGGATAAAGCGTCGAGAGTCAAGTCTATACGAGGTAAAGGGTAGAAGTCCTTTCTGGTTACTTCATTGAGTCGCCGGTAGTCTACGCAGAATCGTGTTGAGCCATCCTTCTTTTTACGAGGACTACCGGAGACGCCCAGGGACTGCTGGACGACTTGACGATTCCCTGTTCCCTCATATCGTATACTAATTGCTCCGCTTCAGCTCGCTTGAATAGTGGGAGGCGTCGTGGGGGCTGTCGATTAGGTTTATTGTCGCCAGTGTCTATCTGATGGTGAAGAATTGTAGTACGGCCCAGATCATTTCTGGACTTGGCAAAGACTTCTTGATGCTTTTGTAATAGTTCACGAAGAGTAGTTTTTTGCTCATTATCGAGGTGTAGTGCTGCGTTGTCGATAAGTGTAGTCAATTCTGGTGATAATGCGTTATCTGCGCTAGTATCGATGATACCAGCAGCAGTGTCAGCTTCGGCTACGAAAACATCAGGTTTCAACTCAATTGCTTCATCTGATAGATTTGCGACTCGGGCAATAAGTTTTCCTTCCTGTCATTCGCAGATAGCGGGAGTAAGCCAAATATAGGGAAGGTAATTTTTGGGGATAACATTACATAAATCTGATCGGCTAGTATTGGACTAAACAAATGTATAAAGCAGGTCGACCTGCCTGGTATAATGTACCTGCGTGCGGTTCTCATGGGGATTGATTCCTGTTCTGCTAATATCGGAACAACTTCTTTGCCCAAGCTGAGGTGATCTTCCCGCAGGTTGATGGAGTATCGATGTCTAGCGAGGAAGTCCATACCCATGATACAGTCGTCGAATATCTTTGCTACGTAAAATGTGTGTTGCGTCATGAAGCTGCTGATAGAGATCGACAAGTCTACAATTCCGTCTATTGGGTTAGTTTCCCCAATGACGTCTTTGAGGTATGTTAAGCACGGGGGGGTTGGCACGGAAGACGGTTTATGACCCGACTGTGAATAATTGAGCGTGTGGCCCCCATGTCCACTATCAGCTTACAATAAATCCCTTCTACTTCCCCTTTAATTCGGATGCTACTGCACATCATCCCTTGGCTTACTGTGATTTCCGGCGGGCTAGGTAACATTAAAATTGAAGTAGATGAAAACTTCGTGGTGTTTTCATTCTCTGGAGATGCCAACTTTTCTTGCAACGTCTTGATGTCTCGTTCACTTGGCATTTTGCTGCTAGTTGCGGTAGGTGTTTCGTAAGTGTTCGGTCTATTGTGGTTAACCTTACTCACCTTCGGTGTAGTGTGTGTGTTAGGTGTGGTGTGCGTGTTAGGTGTGATGTGTGTGTTTGATATAGCATGTGTGCTTATTGGGATGTGGGTGTGGAGGGCACTGTGGGTGTGGGGACACTGACCCCTGATGCATTTGAGCCACTTCCATAAAGTTCTGCGGCATGGGTCTACCTGCCGGTTGGAGATCAAATAACGGTGACGTAGGTTCAGTATTTGCTCGATCGTTTGAGCTTAACCGGGGTCCGTGAAGTTCGCTGCTTAAGTTGATTTCCGAATTATTCCTCTCGTGATCTGCAGGAATAGATGTGATGTTGATGGCTTTGTTAGACGGATTCGGCTCAATTAGATCGAATTCCACCTCGATTCCGCGTACTACGGGATGATCATCAGGGCCGATATGCAGACCACTAAAATGAGTTAGGTGAAAGAACACATCTTCGTTGTTGTCAGCTCTGGTTATGAATCCGTAGCGATGCCCTAGACTAAACCATCTAACTACACCTCGTAGGCGTTGTGCGATATGGCGTGGAGGGGAAAAGGTTGGTTTATTTGGGACTCTCTGTTGACGTTGAGCTAACTCTTGTCCTCTCAAGCTAGCTCTTTGGCATTTCCCGACTGCGCACCTGTAGAAGGCGGACTTAATGGCTCATTTCTCTCAGCCACATTGGCTCGTTTGTTTGGGCGAGGGTTATTGGTATTGGGGGTCGCCACAGCTGCTCTAATGTTTCGTCTGGAGGCTCGGGTGGCACGCTGGTTAGCCTCAAATCGGATGGCCATTTCAACAGCTTCTTGAAGTGTGGGCGGATTGAAGTTGCGAACCATTTGCTGGATTTCCACGTCCCATATTCCATCTAGAAAATGTTCTAAAGCAATTTTGTCCTTTGCGCTTTCGGGGCATTCTGTAAACTTTAAGTGCGTTAGACTCTGCAAATCTGTAGCGAAATCTGCAAAATTTTCCCCACTCGTTTGAATCCTCACGTGCAAGTGTACAGTTTTTAAAACTTGTAAGCGTTCAACCCCAAATCTACTTGAGAGTGCGCTAGCAGCCCTAGTAAAATTTCTTTGCGTTTCTAACCTCAACTTTTGATAAAATGATAACGCGGTTCCTCGTAGGTAAGCAGCTAGGTAGATTGCTTTACATTTCTCATCCCAATTGATGGTTGCTGCCACAGCCTCAAAGTGCAACTCATAGCTGTGCCACGATATGCTCCCATCGTACTCTGTGGGCGTTAAGGCAGGCTTCTGTATTATACTGTAGTAGGCGACTGATTGTCTCTGTGCGTGCGGTCGGACGAAATATTCAGGTGAGGTTCCTAACTCCGCTATATTATTATTCACTTGCGCAGGCACCCTGACTTCCTCTTCAATATGTTTAATGTTCGAGGTACCCTTATCGGACTGTTTTGAAGAGGATGGTGTAGATTGTGCGTTGGGTTCCTGAGGAGTAACCCCGTCTCCAGTGGCCTTTATGCTCGAATGAGCACTTGTGTCGTCTATTACTTTCTGTACGAACGCGATTGGATTTAACATCGACATCGATATATCAGCCATTCGCTTTTCAAGGTCCTTTTGCTCGGCACCGTAAACCAAGTTGACTTCCTTCACAGTTTTTAAGTTCGTTTGGACTGCAACAATCGCCTCCGAGTGCGTCTTGAGCACTTTCGTAATTTCATCGAGCTTTTGAATAAGTATTTCCATTTGTTCGTCCGACATTTCTCGTGTTAAAAATAAAAAAAAATAAAAACAAAATAGTTTGAACTCAATGTTTTTAAATTTGAATTCTTTATCGAAATTGGTCGAGTTTGTAATTTAATGTGAGTCTTGGGGTCTACTTTCCTATACACTTATCCTGACGCTTATTTCTTTTCAGGTATGCGTTCTACTAAGAGTTCAAATACTATCTTAAATGATCAACGAAACTCATTCAATTTTTTGGTGAAGTTTGCTTACATAAGTATATGCTAATCCCGAGAATGTTCAAAATTCACTGCTATTGGCTCCCTAGGATTAATAAAAAAAAAACACAATAACAAAATATCTGAATTTAACGTGGGTTTATACAAAATATATTTCACTTTGTCTCTTTATCCTACTTCCTTTGGTTGCGCAAATACTATAGAAGACACATTCACTTCCGTTGTTTCCCAAATTTTTAAATTTTCAGAAGTTATACAGCTACAGCTGAATTTCCATCAGTATGACTTTTAGGTATTTGGAGTAAAACAAATGCCTTTACTATTGCACAGGTTTGGGTTTAATGTCTTTGACGAAGATTAAATTAAAATTTCTTGAATAGAATTGTTTATTCTCTATCCAGCTCAGTATTGGCTGTCACATACAATCAAGCAGGATAGACAAAATATTCAAAAAGTTAGAACTTTTCACAGAAACTTCAAAAATGTCCGTTGAGTCGCGCTGTCTCTTAAGATATTACGCGTAGTTGATGTTAAAATAGTCCAATCAATATTTATTATAGTTCAGAGAAATATAATAGTTAAATCACAATTACGTAAAAGTAAGTTCATTTTATTATGTTCAATTTTTTATTCTTTAACTTAATTATGAGAGAATTCACCCATATCTTGTAACCAACCCTATGTGTTTTCAGTAAATGTAATAAATGTTCGATATTCAACGGTTAAATGTGTAACGTGATAGTTGTTAATGTCTCTGAGTAGAAAACAACAATTTTACCCTTCAGTTAATTGTTTTCGCAAAAAGAAAATATTTCATCATTCCATCATAACAATAATTCTCACTATTATACACAATGTTTTTTTTTTTGTTTTGGGAAAAAAAATTATTTAGTTATTCCATCGTTTTAAAGTTGTGGGTTGATAGCAATTACGTTATCACTGCTACCCAACACTTGACACCATTGTAGCAATTTTTCTAGATCTGTGTAAATAGCCTGTAGCCAATTTATTTATTTAAATTCTGGCCGAGCGGTATTCAGAATTTGGGTGAAGGTCAAGCGAGGATCATTGATCAACAATAGAACAGCTGCACGTTTGTTGTTGATTTTTAACTTGCTTGCTGCAGCGGTGGTATTCCACCAAGTTTCGTGAAATTTTTACGGAAACGCAAATCGCGAAATGCTCATTTCATACCGAATACGTGGGTTTGAAGGTACGCGCGCGACGCTCAAGTGTGTATTCCGCGGTATTCCCCAGAAATGTTAAGCAGTGTTATTTAGGAGTACGAAGGTGCAGTATATGCTGGCGTGCCCTGGATTGGCTTCTTAGAACAATTGGAGTGTCTACTACGTGTAATTTTTTATTGCCGAGTGTTTACTGTAATTTGGTGTTGGTTCAAGTAGATCAGGTTCGACAAACCGTGTCTGCCGTGTGTTCCTATTCTCTATGTTGTGTGTACGTGTGCCACTATAGGTTATGTGAAACTTCGTAGCTTATCTTGGCGAAACTTCATTGCAGCGCTTATTTTATAGTTATGTCCACGTTTGTTAGTAATAAAATAATTTGGAATCGTTACCTTTGTGTAATGTGATGGGCGAATCTGTTTCAGAGTCTCACCTCGTATACTGTTTGAGCCCCAAGGTGTGTGTCACAAAAAGTTAGATTTGCACCTCCGATTTATTGAGTAGACTCGTCCAGGTGTGAAGTTAGGCTGTTTTTTCGTGAAACTATGTTGCGTATTTCGTGGGGTCCCGTAATCTGAAACTTAAGGACCGTGTAGCGTTGATAAGCCGAGTATGTCTGACTAAGATTTCCCGTGCCGATGCTCCACTTCGTGTTACGCGACATCTAAAAAAAACATTCAGTGCGACTTCGCCTGTAAACACCTATGAAACTTCACGAACAAAATACTTCAATTAAACTCGATTTTGGTGTGCAAAAGAAAAATCTATTTTTTGTGTTCTTCCTCAGTGCGTCTTGTCTCAATCTCCTTTTTAGCGGGAATCTTCTTCTTTTTTTCTTTCTTTTACAAAATGGTCTCGGGATTTTAAAAGTTCATTGACAATTGTACTAGAATAATTGTTAACTGTGCCATCTATTGCAAAAATTTACTTTTCATAAAAATTTTTAATTAAACTAATATTACTAATTTCATTTCATTTCAATAAGCGAAATTTTATTAAACTAATTGTACTAATTTCGACTCTAGTTACAAGATTTTAATTACTAATTTGTGAAAAATAAAGCAAAATTATCTCCGTCCTTGTGCTTTGTCTCTGTTTGGTGAAATTTGTGTTCCGATTTTGATTTAAGGTCAGGTGCTGCCATGCTGGGACTAAAAGTAAGTTAAATTGCCACAGTATGTACTTCGCGTTATGTTATGGTATAGTAAGTACTTTGGTACATATTGGGTACTTAAGCTTATATGTGGGACTTATGAGTACCAGTACCAGCACCTGGACTTGTACCTGAAAATTTTTGTGGAGTATGTCGAGGCTATCATCATACTCTACTCCACCTAAATCAAGCAAGACTGAGCAGGACATAAGCAGACAAAAACCTGTGCTAACTCATAGCTCGATGACGAGGAAAGAACAACCGCCAAATTCTCTTAGGCGCGTGATTTTAGTAACAGCGCTTGTAAAGGTGAAAACAATTCTGGGTAATTATGACCTACTACGAGCATTGATCGACTAGGGCTCTCAGGCTTCATTTATAAACGAGAGAGCAGCTCAATCTATTGGGCTACCTGGAACAAAACTGATATTGAGATATCCGCAGTAGGCAACGTACAATCTGGGAAATCTAAAAGTAAAGTAGTTCTTCAATTATCGCCCAGACTTCCGTCAGATTTCCAACTACGACTGGAAACGTTAATTCTTCCAAGCTTGTCAAAGCTCCTTCCGAACGAGACTATTCTATCTCTGGATATCCAAAACTAAGATAACATGATCCTAGCCGATTCCACACTAAATGTTCCTGGTCCAATCAATATTTTGATAGGAGCAGATATCTTTAGTTTAATCGTCATGGACGGTGTGAAAAGACCGACTGCTTGCTCAGAAGACAGAGTTCGGGTGGATACTCACGGGAAGACCATCAACAAAGATAGCTAGTCCTTCGAAGATAACTAGCATAGTTCCAACGACCGAGTTAAATAAACAACTTGAGAAATTCTGGGAAGTAGAAGAAGTCACAACAAAAACCATACTCTCTGAAGATGCCCAAATATGTGAAGACAACTACCAACACACATGTAAACGAAACAAGAATGGGATTTACACTGGAGAAACGATTTCTTGTAAATTTCGAAATTAAGAAAGAGTACTGCAAATTTATGTATGAATATCTAGAACAGGGTTATATGAGAAGAATAGAGCCAGAACTGCAAGTCCCAAAACAACATTACTACCTACCCCATTAAAAATGATAGTACCACGACAAAACTTCGAGTGGTCTTTGATGCATATATGCGAAAGCTAGTATTGCCTACAGTTTGAACGACATCATCCACACAGAACCACGTTTGTAGGAAAATCTGTCCGATATTCTATTAAGATGGCTAAAGTATAAATATGTATTTAAATCTAACATAGAAAAGATGTACAGAACCATAAAGGTCGCAGATGTACATCAAAACCTCTAAAGAGTAGTATGGAGATTCTCAAACAAGGAGCAAATAAAGGAATATGCTCTTGCAACAGCAACGTATGGTATAGCAGCAGCTCCGTACTTGGCCATTAGAACATTGAAGCAACTAGCTATTGATGAGAAAAACGCATTTCCTAAAGCCGCAGACATAGCATTGAAAGACGTTTATATAGATGAGTAAATGTCTGGAGCTGACTCTATGGAAAAAACAAAATGTTACAAATGGAACTATTGAATCTACCACAAAGTGGCTGATTCAACCTCAGAAAATGGGCAAGTAACAGTAGAGACCTTCTGAGGATGATTCCAACTGAACTAAAAGAAAAGGGTTAAATCGAAATTAATGGTACAGAATCTATTAATATATTAGGTATCTATTGGAGTCCAGCGACGGATACTTTTCACTTCAAAACTAATGTCACTAAGGAACTGCCAACAAAAAGAAACATCTAAGTATAAAGTGGTAATGAGTTTGTTACTCTTTCGAGACCCGTACAAAATACGAGTCTGCAGGCAATTCTCAACCTACTGTATATGAGCAGAGAAAATTAGAAAACAAGTACCGAGGTACTGTCAGTTACTGGCCAAAAGCCGAAGACCAAAAATTCCATAAATTCCTGCTGATCGAAACACTTTACATACAATACCTATACTCCCAAAAGGAAACATCTTATCTGATATTGCCAAGCTGTGTGATCCGCTTGGGTAGCTCTCCCCTATAATGATAACTGCGAAAAGATTAATGCAAGAACTGTGGATTGAGGGAAGCCCTTGGGATGAGCAAATACAAGCGAGAAGACCTAGCAAAAAATGGCACAATTTCAAAATGGAGCTTCCACAGATCGAAGAAATAATAATATGAAGATGGATGAATCACACAAAAAGTAACCTAGATATCGAATTACATGGATTTTGTGCTGTGTCCGAGAAAGCATATGCTGCGGCAGTGTATAGCAAAACAACGACCAAGGAAAGAAAAACCCATAAAACTCTTTTAACAGCAAAGACCAAAGTAGCACCAATCAAAATGAAACAGACATAACCAAGGCTCGAATTGTGTGGTGCAGCATTATTATCGAAGTTACTACATCAGGTAAAAGTTGTGCTGGAGTTCCCTGATGTAACAACATACGTGTGAACAGACTCCACTATTGTGATAGCTTGGATAAGGGGTGGTCCAGAAAAATGGAAGAGTTTTGTTTCAAATAAAGTACCCAAATTATACAACCTAACTACACCCAACTTGTGGCGTCATGTCAGACCAGAAGACAGTCCAGCTGATGTGGCATCTAGAAGTATTAATCTCTCAAAATTATGCGACTCAAAATTGTAGAGGACAGGACCACACAGGCTTAAAGAGAAGAAGGAGAATTTGTCTATCTTACAAGGAGAAGTACTCACGACAGAAGAAATAAAACGTATTGACCCCATATGTGGAGCCACCGTTCAGAACAATAATCTTTGTGAAGAGATATTAACACGGTACTTCCAACTTCCCAAGTTACTACGAGTCTGGGCATATTACCTGAGATTCATCAATGCCTGCTGCAAGGAACGTACATCCAAAACGCAAGTAACAATAACTGAAACAACACAGGTTTTAAACGGCATTATACGTATGATACAAAGAAAAGAATTCTTGTTGGAAAGTAAGAGAATACAAAAGGGTCGAACAGTAGACAACTAAAGTAGTATAGCAGCGCTCAATCCCTTTGTAGATCCTGAATGCCTCTTAAGACTAGAAGGACGTACTGGTAACGCATATATATCGTACGATGAGAAGACTCCAATCATATTGCCACATAATCACCATATAACGGAACTAATTGTACGTGAAGCACATGAAAATAGCCTCCATGGATCCAGTCAAGTAACATTGGCGTTTATACGACGAAAGCTCTGGATCATAAAATCGAGAAGTGAGATTAAGAGTGTAATAAACAAATGCATTCGATGCATTCGTTATAAAGCACAAATTCCAACGCAGTAGTTAAATGGGAAACCTCCCTTCACCGAGCGTAACACCCTAGAAAGCACTTAGTCATACTGGAGTTGATTAATCCGGACTAATAAAGAATAAAGCATCTAGAATACGAGGAAATACAACCCAATATATCTGGAGTTAGTAAGTCGTCTTACAACAGAAGATTTACTGGCAGCACTTAGACGTTTTCTTCGCCAGAACAGGGAGGTGCACACATATAAACAGCGACAACACAACAATGTTTGTCGGTTCACAGAAGATTCTTGATCATGATCTGAAGAAAACCATTAAGAACAACAGCAGTCTAGTAGATACTTTAGCAGGCAGGGGCACAGAATGACATTTTATTCCCTCGGCAGCTCCTCACTTTGGAGAAATATGGGAAGTTGGAGTAAAATCCGTTAAGTACAATTTAAAAAGAGTCATAGGTGAATCAATCCTTACGTTTGAAAATATAACAACGCTCCTTTGTCAAACTGAGGCATGTCTCAACTCGAGGCCACTATGTTCCCTGACAGAAGATTCATCAGATCTTAACATTCTAACCCCGGCACACTTTTTAATAGGAGAAGCTCTAATAGGCCCTATTGAGCCACAGGACTTCACTGAATCTCATCATTACCATTCTCGGTAGGAATAGAGATTTTTGGAAAGCGTGGTCCACAGACTACCCAAATTAGTTACAACAACGAATAAAATGGAGAAACAGAGCTAACAATATCAAATCGGAGAAATAGTTTTACTGAGACATGAAAACTTGACACCAACAAATTGTCCACTAGCATAGATTAAAGAGGATCACCCAGGTAAAGATGGACTAGTGCGAGTCGTACTGTACAATATAGGGGAAATAATGATCTCAAACGGCCTATATCAAAAATATGTCCTTTGCCTATCAACCTCCCGGAACCTCAAGAAGCAGCAAATAGTAATATAGGAAGATATAAAGAAACGCTTACTGGAAACGTAATAGTCTGTGCAGCCATAACAAAACCACACTCAAAGCAGAAAAATATACCATAAGGATCCTCCATTACCATCCCGACAATATACTGACAAATTAAAACGAAAAACTAGTGCAATAGTTGCTCCATCACCATCAAAACGAGAACGTAAGGGGTCGGGTCATGAAGTTGAAGACAGACCTACAGCGTATAGAAGACGAGAAGCGAAACATTTGAACCCGAAAAGTTGCCGCATTCACTCCGTCACTACAAAATATGACTGCCTTAAACCGATAGAAAAGGCAAAAGGAACTAAAAAAAATATAGAGCTGGGGTAGGATATACAGACTCCGTGTAAACAGCAAAGAAATGTATTACATTAAACGAGGATAGAAACCGAAGAAAAGGTCTAACACCAAAATTTCATAACCTCGCTGCTACTATCACTATTGTTTAAATTAGGCAAATGCTCTCTGAACATTACACGCCCGCAACCAGGACTAATACGTTGAAGACATTGGCGAAGTCCAACTCAAAAGAGGAACATTCAGAGTTGAACTCAAGTTCACCGAAGAAAAGGTCTAACACCAAAATTACATAACTTTGGTGATACTATCAAATGCTCTCTTAACATTACACGCCCGCAACAGGACTAATACGTTGAAGACATTAACGAAGTCCAACTCAACATTCAATAAAAAACGATATAACCAAGTTAAATCAAACAATCGAGCAGGTAAATGTACTGTGTGATGAAACAATTACGATATAATAATACACCCTCTGCGATGGATTAATTCATCACCTGACAGACACCCACATCGAGTTATATAAGCATGTCCAGACTTTGCAGGCTGAAACTATTAGAGAAAGAAAGAAAAGAGGAGTTCTTCGTAATATCTTGCAGATGGTGTTCGAAGTAAATGACGAAGTTTACGCTGACATCGATGACTTAGAACACAACCAGCAACTTCTTTAGAAAGCCGTTAACCACCAAACCAATATCATGCTTACAACCTTAACGACGGTCAACGAAACTGAGATGACAACAATCAAAAATTGAATAGCTTTACCGACAAATTCAACAAAGGCTTCGAGGCAATTAAAGTTATGCAATAGCAATGGTTCATTGGACCTGACACTAACAAATTAAACGTACAGTTCCTTGCAGTATATCACACGGCAACAAACTACATCGAGGAGCTTGGAGAAAGGTATAACAAGCTGAATGCATACACCCAACGCGGCAATTTGTTAGACTTTCTTCAACCATCAGATCTTCTAAAAATCATCGATAACGCGAAAGCTAAACTACCTGAACTATTTTAAGACTCCTGTTGAGATGAAACCCTATAACGATGAAATTAAGATATATGGTTTCCTTCCCTGATAAAATGCACCGCAATACCACAAAAGCAAAAAGAAAGACATTACGCTGTGTTAGAAATACCCACATCAACCTTAGCAATTAATTACAATATGTAAACTTACTTCATGATAAGGGAAGAGAAACTCGAGCACTGTATGCAGATAAAAAAGCACAACTTCGTATGCATACCCTCGGTTGTGCGGAATATAGAAAACAACCCCAACTGCGTCATTGACGAACTATACCAGCGACAGGAAGGCCAACGGTGTTCAATAAGGGAATTCGACTTAGATGAAATCATACGGAAAGAATTATACATTACCAATACATGGTTATTCATCTCGAACAAATCCGTAACAGCAGCACTACAGTGCAATGACATCAGAGAAGATATAAGTCTCAACGGCACTGGAATACTCAAAGTGCCACAAAATTGTATCGTCCAAACCAAACGAAATATACTCAAATCAGAAGTGTCAATAAGTGTACCCGTGAGAGCATCCTTCATAAGACCAGTGGAAATTAACTTCAAAACCAGCATGACAAAACGGATTGTGCCGGACACAGAATTAGACGTGGAGCCTATATAAAAAACATCCGAGCAAATATACAGCAGATTACGTAAAGAAGGACAAGAGATTCAAGTCACCAGTCAATGGAGGAGCATACGTACACACGAATGCGGAACAAGTCTAAGCGTGCTTGCGATACGTATAATAATAGGACTATTCTTCGCAGGAAGGTTCCATTGGAAAAGGTGGCAGGCTATGAAAACAACTAAAAGCTCAGCCCATGGCTCACAAACAGCAGACCATACAGACACCATCTCTGAGTTCAATCTCTACTCATCACCGAGTTCCCGGCAGAATGTTCAAAACTGAACATAAAATTCTATATAAAATCATATTAAATTAAACTGCGTGTAGATATCTAAAAAAAGGTAAAAAAAAAACCTAGCATAACACAAATAAGCAATAATTGCTCGCAATAATTATTGAACTTTTGCTTACTAGGCAAATTGCGCAAAATAAGCAATTACTCCCAATAATTTATTGAACTCGAGACAATATTGCTTACTTAACAGTTCATAAAATTAATTTCATTAAGTGTATTCCATTAACTTCATTTAAAGTTGCTTAGTTCGTAAATTTTAGTTATTATAAAAACAATACAAATGCAAGAAAAAACACAGTTTTGATTAAAGAATTCAAGTAGCAACATTCTAGGTATTACTTTGCGCCCCCACCCATGGAAAGCGCAATACCTCCTAATTTGAACTACAAGACCCTGCGCTACCAGCAGAGTCTATTCTACTTAGAGGTAAAGTGACGTTAAAAACAACGCCTTTAAATTCGTTGAAGCATGCTTCTAGTTGTTCTAAACGCGCATTAAGATATTTGAAGAATCGTTATCTCTTTGCTAGTTACCAACGTATCTGAAAATGTATTAAATGAAATAACATGAATAAATATTTTAGAGCACACTATAAGGTCTCAAGTTCACCTGATGGTGTAATAACTGGAACAGTCTTGGAACCGAAGTGAAAATGGTCGGTTTATTGTAGTTTTCTATTATTTCATAGAAATGTTGTTACGAGACAAGCATGCCTAATTCACATAATTCTAATTTTATGTTATATATATATATATCCTTTCAGTCACATTTGAGAAATACATTTACTTATTTTAACACAAAAATAAAATTTATAGAAATACATTTGAGGACCGTTTTTTCAAAATACAACAATCGACTTTTTTAAAAATGTTCAGGAGCCAGTTTTTTTTAAATATTTCAGGAAGGAAAACATAATTTTCAAAACAGTAATGGGCTTTTGAAAGTGTCGATAATACCAGATCTGTAAATCTAAGGAAGTTCTATAAAACATGAAAGAAAACCAATATTATTCGATTTCAAATATGGTAGTTTTTTCAAAATTGAAACAATTACTGAAGTTGTTTCGTTTTGCAAAAACTACTCGTATTATTCTGGAATATATTAATGGAAATATGTTTTGTAATTAAAAGGCAATTATTATTATATATTTTTTAATTGAAAAACAATAGAATAAATTCAGTTTTTTAAAATTAGTAATAAAAACAAACAAATAAAAGTAACAATTCAAAGTATTAACTCAAATAATATCTTCTGCTTCAAAATAAGTATTCAAAGAGTATCTTCTACTTCGTCATAAACTTTTGCAATACTTTCAGAAATTTCACCACCATTTCCTTCCAGAATTTGGAAGTAAAAGCCTTTGGCGCTTTCGGGCACAATAAAAAATTGCATAAGTTTCTTCACATCGTCCCTCTTTTGTGTTGATACCATATTTCTTCTCGGTATAACTTGAAATTCGTTGATGCTGTTACTCACTGATTATACTGATGATTTAAAAGGTCAGACTTCAATGGGATCCCCAGCGTAGGTGTTGCTTACACATATGAATATACTTGCATCTCGTTTACTATAGCAAATTACTCTTGATGCGCTTATTTTAAAAGGCAATTTAGCCTTTGGTAACCGTTTTGATGCTTCTTTATAATCGAAAATTGTCCAATCATAATAGATCCTTCTAGCAGTGCCATGTTGTTCTAACAAGTCAAAATATTCTTGAGGTGCTAGTATTTCTTCCTTTTTCCGGTACAGCTTTTCAATCCGACCGAAGACGCGATTGGGTGGCATATAACTATGACCTTTGATTGGAAAATAGTGTTTTATTTCCGAGAAGATTTCACTGTTTTCTAAAAAGTGAACCAGTGCAGTCATGAGGATTGTGTTTTTATTTTGAGTAACACAGGAGTCTGAAAATAGACGAATTTTTGTCGTCGGATCATCTGCATTTATTTTAAATCTCTCTTCAATATTTTTTAGAAAATGTATTAAAGCTGAAGTAATTTCATTTGATCCTCTTCCCGCTTCAGTTTCAAGCCAAGTGTAAAATGTAACATCTTTCTTCTCTTGCTTTTTACCATGCACTACTATTCCCAGATTGTATAGCCATACTTGCCGCAAATAAAATACTTCCCCGATCGATAATTTAGGTAGTGGTTGATTCTGTTGTAAATCGAAAACGATGTCTATAGTATTAGCCATAGGTTTGTTCATGATGGAGTGAAATTTTTTAGCCCGCAATAAATGCAGTCGTTTTTTTGTGCGGAGCTCTTGCAACTTTTCTGAAGTCGTACTGTCTGCTTTGATCTTAGTATCATAGAATTTGCATGTAGAACATGTATCACTGTGCGGGTTTCCAAATCCCAAATTAAACTCTGAATAAAATTTGTTCTTATATTTTGAAAGTGAGCAGAGACCATCTCCTTTAGTAGTTTGTTCTTTTATGAACATTTCAAACATTTTATTCAAATTCATTTCAGCCGGCAAATAACTTCTCTGTATTTTGGCGCGAGAATAATGGCTTTCACGACATTTAAATGAACTGATGTACTTCAATATGGCCTCTGTAATGAATATGTCTTCATTAGTAAATCTATCGCCCCCCCCCCCCCCCGTCTTTCAGTTGGTGCTTCTGCGCAATGCAGATGGTACCTGTTTAACATTGAAAATTCATGTTATTTTGCTACATAACAATAAAGATTTATCACAATACCTTCCTATCAAAGCGAGTCGATTAGTTTTTGCGCCGGTTATATTTTTGAAAAATTCAGCACAAACAGGAACTTTTTTATTCGTAGTGTAGTATAATAATATATGCTTGTCATACGAGGCTTTTTATGAAGAGAATTGCGTTTACGCTTCGGATAACGTACGTTCATATATTTAAGTAAAAAAATATCTTCTTCCTTTTTTGTATTTTGCGATTTAAGGTGGTGGGCAAATTCTATTAAAAATTAAACATTAAATTAAATTAAATATAGATGAAAATTTAACGTACTTGTAATATCATCCTGCGCCAGTTGCTTTGCGAAGCACTTTTTGCGTTGCCTGTCCTTATTTTCCAAATGTATGCACTTAATTCGTGGCTCGTGTGCTTTTAAAGATCTTACCGATTTTTTAGCAAGTTTTTTCACCACTCTTCTCTTTCTTCCTTGAGGAATTCGTTTAACTGGAGTATTATATTCGCCATCCATTTTAAGATCTAGTAATTGCATACAAAAGTATTCCGCGTGCACAAGAGATGTTTACTCTAAGAAAGTTTGAATGCAACTGTCTCAAAAGATGCAACTATACACCACATAACATAATAATTTCAAGAATACTGTAATCTGAACGATACATGCTCGTACATGAATAAACAGAAGCGGAAAATATCGAAAAAATTCTCGCAATCCCCAGCATTGGCCACTGTTGTGGTTTGAGATAACATTGTGGCTTTTGTTGAAGTTTGAAAAAACACTGCAAATGTAGCGGAAGATTAGCAAGCCTTTTTGCAAGTTTTGCAAAGTCTTTGTACACCATTCGATCCGCAATATTTTCATGAATACTTTGATATACCTAACTCATTTTTAGGTTGAATGGCGATTGTTGGCTTTTGAAAAAACGGTCCTCATTTATTTTTATTACAGAAACACATGTTATTAAAAACAATAATAAAAAAAAATTATATTTATAAAAATATCTAAATTAGATTAAAAATGAAACTGTTTTCGCAAGATATCGAGAAGCAACCGTAGAGTCGCTAATTTCATTGTACCTAAAAATATCTCAAATATCCATGAAATGACTAACGGTTTTTGTTGGATTGCTGCAACGCAAATTTCTCAGTTTAGGTATGTAACTCTATTCATCTGGACTAAACAAAGAAAAAACGGTACATTTATTACATTTTTCGATTATTCCAGCTCTTTGCAAGATGTGACTGTGAGTCACAACGTAGTAGGATTTGTTCGTAATCATTTAAATTTATATTGTAGGTTTTTTTTTTTTTTGTGGAATAACAAATAATAATACGGCATAAAAATCGATTTAAATAAATCTTTATTTTAGGTTTTATAGCAATGTTAACCTAAAATGTGACCCAAGGTCATACCTTGGTAGGATTAGGTTTAAAAGATAAAATAAAACTTCTAAATATCTAGGTAATATATGGAAGTACTTATATATTTTTGATGGACAGAATTTTGTCCACCTTTTAACCACTCCGTGTAAGGAAGTGTAATCAAATTCCACAGTGAAACAAGTTGCTCCCCATTCCAGCCTGGTGTTCCAGGTGTTACAGTCTCTTTCGAAACAGTAGCATGCATAATTGCACCAAAGTCTCAAGATTTGACCTACGAAACAAATTTCAAATTTCTCCAACAGGATCGTTATCCACAACATTATTGTATATCCAATTTCAACATCTTCCTGCACTTCTGCTACATATAATGTACTCACACATTCTGAATATTATCATTTACATCAAAACTATTGCACTAACAGGGACTATTACCGAGTCATCTTCAGAATCAGCAGATACATTTACTCCATCTTTAATTTATATTAAAAAAGATGGAGTATCTTGTTTCTCTGTATCTGATGGTTAAATTAGAATAACTTCACCAAATGTGGGATTTACCTAAAAGGTATCCGTACCAGTAAGTACAAATATAACTTTACAACTTTCTAATTTGTACAGTAAATTGCCGACTGGATTTGCTTCAGACAGAACCAAGTTAACATTACTTGTGTAAAAATCGGAGGAAGATTTCCTACACATTTTATAACAGCACTAAATATAATCACCATTTTACTTTTCAACGTTTATAAACGTTTGCAATTTTTGTTAGAAATAACAAATAAAACAGACAAATTGACAAGAAGTCAATTTGTCATTTATCACAAATGTCACAATCACAGAAATAATGTGAAAATTGTAAGTATGCAGCGCCATGGTGAATTAAACCTCAAACACAATTGGTGCTTTTCAGCCAGCTGAAAAAGCATTTTTGACATTTGCAAATTTAACTTGTTTATTAAGCAACGACAGTTAATGTATCCGATTTTCCATTATTACTATAAATTCATGCTTTTTTCGATAGCTTTCGAGATGTACCAATTATATGTAAAAATAATAATAATGAGTTTTTTTATGTCCCACAGGAACTGCTTATTATTCACCAGCTTATAAGTTTTTTTTTCCATTTTAATATTTTTGGTAGCTGTTTACTTCTCAAATGTGTTAACAGAAAGCATTCTCATCAAATATTCGACTTTCGTACAGTTGGCAATATTAAAAATTCCCTCAAGTTGGCAATTATGGACTTGAAGCTGGAAAAAAGCTAAAGTTCCAATTGTGTTCTTTTACATGAATTTACATTGTCAACAAATCTCAAGCTAGTTGAAAAGCTCCAGGCCTTAAGCAAAGGGCAAAACAATAGACAGCAACTAATGCGAATACAAATAACAATAGACGGAAGCTGGCCTCGACTATATAAAAAGGGGCAATTCCAACAGAATTGTTAATGAATAGTGAATAAATATTCGAAAGAAAAATGCTCGAGTAAATTTCTAAGAGCAAAATGTGTGCTTGCCAACGCTCATAAATATCTTTAGCGGTCCAGATCAGCCAAGGCACCCGAATCAATATAACTCTTTGGAACCATTATCCGCCGCATATAGTGCACGGAAAATCTAAAGAAAAGTTTTCAGATCTTTCTAAGGAAACTGAATGCTTGTGCCCCTGTCCGAAAGAGTGAACCACCAGAATCAATTCACTAATTCGTTTGGACTGTTGTCATTCAAATTCTTAAGAACAATTTGCAAGTGTATTTCTAAGAATATTTAATGCTTCCCCACGAACGTAAAAATGTTGAACAACTCAGGCTTGATTCAGTGTCTAGACGTTCAGTGGCTAGACGTTGATTGCATGGAATCACGGTTCTACTGGAAGAACCGTAAAACAAAATTTGTTAAGTCACGACTTAAATACAATTGCGACGAGTAACGGTAAACGACGAAAAATGCCACTGTCAAACTTCTAAGGCCGGGCGGCCACTGGAGTGGTGTGTGAGCAACGTGGCAGTGGTGTGTGAGCAATGTGGCAGTGGCGTGGTTTTGGCGTGCGTTGTGGCTGCAAAGTGGTGTGGCAGTAGAATGGTTGCGGATTGGTATTAATATTATTAAGCGTGCATCAAAATGGCAAGCATCGTATCGATTAAGTAATTCAACATCAACAGTAATAACTAAGGAGAAGTGGCATCCACTGCCACTTACCACTCGAAAATTAAACTTGTCGGTGACTAGTAGCAATCAAGTGGTGCCACGTCACTTGCCAAATGCCACGCCATCGCCACTCTATTTCAATGTGCGCTACTCTATTTGTTTTTACGGGACTACATTTTTTCACTTACCATTTAATCGCCACGCTACTGCCACATTGCTCACACACCACTCCAGTGGGCGCCCGGCCTAAAAGCACAGCGTGTTATGCGAATGCCCAACTTATGACGGGTGACGGTTAGCGGTCGACGAAGTTGCCGTCGGGATTGATCAATTCTTAATTTTGCCGTCATCGTTGCAGTACTACCAACAAAATCAAACGAATGAAATTATTGTGACATTTATTTTCGTCAAGATTGTAAAACAATGAATTTTGATGAAAAATTGATTGTGGAAGTGGGAAATAATAAAATATCTTATCATATACAAGACAACCAGTATACACGAGTTGACAAAAAAGACATGGTTTGAATGGATATTTCGAGGCGCTTAAATACAAATGGTAAAATTGTGATATTTTTGGCATTTAGTTTGATTTTAATTTAGTTATTTCTGTATTTTAAATGTTTCCTTTCCAAACTTTAGTCCATTACAATTCTTTCAAAATAATGTAAAATATTCTCGATAAAAATGTGTTTCAAAACGCTCAAAACTAATAACTAATGAAAATTCATTATCTTCTTCTTTCACATGCTCACCGCTTGTCGTTGCAATTGTACTCCCAATTTTTCGACTACCTGTTTTGACAGCGAATTTCCCGCTGCCGTCTACCGACGGAAAATCAGATAGATAAAAAAAAAATTATGATCACTGACCGATGTGTTAGAAACAATAACACGTTTTGAGCTCGAAATTGTGTGCTTTTTCATATACTATATATGAGTAATCAACACAGCAAAAATATATAAGCATCGTCATAACTGTGCGATAGGTATGATAGATGACTTTTCGACACTATATAAAAACGCAAGAAAATTCTAAAAAATTTGTGCACGTTTAAAAGGCGAAGAGCTATGAGCGAATGACTATTATACCCAATCCACTATTACTATTCATAAGAAGGTAAACAAACCATACAAACCAAACCGTACCATACTAAAACCATCCTGTTACACTTTCACAGCTCGCTCATTCAATTAACCGCGAGGGTTAGGTGGCGCTTTGGGGGTGGCCACCGGAGCTCTAACAGTTGACATCAACAACAAGTCGATGCATTTTTACTTTGGTGATAGTTTTGCCTAGATTGTGACACTAACACCATCAGCTGAACTTGAAGCATTAAAGTATGTTTCAATTTATTTAACAAAATATTTTATACTCTACATTTTCAGATACTTCGGCAAACCTCGAGCTTATGATACTTCAGAATATGCTATCATTAAGCATTTATTCTCAAAATAAAAAAGAAGTCCTTTACTGTTCTCTGTGCCCGTATAAAGACTATTTTCTTACGCAACAATGTTCAATATTCGAATGTTGAAGAGCTTGTTTATTAATTACCAATAAAGAAGCTTCATTTACATAAAACGATAGCATATTTAATGAACCCAACTTGCAATCAATCTTCATTTCATTTTATTTTACAAAATTATGAATTCAAAAAACCATTTTATTTCAAATTAAATTAATTAAAATTTCACTTAAAAAAATTAAATGAAAATTATCTTTGGTTTCAACGAATTATTTCAAATATCATAAATTGATATTTGATTTGAAGTAATTGTTTTTTATTTTATTTCAAATAAAATAATTAATGGCTTGGTTTTGTGATTGTATCTGGAAAGTGCAACTTTTACGGTAAATTTGAAATTTAACAAGACAGAGCTTTTGTTCTCAACTATATATACTGCAAATTTTTTATATATTTCCGTTTTGTATATTCGTGCGAAAATGAAGCCATGATCAATTTAAGTCATGATCACCTTTATAAAAATGAATTTTAAATCACATTTTTTATTTGGTATATTATTTATGTAATGTTATTTGCACATACAACAACCCTTGGGGGGCTCACTTCTATAGCCTATGCCATCTAAGTGGTTCATGGATAGCAGGACCCCATTCGTCTAATTTTTCGGCGGAGCGTAGAGCGCCCCTTTGCTGTAGTTTCAAAGCATTTAACGGCGGATTTTTTGTTTACAGAGGCCAAAAAGAGAAGAAAAGCTGGAAGAAAGAGATTTCCACTTTCCAATAAATTTAACTCATTTTAATGACGGTAGAAAGCTAGATCTTTTACTATAATTTCACTAAATTTCTCCATTTGAAAATGAAGCGAAATATTGCAGACAGGTTCTTTAGGAACTTCATTTGTGTGACACACTGCACATTTGACAATTTAATTAAAAATTAAGTCGTTTTGGAGACGGTCTGTCTAGGAAGGTATTACCATTATTCTTTCATGTAAAGACCTTATAATTATATTGTAGGATATCTATTCCTTTCTGATTGGTTACCTTAAATATTTTAAATTCGAAACTATTTATACATTAAAACACATTAATTAGCAACAATTATTAATATTACGCAATTTTTTACAACTGAGTCTATACATGTACAAACACATATACATGCATACAAGTTTAAAGAGTAAAGTGAAAAAAATGTTTGCTATCTCAAGGGTAATTTGAATCAATCCAAACCAAAACAAACTGACTCTTTCTGGGATCATTTTGTAACAAATTGAGTCCATTTTCCATTACACAGAGATCCCTTAAGGCATCGTAAACCTTTCCAACACCTCGTAATAAAACAATAGTTTACCTCCAAGCAAGAGGCATCAGTATTCAAGTAGATCAAGCTCAAAGGAGATGCCGATAACGAAACCTCGACAACCAAGCAACAAGCACTTAAAATAATAATTGAAAGAGTTCTGAGCGCACGCTAATGTCTTAATTTCGCCATGCGCAAACAAACTAAATTTGCAGGCTAAAAGTTTCTGACTCTGACATTCACGGTCTTCACGTTCGAGAACTTTATGGCCAGAACTGAACAATTTTTATATGGATAGATTGAGCCATTGAGGTTATTGTTAGTATGCGCATGCGTAACCAGCTTAAAACCTTAAGTTTAAAATATTTTCCCAGCGGCGATGTCCGTACATACATATATACATACTTACATACATATGTGATCACAAAATTAAACAAAAAGCACAGATTGAATCTGAATATATAAAGAAAAATCTTGATGCAAAAAGACTCGAAACTAACAACACAGGCCGTGAATTCGTTCGCCGTGATAACGACATAAACAAGAACAAATCCGACAGATTATACGAGCATTAAGAAACATTTAGTACCTATCTATATATGTTTTTCTTGGTTATACGCGTGTATTTATGAGGTGCTGGAATTTTTTAATACCCCTGGTAATAACCATAATTTCTGTCTGTTTTCGTTATCTTCCTATAAAATCTTTACATGTATGTAGCAATTGGGTAACTTCTTGATATTTCTTCATACACATTGCGCTGTAGTCGCGATTGTTTTATTTATACATGAACGGCATCATTTATGCACTCGAATCTATAATTTAAGAATGAATGAAATGGTGAGCTAACTGGTAAAAATATATGCATTTCATTCTAACGTTCTTTTTGTGGCTATTGCACCTCTTTCATTTGCGATTTATGTGATCATCATACTCGATAATAGGTATGTACCTAGCC
This sequence comes from Dioctria rufipes, assembly GCA_963924295.1. NCBI lineage: Eukaryota > Metazoa > Arthropoda > Insecta > Diptera > Asilidae > Dioctria > Dioctria rufipes. Next base: position 119,213,782 of record OZ002742.1, read on the forward strand.
CTACATACATATGTACCTAAAGTTCTGACTGGAAAATTCTTTATGCATTCAGATTTAATGCGAAATTAATGACAACTTCACTTGTCATGATGAATTCTTTGCCCTTCACTTAATAATTCGCGTTCTTCTTAAGCAAGTTTTGTGAAAAATTTTCTGATAACGGCAGATATTATTCATCTTACTTTTATAAGATCGCAAACAAGTTAACTCAGCTGCGTTCTTTATTCTGGTTCAGTTCTACTTATGTGTATATATATATAAAAAACAACACAAGGTATACCTGGTGCTTATATAGTTCACTCTGAAGAGAATCATATTTTAATTTCATACATACATATCTCACGCATAAAGTGGGCGGGTTCAATGCTAAAGTGAACCAAGTAAATAAAGTGAAAAAATAAGGTGAAAGCGAAACGCGAACGAACAAAGTGAATTCTTTTAAAGGAAAAATAATCCCAGTTTGAAAATTAAACCCGGCAAGAAGGGAAAAAACAAATGCTTGACAAAGATTTGTTCATTTTTTCGGAGCAACAATGAACCAACTCTAATCAACAACTGTGGGAAAAAGTTTAAAGTGTTCAATAGGAATGCAGCCAACATTTTTTAATAGTTCTTTAATAACATAATATGTTGCATTACGATGTTTATTTTTTACTGTTTTATAACCTTGCGATATTAAAATTGTAATAATTTTTATGAATAACAATTTCCTTGATTCTACAAATAATTTTGGCATCCTCATTTTTTTAGCATATAATAACCAACTTTATATACAGTTCCTTTACATAATAAATGTGTACACAGAACACAAGTATTTGGTAAATTGAATTGTTTTATTTCAATTAAAAATGGATTTGTCGTTAGATCAGCTTCACAACCTTGTATTATTTTAATCATTTCTATAGCACTATTTTCTAGTATACGATGTGCGAATTTCATAGTAAATTTAATAGCCAAAGAATAATATAGATTCACTCAGGACAGGGGCGGATCCAGCTAGGAAGCGCGGGGGCGCCCCCCCCCCCCCCTGAAGACAAAAAAAAATTGCAGTAGATCTTCTGAATTTATTCTAACAAAATGATTCACATCTATTCTACTGATGGTTCTTGAAGCCTATAGAGAAAACAGGAAGCGCGAATTCCCTTACATGAGCGTTGCTTTGGTCGGGGTGTTTGAAGCAGGACAGAACGTATTCATGTTAATGCGATGGAAGGTTTGTTTTAATTGAAAACCATCTGCCAAAGGGTCTTTGATAAGCCTTCTATGTAAAGACGGCATGGCAAAACAAACATTAAAAAAAAAACCATTATAACTCGTAATTGGAGATATTCAGCATTGATTGAGTGTTAATACATTTAAGGTAAGAGATTAATTTTTAAATAATTTTTTTTTATTATTGCGTAAAATGTCCTAGTTTTTATAGAATACTTAGCCCAAACGATAAATAAAAAGTAAATAAATCTGTAGATTGGGAAAGTCTCTTTGAGTATCCTAGAGAATTTGATTGGTCGGTCTGTTTTTTTTCAAGGGATGTTGATGAATGCACATTTGAATTTAGTACAATTCTAAGTCTTGGGCATGTGTGAATACATTCGGTATTTACACAGCAGATCTTAATAACACCAAAATCGCTTTTGGTTTAACCTATCACCTATCAATTGCATCCATTTCCACAACTGAAAAACTTTCCAAAGAGAAAAATTTCTTTTTGACGAGAATATTTACACAGCAGATCTTAACAACACCAAAATCGCTTTTGGTTTAACCTATCACCTATCAATTGCATCCATGTCCACAACTGAAAAACTTTCCAAACTTTCCAATGCAAAGGCAGCAAAGGCTTCTGGTCCCTGGTAAAAACCATCAGGAGCAGCTTCAGCAGTTCCTCTATTCCTTCACAATGAAGTGATTGTTAACTTCCAGAGTACAACTAATATTTTGACTTTTCGATTCATTTCAAATTCTTCTCTTCCACCCACTTTACATCTCCCTTGTATATGTGTGAGAGCTGGTCTCAAACAATAAGGGAGAGATGCCGGTTTTTGAAAAGATAACTCAGTCGTTTTTCAAATTCAAATATAAAATTTTATTTCAATAATTCATATACTTAACCTAATATCACAAATTCACAAAACAATTCAAAGGAGCTTAAAACTATAAATTCAAATTAACAATTAAAAAAAAAACAATTCAATAAAAAAAAAAATGGTCCAAAAACGTTGTCCGTCTCTTTTAATTCTGAAAAGAAGAAGAAGAAGATCGGAATTAGTTTTGTCACCTTCTAAAACTACTAGAATAGTAATGCTGCTAATACGTGTGGGCACTAAGGCAGTAAAAATGACGCACACAAGAATTTTGTATGAATCTGTTTGATGGTAGCGGCCCTGTCAGGCAGAGAAGCTGAATAAGCAGAAAAAGGGGGTACAGCAGCGTGCTGCAACGTTTGGTTCAAAACAGAATGAGACGAAAATTTTCAGATGAGACTCTGAACAGAATTATACTTCTGTAATAAATATGAAAACTGATTTTCAGATTAAACTCTGAACAGAATTATACTTCTGTAGTAAGGATGGGAATATGTTTTTCAGATTAAACTCTGAACAGAATTATACTTCTGTATGGAGGATAGGAATATATTTTCAGATTAAACTCTGAACAGAATTATACTTCTGTATGGAGGATAGGAATATATTTTTCAGATTAAACTCTGAACAGAATTATACTTCTGTATGGAGGATAGGAACACGATTCTTATTTTTCAGATTAGACTCTGAATCAGATGAACTCTGATAAAAGAATGGTGCCATCTATTACAACTTGTCGGCCTTTTATAGCCGCCGCATCCAGTTATTAGCTCTCGCCTCTCGGTGTTGCCCTAGCGGCGTTTATTGCAATTGCTCGTATTCTGACTGCGGCGAAGGCGAAAACAGCTGACTGTGTAAATGTTATTAAATCACATGAAAAAAGTTGTCAACAATACAGAGGTACATATGATTTGGTAAGTTTGTGATTTATTGAGTTAATTATTCCTTTTGTTAAATGATTTCCTTTGGATTATTTTCAGATTAAAGAGGTAACCTGATAAGGGTCATTTGCTGTGGATGTGCATTTTGCAGATAAATAATTCGTCAGTTTTTAGATAAGTATTCTGTGACATTTTAAATTAGTCTTAATACTTTGTGGTGCCTTTTTGTTTATTTCAGGAATTAATGAAAATGGTAGAACCAGGCTGGACTTTAGGTGGACTAAACAATATGTGTGCAAGAGCCAATACACATCCGTACGAGAGATATGTTCAAGGTCCTTAAGGAGATCAACGTATCCATAGCGGCAGGTCCTGATAGTTTCAAACCCCCGTTAAATAAAATCTGTGCCTAGTTCTTGGCTAAAGCTCTGCGAAAACTATTCTACTTGTCTAATTCGACAGGAAAATTTCCACTTTCTTGAAAACTATCTCACGTTCAGCCTATTCCCCAGAAAGGAGAGTGTAGTAATCCCTCAAAATTTCGACCAATTACAATCATTTTGATTCTTTAAAATGTTTTTGAATCTATCATTAACTCCAAATTAATGAAGTATTTAGAGACTAATCAAACCCACAATGATCACCAATATGGCTTTTCTCTTCCTGACTTTTATTATGGAACATTAAGGCCTTAGTACTCGCAATTTTGGTGAGTCTAAGTTCGTTGCCCTAGATATTTCAGATGCCTATCATAGTGTTTGGAGTTCAGCCCTTTAAAGCACTTGGCCTCTCTCGTCCTCTTCTATTATGAATGTAAAGTGCTTTACCTGGTCGCTTAATACGGATTATATTAGATGGCTTTACATCTCAATCTCAGCCAATAAATGCCGGGGTGCCTCACGGCTGTGCTATCTCTCCATCTCTCTTCTCAATTTTCATTAATGATCTGCTTTCTATTACCTTCAATCCCTTCCATTGTTTTGTCGATGACAGTACCCTTGGTTTCGCTTACTCCTTTGACACCTTTAGGGACTATTGAGGAAGTGTCACATCTGTCAATCCAGATTTCATGATTAGATCCTTGAATAACCATCTTGATGGTATATCTTCGTTTGGAGCAAACCGAATCGCATCGAATTCAATACATCCAAGTTCCAAAGCTGTCCCATCTCTTTAAAACAAGATCATAATTTTTCCACTCTCGTTTCTTTTGATGGAGCACTGACTTACGATACACCATCTTTATGGCATTAATAATTCCAGTAAGTTAAGCTGGACAGATCACAACTTCTCTTTTGCCAAATAAGCAACGAAATATCTTGGATTTCTGAAATGGTGTAAGATATATTTCAGCCTATCGATTCTAGCTCTCCTCTACAAGTCCTACATCAGACTTAGAATGGAATACAATTTCCATATGTTGGCCGGGGCTGGTCGCAGAGCCGTAGCTTCGTTGAATATTGTCAAAACGAAAGCCTTAAGCACATTGGCGATGTGGCAAAAACTTGTCATATGGACATATACGAGCACCCACAATTTTGGTGGTCTTTCGCTCCTATATTGCTACATGCAGGATCAATGTTCTGATAAATGTCTAGTCTGATCCCGGATTCCTCCATATAATACTCGCACTGCAAGCCGCACACATCCTTTTACCCCTAAAAACACTTTCGGTCGTGTTCGAAAGTGAACAGTCTCCAATCTTCTTTATTTTCTGTGGCATGCAATCTGCAAAAGTTTAAGGGTGACACACATCACCACTTTCGCCACTCTCCTGACGTTCCCTAATTCCTTTCTTTATCACCTTCTTGACATGATGTACTTTGCATCATAGTTCATAGTTTTACTGACTAAAAGGGATGATTGGGAAGTTTTACACAGTAGTGGCGAGTGTCTTTAAACTTTCGTTAAGTTTTCAACATAATTTTAATTAATTAATTAATTTTAAACCATAGTTGCACCCCCCCCCCCCCTCCTCTCCCCACCAGCATCTTGGATCCGCCACTGACTCTGGAGGTTATAGGCTCTGCATATCTTTTCAGCTCTTTATATTTTCCCTCGTTTCTTAAGAACCAAATCTCTTTGAGAGGTCCAGATCTGCGAATAAAGGTGGAGTAGTGCGTCAAAAGGTGGGCTTTAAGTTTCAAGTGCTCTTGGAACAATTGAATGTAACTATTGTTTATTGTGCAATGCCACAACTTCATGAAGTTGTTTACGATTCGCATCGTTAAAAGTTGATCTTAAACATTTGTCTAAGAGAGTTTGCAGTAAAGGGAAAAACCGCCATACTTTATCATTATTTGGTATTAAGTCTCCAACAATTAAAGAAAAATAATGGACAAAGCACCACATTTCCACTTCTGAAAACATCAAATTTCTAGATCTTAAGGCTTTTACTTTTGTTGGCAAGGACATATTTCTTGAATATATTTCACGATAATCAAATAGCTGTTTGCGATTATTTAAGTCATCCAGTGTGAAGTATTTAAAAATTTCCGTGAAGTGGAGAATAATAAGGCTCATATCATTCTTTCAGACACCTTTAAAAGGGCATGCATGATATCAACGGATATATTATTTACAACGTGAAAATATCTCAATTCATCCAATATGTATCGTCGTTCCTGTAGATTTATTCTCATTGAGTAATAAATCTGCGTTGCAGTTCTTTATCGTTCGCAGTTTTGATTTTATTTCACGTACGGTACTTCGCATTTTAAGTTTAGAGAGCTTACAAATTCGGCAAAAATACGTAGCAGAAAATGACCTGGAGAATCCTAGAATGTTATTAGACCATTCACCAAAGAAAGATTAAAGAAAATTTTTCGTGGTCCATCTGGCGTTATTACCGTCAAACGATCGTTTTCTAATCGGGACAATTTCGAAAGTAGTGGATAAATAGACTCATCTCATTTCCATACTTCTTGATTTACTTCGTTTTGATCAACATTGCAATAAGTATGTTTTCCAAACCGGACGGAAAATATGAAGACAAAGCTGGAAAATTGAGGTAAAAAGCAGATATAGAATTCTGTCCGGAATGTGAGCCGAGAGTGTTATCTGGATCAAAATCATCGTTATAAAGAATAATCGATATTGCAATTTTATTATCTGATTTGAACTAATTATAAGTATTCCTCCACGTTGAATTACTCAAAAGGTTACAGATGCTATTATGTTTTAAGCTTTCTTCTAAATTTATATATAATATCTGTAATAGTAAGTGATAATGCATGACAGAAAATGCAGACATATTAGACATAACTAAATGACAGTACGTAAAAATGCAAATTTACACTCTTATTAGAACAGGTTAGATTAAAGTGCAGGCTATCAGAAAAGTCTACAATCAGCCACACTTAGACTAAAGTCACATCTTCGGTAATTTCAGTTTATTGAATTTCAATAAATTGAGATTAAGTTTCAGTATGACATGACACAGTTTTACTGATCTCAAAACCAAATTTTAGATTGTGGGGGAGAGGTTTTCATTAAGTCATTCATCTAGAGTATCATAAGAATTGGTCGTAGACCAATTCTAGCTTTATTACTTGTTAATAATAACAACAAGATAAATTTTTTCATTAATAACACTAATTTCACTCAATGAAATCCTCTGCGCCACTGAACAATCTAAAAATCAGTTTTGGAGATTTACTAAAACTGTGTTATTCCCAACCAGTAAGTAACTAAAGGAGAGGCTCATCATCAAAAATTTTCTTACCAATCCTTAAACTGTTTATGAAAAGGACTCGGTACGATGAAAGTATGAAGTAAAATTGTATACCAGTAGCAGTATAGTGAGCGCTAGTGATATAAAATAAGCTTTGAGATTCCCAGTTCTTTGGTAGGCCTATTACCATCTTCGGTTCCCCAAGAACTGGCCTTAAAATTACATTTTTGGTAAATCAATTTTACATATTGAAATATATTAAAAATTAAGTGCTTTTCTCAAAATTACCAACATTTACCAATATTCTAATTCCCTGAAAAAATATAGGCATATACCTTCAAGCTAAATTACTGAACGGAGGAAAAAGCTCCGTCACTTGACACCATTCGTAGAAGACTTCAAGAAGGAAGAACTCATAGCCTAAAGCCGGCTAATCGAGAAAAAAGGAGAAGACTGTTTTTACAGACGATTCAATGGTCCGGATGACTTACAGCCATCGAAGACTTTACGTCTGACGTAAGGTAGGCGGAAAATTTCTTATCCATGTGCATGACCAACATTTAAAGCGCGTCATGGTTTCGGGATGTTTATCTTCGTATGATGTGGGAAAAATTATTGTATTGAAAGGCAAAATTAATGCCAAAGTTTACCTGGAATTGATTAAGGAGATCATATTTTCTGAAGAGCGGCGTTTAATAGGTAAAGACTTCATATTACAGCAAGATAACGCGATAATCCATATGGCAAAAATTGTGATGGATTACGTAAAGAAGAAAAATATTGAGCTTTTGACATGACCACTACAACGCCCTACCTTCCCAGATCGAAAATCATTCTTGAAAGGTCCCCGAAGACCATCGATGAATTAAAGACTTCCATTGAGGAGGAAGGGCAACCGTTTACACCAGACCATTGTAGAAAGTATATGCTCTATATGTCAGATCGGCCTGCCAAATTGCCTTGAAAAACTTTGTAATAAATTCTTCGTTAGGGAAAATTGAAGAAAAACACCGGGTCTTAATTAAGTAGATTTATTTTAACTAATTCGATTGACCTTTCTATGCTGAGAGTTCTGCGGCTACTGCCAATGAAAAAGAGAGAATATAGAAAGTTTTTTTTTTTTTTGTTGAAATTGAAACATAAGGCAATATATAAATGTACATTACAATTCAAAAATATGTACTTTGAGATAAAAAATAAAAATATTAAATTCGTTACTTTATATTATAAATATTTTTTACATCCTCCGGTCGGCCAATTAGGAATCTGCTAGCTCCAATGGATAAAGAAGTTGTATAGGCCGCCGCAATTTAGAGCCATTAGAAAATCTTACAATGTAAGCTCGTACTCTCTTGTCCCACCCTGCGAATATTTCGTCTGTAATCAGTAACTTCCATAAAATGCGTGGAATTGAGCTGTCTTCCACTATAACGACATCACCCTGTTTGAGAAAGGCTGAAAATTTATTCCTTTTTACGAAATGATGAAGATCTTTTAATAGTTGTTAATAAACAGATCCCCAACGTTTCTTAAAATATTTTACGGCTTTCAAACGATTATTGACGTATATCTGCAGCTGTTGGCTCTTAAATTACACCGCTTTTACTTATAAAGGGAAGAATGGGAGTAGATCCAAGTAGAATGTGAAATGGATATATGTGTAAAAGATCTGCGGGGTCATCTGATATATACGTGAGTGGTCTAGAATTTACCACTGCTTCAACTTCAGTTAGCAGCATCCGTAGTTGATCCGTTTAAAACAGCTCTTCCTAACGTGGCTTTAAGTGCAACTTTGACGCTTCTTACCAATCTTTCCCAAAAGCCGCCCCACCAGGTAGCCCGTTCTACAATAACTTTCCATTTAATGCCATGGTGACTGGCAAATCCATATAATTCCTCGGATTGAACGAACTTAGCTAGCTCTGATAACTCTAATGACGTCGTTTGAATGTCTTCGCGTTGTCCGAGTATATAACGTGTGAAAGACCCCTTCGTGCGAAAAAAACAGTGCAACACTAAGAGAGAGCTTTCAGTTGATAGTTCTGCAATCATTTCCAAAACACTGCTCGAGTTGTGGCACAGGTTAACAGCATAATATATACTTTCCTTGAATCAATATCCTCAGGCTGCTTCACATATAATGGGCCTGCGAAATCCGCTCCGGTTGTTGCAAACGGGCGAGTCTCCATCATCTTCTCTTTAGGCAACTGCCCAAAGGACTGCGATGCAGGATTTCCGGTCAACCTTTTGCAAATGACACAACTCTTGATGATTTTCTTCACGAGGTGACGGTCTTGTGAAATCCATAAATTTTCCCTAAGCTTTCCAAGTATAACACCCACTTCACCATGTTGTGTTATTTTGTGCACATCCCTCACGAGTAGATGACGAAGTTGAGATGATTTTGGTAACAGAAGAAGGTGTGCAGCTTGAAAACCTCCATGGAAGTAGCTCAATCGTCTTTCACTCGTAATGGTCCCTCTTCGTCTAAAAATGGGTCAAATGGGAAAATTGTTGATGTCCGAGAAATACTTTTGCTGGGTTTTAACAATTCAATGTCGGGCCTATAAGCCTTATACTGTTAATGTATCACCCAATAGTTCTTAGCAAGGAGAATTTCTTCAGCAGTACATTTGTGACTTGATTCCTCAATAAGAATATTCAAAAAATGAATTTCAATTTTCCTGTTCTTAACAGACTTTATACCAAGACGTATTAATCGGAAAACATAGGCTGTTACACGTAATAGCTTTCTTAGGCTGCTGAAATTTTCTGCTTGAAAGAACGAGGAATGACATTCCAGTGTAGTCTCGCAGATATTTGGGGATGAAATATGACAGATCATATCTTCGATTTCTTCTTTTTCAAGATTCCATGTATTTGGCTACTCAAGAAGCCAGAAAGTTTCATTTTTCCACACTAGCGAATGAGTCAATGCTTTTGTGTAACTCTTCTTGTCAATAAATCCACCGGATTTTCCGCTCCCGGACATTGTCGTCAGTTTGAATTGCTCGAGATCTTATTTATTTCCTTAACTCGGTTTGACACATAAGTTGCCCACTTATTAGAACATCCACGAATCCAATAAAATGCGATTTTGGAGTCAGACCAGAAAGTGACAGATTCAAATTTAATGTCAAGGTTTCCTTTCAGATACGCAAATAATCGGGCAGAAAGAAGAGCTGCTTTGAGTTCGATACGCGGTAAGGTCAATTCCTTAGTGCCATCTTGATTTAATGGAGAAACCCTACTCTTAGGGCATAAGAGGCTTACTCTCCCTCTTTTGTAGTGCTACGCAGGTATGCAAGTGTACTTCTGGCTGGGGGCTGGCATCTGAAAAAATGTGAAGGCTCCTACTTATGACACATCTTTTTACTACACATCTCGGTATGGTTAATTCTTTTAACAAATCCAAATCATCACAGCAAGGATTCCATTCCTTTAGTTGCCCATTTGGAAGTGCCTCGTACATACAGAGGAAATATCAATTGCTAATTCATCAAGATGTACTTCTTTATTGCTGCAATTCTATTTGCGTAGATTCATCGACCCACCTTTCATAACTTCAACCGATTCTTTATATAGTTGCAGAGCAGATTTTTCGTTAACAGTGCTCAAAACTCAAAACTCATCCATATAGAAGTATTTCTTTAAATTATCACATGATTCTGTAAATTTCACGGCATCTGAATCCAAATGCTTCTGACAAGTCGCTCCCTATATGAAGGGGCTGATGTTGACGCCAAATGTCAAACGCGTTGAACGATATTTCTGAACTGAAGGTAGATCCTGACTTAAATGTGGTCTTTCTTTATACCAGAGTAGTCAACGACTATCTCTATCCTGTTCTGCGAGGGAAATTTGTAGAAAGGTTTTCTCTATATCAGCCACCGTCCCAATGGGTCGAAGTCGAAAATTTAACAGAATGCGCAATACATCAGGAAGAAGGTTTGGGCCTACATACAAGCAGTGATTAAGTGAGGAGGAACCTTCCATATGAGATGACGCATCAAATATGATTCGTAATTTCTCTCTACATACCTGTTGGTGTGGCAAATAATAAACACGTGGGGATTCCGCTTCACTAGTAATTAAATCTCCCATAAACTCATCATATTCTGATAGACGTTTTTCATTTCTCAGAAGGTGACGCGTAAGCGAACGCAATCGAAATAATGCTAAATTTCCATTATCTTTAAGACTGCACTTACTTTTTTCCAAGACAACTTAATCTCGTACCGCTGATCAAATATTGTTAATGAATTGGTCATATATCGCATTGTAAAGGAGTTGTCTTCATCTTTATCAGAGTTTATTCTAATGTCATCTAAGTTCCACAGATTTGCAACTGGTAAATTATCTGAGATATTGGGTTGATGAAAACGTTGTTAGATAAAGATTTTCACTAGCTGTACCTACGATATTTGGACCTTGCAACGTCCATCCAAAAACTGTATGCATTGCTGTTAGCTTGTCCGCTATTCGTTTGGTGCCAACAGTCATAAATTTCCAGTAATAATCTATTCCAATCAAAATTCCTATCCCAGGCTCTTGCTTCGTAGTTGTTTGACACACACCAGACAATTTTAATTCTAAAATCCTTCCATCACTTGTATCTGAAACAGTACATAAGTATATCAAGGCAGATTTCTGGAACCTCTATCGCATCTATTGTGAATAACTTATTGTTATATTGGCTCCTTAGCATGACCGGAACTCTATTATAAAGCGCCATTGGAGTTTGTTTACCATTTCCAAATGCAACCGGCAAATGTAATTTATGTGACAGTTCTTCTCGAATGTAAGACAGCTGACTCCCGCCATCCAAGATTAGGAGTAGATATGATTCCCTACTATTACGCTCCCTCAAATGTAGGGATTTTTTGTTTTTTCCCCAAAAATTTCGGGAATATTCCCTAAAATGTAGGGAATTTTCATTTTTTTTAAATATTTTTCCCTAAAATGTAGGGAAATTCCCTAAAATTTTCTTCTGTTTTCCCCCTAAAATGTAGGGACCATTCACTTAAACTTAGCGAATAGCTGATAGCACCACACTTCACCATAGGTGATAGAACACCACCACATTTAAAAAGCATAAGAATGAGCTGAATAGCTCATTTCTAATGACCAATACTTCTAAGTAATACGAAAGTTATGTTGGTTGGTGCGCTGGGCACACTCAAACAAAATACTGAAAAAAATATATGACTTGTTTTCTAAAATAACGTGTGAATTATATAAAGGAAAATGTATTTGCATAATAAATGTATCATAATACTTAATTTATTGAATGTTCTCTGCCTTTTATCCAAGAAAGCTTAACATTTCGGGAATTTGACCTACTTTATACGTTTTCTGGTGCTAAATAGCTAAATTCATTGAATGTTCCATTGATTTGGGGAAATTAAACTGATTTTGTCTGTATATTAGAAAAAATACATTTATTTTTAGGGGAAGATGTGTCTTAAATTTAGGGAATAGCCCTATTATTTTTTACAGTTTGGGGTTGTGATGTTTTAAAGTAGGTACAGGCAAAAGTTTTCTAAAGAAGAACATTCTGAGGGAAGTTTACTTAGTTTTGCTATGGTACCAATACAGATCTGCACCTGGGCCAAGGATTCTAAAAAAGTTATCTGGCAAAGCCCAGCACCTCCTTCGACAAGGCATTGTCGTCTAATCAAGTTTCTTTTTACCAAAGAATCATTAGAGTTAATAATTACTGAATTAAAAAAAGTTGACAGGCAGTATACAACAATCCTGCCTACAACGAAAGGTAAATGGTATAGAAGTTATTATGAAGCCCATATTGGCTTCTATGGTAGATGGTAAAGTCTGTTATGCTGCGTCATCATGCTCGTCGATACAAGCGTGTTACTTGTATGGAGCAAAACCCCTAGAAATGAATAACTTGCATATTATTTAAAAAAACAGTCGTAGACAAACATTTTCTTTCATTTGGATTGTCACCTCTCCATTCGTGGACATTGTTTTTAGAATGTGTACTCCACATTTCGTACCAATTAAGTATTAAGATTTGGCAAGTTCGAGGCACAACAAACAAAAATAAGTTGGCCAAAAGAGAAATATGTAGAGGAAGATGGGGTAGAATGAGATACCATAACTTTGATTACGTTTAATTATGAGATAGCACCTTTGAGTTGGTAATTTTTTTAACATAAATATTCCCAAGACAGTGGTCTTCATAACCAATCTTGAAAAAAAAATATTAATAGCTGTTACTAAGTAAAAAAACAATTTTTTTTACAACTATACTCAATTCCCATTTTACCCCTATACTAGGATAAAATGGGAAAACACATTGGGGAAAAATGGGATAGGATTTTGCCTTTAGGATTTAAATGACAAGAAGGTCAGTTAAAGAATCGTATTTTCCATATTCTTAACATATTCGACAAGCTTAGCTTCAAGTTCTGGAGAAAAAGTATTATTTTTGCTTCCTAGAACTTTTAGTGATTGTTTTTCTACTTTACTTGTCCCCTTACACCTCCTTTACAGCGTTGACTTAGGCACGTTGAAGACCTTTGATGCCTTGAAATATCCATACTTGCCGGAACAGACGGCGTTTAAGACCTTCTCCATATTATTATCGTTCCAGGATTGCCTTTTCGTTTTCCGAATATATTGTTTTCCCATAAAGAAAAAATGTACAATAAAAGAACACATTTAAGTTAGTGGAAGGAGAATACTTGGGTAAAATGGGATAGCAATATTCCATTTTATCATAAAATTGAAGTTAAACTTGAACTTTTTTTGTAGAGCAAAGTAGATGCTAAACAGTGTTGTTATCACTAAACCTTTTTGGACAATTTTGTTCTTCTCACCACTACAATTTTTTTTAATAATAGCATACAAATAAGCACAAAATCACTAATTTTATATATTTACCTTTTTACAAGCGAAACGCTAAAAACAAAATGTTCACCCGTATTTACATTTTGACGACTTACAGAAGACTGAGCTTGCGCATGAGTAATCAAATTGCCGCGTGTCACCAATAGAGCCGTCGGGGAAGATGATGTCATTTGTAAATTCTGGGATAATGCTGGTATCCCGTTTTAACCAAGTGTCCCGTTTTACTACACCTTCCCAAGATATGTTCAAGAACAAATTTGGTTTGCTGATAGATATGCCCAAACAGCAAACGGGCAGGACCAATGATGGAAATACGCGCATTTTTTAGAAATGCGGAGAAGTCTGCCACAATAATTGGTGTTAATTTTGAGTTAATAAAGTGATTTCGGTTGATATTGGAATGCTTAAATTGTGGGTTCCAAATCAACTTGGAAAAATTTTATGTTTACCTTAAACAGACAATTGAACTATTCTTGAAAAAATACCCTTTGTAAGCGTACACAAAATTTTTTGCTATGGAAAGGATATTCTCACATCTTGTATTCTTCCGATTGGACAATTTTCTGAAGAAGCGCAAGACAAAGGAATAAACCTAATAGGCAATATAGAGAATTATTCCTAAGAAAGACTTCCAGATTTGACACTAACACTGATTTGCTACACAAACTATTAATCCGATCAGATCCTTTCATTGCCAGTTTACGCGCTCCGCCCAAAACTATTACAGAAGCCTTGGAATTGTTGGAAGAACCACTTAATTGAAATAAATACATACTACCAAAGATGAAAATATCCAACTGTGCAGCGAAATTCATATAAAATCAATACCAACATTTTAAATTTTACAATATATGTTTAGGTATATTATTTAACAAATAATTAAAAAATCTTTGTGTGTGCACTAAAAATTTTGCATTTTGCATTAATCTTAAATTTGACCCAGTTTATTTTTTTATAATCATGTAATGTAATGTAACATATTTGGCATTGATATAGCCCTTTTAGAATTTTTACAATTTAAAATCTGACACCCTCCACATGGGCATTTCATTTTGAAGAAAAATATTTAAAGTGGGGTATAATACACCAAAAGAACCTCAATTCACCCATGGACAACACCAGACCCATTATTGCTCTCTAGCTACAATTACGAATTACATTTGTCCTTTTCTACCTATACATATAAATCCGTTACAGTTGAGAGATAAAGAGATAATCTCTATTGTAAGTTTTAGGAGGGTAGACCTTCAATATCTGGAGCCGTTAATGATGGCGATGATTTAAAAAATATAAAATAAAATGCACACCTAAAGTACATACCTAATGTATACATCCTGACATCAAATATATCAACTCCTGCCAGCGAAACAAGCTTAGTATATATACCTATATACAAAAAAGGGACTCCCAAAATTATCCCTGAATTTAACTCATAATCATCTTCGGTCAAATCATCAAGTCTCTCATCACGGTAAGTCCTCATCTACAAGGATTAGGGATAACAAATTGCATTACATCAACATCAAACACTCGTAAAGTATGGGTGCTGGGCTCTAAAAGTAAAAAAAAAAAAAAACACTGGGAAAATCCTGACAATATGCCCTCTTCTTCCCTGGTTCAAGAAAAATTATGGACGTTGGTAACGTAAAAATGAACAACAAAGGTACACATATACTATTCTCTGAGCATGTTTACAGCACTCATGGCAAATACTCAACTAAATTTCCACCACAACTTGTCCCATGATTAGTGGGTGTAGGTGTTGGAAGTCATCTACCCCACGCTTTATGTCACTGTCCCATAAATTTTCATTTCTCATTTTTATTGTTAGCTGGTGTTTCACGTGTCCTTTTCTTAGTTAGTAGCATTTGTGAATTGTTTGCCTCTCTCAACCCTAGGTATGAGCTGCTATTACAATACAACCCTTGGTTGGGCGGGAGGTTAGAGAATGGCATTGCCTACGGCAATGAATTGACGAAATTTAGATTCAGTTATTTGCGTTTCCTGGAATGAATGATAGTGAATTTTGAAACACTTAAAAAAATTTCTTGTACTTTGACTTATTTGCAGGTAAATCATGCGCTTATAAGAGCACAATCAGAAAACAGGAAATTTGTTCCACTTCCGATTTTGTTAAATGGTTTTTGTTAAGCTGAATGCTATCTTTTAAATGAGCTGAAAATATGTACTGATTTATGGTTTATGTAAATATACTTGTCAGCCAAGCTCAGGGGATACCCTATGATGCAACGCACAGCATGGCAGGACGGAGATATTGAAAGGATTTTGAGATATGAGAGTGGCGGAGGTGCCGATGTGTGTCGCAATTAAAATTCCGCAAATTGTAAGCTGAAGGAAAATAGAAGATGGAAAACTGTTCTACATTTGCACAGTTCGGGATAAAAAAGTATCACGAAATTTTACCGTACGGCCGAAAGTAATTTGAAGAGTAAAAGGATGTGCACGTTTTGCAGCCCGAGTATTGAGTGCAGGAATAATTCTACAAGGGACTAGACTAGATATTTCATCAGAAAATTGACCATGCATGTAACGATAAAGGAGCGAAGGGCATGCAACATTGCGGCGGTGCTCGAGCAAGTGGATATGACAAGTTATTGTTACATCGCCAATGAGCTTGAAGGCTCTTTTCCGGACAATGTCTAATGAAGCTAAGACTGTGCGACCAGCCCCAACCCATATATGGGAATTGTATTCCATTCAAGGTCTAATATAGGACTTGTACAGGAGCGCTAGAATTGACGCGCTGAAATACTACGCACACCTTTTCAGAAATCCTAGACATTTCGATGCTTTTTTGGACACACAGAGAAGATGAGACTCAGAAATTAATGCTCCATCAAAAGAGACGAGAGTGGTTCAGTTATGGCCTTGTTTTAATGAGATGAGGCAGTTTTCGTTATTCAATGATCTAATCATTCAATCTCGTTTAACACATCCGGCATTAGACCTCGAGTACGTAAGAGTGTCAAAGGAGTAACCGAATTCAAGAGTACTGTCATCAGCAAAACTATGAATGGGATAGAAGGTAAGGGAAAGCAGATCATTAATGAAAATCAAAAAGAGAGTTGCAGACATGACAGAGCCTTGAGGCAAACCGGCATATATGAGATGAGCTTCAGATGTAACGTTATCTAATACAATATGTATTTGGCAACTAAATAGGAAACTCTCAATCTATAATAAAAGAAGGAGGGCAACGACCAAGTGCTTTAAGTTTGGCTAACGGGGCTGGATGCCAATCTCTATCGAAGGCCTTAGAAATATCCAAGGCAACGATTTTCGACCCACCAAAATTGTGAAGGCTCCGGATCCAACCTTCCGTGAAAAAAGTCAGCAAGTCTAGAGATGAGCATCCCGTCCGGAAGCCATATTGACGATCGTTGATGAGTTGATTAGTTTCTAGATACTTCATTAATTTGTAGTTAATAGTAGATTCAAAAACCTTTGAAAGAATTGAAGTGGTCGATAATTTGAGGGATCGCTATCCTCTCCTTTCTTGGTAATAGGCTGAACGTAAACTAGTTTTCAAGGAGTCAAGTAGTTGGAAATTTTCCTGTCCAATTAAACAAGTAGAATAGTTTGTGCAGAGGTTTAGCCAAGAATAAGGCACTGCTTTTAATTAACAGGGGCGAGAAACCATCAGGACCTGTGGCTTTGGAGAAGTTGATCCCCTGAACCTGGAACACGTGTCTCGTACAGATCTTCTCATACACATCCACACGGGCAATGCAAAAAAGTGTTTGTGAAGTGGGTGGTAGACGAGAATTTGACTTGAATCTGGCCGCAAAAATAGTAGCTTTACGTAGGGATTTAACAACCACTTTAAGATTATTAAGTAGTGATGGTGTAGAGAAACTGGTGAAGTTGTTCCTGATGGTTTTAACTAAGGATCAGAAATTTTTGCTTCTTTTGCGGCTAGCTAAGATTCTTTCTCTAATATTCTGCTTGAAAAGCAAATTTTCTCTCTGGATAATGCACTTATATGTGCTCCGTGCAGTCTTGTGTAGACGTGTTTCAGTTCTGGACATGAAGCAATTAATAGGGCGCTAAAAGCAGACTCTTTCACTTTTATAGCTTGGTTGCACTTATTGTTATTAGAAAAGTAAATGCTGTGACGTTAGATATGTACCTATATGTATGTATTTAAATATTGGGATATCTCCTCACTAAAATTGAAATTAGAATCTTAAATTGACTTAATTAATATCCTCTTTCGCAAAAATTTTCTGAAGAATATATATATATGTAGGGTGTTGCAAAAGTATGGTTACATACTTAGGTAGCTGGGATCGAGCTAAGAATAAAATTCTTATAAAGTTTTGCCATTGCGTTGTTTCCGAGTTATGCTGGGGACACTGTTTTGTGTACCGGAAAGCGTAGAATTTTGAGTTCTAATGTGTATCTTAGGAAAAAATGGCATAGAAAACTAAAATAAATTTTGTTTAACTTACAATATCTTTTACTTTAAGAAAACATATTGCCTATTCATCCGGTATCGATACTTTTGAATTAACAAAATGTCAAAGTAGAGTTTGTTGGTTTTTTTTTTTTTACAAATTTCTACTTTGGGAGCGATTTATTTAAAATTTCTAATAACTTTGTTGTATGTTTTTTTAAATATTTGGTGGCTTATACGATTCCCTTTCCAACATTATGTAACTTAATGATGTATCTAGAGAGTTTCATAAAAAACATGTAATAATCTTTCAAGCTGGATTCTTACCACAAAAATGATTCATTTGAGAGTTTATTTGAGTGGTTTTTATGACAAAAAAAAGTTTCCTGATGAGTCATGCTCATTAGCCTATTCAAGCTATACAAAAAATTTCATTTGCTTTACAAAAATATACTATTTGTACTCGGGTAAAATGGCAGCATTGGAATTTGTTGGACAATCTTAAGTTTGTGCAAACTGCAAGTATTAGACAGAAATTAACAAAACATTGTGTTCGCGTACTTAGACACTCGATTCAGTGTCAGTAGATGCCCGAAAGTAGTTCGTTAATGTAGGTTTTCTGACTTATGAGTACCAAAATGTTTGTAGATAATGCCGCACCAACAATTGAGAAAGGCTTGGTAGTCTGAAAGTATAATATATAATGTTAGTTGAGTCATTGATTCAGAGCGAAGCAGGAATAAATCAATTCGCGGACAATATATCGTAATATTTTTCTTCACAGTGTATATATACAGGGTGTCCCATAAGTCGACGTCATGCCGGAACCGGGTGATAGATCAAATCGTAACAGTTACCAAGAAAAATATAAAAAAAAAATCTAAGTCATGTATTTTTTAAATTATAGGCATTTCTTTTGTTTTCGAGAAAATATACACCTTGTGATGGTTTATTAGCTCCTGTTGCTACAAATCTTTACTTTTTTTCAATTTTATTTTACTTATGTAATCCCGAATAGTGCTTATGTAACCTGTTGCTTTAAGTTCTAAGCCAACTGCTCCAGCTTGGAAGTAAATGTCACATTTTACCGAACCAACAATATAAAATTAATAATTCGTTGAAATTTAACTGACTGTACTGAAAAAAAAAATGTACTATGCCAGTCTGGCAAGTTTAAAAGTTGAAGCATTTAATAAGGATTCCAAAATGGTATAACACTTGCTACAATATTTCTTACAATACGGAAAAAAATATTTTTTTTCTTCAAAAAACACAGTTTCGAAAAAAATTTTCATCTACTAAAAATGAATCTACCCAAAGCTTGTCGTAAGACCGTAACCTTTAGACTGTAGTTTGAGTGAAATGGAGAGTCATTGCATGAAATGTGAGTGAGCAAGATAGTGACGCTAGCTCGTCAAATCATTGAGTTTTCACAAATGTGCATCGTCTACTCTCCACTGAGGGACGACTTCCAAACCAATTACATGGTGAAGGAAGAGTTCCTTATCTTACGAGGACGTAATACTTCAAGCAGTTGAAGAAGATCCAGGTAGTTCGGTACGTGCTATCCAGCAATGCATAGGAGTACACAAAAGTATAGCTCACCGAATATTACAAAAACATAAGCTCCACTCATACCATGTACAGCGAGTATAAACCCTGCTACCTCGGGATTATCAATCTCGGGTTGCGTTTTTCTAAATGATGCTACAAAGACAACGGGAAGATCCGCGATTCTTCGAGAAAATTTTGTGGTCGGATGAATCGACATTTAAAAAAGACGGTTACATGAACCTACACAACTTACACGAGTGGCATGTAGAGAATCCGAATTTAAGGAGACAAAATAGATCTCAATATCGTTTTAAAATAAACATATGGAAAACGGAAAAGTCATAGGACCTTTTGAGTTGCCAGAGGTCTTTAATGCTGAAGTTTATTTAGATTTTTTGCAAAACCGTTTACCTAATTTACTGGAAGACATGCCACTAAGTATTTACAGAGAGATGTGATATCAGCAAGACGGCTGCCCAGCGCACTATGCCCTTTCAGTTAGAGAATATCTGAATGAAGAATATCCGGACAGATGGATAGGGCGGTCTGGTACGATCTCGTGGCCAGCCCGTTCACCTGATCTAAATCCATTAGATTTCTTTTACTGGGGAGCAGTAAAAGAGAAAGTTTATAAGAAGTCAATTGTAATTTAGCTGAGTTTCGGCAAAGAATTACGGAAGCAGTTGAATTTGTCAACAATGGAAGAATTGTCCGTCTGATAACCCGATCTTTTTTAAGAACATGTCAAGCTTGTATTGCAGTTGAAGGAAGGCAGTTTGAACATCTTTTGTAAATAATAAATCTTAGCATCCAAATAATTGGTGTTTAATTTTAAAATTAAGGAAAATTTGTCCTAAATTTAACAAAAAGTTAGCATCTCTTACTCGAAAGCGTGACTATCTGCCTCACTCACATTTCATGGAATGACTGTCCGTTTCACTCAAGCTAGAATATTAAAGTTACGCTCTTAACGCAAGCTTTGGGTACACTAGAATCAATTTTAGTAGGTGAAAAGAAATTTTTCGAAACTGGGTTTCTTGAAGAAAAACATTTTTTTTCCCATAATCTGAGAAATAATGTAGCAAGTGTTGTACCATTTTAGAATCCTTATTAAATGCGTCAACTTTTAAAGTTACTTGCCAGACTGGCGTAGTACATTTTTTTTTCAGTACAGGCAGTTAAAGTTCAACGAATTATTAATTTTATATTATTGGTTCGGCAAAATGTGACATTTTCTTCCAAGCTGGAGCAGTTGGCTTAGAACTTAAAGCAACAGGTTACATAAGCACTATTCGGGATTACATAAGAAAAATAAAATTGAAAAAAAGTAAAGATTTGTAGCAAAAGGAGCTAATAAACCATCACAAGGTGTACATTTTTTCGAAAACAGAAGTAATGCCTATAATTTGAAAATACATGACTTAGATTTTTTTTTATATTTTTCTGGTAACTGTTACGATTTGGTCTATCACCCGGTTCTGGCTTGACGTCGACTTATGGGACATCCTGTATATATATTATATATATCGTTACGAGGCCGGTCTTGGTTCGTTATTTAAAACACAATATTTCATACTTTTTTAGCTTCACTATTTACTTTTTAATATTTACAAATTATTATCAAATCAACTCTTTATAGTTACGTCTAGTATTGTACTTCTAATTGTCGTAATCCAAATAGTTTACTTCGTTCATTTCACCATCTGAAATAAGACTTGCCTCCTGGATGTGAGAAGCGCCGTAATTATACTCTAAAAATTGTCCTAGAACCTTCCCGTAAATTCTATTCTCCGAACCCAAAGTTTACTAAGATGTCGCTACCTGAAGTTGTTTCCATTTCCAACAGATGTCGCTTGTGTTCGCCCTGAGCAACAGGTGGTCCACGATCTTGATGCTCGCAGTATTGACACAAACGATCCAGGTAAACGATTTTCCGTTTGCCTCTCGTACCACGTTGAATCCTGTATTCTACGTCATTAATTCTAGTCACTACTGAATGCGGTGCTTCCTAGTGTTTTAATTTTGGAGAATGTCCCGTAAATCGGTTTGGCTTGTACAGCCAAACAGGGTCACCTTCATTGAATCCGGATGAATTAGCACGTATGTCATAGCGGGTCTTCATCCGATCGGTATTTACTACTAATTTTAATTTTAATCGTTGTCTAAGTTCCGATACATATTCGTCTGCTAACTTTTGTTGGCTAGGTAAACGCATCTCCTTTCCGAATACGACCTCAGCTGGGGTTTGTCCGGTCGTGTTCTGAACAGCTGATTGATAAGCCATTACGAACATGGGAATATGTCAATCCCAATCGCGTTGATGATTGATTCATTGAAACAGAGGTTCGGACCCAGACGGATCCCCAAACGTAGGCCAAGTCAAGGCCAATTATTCACCCACATAGGTCCCAACCAGACGCTCCTACAAATTTCATTATTGGACCCCAGTCCTCCTTGTCGGCATCGTGTAACTCCTCCAGAACGTATGAGCCAAGAATTCTGTAAAGTATTCCTGAAAGTGCCAGGCAGTGATAAAAAAACGGGTCACTGTTTCAGATTCCTCTCTACAACCCCTGAATGTAGGATCATCAACAATTCCCATCCTCTGAAGATGGCCCCTGAGAGAGGAGTATCCAGTAAGAATGGACACCAGAGTTCTCAGGGTTGGCTTGTTAAGTCACAGGAGTTTATTCGTTTGATTTAGATTTGGTTTACCCCATAGTTCCTTTTTGTTCTTCCCGAGGGATCTTCTACCCAAATGTTACTGTGTTGATGGTCAGCCCATTGAGACAAGGTGTTTTGGTGCAATCCCGAACATAGAGGCTGGATGCTCCGAGGCTGCGCCAAGATGAGTAAGCTCGTCCGCCCTTTCATTCCCGCTGATGCTACTGTGTCCCGGCACCCACTGCATTATCACCCTCTTATTCCGAGATAGGGAGTTCAGGGTGGTTTTCCACTCCATTAATAGTTTGGAGTTTATAAAGGATTTAGACAAAGGTTCTTGGCTTCTTGGCTGTCTAAGTAGATGGCTATCTCCTTATTATCAGTGTCCGAGTTAAGGAGGTGCCTTCCTGCTTCAAGAATGGCCTTGACTTATGCCTGCAAATTCGTAGAATTCAAGGTGCATGGCGAATTCAATTTCATGCTCCTCGCAGAAATCTACCGCTCCGGTGCTTTCATCGGACGCAGAGCCATCATTATATATTATAATTGGATTTGTCAAAGGTTGAAGCAAGGAATATGGTTCCCATTCTACCCTGGATGGAATTTTGGGTTCAAAATCGCTTTCCAACATGGTTTCTCGAGGAGGTGGTCGTTATCCCTGTCGATTCCATAGGTACGATAGATATTGATGATAGTTGATGATAGTCGCATACTTTCTTTAGATGCTCGACTAATATTCTGTTGAAGCGCTCTACCATGCCATCAGATTGTGGATGCAGAGGAGTTGATCTGGTTTTTCTTATTCCCAGGATTTTACAAATCTCCTGGAAAGTTCGTAGCTCGAAATTCCGTCCTAGGTCCGAATGAAGTTCCTAAGGCACACCAAATCAACTGAGCCCATTCATTATTATTTCTTCCGTAATTGTGGTTACCTCTTGTTTAGCGATTGCATAACCTTCAGGCCATTTACTCAAATAATCAGTAGTAACTAATATGGAATGGTTGCCATTATTCGTTCCTGGAAAAGGGCCAGCAATATCTACGGCTATGCTCTCAAATGGGGCGGCCCTTTGCAAGAACCACACCATAGATAATGCATCTGCGGCACCACTCCTCCACATCCTCTCGCATATGTAACCAATAATACCTTTCTCGTATTTTGGAAATTGTTTTATTCACGCCCTAATGTCCTCCAGATGGTCCACCGTACATTTCTTCTAGATCTTCGTTGACTTTTGATGCTGCATTTAGAATGACTCGTCGTTAGTTGCCTCCCACAGAATTCCATTGAGACCAGTAGCTCTTCAGCTTCACACTCTTCTCCGAAATATCCTTCTATTGCGGTCTCACTATGTCTTCTTTCCAAGCAAGAATGGATCATATGTCTGAGTCTTCACGCTGTGCTGTTCGCAAGCTCTCGTTGTCCCAACCTGTCGATGGTTTCACCGTTATCAACTGTATATTTATCGTTTTGTCTTTTTTTCCACCCTTAACCAATGTTTGCCTTGAAGTTTGCATAGACGTCGTGAAAGGGCCATTTCGCCACTTGTCCCTCAGGGTTTTTAAACTGCAAAAGGAATTTAAGCGCTGAATGGTTAGTGCGGAGGATAAATTTCTGCCCGTAGAGATATTTATGGAAATGCTTGGTTGAGTTTACAATGTCAAGCAACTCTTTTCTTGTAGAACAACAATTTCTCTCTGATTTTGAAAGTGCTTTGCTATATTATAAACCACTGGCATTTCTTGGCCGAAAGCACTGCAACAATATCTACATTGCTGGAATCCGTGTCCAATATAAAAGTGCCCCCCCCCCCCCCTAGTGCATCACTGGAGTTTCACAGAGCTGTTGCTTTAAATTTACGAAACTCTTTCCTTTTTCAGTAAGTTGATGTAGGCTCCTTGCTATATCTGCAAAACCTCTTACGAATCGCCTGTAGTAGACAGTTAAACCAAGAAAACTCCTTAATTGATGTTTGTATTTTGGTACTGGCCAATTTTTGACAGCTGTTATATTTTCTGGATAAGTTCGTACTCCTTGTGATGACACTACGCGCCCCAAATATTTAACTAAGATAAGGTAATCTTTCCTCATCAGCCTGCAGTTGTTGTAGTGATAATTGTGTAACTGCAAGCGATATGCTTGCTGCATGTGTTCATCTCCATAACGTAATTGTATCGCCTGTACTAATGAAGTGTAATCACGTTGCCGTTCAATCTATATAGTTTGTAATAGCTCGGACTCGGGTCCTTGAAGTACTAAAACCAGAGCTGTAGCTTTGTCTGCATCATTCACTCCATTTACTACGGAAGCAGCCTCAAATTATCTCTTGAAAATATGCCACGAATGTTGTCCATCAAATATTGGAGGTTTCATTCTGCCTATACCGGATATTTTAGTTCCTTCGTGTTGAGGTTGTCGATGCTTCATCCTCTCCAAATCTGCTTTAAAGTTGTCAAGCTTCTCTGTAACATTTTGTTGCACTTCTGACACTTGTTGTTGAACCTCCAACACTTCCTGTTGGATTGCTTCCATTTTCAAATTTTGTTCGTCTAATGATCTTTTGAAAAAATACTCCTGTTCCTCCAAACAAGTTTCTAGATAATTCTTTAAAGAACTCTTTTTTTCATCTCATCGGGATTCCAGAGTATTCTATTGTTCTTCAAATACCCAATAGCTGTTCTATGTTCATCGCAGGCTCTTCTTTGAGCTTCAGGTTCTTCTTCGAAAACAAATATATCAGGATTCTTTTCTTCGTCTATCAAAGCTTGTATAAGTCGCTCGACTAGAACATTCTTTAGACCTGTCGTTTGCAATGACCGCTTCCCCAACTCTACTTTCAACTCCTGTATGCGAAGCTCCTCTAGTTTGCATCCCATTACTTTAATAATCCACTCATACTTTAATATAAAATTATCTTCCGAAATTTTTACTTAAAGAAGGAAAGTTTCACACAAATTCACCAAATTAATCACTCTTTGAATTTGAATGTCAAATGCCACCACTTTATATCGTGAATTTATTTTACTTCTGACAACAATATTTCAGATGTCCTTAACAAGTTCTTCCTTTATTTAACTTCACTGCTTGTGACATTTACTTGTACTTCTAATTGTCGCAATCCAAATAGTTTACTTCGTGCACTTCACTGGCTGAAATAAGACTTGCCTCTGGATGTGAGAAGTGCCGTATTTATACTCTAAAAATTATCCCAGAACCTTCCCGTAAATTCTATTCTCCGAACCCAAAGTTTACTAAGATGTCACTAACCTAAAGATGTTTCCATTTTCACCAGATATCGCTTGTGTCACTTTGTTGCGAGTAACAATATATATTTCTTTGTTTATATAATCGTTGGTGCATGTGTTAGTATTCTGAAGTTTCAACATGTATTTCGTGTAATAAAGCATACAAAATGGGAGCCACACAAGCGAGGTGTTAAGGTTACTGCTTATGAGGGCATATTTACAGCAAATATATTAGGCCGATTATACTATACAATGTTCATCCAAAAAAATGTGAGTGCTTTTATTTACGATTGCTATTAATAAATGCACGTGGATTGACGTCATACAAATATTTGAGAACAGTTAATGGTCAATTATACACTACAAATTATAACGCTTGCCGAGAACTGCAATAATTGGGATACAACACTTTGTCGATGCAGCAATCAGTTTTCCTGTTCATCAAATTTATCAATTGTTCGTCATATTGTTGACAACATGATCTCCAACAAAGTTTTTAAAAGTAATTTAAAACTGTCAAATTTGATATCTCTTATTTAAATGTAGGATCTTATTTTCAAAACTCAATGTGCGAACTTTAAGTTTTAATTGTCATTATCGATGTTCAATTTTAAACATCAGTTTATTTTTCTTCATTCAAGTTATTTGCAATTTTCCGTGCTTCTACGCGCTTGATGATCGGCGCGGACATTTTTCTGTCACCTTAGCTAACATCCAATCGCGGCAACGATTTCTTCTGCCCAGAATTTAACCAAATAAACTTATCGCGCCACCTACCGGAGATAGCAGACTACGTCTAGCAGGCCAGCTCGTCTATATATATATATATATATATATATATATATATATATATATATATATTTGTATATATGTATATATTTTACGAACAATTATTTCATGGTAAAAACTTTAGTGTCACAGATTCATTTATATTCCAGCAATACCGTCCTGTAATCCTGATTTGGTCATCGGATAACGGAAAATCTGCATAAAACGAAAAAATACTGTTCCTTCCCTAATCTGCTAAAATTTTTATATCATCAGGGCTAGTAGGCATTGACTCATAGATAATAGGAAAACTGCTGCTTTTTTCGTCAATCTCATAGTTGCGTTGCTGGAAAGACATGATTTTTGTGTTAACGTATAAAATTTTGCTTGCTCCCATCTGTTTGAATATTATTCAGTTATCCTAAGCGAATTATTAGCTGAATGTGCGACCCCGACTCGCTATTGACTGAGTTTTTACTTTATCTTGTGTATCTTCTTAGTAGTGCAAATTTGTCCTTCTTTCGAAACCCAGGTAACATTCGTTCCTATTTAATTAAAATTACGTAAACTAGAGTTAAGAATTTAACCTAAAAGGCCACTCTCCTTTAAAGTAAATTAGGAAGGAAATTTTACTTAGTAATTCCTTAAATCAGGCCAGCAAAGTAATCTTGACTTTGTAGTTAATGATAAGGGAAAAATAACTTAATAATTCCTTTTTAATTTACCTAATAGGAATGAGGAAAAATACGGAAATAAATAAGGAAATTTCCTTGCTTTTTACCTACATTTTACTTAACTTTGAAGTCAGATTTAAGGAAATACATAGACTTTGTAGTTGGATCTTTCCAAAAATCAAGGCAAGATAACGAAATTATTTCCTAAGTAATTCCCTATTCGATTGTGTTCGCCCGCAAAGTCCGAATTCCTAAAAAAGTTAATCTCAAGGTAAATTGGAAATTACATAATAATACAATCAAAAATTAAAGTTCATTAACTTTTGGTTCGCTTCAGTATCACTGGAATTAATGAACTGTGCCTCCCGTTAAATCGGTTCCTTAAGATTACAAATGTTGCCCCTTTTTACGACAAATTTATATCGGAACCATTCAGGCTCTAGAATACCATTTCCATCTTTCCTCAAAGAAGCTACACTTGATTTTGGGTCAATACACTTGATTATTTCCTTTCCAAACATGCAGAATACACGCGTATTCAACTGCGTTTGCATCATTCACTCGCTTTTTAACAAATCTTGTTTCCAAATGTTTACATGGTTTACTACATATTCTTATGTCCTAGACATATAGCGCTCTTAATGAAGAAATAACTAACGACTCATTAGTCTATAATGATTCATTATAAACAGCCATTTCTTTAATTAATTTGTACTGTCAAACTGGTTTTGAAACACTTATGACATTAAAAAAGCAAAATGGATTGAATTAACTCGATAAACTATGTTTTTATTTATTTTAGTTTTCAATTTAACAATTTACACATGAGGAAAACATTATATTAACAAGAATATTAACAATATAGTTTGTGAGTTGCATTTCTTTGCATTTCCTCTTCTTATTTTTCAAATGGACAGATGCACAGCGGTTATATTATATGCCAAATCTAGCACATTTTTCCTCATTATAGCTATAATGTAGGAACAAAGCACTTCATTAGTGTACTTCATTATGATCTGATTTTCGAGCCATAATGACGTATACTTGTGACACATAACATATTAATGAATAGTTGGTATTAATGGTTCATTAGATCGTGCTGTGTGTCTAGGGTATTAAGATGTTAATAAAATATAGGAATTAGTAATATCTAGATATCCTTACCGTCTCTCTGTTTGACAATCATAATTCTTTCAATTGTCAAATCTCATTTACCTATTTAACGCGAAATTCTATAATTTAGGGGGAAATGCCCTATATTAAGTCGAAACTTCTTTATAGAAAAAAATTATCATTGCCTTTGAACAGAAAATTACCTAAATAGGGAATTTTGCCCTCAAAGTCGAAAATTTTTGTTATTTCGCCTTACCATCCAAGAAAGTATTCATATAAGAAAAAAAAATTTGGTCAAACTAACTTTTAGGTTAAGAGATGTAATTAATTAATTTTTTTCCATAATTTCTGAAGAAAACACCGAAATAAATGAATTTTTCTTAATTTCAGAACTATTTAAGATTAATTAAATTAATTTCAAGCTTGTAAATGACAAACCAAAGAATAATTTAAAAAACTTTAAAATTATTATATTTTAAATATACAATATTTTTAAAACGCGTTCTTGATTTCCAAAAATTATTTTGATATTCATCAATAAATGTTTTTTCGTTTTAAATTTACCGCTTAGAAGCTGAGAGAATTAATTTTGAATAAACCCATAATATCTATATACGTATTTTATTAAAGCAATACTTATAATAATCATTCAAGTTAGAATTATGTGCCTTGTTCACAATATTTATATTACCTACTAGGGAAACTATAAACAATCTTTATAAAATGAAATTCCTTCTATATTAACATAGACGTTAACATAAGATCGAAAATAGGACTAGATTAAAGAAAATTTGCGTAAATTGGACTTGACATTTACGTTAAATTTACCAAATCAATCTAAATTATACCCAAACTAAATCTTTACAACTGAATAACCTGTAAAAAATTTTTGTAATAAAATTATTTTAATAAAAATTCGAATATAATTCACAATTTATTTCTAAATTACATTTATCGATTTTTGGGATAGCACTTGGTGGAATATGTTTCTATTAGGCATCTTTGTTTGAAAAAACAACAACAAAACACTTGCTCCGATTCCACAACAATTTATTTTTATTTTTTACAAAAAATTGAGTAAAAGCCTACGCGTTTCGTCTTATTAGGACATCATCAGGGCTTGCGCTAAACCTTAATCTGGGTCAACTAAGCTGAGCTAGATACATACATACATACTACGCCAACCGAGTTACGTACATACACTAAACGCTACATGAATTCACACAAACGTTACAAAATAATAAGTTAACAGAGCTAGACACGAACAAGAGATCACAGATGAGTTGTATATAATTTGTGGACTAATGTTAGAACTTAACTAGGTTAGGGTTTAAAAGGGGGCTTCTATTATAAAAATCAATCTGATCATTCAGCAAAGTATAACCGTCGTCAATAGCCTTTCTGATTTCAAATATTTCATACCTATCCAATACTGGGCCTCCATTAATTTATGTAAAAGGCTTATATTTTGGGTAGTACACTTATGTCCGGTATATTTTAAATGTTTAGCAAGACCTAAAGTCGGATTATTTGTGTTGGATAAATTAATATGTTCTCTGATTCTTAGTTTTAGAGATCTTTTTGTTTTTCTAAAGCTGAAACCAATATTCAATAAATGCCAAGGATAAAATCGAAATTATGATAGAAAAAATTTCGTTACAATTGACAATGTACTCACCAGCTCAATATTTGGCACTTGATCAAATTGGTTCCCTTCTTTTATTGAGGATTAGAAGTCAGATATTCTTGTTTCAGTCGATACCCAAAACAAGAATTTATTCCAGTCGATACTCAGAATAAAGTGGTATTGTTATAATATGGCTCTTATTATAATCGATACCTTACTATAAGAATCTTTATTTCAGCCACTATCAAAAATAAAGTACAATTTGGTAAAATCAAATTTATTACTAGGAAATGGGGCTAACCAACTGAATCATTGCGCTGCCAAGCTAGAAAACAGATCGAGTCAAATCAGATTGTGGTTTTATAGTCGATGGTTTGCGGTCGGCAACAAAGAACGGTTTTGTAGGTCGCATGGCAACAATAACCTGACAGAGTACGCACTTCTTTATTTGTTTTTTGAAGTGTTAACATTTCGTATAAAATTCTTTTTAAGTTATTTTATTAATTACAAATTTCTAGCCTACTCAATTTTTACTAAATTTATAATAAATGTTAAATTTAAATTATTTTTGTTTATAACAAAATAATTTAAAGACCGAGATTAAATTAAAATAATTATATGAAACGAATATTTTAATAGCAAGCGAAATGTTATTGTGGAAAAATTGCGACGGTACGGAGATACTAGCAGTAGTCTTGGTGCGTTCTTCTTGTAGAGGAATACGGGAGTGAGCTCAGCTCCTAAGATGAGTAATGATATGGAGTAGCTAGTGTTAGTGAAAGCATAACTCATATGAGATAGACGATGGAGTAGCTAGTGAAAGCTCAACTCCTATACGATGAGATGATGGAGAGTAGCTAACCAGCTTAACTCCTCTACAGAAAAAAAAAATGCCGAACTTCTTAGTACAATGCTGGGTAACACTCTGTATTTTCACTAATTTCCTTAGTCTATTTATACACCTAAAAATAAGCCTACGATTACTTTAATTGTAATAATTATTTGTTAATATTCGTATGTCAAAGCACTCATGATAATTTACAATACACAATCGGTATATCTAATTGAATGGTTTTTTAATTACCGAAGTAAGGCAACGTATAATAAATCATTGTTATAAAATGCTGGATAATATTTATTGCATACTATATTTTCTTAATTCTGTTCGACCAATTCATCTACTACTACTTGTTTCATGGGAGCTTTAAAAAAAAGTGAAATTTAGTTCGAAAATGAGACAAATCGGGCAACTCCTTCGTGGGGTTGCCATATAAAATTTTCGTTTACCTCTGTATATTTGGACACTGCCTGAGAACGCATCGATATAGATAGCTGAAATTTGGTACATGGTGTTTTCATTGTACTAGCAAATAAAATTTCAAAAATGGACTAAATCGGGCAACTCTTTCTTGGTGTTGCCATATAAAAATTCCGGTTTTTTACGCATACTGTAAAAACGATCAGTCCAAGACATTTTTATTGTACTAAAAACTTCTTCAGAATACGAAATCCTATAAAATTAGTTATAATCATTTTTTCTGTCCGACAAACCGTTCTAGAAATATATGCAAAAAACCACTTCAAAAATCAAACTTGCACACACGTGACACTTGACAATACGAAATTTCATCTAGGGTATCATCAGAGTTGGTCTTAGACCAATTATAACTTTTTTACTTGTTTTGTTATAACTACAAATTTGCTAGAACCAACATAGTATCAATTTGAAAAAAGAAAACCTTCATTATAATGTTCACAAGATATTTGACGAATTATGTGCTATGTATTAATTGCCATTAGGTCAATTAACTGAGTGCAAATTGTTTAATGGATGAATATTTTATTATGATTGTCACTATAGAAATTTTCCGGTTATGGAGAAAACAAAACATGCACGTGCTTTCGCAAGAGCAAACCTGGAATGGCACGTGATTTTCAATGAGAAGACTCAAAAAAACTGAAGCGCTATATTGTTGTTTATGAAAACTTTTATGATAAGATTTTTTTTACACTAGCCCATGTAAATGTTTTCCATACGTTCAGACAAGACTCTGACTTTAAAGAAGACGAATAAAATTCATGTTTTTAATAACGAAAATCTGTTTAAAAAGCCAGTTTCTTTTCAAAATATTTATCATCAAATCAAAACTTTTGTACGTAAAACTATGATTGAACACATTCCATATACATTTTTTTTCATAAAATCACTTTGTACAAAATCTTAAATCCCTAGCTTAACACTCTCGATTTATCCTGCGGATAGACAGACAGGTGGACAAAGATATGTAAAGTCACATAAATCAGCATGAATATTATGGGAAGATTTCTAATCCATTTTACCATACCAAAGATGTACAATAATTGAAAAATATGTAAAAGAAATTAAGAATAATTATTCTGGATTCGTAAGAATTCTCAAATTAAAAAACCAATAAAAACTTGGATATCAAAACATATACCAGAGGTCTAAATTTGAGCAATGCTATAGTGAAACGAGCCAGCCAGCAACAATTGAACACAGGCAGTGCACTACATTCACACATAATAATTAAGTGCTTTTAAGTTAAAAAATTATCAATGTGTTTAAAATATTTAAAATTTGTCATTTATTCTAAATTTAGGACAAAATTGAGTAGGTATAAGAAAGTTACCTGTAATTAGGTAAAAATAATTTACAAGCAATTTGATACGAAACGGTAACATTGCAAGTAACAAATAATGAAGTGCAGTTGTTATGTCTAATTATTGTTGCCATGTGCCTTTAAAAACCGTTCTACTATATGATGCCGTGCTATATAAACCATAATCTGTCTAATCTCAATTCGATCTCTTTCCAATTTGCCAGCACAACGATACATTTGTTTATTTATATCCTATTAACATATTTGCTGGTAATATTTCCATTTAACAAATATAAATAGACCATACATATTTTGGATACCGACTGAAATAAATATTCCTGCTGTGGTTATCAACTGCAACCAGAAATATACTCTGCGTATTTTCTAGAAAAAAGATAAAATGCAATTTGAATATTATTTAACATTAGTCTTCGCAAAACAGCGTATGCACTGGACACAGTTCAGTTTATCAAGAGTAATCCCTACATATATTACCTCTACTGTAAAGCTTATTTATGTATAATGGAGAGCTCAGATTCTTTCTTTCTTACCACAAATAGTATAATAGCTGCTTTGTTGTTATTTTTAGTTATTGGGGCATCAGTTGTGCACTACAGAAAGGGTCTATTACATAAAGTCAGATGTTTTTTACGATCATTCATGCTTGCTCAGAATTACGTCATTTATATGCCATTATTCTGCCCGTAGTTAGAGCGAACACGAAATTAATGAAAGAATATGGTGCAAATTATAATACTGGTTTAAAGTTAGTGATTTCGTGGTTTTATTTTTGTTCACCAAACGTATTATACTCTAATTCACAATCGACTAGATGTTCAGAATTCAATAAATGTGTAGGTACAACTTTAATAATATGAAGAATATATAAAATCAATAGTAAAATTATTATTTTAAAAGACCATAAAACTAATCCAAAAGTTATCTAATAGTTAAATTCTATATTAAATAAATACAAAGAATTATGAAATTAAATCGAAATTAAGTTAAAACGAATTTTGTTAACACAAATTAAGATGTACTAGGGTGAACCCACCGGCGATGCCCGGCGAGAGGGTGGGGATGGGTGTGACGTTTTCCCATAGGTAGGGGGAGGGGTTGGCTATCATTTGAGAGAAGAATGAAGAGAAACGGTCCAGAGGGTGAGGAGCAATGGAGAAAAGAGTGAAGGCATGTCGGAAAGTTTTTTTGTATGTAGACTGTAGATTGGCATGGTGTGCTTCGAAAGGGTGTGAGGGGAGGAACAGATGATTGCCTGTTTGTAGAGAGAGGGGTTGGCTACCATATG
Organism: Dioctria rufipes; assembly: GCA_963924295.1. Classification (NCBI taxonomy): domain Eukaryota; kingdom Metazoa; phylum Arthropoda; class Insecta; order Diptera; family Asilidae; genus Dioctria; species Dioctria rufipes. Next base: position 119,247,283 of record OZ002742.1, read on the forward strand.
CAAAAAGAATGAAGAGAATCGGTAAAGAGGGTGAGGAGCAATAGCCAAAAGAGTGGAGTCAATTCTGGTTTTTACTCCCACCCTCCCCATCTTTATCACTAAATTATATGGAGGGGGTAAAATATTTTTACATGTTCATAATACACTCACCGAGATCTTTCCAATGAGTGGTCATACGTTAAGATTGGATAAAAAATAGTAAATTAATGTTTTACCACTTACATACATACATAATGTATGGAACGTACACCAATCCCCAATTAGATAGGGGCTTAAATACTTTGAATTTTGATATCTGCTGAACGCTAAAAGCTAAGTGAGTATAACTTTCTCTTATATTGGAAGTCTCGATATTTCAAGGGAGCACCGCGCCGATATAAGGCCATCTTGTCAGGTACATGAGCGTATCCCAAGGTATATAGAATTCATGTTATTCCCATTACGAAGCATGTTCCACCGTTAGATGATGTCATATCGTGAAATGTATAGGAAAGAACGGTACAGGGAACACAATACGCTCTCTGATCTCTCTGTCTTTCCTATAAACATGCAAGTACATTAGTCACACAATTACGTCACAGGCTATCAGCTTCAATGTGTCAAAATTCTAATGGGAATACTTGTCGTGTATCTACCTTCAGCGTAACCAAAATGCCGGCTTATCTGTGCGTGAAGTTCGGCCATATTAGAGCCTGACTGTCAAATTTCAAAGCGGGAACTTGGCACTTTGGTACTTTTGTTTATCTTGTTTGGAAACTGACGCATGAACGTAGTAAGATACAGGAAAAAACTGAGTTGAAATTTTGCACACTGGCTTTTAAAAAAAACAAATCGGGTATCTCTTTCATAGGGCTTTCTTTAAAAATTTAGTTTTTCGCTATATATTTGAAAATATTTGAGAATGCATCTACGTAGTGAGCTGAAATTTTGTATACGAATTTTTTTATAGGCATAGTTCACTTAGAGCGCTGAAAGTTAGCAGACGGCCTTTTTCATAAAAATAGTAAATAAAATCACAATGGACCAACTCTAATCAATATTACTATCAGTTGTAAAAGTGGACTTGGTTCACTTTAGCAATAACCCGTCATATATAAAAAAAAATTAAAAAAAAATAAACAAAAAAAAAAAAACTCGAAGACTTTGACCTACCGCCCTACTGACTGAGCCAAACTTCCTTATTCAGTTTGGGCTATAAATGTATATTTAAACCGAATTGTGTTTGAGAGTGTATGCAGACGCGTAAAAATTAATCGTGAGATTTTATTTTTTTTTAATAGAAAAATAAAATCTAGGAATACTAAAATTCGGTACAGACAATCCTTTTATGATAACAATTGTAGGAAAAAATTAAAAATTGGAATAACCGTTATTTCATACAATAAAATTTTCAAATCACTTTTCAAGGTGGAAATTTGGCGCTCAAGAATTTCTGATTACGCCACGTTGTTCGTTGCAGGAGTTTGCAGAAAAATTCACAATAACAGAAAATCGAAAAATTTCTGAAATAAGTGAATAATTGTAGGAGATACACGTGCTCAAACTGTACGCGCAGTACAAATAATTCCTTTCCCCGCCTTCCTTTTCACTAAATTATATGGTGGGGGTAAAATGTTTTTGCATATTCTAAATGTACTCGCCAAGACCTTTCCAATGAGTGGTCAATCGCTAAGATAGGATGAAAAATAGGAAATTGATGCTTTATCACTTTTCATACATACATACCTACATGCACCAAGGAACTCCCTAATTATATTGGGAATTGAATACTTTGAAACTCGATATCTCCTGAATGATAAGAGGTAATGACTTCAAATAAATTTTAAAAATTAAAGGACATAAGTAGCTATAATGGCCTTCTGTATTGGAAGTCTGTGTAGTTCAAGGGGGCGCCGCTAGGAAGCGCAGACTGCAAAAATAACGGTTTTTTGTACAAAATCACCCGAAAAATTGGTGGAGGGGGAAATTTTTATTATTTCTGTAATCTACTCATCGAGACCTTTCCAATGAGTCCCCACATGTTGGGGTAGGCTCAAAAAATGAAATCGTGATATTTTGAGATTTTTTGATGGGCAAACCCCTTACAAAATGCTTGATTTCGCAAATCTTGGCTGGACTTGTCGAAGTGAAATTCTTGTAGAATTTGAAGGAAGTAACCGAATTGGCTCAAATAAATTTTAAACGATATAGCAGGAATGTCAAAAGCCACTTCTTGAAATAGTTGGTCCAGTTGCTTTCTGTGGCCCCCACCAGGAGTCGTCTAATGGACCTTACATTTCCAGGACATTTTAATATATATATACAGGTTATGTAATCATGGGTTATACGCAGATTATTAAAAGTTATTTTGAGTTTTGCATGTCCGTCCATCCGGGGGGAAAAAATTGCAAATGGGTTTAAAAAAAAAAAAAAAAATTTGAATGTTACATTTCACATAATAATATGAAACCTACATAGCAATCTTCCAAATCCGTCTCATATATCATATTTTTCTTTATTTTTTTCAATATAGGTACTCTAATAATAAATAGGCCAACCTTGCTTTATGTTGAAAAAAACCCTCATAATAAGCATCAAGTCTCACTTTTACTGGTAAATTTATTTCCAATATAAGTACTGGTACTGGTACATGTAATGAGTACCAATTTACTTGAATATCATACAATTCTAATTAGCCGTCAAGAAAAGGATAAACCAAAAGCTTGAAAAAGATTTGTGCTTGGTTCACTTTAGCAATGAACCCGCCATATATATAAAAAATAAAATATTAAAAAAAATTTATGCTCAACACTCGAACTCACAATCCCTAAATTCTCTGACCTAGCACCCTACCGGCTAAGCCAAACTATCTTACTTGCCTCGCGCTATAAATGCATATGTGAATGAAATTGTGTACTTCTTAGCTCATATACAAATGCTTACATACACAAGTGAAAATTAGTTTCGAATTATAATATATTGAGGGGGTGGGCAAGAACCCTATAACCCGGCACCCTACGAAACTCGTAATAGTCTTAAAAAATCAGAAAAAATTCACTAAGATGAATTTAGTAAAAAGAATTTTGAAAATCGGTTGGAATTTGGCGGAGATAAAAAGAGTGGTAGTTTTCAGTAGCACACCTATGTGCCTATGTGTGTGCATCAAACTAATTTAGCTTGCCTCGCAATGTAATTATGGGAATGAAATTTGTTATTTTGGGAACAGGGTGATTAAATGGGCCCGTAGGAGCCCTTCCCGGCTCCGGAAAAAAGTGAAAAAAATCCACAAGATTCCCAGGGGTCATAGTTATCATACAAAAAATGAACTATGAAGATCCGGTTAAAAATAGCTAAAATAAAAACAAAAGTATCTCAACAAAACGGCTTAAATTAAGGAAATGCCGGTTTTTCATGGCGTTTTCTGACCGTTTTGGTCGTTTTCAAAGTTTTTATTTCTACTATTACTACTTAATTATACACTTTTTGAGTATAATGTCAGCGGATAAAATGAAGCCTGTTTTGTTGGGAACGCTTATTTCTAATTAGTTTTCCGCTCGGACAAATAGTATAGGAGAAATTTTAATAATAGTAGAACAACCTCCTTTTACGACGGCTTTTTGCCGCTTTTTGCCGTGAGATGATGTAAAAATTTATAATTTCTCTTTACGGAATAACGGTGCTTCGGAGAAATTTTTTTGTAAAGATAAAAAAGTTTCGTAATCGAACACTAATGCCTATGGTAAAAAAAAAATTGGAAAAATAACTCATATGTAGTAATGGGGTATATGGGACCCAGATGAGGAAAAACTTTGAACTTCGGGAGGAAAAACTCAGTGAGAAAATGTCTCAAATCACAAATGAAAACCTTCTAATGGATAGAGAATTTGGTTACCTTTAATTTGAATATAAAATTTTTTCTCTACGGGTATCCGTTATGATGCAGGGTCCGACAAAGTGAAAAAGTGGTTTTCAGGTAAAATGTAAGAGGGTGAAAAAAATATACTACGAAGTATACTCAATTGAAATTTGAAAAACGCCATTCGATAGAGCTCGGCGGGGGCTTTAATTAGACACCCCACATGCCAAATTTGGGGCTTGTGGGGGGGGTAACAACCCCCTCCACAAAATCCCCCCACCACAAATTTTTTTTTTCATAACTTTAATCCCTTTATTGAACTAAAGACGAATCTGAAGTTAGTTTTTCAATCCGTCATCCCCTCTCTTCACAAATGAGGTTCGAATATTGAAAATAATTAAAGCAAATTTCTGAACTTCAAATACTATTATTAAGTAAATAAGGGCAGAAAAAGAAAATCGATCACACCAATTTGTTTTTCGCTGATGTTTTATTAAGTTTTGCAGAAAGTTTCATGCTCTTTGATGCGCTATTACTTATGTTTTGGGATCCCAAATTTGCAATAACTTTTTTTGTGGGGTAGCACCGTGATGCGGGTAGATGTAAATTGAACACCCTGTTAAATCAACCCAGTACCACCCTTAAGCGATATTAGTGCACAAATCGATAGTCCTCGAAGGGATCTTTCATTTGGCGCATTCGAAATTTTCCTCGGACACCCCCTCCCCCGCTCCACCCCTTAACATTTTACGTTACGTTTTACCTCCCACCACCCACAAGGAAGGGCGGAGGGGGGTGAAGTTTCAGATTCGTAAATTTTGAAGTGTTCTCTTTCCAACGATACCCCACTCGACCCAGTGGAGTTGGAATTTCACTTGTAATCGGCCGATCAAATGACCCTTAAGTTTTGCGAAAATCATCAAGTTTATATGAAAAATTTTCGAAATTCGAAAAAAAAATACCATCATGCTATGGGAAATTGTAAGTGGAATTTAGGTGTAGAATTTCATCCCCATGTGATAAGAAGTACGCAATCTAGGACGATTTTCGTAATGGAACCCTTCACCCTATTTCCCCCTTTTCCGAGCGTTTCGAAAATTCAAAAACGATAAGCATGTTTTTCACTCAATCACCTTTTACTTTATAGAAGACTACTAAATAAATTGAATCATAAGCACACGTAATTAATCATCAAAACAATAACCATGAAAAACATGCCAACAAAAGTAGGTATGTTAATGGGTCAAATCGTTGCTCGCGATGAATGAAATAAAGAAAGCATGAGTCAAATTACATCATGTACTGACCGATCACTCATAACAATGAGTGAACGTAAAATTCAAAGGTGTGATTCATGTTACGTGTGAATATGAAATCATTTGTAAATAACTAAACCAATTTTATTGTTCTGAATTGTTCTGATTTTTGTAATATATGATCGATAGTCATAATTGCTAAGTAAGTGAAAATTTTGTGTATAAATTTAGCGTAATTGATCGAAGAGGATTAGAATAAAGTCAAGCTTGAACAAGAGCATTTTTATTCTCTAGAAGTCGGCGTAATAGCCTTAAAATTAAATCGGCGTAATAGCCTTAAAAATCAAATCGGCGTAATAGCCTAAAGTAAAGTTGGCGTCATAGCCTGAAAAGCTAAATATCGGCACTATTGCCTCTTGCAAACGTCCGTAATAGAGGACAATTATCACAGACTGTACTCACCAGCTTAATATTGGGTACTTGACCAAATTGGCTTCCTATTTCATTCAGGTTTTGAATTGGGGTATTCTTCTTTCAGTTGATACCAGAAATATGTCCTTATTCCAGTCGATACCTGGAATAAAGTGAGTGTTAGTATTAATCTTATTGCAGTCGATACCCACAATAGTGTTCTTGTTAGCAATATTTTTATTGCAGTCGATAAAATCTTTATTCCGTTCGATACCTAGAATATAAAATCTTTGTTTCAATTGAAACAATTGTCCACCAAAGCAAAGTATTCGTTTTGTTAGTAAGATATTCTTATTGCACTCGATACCCACAATAAAAAATTTTATTTAAAATGTTACCCAAATAAAGTCTTTATTTTAGTCGATACCCAGAATAAAACTATTTCTTTAAGTCGTCAACCAAAACAAAGTACAATTGGTTAATATCATGTGTATTACTAGCAAATAGATTAAATATGATAGAAATTACCACTTGTGCTGCCAACTGGAAAAGAGATGGAGTTAAGTCAGATTGTGGTTTATATAGCCATGGTTTACGTACGGCACCAAAGAACGGTATTCAAAGGAGAATGGCAGCAATAATTGGCAAAGCAATAATAACTAAGCAAAGCGACTACTTTTTTCTATGTGTTGCTGGAAGTGCTACCGTTTCATACAAAATTATTATTGCCTAATTATAAATGTCTTGCCTACTCAATTTTATCTTAAATTTATAATTAATATTAAATCTGAAATATTTTAAGCACAGTAAAAGTTTGTCAACTTAAAAGTAATTATTATGTGCGAGTGTAGTGTACTGCGTGTGTGTACTTGTTGTGGTTCGCGGGTTTCACTAGGGAATTGTTTCAATTTAGACTTCTGGCACATTTTTTCTTTAGGCCGGTATATAAATGTTTTGGCGTGCAAATTTTTGTTGGGATTTGGTTTTGCTAATACCAGGATTCTTATGAATCCTGAAGGCCATTCACTTGAATATTGTTTATTCCGATCAACCAAGGAATCAAAAAGAGGACACCTCCTTGGTTATTTTTCCGTTTTTAAGCATGAAATAAATCCAATTAAAAATGTCTTCGAAGGCTTACGCTTCATCTGCACAAGCGAATAAAACCATCTGTTTTGCTTCTAGACCAGTTGAATAAATTAAAAATTTAACACACACTTAATATAATACTTAAATATGATTTAAGTAACATAAAAAATATATTGGTTCGTATATCTATGTTTTTATTCGGTTGCAAGTGACTGGGAATTTTATGGCGCTGGCGTCGAAAGTGACAAAGGTTGCTGGTAGGATTCTGAAAATATAATTAATTCCAATTTGAAACCGGGTATTTTTAATTAATTAATTAATTAATTTGAAACCGGGTATAAACTTATATACTCTTCGGTAAAGTAAGATGCTCTGTAGTTAGATTAGTATATTATGCTTCATGTGAAATCCTTTTATTTCACGTATGTGAAGACGTAATCAAGGTTTTAAACCCTGGCTGTTATTTGATGGGCTGTACGGGGTACATAAACCACTACACTAGAAAAATAGTCTGTAAAGTGACGGGTGACGGGTGAGGATATGCGCGTGTGAAATTAGCGAAGAATTCACATAAGGAGCAATGAGCTTTGTGCATAGCCAACAAATTAATTGAATGGAATGCGATGACCTGTAAGTATGTGCTGACAATAAATTTGTTGGATATGGACGTACAAAGACCTTAAATTATTTGTATGCTAAGATTGTTCATTCTCCTCTCCGTTGAACACTTGTTCAACTTTGTTAGATCTGCAAGACGCGATTTCAACTTCTTGGTTGTGGCATCAGTTTAGTCACCCTTGGGTTGCAATACCTTGTTCTAGATGTCCATCCAAGATATACTGCTATGAAAATGATGAGGCTCAGAGCGAGATAACTTACACCGATATGTGGAGTAGCGTCCGTGTGGCAGGACCGATAGGTTTAGCGACTTACGTTGATTTTGAAGACCTTCTAATGATCCCATTTCGCCTTGATATAGAGTGCTATCAGCTAGCGTTATTGGTCTCTGCTTGGGAACATAGAACAGCCCGAGCTTCGTATACGAAGCTTTCGAGTTACTTGAATAAATTTGGTGCCTATATATAGTAACGTAGTCGTCCTTTAGTACACAATTTGGCTTGATTTTTAGAGGACCAGAGTTATTCAAGACGATTGGGGCACTTCACATTCACAGATTATGTTAGTTAAGGTTTTGAACCTTAGAGCAAATATTCATTCATTAGTGTTCGACAATTGTATCCAAATGGGTTGTTCTTGTACTTCAGTTAGTTTACATTATGGTAGGACTGGGTTGTTATTGAGTAATTCGATCTCGCATGCGTTTATGTTGGCTCCCTTATGATATATTGGATGAAGCTCGTTGCAGAGATGGCGTGAACCTTCAAGCGCTATGCATAAGTACAGGTCTTGTTTTTTTAGGGCATAGTATTCATTTCTATGCGGAGTTACTGTTAAGTAAGGAAAATATGATTCTATTGCGATGAATGAATTGTTGATACAAATAAGTATTGGTATCACTCTAAATAGGTCGAAATTCTCTCCATTGATTAGTGGCAGTATTATTTGAAATATGAAATGGTCATTAGCAATTCCAGGTTTGGCCGTCATTATGTGGTATAATTCTAACATATTATCTTGATTAATCGGAAGCCGGAAGTTTAGTTTTAAATTGTTCCGAATTCTCATAATTTATTGCCTTAGTTGTTTACCCGATAATAACAACGGGCTTATTTTTTCATGACGAGTGTCTGCTTCAATAATTGCTGATTGGAATCGTTGGAGATTATTGGCGACGATTGATATTTGGATTGCCAATGAAGTGAATAGATGCTGGATTATTTGACGTATTTGAGCATCTAGCGCCTTGAACTTCTCTTCTGTCGTAGCTTGGTCGTGTTTGATAATATTTGTGGTTTATCGATTACAGATGTTTGATTTTTCAAGAGCCCAAGGATATGTTGTTCATTCTCCTGAACCGAATTTATAGTATTAGATATTTCTTCTGCATATTGGGAATTAACAATGCGTTCGCTATATTACCGACGATGTTGATTAACACTCTTTTTTGTCTGTCTAAGAGATTTTGTTGCGATATTAGTTCATTCTCTTCATTTAATTCTTCCAGGATATTCTCAAATTGGTGGACTAATTGTAGGCACGGGCCCTTGTTAGTTATAATTAGTTGATTGCGCAGATGTTGTAATGCTGTAGTCCTGTTTTTTAGTGTGCTGATTTCCATCCAATAAGGCTGCAAATCGTAGTATACTGTGAGCTTCCACTCATTCCACTCATTATAACTGGGAGTACGAGACAGGCAAGCAATAAAGTTACTATTAAGCTACCTAGCGATGATCGTATTCATTTTCTAGGTGACTGATTTGTGGTGGTGGCTTATGGATTGCACGTCGTAGCCCATTCGTTGAAGTGCGCAAGTCGGCTACCCATACTCGGCCGTGGTCGCCCTTTTATACCTCTGCAATCCTCCTTAAAGACCATTTCATTACTGGTGCATTGTCTTCTTTTATCACAACTATTGTTCCTGGGTTAACATCTCGAGATGCTTGCTTCCACTTGAGACGATGTTGAAGCTCATGCAAGCATTCGACTGACGAACGTTTCCAGAATTGCTGCTTAAGCTGAGAAACTGCCTTCCAGTGTCTCAATAGTTTGGCGTTAGTAGATTTCCCTTGAGCATCTGCTGGGGTAGTTTATGGTTCTCCTTCTAAAAGGTGCCCAGGAGTGAGTGTTGTGAGATCATTTGGATCTGAAAATATTGCCGTCAGAGGACGTGAATTAAGGATTGCTTCTATTTCTACAATTGCATTTTGCAAAATAATGGCTCCTGAGCTGAGTCTGAATATATCTCATCCTTCCGTTCTGTTAATTGATTTTTTGCGCCTACAAGATTTGTGGCGTTATCACAGAATAGATATCTATCTACACTGTCCCCTTCTACCAATAAATCGTTTTAATGCTCCAATGAAAGCGTCGGTTGAAAGGTCGCTCACTACTTCCAGGTATACAGCCTTTGTGGCAAAGTAACAAAACACTGCCACATAGGCTTTATGCGGTCGCTTGCCGCTTATTTCTGAGTGAACCCAGAGAGGACCACAGAAATCAACGCCTGAGTTAATGAATGGCTGGCTGTTGTACTACAGCACGCGCGAGGGTCTTTCCTTTAATAGGCCAAAACTGCTGTCTTTTTTTTTAATAGTAACCCCTGTGGGCCAACGTGGTAGTTTTCTCGCGTATCTACCATTAAGGGTTAATTCGTGTCCGTAGGGCAGCAACAGAATGTTTTGCATCATATGAAAGGATGGAAGCTTCCAAACCACCTCCTACTCGAAAGATACCTCTATCGTTTAAAAACGGCGACAGAGTGGCCAATGAGTTTGTTTTGTTAACCTTATTGTATCGTTGTAGGCGGTGAATATCTTTTTTGAACGATTTTTCTTGCATTTTACCTACGATTAAGAATAATAAATCATCCATCTCTTTAGCAGTAAGTGATCTTCCCTTCATGAGTTTATCACCTAGTCCTTTATTTCTTTTGATAAACAGTAGAATATATCCAACCACCCGTTGTAGCTTGCGGAAGGAGTTCTTGTGATTTATCTTATGTATAAAGTGGATTGAACTGTCTTCATCTTCCATTGATATAGTTATAGGAAAGGTCTTTCTTTTTTAGTTACACTGAGCACTATTTTTATAAGGCGAGGGCGATATCCAATCGTTTCCATGCAAGTATGTAAGGCCGTAGAACAAAAGATTTCAGGTTTTAACTTCTCTTGGTCGATTTCTCTGGACAGAATATCAGCAGGATTTTCTTTGGATGTTACGTGTCTCCATTGTTCGGGGATTGAAGCTTCTTGAATGGCTGCAATTCTATTTGCTACAAAAGTCTGGAACGAAGTGGATGTAGCGTTTATCCAGGCGAGCGTAATCTCTGGATCAGTCCAGAGGTAACTAGGTGTCTCTCTAAAGTTCAAGTTTTACTCGGGCCATTAACTCTGTAGTTAACTTGGCAGCACATAGCTCTAGTTGTGGGAGGCTTACTTTTTTTTGTTGGAGCGACTCTTGATTTTGCACATAGAAGATTGACAATGATTCTTCCTTCACTATTGATAGAGCGCACATATATAATGGCGCCATATGCCTTTTCAGAAGCATCAGCAAATCCATGCAATACTGTCCCGAAACCTAGTCGATTTAGTGTAATGTTCGATAGGAAGAGCGGCGTCCCAGTCAAGTTTAAGCATCTACAATTCCTGAAGGAATATTTTGGCAATAACTATAATGGGCGCCAAGATCCCAAGGAAATCGAATAACCGAGCAATTTCTGATGCAACTATCCTTTTCGTTATCTTATTAGCAGATTCCCAATTGCTTCTTACACAAAACTTATCTGTTTTGGCATCCTTGTTAGACCGAGCATTTTAGCAGATTGGCCCTTTTCATCTGTGAAGTGTAGTTGAATATCTTGATATCCTAAGGGTATATTCTGCAGAAATCGTGGATGGTTTGCGCACCATTTGCGTAGTTTGAGACCTGCTTTTTGAGTACAGCGATTAGTTGTGTTTGCATCTCGCGAGTAGTGGCGAGGGAGTTAGCGCCAGTCATAACATCGTCTACATAGAATTCTGTTTGTAGTATTTCGCTTCCAGCTGGATATTTGGTTGCTTCTATTTGGGCTAACCGTTGAAGACATTTCATGGGTAAGTATGGTGCCGCAGATGTGCCATATGCAACAGTACATAGTTGGCAGCATTTCAGCGCTTGGTTTGGATCACTTCTCCATAAGTTGGAGTGGTATTTTCTGTCTTCTTCATGTATCCTTACTTGCTGATAGTGTGGTATAGTGTGGTAAATAACTCATTCTGGATTGTTGGAGCTTTGTGTAAAATGTCATTTAAAGAAATGTTTGTGGATGTTTTCGTTGAAGCATCGAAAACCCCTCATAGCTTTGTGGTGCTACTATCTGGCTTTACTACACAATGATGAGGAAGAAAATATTGTTGTGATGAAATGTGTCTTGAATTGATTTTTTCCATGTGCCCTAGTCATATGCATTTGTCCATAATATCGATATGCTGTTTACGTAAGGCTTCGTTTCTTGCAAGCCTTTTTTCTAATGCATTATATCTTCGTAGGGCAATGTCTCTTGACTGTGCAAGGGTGCTTGGGTCTCCCGCAAATGGCGTAAAATAAATCGTCCAATATCGTCCCATTGAAACGTTTGTTGAAGTGTGCTTCGCATTGTTTTTTTGAGAGCGTGAAGTTTTTTCTTGGTACTTCTTCTGCTTCCTCAATCTTCCAGAATCTTTCGATGGCCCTGTCTAAATCTACCTTAGAATTTGTGCATACTCCACAAGTTGCCACAGCTGCCGTTGTAGCACTAATCTTGCCAGCTACGATCCAACCAAAAACAGTGTTTTGTAAGGTTGGCAGATTTGGTCCCAAACCGATTTGTCCAATAAGATAAAACTCGGCTCCGAGGAGAAGGTCAATGCGATCTGGCTGGAAAACGTTTTGAGTTACTTTTATTACACATTTCTTAGCATGATTTTTATAGTAGAGTTTGTTCAGAGACGTTTTTGGGTTTTGAAAGCTGTCATGTAACAACGGCAAAATTCTATATCCTTCATTTGCTCTTAAAATAGAGATCGCCGAGCGTCTCATCATACCCTCAGCATGGCTTTTTCTACATATTCTGGGATCATTCACTAAGTCTGGCCGGGCAATCTACGCTTGTAAAGCATTCTGCTGCATTGAATACTAGCATAAATTTTTCTGTTGATATATCCTTCAGGATGTGCGGTTTTCTTCGGTATTTCAATACAAGCGCGAGATGTATGAATATCTGTATTTTACCTTCGCTTATGGCTCATTGGTCCCCTCTATTATTCGAAGGAAACTTTATGTATTCATGAGCTCCTATGTCTTCTACAACATTAACTTGAAATCTTGCATTCTTACATATAATAAACATGTTCTCCTGTTTTGTTCGAATGTCAAGGGGCTTACTTCTCAATTAAACAATAGAAAGAGTCCTTATCTCTGTCGATGATGCCACGAATCTGGTGGTTATAAATATATAGAAAAGTCTAGATTCTGCCTGTAATGCGGACGAATCCCAACATGTTTTACTTTTTTAATGAAAAAAATATTCAAAACAAACTTAAGAAAAGCCTAGACTATCTGTAATTAGTTCGAATTCCAGCATGCCTTTCTTTAATGAAAAATGTATTTAAACAAATAAAAAAGCTAGAATTGTCTAAGACCAATTCTTATGATGCCCTAGATGAATGCCCGTATGAAATTTCGTAGGGTCACCCATCTGTGCAATTTTGATTTTTGAAGTGGTTTTTCGCATATATTTCTAGAACGGTTCGTAGAACAGAGAAATGATTATAGCCCATTTTATAGAATTTCAGTCTTTGGTACCATGAAAATGTCTGAGACTGATCACAGTATACGTAAAAATCCTAAATTTTTATATCGAAACACCCAGAAAGAGGAACGAAACTTTCTAGAAATATTGCGAAGAGCCACTTCAAAAATCAGGGCGACCATACGAAATTACATACGGGTATCATAAGAATTGGTCTCAGATCAATTCTAGATTTTTTACTTGATTTTATAAATATCTCGGAGATTCTTCTACCCTTTCCTGCAGTTATCATCTGAAAATACAAAAATCAACTAAATTTTTAATTGCAAAATTTCGCAAATTTGTATATAAGCGCTTCGCAATATCCAAAATCAAGTCTCTTCTAAGTTGTGAATTATTTTGTGCATTCGGAAATTTCTCCTTTTTTCCTTTTCTAAATTGGCTTGGTGTCCTACAACCTCAAAATGACAAAAATAAATTCAAAAACAATTTCATTCGGTTGATTTTCTTGGTAGTACTGTAGCGACCGAAGACCAAATAAGAACTTGATAAATCCCCACGGCGAGTTCGTTTGTCGCTGGCCGTCGGCCTTTGGCCTGTGCAGCACGTATTCCAGTGATCAAGACATGCCTTCTGCCATTTTCCATCTATGGACTTCAAGCCTGTCATGGTCTTAACTTCGTTTGTCCAGTGTTACCTTTATAACATTTAAGGACGTTTTTAATAATTACGAATTGTGTAGGTCCTCCGTCACAGATATGATGTATGTATTGAAATTCAGAGCTCATATAATACCATGTGGCAATTCACGTACACTACCCTGTATCGTTTAGGCACACTGCATCAGCTGAATTTGTTATGTTAAATACCATAGAATAGGGAAAGTCTTCAATTTTAAAATGATATTAGAAGGAAAATTGGTAGACTTTTTCTCAAAATAATAAATCCACAATACAAAAAATTTATATATGAAGTATTCAAAAAATGATTGTCAAAGCCCTGCACTGTTTTCAATGCGCTTTACGCATTGTACACTGTTGTCAATAAATTTTTGACTACATCTGTAACTTATATTAGAACGTTAAATTACTCTGTTTCTCTCACAAGATAATTTCTGCTGTAAGCCCCAAAACAACATTTGTTGATAAACTTTAATTAACTTTCATTAACATAAAAAAAAAACTCTAGAAAAACAGAGATTCTAGGTCTATAATTACATTATCGATGAAATGAAAGAAGCTGCATTTAAGAAGGATTGACTATCGTTATAACGGCTGAGAGATGCACCAGTAATCATCGGCTTTATACACCTAATATTTTAAATGCATTTTCTCCCCTTTCATGAAGATTTACTTTGTTATTGTTTATTTCCTTGTTAACACACGTGACCTCTTTTGTATGCTGAGCAATACAACACCGTGACTAACCCCAAAATTCTACCCGGTTCCTATGAACAGATATACAACGTGTCTTGAAGAAGATAACTAGCTTCTCCCTGTGGTCTTATAACTTGTACCGAAGTTTATGAAATTTCGGCGGTGAGAAGTCATTTACAAGGGCTTTACATATGAATGTATGTCGCCGAACCCCTAACGTTCCTAAGTAGGGACATTTTCATTCTGCCGAGTTTCTACAGTAGACCTCGCACTCGCACCCTTGTTCCCCGTGGTGGTGGTTGGAGTTCCAAACTGATGGCAGTGTGGCTGGGGGTAGAAACAAACCGAGAAATGAATAGACCAACACCAGCAATTCTTAAAGTATGTCTGCAGGCAGCCCAATTGGCTAAAGAGCTTCCTATGCCAAGGAGAAATATTCTATTTCGAGCTCACCCCGAGAAACTGGGACCGGCGGGATTCCTTGTTCTGGATGTCGAGAAGATAAGCGCCCTCAATAAATTAAGTAAGGGATTTGTAATGGAAAATTTGTTTTATATGATAATTGGCTCGGATTTAATATTATCTCTCTGCATGAATGTGGGGATTTCGTCAGAAATTTCGACGATTCTTGTTATGCGTGCCTAGATGTGTGGTATAGAATTTTTGCTACTTGCAGGCAAAATTTTTGGGGTTTTTCTTTACCGAAAATATTGAACTTTATAATTATATAGTGGGAAATGCACTGTTATGGTATTAGGTGAATGAGTGGCTTTGGACGTAAAGTTCAGACTATCAGCCGATTCTAATAGCTCACTTCGTGACAACATTGGCATTGCATTACGTCATAAATGGAACTTTAATCAGTATGACCTAACTTCAAAAAATCTCTTTACGGGACAAAGTAAATTGGAATAGTAAATCGTAGCAACAAGTTTTATGCGTTTGATAGGTACATATATTAATAATTGATCAAACCTACATACTCTAATATGGAAATGCATAACTGAGCTTTGAGAGCCGCGACAAGTATTTTGCGCTTAACATATATATACTATTATTAAACCAAACTGTAGAAATGATTAGGTAAACTTTGAACACAACGACAAGTATTTAGCACTCAATATTTGCTATTAATTTATCCCCCTTGAACGTTCAAAAACAGAAAGATAGCTATCGTATCGATACAATAGGTTCTCAGCACTAGAATATAACTGGTCAAACTTACCAAAGCATGTGAACACTACACTACTACAAGTACTTGACAGTATAGTATAATACGTATGTTATTGATTGATCCAACTTAAGAAATCAAGAATATAAAAATAACTATTCTAATAAGAGTAGAAATGAGTACTTTGCGCAGAGTGGATATTTCGATGCATTGTTCTATTATATGATTCATTGTTTAAATTCAAACATTAACGATATACGATAATAGTTGCCGTTGTAAAGATAATAAAAACTAGCTTACTGGTTAAAAATTATGTTCAAAACTAATAGATATTTCGTACTTCTGTTTTTTTTTTTTTTTGTATACTAACCACTAAATAGAATAAAAAATATATACTAAAATATAATATATACAAATGAGTATTCTTAGAATTACACGTTTAAATTTTTATGCTTTTATGTTTAATTGAAAAAATTCCATTAATTGAAAAACTAATACCGATTTTCGATTTTCGATTTAGTCGTCATCACAACCTGGATAGCTTTAAGTGCGGGAAATGCGCAAGGGGCGCCAAGTAGAGGGTAATCATCACAGCATCTGCCGTTACCTGAAACGGGTTTCCTGCTATATGCAGAACAGTATGCTGAACAGACGACCTCAAAATTGCGGTTCCACTAAGTACATGGGAGCCACTACATGGCGCCTGTTGGAATTGTGGGATTTTCTTCATTCGTCTTCCTTATTGAAACCTGAGTAATATCAATTTGTCTCAAGCTGCCGGCACTGTGCCACTAGGTCGTAATTCCGCTTGTCGACGAAAATGCCGTTATACTTACCACTATCGCTTTTTCTTGCACAAAACGTATGTCCGGGAGATAAATGAAGTCAACTATAGGTATACATATAAACCTTTTGCTTTTCTTGTTATTTTTGTTAACACTTTTGACTACTATGATATAACAATTTTAAACGAGTCTCGGAAAGACGCTTACTCACCGCCTTGGTCTCCTTCTTTAGAAAAACTTCTCACCCTCTGGAAGCTAGCAAAGAGCGATCTTCTTCTTCCCTCACAATTTTTGTTCACCCGCCAGAGCTTACTCGTGCAGTCATGTAATAAGTGGCAGCACATTCGCCGTGTGGATTCGACCTAGTTGTCGCTAGAGTAGAGAGCAGCCACATGATGCAGCATACTGCCCTATGTGGCCTTGCAACCATAACAGGGCAGAATCGTATTCTTCACGTGCGAAGCAGACGACACTTAGAAATTGTCGACTGAGGTAGCCAGTCTTAAATATAGGCCTAATCTTTTTGGGCGCCCAATGTGTGACTCAACCCATGACCTTTGTTCTTGTTAAAATAGATGCTGTGCAAGCTCTACAAAAGCCACGAAGGCTTGTCAGACTCTCCTTGTACGTGACAAGTCAGAGGCGCACCCTCGAAGTCATACCTATCCTTAGCCAGGGGTGTTAGGGATTTTTTGTATGTTCTTCCAATACACAAGAAGTTAACACTTTTTTATCATTTTATTATTATATAAAACACTTTTCCACATATTTAGCACTGCTAATATATTGTAATCATCGCTATTTTCAAATATTAAACACTACTTGTTGTGTATTTATATTTCTACACTAGATTTTATATAGAACAGAAACTTCGATAACTCTTTATCAATCGCACTCAACTTCCGCACAAATTCACGGCCCGCTCGTCACACTTTACTTATTACCCGCATCGTCTTAATTCCAAACTATACTCCACGATCTTACCCCATTACAATACCTCGCATTGAGGGTCACTCAAATTCTTGCAATTATAAATTCTGCCCAATATTCGATTTGCGCGATATTGAGGAATCTAAAAGCTTGCAATTAATTAATAATTTTTGTTTATCTGGGTCACAATTCGCTATTCCCCATCAATTGAAAATGCAAAGAAATGTGAATGACACTAAATATTCCAAGCTTGAAATTTAATTTTATTTATTGTGTTTACTTTCGCCAAGACTAGGTCGTGAATTTGTGGAATAATTACTTTCTTTACATTCCTTACCCCCCGTAGAAAAGAAAAATTATGCCTACTAGGTAACATTTTACTTTCCAATTTTTTTATTATATGTTGAGTTTTTTTTTTTTTTTATGGTGTATGAAATGAAATCAGTAAACATTTTTGTAATTTTACTTTTTCCTTATTCATTAAATTATTAATTTGGACCAAATATATTAATTTCATTTATAGGAACAGATTAATAATATCAATTAATTTCATTATAGAACAGCCAGTAAAATTTTATATAATATTAACAAGAAAATAAACTAAGCCGTGCTAAATCTAATTTAATTACATGTCTACAATAATAAAAAAATAAGGCTATGCAACTCGAAATAAGGAATCTAGTTTAATTATTTTTCTTGCATTATTAATATTCGTCTTTACTTTTCTCAACTAAATTACGAAAGATATATAGTTGTTACAAAAATAAATTTCTACAATAATTTTGAAATGGAAATATGTTCCGCTTTGCTCCCTTACATCATGATTTAATTTGTTTATGTGTCTTATATATTATTATTCCTTATTATATCAGATAGAGTGGAAAGGTATAAAAGAACAGAGCGCAGAAATGTATATTAATATATAATTAATTACTTTATTATGGTATCCTGTTCTTGTTTTTGTTTATATTTTTTTAAATCTTAACCTTAAATGAACGTCCTAATTTACTAAACCTGCTAAGTGGGTTTACCGAAACTGATGTTACTGGTACCACTATTTCATTTAGTTCGTGGTCTTGTTTATTTATATTCTATATCAATCAATCAATTGTTTATTTGTGTCTTCAGAGCTTTCGATCCGTTATCGGGGGTTTCTTTCGCTGGTTCGGTTTGCCTTGCAATTCTAGTAATTTTAGGGAATCTTTTACGAATTACTGCCAGAATCAGAAAAAGAACAATGAAAACGCACAAAATACTAATTGTGGAATTGATATGGGTTTGAATGCGCTGTTGTTTAGAATCTCTCGTTAATTTGAGTAAGTTTATATCCTTTTCCAGGTCGTCTATTGCCTTTGTGCCAGACTTTAGTGCATGTAAGTAATTTTCTGGGAATCTACACTGACTCTTAGTTTCGGGATATTTGGTTGGTCTGGTTCCCTAACAGGAATAGCTTGTTCAAATGTTCTTTCAAAAGGTATCTCAAACACGCCCATTTGATACGAACACATTTCTAGAGTAAGTATCCCTTGATCGTGTAAGGTTTCATGGTAATTAGCTTCCTTACAACGTACCACTAAACATGTCCTCTGCTGAAAATTATAGAGCCACATATTTTTTTGTACTATTTTGATAAAGAAATCTTTGCTTTGATCTGTGATCCGATGCAAACAAGACGGCTGATCGTTGAAAGAGTTATCAAAAACGTTTATTAAGCAATTATTCTTGTCTTGGCCTATAAATTTAGGTTGGATTTGTTTGCAAATGTATATGCTGGTATAATTAGATGCTGTGTATGAATCGCTTGTAAAATGTTGCTCTGAGAATCCTAAATCGTTTCGATGCGTAGTATTATTAAAAATGTAATTTGTGCGGATATCCAGAAAGTAAGACTGTGTATTTGAAATTGGTATCGGAAGTAAGTAAACTTTATTTATTGTATAAGCTGTAGATTCTGTGAGTGGGATTTTAATTCGAATAAGAAATTGGTTATTAATTTCGAAAGAGTCCAAATTGATTACTTCGCTCAATAAAGTCAAATCGTTTAGAAATGGGTATCCGTAATTTAATTTTATTATCTCTTGGTAGGTTTTGGAAAAATCTTGCCCTGATAGAATTGCCGGATGTAATTTTTTGTTGGTGTAGTGCTGTAAAAATTGTATCCTCTTCTGCGAGGGGGAAGTAGACTTCTTGGAGCTTTAATAACAAAAGAATGGTTATTTCATTGAATTGTGCTTGTATGTGAGCCTTTTGAATTTCAGCCGTAACATATTGGAGGTGCACGCCTAATCTCTCCGAGAAATGCATTAACCTTTGTTCGAGATATAATTGATGATGGGTAAGGTTCTGCAGAATAGTATCTACTGTGCTTAACTTTGATTTTACCACAGTTATTTGCTTTGAAATTAAATGTAGGTTTTCATTATCATGGGCTGTAAAAATTTTTGGCGTCCCTATCATCCATGGTACCAAATAAAAAATTTGATAGCCTACCAATGCCATGGAGTATTCCCCTTCTTCCTCTAACCATACTTGAATAGAATTCTGTTCTATCTAACTTATCTCTTGTATTTTTTAACTATTCGCGTGATTTGCTCATGCCATGAAATACAAGAATTATTTAGGTCTACTTCTGCTCTTAAAACCTTACACATCTCTGTTATAATTTTATTACATTTCTCAATAAATCCTACCACTTCTACTTCGTTTGCAAATTTCACTTGGGTGATTAGTGTCCACTTGCTTTGGTTTCCAATTTGCTCGAATTTGTATCTCCGGTCGTAAACAGAATATCCCTAGCAGAAGCAGCAAAATTACCAACAGCATTATTCCTGAAATTAGCCTGGATTAAAAAAAAAAAAAAAAAAACTAATTGGATGGAGGAAAATAGACACGTTCGTATACTATATTTAGAATTAGTCAATAATTCTAAAAAAATTTGAGACGATTATTGTGAACACGTCGTAATTTTTTACCGATTTGGATAGTGCAATTTATATCATTGTCTATTTGCTTGACTACGAATGACCCTGTCCAAATAGGCGATAGTTTGTGTTTCATTTTGGGCGTTTCCCAAAAGAGTTTGATCTCCGATGTGAATTGTTATCATATTTGTATTACGGCCATAATATTTTTTAGTTATCTCCTTACTTCGTATTAGATTTTCGCGAACCTTTTTGTGTATCTTTTGCATTTTGTATTTGATGTAATTACCATAGTCGTCATAATTATAAATCGGTTCTGGATCTTGTTTTAGATTCGTGGGGAGTGGGTTGCGGAAACCGTATAGTGCTTCAATGGGTGTCATTTTCGTTCCATTATGAACAGTGTTATTATGTACGTATGCAGCTTCTGCTAGCCACTCATCCCATTTTTCAGGTTGGTCATCAACGAAACTGCGCAAATAGTCGAGCAAGGGGCCATGTGCCCCCTCTCTAAAACTCCATTTGATTGCGGGTGATATGCTCTTGTTTGTATCTATTTAACCCTTAGTAATTTACACACGTTCTTAAAGAGACCACTAGTAAAATTAGAGCCTTGATCTGTAATGACCTTTTTAGGTACTTGGTAACGGATAATTATATTTTTGTAGAAATTATTTGCAACTGTTATTGCTTCTGCATCGGGATTGCAAAACAGTCGAATAGACGGGTCAAATCGTCTACAAAAGTAAGAATATATTTGTTCCCATTTTCCGACGTGGGTAAAGGTCCTACAATGTCAAGGTACACCTTCTCAAAAGGTTTTTGAGTTGTATCACTTATCATCATATGCATTTTCGTTTGCTTCAGAGATTTATTTTTTTGGCATTTAAGACATTTCTTTACATGCTGCGTAATATCTCTTAACATATTTTTCCATTTGAATTGTTTGCTAATGCGTTTATACGTTTTGCATATGCCTTTGTGTCCTCCAAGTGCGGAGTTTTGAAAATCATGTAAAACAGCTTTAATATCTTCTAGGTTAGTTAGCGTTTGAATCTTCGAATCTCGTCCCAGTAGAAAGGATTCAGTTTCAGATTCAGAATTACTAGTTATGTGCTCTTCATCTAAACTACTACTGCTAGTAGTTCGAGAAGAAATTAGGCCTACTTCATCACTGTGTTTCGATGTCTCAACTAAATCCTTAAGCAATTGCGCTCGGGTTACAACATGGCAAGCTGATGACTTAACTAGATCATTCTTACCGCTCAAGTCCAAAGAGTGGTGTACCTGAGCAATTACTACTAGTTGATTTTTCGTTCCTTCACCCTTATCTAGGGGGTCCTTATTGATTTTTGTATTCTGTGAATCATTAATCGGTTCAAAGCGGTCTTGACTTAATTGCTCATTGCTTCCCTGATTTTTATTATCTAACAATATTCCATTAGCGTTTTCAGATTGTGGTATTCGACTGATTCCGTCGGCATTTTAATTAAACTTTCCAGGCTTGTATTTAATGTCATAATTAAATTCTGAAAGTTTGTGGTAAAAGCGAACTAACCGAGATGTTGGGTCTTTTGTGTTAAAGATTCCCAGAAAGGTTTATGATCCGTGCAAACTACTGCAAGCAACTCTCTTTCAATAGTTGAATAGTTTCGTTCTGCTTTATTAAGTGAACGACTGGCATACGCAATTGGTTGGTCCTCACCTATATCCCCTTGGGATAAGACGGCCCCCAGTGCCTCTGCACTAGCGTCCGTTGTAAGTATAAAAGGTCTAGAAAAATCTGGGTATCTCAAAAGTGGCGGATTTATCAAACAATATTTTAAAGATATAAAAGAATGTTGGCACTGCTCTGTCCATTTGAATTTTACGCCTTTTCGGAGAAGTTTTTGTATTGGTTCGGCTATTTTTGAAAAATTAGGAATGAACTTTCTGTAGTAATTTGCTTGGCCTAGGAAGGACTGTATTTGGCGAACAGTATGAGGAATTGGGAAATTTTGAACACACCTTATTTTGGATGAGTCTGGAAAAACCCCTAGCTCTGTGCATATGTGCCCGAGATATACGACCTCTTTTCTTAGAAATTGGCACTTACTTGGTTGAAGCTTTAAATTATATTTGTGCAACTTGTCAAAAACTGCTCTTAACTTTTCGTTATGATCTTCTAGGTTCCGCCCGTATATAACGATATCGTCTAAATAGACGAAATACTTGAAACCTTGCAACCCAGCTAGAATGTAATTCATCAGTCTTTGGAAAGTCGCTGGAGCTCCAGAGAGTCCGAAAGGCATTCGTTTAAATTGGTAATGTCCCAAATTTGTACTAAACGTCGGTCGGTCTTTTTCACTTACTATTACCTGATGACACCCGCTAGCTAGTCAAGTGCTGTAAAATAACGAGAATGGCCAAGCTGATCGAGAATGTCTTCGATTCATGGTAAGGGGAAAGCATCACCTATACTGATTGCATTTAGGTTTCGGAAATCCACCACCACTCGCCACCTTTTTTCTCCTTGAAGTCCGTCCTTTTTTGGAACGACAAGTGGTGGCAAGTTCCACGGACTTTCACTAGGTTCGATGATGTCATTTTCTATCATTTCCTCAACTTGCTCCTGTATAATTAACTTCTGTTTTCTTTTGCTTTATTGGAGGATGATCTGTTTTAATGGGAATAGTGTGCTTAATAGCATTAGTGTGGGTCAATTTATTAGCTGGTACATAGAAAATATCAGAGTACTCCTTACAAATAGAAAGTAACGCATTTTTCTGTTCTGTGATCAAGTCGTCATGTGAAATTTCGTTTTATAAAAAGCTTTTTGTCTCATTTGATTTGCTAGATATATTAAATAAATTTATACTACTCGTTTTTGTATTGCTATAATATTTATTTGTAAGCCTGTCAACGAGTATATTCCGGGCTTCTTTAATTTCAAATTATGTTAACGATACTAAATTTAGGTTAATTGATTCAAGTTCATGATCAACTTCTGTTGCATTTAAGATACTAATCAGAACTTTATTCCTCACGGGGCGAACTAAACAGTTTGGAAGAACAATGCCAGGTTTAATCTCCTGGAGCAAGGAAAGTAAGAAGGCACTTGTTTATACACGGCCATTCTACACTCCAATTCTGGATATATTTCACCATTAGGCGGTTTTAGAACAGGTTGTCTAATTTTTTATGTTCGACCCCATTACAATACCTCGCATTGAGGGTCACTCAAATTCTTGCAATCATAAACTCTTCCCAATATTCGATTTGCGCGATATTGAGAAATCTCAGAGTGTAAAGCTTGCAATTAATTAATAATTTTTGTTTATCTGGATCACAATTCGTTATTCCCCAACAATTGAAAATGCAAAGAAATGTGCATGACACTAAATATGCCAAGCTTGCAATTTAATTTAATTTATTGTGTTTACTTTCACCAAAACTAAGTCGTGAATTAGTTGAATAATTATTTTCCTTACAGGGGTCGACATCTGTCTCGATATCAAAAGACAAAGGCGTACTCACATGCCAGAAACCTAAAAAGCTAGTCTGTCAGCACCCTTCTTGCTTCCCATTTCTAGATGAGTCGGAGAAGCCTCTGCACTTTGTAACCTAAACTAAATGCAAAGCTTCTCTGCTCCTAACATCTCACTCCGACCGCAGATCAAGTCTCGTTCGAGGGTGTGTCTCCAAATCTCTACACACAGATCGAGTGTCTACGAATTTAAATTAGACAAAAAGAGTGCCACCACATTAGTTCAGTTTCCCCTTTTACGGGATATGGGTACCGCCGTTTGCTCTCTCTCGACCTCATCTGCTGCCAACCCTACCTACAACGTCCTGAACACCTTGTAGGCCTCCACTGTACCTCGCCCCGAATACTTCGGTATAGCTCCAGTGAAGGATTCATGGTCAGGACCGTCTTTGAGAGGATGTGGGTGCCGGCTTTGGCTCTCTCGAGCTCATACACTGCCAACCATTACCTACAATATCCTGAACAACTTGTAGGCGTTCATTGAACCTCGCCCAGAAAATGTTTCAACATTCTTATTCAGCTCACTCAGAAAGTGTGCGAGCTGAAGTTTATATTCGCAGAAGGCCGGAGTATGTTCTTCATCAACGATATCAGCGTTGGATAATACTCATCAAAGGTCAGTATACTAATTTCTTATCTAGGCTTAGTTTTCTCAAGGCTTAATGTCCTTAGCATGGTAAGTACCTAATAACTTTTCCCGCAAATCCTCAAACTCTTTGAGAGAGATTCCCTTTTTGGACTTTGTTCAACACTTTAAAAACTTACGTCCTAATTTTGCGCTGAGCTGTTGTTGAAAATTTCTCTGCATAAAATTCCGCCGATATATGTGCTTCTTACTGCACTCTATAGTTGACATATTTAGCTCGAAGATTACATGATTTTGCACCCTGTTCGAGTGCATGTCTTAAGTTTTCCTGCACTGTCGTACGGATTAGCCTAAATCTGTCACCTGCATCTACTGCCAAAAGCTCACTCTTTGCTCCTAGGCTCTTGAAGATAGAATATGAGCTCGCATATTCGATCATCTGCTGACCTAACGGCACCTGGTAGGGGGGAGCAAGCCAATTTTTTGGTGGATAGAACTCCTGAGGGGACCAGAAATATGGCTCAACTTCTCATCCTACCAAGTATGTTCTTTCCTTATATAGGCCCTAATCCCTGACAAGAAGGACCAGTTTATTTGCTCTGATGCATTAGCCTGCGGCGAGTAAACTGCTGTCTGCAAGTGTTTAACTCCATACTTTTCTAGCAGCCTGGCAAACCGAGCCGAACAAAACTGAACCGCATTCTCAGAGACTATCGTCTCCGGAGCTCCGAACATGTGAAACACTTCTGTCTCGATGAACTGACAGATGTTTAAAGTAGATGCATTTTTCATAGGCTGCAAAATTGGGAATTCCGAGAAGTGGTCATGAACCGAAAGTCTACAAACGTTTCCATGGGTAGATCTGGGATATCAATCTAAGAAGTTTATATAAAGTCGTTGCCATGGTCGTGCTGTCATAGGCTTGACTCCTATTAGTGGTGTGAAGTCCCAATGTGGGCTTTACATAAAAGCGGAGGTGCCGGTGTAGTGGATAAGACTGGTGTACACGAATTTTTTTCATATGTCAATATATTTATTTCTTCACAAAATCTGGCTTAACCTATTAATTCAGTGCTTCTTCTCTATTTGTCAAAAAAAAAAAAAAAATATAAAAATTATAAGTAAAAATGAAAATTATAAGAAATAATGAAACCAAACAAGATAATACAAATAATAATTCAAATCATAATTCAAAATAATAGTTCAAATAAAATCCAAATAACAATCCAAATAATAAAATAAATCCAAATAATAATTCGTTATGACTCCACTTCGTTTTCTCTTTGTTTTTTTTTTTGTAGCTTGTAAAATATGTTAGAAACATTTCTAATTAAGATGAAAAACAGAATGAGCTTCATTCACTGCTCATGAATTTTGCTAGGTTCAAATCTACCTTAGCTTGGGGGTGCTGAAAAGTATAATTAAATTAATAAATTTTTGGTTAGTAGGGTTCAATTCTTCCCTTATTAGTCAAGACTTAATTTGGGTTTATCACTTCCGATCTGTCTAGTTGACCGCTCAATTTGAAAGTGATTTGCTACTCCTCGCTATTTATAGCCGGCAATACAATGGGAGCAGTGCGTCTGTCGGTCGCCGTTACCTTGACGCTATGCAGTAGCAGCGCGTCGTCATGGAGATTTTTCATTGTCGTTGGCATAGTGGAGATATCCATTAGTAAATGGAAGAAGAAGACAACGTACCAGCTGCATGTGATACAAATGTCACTGGATGTTAACGTCAGTGGCCGTAAAATAATGGTAAGATTTTTCAATTTTTATTTATTTATTTTTGTTAATATATTTTTATGTTTGTATTTCCAGCTTCCACGGTTTAAGTGAGTAAAATTTTCATGTAAAAGTCTCAAATAGTAATGATCTGAGACTTTTTACTTTTTTTTATTTTATAAATAATTTGTTTTGTTTACTTTTTTAGGTAAAATAGGGCCTAAAGGAATATAGGTAATGTTTATACAGTGCCAGGAGTTGCTGTGGCACTGGACCATAATTATAGTGAGTGTTTTGATTTATTTATATTTCTTTTAGAATATTGTTCTGCGACAGAACAGGTGGCTTTAAAATGGTATTTGGAGCTTTGATTTTCTTAGACACGTCAACTGCGCCTACGTAGCTTCTGATATCGACTGTCAATTCTGGCCAGTACAAATGTCATCTTAATCGTTCCAGTTTTTTTCAATACCTCCGTGCGAAGCCAGTGGTGGATCCTGCGCTCCTGAAATATCGTCGGAGACTAGCTCTCGTTCAATCCAACGATTCCAAGCCTCTTCTTCATGAATTGCAGCGTCTGTCCTCGGAACGGTTCGAATACAAACGAAGCTATCCCTGACACACAGACCTTGTAACTTATTCGAAGATGATTTAACTCCACCGATATCTAGCATAGAACTGGGTAACGAATGGCTTGGTAAAATCTGGACTAGAAGTAAGTTTTCGCTACAACTGTTTGGAGACGTCTGGGCTTCAGGTGTCCATTGAAACTGCGAGAGTCTGTGATGGACCCAGTTAAATCAGCATAGTTCGGAGTTAATCGCCATATCTAGTAGGCTTCGGGCCTACCGAACGGTTTTTGGAGACGAGATCTGAGATCTTATCAGGATCAGTTTTTATTTCTACTTGCATACAATGAAATCCATGTATTCAGTCTCTGTAATACAGAACTTACTCTTCTCTATATTGTTAGTGAGGCCAGCTTTCCTCAAACATGATGAAAGTCAAAACACCAAATAGACAAGAACATTCTCACGAAGATTGAACGGGATGATTTTGTCCATAAGACGGCACATAGTTTGTAAAGCGTGGCATAGGCCGAATGGCATCACTGTGTACTGATTTAGAGGAAGACCACGTACTGTAAAAGTGGTCTTCTCCCTGGAATCAGGGTGTCGGGGGATCTGCCAGAAAGCATCTTGGAAGAAGGCTTGTTATGTAATTTGCCGGAGGAAGACGACTCAGAAGCGACGTCCTTCTTAGTAACGAAGTTGACCTTTCTGGCATCAAAACAGGGTTTTATTTGATCCAAAAATTAAATTTTACTGGCACACAGCTTACTTAGTTATTTGCTTTTAAAATATTTTTGAATGATTGAAAACAAAAACGTAAACACGTCGATAAACACTTTATAATTTATGAAAATTTACTGTGCGTAGAGAATAGCTTAGCGTGTCTTTTATAGAAATATTGAAAATTCAGTTTCAAATTCAAATTCATAATTTATTTATTACAAACCCTGGCATGAGTGCCACGCAGATAAGCACCATAGTCGCATATCGCATAACAGTAAGAGGATTTAGCGAAAACACAAGCGGCAGTCATCACCATGTATTAGCTGAGATTCCGCTATATTCCCATTATAATGAAACAATCCAACACATGAAATGTGTTCTGTTGTACAATTCATACAGAATTTCAGAGCCGTCAACTCACTTTCAAATTTTAATGTCCGATTTTTAAAATGTGGATGCTGAATACTGTTATTCTTTCACACAAGGAATGCTAGATTCTATGCTAAATTGTAACTATCGAACAATATAAAATTAGCTTTATTTTCTAGAATTTGCAATATTTAAAAAAAGAGGAAACAATAAATTAATACAGAAAACATGTTTGCATAAAATTTGTATAAGAGCGTTTCCCCCTCGACCGTTAACTAATATTAAAACCAAAATAGAGTTTCTCTATGAAAACAGTACTCAAAAGACCAACAATTTTACTAATGAAGGAAGTGAGGAAAGAAGTGAATCGTTATTCTCTTGTCACCTACTATTTATTTTTTAATAATTTTTGTAATAAAATTACTTGATTTTTTAAAAATTACAAAACAAAAACAAAATTTAAGAACAGTTTTAGAACGC
The DNA here is from genome assembly GCA_963924295.1 of Dioctria rufipes. Taxonomy (NCBI): domain Eukaryota; kingdom Metazoa; phylum Arthropoda; class Insecta; order Diptera; family Asilidae; genus Dioctria; species Dioctria rufipes. The sequence goes on from OZ002742.1 coordinate 119,275,428, forward strand.
TTATTGGTTGTTCAGTTTCGAGCTTTGTTTTAAAAGGATAAAAAAAGTAAATCATGGTAACACAAAATACCGAATAGTGTATGTGCCCGTTATAAATATAGCATAATAAGAAGATATAGCAACACTTGGAAATGCTTGTTGATAACAATACATTTTCTTTGCGTTTTTCGAATTAAAGTTCTTATGATGTTAAAAAATTCCAAATGCTTTTTAAAAAAAAGCGAATGATTTTGAAGCAACGTGATGCCAGTTTTGATATCTATAATGCCATTTTGGTATTTTGCAACGCTAAAAAGCTACCTTGGCTTCGCGGCCTGTCAGTGTCAGTCAACCAAAGTATATGATAAATATGTCTGGTCGCATTAAACCGGAGACGACCGGCCCAGACAATACCGGTCCATCGGGCTAGCGCCCAATCGCCCGTACTGCCAGTTCGGCTCTGACGCCACCCAACAGTTGATCGCTTCTTTGCTCTACATAGGTCGAGATCTGCAATCATAATTACCACAACCTCATCCACTGAAGAGAAAATGCGGTCTCGCACCTTGTTATAGCTTTGCAGACGCGTATATACGGCGGCACCGGATATAAGGCCGGCTCACGCCCACTCATCATAGCAGAGCTTGCTGCCCGTCTTAATATTGAGTAAGCGGGAGACCGAACCTCCTGCTCAGCAACATTGCCTGAAGTAGTTAACATTGGTTGTAATGGAACGTCGAAAAATTGGGGACTCTCCTAACCAAGTGCGGTGGTGGAAAATGAGCTTGAAAATCTGCAGAGAATTCAATTATGTTCTCTGCCTCTGCGAAGAGATTACTCGAATTATTTTGACTGTCAAATGGCTTGTTGAGATCAGCAGAGTCACTGAATGATATCAACGGGCGGTGTAATAATGGTTTGTTGAAGCCTGCTGGTTTGGTAGACTGTCTTCGCTGTTCAGAGACTGTGCCGGAATGGACCGAACTGGTGTCATGCTTAGTTCCCCACTCGCTTCAAGTTTTTCTGTAGGCAATGTCTACATTTGGGCTTGAAGACGCCCTTTTGTCCACATCCATAACAGAATACGTGTTGCCTTTCTCGCAAACAATCTTGGTATAAGTGACCTTGCTGGTCATAATTCCAGCAAATCGCTGGTAGATTAGTCTCAACCGCGTAGACAACTGCTGTGTCTAATTTATGCTCTGGTGTTAAGAACAAGTCATCAATCTCACATAGACGTTGACTCCGATATGTGTTCAAGCTATCAGGTTATAAATAACTGTACCAACATCTGCTAATAGGTGCACAACGATTCACCAAACTTTTGTTATCGTAACATAGCTGGACCCTTTCTTTAATATCGTCCTTTGGTACTCACCATTCTGTTAATAGTGCAGCCTTTACATATTCCCACGTAGGTGTGGAATTCTGTCTCAAAAGAGACCAGTACCAATCCATACTTGAACCAGAAAACAGGGTAGTCATGTGTTTGACCCGAAGGTCGAATCTTCGTTCAGACTTCAATATAGGAGCGCCTCCACTCGAAAAATAAACACATGTCTGTAGGCCGAGAGCTATCCCCACTATAAGAAATATTCCACCTCCTGATAGGACTACCGGAGCGTGTCGTTGCCCTGGATTAGACTGGGCTCAACTAGACGAAGTGTGCGGAAAACGTATGATAATTGAACTATGTTGGCCAGAGAAAGACGAAAGTCTAGGTAAATCGGAAAAATATCGTGCTGGTATTGGTTCACCAATAGGTGGATGTGGACTTGACACATCCACTTGAGGTAAAGCCGCTGATATTTGCTTTCAAATGCTGTATGATATTTCAGTACGCAAGGTCTCTATTACTTTGTTAAAAACCTTCACGAACTAAGTCTTGCAACTGCATGTGAAGATCTGACATAAGGGCCTCTGTTGCTACTAAGTCCTATCCGTGAGTGCTAAGTGAAATACTGTTGGTTTGCATGCTGACTACAGGAAAGTTTGCTGAAGGTAGAACAAGGCATAATGAATCCTGAAGCTGCTGTGTTATCGATGGTGGTGGCAGACTAGGCAATAACAATTGTGTAACAGTGCTTGCGTTTCCGTGCCGAGTTGGATATCATTTTGGGATGGTCCCCTTGTAAGACGAGAAGTCCTGTTGTGTTTGGGTAACTGGATTCCTCAGCTGAATAACCGAGACTGGCTGGATTCAACAATTGAATAGATACACTAGATGTCTAGTATCCGTACGGTAATAGGATGTAGCTAGGAATTCATTGTTCTAGAATAGGACGCCGAACAGTGAAAAGCCAAAAAATTAAGATTCCGAAAAAAAACTTAGTGGTCTTATCAGCAAAAGGTCGAAGTTCAAAAAATAAAGTTCAATGGACAACTTCAATGTAGCTATTAAATTTGTGATACTATACACATATACGGTCCAATAAAAAAAATCTGGAAAAAATTCAAGCCTTAATGACCCAAAGTTTGAGACGAAGAGGATGTCCGAAGAATCCAAGAAATTCAAAAATTCAGGAGGAAAAATTTTCTAAATATTTTAGTATGAACTGCTCGTGGACGATAGGACTTTCACCAAGAATTCAAAAGTTTTCATTAATAATGAGAAGGTTGTTCTGGATGTCTTAAAATTACTGCAGAATTCAAAAGAGTATGTTCAACGCTCCAAAACAAAATTTTCGCCATCTCAGTAGGGAAGGCTGACACTCAAACTAAAGGTGGTTTCGATATAGTCGCGAATACAAATTCAATGAAGCCCAATAACACAAAGCTATAACAGAATTACGCACCCCAAGTTTTGCAGGCTTGTTGGAAAAACTTGTGGTCTTAAACCTAAAATGACTCTGTGGTGATACACATCTATTATAAGATCCATGGTCACATGCGCCTCACTCGTTTGGTGGCCAAAAACAAAACAAAAGACAGCTGAAGCTAGTTTGCAAAAACTATATCGACTTGTATACCTAGGAGTAACCATGCGTACCTGCTCAACTGCGACCTTAAAGGCTATGTTGGACCTGCTACCTCCAAAGTATAAATAACTTGGTTGGCCACCTGAAAGTCCTCCAGGATTTCATAGAGGACCTGATGGCTAACCGCATTTCAGACATTATGCCGAAACGCCATAACTTTGAAACACCATTAAGGGTGATCTTGGGTGACCATTAACAGTGGCACACTGGGGGCCTACCCTTTGAAAAAGGATCTCTTAAATGGTACACGGAAATACACTGTAGGCCTCACCGATCTTTTTTCAGGCAAAAATACACGCCATATAACTCTGCACTCGCGAAATAATCCACGAGAACATGGAGCAAAAATATTCATAATATCAGACAGCCAAGGAGCACTTAAAGCGTTAAACTCGTTTAGCTTTGAGTCTAAGCTGGTGTAGGACTGTCTTACTGTCTTGAAGCAACTGGCCGAGACAAATAGGATGACACTGATCTGGGTACCAGGACATGAAGGCATTAAGGGAAATGAGATTTCGGACCGCCTTGCAAAGCAAAGAGCCAAATCTTTATTTATTGGCCCTTAGCCTGTCTTTGGACAACTAAAGAGTCACCTCTCAGCTCAGGCATTGGGAGGACAGAACTAAGAAATAACACTGAGAAAATACCCCGGGGCTGAGACAAGCGAAGAAATTTATATAGTATTCACAACAGAGGACAAAAGAATTCCTCACACTCAGCAGAAAGGAACTAAGGCTAATAACTGGCCTACTTACTAGGCATTGCCCACTTCGATACCATCTTAAGAAGATGGGTAAGGTCGATGATGAGACCTGTCGAATCTGTATGGAAGACGATAAAACCGCGGAACATGTCCTATGTGACTACGAAACTCTGTGCCGCAGAAGGCTAAGACATCTAGGAAAGGCATTTCCACTGCCAGAAGATGTCGGAAAAATGGTTCCAAGAATATTATAAGCTTCATCAAAGACCTTAATTCCGAATGGACGCCCTATGGCATTTAGGGGTAATGTCACAAAAGATCTTATTGGTCGCGGTGTCGAGAAGAGAGGCGGGAATCCTGTCTGCATCCCCCGTTATTAATAATAATACGTAATATAAATCTCAAAAATCAGTCAATATGGTTCTACAATCCACTCTTCTCTCCAAAGCTAATTCTCAAAAACAAGAGTCTTCCAGGTCCACTCTATCACCAATCAGGTCAGAAGTTACAGGTAAGTAGTGTGGATGTGTGCATGAAAAAAACAGTTGGAACTTTCCCAAGAAATTTTAGAAAAGACGAGTTGGAGATGTCAAACACTAAAAATGTTACTAGAGATTCTTCAGCCAAGCAGTTGGCAGTATGACAGTTCCTGATTACTGAAGGTTTCCAGCATCACTTCCTTCCTCTAATAACTCTTTTCTTTCTATTTCGTCGATCGCGATATCCAATTAACCTTCCAGTTGGGCAAAGCCATAAATCTGGTCAACTAGTTAGTTCAAAGCCAAAAAGTCATCCCACAGATTCATGACTCAGTCCAGCCAGATGCCAGCAAAGACATGCCGCCGCGAGAACTCCAAACGAGAAATAATTTCGTCAGGCCACCTGCCATTTTCATGGCTGAAGGCCAGCGGGAGAGATCAAAATTCAAAAAGGTAAAAATTGAATAACTCGAGAAACTCCAGACTTGAGGCTAGACTAAAGTCAAACCTGAAGTCGAATTTTAAATAGAAACAACAATATCAGAAACCTTACGTTACCAAAATTACAAACTCGCGTAAACTTTAACTTTACTTGAAAAGGAAACTCCAATAAAAACTTTAACTAAAATCAACCACTGGATAGGAGACCTGAGATCAATCAACTAGCAAATGCCATCACTCTAAGTGGAAAATTCCAATAATTAAAAAACTGATTCCGATTTCAATTCCGGCCAAGTGGTTTTAGCCGTCATAGCCTTCAAGCTGTACCTGGATAACATAGCCTTACGAGCGGCAAATCCGGAAGAGGCGCCAAATACAGGGTACTCGTCAGACCACTGGGCATCTGCCATTACCACAAAAAGTTTTCACGCCGCAAACAGAACAGTCTACTGAGCACACACACTACACAATTGGAATTCCGCTAAGTACATTGGAGCCACAACATGGCGCCTGTTGGAATTGTGGGATTTTTCCCACCGTCTTCTTTATTGAAACCTGAGGAATTTAAATTTGTCTCAAGCTGCCGGCACTGTGCCATCAGGTCGTAATCCCGCTTGTCGACGAAAATGCCGTTATACCACTATCACTTTTTCTTGCAGATTTCCACATAACCATATGGCCGGGAGTTTAATGAATCCATCTCTAGGCATATAACCTTTTTCTATTCTTATTATTTTTGTTAACACTTTTGACTACTACTGTATAAAAATTTTGCTCAAGTCTCTGAAAGACGCATATACACCGCCTTGCCTTCGATCTCCTACTTAAAAAACAAGACCTTCTCGCCCTCTGGTAGCCAGCCAAGCGTGAGCGATCTTCTTCTTTTTGCCTCTCAGTTTTTGTTCACCCGCCAGAGCAGAACAAGTCGCAGCATAGTCGCCGTGTGGGTTTCACCTATTTGTCGCTAGAGTAGAGAACCACACGATGTCGCATACTAACTCGTGTGGTCCTGCGACCATAAGAGCACCTTTAATACTTCAAGAATATCGCCTCTTGTATCTTTTAATTCAAATGAAATTAGATTCGATTTCGTCTTGTTTCGCGGAGTTTACAACAGTAAATATTTAATATTGGTTGTGATTTATTGGGTGTGTTAGTGTTAATCTGACCCTACGTACTTCGCTCAATCTTAGCCAGAGCATCTGAAAATGATTTTTAGCACTTTCTTAAACGTTGCTAACGTTAAACTGAATTAAACTTTCGAAAATCCTGGAATTTATGAAAATCTTATCTTCACGATGTTTCATTCTGTATGTTTTGCGCGAAGCATAAAGAAGCGGCTTTTCTTCGAGACCTTGACAACCCTAGACGATGTTGCATTAGATGAACAAAATGAAATAGACTCGGAGATCTACTAGTAATTTTTAAGCACGTCAAATAATTAAGAAATTCTGGCAATTTTTACAGGGAGATTTCTTTGTCCGTTTGTCAGTGAATAACATGAAACAATATATCCTTTATGAATGAAAACTGAAATTAGGCGAGAGTCGGATAAAGCTCTGGTAGCTCCAATAAGTAAGTTACAGATTTACAAATATTATGTATCAATCAATCCTTCCGATTCTAACAGTATAAGGCTTATCAGGAAAGAAGTAAACCTAATAAAACCTTTAATCTCACACTGGTAATCAAAAGACGTACGAAAGATGTAAAAGCCGGACAGATGTAAGTTATCAGTAGGGCTGAGTTGTCGAATGAAGGCATCTCCAGTAACAAAAAGTGGGTGCAGAATCTGATATACCGTTGGTGAACGAGTTACAATTGCATCAAGATTCGAATCTCAAATGGGTTAAGTTCGAGATTGGAAAAGTCAGCACTACGTTTCCCGCCTTTGTTTGTTCATAGTTGCGATTGAGCTTTTCAAAAGAATGGTATTTAATCATTAGTTCAGAGGAGCAAAAGACCAATGATATGATAACCTTTGAATTCGGTTGTCAGAAAGCTATGGTCTTGCGAAGATGACGCAATTAAATTTATTCACTTAATTTTGACATGTTACGTCACGCCACGCCATATGCTACGACTCTATTTAAATCAAAGGAAAAAACATTTTTCTACCTCTGAACGAAAATATATAGGCCAAAATGAGGTAACGAGTTAGCCTCTGATCTATACCACAGATTAATTAATACATAGTTTTCGCCAAATATGGGCCAAATTCTAATGATTAGCGGCGGATAAAATGGTCAAAATAAAAATTTGATAATAATTTGTATGTTATCCGTTTGACTACTATAGTCAAGCTTCGAAGCAAATTAAGACAATTGATATAGTTTTCCAGTACCAGGACTTTCTTTTATTCCCTCGCTCAGCTGGAAAAAAGGAAAAGCAAAGAAGTAATGATTATGTCATCCCAGAAGAATATTTGAGTTTGTACAATGAAAACAAAGGGCCAAGTAAAATAATGTAAAAAATCATTAGAAGAGAAATTTCATATAAAATTGATTGGACAATTACAATCTATTCATAAAAAAGGAAAGAAACTATCCGGAATAAAATAGAATGTTTTTGACTAAGTGCCTTATATAAAAGAAATTAAATATCTATCGATTCAAAAACATTTTGGCTGAGGGTCGTTATATGGGAGTTACACTTATTCTTATTTATGGCACCGAATTGGAACTTTATTAACGAATCGCATCGTGCTATTGTCTTTTTTAGAATTTATATTTTTTAGATCGACAAACTTTTAGTAGTTTATTTTTGTAGATTCGAATCATCCCCGAATTGCTCTGTAAAACTAATACTGGCATGTTACAGAGGATTTATTTAATTTTCTGATAGAATTAGAGTACCTACAGTACTAGCTTTTGGCATTTCAACGTTAAACGTTCACATCATTAGTTCTTGCAAATGCAATCGATTTATTGATGCGAATAAAGAAGTATAATTACAGACAGTCATTAAAATTGAACGAAAACCCTGTAACACTTAGGTGGTGGTAGATCATCTTTTGCCATATGATTATTTGCTCTTCTTCTCTGTTCTCGTCATCCTCTGCGCAATTCACTGAAACACCCTAGGTCTGTATGTTTAATTGAAAGTTTTTACACAGCTTTCAAAGTTTTTACATCTACCTGAAAGTTTTTTTATCCATAATGTGTATATTAACTTCTGGGACTAGAAAAATTTTACAGTTAAATGCACGTAAGTTAACATTTTTACACATTTTAAGATGAGTAGGTACGTTCAATCTTTTCTTTCATTTGTCATTTGAAATAATTCTTACAGTTGTCAGCTGTAATAAATGTTTGAATCTAAGTGACTTGAATGTGGAATGAGTGCGATTTTTTAAGAAAAATTAAATTATCTGAAGTCTTCAAAAACAGAAACTAACAAAACTTTAAGAATGTCTGTTAACTGTTTTTTGTTATTATCTAGTATTATCCACTCTACCCAAACAAAGTTTTTACTTAATTCTTACTTGGACAGTTTTACACAAAACTAAATATACAGACTTATTATAAGATATAGTATCTTCACACAACTTTTTTAACGGCTTTTGACAAGGTCTCATAAAAGCTTCTTCCCTCTTTAAGCTTCATTTGATTTCATTCCATGTGTTTCTTTATTTTAAAATTACAGAATACTCAGTTCAGACAAAAATTTGTGATAATGTTCATGTTGTTCTTAAGCTCCTCTTCGTTTGAAAAATACAAATTTTTACAAAATGTATATATTTACAGTTACAGACACATTGGGTACATCCTTTTACTGTTACAACTTATGTAATTCAAAACCTAAGTAAAGATAAAATATTAACATAAAATAAAAAAGAATAAAATAGACGAATATGCAAGTAATAAACAATTAATAATTTTAAAATATTTGTTTATTTACAGTTATAGTGAGTATTAGTGTTGGCATTGGCAGTTAATAAAGAAGAAATAAATAGCTTGATTAAGAGCTTACTAGTCATTCGCCAACCAGATCAAAATCAATATAATTAAAGAGTCAGTAGTCATAAGAATCAGTCAAGCCCGAAATGTATATTATGTAATAAAATTTCTGACCATTTGGCAGTCTTTAAATCGATGATTGAAACCCATTCGTATTTTCCTCATAGCTGTAGCATGACTACTATGCGTATGATTTAAAAGAAGCGGGGTTGCCAATTTTGACAAACTTATAAAAAATTATAAAAATTTATGGACTTTAATACTCAGCACGTAAAATAATGGCGGGATATTTTCGTTTCTTTTTCACGCTTGTATATTAGTCTATCTATTTAATGTGACCTAATCCGTCCTTCTTCACTGTGGGCCAGAATGTGCATTCGGCGATTTATCGTCGCCTACCCGAAATCGCATCCGCTTCCTTAAAGCAGTCCTATAAAACGTTCTTCAAAAGTTTCTGTCTCTCCTATCAAAAAGAATACACCGTGATTTTACATCTTTTGAGAGTTTCTCTAGAGCCAATATTCCTTCAAATGACCAGTAGCGGCTCTGGACAAAAATCAGAGAGCACGGGTTCTGTTCTTGAATAACGGAGGTAGATTCCGTATTCGTTAAGTGGGAAATACCAGTGAACAGAAAAATCAAAAATATTTAGCCTATCCATGGCTATAATGGTTTGAGTATGAGAAAAGAACTATCTGTGCTTTATGCTTTTAAGTTCTATATCCTTTGCTCACGTAACACAGATCTACAGCACAGACTATATACAGTTGCATAATTGCGAAGAATAACTTTGGCTCAGCTCAAGCAGCCAGTCTGCGGTAACGTCCCACGCACACCACGTACATATATCGTGGTAGAATTTTTAATTTTAGATACTTTGTAACTTTGAATTACATTGGAACACTATTAAACCATTGATCAAAAAGTGTTCAGTGTGTTATATTTTGTTTAGATAAAATATTAGCCAAAAAGATACAAAAAAGAAAAATTAGAAAACTTATCTCATCCTTTTATGGCAAATCTATAGATTTATATCAAAATCGGGTCATAACTGACTTTCTCTAAGCTGGAAAGTGATGCAAGAGACAGTTTCTAACAATTTCAAATTTCAGATAATTATATAATAATTTTTGGATTAATTTTGAGAAATTTGCTACACTTATCGCACGGATTGGACCTTTATCAAAACATTAAAATTTATTTGGATTAATAAGACACACCTGTTCTCGAGATATCGGGTGCAAGCCGACGGTCAATTTTAAATTTTCACTGGTATTCCCCTTAAGCTGTCAAAACTATTCGTTATGCTAAACGAAAAGTGAATTAGTTAGTATTCTCTGGTCGAAAATGGAAAGAAAAATATCTGGGAAGATGTCGTCTGCTCAAAGAATAATATAATAGAGTTTTTAGAGGACAACCACTGACATCTATAACATAGACCACTGACACTAAAGTACGTTTCAAGTCAGTTGGTAATTTTTCGCGCATATGCAAATTTTTTTTATAAATATTAATGAGAAGTTTCTCTCCTATATATAGTAATTTCATACAGAATAAAAAAATATAACAGGCCTCCATAGCAACCGCTTCTAGCGACTGTCAAAAGCAAGCTGTAACAACTAAGTTTATTTAGGAAAAAACACAATATTTTCGGTAGACAACTTTATTCTTACAGAGCTCAAACTCAACGAGTCTAGTACAATGGATTTACTTTAAACATTAGAATGAAATTAAGGGGGGAGAAATAAATGAATGTTATGTACAAAAGGTACATAACCTAGTTAACGGTTCATAGCCATAGTGGTGAACATTCTCCAGTGGTGTCGAAAGCTAATTTATTTATATGAGAAAGTTTGTGAGCATGATATGTTTATCTGCACTGGGGTACACTGGTAGAAAAATGAAATGTTGAAATTGCTTTTCAAGAAAATTTAAACAAAAAGAAGTAAATTGCATTCCAGATTTTAGAGTATTTTAATATTCTTACTTATTGTGAATTTAAACATTAGGAAATTTAAAGAAATTGTTATAATTTTGTTTGTTTGTTCTAAAGAGATATATAGGTGCTTTTCTTTATTTTTTCTGTGGAAGGAATAGAAGGAACAGAATGCTGATCACCTCGTACAAGAAAATTCTGAATAGAAATTATTAAGTAAACAGAAAAGAATAAAAGTTTGACAGTTGCGCAAAACGTCAATTGGATTTTGAAAGATATGGCAAGCAATCAAATTGTAATTCCTCTGATATTCAAGGCTTGGGAAGTATTTTTCAATAGCGGAAGTGGTAGTGATGAATACGCAATTGATCGTAGAAACATACCTAAAAATTTTGGATTTTGGGAGAACACAGTGCCGCGGTTTGATGACAATCGATTTAAGAAATACTTTCGTCTTTCGTCAAAAAGCTTTGAGGAACTTCTAAAAGGCCTTCTGCAACTAGTACCCACAGTACGGATTTGAAGCCAGGTCGACTACCTATAGACTTTGAAAAGAAAGTGCTAATAACTTTATGGTATCTCGCAAATATGGAGTGCTTTAGATAAATCTGATATATGCATTATTTAAAACTTGTTAAATAATATTTAAGTTGTGATATGCAGATCAGTGGCAGATACATTTGGAGTATCTATCAGAACTTGTTGGAATGCTGTACATATTATCTGCAAAAACATTCTTAAATCAAATAAAGAGTATAAAATCATAATATGGCCTGATGAAGTAAGGCCACAACAGATTGCAGATTACTACAAACGGAAGACAGGTTTTCCAGGTAAAACATTTCTATAAACATTAAATTTTCCGCCAACATAATTTTGTTTTCAGGTATTATTGGATGTATAGACGGAACCCACATTCCTATACCTGCACCAAAAGAACACCCAAATTCTTACATAAATAGGAAAAACTTTCACTCGGTACTTCTGAAAGTGGTATGCGATGAAAACATGATGCTTACAGATTGTTACACACATTAAAGTTGGATCAATACATGATTCTTGTATGTTTCGAAGATCTTATCTATATTAAAGAATATTAAACGTTTCGTTATTTCTAGAGATTTCTAAAATATATTTTTATCTACATACATATATGGGAGTTTTTGCAGGTTCTTTGAAGATTTCATATGAGCAGCACATGCTTGGAGAACAAGGTTATGGATTGAAAACTTACCTTATGATCCCTATAAGGACAATGGCCACATTTCCGAAAGGCAATGATGATTTAACCATATCCTCTCTTCCATACGGCTTGTTGTTGAAAGAGCAATCCGTTTGCTGAAAAACAGATTCCGCCGTCTTTATGGACTACAAACTCAAAAACCTGACTTAATCCCTTTCTTTATTATGAGTGCTTGCATCCTACACAACATCTGTTTACAACAGAGAGATTTTTCGGAATATACCTTCCGGTATACCACGTGATTTCTTGAGGTAAGACGATCAAAAAATTGTTCCACATGGGTGGTGGAGGGGGAGGTCGCACCCAGGCCTGCGACATACATACGCACACACCACATATACACACACCCAAATACACACTCATATACACTCATACACACACATACACGCGCCGCGCGAAGTAGAGCTATCGTCAGATAAGGAAATATTCAACTTAACTGTTAACTTGTCCAAAAAGGCTTCATACCCAAGATATTCTTCCTCAGCTTTTACAGCATTTTGATAAACGCTTCTCCAGTTCTCCTCCGTAATTTTTTCGAATTCTTCCGTTGCTAACTGCTAAACATCATTTAATTTGAAAGTTGTATTTAACCGCAGCCCAATTTTTTTCATTTTAGTTTAAATTGCGGTGCTACAGTGGAAGTCGTACAACTTCATGCCAATAACTCCGAATCAAAGCATCATCAAATTATTCAACGGAGGCTTGAACATATATTTCTCAAATTGTATGTTATTTTTCCTTACCCATTGTTACAATTGAGCCTCAGTATTGGCAGATGTAACGTAATCTTGTTTAAATTTGTTGTTGTGATAGGATCCATTAAGCAATTCCAGTAGTGTCAGGGGTCTATGTTATACGTGTCAGTGGTAGGGACCGTATCCCCAGCGGGGAAAATGAGCATGCCTGACTTAGATAAGATTTATTGTAAGCATTACCTGGAATTCGTTAGTAATAAGTACATGAAGATACCTTACGTTGACCTAGTTTCGGAAGGTAGGCGTAATGTATTGATGCGTCGTATTTTTTAGCATGCTATGTATCTTTCAGGGAAGTCTTAGAAAAGGCAAAAGTAATGATTTTTGATTTGTGCAATATTTTAGAAGAACAATACGAGATACGAATAAGTGAAATCGTGCTTATTTTCCATACCTTCCTAAGAAAGCAGAAAAAGTTCTTCCCTTTACCTCTCAGTGAAAACAGGAAGATCTACTTTCCTGCAAATTTATAATTTTATAAGAAAGCAAAACAAGAACAAACATATATCTCGTTTACCTGTTACTTGCAGTACTCTAGTATGTACATAAGTGTCGGAAGAAATATTTCATGTGCATGAGATTTTAAAAAATTAAGCAAACGAAAAAGTCCTGCAATTTTGCAGTGTAGGTACTCATTTTATTCTCTCTTTGCTTGTTTGCAAATTTTAAAGTGGGAGACGACTGGTACCTACTGCGCATCAATGGTAATTATCAATTGTGTTGAAATATTTTGCATTAACATGAGATCACTTTTCTACAGTTTTCTCTTTTTTCCACTGAATTTCAAATAATAAATTCTTTACAAAATCCACCTTAGTTTAGTGGGCTTTCCAAATAAATACATAGAATAGAAATCGATGGCAATAATACATTTTCAATATTTTATCTGTCCCCATACTTAGTTTTAGGGATGAAGAAACAAAAATTTAATTTCCTTAAAAATCGCAGTAGTAGGTTGTAATTTGAGGGACTGGAGTAGGTATAAGGCAAGGGATAAGAAAGGCATCTAGGCTGGAGGTTATTCATCAACTGTAGGTGTCACTTTCGACTCGAGCATTCGAAGAAGCGTCTGTTTCAGATTAAAGGTATTGAAACATTATTCATGTCCCGACTTTCTACAAACTTTAAACGCGGTTATCTCAAAACTACATTTTTCTCTCCGGCCGAACAACTCAAGCAAATTACATCCCGATTCATTCGAAATTTTTACAGTACACTTAGAATTACGTTTTCTAAGCCACTACGTAGGATTTTTTCATTATATTGCATAGTTCCTTTTTTAAAAAATTTCCTGACGATTTTCTCATGGAATTTTCTAATTTTTGATTTAGGAATGCGCCATTATTACAAAAAACAACATATAAAAAAAATCCGACGTACTCCCATAGCTAATCTTATATATAATTGAAAAAACTTGGTGTCTTATCATAACTGAAAAATTATAGGAGCTGTGAAAAAATAATTTTGTATTGCCAATTACATGTATAATAAAAAACCTTTGTTGTAAATCCAATTTATTTTATGGTTTAGCTAAAAAAAAAATCACGAAATCTGCTTTTTTCCTGTAGAGTGGCGAAAATGAAACTTGAAATTAAGATAATGTCCCATTCCTGCCAACAAAATTGGTCCCACATGAAATATATAATGAAGCAGTCTATGTTATAAATGTCAGTGAGGACAACCTGAAAGTCAAATAGAGGACGTATAATAACTCCTTCAGTACTAAAGATGGAACGCTGCTGTGGCACAAACTAATTTCAATATTGAATTCCATACCTGGACCCCATTCCACAAAACTACAAGAGTACAAGTCTAACAACACTTGTAATAATATTCTTGTTCTATTAGTACTTGTAGATTCTGTACCACAAAAATTATTCATCTTCTTGTAGGAAATTTTAAATTTCCCTAGACTTGTAAATTCAATGTACAACTCTAAAATGTTTTCCAGGTTAAACATGTTGCATGTAGCAAAGCATATACGATTTTATAATGATAATATAGTTTATTAGATTAACTATTAATGATTAATTATTCATAAAAAGTAATCGCATAACACCATTAACGATTGATTATTCGTTAATAGCTTAATGGTTTTCAAAAGTGATTAATTTATTTTAATTTCCACTAACTATTTTGATTAACTTTCAAGCATTTTTAATATTTTTGAGTAACCTTGTTAGGCACTAATCAAAGAAACGAACGTGCCTTAACGTATGATGGGGAAATTTGCGACAATTGCATTCTACTGTTCCCTGTATATTTATACTTAAGGGGGTACACTAATGAAAGTGACGAATCCTTCCTACTATGTCAATCGAAGGTCTTATAAAATAAAGCAGTTGTTTTTTTAAGCATCTTCTATAAGCCTCTATTCTGCATTTGATAGTTCGAAATCTAAAATGTTTAATTTCATAATTTTGGTTTTAATTTCTAACACTGTTTTCATGGTTATTTCATTGTTTTTATTTCATTTCATTACATTTTTCACTAATAACTAATAAACTTATCTTGAGTTACCAATACCTTGTTCATTTTTTCAAATTAACAAATCAATCGATAAATATGATTAACGATTAACGATTAACTAAGCAGCTTCATTTACTTGTTTTATGATTAAATTAATTATTATTATTATTTTTCATTATTTATTATTTTCTTGAGATTAATTTTTCAATTATAATTTTCAATCGCTATAGTACATACATGTAATTTTGAAAGCAATACGGAAACTTCCTGGATTCTTGAGTTGTAAAATTTTATTTACTGCGTAGAGTTAATTATTAGTTACCATGTTTTGTATCCTAATTTAAATGTTAAAACTAATTTATTTTAAATACAGACATATATGGGTGGAAATGAATGTAGTTTAATCGCAAAAATATTTATTTTCGTTATCAAAATTTTACTTTTTAACTGACTTGTACGAAAATCTACTAGTCTGAAAACATAGCTAGAAAAATCACTGATTTTCTACAAGCCATGATATATTTTTAAGTCGCGTTGTAGTTTTCTGGTATAATAAGTTGTACAAGTCAAAATTTTCCACTTGTAAAATTATCGTTGTACAATTCTACAATGAATTCTACAAGTATTGCTTTGTGGTAAACAAATTTTCTGACTTGTTGTAGTACAAGTAGTTGTAGCTTTGTGGAATGGGGCCCTGGAGTATAACAAGATTTGAAACTAACAAGAGTCAAGCCAAACATTAAAAACTATTCGATGCCTAAGCCTTTTCTTCGTCATGAATAGCTGATGAACGAGATTCACCAACCATATTAGATTCAACTTATATATTATATTATATTATCAACCATATTTTTCCTTAGTCGAAAGAGTAGTCAGGACACCTTAAAAACTACTTTTTGGTACAATTAAATCATTACGATTTGCGTTCTTTCTTAGTTGTGGTAGGTAGCCAAACAAATGTTGTGGTAGATAATTATGGTTTGCATATGATTTAGTAGTGCACATTAAAAAAAATTCTTGGTAACATATGGCTTAAGATTTACCTTTCTTTCTAGTTTTAATACATCTGCATGAGTTTCGCTTATGTGTAGTTTGTATAATAAAATATATTTATTTATTTATTTATTCACATAACAAAAAAACTAGCAAAATTCAAAATGGAAGGAGACTCAACGATGGATTCATAAATTAAAGCTAATGAAAAAGATTATACTTTATTTCCGTACTTCCGCTTGTAGTTTGGCTGTGGTGGAATTTCATATTGAATATAAAAAAACTGTTGCCAATGTATACGCTTTGTTAATTATTCATTAATAATATAAAATTGTCAATCAACTAATTCATTAGGTAGGTAGGTAATACTCCATATATTAATACAATAAATCAGAATTGATTGAATAACTTCCTTTAAATCTAATAAGCTATATACAATACAAAACTTTTTTCGTATATTTTTCCAATTTTAACAATCCATGTAATCAATAAATAAATGTATTCATAAAATCAACGAACACAAACATTGGTTAATAACTAAAATGCATGAAATTGATGTAAAACGTTTCCAGTCAGTTAAGATATTTCTTAAATGAACGTATTGTGGTATTGGTATCAGCGCTTCACATTTCGTTTTTGAATCCATTTGAAGCGGTAAATTTTATTTTTGCGGCAAGTCGCTTACTGTGGAGAGATCCAGTGATTTAATTGCGAAGTTATTATTATTGCATTACAGTTTATAATATATTCGTGGATTCAATAAACCAACTTTTAATAATTCTTAGTATATTCGATTTATATTTAATTTCTTCAAGAAAACTTTTTAATAGAAGCAAATTGAGCATCATTATTAATCGATTTATTGTTAAGTGTTTCAACAAATACTTTATTATAATAATTATGTTTCTCACACTATATTAAGTAATTAATTTAGTCTTGCTCTACACAGATGGGCAAAACCAATGATCATTCGTTCATAATTTGAATTTTCAAAAATGTCCTTACCATAGTTATTCAAAATGAGCTGTCAATTACATATAAAAATTGACTGGAATTTAATTTATTCCACAAAATCTTGAATAATTAGATTTTTAAAAGAGCTAATTACAAATGAATGAAAATTCATTTTTCCCATGTGTCCAGGGTATAAAGAATTTGTGTATTAAAATTCAATCACATATTAGAAAAATAACAATTCCTATTAACATAAAACTGGCATAGAGTGAATACTTTCCTATTTTGATATAATTCGGAAATTAACTTATTAAGATAATTTAATATTTTCGCCTGGACCCAAAGCTTTCTTAGCTTTTCGTATTCCGTTATTAACTTTTTCGAAAGCTCCTGAAAGAAATGCACAAATTTGTGAACTTTCACAGAATTTTTTAAAAAACGGACGTTTTATAAAGAGCCTGCAAGCTGTGTAGAATTTATCTCTACATTTATAGGACTTGCGAGATGAACATACATTTGCTTTACAGATTAACATGAATTTTGCTGTGTTGTTCAAAAATTCAAACAGTGTAATGTGCAAGTGGGCGGAATATTTAGTAAATATTTCTAATGTCCTTTGTAAAATATGAATTACGATAGATAAAGCTATAAACGCTTTATTGTGTGACCTAAAGTAAAAAGATAATATATCTGAAAGCAAACAAAATACAATGATCATACAGAATGCATTCATTAATTTTACTTTTTAGACAGTTACAATGCAGCATTGTTATGGTGTTCTGGATGGTGGGTTTTTGTGAGGGAGAGGGGGGTGGGGCAAATATGGTTTAAAACGGTATAAGCTGAAAACAGGTCAAAAATTGGAAGACTTTCGCCACCACTTGCAAATATCACACAATGCACGAAATTTATTATTTAAAAGATTCGGGTCGAACAGATAAGCTACCACTCTCAACGAAGAAAGTTGCTCAACATTCAACTTTTGCCACTCGGGAAAGTCAAAAAAGGTTTTAAATTATTTAGAAAAGGGATTGAGTTTTACTCTTTCGAGACCCATACAGAGTGTACAGGTAATATTTCAACCTACTTCAATATGCAGAGATTAAAAGACAAGCACCGAGGTACCGTCAGTTTATAGGATTAAAACCGAAAATCAAAAATACATGAAGAAATTTTGACAGTATCCTGTGTGTTTCGATCAGCAATACAGATCTCATCAGGACAGCATACGACTCGAGAGTTTCCAATCGACTGACCGTACTTCGAACACAATCCGAAGAGTTTCTATAACTCGGACTACGGTTTACCGAGGTTTCGAAAAATTTGAAATTTTGAAGGCAGTTACAATGAGATGATTGGAAGTCAGCACCAAATGAATTTTCCCGATTTTCCATGTTTTCCTCAGACTTTTCCTATTACTATGAATTTTTTTTAAAAATTTACATGAATTTTCCTCGATTTTTCATGAAAGTTTTCATGATTGTTGAAGAGAAAGTATTGATGCCAGTAGGACGGAAAAAAATTATTCCGCATAGCTTATAAAACTTTTTTGTGAGTAAATTTTCCGAAAATTTCCCGAATTTTCGGAAAATTTTCCAGAAAAATGGGAAAATTCTGCATTTTTCCTGAAACAGATTTATCACTAATCATATCGATGAACATTTTTCCAATGACTTTCCCGCTTTTCCGGGTTTCTCTTAGGTTACAAAGCGCTCAAACGCTTCCTTGGTCGGAAAAACTCCGGAAAAGCGTTTTACATGATTTTTCCTCGATTTTTTCTGCAAGTTTACACCATTGTCGGAGAGAAAGTGATGATGCCAGTTAATAGGGAACTTGATCCTGCATAATTTAGAAAACTTTTTTACCGGAAAATTTTCCGGAAAAGTCGAAAAATTCCGGAAAATTTTTCGGAAAAATCGGAAAACTCTGCATTTTTCCTAAAGCGGATTTATCACTAATCAAATTTGTACCAAATTTTCAAATGATTTTTCCCGATTTTCCCGGTTTTCCATGGAAATTTCCGGTTCAAATTTGATAGATTCAATTGTCACGCGACATGAACCTGTGTGCCAAATTTCAGCTCGCTGTGATGACAAAAAGTGGGTCTACGAGAGTGTCGAATATAGTAAAAAAGAAATATACAGACAGACAAATTCGTGTACGAGTTAAAGGGACGGGCTGGCCTCAAAAAGACAGGCCTTTGTAGAATACTGCGAAGAACCGTGATCAAATCTGTGATCCGTGATCCGTTGGTCAGGCTGAGTGTTGTGAGAGAGCCAGATGTCTCCTTTATAGCATCAAAGGAAGAAGCCTGTAGCCTTTCTGCACTAGTGGTGATTGGTCCACTGCTGCCAAGGTAGTTGATGGCGAGACGGTGAAATGGTCAGTTTTAACTTTCTGGACTTTCAAAGTCCCGGGTCACGATGGTATTCTGCCTGTCCTTCTTAAGGCAGAGAGCGTTGTCCTGGCTCCATACATCGATTCCATTTCCAGGGCATATATCGCTTTTAGATATGTCCTTGAAGTATGGAAGAATGTGAAGGTTGCCTTTGTTCTGAAGCTTGGTAAGGCTTCATATATGCACCTGAAAAGTTTACGAACCATAAACCTCTCCACATTCCTTCTCAAATGCATGGAGAGGCTTGTGGATGAATATATTAAGGCTACCCCCTTAAACACCTCACAGTACGCTTACCGGAGGGGCAGTACTGAGACGGCTCTCCACACAATGGTTACTTTCATTGAGCGGGGACTGGATGGGTGATCTGTTTAACTTGGGAGCCTTTCTGGACATCAAGCGGACTTTTGCCCCAGAGTCGCTATGTTAGACAGCTCATCGACATGGTGTTGACCGCACTGTTGTGCGATGGATCGACCAAAAACCAAGACGGCGATAGTTAACTGTAAAGTTGGCCGGCCGAACCTATGTCAATGTGCTGGTGGAGAGAGGCTGCGCGCAAGGTGGCGTGCTTTCCCCGATACTGTGGTGTATGATGGTTGACTTAAGCTGAAAAATGAGAGCTTCTCATGTGAAGCGTATGCGAATGACATCCCTTTGCTCATATCCATACACAGCATGGCTGCTGCCTGCTACGTCATACATAGAGGCCACAATATTGTTGTTATTTCATGACTGAATAACAGTGAACCCTACAAAGACCAGCTTGGTGCTCTTCTTAGACGACGTAAACTTGGGCACTTTGTTTTTCCAAAGCTCTTGGGATACACTCTGCATCTCTCACCATGTCAAGCACGTGGGAGTCTACTCTGATTTGAAGCTGACATGGGGATTGCACGTAGAGCAAAAACTTAATGCGGCTATGAGGGTTCTCACTCAGTCCGGGACAGAGGCGGATCCAGCTAGAGGTCACGAGGAGCGCGCGTTCACGTTGAAGACCACTGAAAAAATTGCAGTAGATCTTCTGAATTTTTCCTAAGAAAATTATTCATATACATTTAGGAACGCAGGCCCTACCTTTGGCCATGGTTGTTGAAGCCGATAGAGAAAACAGGAAGCGCGGATATCTGAGCGTCGCTTTACTCGGGGTGCTTGAAGCAAGACAGAGCCTATTCATGATAACGCGATGGATGGTATGTTTAATTGAAATTTTGAAAAGCCTTCCATGTAAAGACGGCGTCTTAGAACATTATCGGCGTGGCGTGGCAAAACAAACATTTGAGGAAACAATTATAACTCGTAATTGGAGAAATTTAGTGAAGCTACACGGTAAAGAAGTCATTGTGCATTGTTGTATTGAGTGTTATTACATTTAAAGGAAGAGATTAATTTGTAAATAACTTTTTTTTATTACAACCAAGCAATAAAAGCGAAATAGTCTGCTTTTCGCACCTATCAATTGCATCCATGTCCAGAACTGAAACACTACCCAAAGAGAACAATTTCTTTCTGACCAGAATGTTAGAATATTGGCAAGATGCAAAGGTAGCAAATGTTTCTCGTCACAGGTCAAAACTATTAGGAGAAACTTCAGCAGTTCCTCTATTCCTTCACTACTTTACAATGAAGTGGTTGTTGACTCCCTGAATAAAACTAATGTGTATTAAGACTATTAGATTCACTTCAAATTCTCCTTTTCCACCCACTTCACATATCCTTTGTAGATGTGTAGAAGGGCCAATACACATCCATAAGAGAGATATATTCAAGGTCCTTAAGGAGATCAACGTCTCCATCAGCTGCAGGTCCTGATAGTTTCAAGCCCCCGTTAAATAAATCCTGTGCCTCATTCTTGGCTAAAGCTCTGCGAAAACTATTCTACTTGTCTTATTCGACAGAAAAATTTCCAATTGCTTGGAGCCTACCTCACATTCAGCCTATTCCCAAGAAGGGCAAGGGTAGCAATCCCTCAAATTATCAACCAATTACAATCACTTCAATTCTTTAAAAGGTTTTTGAATCTATCACTAACTCCAAATTAATGAAGTATCTAGAAACTAATCAAACACACAACGATCGCCAATATAGCTTTTCTTTTTCTGACTCTTCTTATGGAACGTTGAAGCCGTAGTCTTCACAATGTTGGTGAGTCCAAAATCGTTGCCCTAGATATTTCAAAGCCCTAACATAGTATCTGGACTTCAGCCCTTTTAACGAAAATTAAAGCACTTCTCTCGTCCTCCTCTATTGTGAATGTGAAGTGTTTTGTCTGGTCGCTTAATATGGATTATATAAGATGGGGTTATATCTTAATCTCAGCCAATAAATGCCGGGGTGCCTCAGGGCTCTTCTATCTCTCCATCTCTCCTCTCAATTTTCATTAATGATCTACTTTCCCTTACTTTCAATCCCATCCATTGTTTTGCCGATGACAGTACCCTTGGTTTCGCTTACTCCCTTGACACCCTTGAGTACTACAGGGGAAATGCCACATATGTCAAACTATATTGCCTGATTAGTTCCTTGATTAGCCACCTTGAATAACCACCATCCTCGCTTGGAGCAAGCCGAATCGCATAGAATTCAATACATCTAAGTTTCAAAGCTGTCCCAACTCTTTAAAACAAGATCATAATTTTTCCACTCCCGTTTCTATTGATGGGGCACTACTTGAGGATACACCGTCTATATGCATTCTTGATATTAATATTTACGTTAAGCTAAACAGATCACAACTTCTCTGTTGCTAAATAAGCAACGAAATATCTTGGATTTCTGAAAATATGTAAGAAATATTTCAGACCATCGATTCTACCGCTCCTCTCTACATCAGAACTAGAATGGAATATAATTTCATATGTAGACCGGGGCTGGTCGAAGATGCGTAGCTGCGTCAGATACTGTCAAAAAGAGAGCCTTTAGCTTATTGGCGATGCGGCAAAAACTTGTCATATAGACTTACACGAGGACCGCCGCAATGTTAGTTGCCTTTCGCTGGTATATTGCTACATGCATGATCAATGTTCTGACGAAATGTCTAGTCTGATCCCGGATTCCTCCATGTAATACTCGCTCCGCAAGCCGCGCACGTCCTTTTACCCTTCAAAATACTTTCGGTCGTGTGCGAACGTGGAACAGTCTCCAATATTCTGTCTTTTCTCCGGCATACAATCTGCGAAAGTTTACATACATCATCACCTTCGCCACCTTCCTCACGTTGCCTAATTCCTTTCTTTATCATCTTCTTGCTACGCTGTGCTTTGCATCATAGTTCATAAATAATCATCATAGTTCGTAAATAAATGTAAATTTTTAATTCCTGTATTTTACAATGATACAATTTATGATGATTCGTGAATTTGAATAAAGTACGTTTCCTCGTTTTATTAACTAAAATGGATGATTGGAAAGTTTTACACTTCCATCATTTACAAACCAAGACAAAGTGAATAATCTTACATCCCCTTTGACTTTACGGAGTGGCAAAGAACCTTGAGCAACTTTCTTTGTTGCGAGTGGTAGCCACTTGCTAATCTGTTCGACTCGTATTTTCAAATGATAGATTTTGTGCACTTGACATTTGTGAGTGGTGGCGAGTGTCTTCAAAATTTTTTTCACCAGAATCCTGGATTCTTCACTGGTGCAGGAGAATCTTCGGCTGCATATGGGGCATAAGACCGAGGGTTGTTTACTGGATGTACAACTCGGTAGTTAGACTTATGGTCACACATGCCTCCTGTGTATGGTGGTCGAAGACGCTTGTGGGGACTGGGATCTCGAAGCTGGCGACCCTATATAGGCTTGCCTGCCTGAGAATTACGGACTCCATGTGAACTATGGCTACTGCTTACTGCTGCCCTTGATTTCCTACTTAATCTGTCACTCCTGGATCTTGTCATTCAAGCAGATGCCAAAAAGTGCAGATTACGTTGGCAGAGATGTTGGGAGGAGTCATGACTAGTCCTTATCATTGCTCTGTGGCATGCGGGCTGGATCTAGAAAACCCTCTGGCCATCATTCCATTTGTTGCGATGGATCCAGAGCTTCGTTTCAGGCGTCGAATCCCTGTGCGTTTTGCTTCACCAACGGCTCATTCACGAATGAGGGAGCGGGGATGGGTGTTTACCTTCCTGAACCTAACCATTGGGATGGAGTACTCACTGGGAAGACACACTACTATCTTCCAGGCTGAAGTTTTGCCCATCGCAATGACAGCGAAGATATTCCTTGATATGGAGTCCAAGGGAAGGTGCATTGCTATCCTTTCTGATAGTCAGACAGCCTTGATGGCTCTGGGGTTTGATAGGGCTGACCTTTTAAATAAGAGTGGCTCCAATTTTCCGTTCCTCGGACTGGAGCCCGTCATAGACGTTCCCACCTCGAGTATCGGGTCTTATATCAAAGGAGATGTTCATATAAAGGATTGGTAGAGATGGGCGAACAGTACTTGCAGGTGCACAAACCTGTTTCTTGATGGGCTCAATAGGAATATCTCTAATTTTCCCATGGAGTTCGAATGGAAACAGAGTAGAACTGCGATTGGCATCTTTACCGACCGCAGCTCGCTTCACGGTCATCTAACAAGGACGGGAGTTGTTGACAGCCCTGAGTGTGCGTCCGACCTGGAAGTAGATCCTGAGACAACCGAGCAATTCTTGTGTACGTGTCCGGCCTTCGCCCGGAGTAGACTGGATACTCTAGCTTCTGCTCTCCTATCCGTAGAGGAGTTTAAAGGCCTTCCTCATCAAGACGTGATGCGCTTCATTAAGAGGACATGAAGGTTTTGGTGACAGGGCTTCTTCTAACCTCCACGTTTGGAACTCTCGTCCCCTGCCTTTAAAAAAAATTATATTGACTTTTTGTTTTAATTCTTGAGAACTTTAGATATTTGCCTTAAAATTTTTCATTTTGCTTATTGTGGATACCAGCTTGCTGCAAATTATTATGTTTTTATTTAAATATTCCTTTACTAAATTGAAAATCCACGAAGTAAGAAAACTGCCCAAAATTCAATATTTTATTAAATGAAATTAAGAAGTAACTATATAGATTATATTAAGAAACGCTAAAACATTATCATGTAACTAAAACTAATGTTTAGGGCGTTCTACTTACGTGTGTAAGTATATTTATTTTTCCAGAAGACCAAGTAATTAATTTCTTCATTTCAGATAAAAATTTGCTTATAACTCAAACCAATAAACGAAATAATTTTACTTAACCCCTTTTAGTCCGCCGTTGCGTTTTCGCAACACCATTTTCGAACCGAACATCTTTTTCTTATAACATAATGAAATTATAATAGTGCTGGTGCCATCTCTTGACAACTAGTAAATATTTCGAACAAAATTCAGCTAACTTCATATCTTTTCAGTACCATTATGTATTTATTCGGGAAATCCCCATCAAAGCCTGACAAACGCTTTTTTTTCTGTATTTTGTAAAACTCATTAGAAGTATATAAAAATTTGGTTTTTCTCCTAACTATTACGCAAAGATTTTAAATTTCTTGCCAAAGTAGTATTATAATTAACAAATAAGTGAATCATATCTACGAAAACTGTTTTTTTAGAACATTTTATCCGGATGTTGCCTTTTCGCAGCCGCGGACTAACCGCAATCATTTCTTACAGTATGGAAAAGCACTACTTGACCTTTGATCAACTTCAAGCTGATATTGATAGGTGGAGTAACTATGAAGAAGAGACAGATATCATCACTTTGCCACCTGATGAGTTTGAAGGGGTAAGCGACTGTGAAAACATTGACGAAAATGAGCTGAATATCTTGGAAAGCGATCATCCAAAAGATGTTGCTGGAATTGTAGAAATTATGGGCCACGATGATAGCGATATTGATAACGAACCTTTGTCAATTTTAAAACGGCGTTTGCAATCTAGTAACAATGGGAATAAGAATGAGCCATTAATCCCTGTTTTCAAGACATGGGAAAACTGCTCAGCAGAATTTGCCAATACTCCAACAAATAACGAGTTGGATACAGTGGATATACTTTTAATCAAGGTAGGTTGTAAGGCACCTATTGATTTGTTCTACGAGTTCTTTGATGAGGAGATATGCAGTCTGATCTTATTAGAAACAAATACTTATGATGCTCAAATGAATTCGGCTTTTATATTGGGTCTTGGTCATCTCAAGCGATTTCTAGATATACTATTATTTGCTGGGTATAATTCCATCCCTCAAGAAAATATGTATTGGAATGTATCACATGACGTGAATTTTCCAATAATAAGAAGGTTTTACAGCTGATTGGAGTTTTCCAGCTGGTTATGTTTTTGATCGGGTCTATGATGTAAGGTTTGGGATATTTTTTAAGGAAACTCCGATCTTTTTATTATGTTTTGTATTGTTCACTCGACGTTTCGGGTCTTGATTAGTACCCTTCTTCAGGAGTTAGCTACATTTGAATATAAGATAGTTATAACATTTAACTAGAATTTAGCAGCTGGCTGACTAAAATTGAACGTCGGGTCCGTTAAGGTCTCTCGATGGCCGTTTGAGCGTCGAGTTATCTGACATGTATATACTCGTATATGTATGTATGCAAATTGCATATATTTAGTTTTGACCTATATATATATTTTTTTTTTTTTTGGTTTCGGTTCATTTACCTCTGTACCATTTGTTGATTTTACGCCGACGGTACCAGGGGGTTTGGAATCTAACAAATTAACTAGAATGTTTTTTTTTTTTAGCCCATATAATTCAATTTTTTATGCTTAGAAATATGTCTAAGGGAACCTCTCTGCTTAAATACCTCCGGAGTCCTATTTAAGAAATTAATACATAACCTATGCATGCAACAACAAGAAATAAATACTAAATCTAGGAGATGTACATTAAAATTACATACTATATAGCGAAATCACTTTCTACTTTAATATTCAGCATATAAAATATAAAAATGGAACTTAGCTTCGCCCTATTGGGCTCCCAATTTAATTTGTGGTCGATTTAGGGTGTCCATCCACGTGCTTGTTTAAATCTGCGATGACCTTTACGTATGGTGGGCATGCGCCTGCACGTTTTTTTTTTGTATGCGTTTAGACCATAACTTTTAACCCTGGATTTGATAATTATAATAAACACTTATAGAATTTGCCCGCATGTCTACAGCTATAAAATATTCCTTACCCGTAGGGTTATATGTAAGTAACTTTTTTTAAAGTATTTCCTTGATTCACTCGCGGATTTAATTGTTTCTTTGTGAGAATTGTTTTTCTTTTAGTTTTATTTTAAATAACACTGTACTCGATACACTACTATATAATTGGTCACGTTTTACTTCAAATAGAAAAATGGCGTTGCCCTTATCGGAAAAGTACTGAGTATTCCTCCACTCCCTGGTAGCTATATCGAATTCCAAACGGAAGTCTCCGGCCATCATTTTATTTGTCGACTATAAATTGAGGTCGTTAAGGTAGTTGATTTGGTTGTGGGATTTGGAGATTAAATTTGAATTTAAAAGTCTTATACAAGTATTCGCATACATAATATACGCACATAAGTACATATACAATTTTTGTTGATTATTTTGTGTGTGTCAAAATTGATACGTTACATTACCTCCTTACCCGGAAAAAAAAGGAAATTGTACTAGGTTGTAAAAGTTCAATTTTCTTTGAATTTATTTATTTTTGAAGTCTTCACTTCATGGTTTATGTGCAATAACACTTTACTTAATTTGAAAATATTTAAGTTAATGAGGCTCAACAGGAGGTTTACGCTTGCTGTTTCCTATTTTTATATATATTTCCACTATATGATATAAGATGGATTTTTATTTTTTCAAATCCTTGACGTGCCACAGACCAATATCATTTCCACGCTCATCACTTAACCTATAACACAAATTAGATACCTTTTCCAACACAAAACACTTAACGAATTTTGGTGCCAGTTTTGCAGAGAAGTTCTTCGACTTGTCCGACACTGGATAATTCTTTTTGAAGACAACGTCTCCTATTTCAAAACGTATATTTGTCTCCCTAGTTTTGTCATAGTAATGTTTATTTCTTTTATGTTTTTCTTGAATTCTATTTAGTACTCTTATTCTGTCTAGAGCAAACCTTTCTAAAAATTTAGAACGGAGACCAAGGGGGTCTGTACTTGATTCCAGGAGCTTGTACTCATTACCACTGTATTTAAATTCCCTCCCATAATTAAGGAAGAAGGCTGTTTGTCCTGTCGTTTCATTGACAGACGTGTTTATTGCCACGTTAATCTTTGGTAGCACTTTATCCCACAACTTATGATTTTCCCCGACATAGGCTCTCAACATGTTGCCAATGGTCCTATTATACCTTTCAGTGAAATTATTTTGCGGGTGGTAGTAGCAATTGAACCATTGATTTGGCACGTTATACTGTTTGAGTAACTTCGTAAAATCCTTACATTTAAATTGTGGCCCATTATCTGTTATAATGGTCTCGGGGACACCATACTTCAAGAATACGTGTTCTTCTACGCACTTTATAATGTTCGTGGATTTAGTGGTGCGTAAAGGGAATAAGCAGGTGAACTTCGTAAAGAAATCTACGACTACTAATAATGCTATGTTTCCCTTTGTAGATCGTGGAAGAGGTCCTAACAGGTCCATAGAAATTAGTTGCCATGGGTGACTGGCACCTTTACATCTTCCCATCTCCCCAGCTTTTCTGCTGTTGGTCGCCTTACTTTTCTTACATGTTTCGCAGTCTGAGACAAATTTTTTGACATCCAAAGGAACCCCAGGCCAGTAATACCTGGATAGTATTTTTGCCTTCGTTTTTGAAATTCCACAGTGGCCAGCCATGGAGCTGTCGTGGCATTCTTCTAGTATTTTCCGTCTGGCTGATTCGGGTACTACAACTTTCCAAAGATTTTGCCCGTACCTAACATCACTATCTTTAAATTTGATATATAAGAGCTGATCATCAATCTTCCAGTTACAAAATCGCTTTGGGCTGAGGGAGACTTTTGCCAGCATTTTTAAGTACCATTGATCTTCGGGGGTCACATCGAAATTTACCACATTTATATTTGGAATTCTAGACATACAGTCTGCAACAACGTTGTGTTTCCCTTTTTTATGTATTATGGTAAAGTCATATTGTTGCAACCGTAATACCCACCTAGCAATTCTACCTGTGGGGTTTTGCTGTCTAAAGAGCCAGACAAGGGAATGGTGGTCAGTAAAGATTTTAAATTTGCTACCCTCTACGTAGGGTCTAAACTTTTCTATAGCGAAGAGAACAGCTAAACATTCTTCTTCCGTTGTAGAATAATTAATTTCGGCACCTCTTAATTTTCTACTGGCATATGCGACTGGATGTTCATCATTACTCTCACCCTGTGTGATTATAGCTCCCAGTCCAATATCAGATGCATCACAATGAACACTAAAGCTTTTTGAGAAATCTGGAGTTGACAAAACAGGAGCAGTTACTAATGAGTTCTTCAATTCAACGAAGCTGTTGCTGGCCGCTTCAGTCCATTTCAGAGCTTTATTCTTAGTTCCTTTAGTGAGATCGTGTAGCGGTGCAGCGATTATCGCGTAGTTTTTTACGAAGCGCCTGTACCAAGAACAAAGTCCTAAGAATCGCTTTAGTTCTTTATAAGTTTTAGGGCGGGGAAAGTTTAGGATAGTATCTACCTTATCTGGGTCTGTTCGCAAGCCCCTCCGGTCTAATAGGTAGCCAAGGTATTGAAGAGATGAACGACAGAATTTACTCTTCTCAACATTTATGCTCAGATTCGCGTTCCTAAGTTTTTTACAGACAAGATTCAAAGCATTCAAATGCTCGTCAAAAGTTTCTGAAGCAATAATTATATCGTCTAGATAGATGAAAATCCCATTATCTTCGCAATGGAGGAATAGGCCATCCATAAGTTTCTGCATCGTCTGTGCAGCATTGTTCAAACCAAAGGGTAGTACTTTAAATTGATAGAGCCCGCATCCTGGTATGACAAAAGCTGTTTTTTCTTTTGAATCTTCCTGTAAGGGGATCTGCCAAAAGGCACTTTCTAAATCTATGGAGGTAATAAATCTAGTTTTTCCTAGTCTATCCAATATTGAAGAAACATACGGCAGCGGATATGCACATTTCTTTGTGACACTGTTTAAGCGTCTGCTATCCAAGCATAACCGATCTTTCCCGTTCTTCTTTTTCACTAGTACTATGGGTGAACACCAAGGACTGGTAGATGGTTCTACCACATCTAGAGCCAGCATGCGTTCTAACTCCTCTTTCATTCTCTTTTGCACAACGGGCGAGACAGGGTAGTACCTCTGTTTAATTGGCTCATTATCACCCGTATCTATTTTATGAGAAAAAAGTTGTGTGCGCCCTAAACCTTTTCTTGAAAGATCTTTAAAATCTGTTATTATTTCTTCAAGAATAGCTTTCTGCTTTTCGGTTAGGTCAGACTGGTTAAAAAGCAATTTCTCTGCTGTGGAAGAGTGTTCAATGGGATAGCAGGGCCAAGTACGCCCTTCAAATTCTAGCTTACCACCGAAATGGTGCCAGAAGTCTATACCGAGTATTATCTTGTGTGGGAATGTTGGGACTGCATATACTGTTATTACCCTGACTTTGTCGCCAAGTTCGATGGGGACAGAAAAGCTTCCTACCGAAATATGAAGGGAATCGTCCGCTGTAGAAAATTTATTAGTTTTTCTCTTATCTAATTTCAAACCCAACTCTTTCAGAAAAGTCATGCCATCGGAGCCTGCAATAGAATACACCGAGCCGGTATCTAATAGACAGGGAATTGGCACTGCGAGGATATTTACTTTTATAAATGGTCTGTTATCACGAGGTAAAGAAAAGATGTCTAATGGTTGCTTTGGTCGCGGACATTGTTTTGTATTGGATCTCTTATATCTTCTGAGAGGACCTCTGCCGACCCAAACACATTGGTCCCAGTGATGTTTTCCGAGCGAGAAGTTGATGGGGAGTTTCTATCTCGATTGCTTCCCATAGGCGTATTTTGAGTTCGCCAGGGTCTATTGTCATATCCCTGTTGAAATTGTCTCTGGTTGTCCCGACGATAATAGTTTGAGTGATTATTAATCTGTTGACGATAGTGATTTTGGTTATGTTGATAATTTTCTCTAGGCCTTTGCCTGTTATTGTTCCATCTTTGTTGCGAGTCTTGTGGTCTATGTTGAGTCCTTGTTCCACAATCATCTTCACTGCGGATGGTGTTTTCGATTGTATATATACCCCTTTGGCCTATATTATCTTGTTTACGGTTTTTGTTTGTTTCTTTAAAAGCATGCTCTAGTTTCTTGCATGCTTCCTTTAATTCGTCTACCGATTTAAATTCTGACAGCGCGAGGTTGCGAGAATAGTCTCCCAGAACATTTTTCCTCAGGATTTTTATTTTCTCTAATTCGCTGAGCTTGTTTTCTAATTTTAAAAAGAGATCTTCCATCGTGGCAAAGTAGGCAACAATATTCTCGACTGTGTTTTGTCTTCTAGCTTTTATAAAGTCTAGTAGGTCATCGACATACAATGGGCTTTCGAAATCTGCTATCAGTTTTTTACATAAATCAGACCATGTTCTAATGTCTGCGTGAGAAGCGGCTGAGTGATACCATTTGAGAGCTATTCCCTCGAACAATTCGACGGCGGAATTATGTAATTCTTCATTTGTAATGTTTCGCGATTTTGCAAGGTCTGATACCTTTCTAGTGAAATCAGATGCGGACTGACCCTTTGGATCCCCCGTGAATTTATAATTCCACTTCCACACAGGTACTTTATTTCGGTTCTCGTTGGATCTTGGAGTAGCTTCTAGATCGGTCACTAATACCCTATCTACCAAGCTAGAGCTCGCCAAAGCGTTACTTCGTTCTGTTTCAGGATTTAGAAGGCTTGCGGATGGATCTGGTACGGTATTATTGGTCTCAGACGTTATGCTAGTGTTCGATACTTTCACATAAAGTTCTTCGAATCTAGTATTTAAGCTGCTAAGGCTTTTGGTATCAGCTTCTTCTGTGGCCTTAATGCGATCGATTCGAATTCGTAGGAAATCCATTCTACAGGATAAAGCTTCTACAACATCTATGGAATGCTTTTGGAGACTGAATTCTTCTTCAAAAAAACTTAGAATTAACATACATTGTGCTATGTCATCCTTGGCAGCTTTAGTTGAACTTATTGTAGGAGGGGTTTCTTGCTTGTTTTCCTCTTCCAAAATTTTTATTAAGAGATTTTTCCTCGTACGCATAGTACTATATGTTATTCTTTCCCCCCGGCATTCTAATTCATACTTAACTAGACTATCAGGGATATAATCCATCATTTTGCGGATCATTTTGATATACGGGCGGAAGGGTGTACACGGGATAACTATAGCAGAGGTAGAACTGTTTATTATATGTTGATTAATGTTTCACGCAAAAGGATGTTGAAGGAAAAGAAAATTCCAGACTTTGTTATATAAGAGCTAAAAAGTCTGTGAAATGTTGCTTAATGTCACCCAGAAATAACACGTTCGAACAAAACAACGACTGTGAAGCCAGAATGTCTATACTAATTATATTAGGCCAATTCGACTTCCCGGCTTTGCTTTATCTTATTATTTTTTTTTGTAAGTTTACTAAAGAGGTTATGCAACTCGTTAGTAAGTATCTAATTAGGAATGAAAAGGAATCATAGTGGTCAGGTTACCGATTTCAATTTCTTTTCTCTTGGGAGATTTAAACATTTATACATTTAGATTTTTATCTGAGGTAAATTTAAAACTAGAGTAGAACGACACCAAATAATAAATGAGCAGACCCACTTACATACATGAAACCTGGATTGCTTGGGGTTGCAGAGTCGATATATATATTTTTTTTTTGTTTTTTCCTCTCTGCGTTCACTGTAATTTACACATTCACTTCACATGCAAAAAAAAAAATTTTTTAAAAGTTTCCAAATTTAACAAGTCGTCACACAGATTACGATAGATAGCTAACAGTAAGAGAACTTTTTTTTTCGTTACAATTTTTAAAGTAAGCACAATTATATGGACCAGATGTTTTTGTTTTTGTTGTTTATTTTTTTTGTGAGAACAACAATATGGGAGATTATGCTTATTGATTAATATGGAAATTGCTACATCTATTGGATATTGAGTGGCGATTGGTGATATGCAAAACAAAACACCTATGCGTAGTATTTTACGTAATAGTTAATATCTAACTTGAACTCTTCACCTCCGTGCGCAATTGTTTTATTATTTTTCAATTTTTTTTTTAGACCACTTAGAGCAGAGCTATTCAGCTGTAATTTTTATTTAACATGTAATTACACTATAGACACACGATTAGACACCATCACCAATTGTATTTATTTGTTAGAACCTAGGTAGCCCGATTTTGACCTTTACTGACGGCGCGACGTGATGAACTAGAACTGATATGCATGTGCACAGTAGCCGATAATTACAAATCGAGTTTTGCAATTTAGGATTAATTACCGAGTTAGGTACTGTATATGTTTGTGAGTGTTCTTAATAAGCACTTAACTAAGATTCAAAAATGAACCGAACCATCCCGGTTGAGCCCCCATTTATTATAACATTTAACTAGAATTTAGCAGCTGGCTGACTAAAATTGAACGTCGGGTCCGTTAAGGTCTCTCGATGGCCGTTTGAGCGTCGAGTTATCTGACATGTATATACTCGTATATGTATGTATGCAAATTGCATATATTTAGTTTTGACCTATATATATATTTTTTTTTTTTTGGTTTCGGTTCATTTACCTCTGTACCATTTGTTGATTTTACGCCGACGGTACCAGGGGGTTTGGAATCTAACAAATTAACTAGAATGTTTTTTTTTTTTAGCCCATATAATTCAATTTTTTATGCTTAGAAATATGTCTAAGGGAACCTCTCTTCTTAAATACCTCCGGAGCCCTATTTAAGAAATTAATACATAACCTATGCATGCAACAACAAGAAATAAATACTAAATCTAGGAGATGTACATTAAAATTACATACTATATAGCGAAATCACTTTCTACTTTAATATTCAGCATATAAAATATAAAAATGGAACTTAGCTTCGCCCTATTGGGCTCCCAATTTAATTTGTGGTCGATTTAGGGTGTCCATCCACGTGCTTGTTTAAATCTGCGATGACCTTTACGTATGGTGGGCATGCGCCTGCACGTTTTTTTTTGTATGCGTTTAGACCATAACTTTTAACCCTGGATTTGATAATTATAATAAACACTTATAGAATTTGCCCGCATGTCTACAGCTATAAAATATTCCTTACCCGTAGGGTTATATGTAAGTAACTCTTTTTAAAGTATTTCCTTGATTCACTCGCGGATTTAATTGTTTCTTTGTGAGAATTGTTTTTCTTTTAGTTTTATTTTAAATAACACTGTACTCGATACACTACTATATAATTGGTCACGTTTTACTTCAAATAGAAAAATGGCGTTGCCCTTATCGGAAAAGTACTGAGTATTCCTCCACTCCCTGGTAGCTATATCGAATTCCAAACGGAAGTCTCCGGCCATCATTTTATTTGTCGACTATAAATTGAGGTCGATAAGGTAGTTGATTTGGTTGTGGGATTTGGAGATTAAATTTGAATTTAAAAGTCTTATACAAGTATTCGCATACATAATATACGCACATAAGTACATATACAATTTTTGTTGATTATTTTGTGTGTGTCAAAATTGATACGTTACATAGTATTGTGTACAATTAAAATATTTGATGTTCTTACCTTTGTTCTTGGTATGATGAAAAATTCAACATGCCAACCAATATTAATAAACATAAAGCTGCCCTTGAACTTATAACATCTACAGAGAATGCAGTCAATGATATTGCTGTTCTAGAAGAGAGATCAGAAACACGTAAAATGGTGATACACGAAATACAACGCCACATGAAAAACCACAAAAACAATAAAATAGAAACATTCCTACAACACTGCGAAAAAACCACGAAGAAATTTTTCAATAAAAACCCACATCTATACAAGGTAAAATCAGACAAGGGCAATATGACTGTAATTATGAAAAAACAACAATACTTACAAAAAATGGAATCCATGATAAATGACGAATGTACTTATACACAACTAGAAAATGACCCAACCACAGTATACCAAAATAGAAATAATAAACTAGTTCTTACCATGGTTAACAAACACTACATCAATAAAATCCAAAAGAGAAATCTCTCCATCGATACAGCCACATGCCCCCAAAAAGTCTCCCAAAAATACACAAAGACGGCATACCCATGAGACCAATATTACAACAATTAATAGCCCTAGTTACAATCTCTCAAAATATATATGCAATATACTGCAGCAAATAAACTACAGTACGCACAATATAAAAAATACATATGAAATGAAAATTTTTATAGATGGTGTAACACTAAAACCGAATGATCATCTTATCTCATTAGACGTGGAATCTCTCTATACAAATGTTGACACAGAACTAATATTAAAGATAATTGACAATCAGTGGCACCTAATAGAAGAAATTACACCAATAGACATAAATCTTTTTAAGGAAATAATTAAATTTTGCGTTATAGACTGCAATTACTTCAAATACAATAATAAAATGTACAGACAAAAATATGGACTTGCTATGGGAAACCCCCTATCTGGCATTCTAGCTGAAATGACGCTTGATTACGTGATGGAAGAAGCATTAAAGAAATCCTACATAAAGCCGACATTTATAAAAAGTACGTAGATGACATTATCTGCGCTATACCAAAATGCTCCGAAATAGAATTCGCACACACATTCAATAGCATCCACAATAGGTTAAAATTCACCATTGAAAAAGAGAATAATAAAACAATCCCATTCTTGGACATCCGCTTAATCAGAACAAACAACAATAAAATAATAACAGACTGGTACTGTAAACCCTGTAGTTCAAACCGGATACTGAACTATTTCTCCAATCACCCACAAAAAACAAAAATTAACACAGCTCAATCATTCATAAATAAAATATTTAAAATATGCAATCGGCAATTCACACAGAAAAACATAAAAATTGCAGCAGACATTCTGACGAAAAACAACTATCCACACCACACAATAGACACATTAATCAAGAAAGCAACAAGGAATACTCATTATTATAACACCCAACATAATAGTACGATTAACAACATAATAAAATTAGACAACACTATCCCAATATACAGATCTATCCCATATATACATCCATTATCCCTAAAAATCGCTAGGATAATTCAAAATAATAATAATAAAATAAAAATGACATTCAAACCTATAACACAACTCAATAGTTGCTATTCAAAATTAAAGGACCCTATACCCACACAAGAAGCCAATAATGTTGTCTACAAAGTACCATGTGAAAACTGCACTGCAGCATATATAGGACAAACATCAAAAAAACTCAAAACCAGACTATCACAACACAAAACATACATAACCAAGAAAACACCACGATCAGCATTAGCATCCCATACAATAAAAACCGGACACATATTCGCATTTGATAATGCAACAATTATAAACACAGAGAAAAACAAAGCAAAACGCGAATTCAAAGAAGCATGCCACATCTACATGGAAAAAAAGAATCTGATTTAAGACAAGACACAAATCTAATAAATAAAGATTACCAACACATACTTAGAAAAGTGAAACTTGACATCACAACATGACAAAGAAATCCGCACACCATTCATCTGTGATCCCTTAAATAAAACAGTCATTTAAATTTTTACCTATTTATTTGTTTAAATTATTTTATTTATTTATTTATTTTTGTTTAAATTATTTATTTATTTTTATGTTCAGTTAACGTTTTTATATTGTATTGTATATTTTTTTGTGAAATATGTTTCAATAATATTTTTAAAAAAATTTTCATCATTCCAAGAACAAAGAACATCAAATATTTTAATTGTACACAATACTATCTTATACATATTCTAATGTAGCTAACTCCTGAAGAAGGGTACTAATCAAGACCCGAAACGTCGAGTGAACAATAAAAAAGCATAATAAAAAGATCGGAGTTTCCTTAAAAAATATCCCAAACCTTACAATAATAAGAAGTGCAATGCCGCGAAATACTTATAAAAAGATTAAATCTTCTCTTCATTTTGCTAACAATAATTTCATAGATAAAAAGGATAAATTCTATAAAGTTCGGACATTTTTAAATCATATGTCAGATAATTGCTCAAAATTTGGTATTTTTTTATATGGCCTATCAATAGACGATTCGATGTGGCCATATCACGGTCGTCACAGCTGCAAGATGTTTATCAGAGGTAAGATTCGGGTATAAACTTTGGTGCTTGTGCTCATCAAATGGATATATTTTTAAATTTTTAACATATTCTGGGAGAAATGATAGCTATGCCAAAAGTGACGGCCTAGGAAATAGTGTCGTACTTGACCTTTTAACAATTGTGGAAAGTCCCCGAAATCATGTTGTATATTTTGATAACTTCTTCAATTCTTCATCCAATAAAGTATATGCTATTCGTTGCAATGATAATGCAGTCGTTTCCGCACTTTCAAATTTTGAGGACCAAAATCCTGTTTCACGCGTAAAAAGATATTCCTCACAGAAAAAGGTCTATATCTACATACCGTGTCCAAAAATAATATCGTCGTATAATAAATTCATGGGAGGTGTTGATTTTTTTGACAGATTTCTGTTGCAATACCGGATTGGAATTCAGGGCAAAAAGTGGTGGTGGCCTTTATTCGCCAATTGTATAGATTTGGCAGTATCTAATGCATGGTGTTTTCATAAGGTTACCAGTGAAAAACCTATGCCATTGATAGACTTTCGACGGCAAATAACTGTAGCTTTACTAGCAACCTTAATAGAAGAAGATAGGCCTTTTACTGGGAATGTACGGTCCTCTCCTGCCAAATTAAAAGCTCCCCGTTTATTTCTGCAAGAGCGGCATGACATCGTAAAAATAAAGCAAAATGGAAGAAAACGATGTAGGTATTGCAAAAGTACAACGTATTTTAATTGCTCTATATGCTTCAAAAATGGTATTGATGTTCCGTTGCATTTTAAATGTTCTCCGGAATAGTAATATTTTGAGTTTATGTTTCTCTCTTAACATTACACTGAAATAATTGTGTTGATTTTTTATTGAAATATATTATACCTTACGTTTTGAAAAATGTTGCGTTTTCGCAACACATGTTTTCTCAAAAACTAATACTTATAAAGTATTGAAATTTTTTTATTTAATCCTTGCATGTATGCTAACATGTTCATAAAAATTTTCGAAAATCGCTCCATCAGTTCTCGAGGGGACCAAAACGGGTTAATTGGTAATTTGAATTTTTGTAATGTCGCAGTCCCTTTGAAAAAATTAGTGCATTTTCATAATATGTGTGAGTTTTAATTTTTTAAATTTCAAGGAATATGTAGGTAATTTAGAATTATTTCGTTTGTTTGTCTAAGGTATTTATCTTCTGATTAATAATAGTAAGTATATTAATGTTCTGAAGTTCGTACAAAAATTCATGTCAATACAGATAAAGATTTTTACTGATCTGAAATTGAAATTACTGCTGTATCACTCAAAAATTATCTCAAAACCATTTATTAATTAATTAACTCTTTTAATGACATAGATAACTTAATTTATTAGTTTAACAAATACTTTAAGTAGTCCATACATTGAATTAGTGAATTTATTTATTATAACTAATGGATTGATTCATTGTTATTTATTATGAGTGACATTAATGATATCAATGTAGGTACACATATGATCTACATTATATTAATGTATACTTTTATTTTGTGTAATGAAATTGATAAATGCATTCTTTATTTTACGAAACTAACTCATTAAATTAATGAGTTTATTTATTATATTTACGGTCGGTGTTCATAAGTAATAAATGATGTTAATGATTTTAATAAATCCGTACATTGGATTTGCTAATCCAATGATCTAATTAATATTTTTTAGTTTGCTTTTAAATAATAGATTCAATGAACAATGAATATTTAATTCTTTTATAATTTCATTTATTAATTTGTAACTTCGAATACATCGCAATGTATTTCGTGTTTATTATAGTCAAAATAATGCAAAATTTCATTGAAATAATGATTTTTTGTGTTGTACGCACATATATACGTATATATGTGCCTTTTTTTTCAGTGTTCTTGTCTCCTAATTGGATATCATATTAAAACAAGATATTTCACTCAAATGTTTACCCGTTTTTTTTTTGTTTTTTTTTTTTTTGTATTCAATTAAATAGGAGATATGTAATGGTGTCAGGGAAAAGTACACTTTCAAAATGCAGTAAAGAGCATAATAGCTCATAAAGAATGTAATACGAATGTAAAAATGCAATTTAAATTATCTATCCTTCACTGAATATGTTATGTTAAAATCCACCCTTGAGACTCGATATATTTACACGAAATAAGCAAAGTACCGAAAAAATTGGTTTCCTCTACTCAACTTGAAGCAGCTTTATCAATTCCGGAAATCTCCCGTTCCCCCAGATCTGGGCACATGTCTTTAAATCCTTTTCAACAATTTTCATGGTTCATATTAACAAAAATTATCTCCACTCTCATCGCCTGTATTTATTTTAATCCCGACAATACTGTTGGTGCTTTACTTTTTGGGGAAGGTGAATCTCTATCCGATGGGTTTTAACGCGCCCTTTAAGCTAGGTCGAGGGCGATGCTGCAAGGAAGAGCTGTAACAAATCACTTTTGATCAGATTCCCCTGTGCAACCATAAACCTTGGGACATCTCTGTGCACGATGACGAAATATGAGTGAATTTCGTGCTCGACCCTAGCTCATTCTGTTTTAATGCGAAATGAACTGCTGCTTTTGAGCGTGGACGGTCTTATCATTGTTCGATAAAATCGGATATAAAATATCTTTTTGTGGTTGGTTGCTCTATTTTATGCCAAGTTGATTTTATTGAGTAATATCAGCACCAATAAAAACACCGTGGGTCCTTTGAATTTACTCTTCTTAAGGTTTCTGTATACATTTATTTTAAGAACTGCGATGGTTGCAAAGAAGAAACAAGCACAAAACGTGAGCATTTTCTGTATGACACGAGTAGGCTTTATAGAATTCACTAAAGAACAAAAGTTGTAATTTTGCTTGAAGAGCAATATTGTTAATGTCTAGAATCTTTTGATTATAAAGCATTCTTGAAAGATCCCGAAATTTTTAATTTATTTGCAGTTTAGTGAAAAATGTATTTGTATGAGTTCTCCTAGATTTTGATTTCATCGGGAAACAACTGAGTTAGCCTTCGTTACAGTAAATTTAATAGACTTAACTATATGTGATCTACACAATTTTCAGATGTCAAATTTCGAAAAATTACAAGCTCGGAATGAATCAGTTGATAAAGAAAACTATAAAGCCGTCATTACGTAAGCGAAAGAAATTGTTATTTTGATGTATATGATACAGCACGAGTGGAAACACAAACTCAGAAGTAAAACATGTCCAAAATTAGTTAAAACAAGATGAGACAGGGAAGTTTCCAGGAAGTAAACATTTTTATGAATTAAGATAACTTAACTTCTGTGGGTATGCCTTTTGTACATTTCATAGATTCGTAAAATTATTTCCAATTAATTGAATATCAAACTGCTGTACCACTACCACATTTTTGTTGTCGGATTTATCTTTGACATAAACAACACTATGAACTTCTGAGCTCTTCTCACTTCATATAAAACTGTCGAAAAAATTTAAAATGCACCTCGCAGATCTCCAAAATCTGCAAAAAAATTTCTCTGCACTTTTCCCGGGAGATTAATATTTATAGCGTGACACATATGGAAATAATTGTTCCAATCACGGGTTTTCGCGTTTTCGTCATTTTTCATTAGAATTATGTACGTAGTAATTACAAACGTTTACTGACAATTTTATAGAGTAAAAAAATTTACGAGTTCATGTAGGTAGAAAAGTTGCTTTTTAGGGTTCCGTACCCCAAACGAAAAAAACGAAACTCTGATAAGATCACTCGTACGTCCGTCCGTCTGACATAGGTTTACACCCGATATGCCATTTCCTTATTAGTTATTTATTCAATGGCTCCTCCTTGGACTTTAGGCTCCTGTTCAAATATTCTGCCTGAATCATCAGAACGAGTATATCGTTCTACAGTGTCATATACATATAGTGATGTGGAAAATTTGAAAGCGTTTCGATGAATCGACTAATTCGATTAATTATGGAAAAAATCGATGACTAAAAAAAATCGCCAAGAAAATGTCTATGAATAGTCTAAATGTAGTCGTTTCTCCTATGTAAAATGAGCCTGTTCAGACCAACACTATATAGTGACTTCGAAAGCATTTTGAAATAACTCTGTGAAATTGACGATGACGTAGAAACGAACTTGGTTTCTCTGAATAATAAAAAAACAAAAAAGGTATTTTAAATAATATATTCATGTGCATGTGTACAACATGGGCACATACACGGTGAATTAAATATGCCATTTTAATTTTTTTAATTACGTAGTTGACAAATTTCTTTATTTAATGAAAGTTTTGTCTGAATAGGTACCTATTTTTTAAAGTACAAACTCAATTCAACGGGCTTGTTCGTAAGAGAGGCATGAGGCAGTCTCTGACTTGCAGTTTTTGTACAAGAACCGATTAGTAAAATTAGAGATTTTCTAATAATTTGAATTTAATATTTTGAATTGAAAGGAAAACATATACAGAAATTAATTATTCAAATAAAAACAGGTTCTATACACAAGTTTCACAGTAGAACACTATTGGCATATTGACCTGGAAAACTTCCCGCCTTACCTTTCTGCAACTCACATAATTATTAATTAAGGATGGAATTATATAGTGCACAAATCGAAAGGGCTAGTTTGGAGAAGCATAGACAGTACTTCTGTTTCTTCAGGTCTTGATACAGAAGCCCGAGCAACAATCTCACGAACTGGACTTAGTTGACCTTCTCGCTATGTTTCTACGCTATCTATGACTTATGTCAGCCAATTGTAATAACTATGCAGTCCTTATACCTATAGGGCCTTAGTAATTTTAAAAAACATTTTTTTTTTATTATTTAGATCCAATAACATATCTTCAAAGGATGCACATGTTCAGTGTTAATATCAGTTGCGCAGAAGAGCGGAGGCAGCCACAAGTTAGATCTCCTATGAGAAGATTAAAGAGCAGATCTTGTTAGTGGGTAGGTGCAGCTATAACTATCAGATGCCCAATGGAAGGTAGGCGAAGTTATAACCAGCAGGTACCAAGTGATAAGACAGAAATCTGATAATACTATGCATGTTTAATAATAATAATAATATTTATACAAAAAGATACTATGCTATTATAATATTAATTGTCGTATGTACTTTTGCCCAACCTAAATTACTTACTTGCACTTATGTGCTTAACTCGATGTGCAACTGATACAACTTGCTTGACCTGCTTTAAGCATGTCGCATAACATATGAACAAATATAGTCACTATAGTTAACACAATAACATAAGTGTGACCTGCATTTGCTGCATTTGTTTGCTTGTTGTTTTGCTTGTTGTTTTGCTTATAATTCAATACTCTATTGGATCACCGTTATTGTGATTGATTTATTGAGAATGCAATTTCAAGTTAATTGAATTAAACTCTTACGTAGGCGGATGGGGTCTGATCAATTTTAACCGCGAAAAAACTGTAGAGCGTTTTCTCTCTCGACCTTGCGTCTTCCAGTAGCTTTTCATCTCAGAAAGCTATTTTGAAAATCGTCGTAGTCGAGCCACTGCAACGTACACCTGCTTTTGTACTATAGTAAGGTGTGACCCCATGCATCCACTTACTTAATTTTATCTTTAGAAATTTCGACATTTTATAATATTTTCGAATGAGTTCTAGCGAAAATAAATAAAACGTATGTTGAGATTGCAGTTTTGAGTATATAGTGTAGCTTTTCT
The DNA here is from genome assembly GCA_963924295.1 of Dioctria rufipes. Classification (NCBI taxonomy): domain Eukaryota; kingdom Metazoa; phylum Arthropoda; class Insecta; order Diptera; family Asilidae; genus Dioctria; species Dioctria rufipes. The sequence goes on from OZ002742.1 coordinate 119,317,700, forward strand.
AATCAACTCCGAATAGTGGTTCATATTTTTTTGCTTTCATATAAAGATTCTCAGTATATAATATAAAATAATTATGATTTTATTTTTGTGTTAACTTAAAGAGAAGTTATTTGTTTTTCAATTGTTAAAGCAATAAGATTTAGTTATCGAACTGCATTATTTTTGTTTTTGAATATTTTGTGGTTTACTTAAATTTCTTGAAAGAAACTGTGGTCACTTCTGACCCACTTGCTAGCGCGCCTACTTAAGGATTAAAATGAATTTTTGCATTCTTTGCATTTTCGTAATTACTTTTATTGATTTGTAAATTAGGCATGGCCTAAGTATTTATGTATAATTTGAAGTACACTCCTTTTTTAATATTCCACAATCTGTTTAATTAAATAAAAATCTTTTATTTCAATATAGTATTCCTATTGTCGCACAATAAATGAAAGTTCTAGACCCATAAACTAGAACTGTAAGTGTAATCCCGACCCAAATTCCTTTGGTTCTATTATAGAAATTTGCTTACCTCAGAATTATAACGTTATTCCTCAAAACAGCATAAAAGCTTCCAAATTTAAATAAAGATATTAATTATATCGATAACACTTCATCTAAATTAATAAAACCCAATTATTTTTCACATTTGCTAGATGTACAAACAGAAAAACATGGCGTGTTACAATTTAAATTACGAAACCAATTACGACTGCAGTTTTTTGTTCTTATTTGCGTGCCTGCACACAATATAGTGCTTCTAAAACTACATTCATCGTTTTGACAGTAAATGTAAGTGCTGCCATGAAAGTATGAAACTGGGAAATGGGAATAAGAAAAACAAAGAGAAATATGTTTTTTATATTAAAAAAAAATCGAATCGACTAAAAACATCGGCTAATCGGTTATAAAAACGTCAATGTTTTTACTCACTCGGCTATTTTTCCCCATCACTAGTTGTATGTCGTTTGCATTTTCAGATTTTCATTTGTGAAAATCCATTGCAAGGAAGTGAGATAGATTGGGGACATTTCGTAAATCAAGTGTTAAAAGAAACGACAACAAGGGAGGGACTGGAGGGACTGAACTCGATAGTGGTTCACGCACGATGTGTGTCGAAAATGCTATCACAATGATAAATTAATCTCCCTATCTTTGGTAGAAGAAGCCATTTCGCACATTCTCATCCATAACTGCGATCCACTACAACCCCAACATTCACATTTTAGAGATCATTGTTTTTGGACACTGTTGAAATAATAGTAGAGATTATAGCGAAAAAAAAAAAAAACAGGCGCTGAAACTATTCATTTCACACAAAAAAAGTTAATGCATAAATTATAGGAAATTTTCTCTAATTTAATTTATGAGATGTTGTTAAAAACTGTTTTTGGTCGCCAATTTTTCAATATGCTGGCGCGAGCGGCAAAGATACGAGGAGGCAAAGTAAAAAACGAAAAGACCATATCTAAATCTATAAAAACACCAATTTTCAAAACTCCTTGAAAACTTTCCAACTAAAACTACCTAATGACTGAACTATATGTAGCCCAGAATGTGGGAAAAAAACACCATTCGTCCACCTGGTTTAATATGTTTCTAAATCTGAAATTTTGATATTATCAGTGTCAGTAGGTATTGAGTCATAGATAACAGTGAAAGTGCCGCTATTTTCGTCAGTCTCATAGTTTCGGAGGAAAATGTTTTTTGTGTTAACTTTCAAGACAACTCTTACTAATAAGCCCAATTCCTATAAGATCACTTTTTGAATGTTATTGAAGCTTTACAATACAGTGGCGTTTAAAACATATGAAATATAGAGCTAACTTAGGGGGAACACAATAATCGCTAACTTATTTACTAAGGTTCTAGAGCAATGTGGCACAATTCATTCATTTATTACAGGCAAATTTGGTTTAGATTTAAACATACTTGAATTCGGTTGACCGACAACAACTAAACCCTGTGTCTCTGTTCCTTAGTCTGTAAATAAAAAACAAAACCGCTATGCAAAGCTAAATAATGGAGAGGGTTTAGTGAAACCACTGACACATAATAAGAATGGACTAAGCACTAAGCCATCCTATCTAATTCCTACAGTCAAAAATTACACAAATTTTGGTTAAAATGTGTTTGTCTCCTTCAAGCTCAAAATGTACGTTGAACTGTAACCAATTTTGTAAACAGTTGTACTAATTGGCAAACATTGGAATTGATGTTACAGTTCAGACAAATATATTGTGTATATGTCTAACTCTTTTAAGCTCAATTATGCTTGACGTCAAACCTGCAGAGGAACACATTTTTCAGTATCATTACACATTTGTTTTTGTGTTAATTAAAACAAGTTTAAATTTCTAAACAATTTTTATTTAATGCCATTCTATTTTATAACATCTTCATTCGACAAATAATAATAAATTATGAATCGGTACAATTGTACGAAGTAAAGGTTTTTCACAGCCTGTTCAAAATTTGTAGCATTTTTGAAATAAGAACGCTCAGTCAGAGTCAGAGAGTAAAACAAACACAATAATTCGTGAAAGTTGAACAATTCTACGATCCGTACTTTTCTTTGGCTAACATATGTACATATGCTTATGCTCTTTTTGAATATGTAGTTCGTTTTTATTCGAAATTTACGAACTTAGAACATATAACTAAAGAAAGCTGTCGGTGTGAGAGAATCTCGGCTTTTAGGCGAAGAGGTGGGCAAGAACAATTGTAAATACTTAGTTTAGCTTACTAATGTCAATTAGAAGTAAACGTCAGATTCGTCTTTTTGTCGGATTTTGTATTTACATTTTTATTTTAACGTGTATTGTATTAAATTGATATAAAAATATTTTAAGTGGCAATTTTGTAATTAACCCCTAGACTTAAAGATAGTAAACGTTTGAATATTTTATTAATGAATTGTGATGTGTGGTGCTCTTTTAATAATTCCGAAATAATTCCGGAAAGATGTTTTTTGGGAAAGCTGTAGTCCTGAAAATTAAATCAGAAAGTTCATTTTCTGGAAATACGTGCACTGGAAGAGGAAAAGGGATAGGAAAATAAAACTTTCAAGATAATTGTTACAGCTCCTATGGCTGTACATAAAAAATTAATAGAAATGAATGAAAGTAAATCTGTAATGTAAAACAGGTAGGGTTAACTGATTCAAAGATTAACCTGCTTTTAATATGTTTATTGCATATTCTTACAAACTAACAATATTTTAAGAAAAAATTCATAAAGTAAAACTTAACTTCAAACAAAAAATTAAACAAAATCAAAACAAAAAAAATTTAATTCTAAGAAAATGAAGGCTTAATCTCTACTTATTGCTAGTTATCTGCAATAAAAGAAAGGAACAAAATTAATAAAGCGCAAGAACAAAAGGTTATAGCAATTCAAATTTTTATTTTAATATATTTTGCAATGTATACTGTGTAGATAAAATGGTAAGCCGGGCACGTATTGAAAGCACAAGCGTTCAGAGATGACTAACTCAACATTTATTGATATATAGTATAAGTTTATAAGAGTAGAGGTACTACACTACTGTCAAAAAATATATATAAAAATTATGAGTACTTAACCTAACAAAAGTATGCGTATATTACATTTGCCCCCCTTTTTAATAGAGGTCTGGTATTAGTACAAAATTATGATTTTCAAACGGTTACAAATTTCCGTAACTATTTCCAGAAATACAAAAAAAAATGTAACTACATTCATGGTTACTTTAATTATAATTTGATCAAATTGCGATGTTTCTAATTCATTTTTTATTTTTATTAATTCATTTTCTGCTTTACTTTCTTAAAACTTTTTTTTCTTTGCTAATCTTTCACTTCTTCTTACAATACTTATTCCACTATCTAATGATTTACTCCTTTTCCTAATTGTTCTCCTAATTGTTAAATGCTCACTTGTAGAAGGTTTCTGTTGCTCTGTTCTGGGTTCCTTTTCGACACTTTCTGTCTCCTCAGCGCTATAGTAAGCTTCACCTTCGCTACTACTTTCATTTTTATTTTTATTTAATTCAATTTCATTTTTAAATTCAGATCTAGGGATTTCTCTATTTAGATTTTCCAAAAACTGGTATTGCGCTCTCGGAGCAAAAGTAACCTTCTTGTGGTGATTATGCTTAATCTGATCTCTGTGGGATTTCTTCCTTTGGCCGTTTTCAAGCTCTATAATAAAAACACAAGGACTTAAAATTTTCTCTATTTTTCCAGGAATCCATTTAACAAAATTCTTCGTATCTATTTTATACAATATATTATCTTTTTCTTTAAATCTAACTTGTTGCTTCTTACTTTTATAACAATTCACCTTTCTACCGTTTAAAATACTTTCTACTGTTTTACCTATGTGACGATCCTTCACTTTATGTTTTGTATCATAGCTCTTCTCGCCATTTAGTTTTTCGATTCCGTCCAACTTTTCTAATCGAGGATTGATTAGAGTCATATTGGTCCGCGGCATATATTCAAATATCATTGAAGAAGGCGTTTGACCTGTAACTGTACAAGGCGTATTCCTATATCTGAATAAAAACTTTTGAATTCTTCCTTCCAGTGACAAATTATTTTCTTTTGTATCTACAACTGATTTCTTAAGGTAGGTTTTTACCGTCTTAACTGCTCTCTCAGCCGCACCATTCGACTCTGGATGCCGAGGTGGTGACGTTGTGAACTTAATGCCATTTACTTTAGCAAAATCTTGAAACTTGTGTGAATTAAAGGGTGGACCATTGTCCGACACTAACGTCATTGGTAGACCAAAAATTGCAAAATTTCTTTTAAGGGCTTCAATTGTGGTGTCTATCTTATTATTTTTGATCAATTGAACATCCATATATTTCGAATAGGCGTCGTATATTATTATAAATATTTTATTTACAAAATAAAAAAAATCTATATGAACTCTTTCATACGGCTTTGAACATATCGGCCAGGGAATAAGAGTTTTTCCTTGTACCTTATCGTTCGTTAAGCTGCATGTAATGCAAGCTTTGCATAAACTTTCAACGTCGCTGTCTATATTCAGCCACCAGACACATGACCGTGCCAGGGATTTCATTCGGACGATCCCTTCATGTCCGTCATGTAACAATTTTAAAACTCGGAGCTGTAGCTTTGATGGCACCACAACCCTATTTCCATAAAAAAGCAGATTATCTTCGATCGAAAACTTATACCTCTTTTTAAAATAAGGAACCAGAAAATTTTCCGATACCCCATGAGAAGGCCAACCTAATCGAGTAAAACTCCAAACTTTTTGCAAAATCGCATCCTTAGAGGTTTCTTCTGCGATTTCTTTCCTACCAATGGGTAAATCTCCGGCCGCATCCAAAAATTTTATTTCATCAGATTCAATTCCTGTTGGTACACTCAGGGGCAATCTGGAAAGGCCGTCAGCATTTCCCATTTTTTCACCTTTCCTATATTTTATCTTTAATTTGTACATGGACAGAAAAATAAACCAACGTTGTAAGCGCGCCGCAGCTACGGCTGAATCGTGTTTTTTAGAACCGAATATTTCCCTCAGAGGTTGATGATCTGTGTAAACCGTACATTCTTTCCCATATATGTACTTGTGAAACTTTTTGACCGCATATACCAAAGCAAGAGCTTCTCTGTGTAAGTTGGAATAATTTCTTTCAGCTGGTGATAGAGTACTAGAAACAAACATGATAGGTTTCTCTTCTCCATCCATCTCATGCGCCAACACTGCTAATACACCATAACTAGAAGCATCGCACGATATAATCAACGGTAAATTTGGGTTATAGTATGTTAAAACATTTTCGGTCAAAATTAGTTTTTTGCTTTCCTGGAAGCATTTTTCTTTTTCATTGTCCCATATATATGGGACATCAAGACGCAACAATTCATACAGAGGAACTAAATGACTCGACAAATTCTTTATAAACCTTCCATAATAGTTCAAAAGACCCAAATAAGACTTCAACTGTGTTTTATTTAATGGTGGTGGGGCAAATGTTATTGCATCTATTTTGTTCCTCAGTGGTCGTATACCATCCCCCGAAATTCTGTGGCCCAAGTATTCAACTTCTAATTGTAAGAACTGACACTTATCTAATCTAACCTTAACGTTGAACTTCTGTAAACGTTCCAAAACCAACTTTAAATTGTTTGTACAATCATACTGCGAAGTGCCCCCTATGAGAATATCATCCATATAGCACTTAACATGATCCAGACCTGACAAAATATTGTCCATTACTTTTTGAAAAATTGATGGCGCGGAATTCAACCCAAAAACTAATCGGGAATACTGGAATAAGCCTTTGTGAGTGTTTATCGTGAGTAGCTCACGACACTCATCTGACACTGCTAACTGTTGATATGCGCCCCCTAAATCGAGCAAACAAAAAACTTTACAATCGTGTAGACCGACCATTAAATCTTCAAACATGGGTAACGGATAGTGATCAATTTTTGAAAATTTGTTGAGCGTCACTTTACAATCAACACAAAGTCTGATTCTACCATCCTTCTTAGGCACTACCACAATGGGGGAAGCCCATCGGCTATATTGCACCGGTATTAAGATTTTCTTAAGTACTAATCGGTCAAGTTCTTTTTCGACGTCTGCTCTCAGGCCATAAGGCACCGTGTATGGTTTGTGAAAAATAGGAGTAGCTCCTGATTCTAAGGCAATATCCGCCACATATGTTTTAATTGGTTGTGAATAATCGTCGTCAAACACGATACTAAACTCTTTTAACAGACCACAGGGAATAGACTTTACTTTCTCGAACTCGATACCCTTTAGAAAAGCACACCTCCATTTCGGAAAAAGAATATCTAGCCAATTTCGACCAACTAATGGGCAAAAGTATTTGTCAGATTTAATAATAACAATCATAAGATTTTGAAATTCTTGGAAAACTCTCTCTGCCTTTACCTTAACTGATACATAAATAGCACCCATTACATTTACTTGGTCACCCGTAATAACGTGAAGAGACTTATGTACTCTTTTCAACTCAAAATTGCAAAAATATTTCTGATAATCCGATAAGTGAAGAACCATCATACATGCTCCCGTATCTACTTCAATTTTAAATATTTTACCTTCAATAAGCATCTCAATATATAGAGGATCTTGTACTAACCTTGAACTTATATTCCCTATCTTAAGATTTGCTAACGTGTCACCTGAACTACAACTGGATTCATCCATTTTTCTAATGCTTCCGCTCTTTTGTTGTTTTTTTCTTGAATCACAATTCTTCTTTGATGTGTTGGCTCTACACTCCGATGCTATATGCCGCCCCCACTTTTTGCATTTGTAGCACTGGATAAGCTTTGATGACGGGCTTTTAGCAAAACGTCGTTGACTGCTACTTCGTTCATCTTTTGATTGCGCTCTGCCTGTCTGAATACTGCTACGTCGTCGAGATCTAAAATGTAACCAATTTGTATTATTAACTGGAAACTGACCTTCTTTTAACATTCCCATATTGCTTTCAGCCATCTCCATAGCTAGCGCTACTGACTCAGCCTCTTCGAAAGTTTTGTCTTCGCTTAGCAGCTTTGCTTGAATTCTCTGGTTCGAAATTCCGCAAACAAAACGGTCCCTGAGAGCCTCATTTAGAAATTGTCCAAACTCGCAAGTCTGTGCTAGGAATTTTATCTCCACGATATACTCCGCAATCGTTTCTCCTTCTCTCTGACATCTTTTGTAAAACTTGTACCGTTCTGCTACAACATTCTTTTTTGGAGCAAAGTTCTTTGATAGAACCTTGATTATTTGCTGATATTCTAGCTTTACTGGTGTCTTTGGCACGGTTAATGATTTTAAAATTCTGTATGTATCTCCTCCTGCTAAACTTATGAACAACGCGACTTTTCTGGCATCTTCCTTAATGTCATTTAATAGAAAAAGTTGCTCCATTCGTTCAACATACGCCTGAAAATCTTCTCCCAGAACATAAGTCTCAATGTTGCCCAACAAGTTTGTAGACATTTTTCACTCAACAATGTGCCTTCATACATGGACATAGATTACGTCTTCGCATGTATGTGGTAGCGATATCGCCTAGCATACAAGTAAACTTTCAACGCTGTGTAAAAGTATGTCCACCGCAATTGATGTTTGCCACTCAATACAATTATGACAATTATGTACTGTTATGTCATATAACTGATACGATTCTGCGAGCTGCTTTCCCTTTTTACTACTTGCGCCAATAATTCCGATAATTATTTTTAGCTTTGTTTTATAACCGCGTGCACACCGAATACTTTCCCAAAATTCTCGTCGCCATAAAATGCAATGTATACTGTGTAGATAAAATGGTAAGCCGGGCACGTATTGAAAGCACAAGCGTTCAGAGATGACTAACTCAACATTTATTGATATATAGTATAAGTTTATAAGAGTAGAGGTACTACACTACTGTCAAAAAATATATATAAAAATTATGAGTACTTAACCTAACAAAAGTATGAGTATATTACATATTTCAATATATGATTCAATGTAAAACTGATTAGTACATAATATCTTGAAGGGGGTTAGTAATATTTTATACTTATCAACTCCCCGTAGTATAATCAACCTGCCTGGTTTCTGACCTAAATCTGGACTATGGATTGAGCCCCTGAAAATCTCCCAAAAGGTTCAATGCCAAGACATGGTCCCTCTCCTGAATCCCAAACAAAATCAGCAAAAAAAAACCCTTGAAAATATCCCAAAAGGTTTTTGCCGCTGATCTAGCCTAGATGTCAAGCGGGATTTCTAATTAGTATGGAAATCGCCAAATACTATTGATTTCCCGATTAATTTGATTAGCTGGAGTTTCCTGCCACACTTCACTTGGATATGTCCCGAAATGAAATGTTTTGTGAAACCCTTACGCTAACTTTAGTTAATTGGATATTTCCCAAATTAACTTTGTTGCATATTTAATAACAAAAAATAGGAGACAAAAAATAACTTAGATTGAAGAATTTTATTCTCAGCTTGGTAATAACCCAAAACTGCGAATTAATTCTCCAATCTCAGTACAAAAAAAATTTAAATGTAAGATTTTCTGGTAATATCCCAGAAATTTTCCCTTTTTTATACCCTAGATGAAATCATAGGGGTATGCTAAGTTTGTCATTCCGTTTGTAACACCTCGAAATAATGATGGTAGAGCAAAATGGATTGGACACCCATTCATAATATTAAAAGTTATTTCGATTTTTGCATGTCCGTCCGTCCGTCCGTCCGTGCGCGATAACTCGAGAACGCGTATACTTAGAGAGCTGAAATTTTGTACACAGACTTTAAAAAAAAAAGTAAAATTAAGTTCGAAAATGAGACAAATCGGGCAACTCCTTCGTGGGGTTGCCATATAAAAATTTCGTTTTCCGCTATATATTTGGATACTGCCTGAGAACGCGTCGACGTAGGGAACTGAAATTTCGTACATGATGTTTTTACTACATTAGCAAATAAAATTTCAAAAATGGACTAAATCGGGCAACTCCTTCTTGGTGTTGCCATATAAAAATTTCGGTTTTTTTACGTATACTTTGAAAACGATCAGTCCAAGACATTTTTATTGTACTAAAAACTTCTGCAGAATACGAAATCCTATAAAATTGGTTATAATCATTTTTTCTGTGCGACAAACCAGCCCTCTAGTCGACCTTTACTGGTTAAATCCCAAGCAACAAGTGATTTTTCTTCTGAAATTGCCCCCTTTTTATATGGTTGGGGCCAGCTGCCGTCTATTGTTCTGGGGCTTCGCTTAGTTGCTAGCTATTGTTCTCAACTTTTGCGGAAGTTCACCACGGCGCGCTGTAGATTTTACGTTTTTTGAGATGACGGGGGCGCCACTATTTACATATTGTGGTTTGACATTTGTCATTGAATGACAAATTTATTTCTATTGGTCTTGTGTTTTTTTTTTTTTTTTGTAATAAAACTTTATATTTATTGCGAAAAATATAAATAAATTAAAATATAAACTTGTGCAACACCGTGATTATTTATTTATGAGGACATATACGTCCTGCAACAAAAACCCTGCACTGGATATTGCAGATGATGAGATAAGTGGCTTAAAAGTTTTTATCAAAACTGCTGTGATTGTGTTTTAATTTTTAATTTTAGCTATGTTTGCTGGTTTTTACAGTATGTTCTAGTCCTTGCGTGGACAGAACTGAATTTATTTATCAGTTGGAAAAATACATTCTATTTCACCAAGGTGTTCCTTGGAAGGTCGTCTTTTTTGAAATCTTGCATTAGATTTCAATAAGACTGGTGCATTTATGCATGCTACTATATTGCAAAGTATAGTAAGACCTGGAACACCTTACATCTTTATGGTGAATGTTGAGAATGTTCAGCAACCTGGCTGCTGTATGTAACTTTTTACTTGTAAGTAAAAAAACTGGAAATGTGACACAGATTTCCGTCCACTGGAGGTATCTATATGTTGCCTAATGTTTTTTTTTTATATATTTCCTTTTTTTAAATTTTTATATATTCTATATTTTTTATGTTTACAAACCATATTGCTTGTATTTATTTTTATTATTTTTTTTTTTAAATATATTTCCGGTTGCTAATTGCAACAATAATAGTTCATAATATTTCTTTGTTTCCATTTTTGTGTTATCAACTGTTTTTTTTTTTTTTATGTTTCAGTGGCAGTTCACAGTTTCGTTTAATTTAAAATAATTGCACCAAAAAATGTTTAGATTTACTACTATCGTGAGAATAACTAACACATAGACGAAATTCTACCACACAATGGGAAATGCCGCAATTTTTCGAGCGTATTGCGCTCCCTTTAGTTATACTTATGTTCTAAGTTTAAAAACGTGTGGAAAATTGTTTTCTGGGTAGCATAGCACATGTCGGCGAAATATATATATGATACAATTGTGTGTCGCAAATGCGAGGGTTTTTTGGATGAGGCCGTGATAGAAGTTAACAAGTATGGCCTGCTCGAACTGTCAATTGGGAGCTACGTCATATGGTTTTCATTTTCTTCGTTTAAATTAAATTCGTCCTCAATAAAGGCCAAATATCATATTCTAATTGTAAATTTCTTTTCAGCAACACTCTTTTCGATACCATTACTGCGATTTTTAATTTTAAAAGCTGAAGAAATGAATGTTTTTAACCGGATGTTACAATTGCAACTTCATACTGCACAATTCACCATTCCTCTGATTATTTAAGAGGACCATACTTGTTAATCTTTGTACCATGGGTTGAGGACAGGAAGTGTAACTATGAACAGGAACTGAAAGCATAGCGTTTATGAATTAATATTATGCTTACATCGTAAGTACCGCATTACTTCTAAATTTTTTAAGTTGTTTTCTAATTGGATGGTAATAAATGCTTCTTACTTGTTTGGTATCAAATCGTGAGGTTATCTTGAAATGGGAATATGTCATACTTTTATTATTTGGATATTCGTTATTTACGATTATCATAGTCCATTGAAACTTTTGAGATTGCCAAAATTTTTGAAAAAATTTAGAAACTTTAAACTGCAGAAAAATCATTTATTATCATTTTGATTTTTTCCTGTCTTCTTCTTTTATTTTTTTTATTTGTATGTTTTTTAATGAACTAAATCCACAGAAAAATGGTTTTATCTAGTATAAGTTCAAAGTGCTCCGGGAGGCCCCTGAATATGTGTATGGCGTCAAATATATATTGCAAGAGACACGTTTTAATGTGCGGCATTCAGAGCGTGCTCCTTACTTCGGTATCGAGCAAGTATGAAAATTCTACGTGTATTTGGAATCAGAAGCAATACAACTATTGGGAAGGGGATCTCTAATTGGTATCTTTAAAGAAAAATAAATGCTGAAGTTGTATTTAACCAACTCTTTCTATATATTTTAGTTGTACAGAAAATGGATTAACACTTTTGGAATGACTTTATGAAGTAGAAAATAGCATGGGAATGTTTTGAAAATCATATGTTGTCTATATGTCCATGAAGCACCTTCAAATTTCAATACAATTTTAACTGCGCTTTTGTGTGCTATCAGTAAGAAAAGTAATCAAAGAAACGTGTTTCGTAGCATTTGACCATCCGTTATATTAAAAAAAGCTCTCCTTGCCATCCTCGAATCTCAAAAATGTAATAATAATAATAACGTAATAAATAAACAAAAATTGGTGAAAATTTCAAGTCTGCAATATACAGGCGAAAGGACAAGGTGCTGTCTTTGGCAGCAATCCCGATTAATTTAATACTTCTCTTTCAGAGATTATGTATTACAAAACGAAAAAGCCGACATGAAGATATCTAACATACATACAAACTGGCTCTTTCCAGTATCATTGCTCATTTAAGAGGGAATGCGAAAAGACACGAGATTAAGTATCTGAATTCGGACAAAACTACTGTAATGTAGTTGATGTTGGATAGTTACGTTAGATAGTTAGTGAGACGACATTAATATTGACGGTTAGTAATGCTGGAGACAAATCCATCCTCTGAATATATATTAGAAGAGCAGAGAAATAATATTGAAGAGATTAGTTTTATAAGACTTGCGCTGGATAAATTAAACTTCCTGTTGAGGATGCCGGTAAAAGGAGAAACTTCGGAAAACTTGTATTCATGGGTGAGTCTTCAAAGCAACGAAGTCATAATATCCTCACCCTACAGTCCTCATCGAATGCGAAATTTATTTATGCCTTGCAGAGTCGGTTTAAAAAATCAAACGTACACTGGATAATAATACAAGATAATAGAGGCAAAATACTTACACTACAGTCCATTCCACAATTTCGATAATGTAAAATCGTTTATAATTTCTGCCCCAAAGTGAAAAATTATACTTACTTGCTGTGAGTCCTGGTTTTGTGAAGGAGAAACCGTAGCATTTAAAAATTTCAACACTTTAACATGCAACAATTAAAATGATAGCGGAAGATTTATGTTCCAATTGCTTTACAGCTACCAGCTACCAGCTACCAGTTACCAATTAAACAGAGGTACTACCTCTCCGTTGTGCAAAAGAAAATGAGTGAGGTGTTAGAAAAGATACTAGCTCTAGATATGGTAGAACCTTCTATCAGTTCTTGGTTTTTACCCATAGTAGTGTAAAAGAAAAACGGGAAAGATCGGTTGTACCTGGGTAGTAACGCTTAAATAATGTCACAAAGAAATGCGCATATCCGTATGTTTCTTTGATATTAGATAGAGGAAAAAACTAAATTTATTACTTCCATAGATTTAGAAATGGCCTTTTGACATATCCCCTTAAAGTAGGATTCAAAAGTAAAAAACAGCTTTTGTCGTACCAGCCTGCGGTTTCAATCAATTTAAAGTAATACCCTTTGGTTTGAACAATGGTGCACAAACTTGTGGATCGTCTGCTCCTCCATTGCGAAGACAATGGCTTTTTCATTTATCTTGACCATATAATTATTGCTTTGGACCCCATCAACGAACATTTGAATGCATTGAATCTTGTTTGTAAAAATCTAAGGAGAGGCAATCTGAGCGTAATTGTTAAAAATAGTAGACTCAGTCGCTCATCTCTTCAATGTTTTGACTTTATATTAGACCGAAAAGGCCCGCTAACAGACCCAGAAAATGTAGATACTATCCTGAACTTTCCTCGCCCCAAAACCTATAGAAACTAAAGCGATTCTTATGATTTTGTTCTTGGTAAATACGCGGCGAACAACAGCTTCATTGAATTGAAGAACTCATTAATGACTGCTCCTGTTTTGTCAACACCTCATTTCTCAAAAAGTTTGAGTGTTTATTGTCATACATCTTATATTGGCCTGGGAGGGTGAGAACGATGATTAATATCCAGTGGCATATGCTAGTATGAGATTTAGAGGTGCTGAAATTAATTATTCTACTTCAGGAAAAGAATGCTTATTTGTTCTCTTCGGTATAGAAAAGTTTAGATCGTACGTTGGCAAATTTAAAACCTTTCCTGAAAATCACTCGCTTGTCTCTTTAGACAGCAGCAATATCAATCTCTTACCATAATACATAAAAAAATAGAAACAATGTTATTGTCTAGAATCCCAAATTACATATGGTAAATTTCTAGGTGACCTCCGAAGACCATTGGTGTTGTTACGTGCAATAGAAAAAGACAAGCGACATCTATAAAGTACGGACATAAACAACTTTAGGTTCAGAGAATCAATGTTTCTAGAATGGATTCTTCGGGAAGGTTCTAGAAAATTTGTAGAGTATAAATGCAGACTTATCAGGTCCAGGAGCCAGTCTTGTCTCAGACATTGAAGTGAAAGGCGAAAATGTTCTAAGTGTAATTAAGAAAACTTGTGAATTATATTTAAAAATATATATATATATATATATATTGTATTTTGAATAACGAACCGAAAGTCACGCACGTAACAGTATTTAAAAATTCTAGCAAAGGTCTCCCAATATCCAAGATGATTTTTTAAGTGGAAAATTGATGGTCAGATCTTATGCATGAAATTTAAAAATAGTGATGTTCGGTTCGAGCATTGATTTTATACATTTCTACACATCATTAGATAAAGAAAGACGGAAAAAAACAAAATTTTATTAGATTCTTTGCTGTGATATGGCGCTATTTATTACCGAAGACAACTTATTATTCTCTTATTCGCCAAGTTTTGCTAACAGATGGCGGACCGTTTTGTGAGCAGATGATAAAGTATACTACAGTGGCGACTCAGTGAGAAGAGGTAACAACATATTGTGCGCGGCGGTGGCATATGTATATGTATAAAATCTATGGTTCGGGCAAAGTCTTTAGAAAGTTCTTGTACCCTAATCAGCCAGATGGAAAATACTCGAAGAATTCCATGATAGCCCAATTGCCGGCCATTGGGAAAATATATTGTCAAGATTATACTAATCTGGAGTTCATTTGGATATCAAAAAATTTGTGTTAGACTTCCTGTAAAAAAGAGTAAGTAGACCAACAGCTAGAAAGCCTAGAAAGCCATGGCAACTAATTTCGATGGATCTATCCTCTTTCACGATCTACAAAGGGAAATATGGCATTGTTAGCAGTCGTACATTTCCTTACGAAATTCATGTCTTTATTTTCTTTGCAGTTTGCTAAATCCACGGATGTAATTATGTAAGTTCTACACACTTGCATTTTTTGTATTTTTAAAGTATGGTGTCCTCGAGACCATCATTACAGAATGATTTGATTGCTGCTACACCCGCAAAATAATTTCCCTGAGGAGAGCTGAGCTTATATTAGTGGAAACCATAAGATGTGGGATAAAGAGTTACCAAAAATTAACCCAGCAATAAACAGGTCTGTCAAATAGATGACAGGACAAACCCCCTTTTTTTCTTCTTAATTATGGCAGGTAAATTAAATTCAGTGGTAATGAGTACAAACTTTTGGAATCTGATACAGAGAGACAGAGTTAGAGTTCCACCCATGACATAAATAAAACAAATAGACATTACTATGACAGAGAAACAAATACATATACTTTTTGCAGTAGGAGACCTTGTCTTCAAAATGAACCAGTGTCTGAAAAGTCGAAAAGTTTCTCTGCAACCTGTCACCACAAACTCGTTAAAAATTTTGTGTGGAAAAGGGGTTTTAACTGATGGTTAAGATTAAGCGAACAACGGGGAAATGATATTAGCCTTTACCAAATCAAGGATTTAAAGAAATAATAATTCGTATTTTGTATGCTAAATATAGATGTTGTAAAAATGTATAAGTATATATATGTATATACACACACATTCACACAAAACAAGAGATAAAAAATAGAAATAGGAAACAGCAAGCGTATGCTTTTTGTTGAACATCATCAACGAAGATATTTTGAGAAACTAAAATCAGACTTTCCATTCTGGTTATTCGGAGAAGTGGAAACTTCCAGCGAGTGAAGAGGTAATGTAACATGTCCAATATGCTAAGATAATATATAATTCATATAATTCAAAATCAATATTAAAATTTAACCGTTTTGGTACGGAATAGCTCAATGCAGAAACGCTTTGTATGACCGGAGCAAAATTAGAAGTAACATCTCGCTATGATGGTCCAATTTTTTGTGCATTTCTACATACATAACTTCCCGTGGAGGGAGAGTAGAGCAATGCGGTATTTTACTTATATTTGTGATGTTCGGGAGAAAAATATAGGTGAAAAAAATTGTAGGGGTGTGGGGGAGGAGAGGGGTAGTAGGACCCTCATTGCATGAGGTTGCCCAACATGGGGCATGTGGGGTATCAAATTAAAGGGGTGGAGAGTATAATTGAGTGGGCAGGGTTAGTTTTTTGATACTGTAAACTTCCTAAGAACCTTTTTACTGTTAAAAAATGGGTTTTTGGCATTTGGGATAACTACATCCCTTCTTTTATTTTCCATATATTTTGCCCGTTCTTTATTTCGAATGAATTAGAGATCTGTTGTGAACGTTTTTTGTTAAAGTAGCAAATTTTCCGGTCGTAACGGTTGTTTGCAAACATTAAATCAAAATAAACCCAATTTGTCATTCAAAAAACCGTTATTTGCCAGTTTAAAAAGGACTGGTTCATATCTTTTCGAGTTATCTCCGAAAATAATTATCGACTTGAAAACTTATTTATATTTGTGATTAGAGTTCGAAATGCATATGCGATTTCATTCTACAAGCATACCTCAACTTCTATATTTAAAAATTTTACAGCATCTTTTCTCTGCCGGAAGACGACCAAATTGAGCTTTTTCAAAAATTAAAATCTGAAAAAAGTGACAGTCCCCTTGGACTTGGCGGCCAGAAAACCGCACGGACCTTATATTACCAGAAACAGTATTTCAGATGTCTGTTTTATCGTATAAAATTTTTTTGAGCCAATTCCGTTACTTTTTTTCAAATTCTATAAGCCTTTAAGTTCGATAAGTCTTTGAGCGCATATATGCACCCATAAGCCAGAATTACCGTATTTCTGTTGACGCATATATACGCCCATAGGCCAGAATTACCACATTTTTCCGAGCACATATTTGCGCCCATAGTACCCAATTGGTTCAAAATGGAATGACTACTTTAACTGAGTTTAACAGTCAACAATTAAAATGATGGCGGAGTATTACCGTTTCAATTATTTCCAGGGAATTTTGGGACACTGAGCATTTCCGATTTTAGCTATGCAATTGCAAAGAATGTGCTATATAAAGCTATAAAATTTTAGTAAAAATACGAGACTAGCTGTTGTTTGGAGCTATGAAGTGCATAAATCAAATAGTTACAAAGGCTCACAATAAAATTGCAAATATAAGTTTACAAAAGATTATAACATAAAACAAGTCCTACGGGTAAGAAAATTCTGTAAATAGTTCAAGACTATACCTATCTATAATAATATTTATTATAAAAAACAAAAAGAGTTAAAAAGTGGAGGCCTAAACATAATTGCTGAATGCACAATAAAAAGAGTATTCCGAAACGCGGAACTTAACAAGCACGAGGAAGATCAGGCTAAGTCTTTTATACGGCACATTTAAAGTTAAGAAATATGTGATAACACTACCGACATATTTTCATATCCATTTATATATGTAAATATATAATTAAAATATAAGCTATAATATTTATTATTTTGTTATTTATTGCATGCAGGTTAAGTTGTATTGTCTTATGCAGGGCTCCGGAGATATTTAAGACAGATTTTTTTGGTACATCAGGTCGAGGCATTGTTAATTTTATTATGTTGGAGTAACGCATTGCTGGCTTACCCTTTGGTTACGTCGTTAAGTCGGAGTATCAGCGAGGCATCGTCGAGGCGTTGTCAATTTTATATTCGAGCGAAGCTTTTCTGGTTTTGGTTCTACTTGCCCAGTCTTTTTGTGTTATTAGTTTGTCTATGGAGACATTCTCTCACTCATCTCCTCGTGGAAATGAAGTTTTGAATTTATTTTACTAATAAATTTCCTGCTAAGTATTGCAATCAAAATACTCGATTATATTATACATAAGGAACAATTGCAAAAAGGGAAGGATTCAACTTTACTGGAGAAAAAACCAAAAAATTGAGAAAAATAGAAAAAAATTGTCTATTAAGAAAAAAAAAAAAATTAAAAAAAACCAGATTCGTTCGAAACGAATCGATAAATATAGGTACTAATAAAGTAACAGGTTATAGTACGGTATTGCACAAGCATAGTCGCATCAACAACGGTGATTTCCAGCATAAGACAGTGCTCAGAATAAGAAATTAATTTGTCTTGCAATATACATTGACCAAGTGCGAATGATAACGGTAGAAAAACCAAACTCGAAAAACGCTCTGCGGGTTTCTTCAAACAAAAGCTAATATATTTGCGAATGTTGTGGCAAGAATTCTTGACACAAGATCGAAAACTTGTAGAAATGATTCTAATGTCACAAGAAGAATGTGAACACGAATATATTACAGCAAAGAGGTTTGATAAAGTTGAAATCAAATACTCAGAGCAAGTGTATT
Source organism: Dioctria rufipes (assembly GCA_963924295.1). Lineage (NCBI taxonomy): Eukaryota > Metazoa > Arthropoda > Insecta > Diptera > Asilidae > Dioctria > Dioctria rufipes. Next base: position 119,336,124 of record OZ002742.1, read on the forward strand.
GCTGATTTAGAAAATGGCCTAAAGGAAATATTTCCAGACGGTAATAGTTCAATGCTACACCCGGAACATCAGTCAGCACAACTTCCAATAATTACTTTACCCAAATTAAACGGCGAATATAATTCTTGGAGATCATTCTATGATTTGTTCGCATCGTTGGTACATTACAATTCACAGCTTCAACCTGTCCAAAAGTTACACTATCTAACGGGATGTCTTAAGGGTGATGCAGAACGTCTACTAAGGCACACTGCAATTACAAATTAAGATTACCTCCCAGCATAGAGAAAGCTTAAGGACATGTACGAAAATACTAGAACATTAGTTAATCATCATCTCAAATCACTGGTAAATCAGTCCAAGCTGACGATTGAAAATTCAAAGGGTTTGAAGTCATTAGTAGATAACACCGATGAATGTCTGCAACAACTCAAGGCCTTGAAGGTAGACACAGAGTCTTTTGATGCATTGTTAATATTTTTAATAGTCCAAAAATTACCTTTTGTTACGCTTCACCTCTGGGAAGAAGAGCTAGGAGATGATCAAAAGCTGCTACAATTTAAGACCTTTCTACAATTTTTAAACACAAGGATTCGAGTTTTGGAGTCAATTACTTATTCTATGAGTGCCAAACCAGTTACAATTTCCATCAAGAAGGAAAGAACTCAAACGTACCACAGTACTAGCAATAATGGTTGCCATGCATGCGATAAAAGGCACTACATAGGAAATTGCATTACCTTTCTAAACTTGGATGTGTTAGCTCGACCAAAGATAATAAAGGCAACAGGTAGATGCTTGAACTGCTTCTCAAGTAAACATAGTCATAACAAATGCCAAAATAAAAACAGATGCAAGATATGCCAACAACTACATCGTACAACATTGCATGCAATTGAGCCTTCATCAAAGGGTTTGCATGCCACAGCACCGAACAGCGTTAGTAGGAGTGCATGGTCGCAACGGCCATTCTATCAAACTGCGATGTTTATTGGACTCTGGTTCACAAGCATCATTCATAACAGAAAGTACGTGTAAACAGCTACATATCCACAGCACACATGCAGTAGTGGAAATTAAAGTTTAAACAAAAATCAAACCGCTTTTTCAAGAAGGCAAGTACAAGTGTAATTGGAGTCTATCACATCTAGTAAATCGATGGTTCAGACCGAAATGCTTGTGCTTAAATATAACAGATCTATTACCTGCAAGGCAAATTGTTAGCAAATATTGGGAACATCTGCAAAATTTTGAGTTAGCGAATCCAATATTTTGGAAGCCAAGCGCCATAGATATTCTGCTGGGAGCAAGAGTATATGGACAAATTGTTGGTGAAGGTATATGACGACGACCAAAGGGTGTTCCTGCTGCCATCAACACTATTTTTGGATGAATCATATTGGCAAGCACATCAATGCCCCATAACGATCAAACAAGTGCATTCACCATATCTCTCAAACCAATAGATGAGCTGAATAAGCAAATACATCAATTTTGGGAAACAGAAGAATTGCCAGAGTGTGACTTACAGAGCGCAGCAGAGAAACTATGTCAAGCTAGTAATCTTCGTGTATTAAATGGTCAATACCGAATTAGGTTACCATTCGTAGATGAAAGGGGTCCTGTGTTGGATGAATCTATGAATCATGCCCGAAAATGTTTCGAATATCTGAAAAGAAAATTAAACGGAAACTCCCAATTAAAACAATAATACGAAACTTGTTTGGACGAGTATTTAGAATTTGGCCATATGACAGCGTGCGATTCATCTAAAGAAAATGAAGGCTATTATTATATACCACACCATGCTGTCTTCAAACAAATTACGGCTACAAAACTGCGGGTTGCTTTTGACAAACAGCAAATCATTGAACGAACAGCTGCTCATCGGACCAACTCTACAACCCAAGTTGTTTCCATTGTGTTAAATTGCAGAAAACATCAAGTCGCAATGAGAACAGACATCGAGAAGATGTACAGGATGATCTGGGTACATCGAGAGGATCAAAAATTTCGGCGTATACTGTGGAGAAACCCGAAAACAAAGGCCCTCCAAGATTATTAGCTGAACACAGTGACGTTTGGAACATCATTAGCACCCTACTTGGCCATAAAAACATTGTAACAATTAGCCATCGACGAAATGGAAAAGTACCCACTTGCAGCCAAATTCACCTTTACTGACTTCAACATTGATGATTCCCTAACTGGTGCAGAGATACATAGTTCCAGAAGCTCAAGCATTGCAGCAGCAATTCATTGAAATGCTTAGTAAAGGTGAATTTAAGCTGCGTAAATGGTCAAGTAACAAAGTGGAACTGTTGACTCACTTGCCAGACGAAAACAAAGGTTACTAGACTTTGAAGACGTTGAATCTGTAAAAACGTTAGGCATTAGATTGTATCCTAGGGGTGATTATTTTACATATAGTTTAAATGGCAAACTTAACCACGAAGATAACATGAAACTTACGATACTATCCGAAATAGCCTCATTGTACTACCCATTATGGTAGATTTTGTCGATCATTGTTGTCGGAAAAATCTTAATACAGACATTATGGATAAATGGCTTTCTCTGGTACAGTAAAGTTTCACAGGATATAACCAAACAGTGGCAGATATTCAAAAATGAACTCAAGGATATAGAAAAATTGAAAATCCCTCGATGGATTAAATCTTCATGCAGTAACGCAAGTCAGGAAACCCATGGTTATTGCGACGCATCTAACAAGGTATATGCAGCAGTACTATACTTGCGGAATAAGAACAAGCAACGTAATACTATAGCAACCTTATTAACATCGAAAACGAGGGTCACCTTTGTCAAACCCATTACGCTACCTCGGACCGCTATTATTGATAAGATTAATAAAAACTACAATTCAAAACATGCAATTGCAGAACACTCTAATATTCGCTTTGACGGATTCAACCATTGTGTTACAATGTATACATGAGCATCCAGCACGATGGAAAACTTAGGTGGCAAACAGAGTGGCAGAGATTCAAAAAATTTTGCCAACTAAGCATTGTAATCATGTTCCAACTATGGACAACCCGGCTGACTTAGCGTGCAGGGGAGCTTCCACTAGGCAACTATTGAAATGCAAGTTATGGTGGCACGGCCCTGAATGGCTCATTGAAAACTCTCGAATTTGAGCAAAGAAGGTTTGCATCTCAAAGCAATTAGAATTAGAAGAAATGAAACCAACTATTACGAATTTAATTGTTCAATCTTCAAGTGAACTTGTGCTGTATTACTCATCGTACACAAAACTAATACGAATTACTGCTATTATGCTGCCTTTCATCATAGGGCACAAGACCTAGATGTCGCATGGCATACTAGAGCAGAGTATACAGATTATGAAATGGGTAGTGGATTCTGGAATAGACCATAACATGTTTTATAGCGTGCCGAAAGCAAATGTTTTTATAAGAGCAGTTTTGTATATATTTGATCGACTTCCTCAACACTTCAGATACGAAGAAATATGAAACATTCGATGTACACATCATTTCAAATGTTGTGGTCCATTCCGGAATGGACCCACTCAGCCATATAAATTTTGTATACTTTTTTGGTACTGCGTGCCACATCTAGTTCTTGTAATCTATGCTTTCATGCACAATTGTCGAAGTCCAACATAGAGAAAAACCAAGGCCTTGTCCGTTATGGAATTAAACAATGCAAGAATGTTGATAGTGAAATCCGTACAAAGGTCAACTTTAATGCAACTACGAACAAAAAAACTACTTTGAAGAAAAAGTGGGTTGCTAGCGTTAAGCCCCTTTTTAGGCCATGCTGGACTTATTCGTGTTGGAAGCAGATTCCATACAATAGAAAACATCTGATAATTCTTCCACGCGATCACCGTTTCAGTAAATCAGTCATCAACGAGGTGCACAAGGAAACTCTTCATGGCGGAACCACTCTGGTACTTAATACAGTTCGTAATCAGTTTTGGATTCTGGATGCAATGCGAATGATCTCGACCCAAATACATAAATGACTAAACTTGTGATAGATATCGAGCAGCGACTGCGCACCAATAAATGGGTGACCGGCCAGTTCCTTGAGTCAATATCACAAGGGCATTTACACACTTGGGCATTGATTACGTTGGTCCTAGCTTAAAGATGTCAAGGCATAAGAACGCAAAAATTTATAAAGCAAATTTATATACCTTTGTGTATGGCAAGAAAAGCACTACACATAGAAGCAGAGTCTGATCTAACCACAGCAGCATTTTTAGCTGCCCTCAAGAGATTTGTAGCTAAACGTGGACTTCGTTCAGATATTTATTCTGACTGTGGTACAAATTTCAAAGGGGCAAAATCAGTTTTAGACCATGATGTACGACAAGCCATCAAGGAAGCCTCACCGTATGTTCAACAATATTTAGCCAATTTGAATATAAATTGACATTTCAATCCACATGTAGCTCCACATCATGGCAGATTATAGGAGGCAGGAATAAAGTCCATTAAGTACCACCTTCGTCCAGTTATCGGTGGATTACCCTGCTGGTACAAATTGAAGCCTGCCTTAATTCTCCACCGCTTTGTACAGTACGAAATCAAGTCGACGACTTAGCAGTTTTGACTCCAGGGCATTTCTTGATTGCTCAAGCTATTAATGCCGTTCCCGAACCAAATTTAACAATGTTAAAAGCTACATCTCTACAACGTTGGCAACATATCCAACAAATGAGCCAACAGTTTTGGAATAAATGGACAAAGGAGTATTTGAACCGTCTACAGCAACGACCAACATGGTGGCATCAACAGCAACATAACTTAATAATTGGAGACGTTATTTTAATTAAGCACTCCACTAACCTCCTGGCCTAAAGAAATCACTGAAAAGGTTCATCCAGGCAAAGATAGAACAGTCAGAGTGGTAACGATTCGCACAGACATGGTTGATATCAAAGACCAGTCGTCAAAATTTGCCATCTACCAATCGAACCGACGGAAACATAATAATAACATGAAATCGATTTGAAATCGATTTGTAAAAGTCAAATCCGTCCATGTGTGGATTTTTTTTTGTTTCATGTCGATATGTGTTGAATTAAACTAAATATGTTTTAGTCATTATATAATGTGTATTTCAGATAATCATGCAGTCGGACTTCGAAGACTACTTAACCATATTTACAAACATTCAGTTTTCTCCCACCAGTAGTCTACTGTTGTCAAGCTGGGTAGAAACCGGCTACGACAACTGCTGCCTGATATTTATCAAATAGAGGGCACACAAGCAATGACTACCAATCAGTCTGAAGGTGTATCCCAAAATCCAGTTCAGGAAACGCAGCAACTTGTTCGAGCTAATGGGACCCTCGTTCACTCACTAGCCCTATTAAGGCCACCCAAGACATATGGGAGTTGAAAATGATGTTCAGCAGTTCATTACGCGACTGAAGAAGATTTGTTTATTCAACGAGACATATTGCGCAGAATTGATTTTGAAAGAATTGCAAAGAGCAAACGCAAACAGTTTACAGCGTTTCTTCCGGATTAATTCCAAGTCAAAGTGACCGTTAATTGAGCTGGCAAAGTAGTTTTCTATCACCATCGTCATCGAGGAATCAATAAAATAAAACCCAGAATCCTTGAACGGAATAGCTAAACGGGGTGAAAATGTTCAACAAAAAATCACCTGACAACTGGTCAAATAAATACTCAGTGACCACGGGCGGATTTGATCACTTGGCCGCCCTAGGCCTATGGAAGATTGCCGCCCCCCTACACGAAAAATTGACCCTACTCCCTGTAAAACATGAAAAATTGAATGATCTATATCCAGTGAAGGGACCCCAGGCTAGAATTAGCGGAGTAGGCTGCCTCATAAGTCGGAGTAGATTTGAAAAAAATGGAGTAGAATTAAAACTAACACTTTCCAACGAATTATTTTATTTAAAAAAACGAAAAAGTATAAAAATGTAATGAATACCCACAACTACAAGAAAAAATCTCCGCCCCCTAAATCTGCCGCCCTAGGCCCGGGCCTACTCGGCCTATAGGGAAATCCGCCCCTGTCAGTGACTGTAAGGCTGGAACCTTCATAAATGTCCATGAGCACAAACATTCCTGACTCCTTTTCCAATAAAAGCTAAAAAGAAAAGAAAGAATCTCAAAAAGAATTTATGCACTTTATGAAAGTACTTCCCTAAAACAGTGAACTCACTTATAAGTTTCCTTATCCAAAATCCTAGTTTCCTGCTGACCATTCATAGCTAATTCATTCCCTCCACTGGACAGAAAATTAAGAAGACATAATTTAACAATAAATTAATATAATTAAGCACTCAAAAAATGAATTTCTTATAAATAGATCAAGAAACATGAAATAAATAAAAATAACCCCACAATCACATGAAGTATTTTTAATTCGTTTTACACTTCTTCCATGAAAGTTCTTATAAGCACATTCAAAATATGAAAATACAATTTGTTACTTACCATTTGAGCAATAAATAATCCGAATAATCATGTAAACACGGCACAGGAACAACAACAAAAAAACGAAATTCCCGGCCGCAAAACTTTGAAACTGTCTGACGTCTTGAACTTTATTGACAACTCAAAAAAGGCATATTCAGTAGAAGCAGAATTTAGCGCAGGACTTAAAACTAAAGCCAATTTTTCTCAAAAGTACATATTTTTTGAATTATTTAAAAACTTGATTAATTTATGTTTACGGAATTAGTAAAAAAGGGATGAGAGAGATAAAAATAATAATTCGCACGAGAACTCACGAGAGAAAAATCTATTACTGCAATGAAGCGTACTGCCTCGTGTGTTTTCCAGCAGAATTTGCATTTTGATATTCACCATAGTAGGAAGAGCTTTAAAAATTTTTAATATTTTTGTGTATTAAAAGAACAATATATTATAAATAAAAGCTCTATAACAAAGGTTTTAGCAGCAAGGTATTTTTTACAAACTATTTGAATAATCATAATTAAGTTATTCCATTTTTATTTCAATATTATTTACACGCTTTCCCTTTTCATGCACATGAACTTGAACTTCAAGGTGGGTTGGTAGTCTGTGCAAAAATTGGTGAGATGGGCCAATAAAACGGCGAGCACAGAGCAAATCGTCCTCTTTTTTAATCAGTTTTTCACGGAGTTCATTTTAGCATTCATCATCAGTTTTATTTTTTGGTTAACCTAAATTGATTTGCATCTTTATTTTTTTTTTCATTTTGGACTTTTTTATTTATATCATCATTTGTCACCTGGTATTATTTTATAATTTTTGATTATATTCTCATTTTCTCATTTTATAGAAAATTATTGTGAAGTGGTAAATGTTGCAGGAGAAGTCGTTTAATGATTTACACGTTAAATGAACAGTTCTGCTAGCTTAAATTAATTAAGTTCGAGTGTAATAAAAGTGTCAATGAAATAAGGCAATTATTTTAAAGACATTTTCGTTATTATTTTTGTGTTGATTTTTGCTGTAACTTTGCATTAGAGGAATGTAATTAAGTGAATTAAATTTGTGACAAATTGAGTATTTCTTTTAATAAAGTAGAAGAATTTTGGTATACGAAAGTCCGCACGTCTTCTTATTTAGTTTTCATATACAAACTATTTGTTTCCTTTAACTGAGAGTATGTTTGTTAAATGTTTTCTAATGAAACAAATTGTGTTTGCATAGGTTCCGGCATGGATAAAGCACCAAACTTGCAATTTTGGAGCCCTTGAGGACCTTGAGCGACTTGAACTCAACAATATTCAACACATCTCTGCTAAGAATGTTTATGGCTCCACACATCCACATGGAATATGTAAATAGTTTTCTGTGAAATGAGTAAGAGAGGAGAATTTGATGCGAGTTTTGCAGCCAAAATATTGAGCTTATCCGGGGAGTTGACAACTACTTCACCATTACAGTGAAGGTGAAATTGTCCTGATTATTTTTATGGGAGACCAGAAACCTTCCTTTATTGCCTCTGCTGTTTGACAGAATATTTGTCTAATACTCTGATCACACAGAAATTTCCCTCGCTGAATAAAGGCCGCTACACAGGCTCATGCAAATCGTAAGGTGATAATAAGATTCAACATCACGGTCGCCATGTAGAATTACTGTCAAATTATTACTTGAAGAAGCTCAACTCCTGGATCTTTTTTGGAGTAGCTAGTATAGCTCTAGTCTTAAGCCAAGCTTGCAGTAGCTTATATAAGCTCAATTCCTGGGTAAGTGGGTTCCTTTGAAATGGCCATTCATGAGGTCATACACTCAATTGAAAAAATCTCCCACTTTAAACAATCTACGCTAGCTGTTTTCAGCGATGTAGAAGGAGCCTTTAACAATGTTCTTCTACATAAATTTAGGAAAATGCTGACAAAGCATGGCGCCAACCAGTCCCTAGTAAACTGAATTGCACACATGTTTAACAATAGAACCGTCTTCGCCGGTCGGGGTGGGGTAAGTCGAGAGAAAAAACTCCACAGGGGCACCCCACAAGATGGTATCCTATCAGCTTTACTGTGGATGCTCGTTAGCTAACTATCACCCTGATGGGTAATAAAACGGTATGCTACGGACACGACCTGGTGATTTTAGCTCTGCGCACTGGTGCATAATGCGATCCGACTAGTCCAAGACTGGGCTAAGGATTTCGGACTGGCCATCAATCCTCCACAAAAAAGAGGAACATTCCAAAATGAACCTGCCCTCTATGCACTCTACACGGCTAGAGCTTAATGAGAGGGTGACATATCTAGGCATTATACTCGATAAAAAGCTGAACCTTGAGCACAGAGCAAACAAAGCTCTTAGAGCATTCGCAATGTGCCGTAGAACTATAGGGAGAAGGTGGGAACTCAAATCGCGGATGATCCTACGGATATATACTAGCATCATCCGACGCATGTTAACCTACGGCTATGTGGTGTGGTGGAAAGCGATGGAGTAGGCCAATCATCGTAAGATATTGGAAAAGATTCAAAGATTGTTCCCACTCAGCGTAACCGGCGCACCTGACATCGACAGGGAGAGTGACCACCTCATCGAGACCATGTTGATTAGCAGGCTTAAAACGAAAATCCCATCTATGCAGGAATGGGCAACACACCCTGTGCTCCACCCATTGATAGACACTATAATTTATACAGACGGCTGCAGATCTGAATACAACACCGGAGCAGGCGTTTTCTGTGAGTAGCCTCATTTCGAACTTGCCATACACCTGGAAAGCAATGTAACGGTCTTCCAGGCAGAGGTCAAGGCCATTCTTGAAGTGGGAAGGTACCTCCTTGGCTTGGAGACTCAAAGTAAGGAGATTTCCATCTGCTCGGACAGCCCTGGGGCCATCAAGGCCTTGTCAAAACCCTTCATAACCTCCAACCTAGTATGGGAGTGTAAGACCACCCTGGGCTCCCTCTCTCAGCGTAGCAGGGTACTTGTTTTTTGGGTACCTGGTCACAGAGATGTTAGTGGAAAAGAAAAAGCGGACAAGATTGCGCATCTTGGGATGGCCTCGGAGGCACCTTCCTCCACAATTGCGATCGCACCAGGACACCAGGTCTCTACAATTGCGATTTGGGCGGACTGCCAACACAGTTGTCTTTGGTTAGACGGACATTCGGTTAGAACAACAAAGGAACTGTGGGGTTAGCCTAACCCAAGTTTCACAAAAAAAGCTGCTTGGGCTGAGCAAAACTACCATGAGAATTCTGGTGTTTATTCTCACTGGACACTGATCTCTCAGGGGTCACCTACATTGGATAGGACTGGTTGATAACCCGACATGCAGAGGATGCGAAGAGGAATCTGAAACGGTGCCTAATTTTCTTTGTTCCTGTCGAAATCAAGTTTACTTTTTTTAAAAGCCCGTGTGTGAAAATTCAGCTCTCTAAGACAGACAGACGGACAGACAAGCGGCCGGAGCGACGTACGGACAGACGGATAGGCAAAAATCAATCCATTTAATCAATTTGTTCTACAAGCATTATTTCTCTGTGTTACAAAGGGAATGACAAACTCAATATAGCCTATGATTACATCATCTATGGTGTAAAAACCGATACCGTACTATACTGCTGGCCTATGCTATCTTGATAGGGCATAAAAAACCCTCACTTGGCGGGTATAATAGCAATATTAATTAACTCTTTTTATTTTTAACGAGAGTCCTTAGAAAGTTGAAGGTATCTCATCTCCTTGTGCGCAATATATATACCTTGAAAGAGGAAAACAATAGTGAATGCTATCTATAATGAAACCAAAAGGAACGAGTAATTTTTATCGTTATAGAGTTTTTGTTACAAGCAGTAAAAAAATAAAATTAAAATATGTATGTAAAGACAAAATGAATTTGATTGCTTAAAATAATCCGTCATGTTTACTTGCACATTTTTGCTATGCCGTTATTTGGCTTGCACTATACTATGTACTTTTGCAATATCTTGAAGTCTTCTAGGATCGGCTGTGTTAAACAAAAGAATTTCTCTCGTAGTTTGGCTGCGTTCAGAGCTTATTTAATACTAAGTGGTTCGGCCTCATCAGATTATTGCTCTTGTTCGTCTTTCATGGCTGCTTTGCTCGTCACTCAGCTCCCCGGTTGTGGATAGTTCTTTATCTACTGAAAAAAGCTCTGCAGCAGGAAGCTGTCATGTTGAACTGGTAAATCCACTGTTTCGCATTTGTTTCTGCAGAACTTGTATAAAACCCTGCATGACGAAAAGAGTGCCGTATAGTTGCTGCCGTAACCCTTTTTTAGGCTTTTCTTAGAAAGTTCACCGTGTCCAGCATGCTAATGACCAGCTTCTTGACCGACTCGATAATCTCCATCAACATCTTCTTTCTATAGCGTCTTTCAAGGCTTTTTATTACGGTTTGGTTAGCTGGGAAAAATGCTAACTATATGTTTCGAAGGTTGGGGACAGTAGGAGTACTAAAATTTTCCATTCCTTAAACTGTTCTGCACTGCGCCTTCAAAACACTGCGACGTCATCCATACGGACTTATTTGCCTTTTAGGTAACCGGTAACCGTTTGATGTTCCTCAAACAACGTGCAATTTTTTCTCATTGGAACTAAAAGCGTTGCCGGGGCGTACCACTCCTTCATCTATGCCATACATTCTCCAGCCATCGCTTGGTAATGTTGCTGGCGCGGTCTTCGCCACCAATCTGGCCATAGTTTATTCAAGGACGCTGCTTGAACTTTCGCAGCCATTCTTCTAAAGTCTTGAAATCTGTTATACCCAGTAGTTCGGCGAATCTCTCAGTAATTGATTTTACTATATAGGCCTAACAATCTGCGCGTTGTTAACGCGCTCCTGCTGGAACCACTGCAGCATGGTTTAGTCCAGGTCTTCAAACTTCAGCTTACTTATTTTTTTGCTAGAGCTACCCTCAGGCTACCGACCTTCTCCTTACACTTCCAAATGATGAATACAGTGGGAGTAGTGAGTCCAAACCGTCGTCCGGCTTCACTTTTCTTTTCACGTAGTGTTGTCGCACGAATTTAAGCAATTTCTTGGTCTAAAGTCAAGATTTTTGTTTCACAGCTAGCCATGTTGATCAAAAGAATATTCAGTTACAACTTACTGACTCGGCAATAAAATCAGAATTAGATTAACTCGGCAGCAGCAGAGACAACGGGAACAAGTCGTTTTCATTGGTTGAAAACGATAAGCGGATTTGAAAATCTAATCTGTAATATGACTCATTGCTTACGCACCGACGCAGTCAGTGGCTAATAAAGACAATAATCACACTAAACAAGAGAAGCACACGTATTCACAACACGGACACATCTGAAAGTTTGGGCACTTACTCCCGAAAATGTCGGAACTGGCAATCTATCATAAACAATATTCTACGTATTTTTTCACAAAGATGGTGGGTCCGTTCGTTATAGAGCCTGAATTAAAATACTGATTCTTAGAAAACCAAGCAAGTTCAACTAATGGTTACTTTATAGTGAGTTTTTCGTTATAGATAGTTTCGTTTTTATATTTATCTTAATGCTACGTTATGGTACATAGACTTTCCTCTGGTATCACTTTAATTTCGCTATGGATATTTAGGGAAGCCAAACCGTTAAGTTGATTTTCGATAATTGAATATCGAAGATAATTATTAATACACATTTTTTGAAAGATAAAAATTTCTTCTTTTCTTAATTCTATTTTTTCATTTGTTTCTCAAGTCACTCAATTTCGCTATTTGGGACCTGTTGATGAGTCAAAACCAAGACTTGAAACTTGTCACACAAAACAAATGAGTTGTGTGCAAAATTTTTTTAGATTTTGCTATATACCGGAGCATCCAAAAAATATGCCTTCTTGAACAAAAATAAATTTGTCCCGGTAAAAAATCTTAAAATATAATCTCCAGTTTTGTTTATTAGTACCGTAAACACCAAAATCTTCAATTAGAAAACATTTAACAAACCAATTCTCAGTTAAAGGAAAAAATTGGTTTGGATATGAAAATTAAATAAGAAGACGTGCGGCCTTTCGTATACCAAAATTATTCTACTTTATTAAAAAAAAAATACTCAATTTTCCACAAATTTAATTCACTTAATTACGTTCCTCTAATGAAAAATCAACACATAAAATAATAACTAAAATGTTTTAAAAATAATTGCACTTATTTTTGACACTTTTATTTCACTCGAACTTAATTAATTTAGGCTAGCAGGACTGTTCATTTAACGTGTAAATCATTAAACGACTCCTCCTGCAACATTTACCACTTCACAATAATTTTCTATAAAATGAAAAAATTAAAATATAATCAAAAATTATAAAATGATACCAAATAATAAATGATGATAGAAATAGTAAAGTCCAAAATGAAAAAAAAATTAATGATGCAAATTAATTTAAGTTATCCAAAAAATAAAACTGATGATGCAAAGTAAAACTGATGATGAATGCCAAAATGATCTCGTTGAAAAACTGATTAAACAAGTAGAAAAGCTAGAATTGGTCTTGTTGAAGATGGAGTTTATAATAAAAGATTTGACCTCACGATAATCTTACTTTATTAAAAATATTACTACCTATAAAATACAGAAGTTACAATATCTGATAGACTGACTGGCTGTGCACTAAGTCGCTATACTTATTCAGGCTTCGTGCCTCTACGTGTATGATTGTACTGATAATGTAAGGCTGTAATAGTGTATGTATATCTATTGTTAATATATTACAACATCTTCCCTTCAAAATAATTGACATTTTTTTTTTTTTTAATTTTACTTAACTAAGTCCAAAGCTTCGGTTTAAATTCATTCTGTAAGTTTAACTTATTGTAAGAAGCCTCTACTTGTAATTCATTAGTATATGATTTCATTATGAGGTATGTATTATCAATACTATGCTATACACATTTGTTTTTAATTATATAATAGTTATTAATATGATTCACAGCAATCTCCAAAGGTATTATATCAGATTTAAATCAAAATTGAGACGCTACTGCAGTTAATACATATTGTGTCTTTAACCTAAGATAAGTGTCTTTAGATCGTTTACGGGTAGGTTAATCTATCTGGCAGTATTATTTTTCTACCAAAGCGAGTCTGATACCCATGACTCCCATTGGAGTCCATGAGATTAGATTGATTGTCAACGTTTGATATTGGCTGATTCGTAATATTAGTATTAGAGTTTGTATCAGATGATATTCTTTGATCGCATCTATAAGAACTTATATTTAATAAACTTGGTGTAAGTTGTTCCGTATTATCCTTATGTGCATTAGGATCCTTGTTTGTATTATTTAAAATGTGTTCGCGATTTCGACGAAATATGGTACCATTACTTTCATCTGTAACTAGATAGGACCTAGGCTCTTTGCAATGACTTAAGACAGTGCCAGGATACCATATTGAAGTAGGTGATCTTTTATAATATATTTTCTCTCCATTCTGTAATGGGTTTAAAGATTTTGTATGCCTATCATAATAAAGTTTCATTTTTGACTGTTTGTTTCGAAAATGTTTTGAATAATTTTTGGTATTAACTAATTTGGGCTTTAGGACGTTTTGTTTTGCGGGTAGTTTAGTTCTAAGCTGTCTTGACATGAGAAGCTCAGCCGGAGACAATCCGCTTGCATTTGGTGTTGTACGATATTGTAGTAGCGCGGAATATATGTCAGAATTTGTTTCGAGACACTTCTGGAAAATTCTTTTAATGGAGCCTATAGTTCTTTCTGCAAGGCCATTAGATCGTGGAAGGTAAGGGCTGGATGTGATATGCTCTATATCCCAATCACTATTGAATTTTTTAAACTCGGCAGAGCTGAATGGAGGACCATTATCAGATATCATTATGCGTGGTATTCCATGACGAGCAAAAATCGATTTTATTTGTGTTAAAACCAAAGTTGTGTTGTGACCCGAAGAGAGCAGAGCAATTTCTGGATACGACGAATAGTAGTCGACAACAAGTAGATATGTACATTTGTTAAATTCAAAGAGGTCAACGCCTACTTTGTACCAGGGAAATACCTCGATGTCGTGTGGTTTCAACGGTTGCTTTTGATTATTGGACCTATGACGTATGCATGCTTCACAATTACTGACAAGATTTAGGATATCGTTATTTATGTTTGGCCAATATACAACCCGTCTGGCTAAATTTCTGCACTTTTCGATACCTAAATGTCCTTCATGTATTCGACGTAATATGTCTTTGCGTAATGAGGTAGGTATAATTAAACTTTGAGACTTAAATAGCAAGTTATCGAAGGAAAAGATTTCATCACGTATGTTAAAGTAAGGTCGAACATCTTCATCGACTTGATCTTTACGGTTCGGCCATCCTTCGATAAATTGTTTCTTCAGTTTTGATAATACTGGATCATTTTTGGTTGCTATTTTAAATTCATTTAGTCTAGCTTCTGTTACAGATAGAGATGAAGTGAGAAGATTACAATTCAGAATAGTTTCTTCGTCTATCTCCGGTAAAGCAAATCTTGATAAAGGAGCACGAGAAAGTGTGTCAGCAATATATAAGTGTTTACCTGGCTTATAGTTAACTTTTAAATCATATGCTGCGAGCTTGAGCATAATTCGTTGCAGGAGAGGAGGAACTTTGTAAAGAGGTTTTAAAAATAAGGACACTAAGGGCTTGTGGTCCGTTTCGACTGTGACTGTATGGCCATAAACATACTGGTGAAATTTCGTGCAACCATACAAGATTGCGAAAAGTTCCTTCTGAATTTGAGCATAGCCCTTCTGTGACTCCGTCAAAGTAGCAGACCCATAGGCAATTGGTTTTCCGTCCTGTGTTATGACAGCTCCAACTGCATCTTTAGAGGCATCTGTACTTAGAGTAATTGACTTGTTAAGATTAAAGTATGTGAGTGTGGGACTATTCGTGAGGGTTTGTTTTAGATTGTTAAATTCCTTATCATGGGACTCATACCAATGCCATAATACATCTTTTTTTAATAATTCTCGTAGGTGACTAGTTCTTGACGACAGATTATCAATATAGCTTCCTAAATAATTTACCATTCCGAGAAATCTCTGTAGCTCAGATACTGAATTAGGACGTGGCATTTGGCATATTGCTTCAATTTTCGTTGGATCGGGACGAACTCCATCTTTATTAAATATATGTCCTAAATATGAGATTTCAGTTAAACTGAATTTAGATTTTGACTTATTAAATTTAAGGCCAACTTTCCTAGCTCTTTCAAGTACTAGCCTTAATGTAGAGTCATGCTCAACTTTAGTTCTACCGAAAATTAAAAAGTCGTCGATATAAATTATTAAATTTGGAATATCTGAGAATAAGCTTATCATTTTGGCATGAAATATTTCTGGAGCCGCATTGATTCCAAAAGGTAATCGAAGAAATTTGTATTTACCGAAGGGGGTTATGAAAGTGCAAAGCTTAGAAGAATATTCATCCAAAGATGTGAAAACTTTCGCATGGCACAACTGTGCTTTGATATCATCTAATTTTGGGAATTGAAAATGTGAACGCATTATTACTTTATTTAGGTTACGCGGATCAAGGCAAATTCTCAAACTCCCAGATCGTTTTTTAACAATTACGATTGGACTTACCCACTCAGTAGGTTCACTTACTTTGGTGATGATATTAATATTTTCAAGACGTGACAATTCATCCTTCAGGGGATTAATTAAACTATACGGTATTCTTCGGGGAGGCACAATAACTGGGGATGCATTGGGACGGACTTCTAAATGACACTTTTCTTGGAGACATCCAATGCCATCAAAAACATCACTGAATTGTTCTATAACTTTGGATTCATTGCTAACAATACATTTCACTTCACTGACTTTTGCAATTAAATTCATTTCAGTGCACGTCTGTAAACCTAATACTGTTTGACAATTAATATCTACGATATAAAAAGTTATATAATATGAATTATTATTATAAAAGCACTTAATTTTTGATTTACCCATTAAAGGAAGCCGTTCTCCACTAAATGTCAATATCGCAGTTGTCGATGGTTGTAAAACTGAAGATTTCAACTGCAGCTGATTGAACTGCAATAAGCTCATTACGTTCGGTTGTGCTCCCGTATCGAGTTGACAAATAACCTTAATGCCGTTGATAAATAATTCGACATTCCATGAACTTGTGCTGCTGTTGAGACTATTACAAGTCAATGAACCCAAAAACAAAGCCTCGTCTGACTGTAGCTGATTACTGATATTGTGTGAATCAATGCTCTTGACCATGAGTGATGATCGGCACATTGATGCAAAATGATTTTTTTTGTGGCAGCTGTGACATATAACTCCCAAAGCAGGGCACCTAAATCTGTGTGTTTGACCACAATTGCGACATTTACCTTGGTTTAGTGGTATACTATGACGACTGTTTGATCCCGCTGTATTGCTTGTCTGAATTCGACTTGATTGTTGATCTTTTCGGTGTGGTTGACGTGTACTAAAGTTTTGCATCTGGATTTGTGACTTTGAATAAGTATGATGTTTATTTATCATTGGAGCATATGACTGTGTTGGTCTTGATTTGTACTTGTGAAGAGCACCAATAACTGCATTATCAGAAAAAGATGATGACGCTATACCTTCTTGAAGCTGCCGTGCATGTGTTTTAGTTAATTCTAAATTTTTTGCAATTTCCACTGCTTTGTCTAGTTCGATATTTCCTTCAGAAAGCAGTCTCTCTTTTATGTGTATAAAATGTTGGCTTAAGCCACATACGAAAATATCTCTTACTAATTTTTCACGTAACTCACAGAACTCACAGGATAGGCTAAGGTTTTTTAACGCTGTGATATAATCGTCTATAGACTCACCTGCTCCTTGAGCTCTACAAAAGAACTTGTGACGCTCAATTGCAATGTTTACCTTTGGTAGAAAGTATTCTTCGAATTTGGTAATGAGGTCACTATATTTGACAGTATCCACGTTTAAATTGAATGAGTTAAATACTCGAAGGGATCCTGAGCCCATACAATGAAGTAGAATGGCTACTTTTTTATCGTCTGAGCAGTCCTCAATTCCTGTGGCACGTGCGTAAATTTTAAATTGGGTTATCCAATTATTCCATGTCATAGGTAGATTTGACGAGTTCCATTCTAGTGGCGGCATGGAAAATGAGGTAAATGATGGATTGACGACGGCCATTTTGTTATCCGATGAACCACCACCAGCCGTGGAGCTTTGATTAGAACTTAACGTTGTCTTCTCTGTTGGCATTTTCGTTTTTTTTTTTTTATTAAATATTTAAAGCACACTTGACACCATGTTGAAGATGGAGTTTATAATAAAAGATTTGACCTCACGATAATCTTACTTTATTAAAAATATTACTACCTATAAAATACAGAAGTTACAATATCGAGTGACTAAGATAGACTGACTGGCTGTGCACTAAGTCGCTATACTTATTCAGGCTTCGTGCCTCTACGTGTATGATTGTACTGATAATGTAAGGCTGTAATAGTGTATGTATATCTATTGTTAATATATTACAACAGGTCTAAGACCAATTCTTATGATATCCTAGATGAATTCCCGTATTAAATTTCGTATGGTCACCGATCTATTCAAGTATTGATTTTGAAGTAGTTTTTCGCATATATTTCTAGAACAGTTTGTCGCACAGAAAAAATGGTAATAACCAATTTTATAGAATTTCGTATTCTGCAGAAGTTTTTAGTACAATAAAAATATCTTGGACTGATCGTTTTCAAAGTATACGTAAAAAACCGAAATTTTTATATGGCAACACCAAGAAGGAGTTGCCCGATTTGTCTCATTTTCGAACCTAATTTTACTTTTTTTTTTAAAGTCCGTGAACAAAATTTCAGCTCTTTAAGAATATGCGTTCTCGAGTTATCGTGCGCACAGGCGGACGGACGGACATGCGAAAATCGAAATAACTTTTAATATTATGAATGGGTGTCCAGTCCATTTTGCTCTACCATCATTATTTCGAAGTGTTACAAACGGAATGACATACTTAGTATACCCCTATGATTTCATCTAGGGTATAACAAGAGGGCGATTTGCTCTGCGCTTGCCGTTTTATTAGCCCATCTCAGCAATTTTTGTACAGAATGCCAACGCACCTTGATCTCAACCAAGTTCATGTACATGAAAAAGGAAAGCGTATAAATAATATTGAAATAAAAATGGAATAACTTAATTATGATTATTCAAATAGTTTGTAAAAAATACCTTGCTGCTAAAACCTTTGTTATAGAGCTTTTATTTATAATTTATTGTTCTGTTAATACGCAAAAATATTAAAAAATTTTAAAGCTCTTCCTACTATGGTGAATATCAAAATGCAAATTCTGCTGGAAAATACACGAGGCAGTACGCTTCATTGCAGTACTAGATTTTTCTCTCGTGAGTTTTCGTACAAATTACTAGTTTTATATCTCTCATCCCTTTTTTTCTCCCTTTTTTACTAATTGCGTAAATATAAATTAATGAAGTTTTTAAATAACTCAAGAAATTGGCTTTAGTTTCAAATACTTCGAAAAAGTCTCCTTTTACTGAATGTGCCTTTCTTGAGTTGTCAATAAAGTTGAAGACGTCAGACAGTTTCAAAGTTTTGCGGCCGGGAATTTCGTTTTTTTTTTTGTTCCTGTGCCGTGTTTACATAAATATTCGGAGAATTTATTGCTCAAATGGTAAGTATTTTCGTGTTTGAATGTTCTTATAGGAACTTTCATGGAAGAAGTGTAAAACAAATAAAAAATATTTCATGTGATTCTGGGGTTATTTTTATTTATTTCATGTTTCTTGATCTATTTATTAGAAATTCATTTGTTGAGTGCTTAATTTATATTAATTTATTGTTAAATTATATCTGTTTCATGTTCTGTCCAGTGGAGGGAATGAATTAGCTATGAATAGTCAGCAGGAACTAGGATGACTTCGGTCCCAGCCTTCAAGCTGGTAACAACTCAATAAAATTAAATACTCCAAAATGGAGCTTACCGCTATAGTGAACAAGTTTAATTATATTTAATCACTCCAAAATGGAGCTAAAAAATAATTCAAACAAATATAACTAATATAACTAATTTTCTAAAAGTTTTAACTGCATAACCCAATTTAAAAAAAATTAAAAAAAAACTACAACTATAATATAAATCAGCACGGACGCGTGGCGTCGCTAACACAACCTCACAATAGTGTGAAAACTTTTAATTGGTCCCCCAACTACTATTATCATCCCACTTTTTGGCGTTATACCTCGTAAGGTCGAGCCAGGAAGAGAAGACTCCAGCTTCCAATTAGTCAAGGTACTAGGATATTAGATAAGGAAACTTATAATGGGGTTCACTGTTTTAGGGAAGTATTTTCATAAAGTTCATAAACTCTTTTTGAAATTCTTTCCCTGCTTTTTAGCTTTCATTGGAAAATGAGTCAGGAATGTTTGTGCTCATGGATATTTGTGAAGGTTCCATCCTTACAGTCACTGGGAATCTATTTGACCAGTTGTCGGGTGAGGTTTTGTTAAACACTACGTTACCTGCCTTATTCGGCAGGACACTTTCCGACTACATAACTGGAATGTAGCCCACGTTCAGCAAATTAAAAAAAAGAGGCCAATTGAAATTACTTCGATTAATTTGGATGCTTTGAATCCATCATTAACTCCAAATTAATGAAGTATCTAGAATACAATCAGCTCACCAACGATCGTCAATACGTCTTCCACTCTGGACGATCTTCTTGTAACTTGCTGATTTCTCATACGGAACGTTCGAACAATTTTGGTCCAAAGTCGTTGCCTACATATTTCAAAGGCCTTTGATAAAGTCTGGATACCTACGTCCTTTTTTATACAAATATGAAGCACTTGCTCTCTCCTCCTCTTCTATTATGGCGTGAAAGTTTGGGTTGTATTAGATAGCGTTACATTTGAACCTCAGCCTATAAATGCCGATGTGCCGCATAGATCTGTTATCGCTCCATACCTGTTTTTACTTTTCATTAATGATATTCTTTTCATTTAGTTTCAATGCCAACCATAGTTTTGCCGATGACGGTACCCTGGATTTTGTCTACTCTTTTGACACTCTTGCCGACTTCAGATGGAATACCACTTGTGTCAAACGAGTTATGTATGCATTAAAAAAGCAAAGTGACTCGGTGAAACCGGAGCCACCCCGTCGGACGTCTCTTATCTTTTAAAATAATTTAAAGTAAAACTTCCTAGCAAAATTATCTATTAAGCAGTTTTGAGCTGCGAGAACCTTAAGGTAATTCTATGAAAATAAAATAAGAAGTTTTTCTGGACGAGGTTAAAAGATGAAGATAATTAAGTAGTTAGTTGGTTAAAACGGTTCGTCGCAGTAAGGTTTACAAAATAAGTAAAAAACGAGTAGAATAGAAACAAATACCATTGACGACACGTTTTTTTATAAACTAGCCTCGGATTATAAGAAAATCATTATGGTATTAACCATACAGGGAGACGAATATGTAGCATTAATAGACACCGGATCGACTATTAGTATATTAAACGAAGTTAGATTTCCTAAAACTAAATATCAGGTAATAAATCAAGAAAGGGTAGCAATCAATACAATACAGGGGAAGTGAATAAACCTAATAAAACAGTAGCAAAATTATGCCCACAAGAATTCAAATATCCAGATAATGCGAGATTTAAATGGATCGCTATGTCGTTACATAAACCTTATGATTTATTAATAGGTATGGATTGGATAAATAGAAATGTGAAACAAATTAATGTAGAAAATCAAGAAATCCTTATGACTAATGGAGTGAGTTTTCCGTTCCCAACTAAAACTCTTCAAGAGCATGTGAATGTATTGGAAGTAAGTGAAGTTCAGGAAGATCATTTAAATGATAAAGAAAGAAATACGATTGAAATATTAACTCAAAAATATAACAGATTACTTTTCAAAGAGGGAGATACTTTAACTAGTACAAGTACAGTAGTGCATGAAATAAAGACAACAACAAATGAACAAATTAACTCAAAACTCTACAGATATCTACCGAAGTAGGCATAGTTCACCAATAATCGTAGTACCAAAGGAAAAATACAGAAATTTAGAATTGTCGTAGATTATAGAAGATTGAATCAAGTAGCAATTGATGATAAATACCCCTTACCAAATATTGACAGTATCCTAGATAAATTAGGGAAGGCACAATATTTCAATACAATATATTTAGCAAAAGGTTATCATCAGATATTAGTAGCAAAAAAAGATATTGAGAAAACAGCTTTTGTTTCCCCTGCTGGATTATATAAATATGTAAGAATGCCGTTTGGGTTAAAAAATGCCCCGGCTACATTTCAAAGATTAATAAACGAAATCCGTCGTGAATATATCAACCAAATATGTGTAGTATATCTGGAAGATATATGAATTTTCTCAACTACACTGGAAGAACACGAGAAATCATTAAATAAAATTTTGGGAAGACTTCAAGAACGCAATTTGAAAATTCAAGTAGATAAATGCAGTTTCCTGAAAAGAGATACTGAATTTCTGGGACACATCTTGACAAAAGAGGGAATCAAACCTAACCAAGAAAAGATTAAAAATATCCAAGAATTGGAAATACCTAAAACGGAAAAGCAACTAAAAGGATTTCTAAGAGCAACAGGATATTACAAGAAATTTATTAAGGATTATTCAAAAATAGCATTTCCAATGATAAAATATTTGAAGAAATGCAACAAGATCAATATAAATGACCCCCATTCGAAAACCTGAAGAGTTTAATAACTGCACACCCAATCTTAAAATACCCGGAGTATCAGAAGCCATTCGTGGTAAAAACAGATGCTAGTGATTACGCGATAGGAGCAGTTTTATCGCAAGAAGGACATCCAGTTTGCTTTGTATCACGAACCCTAAATGACCATGAAAAAAATTATTGCACCACCGATAAAGAAAATCTTCCAATTATGTATTCTGTAAACTACAGGGTGTCTCAGAACGATCCAACTACTTCAAAATGTACACAGTGAATGAAATTTTACTTTTTAAATATTGTATTGGTTAAATGACGGCCCAACTACGATTCTCGCTTCCTAATGCTAACACGGGGCTGTCGACTTATAGAATTCGCAACCACCTCGATGTTTCCAGGGGTTCTTGCCATTCTTCGACGACCATGATGAATCTCGCCTATTGTGTTTCCAGTATCGTTGAATGCCTGGATCCAAGTGAGAACAGTGGCGTTACTTGTGGTTTCGCAAATATTGCGCAATCCATAATGTAGTCGAAATAGCCGCCGAACGCGAATGAGCGACCGATGGTTCTCGAAATACGTACGCACGCAAAACGAGCGTTGCTCTACCGTGTAAGGCATGGTGGCAACTAAAAATGTAAAGACAGATCTTGTAAGAGACGCCACTCTCACTCCCCACCCAGCTTTGTTTGCGTCTCGTTAACTCACGAAATCGTCGGGTCGTTCTGAGACACCCTGTACTTTAGACCTAATTTATACGGAAACAAATTTAAAATCGTAGCAGACCATGTACCAATTAAATATCTAAATAGTAAATACAAAGGGAAAGAATTTTCTCTGCGACATCAAAGATGGCTATTAAAACTGCAGGAATTTAATTATGAAATAGAATACTTACAAGGTAAAAAATAATTTGGGAATTTTTTTAATGGGAGCGTGAGCTTTTCGAATCTTGGCACGCGGGGACTATTTATCACGAGCCGGGATAACTTTACTGGTTTGGACAGGGTAAGGGTTTTGTTCAATATTATGTGCAATCGTTCTCGAGGACTCAATGTTTGTGTATTCAATGTGAGAAGTCTGCGTAATAAAATTGATGATTTCAAGTATATTTTTTCAAGCTCTGCTTTGCATGACATAATGGTTAGTGAAACATGGTTGAATGAATCAATCCCTTCCTCTCTTGTCTCGATTTCCGGTTACAATCTTTTTCGAAATGATGGTAAAGATCGTGTGGGTGGAGGTGTAGCGATTTTTGTAAAGGATGGTTTGAAGTCGAGATTGGTTTTTTCATCGAAGGGTGGGGTGATCGAATTTGTCGTCATTGAAATAGCTTTGGGGAATTCTAAATGTATTTTATTACGTGTGTACTGTCCGCCTAATGCATTTAGATCAGGCTCTGTGCATGAATTGGAAGGTATATTGTCTGACATATCGCATACTTATTCTAATCTTATAGTGACTGGCGACTTCAATGTAAACATTCGTCGGCAGGATCATTCAGCCGACCAATTTCTACATTTTCTTACTACCTTGCACTTAAATGTTATTAATTCCTACCCCATATATATCAACTCCGCAAATCCATCACTACTTTATTTGATCCTTACTTCTGATATTACCAAAGAAAATTCTCAGATCAGCTCTGCCCATTTAGTAATTTGGATCACGATATTTTATTTTGTTCTTATGACATCCCGCTAGACCCTGAATCACCTCACAGCTTTCCTTTTCGTGACTATAAAAATATCAACATCAACGCGTTATCCGAAGAGTGTGTCCTTTTACCTTGGCACTCTATATTTGACTGTTCATCTGTCGATGACCAAAACTCTGCTTTTACTTCATTGATCAACTACTTATATCAAAAATATGTGCCGTTAGGAACTAAGACCAAACAAGTTACTGGATGTCCTTGG
Source organism: Dioctria rufipes (assembly GCA_963924295.1). NCBI lineage: Eukaryota > Metazoa > Arthropoda > Insecta > Diptera > Asilidae > Dioctria > Dioctria rufipes. Next base: position 119,360,244 of record OZ002742.1, read on the forward strand.
TATACACGTCAAGTTCACTTTATTATAGCAGAACGTGAATTTCTTTATCGCCGCTATATACGTACAAAAACTGTTCATGACCATTCTCTATACCGAGCAGCTCGCAACATCGCCACAATTGCAATACGTAGAGCTAAACGCCGCTACTTTAGCTCAAAATTTAATTGCCATCTCCCTGCAAAAACACTCCGTCATAACCTACGGCAAGCAGGAGTTTTTGGTAAGGACAAAACAAGCTATGAACTTGACCCGAATGTGCTCAATGCTTTCTTCACGTCTCCTATTAACATACAGCTTGGATATATGGATGAAATGCGTGATAATTCAAATCTAACGACTTCCAATAGTACAAGAGTTAATGATTCATCTTTTTCCTTCCGCAGAATTGACCGCCGTGAATTAATTGAAGCACTTTTTTCTGTCAAGTCTTATGCTGTCGGTCCAGATAACATGTGTCCGCGGTTTGTTAAGTTGCTGCTTCCTTTCATTGATTCCTATATCCCCCATATCGTAAACACGTGTCTTATGACTTCGTCTTTTCCCAGCGGCTGGAAAACTGCAACTGTCTTGCCAACACCCAAAAAAACGTTTCCTCAGTCTCCTTCTGTTTTCAGACCTATAAGCATTCTATGCTTTTTATCGAAAGTTCCGGAAAAGATTATGAATAGGCAATTAGTTGAGCACCTCGATTCGAGAGAACTCCTAAGCAAATGGCAGTCTGGTTTTCATCGTGACCACAGCTGCGAAACCGGAGTACTGCGAGTATCCACTAATATCAGAGCTGCCCTAGACCAAGACAACTTGGTTACCTTGGCACTGCTCGATTTTTCGAAAGCTTTTGACAGCATTGGTCTTGGCATCTTGCTTCGGAAACTTAATTGCTGCTTTGGTCTCAGTCCCTCAGCAGTCGCTCTTATCCGGGACTTTCTGACTGATCGAAGGCAAGTGGTAAAAGTGGATTCAAATACTTCCAGTTCCCTCCCTCTTCTGTCTGGCGTTCCTCAGGGCCTAATACTGGGCCCTTTGTAATTTAGTTTATTTATAAATGATCTCCCTGAAGCCGTTCGGGACGTTAGCGTGCACATGTATGCTGACAATGTACAGGTCTACCTAAGCAGACCTGTTGGTTTGCTTGAGGACTGTATTGCTCGCATTAATGACAATCTAGAGAGAATCAATATCTGGTCCAAAGCTAACGGGCTAAAGCTAAACCCTGATAAGTCCCAGTGAATTGTATTCCAAAATGGCACTTTTCACTCGCATGATTTACCTATTGTGGTCTTGGATGGTACAATCTTAGATTTGGTGCCTAAAGTTAAAAATCTAGGCATTATTTTGAACCAACATATGAAATGCTGCGACAATACAAAATTAATTATCGGTAAGGTTTATGCTGTACTTCGTATGCTCTGGCTCTCTTCTGACTCATTATCGCTCGAAATCCGCTCAAAACTGGTTAAAACCTTAATTCTACCATCCTTTACCTTTGGCAGTTTGATCTACCCTATACTCGATAACGTCTGTTTTCGCAAGATGGAAGTTGCCTTTAACGATTGTATCCGCTTCATTTATGGACTTCGTAGGTTCGACCATGTTTCACCTTACCGCACAAAATTACTAGATTGTTTAATACGAGATTATCTTAAGCAAAGAGGACTGATTCACTTTTATAGCTTATTACGTGCAAACAAACCGCATTATTTGTGTGAATTTTTCCAGTACACAGCTTCGGAACGCAATCGGAATGTGATAATACCTCGTTTTCACAAATTAGTTATGGAGGCCTCTTATTCGTTCCAATTATCCCGTCTCTGGAACAGTCTTCCCACTCGTCATCAAAACGCGTGATCTGTCGGTGCATTTAAGGATCTAATCAGGATCCAGACTTTTAATTAATTGTCCCCTTTTTCTATCTTTCTATTTTTCTATTTTCCTATTCTCTTATTTTCTTGTTCTCACGGCGTAGCTCACTTTCAGATTTTTATAATTTTATCATTCCTATAATTTTATAATTTTCAATTTTCAATTATATTCAGTAATGCTTAAAATTTTCTTGTATTTCGTGTACTTTGGAAATAATTTCTTAATTTTCTTTTTATTTAATCTTTAATTTCTTCTTAGTTTCTTTTTGTTTATTTTTTTGTTTTAGCAGTAGGTACTTATACTTTTTCTGTCTATTTTATGTTTATTTCCAAATTTTTGCTTAATTTCAGTAGGTTTTATTTTTGATTTTTAATTATCAATTTTTAATTTAATTTTTTAATTTTATTTTAGTTTTTGTATAGTTAGGATATTTTTATTTAGTTTTATAAAATGTACCCAAAAGTATTCCCAAAAGTTTTTGTGCTAAAAATATTGTGAAATCTTGTGTACTTTTCATGAATAATAATAAATAATAATAATAAAGAAAACAAAGTTCCAGATTATTTGAGTAGACTAGAGAAAGTAGAGAAAATCAATCCTGAAAATGACACAGAATCAAATCTAGGAATATCTGACACAATACACTCAATAGATGAGCAGCAACGGCTAGATTATATAGGAATAAAAGATGACATAGTAAACAAGTACAAAACACAAATAATACTAACATATAACCCAGAAAAAGAAATCAAGATAATAAATAATAGCAGAATCATAGAGTAAATCCACTGCAAATTGAAAATCTAACAAAAGATATATTGAGACGGAAATGTTTGACACAGACTACCATAAAATCCAATTAATTTTGATATCAATGTTCTCAGAAGATACAAGAATCAAAGTTATAAGAAGTTCAAAAAGAGCGAACGAAATATTAACTGAGGAATAGTTGCACAGACAATTATCTCTTTACCATACCAAGGAATCGATGCATAGTGGAATAAATGAATGCTATCACAATTTAAAAGATAAGATATATTTTCCGAAATTGCGAGAACATATATACAATTAATCATAAACAACTGTGAGAAATGTCAGCAGATTAAATATGACAGGAAACTCATCAAAGCGAAATTTGCACTAACAGAAACTCCAAAAGGAAAAAAAGGAATTAATTCATTGAGATATATTTCACTTTAAAAAACAGGCCTTTAACAACAATTGATAACTTAACGAAATTCGCAGCAGCCTACTGTATTACAGATCGAAACTGGAGAGCGAAGAAAGCGCTGATGATAGAGCATTTCGAAAAATTTGGAAAACCTAATAAAATAATAATGGACAACGAATTTAGGGCAGAGCAACTGATGGAGTACCTGAAGATGGAAAACATTAAGGTACATCTAACGAAGCCAAATAATCATACTGGCAACGCGGACATAGAGAGACTACACTCAACCCTATTGGAGAAAATAACAGGCATTAAGAGTAGTGAACTCTCGGTAGAAATGAAGATTCAGGTGGCTATAGGAAACTATAACGATCGTTATCACTCGACATTCAAATGTACACCCAGAGATGCTAAAGAAGTGGTGGAAGTTGAAAAGTTACAAGAAAGAATAAATAAATATAAAATACGAATAATAAATAAAAGGAGTGCTAATAGGGAAAATTACGTAGAAAATAGATTGATAGAGCCTATTAGAAATTATATGAGACTGAAGCATAAGGACGAGCCATATTACAGAATTAAATCATTAAGAAATGTACATGTTGCAAACATTAAAAGACCGTTATAATACTCCTGACAACAATATCAACAGCACATATACAACTCAGAGAAGTAGAAATAGTTAATCAGACCAACACAGTATTGAACATCATCGATCCAAATGAGATAAATAACATACTTACACAAATTGAAGTTAATTTAGAACAAGTAGACATTGATAATAAAAATCTATTAAGGATGGAAATCAAAACTATTAGAGCAAAAATAAAATCAATAATTCCAAATGATACCAGGAGAAGGAGAGGTCTATTAAATTTGGTTGGTACTGTACAAAAATGGCTTTTCGGTACAGTGACCGACAGCAAATATTGGAACATTTAAAAGTGGTAGACGAAAATAATCATAACGCTATCAGCACTTTAAATAAACAGGTTTCAATTAACACACACTTTAATGAAACCATTAACATACTTAAAAATGCAGTAGAAGAAGACAGAACTAAACTTATAAAAGCATTTGACGAAGTAAGAGAACAAAATAACGAAATCGTACGACATTCCTTGTACTTAGACCAGATGATAAAATTACGATACCTAGAAAATAAGATAAACCAGATCCAAAATAATATCGCGTTAGCAAAACACAATATAATACATCCAAGCATTTTAACCGCGGAAGAAATTGAACTGTATCATATTGATTTTTATAAATTGAAATTAATTAAAGTAGGTATTATGAAATATAAAGACCAACTACTAAGTAGTAATTGCTATTAAAATTCCACAGAACTATGTTAGAACAGATTTAAAACTAGTTACTCCATTACCTAATAAAGATCTATTGGGAAATCGAAGAAAATAATGAATGCATTGTTCACATCGAAAATAAAGCTTAACTTATCAAGAAGATACTATGTTAAAAGATTTAAAAAATAGTAAAATTTGTGTTTGGAATAACCAATGTAAATTTAGGTATAATAATAAAACTAAAATCGAAGTGTTTGCTTAATAATATACAAGCAAATCTGGCAACTCTCGGTAGAAGCTGTGTGATTTAGTTTATTCTTCAAACTTGTAATGTACATAATTACAGAACCAAAAATTTGAGCTCTATGTGTTAACTTCCTCCAGTACCCCATAGCACATGTAACACTGGAGTTTTTGTATGACAAATCTACGAAGGTATTTGCACGATTTTGCAGACCTTCCGGTCTAAAATAGTTACTTATAAAAGTGCCAATTATGAAATTTCAGCTCTTAATATCAACACATTTTCAATCCGGGCCTAACTAAATATATAATGCGAAATAAGAATTTTGCATAAGAAGACTACGAAGGAAATGAGCAGTTACACCTATAATCGAACGTAAAGCTGAAATTTTTTTATAAAAATCCTACACAAAATTTCAGATATATTCATTAACATGTTTACAAGCATTGTTCCAATGCGGCGTAGATGTTTTATACGGCAACACTTCGAAGCGGTTGCCAAATTTTCACCAATTTCGAACTTCGATCTTATATTTTTACAAAAAATAACTATAGAAATTTAAAGCTCGTGTTCTTTAGTTATACGTATAATACACAGCTAGTGCAGGTACCATAATTTAGATACCATTGTCTCTTTACCATCCTACACCGTTAAAAATGAAATTTCCTACTTTAAATGTAGTAAAAATTTACAGATTTTTTCAACAAATTCACGTAAAGATTTAAATTATGTAATATTCCAGTAAATATTTAATTGTAAATAAAAATTACTTTCCTTACATTCTGTTCATTACATTATAGTTTCATTTTTGGCATCTTTTGTAACTTATCATGAAAATGTCAGAAATAGGTAAAGTGGATATTTAAGAATAATTAGAAGATAGCCATATCTAATAACTTTAAAATCTATTATTGAATATTTAAATAGAAAAGGAAGATTATCACTAAAGGTAAGAGTCAGAAGTAGAATGTACGGAACTTAAGCATTTTGAGGATATTAAAGTGTAAAAAATATATGTTTTCTGTCAAAGGTGATTTGAAGAACAACTGAATTCTATAATATAAGTACATTTTTTTTATGTATACACTTGTCAAAAGGTTGGAAAATCCCAACTCTGGGAAATATTAATATATCCTGATACTTTCCTATTTTTAATATTTTCCATTGTATTATATCAATTCTACCGTGTCTATATAAAAATTTCAACTTGCCGTATGTCATAAACTAATTGTATGTAGTACATACAATTATTCTCGCCCTCTTAAAATTAATATTTCAAGACGGGCGTACAACTGCATATCAGATTTGATATCTTCTTGATGCATTGCAACAAAACTTATTTGCATTTTCTCACGTAAGAGTCGAGATCCGAGAGTCGAGTTTGAAGAGTCGAGATCCGTGAGTCGAGTTTCCAGAGTCGAGATCCGAGAGTCAAGTTTGGAGTTTGGGCATGAGTTGCCGTTATACAATTGTAACTTCAAGATTTAATCTGAGTTGTTGCATTTCTGATTTTGCATTAAAATTTTCTTGTTTATATCACTGAGAAAAAATATTATTTTTTACCTTTTAGTGCATTTTATTTACAAAAGTTATTTATTTTAAAGGTTTTTTTAATATATTTTATATTCTACTTTTTAGTCATATTCTCGAAATTCGACTCTCGAAACTCGACTATCGAATCTCGACTCTCGAAACTCGACTCTCAAAACTCGACCCTCAAAACTCGACTCTCAAAATTCGACTCTTAAACCTCGACTCTCGAAAACCGACTCGAAACTCGACTCTCGAAACTTGACTCTCGAAAATCGACTGCCAACACTCGACTCTCGACTCATATCACATACGGCCTAAATTAGACAGCCCCAAGGGGGTAGTTACCACCCCCACCCCAAAACGCACTAGCACGTAAGAAAATTTTACCCCATAGCAGGGCTCTAAATCCATCCACTTTTACTACTCTAAAACTCTTCCGTCACGAACAGCACTCTCAAAGAGTGGTAGTTACCAACCCCACCCCAAAACCTCCAACACGTAAGAATATTTTACCCCATCAAAAACCTTCCCACTCACCCATTCTAAAGCAAAAAACCCCACGTAAATCCATCCACGTTTACTACCATAAAACTCTTTCGTCACGAACGACAGTCTCAGGCGTTCAGGCGCTCAGACACAAACTCTCTGAATCAGGGGTCTGTGAGTTGATAGTAAGTCATTAAAAAGGTTTAAGAAGTTTTCGCGGCTGCCTGAGCGGAATATTGCCGATTCTCCAGGAGTACGATTTTCAACCGTCGAGCGAAACAGTTCAGGATCGAGAAAAATTTAATAAAATCTATCATGAAGTATCGAATCTTAATTACGGAGTTTTCCCAAAATTAAATTGTAAATTGTTTAACTGAAAAAGGAGATATGAGTTAATTAAAAAAAAAAACAAAAGAGATAAGCTTAAAATACATAAAGCTTAAAAAAAAAAATTAAAGAACTTTATTGTGAATCTTCCCTAATTTAGTTTAATTTAAAAAGAATTTAGTTTGATCCAAAACGAATTTGTAAATTTATAACTCGGTATAAGCCTGGAATCAAAAAAATTAATACCCTTAATTGTGAAGTTAACCGAGAGTGCGTTTAATTTTTCATATACCCAACGCTCGCTCTTCTTAGGAGCACGGAGCAACCACAACCGCAACACTCTTTGTGTGCGAGAGTGTGTTGTGTGTATATAGCATGTGCCGTGCTCCAAAAGGAGACCGCACAGCTTTTTTTGGTCAATGGTGAAATAAAAATGTTCCTTCTATTAACAATAAATCTTTTATAGAATTCGCTTTTTTTTTCTTCGAAGAACAATATTTCTTTTTAATTTAGAATTCACTTTTGCTCCGTTGAACAATATTTCCTTTTATTATAGAATTAGCTTTTTCTTCTAAATACAATATTTCTTTTTAGTTTTGATTATACTTACACTTACACGATTAATTCCATTTTTATTTACCATTTCTGTGAAAACAATACGTACCACATTTTTACATTTTATGAAAGAGTTGCCCGATGTGTCCCATTATTGAACTTAATTTACATTTGTTTAAAAAAGGCCCATGTACAAAATTTCAGCTTTCTACGTCTACACGTGAGGCAGTGTCCAAATATATAGCAAAAATCTAAAGTTTTGTATGGCAACAGCAAAAACGGGTCGCCCGATTTGGTCCAGCTTTGGACCTGTATTTGCAATTTTCATGAAAACTTCGTGTACAAAATTTGAGCTCTCCACGCCAACGCGTTCTCAGACAGTTTATAGTCAAAAACCAAATTTTGTATGGCAACATCTAAAAGAAGTTGCCCGATTCTTTTCATTTTTGTCATTTTATTTACTATTGCTATGAAAACACCATATACCAAATTTTAGTTCTCCACGTCGACGCGTTCTCAGGAAGTTCCTAAATATATAGCTAAAAACGAAACTAAAATTTTGTATGGCAACCCTACGAAGGAGCTGTCCGATTTGTTCTATTTTTGTACTTCAATTTACATTTTTTAAAAACGCCGTGTAGAAAATTTGAGCTATCCACGTCGACACGTTCTGAGACAGTTTCCAAATCTATAATGAAAAGCCAAAATTTTGTATGGCAACAGCAAAAAAGAGAGTTGCGATTTAGTCCATTTTTATATTTTATTTAATATTGTTATGTAAACACCAAGTACCAAATTTCACCTATCTACGTGTAGTCGTTGTCAGACAGTGTCCAAATATATACTAAGAAAACGAAATATTTGTATGGCAACCTTACGAAGCAGTTGACCGATTTAGTCCATATTTGAACTAGTATTTACAATTACACATTCACAAAATTTCATTGAAATTGGTTGGTCGGTTTCGGAGATTAGCGTGTATGAACACATTGACACGTGATTTTTATATATTAAGATATAGAATCTGATCCCAAGAAAAACAAGGATTAATTTTTGGATAATTTGCTATTGCAGGACACAGTGTAAGTAAATAGCTCCATTTAGAACAGATAAAAGCAATAATTATAGGTATGTATAAGGATAATACCCTAGACAGACTTATTCAATAATGCCTTAATTTTTAATTAAATGTAGTCCATCAAGGACACATTTGCAACATTTCGCTTCAAATCAAATTTTACTTCGTTTAGTGAAATCGCAGTAAATTTCCTACCTACTGTCATTAAAATGAGCTGAATTTATTGGAAAGTTGAAAGTTTTTCCAATAAAGTTAGCAGTGACAGTCATGAGCTGATCATGAAAGAAATTTCTTTGCCGCTTTCTTCTCTATTTGGTCTCTTTCAACAATAAAAATTGTCTTCATCTAAATGATTTGCAACTACAGTACTCGCACATTTTCTTGGTAGAATTAAATTAAATTATTGACTTCTGCCATGATCTTTATGCACATTGAGGAACTGTTAGTGACATTCCAAATGAAATAATTTTCGTCCATAGTCTGTCACACTTTATTTTCCTGAATTGACTGAATTTCAAATTAGGTCATTATGGAGACAGTTTGTCTAGGGTATAAAGACAATTATTCTAAAATTTTTTCGCACTCTTTAAAACATTTAAAAATATTAATTCAATAAGAAAACATTGCAGTTTCTTGTTCGAATTATGAGCGGTTATTCAACCTGAGGCCACTGCGCATATTATCATAAACAAATTCCTTGGATTGTGATTAATAAAAAAGACCTTTTAATAACCGCATCTCTTTTATGAACTTACGTCATATGAAAATTTAAAGCTAGAAATAAGATTCCCAGAAGTAAAAGTAATACATACTTGCCTGGATCGTCCCCATTATAACATAGTTGAAACCTGGTATGGCTGGTGAAATTTTTAATTGCTACTGGCTATGAAAGGTAGGAAACGAGCGTGGAACTTATTATGCTAAAAAGGTGCACTAAACTGTTCTGCTCTCGACTTCAAAATGGCAGGTAAAGCTTCGCGATGGAGCTTTCTTGGCCTCGATCCTTCGGAATTACCTCCTCAAAAACCTATTCCCACCCTAACCATCAAGATGTGTGCACTAAAGGAGCTCGACTGGCTGCTGTTTTCAGATATTTCCAGTCATTGTATCACTTCCACTGACCCTCTTTCAATGGCACAAGGAAAATCTAGTTGTCCAGAAGTAAAAGACCGAGGATGTCAATTGCCCACATCTCACCTCCTGGGCTTAATAGAAATGTCTTTTGTATTCAAATGAGTTCGCCTCAAGTTGTCACTTAGAACGGTTAAGTGGATTATGTGAAATTCTCGTTTAGATTGCAGAAGAGAACGGAACAAGGCAGAATACTACGTCAGGAGTGTCTTTTTATAGTCAACCGCGATGATATGATCTCTTACGATGAAAATTACTAAATATACGCCATGAGCTCATTATTTTGTATGACTAAATGTTTTGCTCCGCCTTATCTGAACTCTTCACGCTTGTCGCTCTGATGTGATTTATTAGACCGCACCAATGCCGTAGCGCATATTTCGCCCAATTAAAAAATACGTTTTCTCCGCGGCTTTTTATATTTTTCAATAATTTCCGAAAGCATCGTTAGCTTTCGCCATTAAATTTTAATCACGGACACATTCTGCAATCAGAAAAGTGTTTTCATTTGGCACAATTTAAATCAGTGACATCCGGTTGGATCTGTACGGCAACTGGGCGTCCTGGCCATTATTTGTTTTTTCTTTTTTTTTTCTTTTTTTTTTTTTTTGTAAAAAGCATGGATAAGGTCACCCCTGCTCGACAATATGTCAGCATCTTTCTGGTACATTTGATTCAATAATTAGCGTCTTCGATTTATCTTATCTATTGCTCATTATTTTAATGAGAAAAGGAGAGAACGCACAATGATACGATGATGAAGTGGTCTCATCATGGACAGTTTATCTGCTCCTCCTTGATTGGATGTCGTAGTTCCACGATTAAAAGATACGTGCCCCGATGGGTCTTGCTACAGGTTAACCAGAACCTAATTATTCCGTAATTGACTAGTAAATAAATGAAATTAGCATGTAATTAGTACTATTTGCGCTTGCAGCAAAAATGCCTTAATGGAAAATTGTCTGATTATGCGGTGATAAAGGGAAATTAAATGCCTCTATTGAACAATGTTACCGAGATTTTTCAGTTTTTTACCGCTAAGATAACTATTATAGGAGGATTGAGCGAAGTGGTTTCAATAACAGTAGGTATACAAGGTTCCCATGCAAGTTGGTTTATGATCAAGAGGAAAAGAACAAAATTGAATAGATGAGTTCTGTTTATTTAGTTATTGTTTAATAAAATTATAATAAATCGAGTTTTAAAATCCCAAATTATTACAATCGCGAATAAGATAAAGAAGAAATGCCGACGAGCCGTAATTTCATTTTTAAAACTCCTCAAATTAAAAAGTTCCGAGTACTCAAAATGTCGACTAGCACAATCATAATTAAATTTACCAACGCGGATACCAAGCTTTCTGCAATAACTCGAAATACCTTTTTGCTTGCCAGACATTTTATTGTAATTCTTCTTATGTCAAATGCAAAAATTTTTATTCGAATATTCACACAAATTTTCTTATGAGGGGAATTTGTCCTAAAATAAAAAGACATACTAGGATAAAGTGACACAGTGACCTTTTCCAATTGCGATTTAAGTGCACGCTAGTGAAGATCTAACAAACTGTAAAACTGAGAAAGTTCCAGTCACTTTGGACAGGTACTGTAAAAACAACACTTCAAAGAGTGTATCAGTGAGAGCAGATATTTAATAGTGAAAATCTAAGAGTTCAGTGTTTAGAAAACACTAAAGTATTTGTAAAGAACTTCCCAGCGGGAAATATGTCAAGCGCTTGTAAAGGGAAGTGCTTCTACCATAGCCAGAAAATATCTTTTCCGAAGCGCTCTCTTACCATAGCTAAAGGAATCTTTGCGGAAACAGATCTCTTCTCTGAGTTTAGGCTTATTCATAACCTATCTGTTTTTTGTTGTGAAAAGAAGACTCATAGTCATATGCATTTGAAAGCACAGCATAATTTTCATTCTGTAGTAATCAGTGCAAGTGTGCGGTTGATTGAAATTTAATTTAATTTAATTTAAAATAAAATGGAGCGCATTCAGAATAAAACTGAAATTATTCATAAAGACTGCTACGGGTACCCCATAAGCTCTCCAAGAAGGCTACCCTGCAAGCGCTCTAAGAGTACTACCAACAAGCGCCCCAAGAGGGCTTCGCAAGAATCTGCAACTGAGCGCTTCCCTCTGCGGACGTACTCACGTTAAAAAGATATGATCAAGGATACTGCGGGGAAGCGCTGCAAGCTTCAAAAGAAGCGCTCTTGCATTCGTCTTTGAGCGCTGGGTTGTTACGGTATTAAAAATATAAAAGCATAACGCTATGTGTATGCGTGCTAGTTTTAGTTATTTGCTCTTTGTTACTTTTGTTTTATTGCAAAAAATATCCTGGATACTATGTTAATGTCATTTCCGCGTAAGTTAAAGTCAAAGCAAAATTTTCAGCAGACACCAAACTTTTCCTTTTTTTATTATAATGACAAAATTATTGCCACTAAACTCTAGAATAGGACGACAAACATGATATTTTTGGATTTTAGACATAAAATTGATAAAACAAGTTATAGTTTCGTGTTAGTTTAGGTACCATATGTCATTTTAGGACAACTTCTGCTACTTATTTTATAAAGCTGAACCCGACATACTCCTATATATATTCCTGGCTGACCAGTTATACTTCACTATCTGAACAATGTTTTCCGATTACAGCTACACCCTTGTCATTAATGTTTACATATTTATTTCAAAAGAATTCATGTATGGAAAATTCAATTTTTGACTAAGATGTGCTTAAAACTTGAGGCAGATTTATTATTCTACGAAAATAAATGACTAAACGGTATGATCGGGAGCAAGTGATCATACCGTTTTGTCATTTATTTTCTTATACTGAATACATAACAATATATGATTAATCTATGATAATTTCAGGTTTGAACAGGCCATGTTAACCGCCTCAAGAGAATACTTACCATTCAGCAGTGTCATCAAGCACAAAAATTCAATCAAGAGGCTGTAGAGAATAATGGGATACAAGATTTATTGATAACGCAAAGCCAGAAAATCGACATAAAAGGAGCGAGTCTTCACTAAGTATTCAGGAATTAGATGAAGCGCTTATCATAATCTTAAAAGAGGCAGATAAAGAAGGCTTCATGGATGATATCAAACAACTATATTGAATTGGAACAGTTAACAACAGTGGTTTCTTAAATAGCCCCGCACCCTTAATTGACGAGAAACGTATGATACGAGTAGGAGGAAGACTAGAACACTCAAAGCTACCATACGAGTCAAAACATATAATATTGCCGCCTTGTGCTCACCCCAGTCACCAAGCAACTAATGGCAGACATTAATAGCAGAAAGCTCGATGTTGGCCCCCAAACCTTACTCGCACTTTCACGACAAAGATGTTGGTCGATCAGGAGGAAGACTATTACCGGATCCATCGTGCAGAACTGTGTTCGTTGGAGCATGGTCAAACCCAAGCGCATGACTCACACTTCAAATTAAAGGAAAACGCCCTCAAAAATCAAATATCGCAGAATTCTACTGTTTCGCTACAAAGGTGACGCATCTAGAAGTGATGAGAGATCTGACGATAGAAGGATTTCTCGGGGCACTTAAGCGGTTTATAGCGAGGCAAGGGTATTGTCTGAACTTATATTGCGACAACGCCACAAACTCCGTGGGAGCCAGAAATCAGCTAAGCGAGCTTCAAGATATCATACACTCAAATAAGTCTCAAGAGAAAATTACTTCAATGTGCCAGGGAAAGGGTATGGAGTTTCATTTCATCGCACAACGGGCCCACATTTCTGTCGATTATGGGAAGCCGCAGTAAAATCAGCTAAATCCTTATTATACAAGGGTGCCGCTGCAGCTTCTCTCACATATGAAGAATTAACTACATTCATATCTGATATCGAAGCCATAATGAATTTATGGACAATAAACCCGTTATCATCCAACCAGAATGATCTGACAGCAATAATACCCGGACATTTTCTCATGTGGGAGCCTCTGACTTCAAGAATTGACCCACATTCAAATACACAACAAGTTAGTCCATCGAGAGGATGTAAAATGGTGTCACATATAAGGCACGAATTCTGGCGTCGATGATCTCACTTGTTATGTACTTGAATGTGGGTCAATTCTTGAAGTCAGTGGTTGTTCTCCCACCAGAAAATGTCCGCGTGTTAATGCTGTTAGATATTATATAGAAAAATTAAATGCGTTGTTGTATGCATGTATGTTATGTGTCTGCTGTCTGATTCGAGACGCCATGTCGAGATTTCAAGCAATTTATAGAAGAACGTAGCCTTTTATGGCCGGTTTCACAGTCCAGGTTTAGGCCAGAGCTTAGTTAAGTCACGGGTGCGGCTTAAGCCCAGAACTTAAGCCTACTCGGTTTCACAGTACTCAGTTAGCTGAGGCTTATTTAAGCCGCGGATGAAAATTTTTAAGTTGTCAGCACTGCGGTAATTGTGAATTTTTTTAAAGGAAAATTGCCATTGTGGATTAAAAACTAAGCGAAAAGAAGAAAAACTTTTTATTTACCAGTTTGTTGTGATTTTTTTCTGGAAGGATATCAAATCCAAAATCATTGTTGCAGAATGTTTCGGCAACGTAAACCATCAAAGCCGAATGTATCTACAGCCGGGACCGAGAATAAAAATCAACGTCATCCCATTTCTCGAAATGTTGCGGGCGACTCTTTATAATTTTTTCACGGGTCACACCTTGCGATATTATATTATACATTTCTTGGTCTCTTGTATCCTCTGCATCAGATAAATAAATTTTTGTCCTAAACTGTTTGGTTTCTTCTTAAAACGTCAAATGCTGACACTAGCTGCCAGACAGTACTCAAAACTGCTAATTAAATAACTATTTTTCACTTGGAAAATTTCAATTTAGTTTTAAAATATAACTTTTGAAATATGCACGTTCATTTAATAACAAAACTTATAATATTTAGCAATAATTTCTTATGTGTTTCACAGCAAAATCTGAGGCTTAAGCCTTCGAAATGACCGGCTTAAGTAAAGCTTTCCTTAAGCCAGTGATTTTACTTAAGTCTTGACTGTGAAACCGAAATATTTATTAAGCCTTGGCTTAAACCATGGCTGTGAAACCGGCCATTAGAATTTGCATATCTTTCAAGCGGTGTTACCCTTGTAAAAACATCACAATTCAATATAGCATGCGTGCGATTTTGACAAAAGATATACACTTGCTCTCAGTTTTAGTTTAGTAGCTGTTTATGAAATATCACCAAAATTGTATTTGATTTTATAGAAATCAGAAATAGTGAGTTATTTGTTAACTGGATGATCTTGAGTATTTTTTAAAGTTTGACATCACTTATCAAAACTTGAGAAATTTCATCCCAGGAAGATAAAACATAAGAGAAGCTTCTTCTTCTCATTTCAATTTTATCGCTCTTAATAACATGGTTTTCAAAGCTCTCATAATTATGTGCCTTAACGGAATCTGATAAACTTCTTAATTGGCTAACAACATTTATTTTCAACCGGACTCGAATGAATGATCATTATAACTTTGATATATTAGACATTTATTACCATAAAACGAGACTTCACCACAAGACTAAGAGCACTATCAAGGCTATCGTTATTTAAATTAATTTTTCTGATGTGATGATTAGAAGTGGCCCATTCCCTAAAGCATCGCGTGAAAAAGAAAATCTTTTACACTTGTAAAAAGATCACTGCCCTCAAAAAGCATTTCAAATATTGAATAAAAGTTCGCCTTATCAGCAAAATCGACTGAAAAAGAAAGCCTTTATATTCACGTTCTGCAATCTCGAGCTTGATTTTGAACACAGAACGAAATACAATGATCTGATGAGGCGCAAAACGCATACAGCCATTTTTGATTTATTAACGAGGGTATTTTGTTTTTTTACATAAATATAGGTGTCTTGACATTTATCATCTTTTAACTCATCTTAATTATCACCAAAAACTATTAAATGCATTGTGAAAGTGGGAACAGTTTAATTTTGTATACCGTCTGGACGATGAAAACGGAAAATCAAATAAGATGATGGCATATTATAGAATTGAAACACTCTGCTTTAGAACAATTTTGGTATCACCATTACATTTACAATCACTACATACAGCAAATACCTAAATATAAGTATATAAACTTTTAAAAAGTTAAAGAGTAAAAGACCAGGATAAAGCCGTGGTTACAGTGAATGCGGTTTGGTGTCATGCTGTAAAATAGCGCGTTTGCATCGGGCCAGGCGGATTTTTTCTTAATGCATTCTACTTCCGATGAAGAAGTTTGTTATTAGTAGGTCTGATTGACAAAAAACAGAGAAAAATGATAGGAATCGATTCCATGAATAATTTAGAATGCCAAAAGCCGCGGAGTTATTGAGAACGAATAAGAAATCTTACCGCCAGCGTCAACGTCAAAATTGTATTTTGAGTAATCTCCAAAATCGACGCGAGTTACGTTACCTCACCTTAATACAGGAAACCGATATTCAATTACAAGTCTAGACAGTCTCGTTTCGTGCCAATATTAGAAATAATATGAATTTAAACGAAGTATTCAATACTTTTGATGACTTAGGGTTGTTAGACGAAAGTGATGTGATTCATTATAATTATCGGAAATATAACAAAGATTCAAGATATAACAATACACATAGCAGGGATTTTAAACGTAACGACAGTGATCGACAAGTACTTCATTTCCACAGAAATAACTTTCACGAAAAATTTAATAGAAATTCTATGCAACAACGAAATAATCTAGGAAATTTTTCCGGACAATTCAGACGAAATGACTACATTAGACAAAACCAAAATTTTCCCAACAATAACCGATCAGGGCAACACAGACAAAATTTTAATCAACAGAGACCATTTTTCAATGGAAATAATTTTAACAACGGTTCAGGACAATTTAGGCAGAGACAACATAACAGTTCTAATAATAATTCCAATTACGCTATTCCAATGGAAATCGATAATATTCAAGGCAACGACGTAAATTTTTCAAACCAGCCTCGGCAGGAAGATTACCAATAGTGACACTAACTGTCGACAAAACGAAAATAAAATATTTAATTGATACCGGAGCCGAAACTAGGAATTATTACTAACTATTCCCAAGAAGCATTAGAAAAACCTCTCTATTTTTCAACTATCAATGGTATATCTAAGGTAACAAATAGATTAGTTACTCCTAGCCCAAAAGAATTTAAAGTATCAGGCACCCTATCCTGGAAATTAATGGACCTATCAAGGCGCAATTATGATGCAATAATAGGTCAAAATTTCTTAAACCCTTTGAGAGCAAAAATCGACTTAAGTCAAAAATTTATTGAAGTAAATGACAATCAAATTTATTTTAAAACGGACGACCATTATTTTATTATAAATGAAGTCTGTAATTTCGAAGAAGGTAACATCCAAAAATTAAACATTGATCATTTAAATCCCGAAGAGAAAAGAAACATCATAAAAGCCCTAAATCAGTACGAAAATCTATTTTATAAAGAGGGTGATAAACTTACTGGAACTCGTGAAGTACAACACGAGATCATTACGACCACAAACAACCCTATATATACGAAAATTTATCGGTATCCTCGTATCCACGAAGAGGAGAAAGAAAGGCAAATCAGGGAGATGTTAGAACAAAATATCATACAACCAAGTAACTCACCTTATAATAGCCCATTATGGATAGTCCCGAAGAAGTTAGATAATTCAGGCGAACGAAAATGGCGAATAGTGATTGATTATAGGAAACTTAACGAGGTCACCATCAGTGACAAGTTTCCGGTACCAAACATCGAAAGTATTCTCGACAAACTGGGAAGAGCCCAATATTTTACTGCTCTGGATCTTGCAAAGGGCTTTCACCAAATACTAGTTAGACCAGAAGATAGAAAAAAGACTGCCTTTTCGACTCCATATGGCCATTATGAGTATCTGAGAATGCCATTCGGGCTTAAGAACTCTCCGGCCACATTTCAAAGAACAATGAACTATGTACTGAGAGGACTTATAAATAGGATTTGTGTCGTATATTTAGACGACATCCTAATATTTAGCACGTCTTTAGAAGAGCACATTTCGAATGTCAAAAAAGTATTTGAGAGAATAAAGATAGCAGGGTTAAAATTTCAAATCGACAAATGTAATTTCTTAAAAAAGGAAACAGAATTTCTGGGACATATTTTAACGCCAGGAGGTATCAAGCCAAATCCGAACAAAATCAAATGCATTCAAGAACTAAAGCTTCCTACTACCGGAAAACAGATAAAATGATTCTTAGGTATAACAGGGTACTACAGGAAGTTCATTAAAGATTACGCTAAGGTAGCTTACCCTATGACAAAGTACTTAAAGAAAGGAACGACAATCAACATCAATGATCCAAATTATATTGGCGCCTTTGAGAAGTTAAAAGATATTATAACAAACCATCCCATCCTTAAATATCCCGATTTTAATAAGAGGTTCAAATTAATAACTGATGCTAGCAATTTTGCACTTGGTGCTGTTTTGACACAAGATGGACACCCAATTTGTTATGCATCCAGGACCTTTAATGATCATGAAAAAAACTATTCGACGATCGAAAAAGAGCTATTGGCGACAGTCTGGGGGTGTAAATATTTCAGACCATACCTGTTCGGTAAGGAATTTGACCTACATACAGACCACCAGCCGATTAAGTGGCTTGCAGCTAAATATGCAGGAAAAGATATAAATCCGAGACTAACAAAATGGCTCATATCCTTGGGTGAATATAACATCAAAATTGACTATATAAAGGGCAAAGAGAATATAATCGCGGACTTTTTGAGTAGAATCAATCCCGATACGAGGGAAATAAACTTATTAGATGGCGAGTACCTGAGGTTTGATTTAAACAAATTATTTAATACATGTAATGAACCAAAAAACATAAGGGGAAGTAATACTCTAGGAATATCAAATTTGAGTTTCGATCTAAATAGTATGTTTCACGATGGCGAACGTAGAAAAAATTGTTTGAACAACAATGAGATAAATGTCTTAAATGAATCGTTAGAAAACCAAACCATACACTCTCAAGAGGAAAAGTCTGACGATCGATCATAAACCTATACTAGAAACAATCGTTAATCGGTTTAGAACACAAATTATACTTCAGGAGTCTAAAGAAAAAGAGGTCGAAATCGTTTTTAAAAATAAAAGAATTTTTGTTGATTTGAGAGACCTCGAGAACGATAGTGTTAATGACCTTACCTTCGTAGAATATATAGAAAAAGGAAAAATAGGTATTTACTCGAAACTGAACGACCACGAATATAATAAATTGCAACAAATAATTATGAATCTCTTTCCACAAAATACTGGAATAAAATTTGTTAAGTGTAGTCTCCTCGCGACAGATATCGAAGACGAAGGAAAGCTTAATAAGGAAATATCGCTTTTTCATAAAAACGAATTCAGGAATAGTGGCAACATAGGAAGGAATTAAATATAAAATTTACAACCCAGACCTGAAAACAGCAGTCCACAGAATAATCAATAACTGCGACATTTGTGCTGCTGGTAAATACGATAGGAACCCAATTATAAAGAAATTTAATTTAACAGAAACCCCTAAAACAACCAACGAGATCATTCACGTCGACACCTATATAAATAGTAAACATTGCTTTATAAATTTCATTGACAAATTTTCCAAACATGTTACCAGCTTTTATTTAGAAGATCGTAATAGTCAAACACTTATTGAAAAACTCAGGCAATATCTAGCAATTAAAGGAAAGATAAAGAAGTTTGTGTTTGATAACGAATTTAACATTAGGAATGTTAGGGAATTTTGCATGCAAGAAGGCATCGAATATTATGCCACCAAACCAAATAGTCACACAGGTAACTCTGACATCGAACGTTTTAATAATACTATTACTGAACGAATTAGGACCCTAAATCTCGAAGAAAAATTACCGATTAAAACACAAATGCTAAAAGCGGTTAAACTTTATAATAACACTTTTCATTCAACCATCAAAGCAACACCGGTAGATGTACAAGAACATAGGGTAGACCATAAAATAATCCGCGAAAGGTTGGAAAAGACAAAAACTAGAGTTATAAATAAAAGAAACAAAAAAAGAGAAGATTATACTGAAGAATGGTTCATTAGGAACTACAAGTCGGTTAGGCACAAAGAGGAACCTAAATTTAGAAAACATAAATTCGATAGGGTCCATGAAGGTAATATTAAAAGACCGTTTAAATTTTCAGGTACTACTGTCAATAGGAATCATAATGCTAATGTTACAGCCCAGTCATCAAACACTCATAATAGATAAGATTAAAGCAGAACTCGGATACGCAAAAGTCCACATAGGGGAAGTAGAAATCGTTAGGAAATCCGACATTGTTTTGCATATTATTAACCCTAATGAAATATTGAAACTAGCTGACAAAATAGAAGAAATAATTAACACACTTGATCTTGGTATCAATAAAGGAATTGCAATACATCAGATCAAAAGCATTAGGAACCAAGTTAAGACACTCATCCCACATAGATATAAACGAGGACTCGTTAATTTAGGCGGGACAGTTTTAAAATGGCTATTCGGGACCATGGACGACTACGACAGGGAAGACATCAAAGACCACTTAGACACCATTGACAAAAACAACCACGAAACAATCGAGACAGTAAATCAGCAAATCAAAATCAACGACAATTTTAACAAAACATTTACCCTAATAGGAAATGCAATTAAAGCGGACCGACTTAAAATAACGAACAAATTGATTGAACTTGAAAAACGAACTTATACAGAGGGATTATTTCTAGAGCAAATGATGAAAATCGATTTCATTAAAAGACAATTTGAAAATATACAAGACAACTTTGTATCGGCTAGGTTAGGAATCTTACACCCAAGCATCTTGACGGACGAAGAAATCAGAACTTATGACATCAACTCGAGAAAACTAACGCAAATTAGACTTGGAGTAGCTAGTTACTATAATGAATCCATCATCTTCGGAATCAAAATTCCCAAAGAATTTCAGAGATTTAGCAAAAAACTTTTAATCTCAATCTCAAACCTGAATAACAAACAAATTGATCAAGATATCGAATTTGTGATTGAGGCAAATAATAAAACTTGAAAATGGAAAAACATTAAAAGAAGTAATGATCAGCAAGAATTGTATTTTCAGAAATAATTGCAAGTTTATTGTAAATCATGAAGAAGAATATGTCGAAATTGATGATGATATCCTGGTTTTAAATAATGTAAGAAATAAAAAATTCAATAGTTCTTGTGACGATAGGAAAATAACCTTAAATGGAAATTTTTTCATAAATTTTCATAATTGTTCAGTACAAATTGATAATAAAATCTATAGCAATAATGTCCACAAAGTAATTAGCAAATTCATTGTTCCCATAGAAAACACTTTTGATTCAAATAAGACAGATGTGACTTCTGAAGATATTGTTCTAAATCAAGAAAATAATATAAAAGAAATAAGGGAGTTAAAATATAATAAACATGTAAACATAGGGCTAAGAATAGGATCATTCTCGATTAGTATAATAATAACAATTATAATTTCAATATTTTTATTATTTACACAAAAATACCCAAAAGTGAAAGTAGTTAACAGGATTCAGGAGAATCCTCAATTGAATGAGGGAGGAGTTACGCTACCTCACCTTAATACAGGAAACCGATATTCAATTACAAGTCTAGACAGTCTCGACATAAATAAAATTCCTATACGAACTTGATCCATTCCTCATATTTTCCACAATTTCCCACATTCCCAGACTTACCTGCAAAATAAACAGAAAAAGACAAATTAATAAAAAGCTCAACAAAACTTAACGTGGGAACAATGATTAGGTAAGCAGTTTTAATTATGAGAATTTTTAGAATTAAAAAAACCAGAATTCAGTCTTAAGACCGCCGTGATTTAATTCGTGACTTTTTAAAAAGAAAAGCTCCAATAAAGAAAATATAATTGTGTTAGCTTACAATAAAGGAAAACAAAGAATATATAATTGTGTTGGTTTACTCTAAAGAGAAACCAGAGATTAGTGATAATTGAAAAATTGTAATAATCAAAGATTATAAATTAATAATTTTGTAAATATATAAACATAGTTGTTCAGTTTACAGTGGAGATTGTGTTTTTCATTTTCCGAAATCTATCCTCAGTTTTTTTGTTGCGAATCCTAAAGGAAAAAGTTAATTCGCGCGGTAGCTAATTTACCGCACCGCACCACTTCTGATATGGATTATTGATTTATTTTTGCAGGTACAATCGCGCAGCGGCAACCGCACCATTATAAATTTCTTAACATATAACACAGTAAATCCAAACAGTCTTCGTTCTTTGGAACAAAAATAATGTCACAATCATAATCCTATATAGGAATATTAGTTTCATTGAGAATTTAGAGTAGTTAGGGTAATAAGGCATTGCGGTGAACCAATCAAACCAAATCAAACAATAACCAGTTAATATTCCTTCCTGTCCTGTGATGTTCCTATGAATACTTAAAACTCCTGTTCCTTATATTTCATTATTTCGAAGAGTAAAATACAAACGTGACATAGTTAAAACATATTCTGAAGTAATTGTTAGATATGGTATGTTATATACATATATAACATGTACAAGTATTTCAACCCGGCACGTTTCCAGGGGGATCCAGGGGTTCAGACTCTACCTCCCTTGAACTTATAGCTACTAGTACCTACTAGATAAAATAAGTATTCTTTGGAAGCAGTTCATTAAAAATATAAAGAAAACGAAAAGCAGAAAACGGAGAGAAATCAAAATAGTAAATAAATGATTCTTCTTTAGTTTGAATTTTCCGCCTTTTTATAAAATGTTTTGACAATTACAAAAGTTTCAATGGACTATGATAATCGTACTTAAATGATATCTAAATAATCAAAATCTGATTGGCAACATATTCCCATTTAAAGATAACCTTACGATTTAATGTCAAACAAGTGGGAACAATTTACCATCCAATCAGAAAACAGCTTAAAATTTTTAGAATCAATGCGATAGCTACTATGATAATGTAAGCATAATAAAAATTTATAAATACTATGCTATCAGTTCCAGTTCCTCAATTCATGGTATAAAGATAAATAAAACTACCAGTGACTCGGTGAATTGTGCAGTATTAGGTTGCAAATGTAACACCTGCTTACAAGCTTTCATTTCATCATTTCGAATGAAAAAATCGCAGTAATTACATCGTGTATAAATTTTTGCTGAAAAGCAAAAAAAAAATCATTTTAATTATGATATTTGACCTTTGTTGAGGACAATTTAATAATAATTCAGATGAAGAAAATGAACACCATGTGACGTAGCTCCCAATTGACAGTTCAAGAACACAAACACAATACATGTTAACCTTTGTACCATGGCCTCAACCAGAAAACTGTCATATTCGCGATGCGTTTCACCACATATCTATTTCGCCGATGGTCGTTTCCAAACATTCATAAATTTCGAATAAAAACAAACTATTCAAATAGTACATAACCATATACAGGAATTTTTATTAATAAAAAAATATAATAGTACCTACTTTGCATAGTAGTCCCAGCACTGAAGACATAAAAAGGTGCTTTCGATACAAAAGGTCAAGGAGAGTTCTAATTTGGTAGATTCGTACAGTTTGGTGTCCTCATTAATACCTACTCCGAGTTTGCGACTGTGAGCGACCGCCTCTCGCGCCGCCATATTGGAAAAATAGGTGTCCCCAGTCAAAAGAAACGTCGGAAAAATAGGGCTCCAAAATCGCGTTCTATGTCCATCTTAAATTTCAACTTTTATCTGCTAAATCTCGGCATGGACCATAAAGCCTCTACATCTTCAATAAATTAATCATAACTTCATAAAGAATGAAACCAATTTATTTATAATCCACATAATTTGTGCCGTTTTGATAAAATTAAAAAAGAATAAACTAAGACCATTAAAATTCATAATTGGTGGCGATTGTAAATTTCGATTTTTATTGTACGTCTGAAGCTGAGAAAAAATTTACAAAAGATCCTTCCTACCGGTATACCGTACATTTTCCCTACTTGATTTTTATGCATAGTTTCAATAACATTTTTACTTCAATGAATACTTTATTATATTTCAAATATTTCTGATGTGGGAAACTATATCTTTTGAGTCCATATTGTGTTAAAAGTTGCAATTTTTCTTAAATGCTGAATAAAAAAAAATCGATCAGTGATAGATACTGGCGCGTTATTTCTCTAGATATGTGTAACATAATAAGTATAACAAGTAATCATCATGGTAAATAAAAAGTTAAGAAATATATAATTTAATGGCGTTTGGGTTCATTTTGAAGATACCAATTTTTAAAGTGGCCTTGTATACACACGCATTCCACACGAAAACGAGACCTTTGGACTAATTTTGTGCCAGACCATTTGCGATTTGGATGCAATTTGCAGAATTTTTATGGAATACAAAAATAATTCAAGCAGATCTGTTGTTTCCCCGTACGATGGTCCCGCTAGGGGGGTTAGATATTTCGTCATTTTATTTCATTTATTTTCAAATGCTTTATATTTTTCATAAAAAAATATGGCAACAGCGAACGAAACTTTTCTTGGTAGTAATAGTATTTTAAAAAAAATAGTATTATTTACTATTGTATTTGGGGATCTGTAAAACCATTTTGAACCCAGTAATGTTAATAAATTCTGTGACATTTGGCTCACTTGCTTTTTTGATACCTTAATGTTGGTATTTGTGACAAATGGTTTACATATGCATGGCATTTATATGTCACCATTTTGTCACAGTATATCTACTAAATAGTGTATACATATATACAGGGTGTCCCGGAAGTCGACGGCAAGTCGGAATCGGATGATAGTCCAAATTATAATAGTTACCAGAAAAATATAAAAAAAAATTTAAGTCATGAATTTTTAAATTATATGCATTTCTTTTTTTTTCGAGAAAATGTACACCCTGTGATGGTTTTTTAGCTCTTGTTGCTACAAAGCTATACTTTTTTCAATTTTATTTTTCTTATGTAATCCCGAATAGTACTTATGTAACCTGTTGCTTTAAATTCTAATCCAACTGAATCCAACTGCTTCAGCTTGGAAGAAAATGTCACATTTTCCGAACCAAGAATACAAAATTAATACTTCGCCCAACTTCAACTGACTGTGCTAAAAAAGAAAATGTACTATGGCAGTTTGGCAAGTAACTTTAAAATTTGACGCATTTAATAAGGATTCTAAAATGGTATAGTACTTGCTACATTATTTCTTGGATTTCGGGAAAAAATTCTAGTGTACCCAAAGCTTGCCTTAAGTAAGACTGTAACTATATGATTCTAGGTTGAGTGAGACGGAGAGTCGTTCCATGAAGTGTGAGTGAGATAGATAGTGGCGCTAATGAGTCAGATACGTAGAAAGTCATTTTATGAAGTATGAGCGGGATAGATAGTGACACCACTTTTTGAGTATTGGCATCAACTTTTAAACTTACTTACCAAACTGGCGTAGTACATGTTTTTTTGCAGTGCAGTCAATTGAAGTTCGGCGAAGTATTAATTTTCTATTCTTGGCTCACCAAAATGTGACATTTTCTTCTAAGCTGAAGCAGTTGGTTTAGAATTTAAAGCAACAGATTACATAAGCACTATTCGGGATACATAAGAAAAATAAAATTGAAAAAGAGTAAAGATTTGCAGCAACAGGAGTTAAAAAAACCATCACGCAGGGTGTACATTTTGTCAAAAAAAAAAAAAAAAAAAGTGCCTATAATTTAAAACATGCATGACTTGGTTTTTTTTATATCTTTCTGGTAAGTATTATGATTTGACTTATTACCCGACTCCGGCTTGACGTCGACTTCCGGCACACCCTGTATAGGCATGCAAAACCACAGTTTTAAAAAAATACATAAATCTTCGAAAAAAAAAATTTAATATTCAATCAATTCCAATACTTATTCCTGAACGATTCCTTTACTAAATTGTTATTTATGACTGCGCTAGTGGATTTCTTAATTACCACATATACATCCTCATTTGAGCCATGTTTGGATTGAATCGGGTGAATTTCATATAGGATAACATGGACGTAGTTTTCTCTTTCTAGAGAGTGAATCCATATATTATCCCCAGAAAATGTGAATATAGCTACTGAAAATATTCTTCATGAATTACTGCTAATTAATTCGCTCCTACGACCAAAATTCATTGCTTTGCAAGCCCGACGTCTTTCCTTGCACCAAGCAACCGACAAATTCATATAATCTAACTAAATATCAGTCATCATATAATACATCGGAATTTTATCACACTTTATTCACAATACCCTGTGAAATTGTTATGCATAACGATAAGTATGGCAGCACAACATAAATGTCACACTATTGTGTAACATTTTGTTTTCACAATAATTTCCTTTTTTTGTCACAAATTTTTGATATTGTTTCGTGATAGTATTACATGGCTACCCGGGAACTCATCCAGATCGAAACGGAAAAGCTGTTGTCGGTTACCTTGATTATATGTTATGGTCGCTTGACAGTGCTACCTTAGGCGTTCCGTCCCATAACAAAAAGCTGAACGGACCTCTTTGACAGCTGGACTGCGAAGGAGCGAAACAGACGCGTATCTGTTGGGGGGGGGGGGGGAGCAATCGCTCCCCCGTGGATGAGTTCATCAAAATGTAGCACGTTCCTAACAACAAAATTCAGATTGTACAAATTTAATCATTAATACACTGAATCTCTGATTTTCGTGTGAAGCACTTTATTTGTAATATATACATAGTATAATTCTAAAAACAGCGCATATTTATTTTGTCATAATTTAAACAGTATTTGCCGCACAACGACTTTACGATGCTGCAGAATTTTTGTATGGATATGTAATATACACTCGCATTAAAATAATAATAATGATAAAGTAGCAAATAGTGAAATTTTGATCGTTTTTAGTTTGCCTCTTCTAAAAATTGCATCTAAATACTTCATGGAAAAGAAATGCACATCGGAAAGATGTGACTCACATAGACAGGCTTTATTTAAAATAACTTTTTTTCTGTCAATTTTCTTGAACATTTTCCTCAGAAATTTTATGCGCTTAGCGGCCAGCAGCACCCTAAAAAAAGTGGATTGATTCGTTTCGCTATTCATATTTATGAACATAGACTTTTTCTTATGAATATTTATGAAAATTTTTCTCTTCATTTGCGTGCACTAGCTGCGGCATAGACGACATTTCCGAAAACAGAAATCGGAAATAGAATTGATGTTGTTACCACATTTTTGCTTTTGTGCTTTTCTTTCCAAAAATTTTCAATTCAGCAGATAGAAAAAATTTCTGTTGATAAAATTAAAAATTGTTTTGAGAGAAATATAAGTATCAGTGTGTATATGTGTATAAAGTATAAGGCATTGTTGAATCAAAACTCTTTTGTCCTGACTTTACTGATTGATCAAAAGTTCTTGTACCTTGATCTTGAAGTGGGCGAAAACGGTTCGTGTACCGCAACACCAGTAGCAAGTTGTTAATTAAGATGTGGATTCGATTGAACCAATTAAACACAGGTTCTTGTACCTCGATTTTGGTGATGGTGATTAAAATATTCGAGCAAAATATAATTTCTCATGCAAAGCTCTGACAAGAAACATTAGACGTGTCAAATATCGTCTAGCTTATAAAGAAAAATATTTTTATTTGTGGGAATTTACTTTGTACGACAATTTGACGCAATAGATTACTTTACCTGCATTTTATCTATTAACAAAGCAAT
This sequence comes from Dioctria rufipes, assembly GCA_963924295.1. NCBI lineage: Eukaryota > Metazoa > Arthropoda > Insecta > Diptera > Asilidae > Dioctria > Dioctria rufipes. The sequence goes on from OZ002742.1 coordinate 119,387,759, forward strand.
CTATTGCTTCAAATTTTCATACAAATAAGTAGAATTTTAAAATTGGAAAACGTTATTTTCTGCTTATTAACTTCAAAAAGCTTATGTAAAAAATTTATTTAATTTAGTTCAAATTTGTACAAGTCCCGCTCCGCAAACCAGAGAAATAAAAAAAAAAATCATTGAATTTTTTCATTTTTAAATAGTTTTCAATAAAAATTGGGGGACAAATTTTAAAATTAGAAAACGTTATTTTGTTGCCTTAGGTGTTTAAATGAATATTCCATTAATTAGTTTGCGATTTATTCAAAAATCTTAACACCCCGCCCAATCTTGGGAATTGTGCACCGAGCTGCCCTATTTATGACAGCGACCTAGCCTAAGTCCTACCTACGATCTGCAATGGGTGAAGACAGATTGTCTATTAATTAGCTAATTAGCTTAATTAGCTATTAAAGTGGATTATAAGATGGTTATAGATAATTTTGCAAGAATGAAACCTAGACGAAGAAAGCTGTTTAAGTTGCCTCATTTGTTAATAATTCATAAGTACATACATACTTATATTAATTTTATTTTAAAATAACAGATTTTTGTTATGCTTCCATTTAATTTTATGTTTAAACTACTTTTGACCTTTTTTTTTTTTTTTGTTTTTCCAAAATATGAAATAAAATTTATTTTTATGCAGTGGCGCCTTTCTTTAATATGCTCGCTCCCCCAAATGTTTAAACCTAGATACGCCTCTGGAGCGAAACAGACAAAAAAAGGACAAGACTGTAATGTGAAAGGAACGAAAGTGAGGCGACATTTTGCAGGCTACGGAAAATCTTGTTAATTTCTTAACTTCTTTAGTAAGAGAATATTAACTTCCTTTTATTGGTTTTAATCGACCTATTGAATGACAACAGTATGGTTTTTGCTCCAGTCGCACTTTTATTAACATTCGTCAAGTGGCGTCATGAGATATTTTAATCAAAAGTCGTCCACAACGTCCATCAAATAATCTAGAAGAATTCTACAAATTTTGTTAAATTATTGCATATTTTCGCAATATTCTCGAAGCTTCCAAAGTCCAAACTCTGAAACATTCTTAATAGCAGCGAAATAGTTCATTGCAACTGGATCGCTCTTATTGTGGTGGAAGATGATGCCCTGGAGCTTGCTCGTTTCAACAATGACTCTGCAATAGTTTCCGTTAGACATCAATGGAAGCATTCCTATCACATTATCAACTTGTCGAGGCACAGGAACCGTTTTTCTGTAGAACGAGGTTCAGTGCATCTTTTTCTCGCAATTATATTGAATGGCTCCTTTGAATATTGAACAAACATCGCACTATTTAACTAACATTAACCTTATATTTAGCATTATATTGAAAGATTCATCGAATATTTAACTAACATTATTTAGTAGATACTTAATTTTTTTTAATATTATCAAATGCTTAAATTAAATTAGTTATCTAATTAGGTTATGCTATCATTACTCAGGGATAGCAAGATTTTTACAGTAACATTCACCAGCACCAATTAGCATAAAATTTTCAAAAGCTTCAATTTTTCACAGCTACTAGGGAACAATTAGTATTACCGCTAAGTAGTTCCGCCAAGCATTCATGAACATTAACGTTAGCATTAATATTTAATTTGCAAATTATTAGATCTACCAGCGAACGGCTAGTGTTAGTATCTGGTGAACATTTGAGCTATAAAATCTAAGTATGTATATAGTTAGGCACTCGCACAATTGGTATAAGTGACAAAATTTTTCTTGAATTTTAAAAGTAGAGCCTCTGAAAAAAAAGGAAATCATAAAACTGTAACTAATTAAGAGATAAGTTGAAGTCATATCAGGTCATAAGGAGTGTTGGGAATTTAAATCATAAAATAAAAATAGGAATAGTATTGGGCAGACGAGAAAACGGCATCAGTGTTTTGATAAATTGGATAGAATCCCACTGTATTGAGGTTTTGACCACTTAGAAAGATTTTTGGCGAACATTTATGTTAGTGAGAGGAATTGAAATTTTGTTAAGCTTTATGGAAATGGGAGAGTCGACGGGTCACCAGCGTTTCAACGACATAAGTAGGCAAAGCAATGCGGAATTTTTTTCGTGGGGAGACTTTTGTTGTAATATAGAGTATCGTTTCAGATATCATTAATTAAATTCTTAGCACTATGAGGGAGCTCCTTCGAGGGACTAGGGATCACGTAAGTCCACACTATATATGTATTATTTTATGTCAACAAACGGCAGTTTTTCCGTGTAATACATTACTTGACATATATTAGTTTAGCAAGCCAGTATCTGGCGATGATTCCTTTCGTGTCTCCACCGGAATGTCTCAGTTGCTACGCGTGAGGTGTATATAGAGATAATATTGGAGAGTTACATCTATTGTACCGTTAATAAAAACTTCTGAGATCTGAAAGGTTGCTTAAAAAAAGCAAAAAAAAGAAAAAAAAACAAAACAAAAAAAAAAACAAAAAACGAAAAAAATAGATGAATTGAAACTGCCTCGGTTCATCAGGCCTCAAGTAGTTGTTACAAATGTATATTTAAGGTAAATTTTCGAAGAGATATTGAATTAAGGCCGAATAAATTTGCAAGCATTTTTGTCCCCCTTTTTATTTTTTGCAGTTTTTATGATATTGATTTGAAACTTTCGGCACTATATTCAGTTCAAAAGCTACCAGGACTAGATTTTTGAAAACATTTCGAGTACTCACTAATTTTTATTATTTTTCGTAAACTGGTTTTACAAACATCTTTTGGAAATGCTACCGGAGCTGTTTTTCTAAGTTTTGTAATATTTTTCATGATATAACAACTTGCTAAAGTGATTAGAAAGAAAGCTCACGCTAATTATACTCAAAATTTTGGAAGCTCGAATTCGAGACTTTTATTTTCTGCCATTCAGCCTTAAGGTAGTTTCGTAGCTAAAGGCAGTGGACTAGCAGAACTCATATGCTGATTATCATTTACACATATTAAAGAATTTTTATAATATAATGAATGATTCTCTAAATGTGTTTTTATCTCCTGGAGCCTTTCCGCTCGACGATGGTCGTATAGATCCACTACCCAGCACTACATTTTCAAGTTAGTAGGGATATTGTACCATTCGATGCCCACAATTTCACACGGGCAGCTGGGGAATTGTTATCTGACGACGGAACACCAGATCCTCACTAGATCTATAAGGCATATAATGTTGTAGGCACGAATTATTCTGTATATGGCGCCTGACAGCGGCAGGTTTTCATGTTATCCACCCCACACTCTCCGCCAATAGCCTAGGTGTGCTAGTAAGCCGCCATGCCTATATATCGCTTGTTACGGAGTGAGCTATCAGGTTATGCTCATAGTCTGGACGTCACGTCCAGTCATGCTCCTCATATGCTTCCATAACATATGGAGCATGATATAAAATCAAATATTTTAAATATAAACATAAGAATTTTTGCAGAAAACATTTTATTTTAGCTTACAAAAATAAATACTTAAAAGCTATCAATTTTATGAATTAATTAAAAGTGTAGTAATATATATAAATAAGCTGGTGTATTGCTTAGGTTAAGACTTTCTAATTTTTGTTTCAAAAGCGGACTTGTTTGATAATTCCTGAGATTCAATGAGGAAAATGTTAAAAACTTACGAAAATGGTTTTGAATTAAAGAGTAGAGAGTAGTCCTGTTGATGGAATTCGAAGCAGATGGTTCGAAGCTTCGAAGTCAAATCCTTCGAAGCATGTACGTTTTGCCGAAACTTCGAAGCATGAAAGTTTTACCAATGCTCCGAAGCTTCAGAGCTTCGAAGCATGAATTTTTTCTGGTGTCTGTTCTTTAGTGTTAAAGTTAAATTATAATATTCGAGGTGACTTGAAATAATTTTTGTATAGTTTAAGAGGAGTCAGTACCCAGCAAAAATTTCAATTTAGATACTAGCGAACCTGTAGGCAATAAAACTTACTATACGTAGGTTTGTGTCCTGAAAGTATGAAAATTCATAAAAATTTAGCATAGAACTAGACCATAAGTCACATTAGAGCCATCTAGCGTAAAAAGCAGAAACCAAACAAGCGACAATTTAAGACCAAAAAGAAAATTTTGCAGTTCAAAGAAATTGAAAAATTTTTACGAGAATGAACTCTTCTAAATTTTATTTTGCACATAATTCTTAAATATACTATTTTTCTTTATATTTCTACAACTTTCAACGAAATATTGCAATTTCTCGTCTGAGAAATATCGACAGAAAAAACAAGTACCATTAGAGTTAAACAATTAAAAAAAGCGCCACTAAAAATAAAAAAACTCGACGTTATTTGCTAGATTTAGGCTTTATCTTTCGAAAATAGTCACAATCTAAAGAAATGAGAATACCTACTAAAAGGAATTTGATTTAAAAAAAGTCAATTTTTACCATTTATTACAAGTTTCCGAGCTAATATCTCCATTCCAATACATTTTTTTTATATTTTTCTCGACGTTATTTACTAGACCTCTTCGATACCTTTAATTTCAGATATAAATCATTATTCTGCTACAAATAGTTTACCAGAAATTTGCATTGAAAAATGTATGAAACTTGCAAATCTTGGTACTGACTCCTCTTAAAGGGCTTTTCGGGGAATAGACCTATTGTAAGCCTTTTGGTTATGATAAGAATGTATAAATATATTTTATTATATGTATGATTTCAAACGCGATAGCTTAAAAGCTCTTAACGCTAATTTCACACTCTTTCTGTTTTGTTTTCAGCTAAAATTTGTCACACTTTCAATTCTTGGATGAAAATACACTTTCAGAACTTCATATATAATCAGTACGATAGCTCCAAAATTGTGGACGATTTTAGGGATTGCAGATTACGAATTTGTTTGATCTTAACTTCATTTCATAGTTACGATCAAATTATAATACTTGCAAGGTTTAACCTTTACTTGGTTATATGAATGTTTCAAGATTTGACCCAAACAGTTTTTATTTTTTAATTTGACAGAAGAACATGTACAATATATAATTTTTTTTTTTAAAACAAGCTCAGATGATATGATATGGACCACGGTCGTAGTGGATAAGTTGCCTTACTCTACTGGGAGTGGGGGGGGGGGGGGGGGCGGGGCGGTTTGGAATAATAGGCTGTGACCATAACCACTGGCTTTGCATTAGATCATGGTACTCATATGAATAAAAATAAATCACATCACCAAAGCTTTGAACGCATATCGAAAATATGAAAGTATTTCAGCAAGTAAAGATAGGATATACGTATATCAGGCATAATTCAAAAAAGGACTAAAGGGAATAAAAAACTGTAATTCATGAAGTCCAATAACAAAAATGTTGGTCGCTAAATATATCGATAAGAATACAACAACAAATTAATTCTTAACATTAAAAAAAAATATTACAAAAACAAAGGACTCATAATTTGTTTAAGAAATCCCTATTTTGAAATTAAAGGAAATTTGCCAATACATTTACCGACGACGAACAGTTACCTTGTTGGTATAATATAGCGCCCACTGTAGAAAATACTTCTTCTGACACTACAGTAGTTGCGGTAATACACAGGTACTTCTTTGCTAACTGTGCTAACTAGGATAGCTTCTCCTATCGAGACTTTCACCGCTGAAAAGGGGTCTATATTCATTTCAATTTGAGGCTCAGCGATGTAGTGCTCGAGTTGCAAGCTTGCGTTGGGAGTGAATGTTCATCATGAGATTTCTTGAAAAGAAAATTCAGGGCACTTTTAAACGGGATTTAAAATTCCGTAGTGTTTGAAGAGGAGAACATGGTTTCTTCTTTTATTTGTGTCCTGATAGCGATCTTTATATAATCTGAGAACTCCGCCCTGAGTTCCTTAAATCGCGGATCTAAATAAAAATGAAGACTTCTGAGCAAGGGAAACCAATAAAGTAATTCCATTCGAAGTTGAACCCATTCTAATTGCAAAGCAAATAGATGAAATCGCCTTCCCTGAGTTCGCTTCAGGAACTAGTGGCGGAAGAGTTATTCACAAGCCGGAAGAAATTTTGAATCAAACACGTGATACGCAACAGATTCCATCAGGGTATAATAAGAATGTGAATGATACTTTTGAATTGAGTTTTAAAATTTTATTTAAATTTTTAAATTTTAGAGCCTAATTTAATTATTTTTCAAATAAATTTATCCATTAAACCATTGTAAATTTGCAGAAAAAAAAAGTTTACAGTTTTCTTAAATTATTTATTAATTTTGTTGAACGTGCCCATGAATTGCCCCAAAGGTTGATATATCATACATTTGAGTTCTCTCGAATTCTTCATCATACTTTGGCCATTGGTTCTTGCTTCGAAGGGCTCAACTTCCAAGCCCTAGACGATTTCATAACTTCTGACGTCGAATACTTAAGCAAAACTTATTTTTCCTTTAGTACAATTTGCAACCCAATAAATCCCCATATATCGATTATAAGTCAAATTGAGCAATAAATGACAAAATTTTACATACAACTTGGCATCGCCATCTTTAAATTCTAAGTTTTGACCAAATATTCGTTTTCTGCGATATGTTGGCGATCAGGGCTTTCGAACAAGTATTGGTTATGACTTTGGTGTTCAACAGACTGCAATTCCAAAGAAAATTAATTATGAGAGCCAAACATTATTAGGTAAAGCTAATACATGAATAAAGTTCCCTGTACCTTCACAAGATATATATGGCTCTTAAAATATCTGGTAAGAAATGCTTCATTTATTATATTACCTGTAGATTCCATTTTAATTCCTCGCGGTGTAGTCTTTGTTCTATCTACCTACCTCAATAGTTAATGAGCGCCAATTTTTCGACTGAATTAGAAATTGAATTACTGGACGTCATCATTAGTTTTAAAGTGTTTAACTAAATTACTATCCTGAAAATCTTTACAATTCACCTTAAAAGATTCTCACAAAAATACCTTTAAATCATTATCTCCGCTTTATTAACAACAATTATTCGTGACTGAATTTTCGATATTTCCTTAGCAGACTTAGATTTTAATATTTCTTATTTTTCACACAAAGTTCAAATATCCGCTAAGTGAAGAAACATGCTCGTACTTGGTGCTTTTACTATATTGTTTTGTTTCTGAAAGAGTGCTTTGCACGCTTTGCTTTCTATTTTACTTTGAAGAAAAGTTAAGTTCCAAAAAATTATCAGATTTCGCATTGAGATATATCGTTTGGTAGTTCGTACGTGGAAAGTTAATCATTAAGGGATGTGCTGAAAACTAACTTTTCAGTGCTTTGAAATTGAAAATATATTATTACACCATATTTATTTATTAAATATAATATTTAATTGCGCAAAAACTTTTTACTTCTTTTGAAAATTAACAGGAACACAGCTCTCATAGTTTTTTGAAGAACCACTGAATAAATAAAATAAATGTAATGTACAGTTTTTTTATATTAAAGTGGAAAATAGTATTTCTAATGTTGTAGTTTTTAAACAAAATGTGTCTTCTTAATTGAAAAGCTTTTCATGAATTTTAAAATAATATCAAAAATTAAATAAAAATCTATAAGTGCACGATTTTACTCGTATATAACTTTTCGAAAATTATGATCCCTACATATTATAATTAGAGAAACACTGATCCGATTTGCATACTTTTTCCTTAGTTTATAGATTATGTTCTCTGGCCAAGTTTTAGTATATTTAGTTAAACTAAATAACATAGTAACACCGTATGTTTGAAGATTCAGTCCATTACCCGGCCGAATTCTTAAATTCCCTCAATCCATCAGGTCCGCCTGTGCAACCTTTCACTCGATTGTTCCTTTTTGTGTTTTTTTAAAATCTTTATATATGTATATAATCGTTGATGCATCTTTTAGGGATCGTGCAACTTCTGAACGACTTGGGCAATTGAGGTCATACTCCCATAATATATGTGTTCTGTTGAGACGATGGTTCATAACTGTGCTAGAACCCGATAGGTTGCGCTTAAACAGAAGAAATTGTGGCAGCCAACAATTTTTAATTTACTGCGCTGATATCGACAGAAAGAGAAGATATCTAGAATGATGATGTAATATTACGAAATTCACTTCACTTCTCTCCAAGCTTTCATTCATGAGGAGATGACTGCCATTTTGTGTACGACCAAGTAAACTAATTAAAGTCGAAGTAGAAATTTTAAGTTAAATAAGGTTCAATCTTTCTTTAATTAGTTCGGGCTTATAGTGGAAGATAGCTAAAGCTTGAGGAAGCATATAAAATACCTAAAACATATTTAAGGTCAATTTGCTGGAGCATACTTTATTCTGAATTTCCAACATGTTTCACATGGAATAAACCATAAAAAATGGGACCCACGCGAGGTGTTGCTGTTATTGTTTTTGAAGGAATATTTGTAACAAATACATTAGACCGATTATACACAATTCATCCAAAACAACGGAAGTGTTTTTATTTACGATTGCTATTAATGAATATACGTGGACCAATGTCATAAGAATCAGTCACTTATGCTAAAAATTATCACGCTTGCCGAAAGGTTCAATTGCTTGAAAGTAACAATGATTAGATTACTACACTTGCCAATGCAGTACTTATACTTCTTCTTCACATCAAATTCGTCAATTATTTGTCATATCGTTGACGTCATGATTTCAAGCAAATTCAATTATGGAAAAAAATATAAAGATTCAATTAGTGAAGATATACTGCATAGAATTCGAACAACAAATGAAGACGCAATTCTTCAATTCACTGCAAAAATGCATAACGAAGTTCATAGTCATTTTGAATGAACCACTGATAAATCTGGGAATGCCTTCACTTAATCGACTTAGTTAATAATGACATTTAAAGAACAACAATATCATACTAATTATTTGCCTTCATTAATTACTTAAATTTACTTGATTTCATTTATGAAATAGCTCATTTTGTGACCACCAGAGACAAGTAATATAATAATAAATTATCAAAAGTATAACTCGCAAATTAGAAGAAATAGATAGAGACAGCCCTCTGGACATGACCGGGAAGGGAGTTTCACATTTGAGCGACCTGAACAAATAAGGGTCCTCACCAATCGAGGAATGGAAACGAGCAACAAGAAGATTTGAATATCGAAAAGATTGCAGGAATTGTATCTGGTCATACAGATATCCAGATTAACCAGAGTGAATTAGGTTATAGAGGAATATTAAGGCTTTACACTTTAGGTAAGAGTTGATCGAGCAGCCAACGAATTGGAGCCTGTACGGTGTTATATGCTGCCATCGTTTAATGCTAAAGACAAATCTAAAGCAATCGTTAAAAGTAAGTTCAACTTTTCGCGAACATACGCTATCAAGCTTGGGATATATCAAACTTCCGGAAGTAAAATGGGATAATAGAAGAGCTTTTACGAGTTTCAAACGGATATTTTTTGGCAGTAATCCTGCAGATAGCCATAGCCTGCGTAATCTCCCATAGATCTTAAAGACGACCAGTTTGACGTGATAACAACAACTTAACTGCCCATTTAGCTTGATCCCAAGATTGGTGACCGAATTCACAAAACATAGCGGGGAGTTGTCAAGAAAAATTTCTGGGATATCACTTATGTCATACAAACAATTGCAGATAGCGAGACAGAATGATTTGTTAGGATTTAATGAATGCCCGTTGTTGATCGACTAAGATACGGGAAAAATCATCGCTAATGCGAGCAGCACAATCTTCTATAAGACCAGTAGGCCTACTTAGTTATAATAATTGTACATCATCAGCATAAAGATGAAGCTGAACATCTTGAATTACCTTTGGAAGGTAATTAATAAACATAGAAAACAATAACGGCCTTAAACAGATCCTTGGGGTACACCACAGAAAAGGGAGAGTAGGGAGGATGAGGAGTCACCAATTTCTAGCTTTTGAAATCTGTCAGTAAAGAAACTACGAAGCAAGGAGATCGCAAAGGAAGAGAACTTAAAATTACTGTATGGCATCAAAGAGGCGCGCTTTGCAAATAAGGTCTTTAGACTGCACAGAGAGTACGGTGGACTGTTCCTGCATGGCCGATAGTTGAGTTTCGATGCTATTAATGCGAGACTGTAGTGCAAAGAATTTTCAATAAAATTCTTTCCTCAATGCCCTTCAGCAATCCGTCAATCCGATTTGTTTCAAAAATCTGATCGAATGCTCCTCATTTTATGCATGAAGTAAAATTAAAACATTTAGTATTTGAAAACTCAAACAAAAATAAAAAATTAAGCCATAATTAATTTATTTTTTATTTATTTTAATGTACCTATATGTTAATTTCTCCACTTCATGGCTTGTAATATATAGAAGATTGTGCTTCTTAGGACTGATCCTTTTCACAGTAAAAAGCATAATTTATTGTTTGGTAACTCCATGAAAATTGTATTTACAATTTTTATGAAAATATATTTCGGAGCTAAACGTAGTCTTTGTATGGTCTGATTAACCAAGGACTGAACTTTACAATTATCAGATACCTCAGTTACTTTCGGTCGGATAATATTTTTTCTTGTTATCTGTTTTTTCTTCTTGGTTGGCCTTTTTCCGAATAATATCGTATTGATGTGTGGCTAAATTGGCCTATGCCTCGTCAGAAGTAAGCTCATTGTTAAATCTTTTACAAAGTCTTTTCACATCAGTACCCGTATAAAATGAAGCTGCAGAGAGTTTATTGACCAGTTTGGGTGAGTCCTTCCTTCCCATTTTGCGAAGGTTCGTATCGTTAGCTATACATACTTACTTTTTCAGGAATTTTCAAATCCAAAAGGCTTCGATTGTCAGTTTTCTTATGACATTCTCAAAAAGGTTTTGGCGGTTTTCCTGGTCTTTTAATGTTTCCCCACTGCTGAGCTTGATTAAATTGATGGTTGCTCTACATAGAGAGAAACATTTATCTAGCCTTGATTTAGAAGATAAAAAGCGATCACGATGCTTACTATTTTTTCCCCATTTTACTTTTGAAGCATAAGGTTATAATGGTAGCCCTAAGATCTTTCAGAACAGGTTCAAAGTGTTCTTGAATATCATATTCTGGCGTAACTAATTCAAAAATATCTTCCTCACGACCGAATTTGTTTGAATGAAACCAAAAAAACTAAATGTATGAGGCCACGAGAGCTTCCCAGATATTTTTCGTTTTCCTGAATGCAAACACGCCTAAGTTTATTGGCTTTGTGGTTTTATCCCAGAATTATATGGAATACGTAATTACATACATATATCAGTAGTTAAATTAAAAATATCCCCAAGGTGTTAATTTTCTTCCTCAGATTTCATTAGTATTTTATACAACAATAAACAAATGTATTACTATAAAAATATGTCAAACTTATTTGGAAGAATTACCTTAAATAAGCACAATAAATAAACAAAATTCAACCACCGTTACTCAAAAGTATTCGACCAACGTATTCATAGGAATAATATATCTTCTAAGCAATTATCACATCTAACTATACTTTTAAGATCTATTATTTCTGATAGACGACTGATATTAACAAATGGATTCCAGGTTGCAGACGGTATTGTTAAAAAGTAAAACAGAGCTAGAGTACATTTCAAGTCAGTTGATAATTTTTCGCATATGAGAAATATTTGGGCAATTTTCAAAAAAATAATTTCGCTCATTTTGTTATTCATGCAATTTTTTTATAAAAATTAATGACAACTTTCCTATATAGAATTTGCTACACTATAGAAAAAACAATAACACGCAACATAGCAACCGCCTCTACCGACTATCAGAAGCATACTAATTTATTTACAAATGAGAAAGTTTGTGATCTGTTTATCTGCGCTGGGGTACACTGTTAGAAAAATGAAATGTTGAAATTTCTTTTCAGTAAAATTTCTCGTAAAAAAGGAAATTGCATTCCACAATATCAGCTTTTTTAGCTTTTTTAGCGCCTCTCCAGTTCTCCTCCGTAATTCTTTTCAATTCTTCCGTTGCTAACTGCTTAACATCATATAATTTGAAGGTTTTATTTCTAGAACCAACCCTGGATTTAATCATAGCCCAATTATTTTTCAATTGGATTTATATCGGATTGGTACGGTGGTAGACGTAAAACTTCATGCCCATAACTCCGAATCAGATCATCCACTATATGCTTTCTTGGAATACGTTGTATTTTAATTAAATTATAAAACTGAGGCTTGAACATATTTTCCTCAAATTGTATTTTTTTTCCTTAGCCATTGCTGCATTTCAACTTTAGTATTGGCAGATGTAATGTAAAATTTGTTGTGATTATTAATGTAAGCAATTTCAGTAGTGTAAGCGGTCTATGGCACACTTGTCAGTAGCAGGGACCGTATCTCTAGCTGGAAAAATGGCAATGCCTGACTTAGATAAGGTTTAGTGCAAGCATGACCTGAAATTCATTAATAATACATACATGAAGTCACCTTACGTTGAACTGGCTTAGGAAGGTAGGCATAATATGTTGATGCATCGTGTTTTTGAGCATGTTATGTACCTTACAGGGAGTACTTAGAATAGACAAAGGTAACGATTTTTGATTTAGAAGAAAGTGGAAAATTTTCATTTAAATACGAGATACGAATAAGTGAAGGCGTGTTATTCCTTCCTAAGAAAACAGGAAGAGTTGTTCCCTTTACCTTTCAGTGAAAACAGAAAAAATTACTTTCCTGTAAATTGATAATTATATAAGAAAGCAAAGCAAGATCAAACATATATCATTTTTACCTGTTATCTGCAGTAATCTAGTATGTGCATTAGTGAAATATTTCATATGCATGAGATTTTAAAAAATTAAGCAAATGAAAAGTTCTGCAATTTTACAGTGTACTCATTTTATTCTCTCTGTGATTGTTCATAAAATCTTAAAATGGGTAACTACTGGTACCTACTACGCATCTAGGAAAATTATCAACTGTGTTGAAATGTACTCTATCAAGCATTTTACTTGACTTAGGTATTTGGACTAAAAGCCCACTAGATTGGAAAATTCCCATACTGTGGGCGTGACGTATTGAGGTACACAGTTCTAACATTACTAATAAAATGACGACTGATTGCCATTTAATTTTGTCACGTTTATGAAATGAAGGAACCGGCATAACCGGACAACATCTAATAAAAACACTAAAGTGAATATATTTTTGGCCATCATAGGGTAAATGCACTCAGGGCCGGACTGCGTCTTCAAACCGGCCCACGCAAATGTCGACAAGGGTCTTCAAAAACAACTTTTTTATAAGAGAACCGAACCGAGCTAAAGGAGAGCATCACAACGTTTTATATGAATGTTAGCTTTCATACCAAATACCGAACCAATAATCATAAATGATAGATAAAATTGGGTATTTTTCTAGAATTTGCAAGATTTAATAAAGAAGAGGAAGAAAGAAATTTATACAGGGAATATGTATGCTCAAAATATGTGTAAGAGAGATTAACGTTTTCACCCTTAAAATTAAAACTAAGACAGGGTACCTGTGTAGAGATGGAGGCCATATCGGAGAGATCAACAATTTTACTTGTGAAGCAGCGCTGTAACAAGAGTGATGCACACGTTGAAACGGAGGGGCGCCGCCCGTTAACAAATAAATAATATTAACAACATTTGTCTTTAACAAATATGAAATATTTTTGAGTTATAGGTGTATATTTAAATAAATTTTCTTCTCGATTTCAATTTACCCGCTTGAAAGGTTGGTTCGTGAACCTGACATGGGAGAAATTTTTGCTAGTGCATACTATAAAATTTGCTGAAGATTTGGAATTGGAAGGGACTCGAACGCTTTAAGTGATTAGTCTAAAAAAAGGCTATTTTTATTAATGGTTTTTTGGAAGTTTTTATTATAGGTATTGATATAAAAGTTGTTGGACTTAATAAACGCACTTTCGAAATGCAGGGAAAAAATTTTATATTTTTTTATTTTAAACAGTTTTTATACACAAAAATGATAGATAAACGTAACGCTTCAAAAAGTAGGCAATTGAGTTGCGTTAGCCATATCTCTGGAACAGAATATCTGAAATAAAAAAATTACATGGAATTAGATTAAGTAAAAAAGTGAGTTTGTTCCGAACCATTAATTGATCCGAATCATTAATTTTTTTACATAATTAACAAAATGGCAGACTTATTTAAAAAAAAAATGGCTCTTTTTTCAGTGAAAAATATTAAAAATTGAAATTTTAAGATGATCGTAGTTCAGGACGAACTCACTGTTATACTTAATCTAATTCCATGTAAATTTTTATTTAAGATAACTCGTTCCATAGATATGGCTCACACAATTCACTTGCCTACTTTTTCAAACGTTACGTTTGTCTATTATTTTTGTGTATAAAAAGTGTTTAAAATAAAAAATTAAAAACATATTGCCTATATTTCGAAAGTGTATTTATTAAACCGAACAACTTTTATATCAATATTTATATCTCTACAAAAAAAAAAATAAATTAGTAGAAATAGGCTTTTTTTGCAGCGCCCAAAGTAGACTAATCCCTTAAGTCACAAGATGAGGACTCCAGTCCAGTATTGCCACAAAACAAAAGCTTCGTCCACCAATTTTTGAATCGATTGATGTTCTTTTATTCTAACTGACGTGGTTTCCGGATATTGAATTCCTTTCTTGTAATCTTCTTGGCAAAATAGACACCGATAGTCTGAGAAAAGCCGCTTTTGCATTTGCTTCAATCAATTACATACTTCAACCACCAAGAATCCTATCAAATCGCACTTCGAGTTTTTCTGACATTGCCAATGTGAACGAAGTTTCAGCAAATTGAAGTTAATAAAAACTTACCTCCGATCTAGAATGGGTCAAGAAAGATTTTCGAATGTGGCTACAATGTGGATTACAAGCATTCCGAATTTTGGAATATTATAAACTAATTCTATCATTTCTATCAAAGCAAAAAATTAATATCAACTAAGAATTTTAGGCGCAATAAATACTATTTACTATTCTTCTCATGATCAAGTGTTCTCAACTTTATTCAGTCAGGTTATGTTAAGAATTTTATAGATCAGGGGCGCATATTTATACGTTTGCTTCAGGCACCAAAACAAGACGTTATGGACTTTTGATAAAATACACATTTTCCATGCGTTTTTCAAAATAAAAGTGATATGATGCTATAAATAATACCAAATACTTTATAAAAAAGTAAATCCTTTTGAAGCCTCAAGAGTGCCAAATTTGCCATATATAATACTATCTTGGCAGCACGTACAAGCTATCATGGATTTAGTATTTTTAATTCATAGCTCCCTTCCCATCGCAACCATAATGTTCGACCAGAGTACGCTATTAACGAGGAGACCACCGACCTGACTGACGACCAGCGGCCCGACGACGACCAGCTCGAAGAGCACCGCTTCCACTTTTCAAATTAAAATAATATTGGTTAAAATTTAAGTTATTGGTGAAATAACCACATTAATTTTAGTGACCGCGTTATGGATCCATGCTTACTATCATTAGCCAACTTCTATCTAGTGGTGGCCGTAAATTATTGCTGAATTTTTTACCCTGACCTTAATTGCGGACTATACTCCTACAACGCTGAATGAAGCATTATCGAACATTCAGCAAGGAAAATTATCTACTCGAACAGCTACCATAAAATATGTATAACATTCCTAGAATAAAACTACAGGATAAATTGTCTGGATGGCATTCCGAAGGCGTAGGAAAGCCTGGACCACAAAATAGTTTAACGGAAGCTGAAGAAAAAAAACTAATTAAGTAGTGTGAGTTGTTGGCCAAATATGGGTTTCCATTAAGCCCCGATAACCTTTTGAACCCTTTTTAAAAAAAAATTGTGCAAGACGATGGCAGGACTACTTCCTTTAAAATTGGGCAACCAGGACGAAAATAATATAATTTCTTCCTGAAAAGAAATCCAGATCTTGCACATCGAATTCCCGAAGTCCCAACTAAAGCTAGAGCTGTAGTTTCTGAGAAGGTTATCCGAAAATGGTTTGATGAGCTCCAAAGCTATATTAAGGAAATGAATGAAGAAGACATCTTTGAAGATTCAAAGCAAGTACCTACTAAATGGAAATGAAACTAGTTTTTCTCTTTGCGCAAAAACTAGAAGAGTGCTGGGTCCAAAACAAGGGCGGATCCAGACATTTGGTCTACCTGTTCAAAATTCACCCAAAATGGCGGGGAGAAAATATCTGTTAAAGTGTACAAAATTTTGACAGAAAAATTCATTTCCATTTTTGTGGAATCAGAACAAGGTGGTGTACACAAAATTTTGTGTGCACGCATAAACTCATCTCTCTTTGTATACCTTGAAGATTTTAAAATTTATACACAAATGTAATATAATTTTAATATTTAATTAAATGCAAAATGAAGGGAAACTCTAGAGAACTTTTGTGATGTATTCATTAAGTGAAGGGAGAAATTATTTATAAATTTTTTAATGCGGATTTAGAAGATTTGAAAAGATTTTTTTTTTTTTGTATTTTCCATTTCATTTGATTAGAGTTTAAATTTTGATTTATTAGAGCTCTAGGGGGGCGATCAAAAATGTATATAAAATTCAAACAGGAAGTCAAAAAGAAACCGTCACGGTTATATTGGTATTTACCGCAAGTGGCGAAACAGCCTTTTCTATGGTTGTGTTTTCCTATGTCAATAGCATCCAAGATGACTGGCTTGTAGATCGTTCTGAGTTAAGCCAAACTGGATGAGAAGCCAAGTATTCTTGGAATGTATCGCGAATGGGGTAAATACATGGCTAAATAATGAACAAATTCAAAAACCTGTGATAATTTTTGTTGATGGCCCATATCCCATTTAACATTGGAGCTAAGCGAGTTTTTCAACGGGATAATTTTATACGCTCTTTCTCCGAACATAACACATATGCTACAACCAGCAAGCAGATGTTATAGTTTTCAGGACGCTTAAAACAGAATGGAAAGAACTGTTAGGTAATGGCAATGTAAAACAAAAAATGTTAGCAAAACGCTAACAAAATCGGCCTTTTGCCCATTTCTGCTGCCATTTAGGAAATTCCAACGCTTCCTTCAAATATGTCAAATAGTTTTCGGAAACGTGGGCTTTATCCCTTAAATCCTAATGCATAGTGGCTTAATATACCAAATGCATAAGAGGAAATTTAAAACGTCTTGTTATGGGAGAGCGAAGATAATTCGAAACAAAGAAACAAAAATATTTACGACATCGCGGAGGAGGAGATTGCTAAAACATGGAATTGACAGCGATGTTATTATAAAAGAAATTCAAAATGCAAAGAATGAAATTGACGACATTGTTGTATATGTATTAAAAACTTTTTCTTGAATTACATGATGCCTCCAGTTATATTTTAGAATAAGATGGCTTACTTACAAAAGGGATCCAAGGCATTGAAATACCTACTCATGACGTAGCCAGGGTTTTGTTCTGCGATGGAAGCTAGTAGGTGTCAGCCGGACATAAAATTGAAGAAGAATATTCGTCAATCCACTTTCTAAGTCATTAATGAGTGTTAAAGCCAAGTTTCCTTATATCAAGCAAACTATTTTATTGATTACCACTGTTTGATTTTAAGCTAAGGTTGAGACTTTAATAAATATCGCCTATTCATTTGACTGGATTTCATTTCGATCGAATGCAAAATAGTATATGTGTTTTTTTATCTACTAGAGTGAAAAAACTTTTACAGAAAGAAGAAAAGTTCTTTTAACGGCAATAAAATCGCAGATCTAATAGAAGCCAAATCTAATTAATATATGCAGAAACACTTCTGGTATTGAGAAAAATTCTTCTTATGATAAGAAAATTATCGCTTGTACAACGAAACTGACTTACTACAATGAAGGACATTTTACATGAACTCAAGATAAATATATGTAGGGACGTACTAAGAATTATCCAATGTGGAAAATTTTAAATAAATCTTTTTCTAGAATAACGAAAAGTAGACTACATTTAACCAATTCTCATTTGCTGTATGAAAATTTACTGCTATTATCATAATCGGAGATAATTTAGAAAATATAATTTACTATTAATCTAATTTTTCTATATTCAGTTTGAATAAGAAGAAACAATTTCTTATCGTACGTGCAGAAAGTGTCCGCCAAGCACAAAATCACACCTAAATTTTTTTGATACACAGGTACAGAGGTCTCAATAAAAACTTCTCTAGGTGCATTATCGTTTCGAAATCAAATCGTCATCACCCATCACTGTCTTCTAAATTAATATCGTCATAATCATGCTGCTGGAATAGAATACAACTATTATTTTATTACTTTCAGTGTTAATTTAAATTAAACTTACTTCATGCTATACTATAATATTGTCAACAGAAATCGGCAAAAACCAATTAAATAAGCTTTAGGTTTCCATTTTTTTTTTTTCTGTAAATCGGCTTAACACTTCTTCAGCTGTAATTTTTCATTAACAATTGCATTCTCCATGTTGAGCAGTGCAAGTGAGAGATGTTTTGAAGCATTGTGCTATGTTTTTATCCGCCTCATAGCAGAAAAAAACTCATTGCGAGTACCTACTATTAAAGGAGGATTTACATTATGATGACATGCATTTTTTTACAGAAATTGTGAGGGAGATAGTACATCGTATACGGAAATTTATTTATGAGTGACGAGAGAAGCAAACGCGTCCGGAATTTTTTGCGGGCGTCGATTTGTCACTGTGTGCGTGTCCGGAACCATAAAATGACCTCAAGCATAGGGAGTTTTTATAGTTAATGAAAATAAAACATTGTTATTGGCAATCCTAATTTGACAATTTCGACTACTCGTGCTACCATATTGATGTTGTTACTATAATTTTATGGCAAGAAAATTATTTAAAAAATGGAAGGAAATAAAAGTAAGTTTTTAATTTTTAATTAAATATTGCGAATTTGAAATTTTTTAATTGTTTCTTTGTAGAAAATATTGAAGTAATTTCGGAAATTGTGGTCCAACCACAAGCAGGGAGCAGTGCGTCAAACGATTCACTCCATTGGAATTTTACGGAGGTATTTGATGATGATGTAGAAGCAGAATACTCCTATGCGGCTGCTTGTTCAACTCCGGTTACTCCAGAAAATGACATTGATCGTAGGAACTGTTCAGTTATATTTATCAATTGTTTCTTTTGATGCTTGGATTATTTAGTTTACCTGCAAATTGCGTGTGTGTCTCTGAATGGCGATTGACTTTCTATACTCTTTGTTTGGAATTCCCTGATTATCTGTTTGTTGCGAGTGATACATCATTACCTATATGTCCATAGGGCTTCTTGTTGACACGCACGCATTTGTTATCTTTCATTGTTTTTGTTTTTCTCTTCACTTCTTTTAATTTGAATTTTGATTTAGTTTTACTTATTACTTTACTTGTAGCTGAAAAATTAATTGAAGCCGTGCAAAACCGAGAGGCTTTGTGGCACCTCAGCAGCTCCGATTACAAAAACAGGATGCTAAGGCCCAATCTTTGGACAACATATAGTAGGTACATATAATTCTCATTCTGATTAATATTTTACTTAATAGGCTATAATGAATTAAAAGTAACAAATTTAAGAAACCGGTGGGATGGCATAAAAAGCGCTTATATGCGGGCCAAAGCGGGAGTGCCAGGTGGGTCTTGCGCCACAGGCAAAGATTATAAATATGCCAGGCTGTTATCTTTTTTGGACGACAAGTACGAGCCCAGACGGTACAGTATTTAATAAATCAAAATCTTATTATTAAGCCTTCTAAATCTAAATCTAAATCAATTAAATTTATTTTGCAGTACTATATCCACAATGGATTCACCGTCCACATCGACGGATAATTCGTGCAACGTGCCTAACTTTGAAGTACCGTACACACCAAAAAGAAAAACGCACTCTGAAAGTATGGCTTTGAAACGGAGAGCACTGAAAGTAATTGAAAGTAGAGCAATAAGGAGTGAAAGTGCTGAGGATAGTTTTGGCAATTTCATTGCCCAGGAAATGAAATCCTTGCCGGAGCCTTACAGAGCAGAGCTCCAATTAGATATAATGAGAAGCTTGGTCAACATAAAAATAAAATACACGATCTATAAATTTTTATTTAGCATTTTATATGTTAGACATTTGCCAGGGCAAGGCTCCTTCCGTCATAAAATAATCAGCAAAACTTTCTCGGGCATTCTTCGCACCGATAGTCGAGTTGTAGACATTTCGTTTAAGACTTCCCAATGCAGATTCTTCTTTTCTCCAACTTCCCGGAACAATGCTTCCATTTAGTTGCTCTACATCTACCAATCCCGGAGTAATAAAATCATTTTGCTGGTTTCTTAGCCAATTATGAAGGCAAACACAAGCACCGGTAATGTTTTCGACAGTACTAACTTCAGCAAGAATTGGCTTTCTAAAAATTCTCCATTTATATGTTAATATTCCAAAAGAATTTTCGATGATACGACGGGCTCTACTCAGCCTATAATTAAAAATCCTCTCCGTGATAGTGAGATTTGCCTTATCAAAGGGCTCCTTCATATTTTCTCCAAGAGCAATGAATACATATGGCACAATGTGCCTAAATGAAATCGCACTAGGCCGCGGTATGCTGAAAAGATAAAAATGTAAAAGTTGTCAAAGATTTCCCTAGATTTCTTTGTAAAAAATAACGTACTCCAATTGCTGGGATGAAAATGCTTTGCCGAATTCACAATGACGGAAAATACTACCATCACTTTGTCGTCCGGCGGCACCTATGTCACACATTGTAAACAAGTAGTTCGCGTCACAAATTGCCAGTAAAACTATTGAATGGGTTTTTTTGTAATTATAAAAGATTGAGCCCGATTTTGACGGCGCCGAAAACATAATTATTATAATATTCGTTCGTACAATCACGTATTAAGCTCTTTCGGCTATCTGCGCATACCTGTATTTGAATGTGTTTCCCATCAATTGCTCCCCAAACAATTCGGAAATTGCCACTGGTTTGCAAAACCATTTGCAATTGCTTTGAAGCTGTCATTGGTGAATTTATCATACACTTCTCCTTTCAGCTTTTCCCAAATTATCCGGGTAGTTTCTTTCACTATTTTGTGAACTGTTGAAGGTGAACACAAATAAGCGAAAGCTATACTTCTTTGTGAATCTCCAGAAGCTAGATACCTGTAATATTGAGTTCAGTTAGATTATGAATTATGCTTACATATTAATTTAAAGTCAACATTTACCGAATAGTAAGTGCCAATCGTTCACTTGGACTAATCGCCTTTCGTATGCAATTTGGCTTTATTTATATGGGGCCCCACAATTCCTAGTAGATTTTCGAATTGTTCTGGAGTCATACGCATATAATTTCTAAACAAAATTGGATCATTTACACTGAAAGTTTTCACAATTGTAGTATGAGCGCCCAACTGATCCCTTTGCTTATAAAAATCACGCACCCACATTTTCCTTTTTCTTTTCTTTTGTTGGGGTAAAGCTCTTTCTTCTGATTCAGATTCAGTACAACTAAATATAATGTCGATTAGCAAAACTTCTTCGTCTGTTTCCATTTTTTAATAAACAATTAATAACTCACGATTAAAAACTTGACAATTCACTATTTAAAATTTGACAGTTTGCCTGTTTGACAATTTGGGATGTTTGCCATAAAAAGTAGAGGGGATTGTACGTGTAAGGTATTGGGATGATTGCTTCGACAGCATTTAAATTTCAATAAGCTATCTCCCTCACAATTTCTGTAAAAAATTCATGTCATCATAATGAAAATCCTCCTTAACGCTTTACGGTCTAAACACAATTGTGACTTTGACGGCGGACTGCGATGTTGCTCGATTAATAATAAAATGAATAGAATGAAATACGACTGCGACTTCAGCGGCAGAACGCCCTGCCATCGAGGTCGAGTTTTGAGCAATGTTTTGAAAATGCCGTTGCAGACGCAATGTTGACAACAGAGCCAACCCAATATGAACTGTTCGACAACTTAAAGCGATAAAATTTAGAAGCCGTAGTTGTACTTGATATCAATGGCGACGTCCAACTTTAACAAATATAGCCGCCGATGTTTGCCGTCTATGTCTGCCGTCGCAGTCGCAATTATGTTTAGGCCTTAGAAAGTTTATATAAATAAGGGCAGTACTCATTTTTAATATTTTTTCTTAAATTTTCAGCATTCATCTCATAATTTTTTAATTGAAGTATGTTGTCATGGCCATTGCGTCAGCTTCCAAGGCTCATATATCAATTTTTAAGATTTTTTATAATTACTGATGAAATCCTCTCCGTTTTACATGACTAATTTAAGAAATGCGTCCACAGCGACAGCTAACGGTAGGTTTGCAAATCGGCGTTTTAGATTTACTATAATATTATCTATTACTTGGTAGTAAATGTTGAACTTCCGGTATTCTTCTGATTGTGTATCGGCTGGCAAACTAATGTACTGCCTTCGTCCACAGTCGACTCTGTAAAAAGTCCCTTTCTTGACGACTTTTTTTTTACTAACAGGTTTTAGCGAAATCTCGTGCTTTTCAGAAAACTAGTCGATTTCTGTCCAAATTTTGAACTGATTCCTGTATGCTTCGAAAGTACCTATGAGGTCACTAGTCTGACCAAAAGTAGCATTTTGGGACGGGAAAAATTTACTCAGTACATTCACTATAGCGAGAACTGAGTGAAATGTGTTGCAGGAATTCTGGTTTCGTAATAATCTTTAGAAATCTATGCTTCCACTATGTGCTTGTTATGGCTCTCAGTGATCTATTTTACTAAAGTTAGTTTAATATCATTATAATTTTTCAGTATTGCGTTGCAGTTCTCATATCGACAACTCCATCTGGTAGTAGTTAGACTTCCCATTTCACGATCGGTATGGATTCCGAGAGTGCTTTGTAATTTTTTCAGGCTCGCATGATGACCAGGTTGTGAGAAGTGAATATACAAAGCTTCGAGGCTGTTAAAAAATGTATTTGCTATTATATTGCATGAGTCAACAACAACGAGATTTAGTTTGTGCACTAAACAATGATGCAAACTTCGTAAGGGTGAGTTTCTTTTATAATCGCCTGTAGGCCTTTATTTTTACCAGACATGACGCTAGCGCCATCTTAGGGCTGTGCAAGAATTGGAACATCACGCAAATGGTGTTTCTTGCGCATCTCTGTGGAGACCGCTCGCATATCTTATGGTTATTGGCAATTGTTCTTCTTTAAAGCTAGGCCTGATCCACACTGAAAGAAAAAAAGCCACATGCTTTAGTTTCTTCAAAAATTTTCTCCATGAATGAGGCTGGATATCACTTCAATTATTTCATTCTAGGTATCTGGGCTGCAGTAGTTGTTGTATTTTTCAAAGTTGAGTGAAAATTTGTCATCATATTTTTAGAATATGAATTCTCCCGGTGCCCTCTCAATAGCAAACGCTGGTCAGCAAGTGTCAGTATTATATCAATAAGTTTTCCAACTATTCTCTGTTCTGAATAATTTCTTCCTCTTGCTGTTTCGTAAGATGTTGATGAATATCCTCAAACATAACCCTCTGTCTACACTGGCAATAAATCATGGTATATCATATGTTATTGCTACGGAATTGCCAGTGTATATCGTGTAGCCATGGCAATAATTCATGGTAAGAAACATATGGCTTACCATATATTACCAACAAAATTGGTTGAAAAAAATTGACTTTAATCATCAAAATGGCTGAAATGAAGCTAACGCGTTCGAATTAATTTAATTAATTAATTTTTACGAGTGCTTGTGGAAATATAAACAGGGGCGGATTTCCCTATAGGCCGAGTAGGCCCGGGCCTAGGGCGGCAGATTTAGGGGGCGGCGATTTTTTCTTGTAGTTGTGGGTATTTCATTACATTTTTATACTTTTTCGTTTTTTTAAATAAAATAATTCGTTGGAAAGTGTTATTTTTAATTCTACTCCATTTTTTTCAAATCTACTCCGATTTATGAGGCAGCCTACTCCGCTAATTCTAGCCTGGGGTCCCTTCACTGGATATAGATCATTCAATTTTTCGTGTTTTACAGGGAGTAGGGGGGCGGCATTCTTCCATAGGCCTAGGGCGGCCAAGTGATCAAATCCGCCCCTGAATATAAAGGTGCATATTAGTTTTCGTAATCTCTTCATCTCTTTTCACTCGGCGTGCTCCAAGTTCTGTAATGCAATCAATCCTGTGATCGCAATACTTTTTGGTCTTGATAACGCCATCGGCTACCCAAAAATGAAATGTCATACATAATATAATTTGCCCACACCAAGAATTTGTTTTCCAAGATGAGCGTTACCATAAAATATGGTAAGCCGTATTTCATGGCCAGTGTAGACAGAGGGTAAGAGATTGACAATAGCACACATACATTTGGCTGCATTCAGTGTGGGGCGATGATTATGAGTGTTTTCTTAAGGCCTCTGCTAATTTTTTCCAGTTGTTTAAACCACTTTTCACAAATTTGGAGCCAACTCCAGATGGCGCGGCAGATCTCTATTAAGTAATTTCGTTATTCTTTCAATGTATGTCCTCGTGCTTGCCTGGTTGAAACTTAAATATAATTGATCGATTTATTGGATTTAATAATTTAGGATCATATTTTTCTGGGGAGAGCACCGGTGCCGCACCGGGTTCACTGGGGGACCGAACAAACCCGTGCCCCTGCCTGTCTATGCGCAGATACCTACGCCAACTATGGATCAGGATATTGGTGACATAAACAACTCATCTAAACTGTAATTCATACTAAAATATATTTTGGGAGGTCGTTTTACTTCAAGCGACACCAACACAAGATTCGTGTACTTACGATCATGCACCTTTACTCCGATTGCAAAACAATCTAGCTGTACATCGTGTTCACCAGTAGTGTCTTAATATCTAACTTCACCTATCCAAAAACATATTTACAGCAAACTCCGAAAAATCGAGGAAACAAACGAAAATGTTCCATGCGCAATTTCTTCGATTAAGTGGCAGGAAATGATGAAAGGAAAAGTCGAAGCTAAGAAGAATCAAGGACATAGCAAAAAGGAAACAAGAACTTTTGACACGAAAAAAGGAAAGAGAATTATTACTTCCAAAGGCAAAGGAAAATGTTAAGGAAAATTCAGAAAATGAAAGCTGCGTATGCTGTGCGGAAGAACTTGTCAGTGATGTCGAGGACGACAGTTTGAAAAACATTGGCTGTGATTAATGCCTCAGATGGTTTCATCTCAAAGTTATAATAGCCTTTGGTTGTTCTATCAATATCAGACACTGAGAGGTGGTGCCATATAAAAAAGTTAAATAAGTTAAGAAAAGAAAATAAAAACAAAAAGAAAACAACAAAACGAAACTCAATCACCATCGCTAACATATAGTTAAATGATGAGATGTAATTAATAAATATGGTTTCCAATGTAAAAAGTAATATGAAAAAATTTAAGAACATACGATGTGCTACATGTAGAGCGGCTTTAGCACGGAAAGAGGTAATAGAGTCCGACCAATAAAACAAAATTAGTAAACAAATCTTAAGAATCACCGAGTTACGAATGCTACAGTAGTAGTAGATCATATAATGAAGCAATAGGCTCAATTTTTAAATGTATATACCTACACAGTAAAAATTTTTGACTATTCATAGTAGGCAACAGGTTGCCTAATGTCGTTTTCGTTTGAACAACCAGGGTCTCTCTGGATGCAACCCCGTTCAATCGAACGGATTCATAGTGCCTCTAAAAAATATTTGCTTGTTTATGTATAATTGATACCAACCCAGCAAATTATGGTTGGCATACGAATCGCTTTCTTATGATTTCGTATTGCCACAATGAGCATTTTCATTGCCGGCAATAACGCATTTTTATCGTTTGCGTTTAACTATGAGGGCGGTATATGTTGCATCGCATATGAATCGTGTAAGCGAATCATTTGATGATCGCCATGGTAATAAATATTCGTATGTTTGTTTTTCAATCACAGGCGAATCGCTGTTTTATCGCATAAAAGTAATTTTTCATTACCGGCAATAATGTATTTTTGTCGTTTGCGTTTAACTTGAATAGTCCAACATCATATTAATTTAATTTAAAATCGTTAGTATCTTGTGGTGGACTTATTTTTATTTCGGTGTTAATTCTTGGAAAAAGGTGTGTTTTTATGTTTTTAGTGATTAATTTGCACAAATTTGTGATGAATTTTTGTTAATAGTATAAGATTAGATAAAAAATAACATGAAATAAAATTTTCTTTGGATATAACTGTTTCATTCTTTCTGTTTCTGCTTGGACTTATAATTATTTCGCTGACTATATTCTTACCTTCTTATGTTTGCTTTTCAATCGTAGGCGAATCGCCATTTTATCGCATAAAAGTTATATTTTGTTGCCGGAATTATATGCATATATGTACATATCTATCGCTTTCGTTTTTTTTTTTCGGGGTAAAAGTTGCATCGCATATGAATCGTGTAAGTAATTCATTTTATGATCGTTATGGCGATAAATATTCTTATATTTTTCGGTTTGCAATATTTTCTCTTTTCACTGCATTTTTACTCTATCGCACTTGAAGAAATAACAACTCCAAATGAGGCAAATTCCAAAGGGAGAGTACTAAAATATTGTTGAAACGGCAAAATTTCTTTAAAAATAGTTTATATATGTACACCTCGCTTTCATTACATCTGCTACTAGTGATCTAGACAATAAAAATGCAATAATGTGGCAATAAGGAAGCGATTCATAGGCCAATTATAATGATCCGGGAATGTAATTGACTTTAATTCTCGAGCTATCGCCAAAACATCGCCATGGCAATAGCAGCACAAGTTTTATTGTCCTTTTTATCGCCACAGCACTTTATCGCCACAATGTTTGCTGGGAAATTACTAATAGAAAATCTTCAGAGCAAACCTGATGCTTTTTGGTTTGACTCCAGAGTCAACCTATGATATCATTTTTGCTTCAAATGATACACATAGAGGAAATATTTTACTATAAGATTATAAAATTACGCAAAAGTTGTAATAGATGTAAATAGTTGTACGTAAAATTACATAAAGAAATTCATATATATTTTTGTATATAGAATTCTTAAATAAAGGTGAACTACCTTACACCAATTTTATTAATTTTATGCTGTGCGTATCTACATTAATGAGCAAATTTGTAAATTCATTACCAAAAGATTTATAAAAGCATCACAAGAAAGTCACATAAAATTCTTGAACTTGACAAGTTTGCTTTCCCCATTCTATTCATAGGGAAAAAGTAATAAGAAGCCCAAATTAATTAAAATCTGTAAATTGATTAATGTTTTGCATACCTATATACATACATGCATAGATATGCATTTTTGAATTTACTCAAAATTCTTACCGCGAAAATAACCTGAAACTATGAATATGCTGAAACTATTTGGAATCACTGCACTAATCAACTAAAACTTTCCACGTCCGCAACAATAACAGATTTTACAGAAATCATGCAAAATTTTACTTATACCGGCGCAAATTATGATTGGAATAGTAATTTTGCTACATCGACTTTAATTTTCCAGAAATTGTTTTTGTTTTTACGCCTTCCTTTGAATTGTAACAATTAAATGTGTGAAATTATACATTTATGAAAATTATACACAAGAATTCGTATTATTAAGAATGTTTGTAAATTTGCTTCTGTAATACCTACACTGTAAAAAAGCACAAAGTTTAGGGAAAAAGTCCCTATAAATGTAGGGAATATTTATATTTCCTAAGGGAATATGCCGTAAAATGTAGGGAATATTCCCAATATTTAAGACAATATTCCCTACATTTTAGGGAATATTCCCTACATTTATAGGGATTTTTTTCCTTAACTTTGGTGCAACAATTTGTGTCGTTTTACAGTGTATATCCCTATGTAAAATTTCACATCTTTGAGAACAGAGATTTCCAATTTTTTTACTGTGTATTTTTCCTAATGATACTTTAATTTCAGCTGTTCAACCAAGTTTCTCAGTCATTTTTACCATAGTTTAAACCAAATATTTTATTTTTTTTTAATTAGTTTATTCATTTAAATACGTAAGCAGGTATTATATAAGTTGATATGTACAAAACAAAGAAAATACTGTAATATTCTAAATTAATAACTTTATTAAGTATATTGACTAAAATATAGTTTTAAGGCAAAAGTTTGAAGTTGAATTTCTTTATGTTAATAATTAATTTAAAAAAACTTAAAAGATACGGTTACTGTATTACTGTGAATTTTATCACAACTCTTTATTTTTTAATGGCTTTGAGATCTGAAATAAAGAAAAAATAATAAAGTTGTATTTTTCCAAGCAACATTTATTTAACACCCACTTTTTGCTCTTAGAAAAAGCAGTTATTATAACTTTTTTTACACTGGACGCAAATTGGCCCCATGGTGGACGCATGCAAACTAGCTTACACTGGACGCAAACTGGTGATTTCAGCTTACACTGATATTTTCAATTATTATGCAGACTAGAGGTTTCAATTAAAATTAAAATTAAATTAATATTAATTAGATTTTAATTTAAATGAAAAGGTAAATTAACTGTAACTACAAAAGTTTATACATCAACATTAAGTAAATTCTGCTAAAAACCCTTCTTGAAAGGAAGGCATTTCCTTAAAAGGACGGGAATTGATGCATTATCCAATATGAACTTTATTATTGATGAGATGGAGCACAATTGGACTAGACATTTATTTCGAAATATTTATTTTGAATACCATCATTTGCAATTCCAAATTAAAAGTCAATCTGTGTACCTACCTAGCTACTTTATTCTAATAAAACTAAATAAATTTCGTAAAACCTTCATAAACTTTATAGATACAATCCTTTAAATTTCAATTTTATAAAGGAAGAAGAAAACAAAAACCTTCTCAAGATTCCATCCAAGCAGCGCGAGAAGAACTTTCGGTTAAAGCTCTCCTCCTCCCCCAAAAGATCCATCCTACAGCGCTGCAATTAGTTGCTCTAATCATCATAATCCATTTAAAATCACTTTTTCCACTAAATCAGATCAAGGAAAGAACAAGACGAAGGAAAACTAAGTTCACCCCCTCTCCAGAAGACAAATTTTAATTAGAAATTTTTTTTCCTTGGCTTGGCCGTTGCACTGCATTGCCACAATCGGGTAACACCACCAACCATACAGAGCCACGCTTAGCTGTTATTCAATATGGAAAGCATAGAAAACAAAACTGAAACGACGTTAAATAAGATGGTGGCAATTAGAAGTTATTGACCAACTAATAAAGGAAACCCGATTATCGCATTGAGAAAGAGATAAATAGATGATGGAATGTAAATTGAATAAATTCCACTTAGTAGAAGAGGTCGCCACTCGCCTCGCCCGTGTTCAGTGCTGTGTTTGTGTAATGCCATGCCATGACTGACGATACCATTCCCAGCTCCAGAGAGAAAGAGGAGGAGCACATCAGGAGCAAAACAACCAGGCGACGACTTGAGCAGTTAAAATCAATTCTTCCCTTCTTTTCTATTATTTAAGGAAAAATTTGTTTTGTTTTCAATTTTTTCTCCCCTCATTTCCACTCTTTGTGTGTGGGTTTGTTTTGCATGCACGACAAGGAGAATTATCGTTTAGCCGCATACTTTCACACACTCCAGTCTGCAATGTTTTCTTTGGGATTTCTAGCAAGAGTGGCCGCAAGCAAGCAGCAAGTTTGTCTCTCAGGCTAGCAATAAAATTAGCGGAAAGAAGACAAAAAGTCATGAAAAACGAAAAGAGCGGCGGAAGTTGAGCGAGGGAATTTAATTAAATTTCATTAAGCACTAGCACCCCAGCCCACAAGCACTGATGGGGTCGTGTTGAAATTAAACACGCGACGGCCAATCAAATTGTTTACGGGTGGGACTTGCGCACTTGAATTTAATTTCTACCAGTGCCGGCCATATCAGCTTATGAGCCTAGTACAGTGTGTGCTTCATTCAACATGTTACGGTGCAGCTGTGTGCGGCAGTGCCAAGTGAAAAATCCAGTTTCATGGCCCGCCTATTTCAATTGCCCCGCTCTGAGAGAATTCGACCGTCTCTTTTTCACCATGACTACAAATTTTACTTGGCGCGTTTTGCTTAAGTGATTTTCACTTTAGTCCATTGGCGTGTATGTAATAAGTTTGTCAGAGGGGCGGGCGGGCTGTGCAGTGCTTATTTTTGCCTTCTTCAATGGTCGTCACCTTTGATGGAAGTTTTCACTCTGGTCCTCGAGACGGAAATGGGATGTCGGATAAAGACTGAAGTTTGGAATGAGTTGGACGGAGTGACAGTACATAATTTATCTTCTGACATATTTCCTTTCTCATTCTTTCTTAATGTGTTGCCCACTTTGCAATGATCGTTTTATTATGCACCCGCCCTCAACCCCAC
This sequence comes from Dioctria rufipes, assembly GCA_963924295.1. Taxonomy (NCBI): domain Eukaryota; kingdom Metazoa; phylum Arthropoda; class Insecta; order Diptera; family Asilidae; genus Dioctria; species Dioctria rufipes. Next base: position 119,418,101 of record OZ002742.1, read on the forward strand.
TCCTGACGGAGTAAGATATTATAACTCAGTGTTTGAGTGTGTGTTGTTTATGAGAAGAGGGATAATGTGTTATGTATCAGCTTGGCACTAGGCAGTTATGCCAGCCCCATTATACTGTAAAATGCGGGACGTCGGGACAGCTACGCTACCGCTTCCTTTGGGTGACTTGCCGAAGTACTCGCCCACCACTTTGGGCAACATTTCAATTTTCGGGCAGTAGTTTCAGTTCTTTGTGAATATTCAAAAGCGGCGGGTGCTGTCGACTGAGATCCTGGGGACGTTTTGTAGTGCTTCCTTTTGTTTTGAAGGCGTGCAGCGATTTTCAGCGAAATAATTTATTCGCTGTCAATCGAAAATTGTGTCCACTTGCTTATAGTTCTTTGGGTATATTGTGAAATGAAACAAAATTGCCGACTTCCGCTTATTTTGGATTTTTTCGAAATTCAGTTGTGCGATGGATGAGTGATAGTGTGACAAGTGCTTTTCCATAATTAGTTCATGTGAGAATCTTATGAAAAACGAAAAATGTGAACCGAAAGTGCCATTTCCAAAAAAGTTGAAACTCAGTGAATGCAGTAATTTGGAAAAGTTAACATAAAGAGGGCAACGAATTTTGCTAGTAATAATGGTGCTGGAGCATCAGGGACTACTTCCAAACTTGCCGTCGTCTGGCTTGCAGCCAGCACTGCAATTGTATGCAGCAGCCGCAGCACAATTGGCGCCGAGATCTCGTGTTCCTCCGTGGGCCCCATTTTTGCAGTTCGGGGTACCCGGCGTATTTGGAGGCCCTTTCCTAACAAGACCACGTTTTGGACCAGGTAGTGGACACGGAGGTGCTGTACCACCAGGCACTGGACCCCATGGCACATTGGCCAGCTTAAGTGGATTAAGTGCTGCAATGGCCAATGCAAATGTCCAGGCTTCCTCTGCGGCCGCTGCTGCAGCTGCTGCTGCTGCTGCCCATCATCAACTAATGAATGGCAATCGCACTATGCCTGGACCACCAAGTGAAGACTCCAATGAGGATCGTGGTAAGTGTCCATGACTTTACCACTTATTTAACTAGTATTGTACCAGGACTTAGTTATTCAAGTGCGTGGTGCGCAATCCATGACAGGTTTATTATCGTTGTCGTTCTGCTCGTTAGTTACCTGTTGACAGATCGTAGACATGCAAATTGTCATGAAGGCGTCACATAAATGCCAGGTCCATGCGGGGAGCTGATGGATTCTTATTATCATTCGATTGCTTGCGTCATAAACACTTATTAAAACGATAAAAGCATGCCGTCCCGCCTGCAACTATGCAGCTGCCTACATACTAAAAACTTTTATCAACGCTTTTATTTATGAAGCTTTTGCTAATTATGTTGACTTTACAACAATGAGGAAAAAGTAAAAATGGCACTCGGCACGCTTAGCTTTTAAGATGGAAAAAAATGCTTTTATTAACAAAACCTATTTTTTTTATTGGATAATAGCTTTGATATACAATATACTGAGAAAATCGTAATTATTTATTCAAAGAAGATTATTCATTCTTTGAATCTGGATAGGTATACTTACATGAGGTTTCATGTTTTATGCAAGCGAGCGTGTACAGTCTCACTCTGAATATAAATTTGAAATAAAAAAAAAAAGAATATTTTTTCTTACTCAGATTTATACTGATTAAGAAATTTAATAAATGTAAATAAAAGTCCCCAAAAATATTTTGGAAATAAATCTTATTGACATTCATTAGGAAATTAGACTTTCATTACAGGAAAATAATTTAATTTAAATTCAGGAAAACACTAGAAGTTGTAGTGTCGAATACCTATACCTAGTTATGTATCTAGCGGACAGAAACTTTGGAAGTTTATTCCAACAAAGAGAACTTGAACTGGGTACTTCCTCAAGTTATCTCGTACATAGGTAGAGTATAGATTGAAGAAGTCAGTAACTGATTTTAATTTGATACTAATTGATTTGAAAATGGTGTTTTTTCGATCCAAAGCTCTCCTTTCACGTCAGATAGGTAGGTCGGTATATATCAAGAATATCTGTAATTTATTATATTAAAGCTAACAATTTAATTGTTGTAGTTTTTTACCTGAAAATCAGGGAATGTTATGGGGGAAAGTTAGTAGCTTCATATATATAAGATTAAATACAATTGTTCTTATTACTTTTATTAGCATGCAACATAAAATATATGAAGTGATGTAAAACACATATAACCAACTAATAATAACAATTAATTTCATAGATATTAGATATGTCTTCACGCATTTTAAGCATTTACCTATATACCTACATACATCCAGTGTAAATATTCCGGTACAATGATTGGCTGTTATGATGCCAAAGAAACTCTCGTTTAAAATTGGGGAAATTGTAATAAATTTTAATGAAAATAGTTCTCCTGGAATATACCAACCTACCTTATATGATTGTTGATTTGCAAAAATATTTGTGTGAATGTGTTAAGAAATAACTTAATTTTTATGATAATTTCACAGTGTCTGTATTGGTACACAATGAACAAAAGTTGTATGAATCTGTCCTTTTACTACCATGACAAAGTGTAGATGATGAATGTGGTCTACTTTTGAGGAGTAGACCGAAATGCTCCTAATTATATACAATAACTAGATTGTTGTGGAGTCTTTTTCTTAGAAGTACCTACATTGTAAAAAAACTAGAACAATTCCCTAAATTTAAATGTAATTTTCTCTGTTAGAAAGAGGAAAACCTCTAAAGTACGTAATCTTCCTGAAATGTTCAGTTTTCTCGGATACAAGGATGAGAACATTCAATAAATTAGGTATTATTCTACATTTTTTATGGAACACTTACAAATATATTTTCGTTAATTAATACACATATTGTTTTTGAAAACAAGTCATATATTTTTTTTTCGCTATTTTGTTTGAGCGTGCCCAGCGCCTCACCTCCCCTATATGTTTTAATAAAAAAAGAAAAAAAACATATATGGTTAGTATATGGCACATAAGGTACCTATAGGTCATAATGAAACATATTGCTGTTGATTGAGAAGGGAAGTAGGTACTTAAGAATTATTTGGAATTGTCCAACAAATAAGATACTTAAAGTATGAAATAAAATTCGCTGTGTTCATTACGCTAAATATTCTATGTGATTTCATGAGTCTTCTTAAGTTATGAATGACCTTAAATGCGAAATTTTTCTTTGAATACATTATAAGTAGTACCGAAATTTGTCAAATGGTTTTATAAACCCTATTAATAACTTTAACTTCACAACTATAATTTACAATCTTTAATTACATAAATAGCTGTTGTTCTGATAAATAGTATACATAGGTACATTGTCCTTCATGGTATTATCCTACTCTTCTATTATTGATAACACACCCCGAAAGACTATTCAAGTTGTGAGAATAAAATCAAGCACTTTTGAATCGCAATTTCACAAAATTTTGCCAATTTCACTCTTCTATCAACTTATTTGCTTTATTATTAATCTGACGGCTTAGAGGAAATAATAAAGAAAAGTCGTCGGTGAAACGAAAGGTTTGACGTTCTTCTCCACAGTCCATATAGGTTTGTATTAATATATATATGAAAATTATACAGACAAAGAGTAAAGTAAACTTTATCGAAAAGTTGATTTTTGGGATAATTAAAACTGCCCTTAAAAAAAAACTCCATAACAATCATTGGGACGCCCAATTAAGACTTGGGAAGTTATCGTTAGCTTTTGTTATATTTCGATGATAAATAAATAACTATAGAAGCCGTTCCTTTCTCTTATGCATGCGCGTTTTGCCCCCTACGTTTACACGAAGAAAATGTTTATTGATGCAAGCTGTAGTAACACTGTAGCAGATTTTATGAACGTTAATACTAGTTAAAGAATATTTTCCATCCGAAAGTTTTTTTTTCATTTTGTTCGCTTGAGTTTTAACGGTAATAAAAAATTTTACCAATAGTAAATTAGTCTTTTTAATTTCGATTGAAAATTCTATTCTCAGAACAGAAATTATATGGTTAAAGATGTTCTTTAAGTAGTCCATACATATATTGAACAATTTGATTCTATTAAAATGATATTTCCTGTATGAGATCACAGTTACATGGATTGTGGCTTATAGCCAGTGCGATCTTTACGCATGAGCCCGCTGGTCTTTTGGCCCAGGCTCCGCGATCCATGGGGCCACCTAGCCCCTGCGGTAGGAAATCAATCGATGACCAATTCTTCATCAAGTAAGACAACCTATTACAAGTTAGTTTAGCTGTTAGAGTTTGGCTACTGAAAGTAGACCCTGGGATTTATATGAACTTCTGTACTTTGCATTTTTTCATGGGTATACTTTCAGTAGCCAAACTCAATGGATTTGGTAATCAGCGAAAATTTTTATACTGCTGGTTCCTGCTAGGCCTAATGCGCACTGGAGATTTTGTGTTCCGCAACTTTTTAGTCACTGTCGCCGTGGAGTGTATAATAGGCACACAGTGAGTAATTGTCACACCAAAAATTCATGTTTTATATCACCATTAATCAATATAAATTTCGAGGAGGCAGCTGTGATATGTGTACTTGTCATAAAGATATAGAATATATTAACGAAAGAAACGCTACTGTGTTCTTCCAATTTGGAGCGAAGGGCTGCTTAAAGGAAAATTTCACTTAATGTTTGATCAACTACTATCCTATCCCGAAAAATTCCTTTGATATTTCCGTACGAGTGTTGAAAGATTTGATTTTATACATGCTTTGAGACCTTAACTTATCAAAGTACCAATATGCGATGATCAATTGAACCTGAAGAGAGACTTACTGTAACCCTAACGTCTATAAACACTTTCATGGATATTTTTTCCCACATTTTTATCTTCAAATTGCTATCAAAGTATACCTTCAAATTTTTGTTGTATAGGGGTGGTCTCATTTGTACTTCTTATATTAATACTTCATTATTTATACCTTCCTCTCACATTATCGCTGTAATAGCCATTTTTCAAAAAAAAAAAAAAACAATGCATAAATTTCTTCCATGTATGTCCCAAAATAATGATAGTCAAGCAGCGACAAATATGTAACCAGACACCAAAAAGTGGCTAGCCGAAAACCTAAAAATCACTTTGATGTCACGTGACTTCATGCGCGCATTTACATTAGAGCCCGTGAAGTTGACGGTGGTGACAAAAGAGTTACGCGACAAAAGTCTTCAGTGCGCAATAGGCCTTAACACACTTTACGTTATTATTCCTTATTTAGAAAATAATTCCTGTCAGGGGGCCTCGATATCGTAAAGTATCCAGGGCCTCCACTTGGCTATAGACGACCGTGCTTATAGCATATAATGTTACATAGGAATTAAGCCTTCGCCTTTTGGGTTTTGAAATGTCAGCAGAATATATTCAAGCAATGGACAAATTGTTTGAGCAAAACTTACAACCGAAAAGCGCCGTTTGCAACTAGACAGATTTGCGAGATACTTATAACCAAAGATGATACGTCAATCGTATATTATCAGGGATAAGAAACATTATATCTAAAAAGATAAACATCCAAGAATTGAAAGTTTCGTTCCCATTTCTTCTGAAAAATTCAAAGAACTTCAAATTCTAATGGGGTTTTGCAGTAAAGCTGAACAACGTTGCTTCGAAAGCCTGTCTTACACTGCATCACGCATTGGATGACATCCATAAATGAACAAAAGTTTTATAGTATTATGTCACAGACATATCCTTTTATGCTAAAACTGGATTTGTGGACTTAGATTGTTTTCTCCTAGAAGAATTCTACTTTATGATGATCAAACTAGTGACATAAAAAGAAAATAAAGTTATTGGTTGAATAATTTATTATGCATTATTACCCATGCCCTATATTATGAGTATACTCACATCATTAAAAATATATACAAGATACAAGATTCGAAAACGAAGATTTAAAACTTAAAATGGATTTTTATCTTAAATGCCAAATTTGGACTTAGGCTGTTCTTTGCTTGTAGTCTTCTATCTAGCTCCATTTGCAGGAAACTAAAAGTATTTGTACTACATACAAACGATTTTCTACAAGCCTACAAAATTACAATTTCATCGATCAATTTACAACATTAAAGAGCGGGTTACACAATTGGGAAATGTCGGTTGCTCTTTAATTTTTTTGTTTTGCAAAACTAAATGTGACTTCATTAATACCTAGAGTTGTAAAATTCATTAGCAATATTTTACAGGTAAATAGAGAATAAAATCTTTACAGATCAATCCGTAATCAAAACGGATTGAGTTTAATCACCTGCGGAGCTAAAGTACCTTAAATCATGTGGAAAATTGTTTTTCTTTTTATAACACGGGAAGAAAAATATATTTACTTACGGATTGGATGGACAGGCGATCGGGCGCTTGCTTAATGGGCCAGTGGTCGTCGGGGCTAGTGGTCCCCGAGCTAATCACGACCACACGTATTTACCGTGTACTGTGGTTGTAAAGCGCTGTGGCAGGTGCTGTAGGAGGAGAGCTATTAGTTAAAAATACTCAAAAATGTACCACAACATAGGGTAACAGAGCGCGGAGCCAAGGTAGCTTATGAGTGTTTCTTTCCAAGATAGCATTAAGTATAGATGACAAATTTGGCATTCTCGTGGCTTCAAAAGCATTCCATTTTATAAAATTTAATTTTACATTATTTTTTAGCTTCATACGAGTATAATTTTTATTTCAAAAAATTCATGGAAAAATGTGTTTTTATCAAAAAGATTCAACAAAGATTTCAAAGTGTTGGTTTATACCTAAATTTTGTACTCTTTAGGCTTAGTGTGCTATAGTTTTTATGGACATTTACACTATTCAGTATTTTGCGTTAACGTAACTAAAGAAAATATTAGATAAAGTTTGAAGTTTTCTTTATATGGTATGGCAGTGTCATTGTTTTTGTTAACTATATTGGACCATAAGATTATAGGTTAAAGGGCATTTGAATTTCTATGTGCACTTCTTTTCTCATTTTCTTCATGACTGAAATTGTTGATCTCTCAGACACTGTTTTCATAGACAATTCCTGTTTTAGTTTAAATTTTAATGGCGAAAGGGCAAACCGCTCTTATGCATATTTTGTGCATACATGTTTCTTTTATAAATTTCTTGCTTCCCCCTCCTTATTAAATTTTACAATTTCTAGAAAAAAGCCAATTTTACTTAATATTAGTTTTTAGTGGTGACTTGAGAATAGAAAATTCTATTTTGCTCTGCTTGTGATAAGGTCAATGGGAATATAGTCTAATTATTTGGGTTGCTTTCCTTAGAAAAAGACCATTTTTGAAAACCCAAAAGGGCTGCTTTGGGGTCCTCTGCCCGGGCCGATCTCTGACACTCAGTCTGGGCCTGCCTACATGAAAAAAAAGCAGCGAAGGAAAATCGCCATTAGTTATATGTTTTTCTAAAGCTTCAGGAAAGTTATTAGAGACGGGAAACTAATAAACTTATCGAACTGTGTTTTAAAATAAGCTTATAGGACGTATTCTTTTACGTTTTAAATATTTCAAATCAACCCTGCAAGATGTCTATAATAAACTATTGAATTCTTATGCAGAAAGACTAGAGCTCCAGTATGATTAAAATGTAGTAAAGGGGTATGTGCGACCCATTTGATAAAAAATTCGGGTCTTCTGAAGTAAAAAATCAGTTAGGAAATTTTTCGATTTAAAAATCGATTTTACATACTCTTGACGACTTTTTCTTCGATACTAAACAATCCGCGAATGGTTTTGACTCTGTGACTCCCATTCCATAAATTCCTCCATTAAAAAAATTAGTTAAACTTAAAATATTGTTTTTTTATGGCGTACTCTCATCGGATTACAGCATCGTCCCATGAACGCTAAGAATGTTGGTTGGAAAAATTAGAAAATTTCATTTTTAATCCAACAAAAAATTGAATTGTGGTTGCTGCAAAATCAGAAGCAATCAAATAATTTTCATATTTTCTTCATTTTAATATCAGTGTCTTGAGTTCTCTCTCGGAAGCTTAAGTATAAAATAGAAATTGGAGGAATAGTCGTTCAAAGTGGAAATGCCTTTGCATCATTCAAGAAAATTAAAAAATTAAAGGAATACCAACCTGTAGATCTGGTCCATCATCTCAACTGTTTAGTGCTCTACTCGACAATAAGCTTACATTTGTGCCCAGATTCTAGATTGAAATGGCAAAGTTATCGAAACGAAATGCCTCTAAAATCGGCAACCCCATTATTTTAGCGTGAAATATATGTAGCGCTACACCCAAGTAGGTACATATTGTCTAAAAATCTGTTAAATTAATCGATGCAGATCCTTTTTTTTAGTATGAGATCTTTGCAATATGCTTTAGAACAGGAAAGTCAGGGGTAAAATTTTCCACTATAAACCACTGTAAAGCCGTCGCGTATCTCACCTACGAAGGAAACGAGTTAAGTCATTGCTAAAACTAGTTTTTGTTTTTTTTTTATTTGGTGTATAGAACTTATGAAAGTATATGTGTCACTTGCCTTGGTTCGAGATATTTTTCAACCCTTTCATCTTTGAATGCGAACACACCTTTCCAAAAAATAGATCTGTCCAAATTTCGTTAAATTAAAGTTTCTTTAATAAAACTTCGAATTTCGGAATCCTTGATATTAAAAAATGTAAGGCAAACTTATCTTTGTTACATGTTCGACTGCAAATCACCTTTATTTTCACCTCTAAAAATACTTTCCTATCATTTCCGGAACACCCGTGAAAGCATTATAATAACGACTACGAAAGTAACAATAAAAAATCAAAAGTAAATCAACACTGCGACGGTATTCTAATGAGTCGATATGCAAATGTTGTTAAAATATTGTCCAAATATTGGAACTACCATTTAAGATCTGATATAAGACTTGCAAAGAAGTGAGTTGGTAAAAATATATCTTACATTATTTCAGAAATCCAAAACAATTTGGAGTTTGTTTAGCAAGAGAGAAAGTATGTATAGTTGAACTTAATTTGCTGGAAAAATATTATTAAGTAATGCTCAAATGAAGAGTACGATATATCGGACAATAGTGTACCATTGAAAAGATTAGAAGTAACTAAATGTAAATCGTTTGATCATGCCATCTTGATTTAAACACACTCTGAAGTTGACACGAGTTTCAAAAAGCTAAGCAAAGTCAAAGAAATTGCCATCAGAAAGCTCTGAATGGGATTTGAGAGTAGATGAAAATTAGCCTAAGAAATAACAGAATGCGGTGGCATATTTGAGTTTATGTATAGGAAACCGGTTTCAGACTATTTTTTACATAGCAAGCAAATCGTGATTAATACCTTAGAATATAGAAAGAGTCAGCAGAAATATAAATTCGGTTGACAATATATTAAAAATGATAATATTATAATTACAATCGACACGACCTAATCACGTCAGTTTTCAAGAAAAATGTCACAAAAGGAACTCCACTTCTGCGTATGGTTTAAACTGAAAAAACAATTTCGTCTTAAAGGACAGTTTAAATTTGAATAAAACTGAAAAATGGATCTTATGGAAACATCAGATCGCTTATATAGAGATACAATTTCTACTTTGTGGCTAAAATTTTATTTTGTTTTGGCTTTTGGAATAGATTTCAGCCTTCATGAGATCTTGAGAATAAATTCGGAGCAATCGTAGATAAATAGATTCTTCGCATGTAGAAACGTCTATCGATATTTGAATGCTCAGTAAAAGATTTCCTTACGTACTTGACCTGTAAAAAATGTGTAATCTTCTGTAAAAATATATCGGTATGACACAGAAGCGATTAGATGATAATCTAAATAATTAAATAAATAGAGAACGTAAAATATTTTTAAAATACATTATAAAAAATATTTCCCTAAATTCGGTGGCAACAATTTCTGCCACAAAGTTTAGGCTTATTTCGCTAACTTGAAGGAGAAGTACACTTTGGGATTTGGAGATAGGTAAGTTTCACCTATCTATAGGCAGTTCGAATTCAATAGGCTTTAATGAATTCTCTATCGGGAGAAGGGAAATGTTTACATATAAGTTGGTTGATATTCAATAAATTAGCTAAATGCATCATTAAATTAATGTAAATTTTTCGACAAATTTTGCGGAAATATCTGTAAAATTTAGAGAATTTTTTTGAATAAATTAAGGGTAAATAAGTGTTTGAAATGAGTATGATAAAGGGACATAAGTAGATGCGTATTGAGTAATTTTCTGTCGAATGTATGAACTCTTTCCAAAGGACCAAGGGAACATTCAATGCACTATGTTTGATGAACTATTTATAATAGAAATGTAAATAATAAATTAGTATAAACATAAAGTATAGTCTATTAGACATAATGAATGATATTTTGCACAATTGGTGTCTAAAAATATCTCTTTAATATATAGACACAAATACCTCCATTAGTGGTACTAAAATAATTTTTTTTTATTAAGGAATAGGTAAAAGACAACAAAAAATGAGTATACAAAACAAAATAAACAAGTTTATTTCAAACAAAAAGCAAAATATAGACATAGAATTTAGCACAGAGTGATGAATTGTTACGCAAATTGTTCTTACTCGTAAAAAACGTATATAACTTTAAGTTTTCACAATTATTGAATTCTTAAAGATTTGTAGACACTTTTTAAAATAAGTCTTAACCACACAAATGTCAGAATTAAACTGTACACAGTGCATACATGCGTATTTCATTGGGTTATAACAAGATAATGTATGCCTTGTATCTGAGCTATTTTTACTAAAGCGAAGGGTTTCGTTTTTCCATAACATTATGAAATTCATATAATTTTTCATATGAGAGTATATTGCTATTCGATTTAGTTTTAAGATTTTATAACATATTTGTCACAAAATATTAAAGTATCTTGAAAATAACACAACTTAGGTAAAAGTACATATTTTTCATCTAAAACTTCCTTTTAAAAAGGGTCCTATACACCATTTGAAAAGAAATTTACCCAGAATATGTTTTTTATGTACTATTTTATTAACTTTAGGTAGCCGAAAGGTATATTGCCAAATTTTAAGGGAACACTAGACTTATTTTACGGAAATTCCTTACACTGAATATAGGGAACCGTACATTATTTTTTGCAGTGTAGGTACATAGTTTTTCTTTTTTCACTAAAACAGGAATTTCTTTTCACGTCCCCTACTCTGAACTATCGGTCGAAGATGTCACTAAGCTGATTTTCGTCGTCCGAATTGCACAAAACGAACCTTTCTACTAAATGGATATAAAAGCACATAAATAGCAATTGCGACTTTTTCTACTATGTTTAGGCGATTTTTTCAAATGATTTGTAAATATGGCTTCCAAAGCTTTTTCTGATATGTGCTACTTAGTTCGTGTTAAAGGAAGAGAACGAGAAATAATAATTTTCGTTATTTGAAAATTTTCCGCCAATATTGTCTGAATTCATTTCTCTCAGTGCTGTATTCGATTTGTATAAAATGTTACAGGAACCTCCATCGAGTATAGAAACTCAAAAGTTATTTCTACACTACCGTCATTAATTAATGTGTTTATACCTACATCTTGGATTATTTTGTTCGTTCCAATTACTGCTTTGATGATAAGGTCCAGACATTCTGTCATGAGCACGAATTTTACTGACCCACAGAAGAGTGTTGTTATAGGACGAGTATTAGCTTACATTCTCACTACATAATATCAGTTATTCTAAATACTTCTCAGTAACATTGTGCAAAACTTTTGCTGATAGACGTGTAATCGTATTTTCATTTAGTAATTATCTTTGCAAATTTCTTATTTACGCAAAATAATAAAGAAATGCTGTCAACAGGTTTTTTTTTTCAAGATTTCTTCAAGATCGACTTGGGTCTAAACTTCTGCGATTGAAAAGTGTTTAGGAAATAATTATTTCTTTGCTTTTGTTGTATACATATAGGCTGGGAAAACAGTTCTTATTTTTTATTTTTGAAAGTTGGAGATCGAAGTAATAAAGTTAGTTAATACTGCATTTGGGATTAGAGATTTATTTTTGTACAGTACCTGGCCAATGAATTATACTCAATGCATTTTTCTTCGAAATGAAACAATAATGACCACAGGTACAAGTCCCTTGTGAGTATTTCCATATTTTAAGAGAAGTAAATAGCTGTTTTGCTATGTATTTATTACCTTGTTTTTATTATCTTAATTCATATTATTATAGAGAAATTTGCAGGCACTCTTATTTTATGGACATTTTAAAATTTCTGTTCTGTATATAAGCGAGTGTTAAAAGGTCCTTTTAACATTTCAATGGTTCTTGTGAGTGAATACAGTGTACGAATAGGATTTTAACGGACATTTCGATAAAAACTTAGAAGTAATTTATTTTAACAGTGCTTAGTGTGTAGTAGTAAAAATTCTGGCATAATGAGAAAAAAAAAGACTTTTATAGTGACACAAAAGAAATCGTGGCAAATTTTTTGAAGAAAAAGACTTTTTCGCAACGGAAAATTGCTAAAATGTGCAATATTTCACAATCGTCAGTAAAATATATAAGAAAAAATTGTAGATGAGGGAGTAGATGTTCGATTGGACAAGAGGGAGCATTGCAAAAGTGTACGAAAAACAACACCAACGGCTGACAGGAAGGTTGTTTCAATTGTTGAAAGGAACAGAATGACTCCAATAAAAGTGATCCGTAAAATGGTTTCGGAACAGGGCGTTGAAATTTCAGAACGCACTCTAATGGTGAAAACCCAATGAACGCGGGAGGTGTCGCGTCGCTTTGACAATTCTCCGCGGCAAACGCGTGTAGAATTTGAGCAATGCCCAATGGACGCGTCGCGTTGGTACTCTTCAGATTTATTTATAAAAAGAAAAAGTAATAGAAAAGCTTCAGTTATTATTTAAAAGTGAAATAATGGATATATCAGAGTTATTAGATGTGGCAGTTCTTGCATTTGAAACTTACCAAACATATGAACAGTTTCAAATCAATCAAAAGAACTGTCAAAGCGTTTGCCGTGCGTTGAAAGTAGAGCATTGCTCTACTTACGCGTCGAATCCGGTAAGCGCGGCAGCCATTTGGTAAGCACGAAATTATACACGTATATTCTATTGAACTGTCAAAGCGTTTTCATAGACAATTCCTGTTTTAGTTTAAATTTTAATGGCGAAAGGGCAAACCGCTCTTATGCATATTTTGTGCATACATGTTTCTTTTATAAATTTCTTGCTTCCCCCTCCTTATTAAATTTTACAATTTCTAGAAAAAAGCCAATTTTACTTAATATTAGTTTTTAGTGGTGACTTGAGAATAGAAAATTCTATTTTGCTCTGCTTGTGATAAGGTCAATGGGAATATAGTCTAATTATTTGGGTTGCTTTCCTTAGAAAAAGACCATTTTTGAAAACCCAAAAGGGCTGCTTTGGGGTCCTCTGCCCGGGCCGATCTCTGACACTCAGTCTGGGCCTGCCTACATGAAAAAAAAGCAGCGAAGGAAAATCGCCATTAGTTATATGTTTTTCTAAAGCTTCAGGAAAGTTATTAGAGACGGGAAACTAATAAACTTATCGAACTGTGTTTTAAAATAAGCTTATAGGACGTATTCTTTTACGTTTTAAATATTTCAAATCAACCCTGCAAGATGTCTATAATAAACTATTGAATTCTTATGCAGAAAGACTAGAGCTCCAGTATGATTAAAATGTAGTAAAGGGGTATGTGCGACCCATTTGATAAAAAATTCGGGTCTTCTGAAGTAAAAAATCAGTTAGGAAATTTTTCGATTTAAAAATCGATTTTACATACTCTTGACGACTTTTTCTTCGATACTAAACAATCCGCGAATGGTTTTGACTCTGTGACTCCCATTCCATAAATTCCTCCATTAAAAAAATTAGTTAAACTTAAAATATTGTTTTTTTATGGCGTACTCTCATCGGATTACAGCATCGTCCCATGAACGCTAAGAATGTTGGTTGGAAAAATTAGAAAATTTCATTTTTAATCCAACAAAAAATTGAATTGTGGTTGCTGCAAAATCAGAAGCAATCAAATAATTTTCATATTTTCTTCATTTTAATATCAGTGTCTTGAGTTCTCTCTCGGAAGCTTAAGTATAAAATAGAAATTGGAGGAATAGTCGTTCAAAGTGGAAATGCCTTTGCATCATTCAAGAAAATTAAAAAATTAAAGGAATACCAACCTGTAGATCTGGTCCATCATCTCAACTGTTTAGTGCTCTACTCGACAATAAGCTTACATTTGTGCCCAGATTCTAGATTGAAATGGCAAAGTTATCGAAACGAAATGCCTCTAAAATCGGCAACCCCATTATTTTAGCGTGAAATATATGTAGCGCTACACCCAAGTAGGTACATATTGTCTAAAAATCTGTTAAATTAATCGATGCAGATCCTTTTTTTTAGTATGAGATCTTTGCAATATGCTTTAGAACAGGAAAGTCAGGGGTAAAATTTTCCACTATAAACCACTGTAAAGCCGTCGCGTATCTCACCTACGAAGGAAACGAGTTAAGTCATTGCTAAAACTAGTTTTTGTTTTTTTTTTATTTGGTGTATAGAACTTATGAAAGTATATGTGTCACTTGCCTTGGTTCGAGATATTTTTCAACCCTTTCATCTTTGAATGCGAACACACCTTTCCAAAAAATAGATCTGTCCAAATTTCGTTAAATTAAAGTTTCTTTAATAAAACTTCGAATTTCGGAATCCTTGATATTAAAAAATGTAAGGCAAACTTATCTTTGTTACATGTTCGACTGCAAATCACCTTTATTTTCACCTCTAAAAATACTTTCCTATCATTTCCGGAACACCCGTGAAAGCATTATAATAACGACTACGAAAGTAACAATAAAAAATCAAAAGTAAATCAACACTGCGACGGTATTCTAATGAGTCGATATGCAAATGTTGTTAAAATATTGTCCAAATATTGGAACTACCATTTAAGATCTGATATAAGACTTGCAAAGAAGTGAGTTGGTAAAAATATATCTTACATTATTTCAGAAATCCAAAACAATTTGGAGTTTGTTTAGCAAGAGAGAAAGTATGTATAGTTGAACTTAATTTGCTGGAAAAATATTATTAAGTAATGCTCAAATGAAGAGTACGATATATCGGACAATAGTGTACCATTGAAAAGATTAGAAGTAACTAAATGTAAATCGTTTGATCATGCCATCTTGATTTAAACACACTCTGAAGTTGACACGAGTTTCAAAAAGCTAAGCAAAGTCAAAGAAATTGCCATCAGAAAGCTCTGAATGGGATTTGAGAGTAGATGAAAATTAGCCTAAGAAATAACAGAATGCGGTGGCATATTTGAGTTTATGTATAGGAAACCGGTTTCAGACTATTTTTTACATAGCAAGCAAATCGTGATTAATACCTTAGAATATAGAAAGAGTCAGCAGAAATATAAATTCGGTTGACAATATATTAAAAATGATAATATTATAATTACAATCGACACGACCTAATCACGTCAGTTTTCAAGAAAAATGTCACAAAAGGAACTCCACTTCTGCGTATGGTTTAAACTGAAAAAACAATTTCGTCTTAAAGGACAGTTTAAATTTGAATAAAACTGAAAAATGGATCTTATGGAAACATCAGATCGCTTATATAGAGATACAATTTCTACTTTGTGGCTAAAATTTTATTTTGTTTTGGCTTTTGGAATAGATTTCAGCCTTCATGAGATCTTGAGAATAAATTCGGAGCAATCGTAGATAAATAGATTCTTCGCATGTAGAAACGTCTATCGATATTTGAATGCTCAGTAAAAGATTTCCTTACGTACTTGACCTGTAAAAAATGTGTAATCTTCTGTAAAAATATATCGGTATGACACAGAAGCGATTAGATGATAATCTAAATAATTAAATAAATAGAGAACGTAAAATATTTTTAAAATACATTATAAAAAATATTTCCCTAAATTCGGTGGCAACAATTTCTGCCACAAAGTTTAGGCTTATTTCGCTAACTTGAAGGAGAAGTACACTTTGGGATTTGGAGATAGGTAAGTTTCACCTATCTATAGGCAGTTCGAATTCAATAGGCTTTAATGAATTCTCTATCGGGAGAAGGGAAATGTTTACATATAAGTTGGTTGATATTCAATAAATTAGCTAAATGCATCATTAAATTAATGTAAATTTTTCGACAAATTTTGCGGAAATATCTGTAAAATTTAGAGAATTTTTTTGAATAAATTAAGGGTAAATAAGTGTTTGAAATGAGTATGATAAAGGGACATAAGTAGATGCGTATTGAGTAATTTTCTGTCGAATGTATGAACTCTTTCCAAAGGACCAAGGGAACATTCAATGCACTATGTTTGATGAACTATTTATAATAGAAATGTAAATAATAAATTAGTATAAACATAAAGTATAGTCTATTAGACATAATGAATGATATTTTGCACAATTGGTGTCTAAAAATATCTCTTTAATATATAGACACAAATACCTCCATTAGTGGTACTAAAATAATTTTTTTTTATTAAGGAATAGGTAAAAGACAACAAAAAATGAGTATACAAAACAAAATAAACAAGTTTATTTCAAACAAAAAGCAAAATATAGACATAGAATTTAGCACAGAGTGATGAATTGTTACGCAAATTGTTCTTACTCGTAAAAAACGTATATAACTTTAAGTTTTCACAATTATTGAATTCTTAAAGATTTGTAGACACTTTTTAAAATAAGTCTTAACCACACAAATGTCAGAATTAAACTGTACACAGTGCATACATGCGTATTTCATTGGGTTATAACAAGATAATGTATGCCTTGTATCTGAGCTATTTTTACTAAAGCGAAGGGTTTCGTTTTTCCATAACATTATGAAATTCATATAATTTTTCATATGAGAGTATATTGCTATTCGATTTAGTTTTAAGATTTTATAACATATTTGTCACAAAATATTAAAGTATCTTGAAAATAACACAACTTAGGTAAAAGTACATATTTTTCATCTAAAACTTCCTTTTAAAAAGGGTCCTATACACCATTTGAAAAGAAATTTACCCAGAATATGTTTTTTATGTACTATTTTATTAACTTTAGGTAGCCGAAAGGTATATTGCCAAATTTTAAGGGAACACTAGACTTATTTTACGGAAATTCCTTACACTGAATATAGGGAACCGTACATTATTTTTTGCAGTGTAGGTACATAGTTTTTCTTTTTTCACTAAAACAGGAATTTCTTTTCACGTCCCCTACTCTGAACTATCGGTCGAAGATGTCACTAAGCTGATTTTCGTCGTCCGAATTGCACAAAACGAACCTTTCTACTAAATGGATATAAAAGCACATAAATAGCAATTGCGACTTTTTCTACTATGTTTAGGCGATTTTTTCAAATGATTTGTAAATATGGCTTCCAAAGCTTTTTCTGATATGTGCTACTTAGTTCGTGTTAAAGGAAGAGAACGAGAAATAATAATTTTCGTTATTTGAAAATTTTCCGCCAATATTGTCTGAATTCATTTCTCTCAGTGCTGTATTCGATTTGTATAAAATGTTACAGGAACCTCCATCGAGTATAGAAACTCAAAAGTTATTTCTACACTACCGTCATTAATTAATGTGTTTATACCTACATCTTGGATTATTTTGTTCGTTCCAATTACTGCTTTGATGATAAGGTCCAGACATTCTGTCATGAGCACGAATTTTACTGACCCACAGAAGAGTGTTGTTATAGGACGAGTATTAGCTTACATTCTCACTACATAATATCAGTTATTCTAAATACTTCTCAGTAACATTGTGCAAAACTTTTGCTGATAGACGTGTAATCGTATTTTCATTTAGTAATTATCTTTGCAAATTTCTTATTTACGCAAAATAATAAAGAAATGCTGTCAACAGGTTTTTTTTTTCAAGATTTCTTCAAGATCGACTTGGGTCTAAACTTCTGCGATTGAAAAGTGTTTAGGAAATAATTATTTCTTTGCTTTTGTTGTATACATATAGGCTGGGAAAACAGTTCTTATTTTTTATTTTTGAAAGTTGGAGATCGAAGTAATAAAGTTAGTTAATACTGCATTTGGGATTAGAGATTTATTTTTGTACAGTACCTGGCCAATGAATTATACTCAATGCATTTTTCTTCGAAATGAAACAATAATGACCACAGGTACAAGTCCCTTGTGAGTATTTCCATATTTTAAGAGAAGTAAATAGCTGTTTTGCTATGTATTTATTACCTTGTTTTTATTATCTTAATTCATATTATTATAGAGAAATTTGCAGGCACTCTTATTTTATGGACATTTTAAAATTTCTGTTCTGTATATAAGCGAGTGTTAAAAGGTCCTTTTAACATTTCAATGGTTCTTGTGAGTGAATACAGTGTACGAATAGGATTTTAACGGACATTTCGATAAAAACTTAGAAGTAATTTATTTTAACAGTGCTTAGTGTGTAGTAGTAAAAATTCTGGCATAATGAGAAAAAAAAAGACTTTTATAGTGACACAAAAGAAATCGTGGCAAATTTTTTGAAGAAAAAGACTTTTTCGCAACGGAAAATTGCTAAAATGTGCAATATTTCACAATCGTCAGTAAAATATATAAGAAAAAATTGTAGATGAGGGAGTAGATGTTCGATTGGACAAGAGGGAGCATTGCAAAAGTGTACGAAAAACAACACCAACGGCTGACAGGAAGGTTGTTTCAATTGTTGAAAGGAACAGAATGACTCCAATAAAAGTGATCCGTAAAATGGTTTCGGAACAGGGCGTTGAAATTTCAGAACGCACTCTAATGGTGAAAACCCAATGAACGCGGGAGGTGTCGCGTCGCTTTGACAATTCTCCGCGGCAAACGCGTGTAGGATTTGAGCAATGCCCAATGGACGCGTCGCGTTGGTACTCTTCAGATTTATTTATAAAAAGAAAAAGTAATAGAAAAGCTTCAGTTATTATTTAAAAGTGAAATAATGGATATATCAGAGTTATTAGATGTGGCAGTTCTTGCATTTGAAACTTACCAAACATATGAACAGTTTCAAATCAATCAAAAGAACTGTCAAAGCGTTTGCCGTGCGTTGAAAGTAGAGCATTGCTCTACTTACGCGTCGAATCCGGTAAGCGCGGCAGCCATTTGGTAAGCACGAAATTATACACGTATATTCTATTGAACTGTCAAAGCGACACGATGCCTGCCGCGTTCATTGGGTTTTCACCTTAAGACGTCGGATGAAAGAAGCGCATTTGAACTGCAGGAGGATAACCAAAAAACCGAAGTTAACTCCTGCAATGATAAAGAAAATACTGGTTTGGGCAAAGACGCATAAACATTCTCAATATCTGACTGGGAAAATGTAAGCATAATTTTTGTTTTAACTAAAGGATATTAAATATTTGGAATTGAAACATCTCACAAGTTTGCTTCTCTGATGAATGCCGGATCGAAGTGACTGAAGAGAAAGCAATTTATGTAAGAAGGAGACCAGGTGAAAGACTGTTGCCTGAATGTGTTGAGCAAAGGGTAAAGTACCCAATAGCAGTGATGATATGGGGTGGGATTTCTGGGAAATGACTTGGAGCCTTATATTTTGTCGAAGGTACCTCAAGAATATTCTTCTTACTCAAGTGGAAAATTCGTTCAAAGAAAAGGACCAATATATCTTTATGCCAGGACGGTGCACACTGCCACAACACCCCCATGTGTGAAAAAATTCCAAAGTGAAAATAATATTAAAGTATTACCATGGCCAGGGAATTCACCGGACATGAATTCCATCGATAATGTATGGGCAGAATTAAAAAAAAAGTAATCGGAATAAAGCAGAATTAATTAATTCTATTAAAGAAGTATGGTTTCATGATGACCTAATCAAAAAGACTGCAGAAAATAACATAAAAGTATGGAAACTCGTATAAGAGATTTAGTAAAAAATCAACGTAGTTGGATGAAATACTAATTTTTATTTATATTTGAATGTCCTTTTCTTTAAATGCTTCATTAAATGAATTGAAGATTATTCAATAAAAACTAAAAAAAAAAATATGCTTTATATTATTGTCAACTAAAAAATTTTAAGGCTAATAATGTTTGGTTTAAGTATAATTCATTGGCCATCCGATCCTTAAGAGCTAAAAGACGTGATTGCAGTAAAGAAGAGTTCCAGATGAGGGGTTATTTGGTTGCACCCAGTTCTTATACCTACTCGTTTTCTTATTTTTTTCTTAACGAACAATATTCAAATAGCTTTTGTAGGTTTGTTCTGATTACTTGTGAAGTTTCTTTCGCAGGGTTGCTATACCGTCACAAAGTTGGGTAGCTGGAAAATCGAGCTACTTACAATTTTATTGCAAAACTCGTTGAAGCATATTACAAAGTTTAGTCTAGTTATTACGAATCTTCTCAGAGGAAACGCGAAACCCGTTTGAATAAAATCAGAAACTTGTCTTTTGTCTGTTTAACTTAAACGCCTTTCTCGGGAATGTGTCTACTTGTGGTAGATTTTTGCTGAAAATAGAAAAGACTAAAGTAAAAATTTAACTGAATACGTGGAACGTTATGAGATTTATGAATCACCCTATAACTTTTGAATGAAAAACCCTATGACAATGGTTTAATATTTAATATATAATATTTAATATTTATTGATAATTTATTAATATATTCTTCTTCTTCTCTTTGGTGGTGTCAGGTTGTGGTAAAGTGAAATCAAGTAAATTTAATTAAGTAAATCGGAAAATTTAATTAAATAATTAATTATAATAATTTTTGTTCTCTTCCTCTAATTTTTGCTTTTCTGTTATTTCTTCATATCTTATTTTTCTTCTTTCTTATTTTCAAATTGTTAACTTACTCTTTTTAATATCTTTAGCTTAAATAAGTTAGTTTTAGTTCATGTAGTTTTTCTCCCTCTCTTACAATGTACTAGGTTAAGATCTAAGATCTTTTGTACTTTACCCTAATAAATAAATTGAATTGAATTGAATTGAATATCTCCCCCGAATTCAGCTATCTTCTACCCAGGACGCTCCGTATTGATCTCTATAACAATGTTCTGCAAAATTTAAGCGAGGTTAAATTTTTCAATTTTAAATGGTTAAAATTTATTTTTATTTACATATGTATTTTCTTAAAGTAATTTAAATAAGCGATTACGGTCCATGTTCTTAGCAATATGTTATTCTAACCGCGAGTTATTGAACTTACATAATAGGTGTATAACTCAATTGAAAGTTTTTTAAATTCCATTATTGTAGAAATTCTCTTAACTTTAATCTGATATATTTAAATTTCAGTTTTAAGAGATGTTCCTCGTAGAAACACATGATCATCGATTTTTTCCCTTTTAATTTAAATATAAAAATGTCTAAAAATTGCAAGCCTTAGAATGTGTGTATGTAAATTAATCTTACATTTGCTTAAATATGTATATCTGTTATCTGATTCACAATATAAGCTAATTTTTTGTTTGTGTTTTTTTCTTCTGCGAAACAGGAAACAAAACCGATTCCAGAGTTGTTTCTATGATCTTTTTTCTATTCATTAGCAGCATTAATTTTCAAAAATCAAGAAGCATGAAACTGATACCCCGCAGAAAAGCGGTCATAACAGAGACACTTAAAATTGATTATTACCAATCAAAATATATCACGAGCCAATTAATATAGCTATTGACAGTTGGTAGCTTTCATTATCACTGAAAATGGAATGCAAAGTGGATACATATTAGAAGACAAATATAACATGGACTATAGCTTAGCATTCCAAGCCTTGACTTTATGAAAGAATTAAAATATTACCCCATATATATGTACATATGTATGTACATGTATTTATAGTATCTTTTTCGCGTATTTGTAGAATTTTGTAATTTTTCCAGTGGAAAAAGTATATACCTACGTAAGGCGTAATGTCCGATTTAGTCAAATCGCCTGCGATAATCCTGAAATCAAAGTGATTTATGTAATTAAAAAGGAGAAATAAATTTGAGACTTCATTAAGCTTTAACAGTTTACATGTTTACCTTTAACTTTGATTTTTCATTAAATCAATAGAATAGCTAAACTTAATGTTAATTAGTGAAACTAATGAGTCTTAAAATCCGCGTCCATGAATTTCGTGGGCCGACTAAATCTATTAATTTCTGGAACAACAAAATGAACTCATCAGACAAGTTGGGGCCGATTTTTGTCGGATGACATTTAAACTTACAATAATTAGTCACGAAATATGTGTGAGTATATAGATAAATAAAATCCAAATAGCGGAAAATGTACCTAATCAGTGGAGGGTCTGGTCACTGTCTAATTTTACATCTGACTTCAATTAATTTAATTTTATAGCGATCTGGCATTAGTGTGCCTTTCAAAATTTCTTATCTTTTCAAATTTGTTCGATGTTTACCATTCGTTTTTTTTTTGTTTTTTTTTAATATATTTTTATATCTTAGATAATTCGCTATTTTTGTTAGAATAAAATAAAATATATAGGTTCGAAATGTTCAAAAAGCAGATCTAAAAATGTTTTAAAATCTTCGGCTCATTAGATAGTTCTAGTCTAGTATCATAGAGGAAATGATAAAGTTTTTGGATTTTAATGAAAAATATTTGTATGTGCTAGCCATATAACGAGTATTGTCGTTGGTACATAAGTTCGTTTTAATATCATCATGCGTTTTATATATATATATTATATATGAGTTGGTTAGTATCCGAAAGCATTGGATGCAGACTATTGGATCACTACTAAGGATGAAACAACAGGCATTTTAAATCCATCCTGTGGGGGCTAACAAGAAAATTATCTTTTTTACATTTCCAAGATCGGTTTAAAGTCATTTTTGAGTAAGAGAAAATATTGAATGTCTTTACTGGCGAGTGTCAGGTGCTTACATAGGAAGTGGAAAAGGATCTCACCTTTGCAGCTGCAAAGGTGTTAATGGGAAGGACCGCCGAACTTAGGTACATTCTTTTTGATCACCTTGACTCTGGCAATATTGTTGTGACTGTTTTGCTTATATTTATTCATTTCTCTTCCAGTGTTCTGGAGGAGTGACAATATGTCTTCTCTATAATGTGAGTTTGTTGCGATTTTACCCCGCCATATTAGAGATTATATAGTAGTCGAGTTGAGCACCCTGGATGACGGTCTGACTGTCGATAAACGTAGCGATATTTTGATTAGACCCCAGATCCTGGGTTAGCGTCAGACAAACTTTCATAATACCCAAAGCCCTCTATCTAGAAGACGCTTATCTGAAAGTAAATTGGACTATTTCGTCATATCATGAAAAGCCTTGAAACCATTACTGAACAGTAGTGGTTACTGCTCTGTCATTTTGAAACTAGGTATATTTGGCCGTAAGCTGATATCCCATTTTATAAAATCCTGTTTGTCCAAAATCGGATTCATCCAACATACCGGATTAAAAGGTCCCATGTTACCGAATCCTGCATTACGAAGGCCACCACCATGTGTTGTCTTCTGTAATTCGGAATTATTTTAGAAATGTGAGCAATTACAATACGGTATTTTGTTCTAAAGAATTATGCTCTGATCCCGCGTTCTTGAGAGGAGCATGTTAAGTTTATTTTGTTTTTATTAAACACTTTCTATTACTAAAGCTACCTGGTATACGTTTATTTTAGATGCAGCACGCATGAACTAAAATATGGAAGCACCTAGAGTTGATCTGAGTGATGTATTTCACGTGGCATTATTTGAAAGCAAAAAGGAAATAGCCAAGATATGATCCGAATAGGATAATCGTTTTTGTCTTCACCCCTAATCTGTCATAGTCTGCTTTCAGTATGAATATAAGCCAAATTTACATAAGAAATAGTATCGATTATATCATAAGGAGGTGTGTGCGACCTAATTTACCCCGTTTTTGAATTACAACAACACTTGGTAAGGGTAAATACATTTTTTTTACAAGGTATGATGGTTGGAAAGGAAAAAAATCTAAGATAATTTTTTTAGCAATATATAGAGCATCGCTATAGCGCAGCTTTAAAACAAATGTAATAATTTCCAAGATAGCCGCGCATTTTTGTTATCAAAATTAATCTAGTTTATATTTAAAATCTTCAATTAACTGATTTTCATAAATTCTCTGGAGTTCAAAATTTGAAGTTTCTATCCTGTCTAGAGCAGCCATACACATATTTGTATGTAGACCGTTTCATTGCTTTTTATGGTATAGATTTCCCTAGCGAGTCAGCAAAACTATGTAATTTATGTCTTAAATAAGATGTGGAGTTGAAAATAATTGAATTGAATTAAATCAATTTTAGATAGAAAGTGGAGAAATTGATGATCGTTATCCTAGTTTCTCAATAAATCACTGATTTGAGATATTATTATTTTTATACCCTAGATGAATTCTAAGGGGTATACTAAGTTTGTCATTCCTTTTGTAACACCTAGAAATATTTATGGTAGAGTGCATATAATTAAAAGTTATTTGGATTTTTGCATGTCCGTCCGTCCGTCTGTCCGCCCGTCCTCACGATAACTCAAGAACGCGTGTACTTAGAGTGCAGAAATTTTGCATGTGGGCTTCTAAAAAAAAAGTAAGTTTGAAAATGGGACAAATCGGGTAACTCTTTTGTAGGGTTGCCACACAAAAATTTCGTTTTTCACTATATATTTGAACATTACCTGAGAACGCGTCAACGTAGAGAGTTGAAATTTTGTACATAGTCTTTTCATAAAAATAGTACCTCAACATGATTTCTAAATTAGACTTAATCGGGCAACCCCTTCTTGGTGTTGCCATATGAAAATTTTGGACGTATACTGTGGAAACGATAAGTCCTATTCGGTTTTAATGTACCGAAAAGATCTTCAGAATATGAAATCCTATAAAATTGGTTATAGAAATATGCATATGCGAAAACACATTTCAAAAATCAAATCTGTACAAATGGGTGACCATAGGAAATGACATATGAGTATTCATCTAGGGTATCATAAGAATTGGTCTTAGACCAATTCTATCGTTTTGGATAAAATTAATATTACAATTTTCTTGTGCTATATGTAATTTTTCTAATTGAAATCCTCATTTGGGAATCTGTAATCAAATGGTAAGCAAGGAAGCAGTGGAAAGCGGAGACTGAATAAAACATTCAGCAATTTTCCATTCCTTATATAAAATAAATTATGTGCCAATATTTTATTTTACATTCATTTCTGTATCAACATATATATTTCATTGTAATAAGTATATTGGGCCCATTTCAGTATAAAAGTTGAGAAATGTAGAACTATTTTCCATTCGTGGATGGATCGATTGATTGAGAAGAGGTTGGGAAACCCTAGAGGTTTTCTTGAGCTTAAGCCACTACTAGCTCCATTGTTCATCCTGTAGTTTTATAAGAGATATTGCCAATAAGTACCATCCGGACGATCTGATGAAGTTTACGATTGGCCCCAACCATGCCTTCCCGCTTCATGCGATTCAGCTAGGTAGTAGGAGCCAAACAATCGGAATCTTATAGGGAAGGAATCTGTATTTTATGAGCCGGACTGCGTTTGAGAAAATGGGTCCCTATTTTGGTTTTCTCTCTGTATGCTCTATATATAGGGCTGTCAATAAGTCCCATTCTGTGCATCTGACCCTTTAGAATTGAGCATCAGGTAAGAATTTATACGAGAGTTCTCAGGGTTAGCTTGTTAAGTGCAATATTAAAAAAAAAAGATTAATTGCTTTTCGTTAATGCGTTTTTTTCATTATCATTGATTTTCAGCTTATGAATAATATTCGTTAAGAAAACTTATTGATAGTAGTTGATTTAGCTAAGCTGTTTTTTCATGACATTTGTGAAATCAACTATTTGTTTAGTTAGCTTTAATACTCTTTCGGAATTGCGTATCGGAGAATCTTTTTTTCAACTAATAAATTTCGAAAAAAATAGAAATATCAGCTAAAATAGGCAAAAATTAGAACAGTCGCCTAATTAATATTACTCTTTCAACAATTCAATTCACCAAATTAACTAATTAAGTAAAATTTTGCATATCTCATTCCTTAAAAGAACTAAAAAATTAGTTGAAAATATTAGTAATGGAGTAATCGAATTTGATAAAATAATACAATAAAATTGGAAAGTTCAAATAATTTTTCAGTTGATCATAAAAATAATAATAAAATGCTATGAATTCACTTAAAATGTTAGTTGAAGTGACTAATGGCGTTTTCATATTTAGATTGATATATTTATGCTAAAAATTAGTTATGACAGTAATTTAATTTTATCAGTCAGATTAAATCATTTATAAAAGCGTTTTGTGTACTCAAGAACTCATACTCTTATATACATGCACTATAGTTCTGAGTGTGAATTATATGAGGCAAAAATGTCTGATTTGTTGATTCAGAGAATGTATAAGACGAAACTATGAATTGAGTTTTAATTATGTCTTAACGAAATTGAAATTGAAAAAAGATTTGTTAAAGCAAAGGTTCAGATTTGTCGACCCAATAATTGTAATCGTTGAAATTAAAAAAAAAAAATTTTTTCAATATAGGTACTACAAGAACAAACTGGCGCTAACCGTTTTCCCAGTACACTTAAATCATCATAATTAATCATTTTTGTATGATAACGCCATAAGTTTCAAGATTTATTCCATTTTTAAAATTATATTTACTATTTTGTCGAAAATGCCGTATACAGATATTCAATTCTATAAGTTAAAGCGGATATGCAATATAAATAACTTTGAATATTATGCGTGGGTGTCCAATCCATTTTTCTTTATCAGCAATATGCCTTACCAGCGAAATGACAGCCTCAGTATGATCTATGAGATTTCGTCTAGGGTATAAAAGTAATTATTAATGATGTACTGAATTAAAATTTAAACTTATAGGCGATTTCTAGTATTCATTTCATGTAATGTAATTCGTTGAATTCATGAACTTAAATTACATAAATTCTATATGCATATTCTGAAAAAGAGCAAACAGTTTCGTTGCTCCTGCAAAAAGATTAATAATTTTATATTTTGAGTTTATCACTAAATATTCGTTAACTTATCTAATTGAATTACAAACTACAACTTAAATATTATGTAAAACTACTAAGGGTAAATCAACTAATTCCAATTAGAAATGGCAACTATAATTAGCACGTACAATTTTATTAATAAATTAATTGTTTTTCCAATCACGTTTTAACTAATATTTTTTTTTTTCAGTGCATTAGTTTTTCGTTCAGTTTCGATAAGGTCACAGTTCTTTTGTAGTTTTATCCGCGGAGTCATTTAACCAGGAACGACTGTGTTGGCAGTCAGCCTATGCCAAGAAATTGGCTATGAGAGTTTCTGGTGCGATTTTAACTAAAACCACTTTAGAATTATTAAAGTTATGGTTGTCTTTTATTTTCCTATCAATCAATCAACTCAAAATTTTCTCTATAATATATGCATAACTTGTTTGAGTCCTTTTATATTTGCTTCCGTTAAACTATAATTGAAATATCTCGAGGCAGAATGGCTTACAATTATGAATAAATTTAAAATATTATGTTCAAATTATGCAAAGGAATAAATTGTGAATAAATTTGAATCTAAAAAAAAAAACACAAGGTATCTTCAAAAAAGTTCCGCATGTTAAACAATCAGAAACTATAATAATACAGCTATAAGCTCAACTCCTATGTTGAGTTTTTTTTTGCATATCTGGAATTCTACCAAATTGCTTATTTCATTTTACTAATAAGCACTAAATCGCAGTTATGTGCCAACTGTTACAACTGCAATTAATTCTTGAATTTATAACCAAATTGCGACCGTATAAGATGGAGTCAAGCTTATCATAATTCCTCTTAATTTAGATTGTTTATGAGTCTATTTCAGTCAATTGTATCGCGATTCGTTTAATTTTATTAACTCTTTTATAGTCGTGCATTTTAAGTTCTTTGAAAAAGTATCAAATTAAGCATATCAGGATTATGTCATGTTCGTTCGGGTGGAAAGATCTTTAGAAATGGGATTAGCCAATTATGATACATACAAAATATTTACATATGACAGTGACGTCACGAAGAGTGCAATGAATTCCTAATGCTTTGCTGAAGTTTAGGAGGCTGTATAGTTATCATATAATATTTGTTTATTTTTATTTTTTAATATGAACTGGCACTATATGCATAGGATGAGGAGGACAATGTTTCTATAAATTTCCACGCGGCGGCGGTATGTAATAATATTATATAACAATAACACCACAACTATAATATTATCTATTTATGGATCCCCATAACTCATTGTAATGCTTCTTTCCCGTTAGTCTCCTTAACTTAGATGGCTTCCTGTTTTACGGAAAAGTTGAACATCTGACGCTATTATAAGACTTCTAGCAATCTATGAGTCAATACCGTGGGCACGAATGAACGAGAGTTTTCTGCCATTTTAGGATTTCGTTTGAAGGATCCCAAATGGAGTTCATATAGGGGAGTTCAAAATTAAGATCATAGACACCAACAAAAATGAATTATGCATTTTTTGGGAAAACTTTTTCAACAAGAAGAAGATCTCGACCTAAAATACAATAAGGGAACCTATCTATGAACGGCAATAGTTTTATACCTAATTTACTTTAAATACAGTGCAAACCGTCAACGATATGAAAGTGGTGATATAGCGCTGCTTCATTAAAATCATATTTGAGGCAGAAGAGTAACATATAATTAGCAGGAAACAGGTGCGTGCAGTCATTGATTAATGTCCCACAACACTTCACCTGACATCAAAGTTGATCGTTTTGAGTTTAACTCGT
Source organism: Dioctria rufipes (assembly GCA_963924295.1). NCBI lineage: Eukaryota > Metazoa > Arthropoda > Insecta > Diptera > Asilidae > Dioctria > Dioctria rufipes. The sequence continues at coordinate 119,446,871 of OZ002742.1, forward strand.
GTAAATTTTATAATTAACTTTCATTGAGTATTAATGAGTGGAAATAATGTTTACATATTTTAATATTTATGAAATATGACATGTGATGGAATCCATTACAATATTTCTCGGCCTTCTCTCCAATATGGAGGGCAGTTACCTGCTTAAGTGTACTTTGTTTTCAGTAACTTGAATACGCAAGAGATAATGTTTTTCTTCTGCTTATGCTTTTTCTACCTCTTATTTAATGTGTGCCGTGTTTTTATTAATTTATAATTAACAATACTTAATTATGTATAAAAACTGTAGACAAGGAGTGAAATCCTCCCTGAACTATTTTATCTTGTTAACAGATTTGAGTATTCTATGTACATAAAGTAAGAACGGAAAATTTACTACGATGGCGATAGTATGTGAACCATGTTTACCTTATGCTCGTAAATAGTCTTCAGGTACACGAAAGTAATTTCCATATTCAGATTGATGATATACAATAAACCGTATGCCTTGTCAGTTTTGTGTTTTAGGAGATTATACATATACAAGCAGACCATCGATTTAGTGAAAATATTTTACAAAGTATAATACAACGTAAAAAAATATTAATATTTCTACAACGTTTGCCTAATTTACTTTAGGCTAAATGAAATTGAATTAAACGAAGTTTTTTTTTTAATTTTTTTTTTACCCTATGATGCCAAGAACAGCATTACAGAAAGGGGATAAGGAGGCGAATTAGAGAATGTAAGGATGCTGACGGAAGTGCTGATGTATCTCAGACAGTCTTAAACTTTCGCAGATTGTATGTCAGAAGAAAGATACATTCGCACAGGTCGGCATAAAAAGCATCACGGAATTTTACTGTACAGCCGAAAGTATTTTGAAGTATAAAAAGATGTGCGCGGCTTTAAACGCGAGTATTGCGTGCAGGAAACATTTTACAAGGGATCATAATAGATAATTCATCAGAATATTGACCATAAATGTAGCAATAACGGAACGAAAGGAAACGAATTTTGCGGCGGTGCTCTAGTGAGTCGATATGACAAGTTATTGCCAAATCACCATGACTTTCAAGGTTCTTTTTTGGACAACATGCAACGAAGTGAAGACTGTGCGACTAGCCCCGGCCAAGATATTGGTATTGTATTCTATTCGAGGTGTGATGTAGGACTTGTAGAGGAGCGATAATTTCGATGGGCTGAAATATAACATTTCGATGCAACTCTGGCGACAGAGAAAATGTGATCTGTTCAGCTTTACTATCTGTAAATATTAGTGCTAAGAATGCATAAAGACGTTAAAAAAAGACGTAAATCAGTACTCCATCAGAAGAAATGGAAGTGGAAAAATTATGATCATATTTTAAAGAAATAGGACAGCTTTGGGTCTTAAAATGGTAGGGTCCCTACTTGTCATCGCCGATTTCGTTCAAATTTACAGTATATGTAGAGTTTGACTGGAAATGAAAGTGACGCAAGTGGGAGCTCCAAATGGCCGAGCCAAGCTAAAATATCCATAATGTAGTGGAGCCCCAAGTTAAAAGTAAAAAAAACAAAATTATAATTATCATCTTGTGGATATATTCGCAACATTTCTTTCCCTTACAATCATCTATAATTTGTTATCTTTCATCTACAAAAAACCGGAAGTCATTATCACAATTAATTTAGGAGCAATTTCCAAAATAAAAGTACGAAGTTCGTTAAATTTGTTTCAACTTACTACTGTAAAGCCACCACAGCTTATCTCGGCCAAATTCCAACTGATTTTCAAAATTCTTGTTGCTAAATTCATTATAACTTGCTTCTGATTTTTTGAGGCTATTACGAAATTCCTACGGCAGCGGGTTACAGAGTAGTAATCCACCACCATATATTAATATAAAAATAATCAAAAAAATTACTTCTCGAGGGGTGGGAGTATGTTGGAGTTTGTTAGAATGTACCCGCGACAACTCTCCCAAAAATTTGAGCATTTTCCAAGGGGTAATCCTACAAAACCCCAGACTACCCTACATTCTGCATTATTTCGGTTTCGGTTTGCCATCTGGAGCTCTCACTTTCGTCACTTTCATTTCTAGCCAAACTCAAACCTTACATATACTGTGAGTTTAAACGAAATCGATCATGACGAGTAGGGACTACACTGAAAAAAAATTATTAGTTAAAACGACGAATCACGATTAGTTGATTGTACATTAGTAATTCCTGTAAATTGATTTGGAAAAACAATTAAATGATTAATAAAATTGTAAGTGCTAATTAGTTGCAATTTCTAATTGGAATTAGTTGATTTGCCCTTAGTTGTTTTAGAAAATACTTCAGTTGTAGCTTCGAATTAAATTAGTTCAGTTAACAAATATTTGTTGATAAATTAACTAATCATATTTCAGAAGACATATTAGTAAAATCAACATATAAAATTATGAATTTTTACGCAGAATCAACGAAACTGTTTGTTTATTTTTAAGAATATGATTGGTTATATTAGGGAATGTATGCAATTAATAAATTCAACAAATAAATTGATAGATTTGTTTAATATGATGTAACCTCACACTTTTCTAAATTAACGAATTACATTAGTTGATATGAATAATATAGTTTTCACATAACTTTAAATTTTAAGTCACTGCATCATTAATATTTATTTTTATACCCCAGGTGAAATCTCATAGGTCATACTGAGTTTATCATTTCGCTGGTAACCCATATTACTGATAAAGGAAAAATGGGTTGGACACCAACGCATAATTACTATTTTGATTTTTACATGTCGGTCCATTTGTCCGTCTATCCGTTCGTCTATGGTATTTTCGAAAAAATAGTAGATATAATTTCACAAATGGAAGAAATCTTGGAACCCGTGGTGTTTGTTGTCATACAAAATTTACAATATTTTATTTTGTACTGAGAAATTACCTGCAAAATGAATCATAACCACTTGTACTGTCGCCTCATCGTTCTAGCAACTTATGCGCAAAACCATTAAATTAAACCAATACATTTGTTGAATCGAAAAATCTGAACTTGCTTGCCACATCTTTTATTTGAATTTTGTTTGGATATGTTAAAACCCAATTCATAATTTCGACATTCGATGAATCAACAAATCAGAAATTTTTCCTTCATATAATTCACACTTAGAACTTATACTGAGTGTATATATGGAGTTTGCTTAATATATTCTTCAGCGTCTACAGTAAGCAGAAACTCTCATATTAGAGTTTTTGTTCATACAGAACGCTTTTTTTCCCTATTTATTAAACATATTGTTAGCCTATTGCGGGCAGATAATAAAATCATATAAAAATAATAATTATAAAAATAATTAAATTCATCGCATTTTATTATTATGATCAACTAAGAAATTAGTTGAAATTTCCAATTTCATTACATATTTTAACAAATTCGATTAGTTGATTACTAATGTCTTCAAAGTAATGTTTCAGTTATTTTAAATAATGCGGTATGCAAAATCAACCAATCAAGTAGTTAATTTTGAGAATTGAATTTGTTGAAAGAGCAATATTAATTAGTCGATTGTTCTAATAAGTGCTTCTAAAGACTGGATTAAACAAAGACTGTTTTAGCTGATAATTCTATTTTTTCGAAATTTATTATATAAAAATTAGTTAATTCAACAAAATGTTTAGTTGAGAAAACAAAAGATTCTCGGATACGCAATTCGGAAAGATTATCAAAGCTAACTAAACAAATAGTTGAATTCACAAATTTTATGACTAAATAAGATTAGATAAATCAACTAATGCCAATAAGTTCTCTCAACGAATATCATTCGTAAGCTGAAAATCAACTGATATTATTTGTTGATGAAACAAATTCATTGGCGTAAAGCAAAATCTTTTTTTTCAGTGTACCCCCCCCCCCCCCCCTCCCTTGTTAGATGCATTAATTTCGACGCGAATCGCTTTGCCCTAAGCGAGGATATTATCAAGGTCGTTATTCAATGATCTAATCAAGCAATCTCGATTGACAGTTGCGGAATTCCATCTGGAGTTTTGCGTGCCAAAAGAGTAAGTGAAATCATGGGTACTGTCCTCGGCAATACTATGGACGGGATTGAGGGTAAGAGAAAGCAGATTATTAATGGTAATAATGAAGAGAGATGGAGTAATAACAGAGCCCTGGCGCACACCGGCATTTATATGATGAGGTTCTGATGAAATGCCATTTAGGATACATCCCATATTAGACAGCTGGATAAAAACTGTCAATACATAATAGAAAAGAAGGAGAGAGACCAAGTGTTTTAAGTTTGGCTAAAAGAGCTGATTACCAAACTCTATCAAATGCCTTTGCAACAATTTTTGACTCACCAAAAATGTGAAGACTACGGTTCCAACGTTTCGTAAAAAAGTCAGCAAGTCTCGAGATGGGGATCCCGTGCGGAAGCCATATTGATGATCATTGCTGAGTTTATTGGTTTCTAGATACTTCACGAATTTAGAGTTAATGATAGATTCAAAAGCTTTAAAAGGTTAAAAGTGATTGCAATAGGTCTATAATTTGACGGCTCTTACCTCCATGAGAAACCATCAGTAGCTGCGGCTTTGGAGATTTTGGTCTCCTCAAGATACATATCTCGTGCGGATGTGTATTGGCTTTTGTACAAATCCCCACGAAGGATGCAAAACAGGTATCTGTGGGTGGAAGACGACAATTGGAAGTAAATGTGGCAGCCAGAATATTAGTTTCATCCACGGAGTCAACAACCACTTCACTATTGTTTAGTAGTAAAGGTATAGAGACATTGCTGATGGTTTCGACCAAGGACCAGAAACCCTTGTTGCCTTTGCGGCTTGCCAAGATTCTTTGTCTAATATTCGCTCTGGATAATGGACTTGCAGGTATTCCGTGCAGTCTTGTAGATTTGTAATAAATAAAAAATAAAAAAATAAATAATTACCTCAAACTAAGAAAAAAACTGATATTTAAAAATTTGTGGCATAGAGAAACAAGAATGACATTGTTGATAAAAGAGAGGACGAAAAATTCAAGTGAGAAGCACGCGTAGATCCGAAGGATTTATTTTTTCCTAAATAATCCATACATAAAGAAAGCGTATATTGATAACAACTTAGTTCCATCTAACTTCTTGAAATAATGTTTATAGTAAGGGAAACCGGTGCTGGTTGAATATAGGGGCAGGATCACTAACACACAATAGCTTTTAAATAATCGCCTGTAAACGTGGGCGCTTTTTAGTTCGCTATAAATTGTCAATAATATTAAATATTACTAGACAGTAGGTTTAGTAATATTTCCAAAGTGGTCGACTGTGGGTTGGTACGCCAGTATTGCTATGGGGGTTAGTTGACACCTCATATTTTTATTTAGGAAATTAGAACATAATAATATATTAGGTAACACATTAATTCCAAAAGTTTTTAAATTTTGATTAATGTTAGGTGAGATAATATAACAACAAATTTAATTTTGCAACCTCGGTGAAGAGGTCCGCTGCGCGCAAAGAAAAATCAAAATGCTTATACATAACTTCTATGAAAAAATCTAAAAGTCCTGCAAACTTAAAGAAATGTTTACTCTGATATTTTGTACAATGTATTAAATTTGCAACTCAGTATCATTTTTTAGTGCAAAATAATGCTACCAGTTATGAATGTAAATAAAATTACTAAAGTACTGCAAAAGTGTAGAATAACTGTCGCAACATACCTGAACACCTGTAACAATTTGCAACATTTTATATTGCCCACAAGATGTTTTGTTTTTATATCGATGAAGCAACAATTGTTGTTTCGCTGCCATCTTGCTAAGAAAAAATTATAAAAGTTCTGATATTGGGTCTGAAATGTTCAAATCGTTGATGGTCATAATTTGGTAAGTTCGCAACTACAGCCAAGGTCTGCAAACTAAAACAATGGGGAAAATTGGTCAACAATTAGTATTTTGCACTTTGTGCAGTCGTTCAAATATTGCAAAAGCTTTGAAAAGTTTACATAATTTTTCGTATGTCCTACCCCATCAGAATATTAATTTGCAACCCTTACTAGTGTAAAAGCAAAAATAATATAACATTTTGGTATATAATTTTTGGTAAAAGTGTTGCAAATGCAAATTGGTAACCTGCTATACAACTTAATAAAAATATTGCAAAACTTTACCTTTTTTATAGCTTTCAAGTAGTAAGTACATATAAATGAAAAAATTAATGCAATTATTCTGAAATGAGAATGCTTGATTCATTTTGTAATTAATATAAATGGAAGTTTGCAGTTGATTTTTATTGCCGTTTGAAAAATTAACGGCTATAAAAGCTTCACTTTATTGCTGCCAGAAACTCCTAGGTTATCGGAAATATTCCTTTCTAGATTGTCAGGGTATACTTCGCTTTTATGTGAGAAATCAGGTAGGTACCTACTTTGTATTCTTCCTCGCATATTGCAATAAGGAGCCAGCCGAATCTTGGGGTTGGAAGGACCGAACGGTCTGATGCCCATTGTAACATTGAAGGAACCAGGTCCAGCTGAATTTCTAAAATGCGTCACATCCAAGTGCAAAAAGGCGGCGGCTGTCGGAAAACAGTCTTGAAGTACTCTGAGGTCACAGACAATCTTGCTTGAATGCTAGGGAAATTGATAATGCTCTATCAGATAGCGACAATTAGGATTTACAATTAGAAAATTTAATGGGTCAGTTTTGTGCTCAAAGCAATAGATTTGGATCGCCGTTAGACACGTACCTCGATTGCAATGACGCAATATGGGAAGATGCGCCAATTTTTACAGCAAGAGTTTGAACAGGCATTCCTGATGGTTTGAGGGAATTTAGAAATTCGACCTGATAATGGGTTCTATCTTCAAACATACTGTACACATTTTATTGATGTGTTCGACGCTATTGAAACAAAGTTTGAGACTTATTTAAAATACTTTAGATGTCCGGATGAATGTTTTCGACAAAATTCTGAAAATTACTAATATTTCGGCAGATTAGTCGATTAGTTTTTAGAACTATTACGTTTCCAAGTTGTAGCAAAATAGCAGAAAATCGGGTCATTTATAAATAGTTTGGCACGCATATTTATAAAAAGTACAGACTTTTCAATTTTGGTCAGTATATATGACCTCTTCAAGCAAGCTTCTACGTATTCTGCGTTACATATAACCGGAAATGTCTGTCGAAAGTCTCCGTCTCCTGCAGCCAAAAATTTGATCCCTTCCATTATTTCGTTATTATTTCTGAGATCGTTGAAGCTACGATCAAGATAGAGATCTTGTAGTATATACTACTCTCATCCTAAACTATAAGGCTGGACTCATGCATTAATTGTAAAGTAGCACGCTTATTTCGATATTTTAGATACAGGATTCTCATTGGTTGCTATATTCAACTGTAATTTAAACATAGAATGGGCTGAGAACCTTTGCCAGCAAAAGGTTACGTTTTATGCAAAGACTGACACACGTGTGCTGTCACAGACTATTTTGTAGAATATATTATATCCAAAACATTTTCCATACAATGCATTAATATATTTCTAAAACGGTTTAAGTAGCGTTATGCTAAAAAATCTCTACTCAGCCGATATTTTGTCGACATCTTTCAGTAAAATCGGCCTACATTGGATTAATTGTTTTGAACAAATTGTTCTGGATAAATTATTGTAAATAAGAAGTGGATAGAATAATTGTTCATAAATAAATTGCTATATGGATGTACCTACTGCTATTGGATGAATTGTATTAGATAAATTATTCTTGAACTATTTCTTTTAGGTAAAGTTTGCACGAGCCCTAGTAAATACGTAGGACTGATAAAACCAAGCCAAAAAATGTTTTGGTACCTACGTCATTATTTTAGTACCATACGCTATTGCACCCAAAGCCCAGGGGCGAAAATATTAGACCTGCCACCCCGTCATTATTCGAGAGTAAGGATTAGGGTGGTACAATGTGTCGCATGGGATGAGGAGGAGTTAGATTTTTCCTTCATATTTTATAGCTGTTTTCTGAATGATATATCTATCCTATGACGATGGTTTAACATTTATTAATCAGCTAATCGTTTGAGCCTCATAATACATATTATGTATACTTGTTCTCTTTCTTCAACCCGCTTAGAAAGTTAGGCACAACCAAGACTAAGTCACTAAGTACTATTTTTTCCTAAAAATTTTGCAGGGTGTTATAGGTTGTTGTAAACTGAAGTCCTTGGACTACTTAAAATCAATATGAAAATATATTTTGTGAAAAAAGTTAAAATTCAGAAATTTTGATTTTAATAGGCCATAACTTCGAAACGAAGTGGAAGAGGAAGCTTTTGAAAACTCTAACGATTATAGATATTAATAATAATTATGTTAAATTATCGTCACAACAAAAAAAAAAAAAAAAAACACATCGTTAGCTCCTTCTAAAATCTGGATAATATCAAATTTTGTAGGAACTGTTGATTTCGCTTGAATAGTCAGTCAATTGTTGCTGCAAAACTCTTAATCAAAATATTACATCTAACGTACATTTATGTATGGTAAAAAGTGTCCGTAACAATTTATCAGCGTTGAGATAACTATGCAAAAGATTTGTATTAAAGATTGCATAGGTCATGTTTCAGTATCTTAATGAAATGAAACTAATAGCGTTTACGTCTTGCTCCATTTGTGATGAAATAATATGCAAAGTTGAGCGATTACTGAAATAATTCTGTTCTCATTGGTTCGATTCTGAAGAGCGCGGAATATATCTAATGATTGTGGTTGATTAAATTTCTTACTTTTGTTACATATTTTGTCTAACACTCATATTTCAACTGCGAACTAGTACTTTTGCTTTGCAAAGTTCGATTTGAAATTTTTATTTCTCAGTAACTGAACTGAAACTGGAATGTTTTCTGATTTTTTCTATGAGAGATTGTCCCCTCTTGTATGTTTTGCAAAAGTGATAGATTCCTACTGCTGCTGAAATAGATAAAAATGGAGTCTATCTCTTAAGATGTGTAACATAGAAAGGGTTTATATAGGGCAAAGTGAAAATTTTGAAAGAACATCAATTGTAACATGATGAATTTTGTGGATCATTTTATTTCCTTTAGAAAGAATGAGAAATTAGTGTACTGATGATAATAGCTGTGAGTTGAAACCGATCTGCACTCGTATTATTAAAGTTATTTCAAAAAGCAAAATAGCTCTGAATTTTAGAATGCTTAACTCCTGAAACCGGGACGCAATGTATCACAATATAAATGAGTTTGAATGTGTGGAATCGTAAGTGTGTGAGAGGGAATGCCTGTAAATTACAAGTTCTGTAGAGTAGGTACTTAAAGAGGGATATTCGAGAAGGAGGAAAAAATGTGAGCATGAAATTGATTCGTTAACGTCCTGCTTCATTGAATGCTTGAAACAAAATGGATTATGGATTTAGATAACAAACTAATCAAAAAATTCATGCGCTCGGAGTTCAAAAATCTAGCAACCGAACAACAATGATTCACCTTTAATACTTTTCTTCTGAAATATTTGTATTCTAAAGCCAATAGAAATTTACTTACCCAACAAGTTTTGAAATAAGTAGGCACATAATTCAGGCATAATGTTGACAACTTGTTCGATGTTGGGTGTAAAAACACCCAGAATTTGTTGGGTAGATTTTTTCCTTTATGTGGAAACGTTCCATTTATTATGTTGGTGATTCTAGAGTTCTTTTCAGTAAGTTGAAGAAAATAGAGCGACCATTCAAGGGAAATCTTGAAATGTTTTCCAGGAAACTATTTCAATACTCGGTTTGAGAGCGCAAAAGCGTCATCTGCAACGATAACGTGAAGAACTTCGTTGTCTCTATTTAACCAAGCATTTATTCGGTGATATGTTGAATTCATTTTTATGCAGGGCATTGTAAAAGTCTGTACTAGAAAATACGCCACCATTGGAAATGCGACCTTATATCCCAACGTCTGCGTACAAAAAATTGTAATCGTGATGCTGAGGTCCATTAAAATTATGCTAAATGTCTGCTGTTTATTATAATATAAACTGACGATATTATTAGGTGTTTGAAGGGAAATATGCCTTCCATCAGGCGCACCAATGCAATTTGGAGAGTTCTATGTGTTTTTAAAACGATTTGGTATAGCCATCCATTCTTCCTGGGAACCTAAAAATAAATATTTTTTAACATTTTTAAAAACAATTCGGAATTTTCAATAATTCAGGCGAAGAATCAGTCTGATAATGTAGCAATTGACTTTAATACTGATGCACCAACCGAAATGGAGGTAACAGAGAGGGCAGCCTCGTACCGTAAAGGAAATTCGTTAACATCTGATTCTGATATTAGAAATCAAATGGAAGAAGTATACTATAAGATTTTGAAGGGAGCGATACGATTGACCGCAAATTAAAATCTTTAATAACAAAATCTCGCGTTTTAGGGATAAATCGTACAAAACAATAGCCCGCATTTCGAAAATCTCGCATCAGCCGGAATTTCGCATTACAAAATCTCGCTCTGAAAAATAAAAATCTCGCAATTACAGAAAACCTATTTTTCACATGTCAAGAAAAATTAATGTTCCTTTATAACGAATTAGCATAAATAAAAAATGACTATTTCTAAAATTCATTTATTGACACAAACAATAGCTTCTTTAAAATTTTTTTGGAAAAATTAAGTTCAATTCATTTAACACTGAATTTTAAAAAATGGAGATGTTGTGAACCATGCCCCGTAAAAGTTAAATTTTTGATATTTGAAGAATAATTTTTAAAGCCTTGTTACGTAAAACAGTTTTATTTCGTTTTGTGCAAGTCGATTGAATCGTGATTGCTGCAGTTTAAATTTTCGCATAACTAATTTATTGGTAAGATATTTAAGCAAATTATAAAAGCAAATGTGTCTTTTATTCATTTTGGCATTTAAACACTTGTGGCAGGGACTTCCACATTATTTTGTGTCCTGGGAAAATTTGTTGAAAACGTGTCAACAACATTTCAGAAGAACATTGTATTATGTATGGGATTTGATCTGTTATAACGATGTAAAGTTATTGCATCTATGAAAATTCTAATAATAAGTGAAAGCTTAATTTTAGAATGCCGGAGGGAATGTTAAGTTGGGAATACTAATCTCGCACTGAAATAAAATATTATTGAATTCGCACGTACGAATTAAAAAATATTTTATTTCAATGCGAGATTATGTGAACTTTTAATTTGCGAGATTATAGCAATAAGATTTTTATATGTGAGATTTCGGAAATGCGAGATTTTAAAATGCGAGATTTAAGTTTGCGGTCAATCGTATCCAACCCGATTTTGAAGGTTGTATCAAATTATCCAAAGGATTTTTTGAAATTTATGCCAAATATATTGTTAATTCATTACGAAATTTAAAAAATAAACGTGTACAATTTTGGGCTCGGTATCATTTACTAATATTAAGTATTTCAAACAGTTGTGAATCCCGCTCTAGAATAAAATAGTAATCCTCATACACCATGGTTTTCTTCCAGTCAATCTTTAAGCGAATACTACATTAATTCACCCCTCCAGGATATGCAACTGATGTTCGTTCTCATTGCGATTTCACCACTTTTATAGCGCATTTCAAACATAACTTCTATATCTTAGGAAAACACAATTACTGACAATAATTATATTTAAAGCGTAGAAACTCTAAATCAAAATATCTGTTCATATATGCATACTATATATAAACTTATCTCATTGTATTTATGTAGCTTTACTTTTCATAGCTGCACTTGATCCCAAAGCACTTGCACTATATCTTCCCGAACATTTGGTATAAATCTGGATACAGTTGGCTTAGAAATTCGATGATGATACCTTAGACTCGCGTAACTATCGCCAGTAGCTAAGTATCGTAAAGTTGTAGCCATCTGTTCCCCTGGTGATACAGATTTTTGAAAATTGGTATAGGTTTTCTTGATAATGGGCGCAACCAGCTGTAATAAATTTTCTAAGTCCTTTGCTCATATTCGGAAAAAGTTTTCAAATTCGCTTTGATGTTGCAAATCTGCATTAAAAAGTGATAAACTCCTTTCTTTCATGCCTCACGAGAAATCTCTGAATTCACCACCTTTTACGTTTATGTTCCACTTTTTTCATTTTATTTAAACTCAAATAACTTTCGGCACAAAAAATAAACGCTGAATAGATCCTGCTATTCCTTGCGATCCAACTCTCAAGTAATGAATGTAAGAAGTTAAGCGAACTAGTTATCGAGCATTTAAATGGAAACACATGTTGAGTTTAACTATCAAGCTCGCTACCAACAAGTTCGCAACATATTGCCTAATAAGTTGGCACAACTATTATTGGTGAAAACGAGGTTTAAATAATTAATTTAGACAGTAAATCATTCACAAATAAATAAAGTAAATTACAAAATCAGCGCGGCAACCCGGCGATGATGTTTATCAAAAGTAAAACTTACAATAGATTTCCTCAAAATATTTACTAACTGCTTTTGAATTGTCCAAAGTAACATAAAGCTACTATTTTTTTAATCTTTGTCATTTATTTCGTATCATATATCAAATAGTTGACTTCGTTATTACTTTTGGCAGGAAAGCACTTTGGGAGTTACCAGCTGTTATAGCAGAAATTGAGGCTAATCAAAAAATTTAAAAATTATCTGACAATAGTAAGCGTTTAAGGAAAGATAAATTCTGAAAATACGTGGATTCCAGTACTTTGGTGTAATTATATTACAGTAACAAAGGATAATAGGGTATACAAGCAATCTTGCAAACGACCACAATAATTTTACTGTCAGGTTAAGGACGTAAGCAATAAAACGAAAAAAAAATAAAGTCAATCAACTGTTCTTATTTGGGGTACTTACTCCACAGAAGCAGCAACATTTTACTATTTATCGACCGTATTGGCGTCCAAGAAGACTATACAAAGCGGTTATCAGGGTCTTGTAATTCGCTTTGTAGTTTCTTTCAAATCCAGATATTTCCATTTCAATTCTGCTTGAATTGAATAAAAAAATACAGAAAGGAATTTACAATTAGTCTAAAATCAATTTTGGAAATATATTAGATGAATGCCCGTAAATTGATATAGAAATAGATCTACAAAGGTCATGTACAAAATTTCAATACTCGTATGTAAAGCCAATACTACGAGGAGTTGGCCGATTTTACCATATCTACGAGTTTTGTCTTTCTACTTCATAAAACTGCTTTGTAAAGAATTTCAGGTGACAAGGTCAACACGTTCTCAAGATTTCATGCGGGTTACCTATCTATAAACCTTACCTTATATAGCAAAAGCCTTCACCTTAAAGGTGAAGCTATACAGCGAGAGACTTTGGCTCACAGACTCATTTATATACTTAGAGACGCAAACAAATCTCTAAAGAGACCAAATCTCTAGAGACTTTTTGGTCTCCGGTCTTGTATTTCTAGAGACCTGGATCGGTCTTTGGTCTCCGAAGTTTGCTCATTTTTCAACTCCAGGTCTACGGAGACTATTTGTATACACTCGTCAATTAAGTGTGTTAAACGTTGATCTACTCGGAAAGGAAAAGGAATAAAGTGGAGTGAGTTTGACAAATTGTTACAAAGAAATTAATAAGAAAATTAATAATTAATATAATGGATTTAGGGCAGAAAAATTGTTTCGTTATTATTTTTCAAAAAACAAAAAAAAATGTCTCACATTTGTTGTGTTATCCCTTATCCCGTAAAATTTCAACGTTAAGGTAAATTTTTTATTTAATCTTTTTGTCATAACATAAAAATATTAATAACTTTTGGGATAATTCTTTCTATCAATCTCTTGTTTGACAATTAACAGATCCCTGTAGATCTCTAGAGACCAAGCTTCAAATTTCGTGTAAAACACTTTTTTTCTTATGGTCTTCAGAGATCTAATTTTTTGATTTCCAAAAAAAAAAAAAAACAAGTCTCTTGCCGTGTAAACATTTTGAAGATTTTAGTCTCTATAAAGTGGGTGTCACACCAGGAACGGCGCGGGGCGGCAATTTGAAGTTGACGCTGCTAGATTGTTCTAGCAAAATTAAATCTATAAGTCACATCGGGAGCGGTGCTGCGCGGTAATATAGTTGAGATTACTCAAAAACACAATTTTGCCTCTGCTGCTGGGGTCAAAATTTCTTTTTTATTCGAAATAAGTCCGCGCAATTCGTTAAATGAGGTTTTTGGCATTCTAAAGTATGTAATCGTAATCGAACCTTATCACTTTTATCTGTTTTTCTTCAACCAGATCTACTAATAACAAAACTTCTTCATCGGAAATAGAGTATCGCGCCGCACCGCTCCCGATGTGACCAGACCTTAAACCGGAGATCAGAGACTAAAAGCCTCTCCCCGTGTATATTTACCTTAATGCTCATCCACACCCACTATATCTTTTCGGCTGGACTTACGCTTTTACAAATTATGAACTCCTATTTGTTAATAACAGTTTTCTGTCTGGGCTTTACTTCAATTCCATTCACAGTTGCCTTTCTTAAATATTACCAACTGCTGAGCTGCTTCGATACTAAACAAATTTCTCCTGGCAGTCCAAATAAGTCACTATATCTTCAACTTCAACGAGTTAGCCATTACAGCCGTTTGTTACGACAAACAAGTCAATATCAAATATCAGACAGACAAATAAGTTTCCAAAAAATAGTTGCCCAATCTACCAGGAGAACTAGCTCTATGGGTAGATTGAAGTGTCATAATCTCTTAAAACAAATGCATACAGAGATAAATTAATTTATGCATACAAATACGAGTATATGTATAGGTACCTACGCTAAGTTTATAAGTAAAATCAATTTAACTTTAATTATCGACAGCGCAGAATATTAAAAAGTTGCGGTTTGAATGACATCAAATCTGATAGTATACCTGCTAAGTTTAGAGAAATTCCTCAGAGTTGGATTGAGATGAGATATTTTTTTGCATAGTCACGTACAGGGACTTTGTTATAATAATCACACTGTTTTAAAGAAAATGTACAATTCAGATGTGATTAGAGCAATTTCGGCATTTGCAGTTATTGTCTTAAATTACTCGTAATACCTATGTTAGAATAATGAGATAGATGAGATGACTATAGCGACATCATCATAAAAATGACAAAAGCATTGTAATGGAAATTTTCATCATAATCGGAAATGAATCGTTTTCGAAATTACTCCCGCTTCAACGTTGTAACCATGGTAAAATTGGAAATAACTAAATCTCTCGTATTTGCATGACATGTCAATTGTGGAATTGTAAAATTATCTACGGGTTTAAATTTATAGAAGAGTAGAAAACAAAAACCCGTTAAGAAAAACATATTAACGCCAGAAATTTCTCACTTACGTATAATCTCTCATTAAAGGAAAAAGTGAATTCATTAAAAATCGATTTACGGGTGCATAATTGAAACTGCCACTGCCACGAAGAAAATTGCTCAGAACTATGATTACGAAAATTTGCATTAATTTTCAATTACAGCCGATTTTAGCACTCACAAAATAATTTCACGGCGGCGCAGCAAGCGCCGAGGCGAGTCTGGCTACTGTAATCAAACCGCGTAGTGGGCAGAAAGGCCGAATAGACTGGTAGCGGATAGCCAGGAATAGTGATTTTTCTATACATTCTGACTGGATTGTCATTCATGGCGTGTATATAAATATATGTACATCTACCTGTTACCACACATGGGCTCTGCATCCTACAGCACAACTATCTGGCCTGTGGCTCATGATAATTTAGAATTTTCACCATACATATATATATGTAGCCCTGAAGCTGCGGACTGTTATGTTCATGCGAGAAAATTATATCGCGTGCATGGAAACATTGGAGACAAAAGTTGATCACAACGAGCTTTCAATTAAATAAAATGTTGTTGCTGGGGTCGTACTTCCACCTCCTCCTGTTCACAACATCCAGTTTTTCATTAACGGACAGGTGAATGTATAATTTTTGCCAGCACGTTAATCAGTTCGTTAATTGAAATTGTTGTAAATTTTAATTATATGCCTGGGAAGCATTTATTTCAAAGCTAGTTTATAATTTGCCGCTGATTGTAATTGATGTGACAAATCGGTGTTTGCATTGTGCGGCAGTGGGTGAAAAAGTATTGAAATTAATTTTTGAAAATTTCAAATTACTTTATTAAGTTTTTGCACGTAATAAGTGACATACGTTAATGAATAATAATAATTCTGTAAATTGGACTATCCCTCTGGAATTATACACTTTTTCCACACGTTTCCTATAGGTATGTCGATTTTTATTCCGCCTAAGAATCGATATGGTAAGGAATTATTCCAAATGGATCCGAACGAAAACACCTAACCTATACTTTGTTCGAGTATATGATCATTAAAACGTAAATGGGAAATAGACTATGTCCACTCTGGCCTATTATCATACGTTTGTGAATCCGGTTGACAAAAATAAATATTATCCAACATGTGAAACTCAATGACGCATCAGAGGAAAGCACGAGCTTATACCTATACTGAGTGTTTCACGCATAGCTGTAAATCGCCTGTCTTGACCTTTATAGTATAGAATACATGTAGGTTGTTGTCCTTATTTCCGGCTTCCTAAATTTAAAGCTCGGCAGCCTTTTTCAACCGACTTCAAAAGGGGGAGGTTTTCAATTTGACTGATTTTTAGGATTCCATACAACAAAAATAAAAACGAAGCGCTTATCAGATAGCTCGTGCGTCCGTAAGTCTGTCTATCGCAGACATTTTTCTCGAAATCGACGTGACATACAAATTTGGGGTATCGTTTGAAAGAACTACTTTCAGGGATTAAAAAAAAAATCTTTGGTAAATTGGTTATAAAGATATAGTCCAAAATCTGCGAAAACATAACGTTCCTCCCCTGATCTTCTAGGTTTCTAAAACTGAAATTTTTATATTGTCGGGGTTAGTAGACATTGAGTCATAGATAACATGAAAACTGCTGCTTTTTGCGTAAGTCTCATTGTTGCAAAAACAAAAATGGTTTTTGGGATAAGATATGTATAAGACTGTTTGAATATTATTCAATTATCATAGGCAAATTTGAATTAGATTTAAGTATACATACTTAAACTCGGTCTACCGGCTATTCCATAAAGTTCTAGTTCGGAGCCCTGATTGAGCGAGCCCGAATCGTTCTTAGCCGAATTTGTTTTACGGATGTTACCTCATATACTTATCTCCAGTATTTCCGAACCAATTAAAATAATTATTTTTTTATTTAAAAAGTCATGCCTTCAGAGTGGAATATCTGACGAAGACCTTCGGACATAGAGAGTAGAACTGCTCAATGCAGAACAACAAAATAATCGCTTTTAATGTAATTGTATACTCTGTATGTATAAAACGTTCAGCATGCTGCTCCTGTGTATCGTTTGATAATTGTTCGTGCATTACACTAAATCCTAAAAAACAATGTGAACCACAGGTTTAATAACGCCGTAAAAGACTTCGACAAATCAATCTTCAATTAAATTTATTCTGTCATTTATGTTCTGAATTAAAAATAGGAAAAACGTCAACGAATAAATTAAAAGAGTGTACTCAATTTTGGATTATGAAGAGTTTAAAAAACCTCGCCAACATAGAAGAAGATGGTGGGTCCAAGAGTTATATAAAACTCGGCCGGATTCGGATTTCTATCCAGGTACGATATTTATTAAAATACGGTGGAATTTTCCCGCCTCAATTAACTTTTCAGCAATTTTTTATTTAACTAACTTTGATATTTTCCACGGCATTGCTTATTGCCTGATATTTTTAATATGATTACGATAAACGTTATACAATAAGTATGAACCCAGCCCAAGATCCTCTACGTGCGACAAATTTTAAATTTCACTTAAACCTTTAACGGGCCGCCAACATTAAGTTTGTTCGATGAAAACACCGTGTAAAAACACCGTGTAAATTTTCCCCTACAATTTTCACCAAATTTACCTCGATGAGTGCACAAAATCATCGAACAAGTTTTTAAAACACCGGGTAAATCTAATGTAATGACATTTCTCTGACAGTTCTCCTGAGCATAATTTAACTAATAATTTCCAGTGATTTGTGAAAATATATTTATAAAATAGGTGAAATAATTAAAAATTTAAGAATAAATAAATATTAAAATGCACAAAAAATATATCTCAGCTTTTCTTAGTTACACATTCTTTTATTAGTTTTTTTACATCGATATTATCGCCTTTTCTGTACCTTAATTTGAAAAAATCACAATTGGTTCATCTGTGACCAAATATCGCTCCATCATTTCTGCAAGAAACAGTTGTGCTGCACTATTTTCACTTTTATCATCAGATGTTTTGTCTCTAGGTATAAAATTAATAGTTTGGATGATCAAAATCTACAGAAATGATTTTCTCTATCCCGTTGGCTTCTTCTCGAGCCACTATTAAACCCTTTCCTGACATCTCATTTAAGAATTTAGAGAATTTCTTATATGTTGTTTGCTTCAAATCTATTTGCTTGGTGCAGAGATAACGTAAAGTCTATAAAAATTACTTGTTACTAATGGCAAAGAAACATTTTTACGATCAAATTTCTTACTAGAAAGGCATGTTCTATGACCTTAATCGCCTCCTCAAATATTTCCTTATAATTTTCATTCGAATTTCCTATGTGCATATTATCGATGGGTATTTTGTTATCTAATTTCTTATCCAACTTCCTTATATAATCTGAATTTGGTATGAGCTCCACGATTTTTTCACTTTTATATACAGCACTCAACCGCAATCACCGAACAAATTCCATATGACAGTTCACAAATGACAAATGTCAAACGTTTACTCCTAGGAATTTTTAGTGCAAGTTCGGGGCACTAAATCAGAAATACCGGGCTTTCATCGAACAAGTTTCTGTAACCCCGTGTAAACCCAGGGTTTTCAAAAAACAAGATAGTGAAGCCCGGTGTTTTCATTGAACAAACCAATTATGTTTTATACTATAGACCGACGTGCTATTAGTATCAAATGACAAGCGGTTTTTACGGCATCATTTGCTTTGTCGCTCACATTGCGTTTTAGCCCATATGCAAGGTGCCTCAGAGAGATCTCTTACAAATTGATTGCTGAAGTTGGCATAAACAAACAATCTTTCAACAGTAGAGTGCGAGAGGGAATTGCAGCAACATTGCCCTTGAAAATAATGTAATGATTGGCCGACAGGGATGTAATTCTGAAATAGGACTTTTTGGACACGGTGCCAAGCCATATGATACGTGTTGCTGTACCGGGTAACAGTGCAATCATTGTGTTAAGCCATACTCACGATTTCATTTAGGTATTGGTTCGAGTCGATGCCAGATACTACCATTTCGTTTCGGCTTAAAGGTAGTTTTAGCACTGTTAAACTTGTAGAAGCTGAGCGATTTATTTTCAGAGCCCCCTTTAAAGTGAAGTAAAATCTGCTCTTGTCTCTTGAGAAGTAGATTGTCAAATATGCGAAATCATATAATATCTACTACAATAGTAGGAGGTTAACCCTTACCATCCCTGTCGACAAATCATTATGTTATTTTGAATGACTATGTCGGCATACTTCACAGTTATATAATCTCATGACAAACAGTGCACTACGATTGCAATTGCTGTTTGCGTAGCATTTTGGTGCTTGTTGTAAACTCATGACTTAAAAGTGAAATCGATAACATGGTGAAGAAGAATTATTTATGAGTGGTTATCATATCAATAATTGACCCGTGCTCACAGAATTATTTTTAACTTTTTAGTGCTTTGGTTTATATTTTGAATTCGGTTTTAATTTTTTATTTTAATAAGTTTTATTTCATAATTTTTATTGATGAGGTATGGTATATTATAATATTAACCCTCCTAGATAATATTATATTGGAATATGTGTTAGATCTACTAAACGCGCTGCTGGTATGAGACAGCAACGTTAAACGTTAAAAAATAGGCAAACGAGAGTACTGAGCAAAGGGAACATGAACTTTCACAAAGGAGAGCTTACACAAATAGAATCCTGTGCAATGAAAGCTCAGAGAATCGTGCTCATCGCCTTGAAGCTAAAACGCAATGTGAATTACACGAGAAATAATGCCGTAACAAACGCTGTCACTTGATTTTAATAACACGTCGATGTACATCACGATATACAGAGTAACAAAGTATGATCGTCCGGCCTATAAAATGTATGTGATGTCATTGGGATCGATTCTTCAAACGGGAAAAATAAAGTGTTAATATTTATGTAAATTTATTCCACTTAGATCCATTGAAAATCTTGAAATAAATGTACTTAATATTAATTTCTTACCATAATTGAATTTGTTAGTTTAAAGCTCATTTCAGGGAAATCAATTCGGATTAAAACAAAGTGCCATGAAAGTTTTATCGATAAAAAATGCAAAACAAGATTGAAATATGTACTTATAATTTACGCTCTTAATTTATTATTTGAGATTCTTTTATTACTTCTATAGTGAAATTAGTTAGTGGCAACAAATAGAAGGCAAATTTGCAATGCATCATAACAAGTGTAGAAAAGTGAAGTTAGTGGTAAATTAAAATCTGGTGTACAAATTCTAATAATCTTCCTTCAATTTATATTTCATATGAGAATGGAATAACTTCAAAAACTTAAATCAAATATCACTGGGATAACTTCCAGTGAAAGTTCATATCACTTACCCTAAAAACTTTGAAAAATGGTATTACTTATATGAATCCATTCCTTTTACTTATCTTATGTGAAAGAAATGAAGATACATCAGATATATTTATATGCACTTTGAAGACAACAGATAGATTTAAGTAATATAAAATGTCTATCCGCGATGTATTACTGAGGTGAGAAGGTTAGATGGTTATCAATTGTCTTTTGTTTGAGAAAGTACCATTATCAACATCTTATTTTACTCTAGAAATAATGTGCTCAATCAACAGTGAAAATCATCCAGTGGAATAAATTTACATACATATTAACACTTGATTTTCCCCTTGTTAAGAAAAACGTTATGCGAACCGATTCACACACAAAATGGCGAATCTATGGTGTGGGATAGCCATACTTTGTTAGTCTGTATATCGTGGGGGGTGCAGGGATCCTACTTTCTGAAAATGTTATGTAGTATGTATATTCAAACAAAAAACTGTAGTAAAAGTAGTGCAAGTGTAGTAGATTCTAAGAAGTTCTTAATAGGAGTGATTTACCATAATTTTATTAAACTTTATTGAAAACATATACATATATATATGCATGTCCAATTTAACAGAAAATTTTTCGACAGACAACGTAAAATAACTTCAGAACAAATTCCGAAGTTTAATTTAACAACTTAAAATGTATGTATCATTACTAATACCCATAACTAATAGCTTCTCAAGTAAACTTTTTCTATTTTTAGTTTCATTTTTGAGTTCATATTTACCATCTACTACAAATTTAAGCTTCATAGTATTTTATTAATTCCTTTGTCGTTTTCCATATTTCATAATCTCGAAGTTCACTGATTAGTTTTTTGCTTAGCATAAGGCATTGTACTGTCCGTTAGTAGAACGTACACGCAAATTTGAATTTAGTGAAACTGAAATGGATGCACTGGTAAATTTGGATCAAGGTCAGTGGTCGAATCTCTTATCAAAACAAACACTATTTACTTCGTTTTAACTTCCAATAAACTTTCACACCTGTTTTTTAAGATTACCCACTAATTATATTAAGATCAGATTATATAATAAGGTATTAGGTCAGAGATCAACACACACTATAAAACACTTATTACCACAGACTTAGAATATACGATTATCAAGAAAAGTTGTATTGCGATAAAACTCAATATATAAGTTTTGGGTCAGAGAATTTTGTATCACACTGAAAAACACTTATTGGCAAAAATTGCAATATAAGATCGTCAATATATATATATGTAAAATTAATAGAATAAAGTCAAATTATGATATTAAATAAATATGCACCAAAAGAGTATAAAATGTAAATATATATATGAGTAAATGTATAATAAAATAAATATATGATAAATATTATATTGTTACAAGTGACTGGTACTCACCGATCTATAACTTGACGCTTGAGGGTTGGCTTTAAGCTAATGTTAAGACCCTTTGTTCTAACCATGGGTTAAAACAATTCTTTATTCCCGTCGAGACCAGAAATAAAGTGTTAATGTTAGTAAGATTATCTCAGTCGAGACCCGAGATAATATTCTTTAAGTCAGTCGAGACCCGGCTTAAAGTGTTATCTTATCTTCAGTCGAGACCCGAAATAAGATGCGTTTATTTCCGTCGAGACCAGAAATGATTGTTAGTAAAAGATTATCTCAGTCGAGACCCGAGATAATATTCTTTAAGTCAGTCGAGACCCGGCTTAAAGTGTTATCTTATCTTCAGTCGAGACCCGAAATAAGATGCGTTTATTTCCGTCGAGACCAGAAATGATTGTTAGTAAAAGATTATCTCAGTCGAGACCCGAGATAATATTCTTTAAGTCAGTCGAGACCCGGCTTAAAGTGTTATCTTATCTTCAGTCGAGACCCGAAATAAGATGCGTTTATTTCCGTCGAGACCAGAAATGATTGTTAGTAAAAGATTATCTCAGTCGAGACCCGAGATAATATTCTTTAAGTCAGTCGAGACCCGGCTTAAAGTGTTATCTTATCTTCAGTCGAGACCCGAAATAAGATGCGTTTATTTCCGTCGAGACCAGAAATGATTGTTAGTAAGTATCTTATCTTCAGTCGAGACCCGAAATAAGATGCGTTTATTTCCGTCGAGACCAGAAATGATTGTTAATTGTTAAAAGTGAAATATCAGTCGATACCCGATATTAATGTTAGTCCCTAACAGCCAACTTACCCCAAGCGATGCCAAGTACAAAAAGAGATCGAGATCAGTCAGCTTGTCGTTTATATAGCCCTTGCTTGCACACGACACCACTGATAGAGTAGCAGCGGCGCATGTTTACAAGCATTGGCAGTGCAGCTGTGATCTTACGGTACTAGCGATAAAATTTGCCTAGCAACGAACAAAAATGCATAGCAACAAGAAATTTAGAGCAACACATGCTGCTATGTTAAATTGAATTAAATTTGCAAAAAATATTCTGTCTATCACGCAGCGAAGAAATTCCCGTTGGATATTACTTGTAATGATGATAATGATGCAAATTGATCGGCTTGACTGATTATATACATGCTTTTGTTAGATGTTTTACCTATTTTTTAGGAAAATTGTAATTAGATTGAATTTATTGTCTTTTCAGAACTTAATTTTAGCATGGTATATTTTAATATGTTCCCTTTTCAGGAATTGTTTTTTATCACGAATCTAACAAATGGAAATAATTTTTATTTGATCTGCTCGTTGAGGTTATAATTTTATGTTGTATTTGTGCAATATGTTATGAAGATGACAAATACATGGCTATGCTGGGTGGTGTACATGTTTTTTTGATTAATAGTAATCAAATTAGAGATATGTTTACTAAGAATTTTATGCTTTGTTTTCAGCATGCTTTCTTTCAAAAGTTTTCTGTTTATGAAAATATATTCGAATCAATTTGGTTCGAACATACTGCCCCCCGTTGAAAGACTGGAAATGTCTTTCAAGTGATTAATTTTAAAACGGACCTGCAAAACAATGAGAGAAAATTTTGAGCCCAATTATTGAGGGGGAAACTGATTGCCATATTATTTAGATTCAGAGCTTTAACTTTGTTGTATCGGCAAGATACATATTTTGGATATTGGTCGTTTTACAAGACCATTTTTCGTTTTTATACTGACTACACGAATATATTTATCAGCACCTGGGTGGACTTCAGTTATTCGTCCTAATAACCAACGGCTCGCTACCAGATTTGGTTCTTTAATAATAACTAAATCTCCTATTTTAGGATTTGATATTGGAGTCTGCCATTTAGGTCTATTTTGTAGGGAATTTAGATAATCGTGAGACCATTTATGCCAAAACTGTTGTTGCAACAGTTGGAGATGTTTCCATCTGGTGAGTGATGAAACCTTATTTTCCAATACAGGTTCTGGTGGAAGTAATAAGGAAGTGCCAATTAAAAAATGTCCCGGAGTTAGAACATTGAGATCGTCTAGATCTTCTGTGATAGGACATAGAGGCCTAGAATTTAGACACGCTTCAATTTGTGTCAATACAGTTGCGAATTCTTCAAATGTCAATGAAGAATTCCCTAAAATTCGCTTTAAATGGAATTTTATGGATTTAACTCCGGCTTCCCACAATCCCCCAAAATGAGGTGCGGAAGGCGGGTTAAAGTGCCAACATATCCCGTCTTGGGCTAGTGTTTCTGCCATCTGCTTGTTAGCTTGCAGTATGGCTGTTTTGAATTCTTTATGTAGGACTTTGTCAGCTCCAACGAAATTAGAGCCACAGTCTGAAAATATATCTGTGCAGAGTCCCCTTCGGCTGGAGAACCGGCGAAAAGCTGCTATAAAAGCCGCTGTTGATAAATCTGACACGGCTTCTATATGAATGGCTTTGGTGGCCATGCAAATGAAAATGCATATATACCCTTTATATACACGATTGTTTCGAAATTTAGATACCTTTAAATTAAAAGGACCAGCATAGTCGAGACCAGTTTGTTGAAACGGTCTAGTCACATTAACCCGTGATGAAGGTAAATGTCCCATAATCTGATTTTTGATAGTTGCGGATTGCTTAAAGCAAGTTATACATTTATGTAACACTTGTTTTACGGTTTTACGTCCTTGCGGAATCCAAAATTCGTTTCGAATCATGGATAATACCAGTTGCGGACCTCCATGCAAGGTCTTTATATGGAAGTGGTCGATTATTAATGTTGTTAGTTTGCTGTCCTTTGGCAGGAGTATTGGATGTTTTCGATTGTAATGAATGTTAGCATTTCTTAATCGCCCACCTACTCGAATTAGCCCATTGTTATCTAAAAATGGATTTAGAGATAAGATTTTGCTTTTAACTGGAAGTGGTTTCTGTTCTTGTAAACATTTAATTTTAGTACCGAAAGCGGCATTCTGTGCTGCTTTAATGAGCCGAATTTTTGCTTGAGCGATTTCTATTGGATGAAGTATCTTTGGGTCCATTGGTTGTTCTTGGATGGATTTCACCGATGCTCCTTTGCATTTATTTATGAACCTAATGCAAGAGGAAATTATGCGTTGTAATTTTGAAAAGCTGGAGAATTTTCCAAACAAATCATCGATGTTTGAATGAGCTATTGTGAAATGAGTTACTCGTCTTTGTTCAGTTTCATGCTCATTACCTGGAATGGTTTTAGATTTCGGCCAATTATTTTCACTGTCCTGCAACCAATGAGGTCCATGCCACCATAACTTATGGTCAATCAATAATGAAGACTTAATTCCTCTAGAATTGCAGTCGGCTGGATTGTCAGCAGACTTTACATGATGCCATGCCTTTATGTCGATTAAGTTCTGAATTTCCGCCACCCTATTAGCCACATATGTCTTATACTTATTAGGGTGACTACGAATCCAAGCTAATACAATAGATGAGTCTGTCCATGCAAACGTAGGAACTTGATCAAATTTTAAATCGATTTTAACACGATTTATGAGTCGTGCTACCAATACCGCCCCGCACAATTCAAGACGTGGAAGGGATACGGATTTTACAGGCGCTACCTTTGACTTTGCCATGAGTAAATTGACTTGAACAAATCCTTCTTCATCCACAACTCTAATATAAACAGCGGCAGAATACGCTTGATTAGAAGCATCTGAAAATCCATGTATTTGACAGGTGGATAGGTTACTTGTAGTATGTAACCAACGTGGGATGTTGATGCTGCTAATGTGATGTAATTCTGCTTTAAATTCGCGCCACTGCTTATCAATGGATGCCGGTATTGATTCATCCCATGAACAACCTGCAAGCCATAAAGCTTGCATCAATATTTTGGCAGTAATTATAATTGGTGATATCCAGCCAAGTGGATCGAAAAGCGTTGCAATTTCTGAAAGAATAGAACGCTTTGTAGAGAGGCAATCTGATTTCCTTTTATATTGTAGCGTGAAGCAATCAGATCCTGGAAACCAATGAATGCCTAAAGTTTTTACGGACTCGTCGCTTGCGAATCGCAAAGGAAGTTCAACTTCTCTGCATGGTTCGGGGATCCTAGATAGTAAATCTGAAGAATTGCTAACCCATTTCCTCAAATTAAATCCGCCGGAAGATAACAGATTAATAAGTTGATCTTGTATTTTGAAGGCTTCTTCCTTTGTATCTGAGCCTGTAAGAAGGTCATCAACATAGAAGTCACGAGACACTATCTTCGCAGCTTCGGGGAATTTGTCAGCTTCATCAATGGCTAGTTGATTGAGCGTTTTTATTGCGAGATAGGGCGCTGGCGTGGTGCCAAAAGTTACCGTGGTTAATTGGTAATCTTGAATAGGTTCATTTTGATTATTCCTCCAAACTATTCTTTGATAATTTTGATCTGGAGGTTGTACTTTTATCATCCTGTACATTTTCTCTATGTCAGCAGACATAGCGAATTTGTACTTTCGCCATCTGAGGATGATTGAGAAGAGTTCAGACTGCAGTACTGGACCCGTATGCAGCTGTTCGTTCAGACTTTTTCCATTAGTCGTTTTTGCCGAAGCATCAAAGACGACGCGAACCTTTGTAGTGGTGCTATCTTTGATAACAGCATGGTGAGGAAGATAGTAACTTTGTTCATTGCTTACTATCTTATTAGCCACTGTCATGTGACCTAGTGTCTTGTATTCATTAATACAAGCTTTGTATTCCTGATAGAGTTCAGGATTACGTTCTAGCTGCCGTTCTAGGCTGTAGAACCTACGTAATGCCATACCACGAGAGTCACCTAGGCTGGGACTTTCTGCGATGAAAGGCAGGCGAACTTCGTAACGGCCATGTGCGTTCCGAAAATGAGTTTTTTGGTAAAACTCTTCACATTCTTGATCTGCTTTAGACAGCTTTCTTCCTGGATTAACTTCTTCAGTTTCCCAAAACTGACGTAAAAGTTTATCCAGTGAAGTGTCGTCGTCGTAATGAGCCTTTGCTGTTAACGCAGATGCTGTTAAGAATGTGGATGTATTTTTTAGCTTCCCGAAAAGTATCCATCCGAGGGTACTGTTTTGGGCAGTTGGTGTTCCTGGAGGACCTTTCCGTAAACCTTCCAAGAGAATTTCGCTGTACACATCTGCTCCTAAAAGCAGGTCGATTTTTCCTGGTTTAAAGAAAAACGGATCGGCAAGTGGTAGCTCATGTATATGACTCCATTCTTTGTTTGGAATGGTTGAAGGAGGTAAAATGTCCGTAATTGTATCCACTATAAGGGCTGTAACTGTGGTTGCCTTAGTTGTGGTTGAATAAGGATAAATGTTCAATGTAGTTTGTTTTTGAACATTTTTGTAGTTTCAGTTTTTCCCAGGCCAGTAATTTGAATTTCCACGTTTGTAGTGGATGATTGCAGCTTACGTGCGGCGGCTTGAGTTACAAATGAAACTTGAGAGCCTGAATCTATTAAAGCTCTCAATACCAACATATTTCCCTTTTTTGTAGGAACGTTTAGCAATGCTGTGGCAAGCAGTGCTTGTTTGGTATGATGATTTTTTGCATGAAGGGTGTGAAGAGATTTATTGGATGTGCAAGGTGAATTACAAGGTTGAGCTTCTGATTGCTGCTCCCTTGGCTTGAATTGGGTCGAGGCCCTTGGAATGGCATTATTCCTGTGAAGTAAAGAATGATGCCTCCTTCCACATCGCTGACATGAAAACTTACTTGTACAAGTTTTCGTAGTGTGCCCCTTTGATAGGCAGTTATTGCATAATTGATTTGATGTGACAATTTTGAATTTATTGTCTACATCGAGTTTTATGAATTTCGGACATTTAAATAGACGGTGCTGCTCTTTGCACAAAGGACATGCTTGGGTGTATGAAGTAAAATGGGTAGATGCTCTCGGGACTTGAGCATTTTTGTTGGCTGGGGATGGTTTGGTATCGACTATGGCTTCTAAAATTCTAAATCTAGATTGTAAAAATATTTTTAAGGATTCGAAAGTGGGAAGTCCTTTTGCTGTATTGATCTCTTGTTCCCATGCACGGTGCGTTTCTGCTGGTAAACATTGTACCACCATATAGATGAGAATTGCATCCCATTGCTTAGTGGAAACTTGCAATGCCTCGAGTTCGAAGATACATTCCGAAGACTTATCTAGCAAGGTTTTGATAGCCTTGGCTGATTCGTGGGCTGCTTTAGGTAGATTAAAGAGTGCTTTCAATTGGGCGTTTACCAAGACTCGTTTATTATCATACCTTTCAAGCAATGTCTTCCATGCGCTGTCATAGCTCGAGTTGGTCATAGGAAATTGACGCAATAAGTGCTCTGCTTCTCCAGATACACTTGACTTTAAATAATGCAATTTCTGCACAGATGATAACGCAGAATTTGAATGCACCAGGGACTTGAAAAGATCGTGAAAAGGTCTCCAAGAATCATAAGATCCTGAGAATTTTGGGATTGTGATGCTAGGTAGCCTCAGAGACGATGAAGTTTCATGTTCTGATTTTGAAATTGGTTCAACCTTTGTTTCGAATGCATCTAATGCATCCCTAAGAATACCTCGAAAAGTAAAGTATTGATTTTCCACCTTTGAAAATTGATCCTTTGCGAAATAATCGTACTTTTGAAGTTCACTATCATCCAAAGCCTGCGTGGCTTGAATAAGTGTATAGTGATCTTTTTTGTACTCTGACCAAATTTCACTTAGAGCGGTTAATCGCTCAGAAATAAGACCTTTCGTTCGTTTTTCTACATCAGTTTTGTTGTAGTTATTGAACGATTTTTCAAAGATTATTGCGGAAGTGGCTTGGTTGCCCAAAAGTTTTTGAAGAGCAGACATAATGAAACAATTGATAAGATAAAACACTAGACCTTAGATCCGGCTCGAAGGACCATAAAATGTACTGTCCGTTAGTAGAACGTACACGCAAATTTGAATTTAGTGAAACTGAAATGGATGCACTGGTAAATTTGGATCAAGGTCAGTGGTCGAATCTCTTATCAAAACAAACACTATTCACTTCGTTTTAACTTCCAATAAACTTTCACACCTGTTTTTTAAGATTACCCACTAATTATATTAAGATCAGATTATATAATAAGGTATTAGGTCAGAGATCAACACACACTATAAAACACTTATTACCACAGACTTAGAATATACGATTATCAAGAAAAGTTGTATTGCGATAAAACTCAATATATAAGTTTTGGGTCAGAGAATTTTGTATCACACTGAAAAACACTTATTGGCAAAAATTGCAATATAAGATCGTCAATATATATATATGTAAAATTAATAGAATAAAGTCAAATTATGATATTAAATAAATATGCACCAAAAGAGTATAAAATGTAAATATATATATGAGTAAATGTATAATAAAATAAATATATGATAAATATTATATTGTTACAAGTGACTGGTACTCACCGATCTATAACTTGACGCTTGAGGGTTGGCTTTAAGCTAATGTTAAGACCCTTTGTTCTAACCATGGGTTAAAACAATTCTTTATTCCCGTCGAGACCAGAAATAAAGTGTTAATGTTAGTAAGATTATCTCAGTCGAGACCCGAGATAATATTCTTTAAGTCAGTCGAGACCCGGCTTAAAGTGTTATCTTATCTTCAGTCGAGACCCGAAATAAGATGCGTTTATTTCCGTCGAGACCAGAAATGATTGTTAGTAAAAGATTATCTCAGTCGAGACCCGAGATAATATTCTTTAAGTCAGTCGAGACCCGGCTTAAAGTGTTATCTTATCTTCAGTCGAGACCCGAAATAAGATGCGTTTATTTCCGTCGAGACCAGAAATGATTGTTAGTAAAAGATTATCTCAGTCGAGACCCGAGATAATATTCTTTAAGTCAGTCGAGACCCGGCTTAAAGTGTTATCTTATCTTCAGTCGAGACCCGAAATAAGATGCGTTTATTTCCGTCGAGACCAGAAATGATTGTTAGTAAGTATCTTATCTTCAGTCGAGACCCGAAATAAGATGCGTTTATTTCCGTCGAGACCAGAAATGATTGTTAATTGTTAAAAGTGAAATATCAGTCGATACCCGATATTAATGTTAGTCCCTAACAGCCAACTTACCCCAAGCGATGCCAAGTACAAAAAAGAGATCGAGATCAGTCAGCTTGTCGTTTATATAGCCCTTGCTTGCACACGACACCACTGATAGAGTAGCAGCGGCGCATGTTTACAAGCATTGGCAGTGCAGCTGTGATCTTACGGTACTAGCGATAAAATTTGCCTAGCAACGAACAAAAATGCATAGCAACAAGAAATTTAGAGCAACACATGCTGCTATGTTAAATTGAATTAAATTTGCAAAAAATATTCTGTCTATCACGCAGCGAAGAAATTCCCGTTGGATATTACTTGTAATGATGATAATGATGCAAATTGATCGGCTTGACTGATTATATACATGCTTTTGTTAGATGTTTTACCTATTTTTTAGGAAAATTGTAATTAGATTGAATTTATTGTCTTTTCAGAACTTAATTTTAGCATGGTATATTTTAATATGTTCCCTTTTCAGGAATTGTTTTTTATCACTAATCTAACAAATGGAAATAATTTTTATTTGATCTGCTCGTTGAGGTTATAATTTTATGTTGTATTTGTGCAATATGTTATGAAGATGACAAATACATGGCTATGCTGGGTGGTGTACATGTTTTTTTGATTAATAGTAATCAAATTAGAGATATGTTTACTAAGAATTTTATGCTTTGTTTTCAGCATGCTTTCTTTCAAAAGTTTTCTGTTTATGAAAATATATTCGAATCAATTTGGTTCGAACAGGCATCTTAACAACTTCCTCCAATACTAAGCAATGAGTAAAACTAGGTTTAACTATTTTGTGAGGTGTTATATGAAAATATTCTTGGACTTTTAAAAATTGTTTTGCCTTTTGCTGCTATTGGAAAGTTTACAAAGTTTTTCTATTGTTTGGAGTAGTTCTTGCGAAAGATTTGCAATTTTTATTAAAATTCCTAAGCTGTAGTAGAATTTTATTTTTCCCTGACGGGCATGGAACCCACACTTATTGGAATCGGTCAAAGATGGAGAAGAGAAAAATTTTAAGAACTTTTATTTCTAACGATTCTAAATCAAATCACAAATACAGGAGAAAAATAAAAGGGAAAACGGAAAAATAAAATAAAATTGAAATTACTAATTTATTTGTGCGCTTTCGTCGTTACTGGTTAATGCCAGCTGAAAGCAAAATGTGGCTTAGTAGGCTAATTACAAATTAAGAAATACAAGAGGGAAAATCATCTGTCTCGTTAGGTCAGTGGTAAGAGCAGTCGTCTGGCAATCGGAAGGTCCAGGTTTCAAACCCCGGACGAGGCGGTTGTCTTTTTCTCTTGTATTTGTGATTTGATTTAGAATCGTTAAAAATAAAACTTCTTAAAATTCTTCTATTCTCCATCTGTAGTAGAAGTCAGTTAATACGGAGTGGGGTAGCAAATTGCTAAAATGTGTCGTAGATTTACCACAATTGTCGTGAAGTGCGATCTTTGCGTAGGTGTATAGTGTAAAATGGGGCTGTTCAACATTCTCGTCGAATTTAAGTGAAATTTCTAATTTGTATTATGAATATTATATTGCGGCGAATTCTTTTTATCGAAATGTATTTAATTTTTTATTTTATTTATTTTTATTTAAAGCAAGTACAAAAATCTAGTACTTGTGATATAATTAATAAACATCTCTAAGCATCCCTTCAATTAGGACTATTAAGCAATAATAAATTTATTAGTGCCACCACTTACGCACAATACATACACATGTCGCAAATATACATACATATGTCCCAAATATACATACATGGTAATTGAATTTTGTTGTTATTTATTAAATTCTATATCCATAAATTAATCACCCTGTACTTCACAGTAGTGGAAACAAGACTAAGAATCTCTGCAGATTTTGAAGTTTTAATCAGAAATTATGAGCAAAATTTGTGTTCAAATACATTTTGGTAATAAATTACCACTAAGGGGCTGCACACTGTATGAGAAAGGGTGAATCAGTGTTGCATAGTAAAAAACCGAATCGAATGGAATAGGGTGATGGTTAGACTTTTGGGACTTAGGCAAACATCAATTAGTTACGGGTGTTCATAGTATGGAAAATCTCTCTGGAGCTAACATTTGCTGGGAGGATAGATAATAGGGTAAAAGGGTAGATAGCCTATACTGTTTGCTTTTTTGTAGCTTTGTGGAGAAAGGAGTAAGACGAGTCTAATTAGCCGGCGACTGTACACACCGCTGCGTGCTTCTTTATGAGGCATGAAATTAAATGTAATTCCTTAGGCAAAATTGATACGTGTTGTTGTATGCTTAAGGATTTGGTAAGGCAAATGAATTAATTTGGAGAATGTGTTTAAAAACAGGTGTATTTGTGTAAGTTGTTCAGATAAGTGCTAAAGGAATAAACATAATGAATTGATTATCACAAATATTCTATTTGTATTTAAATTAGGTACAGAATCACATCGTAACTAAGACTAGTATTTAATATATGTATGTGGCTTTGTACATACATTATGTATAACAAATGTACGAACATCACGTATCTCTACATTCCATACGAATTTGGTCACCTTAGAATCCGACATTTACGATTTGGATGAATCTTTCAGAGTATGTATAGAATAGGAAACTAGCTTACCCCCGTAAGGGGTTAGAAATTTTGTGATTTTACAGTGAAACATTATTTCCAAAAAATCCTACTCGAGAGCGGAGTAACCGAGCAAGCTGCACTTAGCATTTGAATCAGAAAAATCGATAAATGATTTTCAAAATGACATTTTCTCCCTTAACGGGTGAGTGGGCGTGGTAGGAGAAACAAAAAAATACGGGTGAGATATTTTCGAAAATCCATACCAACTTTGAAAGTCTTATCCAAATCGGAAATGGTCGGGTCCAAAACAAGTCCATTTTGATCGTTGGATCGTGTGAAATAGTTCTATATATGTAAAGCAGTCCTTTAATATATTCCTTTTACTAGTATGCTTAATTTAATATTGTTAAGATCTTCTGTAGTTTGTTGTCGGTATCACAGATGATTGCAACAACGATTTAGGATCGAAGTTTTCTAGATCTATAGTTTTGGTGACAAATAGTCTAGAAGGACTTCGCAGGTATGTTTACTGTTTTCAAAATTTTCTGGGACCACCTGAAGGGTGTCGAGATGTTTTACTTTACCCACCAACTGATTTGAAGATAACAGCAGAAGGAACAGAGGAGAGTTACAGCACTACCCTCTTTATATATTTTATAGGATCACTTGGACAATGCTGTAGTTTGTCCAGTATGATCAGCTTTAGGACTCATCCAACTAAATCAACAGGTTAATAATCATTACTTTATAGTTCCAAACTCCTTTGCACTTTAGCAGGTCTTTGCTTCTCATTAAAAACAACTCTTTTGCTCTTCCTTTCCTTTCCTTTATGCCTAACTCGGAGTTTATTCGTAGCAGATCTTTTAGAGGAATCGAAATTTTACATTGAAGTGGATACTCAGCAATTTACAACCAATCAGCTAAACAAGACGTGTGGTGTTGTCTATATCACAAATTCATTTCACTTAATTTTAGTCATTGAAATGATGGTTAAAATATAATTTATCATCAGAGGATATGAGACTAAATCTATATTTAGTCTCATGTCCTCTGATGGCCGGCGATAGCCCAGTTTTCCCTAGTTTGCTCAATGTCCACTACATACAAGCAACATAAGGTGAAAACGGTTGCACTCCACGGGATCTAAATTTGCGCGACACACCTTGATCTCTTAGTTGATACTGGTTCAGTTAAAATCCTTCAACGGCAAATGGTTCTGAATTTTCGAGTACAACATTTTTCTTGCCGCTTCCAGTCTAGGGTCTTGCGATATTGAGGAGGATATCATATCGAAGTGTGTTCCAATTCAAATTAATATATTATTTGATTTTTGACGTTAGTCCTTTCCTCATTCTCAAACTTCTTCGTATGAGAAAGTGCGCACTCCAGCAGAGGAAGGATTTGATGTAAACAGCTACTAACAATAGTTTGGATTCGACAGGTTGTGAATTTGGTGACCTTGCACATCTGGAAACTTACTATAGTAAGACTCCTAACATTTCAGATGAAAAGTTTCAGTGGTTACCGATATTTCACTAGAGTTCTTTTGTTTATCCGAGATAGCTGAAAAAGTACTCCTTGACTTTCTGGTACGAAAATTGATATCTTTTGTTTTCCTTATTTGTTACAATTTTGCTATAACGATGTTAAAAGTGCCTTTCATTTTTTTCTGTATCTACCTGATTGTTACCTAAGATAATTTATTCCGGTGTACAATTATTTACCATATTGTCCTAAAATTGACTAATAGGACTGTTGTAAAAATCTGTAGGGTACAGCGAGTTTTTTACTACTTCGTTAACTGCGTGAATTACTAGTAGAAATATAAAACAAAGATGATGTTCTAGTATTGATCCCTAACGTACTGTGGAATAGGTGCGGAGGCGCTAGTCAGATTCCCATACTCCGAGAATGTGTTTTTCAAATCAAATCAGCTTACTTTTACGTAGATAGGTATTAATTATCGCTAACTGCACAAGGCAAACAAATCAAATTATATAATATTTGTCCTTATTTTTAAGATGACATCGTATTAAGATAAGGAATGAATTAAAAAATAAATAAATACTAGGACTTTAGAGACCATGACGTTTGTTGCCTCAGTGTTGACTCGTTGAGCAGTTGCGGAAAACTAAGCGTTTTTGTGCAGGACTCCTCTTAAACTCTTAAATTTAGCAAGTAAGAGATTTTAAGACGCTTTGGAGAATCTGAACACTTTGTTTTCAGTTAGCCTAACTATTCACTTTGCAAATTGGAAGACGAAGAAGAAATTTGTGCCCGCACATATCATCATAATAGTTTTGCTACTCAATAGTTCCTTATATAGTTATCGAGGTTCATTGTCTTTAGTCAACTTACAATTATTGATTATTGTACGATAAATTCACAGCACATAATGGTAACTGAATTATTATTTTATCACTTAAAGAATTCCATAGCCGTCCTTACGTCCAATAGAATTTTCATATAAACATGTAGCAAAAAAATTAATTGCTGCCAGCCAAAACTTTAAAGTGACGATACCGCTGTCGAGTAATGTAGATTATCGTAAAGCTATGTCATTTCAATCACTTTAAAGGCTAACAATTTTCGCATTATGAAATTCTTTATGAACACAGCCTCAGAAATAGCAAACGGATCCAAGTAGTCCCTCATATTCTTCAGAACTATCCTCTGTGCACGGCTCATATTGTATAATTATTTTATATGTCACTAACTTGTACATTATTTATGTAATATATAGGTATTATATAATTATGTACCTACTTAGTTTACAGCATTTTTATTCAAAATTTAGGTATTTTCAACAAAACAATTTCTGCGACTATAACCTCCTCCATCATTGAAAGTAGAGATAACAGATTTAAGCGTACCTCGGGGAGCAGCTCTTATGTTAAGAAACATTTGATAGCTATTTTTGTTTGCTAGAATACCAAATCTCTTTAAAGAGATCTTCACAAAACTTAAGAGATCAGCTGACGCGTCACATCTCTTAACTCTTTACGCAGAATACCAATTTCTGCTAACGTGGTTTGACAGCCCCGTTAAGAAGATAAGACCTCTTATTTCTTAAGGCTCAACTTCAATTGAAGTAATGAACTTACGAATTTCAACGAGACTGAGGTTTACTTACGAATTTTTTACATTTTTACCCTAAATCGATATCACGTTCCGTAAGGGTTATTATCTTGATATATAATATTTTCAATTTTAAAAAGTGTAAAAAAAAAAAAACAAAAAAAAAAACTAATGGAAGTTGATTTGTGTGCCTTCCATTAATTTGCATATACCATTTTTATTCCATTTTAATTTTTACATTGCACTTTTAATCATTTAGTAATAAAATAATTGTTTAACACGTCGCGCTCTTACGGGCTGAGCGATTCTTACCGC
Source organism: Dioctria rufipes (assembly GCA_963924295.1). Lineage (NCBI taxonomy): Eukaryota > Metazoa > Arthropoda > Insecta > Diptera > Asilidae > Dioctria > Dioctria rufipes. The sequence continues at coordinate 119,482,940 of OZ002742.1, forward strand.
ACCTTTACTGACTCCAATTCGATATTTAAACTTAACGAAAGTTCCCCTCCGACGAGTTAAAGTTAATTTGTGTACGTCTTTTAAATTTAAAAGATGCTTTCGCTTTAAGTAAATAACATTACTTACGTATACGTAAATTGTAGTTAAGGCTTTACGTAGAATCAGGGGATATTTTCCGTTGTTATTTCGATCCATGTATAGTATGTGTTATAACATATATATATACATTCGTACATTATTCTGTACTTAGACCTAATCTAATATTGTAGGTCTATTCACAGCCAATAAGAAACAAATAAATTCCCTCTTTAGCCTCCGTTCCTGTTAGAATTTAAGGAAGAAGCGTTGAGTGGTTACGATGATGAGATTATGTGTAAACTGTACGCCATCGTATATTTTATCGAGTTGTTGAATATGCAAAGCTTTAATTGAAACTAAATGGCTTCTCAAATATTTTAGCCGCTACTTAAAATTGTTAAAAAAAAAAATAGTAGCTCTACTCCTACACATCGTATACGTTAGCAAGACAGCTTATTTTACCTAAAATATTTTCCTGTCAAAATATGGACATAATTTACCAATAAAATAAAGTCCAATCGGCAGAGCATCAATAATGAAATCACGAAAGAGGCAATTATAGAGAATTTCTGTTTGAAAGTCCCCAGCGCAGCGGGAATAAAGTTATTGCAGAAAGTTACCAGAGCCACACCCTCCCATGGAAAGTGAATTCGTCTAGTAATAAATTTTCCTGTACAGAACCCGTCGACACATAGTATAATCCCCATCCTAAATTTCAACACAACACGAATATTTCACCGCGTCCCCTAGTGCGTATCACAAAGCCCAGTAGCACACCTGAAAAATGAAGACTTTTTCTATGACCGAGACTTTTTCTATGAGCAGATCGGACCGTCTACTGGAGCTCTAGTTCATAAGCAACAAACAAGTTTCACACCCACTGAGTTCCAAGTCTATTAGAGCTATACATAACCCAAAAAAAAGTGAAAAGCACAATAAAATGACAACAAAAGCGGCCGCGTCTAGTGTGTGACAATTAATCATGAGAATTTTATCTTTTAATGAAGTCATTTTCTCGGACTGCTTTACCGTGCATTTTCCACCGTTTTTTTTTCTTTCTTTCTTTTATTTTCATCCCAGGAAATTGTCGAAAAAGCAGTGGTCGTTATATAGATAATGTTGCCAGATCCAGAAAAAACAATTTAATAGAAAAATAAAAATAAAAAAACAAGTCAAAGTGGTCTTTTGTAGAGATTCAGAGAATCTGGGGGCAGTAAATCGCCTTTTTCGCCTCAAAACAATTTCACGGCTACGTAACTCGAAGCGAATTTTTCAGTCATGGTTAGTTGACTCACAGTTTCTTTTTTATTTATTTTTTCGGAAGGTAGGTAACGAGCATTATTTTCTTGTTGAGATTTTTTTTTCGGCTTACACATCTCTCTACCGCAATATGTATGTAGGTACTCTATATCTCAACCGCAGAATCGAGATACGTGAAGAATATTTTGCTGTCCAAGAAGCCCCATCAACATTTTACTAGCGTTGACGGGTAAGCTATTGTTAAACAGCTGAAGAAGATGAGAAATTGAATAGCCTACGAGCTTTTGTTCTGTGTGAGCTTTAATTAACTAACTCGCTACGTTCGAATATAAAATAAATGTCAAAACATAGTATACGAAATTACGTACGAAAGGCAAAAACATAATCAAAATGAAATTAGCCTAATTTCCGTAGCAAATTGGGATTTACGTAATCTTGTGAGCCACTGTAAACCGGCTAAACTGTGTGCTTTCATTGAAGCTTTGTTGTTCGATTCAAGGCTTTTGTATAGTTCTATCATCCTCGTTCGACTTGTCGTGATAAAGCAAAGGGAGATTCAGATTATACGAGAGAATCGTGAAATTAAACGACGGAAAGCAACGCACAAATGCGGATGAGACCCTTGGGAGTTGTTACTTTTACTGACGGCAATCGGCAAATATTCTGCGGTTGGTATAGTAGTAGAACACTGTTGCGACTTCTGCTGATCGCCGTGAAATTGTTTTTTATCGACGATTGGGGCTCTAGGGATACCGGTTTAAAACTTACATTAAATCAATCAATTTTGTGTAATTTTCTGTCAGGAGCAAGTAAGTAGTCAGCTGTGTATTGAGTTTAATCGAAAGTTGATTGCAGGATAATTGCAACGAATTTGTGTTATCTTTACAAAAGATAATTGTGACCATATTTTGATTCATAATAGTTAAAATGGAAAATCGATTCCAATATTGAGTATAGAAATCTTAACCTTTAATATCCTTGTTTACTATAACTAGTATTGTTGGAGGAAGGGTGGAGTATTGAAGTCCAACACCTTCTCAAATGGTAAAAAAATATATAAATAATTATAATATAATATAATTGGGCGTACTTCATTAATCATTTTACGCTGAGTATCCATTTCCAATAGATGTCGCTAGTCCTTTTCTATTGCACATAACATAATTTTTCATTTTGTCAAAAAATTTAAGAAAATTACAAGAGCTTTTTTATTCTCTTTTTAGGGTTCCGTACCCAAAGGGTAAAAACGGGAACCCTATTACTAAGCCTCCGATGTCCGTCCGTGTGTCTGTCACCGGGCTGTATCTCATGAACCGTAATAGGTAGACAGTTGAAATTTTCACAGAGTGTGTATTTCTATTGCCGCTATAACATCAAGTAATAAAAATAAAATTAAATTAAAAATTAAAAGGGGCCCACACATACAAGAAATTTGATTTTTTCGGCGTTTTTTTTCCTCGTTTTATTCTCATTTATTATTTTATCATAATTTAATTTAATTTAATTTATTCACTTGAAAACATCTTTGTACATTAAGACAGAGTCTTTTAGGAGTACAAGCTTAACATACTAATAGTTCACTGTGTATTACAAACAAAAGGTACAATTCATAATTCAAATTAAGGAAACTAAGATTACATTATAATATTGAAACAAAATAATAAACATTTAAATATTATTAATTATAAAAAAAAATAAAAAGGAATTAAAAGGTGGATTAAATACCAAAAAGAGAGAAAAGAAATAATAAAAGAGCAAAAAAAAAAAAAAAAAAATAAATGAAAAAAAAAGACTATAAGAGAAGATATCTGGCTATGCATTCCGTTCAACAACATCATGTTTCAGGGACTTAAATGATTAAATAATTTAGTAACAAATTGTTTGACAGACCTAATGCGACGGAGACTACTAGGCAAGGAATTCCATAACTGAATAGCATGAATGTGGAAGAAGTGCTGACTAAAAGCAAGTGTGTGAGCAGGCGTAACCAAAGCAGTCGTTCGTAAGGATATGCAGAAACGCAACCTTTCAAACAAATATTCAGGCTTTTGTGTATAAATCAGTTTGTGCAGAAAAATTAAAATATTATAATTAATATACGTAGGCAAGGAGCAGCCAACCAATGTATGTGCATAGGCCGATATGTGATCATATCTTCTTAATCTAAAAATGTATCTTATCATGGAGTTGAAGGCTACATTTAGTTTGTTAAGCGTAGAAGAATCAAGACGACAATACACTGTAGCACCATACAAGATAATTGGAATTAAAAGAGCCTTTACAAGCCTGAATCGAGCATCAGTGGGAGTGTATGCACTTGACTGCCAAAGATTACGCAGTCCTCTATATATCCTTGAAATAACTATATCAATGTGAGAGCCCCAGGTGAGAGTTTTATTAAAAATTATCCCTAGATTACATACAGTTTTCACATAAGGAATCGTAGCTGCGTTTATGGTTACTGGAGGAAAATAAGATGTATCAAGCTCGAACCTATATATAACGATACTCTGCGATTTAGCTGGATTTAATCTAAGACCATTAGATGCTGCCCATAGACTGATTTGAAGCAGATCATCATTAATACGTTCAACTGCATCTTCAATTAAACCAAGGCGTTCCGAAAGATACACCTGAACATCATCTGCATAAAGATGAATCTGGCAATTTGAAACTGCTGAGAAGATATCATTAATAAATATCGCAAACAGAAGGGGACCCAATGTGGAGCCCTGAGGAACGCCACTGTGAACGCCAAGAAAATCTGACATTTTACCATTACATGAAACATACTGAGTACGATTGCTAATATAGCTTTTAATGAGATTTACAGCTGAGGAACTAAAATTAAAATACCAGCTCAGTTTTTGGAGTAAAAGTCGATGATTGAGTGTATCAAATGCCTTACTAAAATCAAGTAAAGTAAGTATGGTCAATTTATCTTGATCAATGCAGCTACGAATGTCCTCGGATATTTTCAGTAAAGCTGTTGTACAACTATGATGCTTTCTAAAACCAGATTGCAAGGGCGAAAGGAGGCGATGAGCTGACAAAAATGAACTAATCTGCTCAGCTATGACTTTCTCCAGCACTTTTGATAAGCAGCATAGTATACTAATAGGTCTATATTCCGGCGATCCTGACACAGATTTTTTATGGATGGGTATAATTTTTGCTCTTTTCCAGTTGGTCGGAAAGGAGGAACTCATTAGACTCGAATTACAAATATAAGTGATCACTGACAAAATAAATGGCAGTAAAATTTTAATAAATTTAATGGGTAAATTATCAACACCAGCGGAAGTAGTCAGAATCGATCGAACATGCTTCTCAATCTCATAAGAATATACTCGAGAAAATGAAAAAGAGGGAAAGTTAAATGCCCTTTCGTCTTGAGTAATCTCGATTATAGGTGAAATATTATTGGAATATGAATTTGACAAAAAGAGTCGATTTAGATTATTGGGATCAGCCTCACAGCAGCTATTCCTTGATTTTCCCACTCCAATCTGCCTTAAGTTAGACCATAATTTTTTTGCAGGCTGCGAACAATCAAATTTGGATCTAAAATATCTCCGCTTAGCATATCGAATAGAAGAGGTAGTTAAATTGCGAAGTTTGGTATACTGGACCCAATACATGTTGATCTGGAATCGTTTCCATCTTTTATAGGCAATATCACGTTGTTTTATTAAATTCATTATATAACTATCAAACCACGGACAGTTTTCATTTCTAATTTTTTTCACTTTCAACGGCACATACTTATCAAAGAGATAAGTGAGATAGTTTTCAACATACTCAACCTGCAGATTTACATCACTTATGGAATAAACAATCTCCCAAGGTATAGTGAGGCATTCGTCAAAAAGTGCATCGTAATTAATATTATTGTAATCACGATAGTTAAAATAACGATCATAATTAGCTGGTGGACTAAAAAGATACGTCAAAAAAAGCATGTCATGATCGGATAGGCCAGGCGATGATAGCTGATGATGGAAAAGTACATCTTCTTTGCAATTAACGATAAATAAGTCTAGTAAAGATGCTGACGATGGGGCAAATCGAGTCGGCTGACTATTGACTACATGAAGATCGATAGATGATAAGAAATCTAAAAAAAAACTCGAGCAGAGCGACTCGACTCAAAAGGATTTATATTAAAATCACCTCCCATAATAAGATGTTCATATTGAGGACTTAAGTCAATTAAAAGATCCTGTAGAGCCTGAATATCGGTCACATTCGGCGGTTTATAGACGACACTAATTATAAACTTATTGTTATTACTCACGAGCTCCAAAAACAAATACTGTAGATCTTCTCCTTCTGATTGACACACAAATTTAGCAGCCAAATAATTCTTAATATATACTGCAACTCCACCTCCACGACGACAACCACGGTCACACCTAAATAGCCTAAACCCGGACATATTCACCAATTCACTTCTAATATGAGGTTTTAACCATGTTTCGGACACCATTATGATGTCAACAGACGTGCCTTGGAAAATATGTCTGAATTCGTCAATTTTAGGTAACAAACTACGAATGTTAATATGACATATTTTAAGTCCATTTTTATGTTTGCAGATGATATCTATTAATATTTTTGTCACACTTCCTCCATCCCAAGCCGCAGGTCCATCACCCATGACCAGCAGTCGTGTCACACAAGACCGTCAACTCTAAAGAACACCAGCTTACATGAATATTGAACAGAAGCCATACCCAGACATTAGAAAAGAATGCATGAGGCCGGAAAATGAAATTAGAATAATTTGATTGTGAGATTATAAAAAATTTAAAAATTAAATAAAAAAATAAAGGATTTAAAAAAAATTGAATTAAAAAAATAAAATAAACTAAAGAAAATTCATTATTAAATAATAAAAGGACGGCTATCATAATTAGTTATGCGCTTACGATTCTGGAATGCTACCACAAATCTTCTCCAATTGATCACTAGACCTTAGAGCTACGGGATTGACATCTGGCTTTGACTTAACATGAACTCGACCATCGACAGTAAATACAGAAATTATTTTTTTATTATGTTTCAGCTTGAGTGCACGTCGGTATAGATCGTAGTTCGATTTTGTTAAACTCTCATTAAGAAATATTCGAGCTTGTGACGTGATACCAACACATTGAAGAGTTAGGTGTTTTTTTTCTCGAAGTGTTTTAGCCAATGCTTTAAATAATTTGCGCTTATCATGCAAATTAGATAAAAGTATAATGATCGAGGATTGTACTGAATCCGCAAACTTAGGCTTGACTCGAAAAATATTTTTAGCTGATACACCTTCACATTTTAAAGCCAAACACAAATTAGAGAATATTTGATGAAGGTCCTCATTATCAGTTTTGGGTACTCCAGACAAGATCACATCACATGCGAGGTACTGCCGTTCAATATAATCGACTTTGCATTGTAACTGAGCAACCGTATCACCAAGCACAGTTAAGTTCTCCTCAATGTTAACCATTCTGCCTTCCACCTTTTCCACCATGCAATTTTGAAATTCAATGAAGTCTTTTTTAATTCCTGATTTAAAGGTATCAAATTTTTTATTAATTTCCTTCATTTCACCAGTTAGACTTGAAAGTTTAGATTCAATCTTATTTAAAACTGCATTTAGCTGAGTTCCCATATCAACTTCTATAGATTGCACTTTACTTCGAGTACTAATGGAAGTCATCCGTTGCAAAAGAATTAACAGATAACAAAACTTTAAAAACAAAAATTAATTTTTCACAATTTCAACCGCGTGCTCCAATTAAAAACAAACTTAAAATCAAACAAGAGGAATAATTTGTAGAGCGATCCACAAGCACGTCTACTCACTGATAGTCATATTGATAAAGTTGATGTCCCTTCGAAGAGTTGAACATGGACATCATAACTAGGCATAATTTTTTCAAATGACAGTATTATTATTTTTTTTCCAAATGACAGCATTATTTTTTCAAATGTCGCTTACTCTCATTTGAAAAAATAAATAAAAAGTACATAGTGTTAAATTTTGTACTTGGCCGATTTTCATTTTGTTCCTGTATTACAGACAGAAATTATTATAAGCTTGACTTCTGTACGCTCTGATTATGAACTTGGCCTCAGCACCCCATTTCGGTATAGGTATGAAGTATTCACCCAGAAATAAGTTAGTTTTGATTTTGTTTGGTTATAAATATCAATATGATAACCATGACGATGTAAAGCAAGCGGGTCAATGCATAAAATTTCAGCTAGAAAAGAGAGGTTTATTAATTTAGGGTACCAGGCGCAGTATTTATCATTTTTCATTAGAAAAGGAAAAGTTGTTTGCATTATAAGCCTACCTGGGCTCGACTTTTCTTCCCGATTCCTGGTTGAATCAGCACCTAACTTCCCACTGATTATAACGCACGGATCCGAAAATAATTTCAGATTCCAAGAATAAAACTTTCGGAGTCAGATTGTTCCCAGCTCAAGGTAAATATCGGTAACCAAAACAAAGAGACACAAAACGTATTTTAAAGATTTTAAATTACACTTCAATCATCTGTCAAACAAAAGATTATTTATTGAATTTTGAAGTAACTTCAGTATATGAAATTTTTCTGACTATAGCAGCAGAAAATACAAAAAAAAAAATAGATTATTTTGCAAAAAAAAAAATTGGGAAAATAATATTAATAATATATTACTGATTCAAATCAGTCAAGTACGATTAGGTAAATGCCTGGAAAATTTAACGAACTTTCCAATAGGAGGCTTAATTTGATAAAACAATCTTGGTAGGTGAAGGGGACAGTTTTCGATTAAAGCCGTGAAGTAAAGTAGTTAGTCTGTCAATGGTGAAAAATAAGAGAAAAGTTAATGCAGTAGTGCGGAATAGTTAGTGCGAGGAATAACCAAAGGAGTATATTGGTTGATTGATTCTTTTTTTTATAACGCTTGGAGGAATTACGTTGTTAACATTTATTTAAAAACACCTTGTTTCTACTTTCACAAAAATTTTTGTAGTACCTATATTGGTGTCGGAATTCAGCAAAAAGGGAAGAAGAGTTCTAGCTAGACCTCCTTCCCTTTTCACTGAAATTCACGGAGACGAAAAAGATTCTGTGTTTCGGCCCTTTTCTTTCGTTAATATTTTGGGCTGTAACTAGGTTTCTAAAAGAAAAGAGGAATAAAAAAAATCCCACATATAAATATATGTATATACATGTGGCTCTTGCGCTGCCCGATGCAACATAAAGCTCAGAAAGGTTATATATTTTTTTGTTGTTTTAAAGCAAGACTGTTTCTTAAAATATATGTTCTATTACATGAATTAACGCCAACTACGTTCTTTAATTTCGATGCTAGCCCGTAACATAAAATCTACAAGAATTTTTGGACTCGCCCATAAAAAATTTCGCCTAACCCATTTCTGCTCAGTTAGCTGGCGCAATACTTACTCGCACACAAAAAACGCGTAACAAATTATAAAGTAAGTAGAACTTTTCTTATGATGCGTTAGCTAAATACATCGTGTTAATTTATGCAGAAAGGAAAGCTGTGACGTACGCTAATTCATGTAATTTTTTTATAAAATAAAGTAAAGAAATGGAAAATGTGTAATAGCCTAGGCAGACGGACAAAATCAATGGTCATTCGTTCGTAATTGATTTTTTCAAAAATCAAGTTACCCAAGGTTTTGCGAATTAAAACGAAAGTCCTGTCAATTTTTATAGCACATTAGCACATTTATAGCACATTTGTAATAGTTAAAATTAAAATTCAATAGGAAAGCAATTTTTGAAAAATTCGTCGATTTTGCTCGTCTGCCTAGGGTATAAGTTCGTGCAAATGTATTATAACGCATTCTCAACAAAAATAAAAAAGTTCGCGAACAGACCAACAACATTAACTTGCTTGTTATTAACTTTTCTCACTTTGCTACTCCCAAGGTCGCCAAAGGAAATTTATATGTTTGTAGCATTGTGTACCTTCCCCATGGTAAAAGAGCTTTCAGAGGGTATTGTCACTAAAAAAAATTAAATTTTGTTATTTTTGAATTACTAGATACTATATTTTCTTGTAATTTTCATAAATATTTGTGACTTCATAATATTTTCTTTTCTTTCATTCTTGCAAAAAAATTATTTATTATAAGTAAATTTCGTCACAAAAATTCTAATTTACAATAAAAATTTACAACCAGAATCAAAATAAATTAGTTTGATGCGGCAACATCAAGAACTTCAGAGTTTTCATTTTGACAAGTTTAGCTTGTGTCTCAAATAAAGCTCTTTCGCTTTAATTTTAAAAGTGAAAATTTTTATACATATTTATATTTATTAAAAACTTCTATAATTTGTGGAGTTGCTTAAAGACTTAGAGAAATATTTCAAAAGAATATACGATAAAGTTCAATCAGGGATTTTCTATAATCAAACATGAAGCCTAACAATATCTGTAGCGTAACATATTTATAGATGTGCAGTAAGAATATCGGCATATAACTGATTAAAATAAGCAAATATATTTATAAATAAATTCTCTAACTTAAGTAACACGACATAAAACATGTTTGCATGGATGAAATTTATTTTAACTTGTAGAAAATCAATAAAATAACTTAAGTTAATTGAAAAATTACATAACTTTGCTCAGTTTAAATTGGTAAAGGGGTAACCCGAAATTTCTTTGACCTTCATAGCTCATTTTTCGTGGCGCGGACTATATACTGAATTCTGCATCTCGCCGAAAAAGCTGTTAAAAATGTCCCTGATTTCAATTGCATATTTCTTAACTTTTTACACCCAACGATTAGGCTATCTTTAGGGCTCCATACCCAAAGGGTAACAACGGGAACCCTATTACTAAGACTTCGCTGTCCGTCCGTCCGTCACCAGGCTGTATCTCATGAACCGTAATAGGTAGACAGTTGAAATTTTTACAGACTGTGTATTTCTATTGGCGACAACACAAATAATAAAAATAAAATTAAATTAAAAATTAAAGCCGGCCCCCATACAAGAAACGTGATTTTTTCGGCGTTTTTTTCCTCGTTTTATTCTCATTCATTATTATTATCATAAGTAGTCATTTTTTTTTCAAACGATTTTTAAATGACAGCATAATTATTATTTTCCAAATGGCAGCATTATTTTTACAAATGACACTTACTTTCATTTGAAAAAATAAATATAATTATAATTGTTAAATTTTGTACGATGGTACGGAACCCTTGGTGCGCGAGTTCGACCCGCACTTAGCCGGTTATTTGTATAATGTGACAAAAAGCCAAATTTATTTCTTTAAGAGTTAATAAGCATACAAAATTAAATTAGTGACGTACGAGAAAATTACTTGTTGCTTTGTTTTGATTTGACTTTAACAGGAAAATGAAATAGAGAAAGTATTGTTTCCCCCACAGAAACATTTTAAATCTTAATGTATTTATTGGGGTAAAAATTGTATATACATAATTTCTTCTGGATGATTCTTTAAAATTTGGTGCCCCCCCCCCCCCCCCCCCCCCTGTCACGATGGGAACCAAACTAATTTGCCATTAAATGGATATAAAAAGGATCCATTTCACTATTGTGTCAGAAAGTCAGACCACTTTATTAGCTCTAAAGGGACTAACCCAAAACCCTGAAATATTTCCCAGAATCCCTTATTACCGCATGAGAGCCTAACATACTCCTAACATTCTAAAATATTTGCATTTTTCTTATGTAAAATTGACAAAAGTTGGATTCGAATAACTCCTGCGCCCTAAACTACTATTCATGCAGAAAATTTATCTCCTGATAATCTTAAGCTTACTTTCTTATCTTCCTAACTGCAACAAAATTATTTAATAAAATTTATTTTAACCAAACTACTACGATTCCCAAAAACAAAAACTCTCAACTGAGTAGTAATTGCTTATGGAATGTGCCGTTGTTCGATGAACTCGAATCAATTTGGCTACATTCTGACTACGGCCGCACATACACTATTGCAAATATTACTCAGCTGAGAGTTATTGAGCGTCAAATGGTAAGATTACATTTTAACCAAAACTATTTTATTATTTTGTTAAGTAAGGTATATAGTAAGTGTAGCCTTTGGGAAGGTAAAGAGCTTAAAATTACTGGAAGACTAGTTTTCTGTGTAGATAGTAGTTTAGGCTTTATGGCATATATAAAATCAATGTCCAGTCACCTTTCTATAAGAATCAATGTAAAATATTTTAGAATTGGACTAGCACGCTCACATATAGATTTCTGTTTCAAGGTTTGGGAAGTATTCTCGAGGGTTTTGACTAACTTCAAGTTTCACTGACACTAACAAGGAAGCATATTTGATTGATATATTCAAAATAATTTATACAAAGTGCTCACTGCATCATTCTGGCATATTTTTTATATAATGTACATTCGTTAAGTTTTTGAGCGCGATAATCGAAAATTTACGAAACATAATGGAGAAAAAAAATTTGCTATCGAAACTAATGTGTCAATGAAGATGGCATAGTATTTTTCGGTTCATGTTGTTTATTTAGCTTGGAGCTAATGAACTGTTGTATACAAGTACCTACATATACCCATGGTCTACAGAACACAAGGTCTGTGCACTACCCCGGGAGATACACGAGATAGTACAGCTCGAATGCAACTTGGACTTCCTGTGTAATCTCTATACTGCTATGCAGGCAGCTCAGCTTTCAGCGAACTTGCAAGATGAAAAATCATGGCAGCTGAGGTGATAGTAATTTGACATTATACAGTTTTCAAGATGGCGGAGAAGAAATGCTTGAGAGAAATTGATAAATTTATACTGGGAAAATGAGATTTTCTGGTATCATTTTAATTACATATTTACCAACACTTTCCTCTTCTTTTTGTCTTGGGCTTTTATCATTCTGATACTTCTATTATTGCTAAAATTTTCCAATATACGCAAGACTTTACGTCTCAATGCCATTTTTTAAATGAAGCAATGCCTCCCTTCCAACGCAATTTTATATTTGACAGTAGAAGGCAGTTCGGTTGATGTCTTATCATACAATACAATACAATACATTTATTCGGCCTTGTACAGAAGATTACAAAATCATCTTGCATGCAAGCTGTACTATCCCGGATAAATCTGGATGTGCGCCATGTTTATGACATTTTGTGTCAAATTGTGGGGTTGTCAAGTGGGAATTTGTTTTTACAAATAAATTTTTTAACTATTCTGAATTACATAAGTTGTTTTATTGTGTGATTTGAGTTTTATATGAAATATTTCTGCTTTTATAAAATGTATTTAAAGACAATGATTACATGTGCAGTATTGTCAGCAAAAACTATATCACCGACAAAGGTGGGAAAAACATCAAATATTTTAGTTTCCCGAAAAAATAATTTTTGTCAGATGAGCTATTAAAATCCTCTTGATAGATATAATTTGCCTGTTGATATAATTGAACGGGATAAATTTTCTAAGTCTTGAAGGTGCCACATTTTTGCTTAAAACAAGTAGGTACTTACCATAATATATTTTTATTTTAAAAACAACTTCCAAAAGATTTTTCCCATTTTCAAAGAAAATATAGATATCAGATTTGTGGGAAAAATTTTGGCATAAGTTTTTCTATATTTTCAAAAGGAACATTCATCGATTTCATTGTGTAATATACATAGTAAACTGTTCCTAAACTTTCATTTTAAATAAAATTATGCGTAAGCTTGGCACGAGATCCCATTTCTTAGTGCACAGATTTTGTATTCCGTGTATATAACTAAATGTCTATACCAGTCAATCAGTCTCCGCCTGTAACTCAGTATCCATCGAGTTGGTTTTTATGAGTAAAACTAAGTAGCGAGCCAATCGAAGTAGTCAATTGTCAGTGATAGTACAGATAGTAATAATTATGTATATACATAAACATTAATTAATGATTTCTTAATTGTTGGAGATTATAGTAAAAAAATTGGCCCTTCCACTTTTTACCATATGCTTCCCCATAATAAATGATGTAGGTACGTCTTCGGGAAAGTAGTATGAAAGCATTAATTCCAAAGACTTTAAAAAGCAAGCCTCCTTCTTAAAATTGGAGTTGTTGGCAAAGGGAACGTATTTATACATTTTAAAAATTAAGACTATTAACAAGATCGCTAAGTATTATTTTCTTATGTGAAAATCAGATTGTAAGTATCTCTTAAATATTCGCAACGCAGGTTTTACAAATACATGCGTCGATTAATTAAATTAATTGCCATAATTCAGTAAGTCAATCTCTTATGGTACTTGTTTGATGTAAATTAAAGAACAAACTGGATAGGTACCTAGTAATAAAGAAATGACAGTATTCGCCAGAATTAAGCTACCTTAAATTTTCACTAATTTTCATCGTAAGCGATAATATGCGAGCGATTTTCATATCGTTCCGTGCAATCTTAACTAATAAAAAATTTCCAAAACCATAATTATAGGAAATAAAAATGCCCGTAAAAGAGGCAGCAAACACAACATTTACCATAAATTGATGGACAAACAAAAATGTCTCAATTTTCCTTGAGGCTACCCTGGCCTTTGCTGGCTGGGCTTCTGCCTTCTTTTCTCTTCTCAGCCCCCGTACACCAACAGACAATACATATAAAATTACCGTCGCAGAACACATTGATAGTCGGACGGTCAAAGGGAGTGCTTGGAGGAAGAGCGGTGGAAAATAACGTCTTGATCAGTCTCGATCGGTTATGTAAATCAATCAGAGCAATTATCCTGGGAATGAGGAGAGTATGAGGTAAATTTATTGATTTTTCCTCACGTTGCTCGCCTAGGCTCTGGATGCGGAGCAATCTGAAAAGTACATAGTACGTGTTACCAGATGATGGGGTAATTTCATGTCGATTAGTTTAAGCCAATCAATTACAGCGCACAATGGCGGCGTACATATTTAGAAGGTGAGTTGTTGCAGTAAAAATGAAAGATAACTCGAACGCGGGAGCAAGAGAGTCTATGCATGTATTAGCGAATGAACGGACCCAAAAATTTCTGGTAAGAAAAATCGTAATTAATGGGTTTGCGAACAACATGACACGCGGAACGCTGGGTGTGCCCTTAAGGTACCAGCACTAGCAGTCCATAATAAGAAATTTCGGTCAGAGGCCTTGTATTTTCCCGAATATCCGCCAATCGGCTTGGTTCGGGTGATGGAAGGTTGTAAATGACCCATAATTACCCTTTTTCGGGTATTTTTGTTTCTTTAGCTTCGTCGATTGAAAAATGTCTCAATTTTGGAAGGTGAAGATCGAAGCAACGCCATTTGCGTCCCGTTACCTTCCTCTTGACTCGTTTAAGATTGTTTTTCTTCTAAGCAGGTCTTGTTCTCTTTTTGTTCTACTCCAGTGTAGCTTTATAATACGACAAGGTAATTATTATTAAGAAATTAAAGGCAACTTAGCCACCGCAACAACTCAAACTTAAGGCAAGGCAAGATGGAAAGATATTGATGGCATCTTGTGGTCACAATGACTGCTGTTTAATGTCATAAAAATTGATGGCGTCTTCAATTAATTCTCGTTTTTGCGGTTTTTAACTCATTCTATGACTTTAATCGCTTAAAGCGGGCTGATGGTGTTTTCAAGTGCTCCTCCACGCGATTCTCGGTTGATTTCGCTCGAAGATTTTCTAATCTTGTTTCTTTATTTTTTAATAATTATACCCTCCTTGGGGACCTTCCTGTTTAATATTCCAATTAGGTTGTCAGATTGATGGCGGTAAATTGATTTTTTGCTGTTCAAGAAATGCCAATTATACACGAATTCATATACTGTGGGAATTTTTCATTAGCCGCATAGTGCAGTGGTTTCCTTCACCTGGCAAATAAACGTGTTTGGAAATCTTCAATTAACTCTGACATTGTTGTCGGCTTGCCGCAGTATGTAATCTTGAGAGATTTTCAACCGCATTATTGCTCTTAAATAAAATTGATAAATTAATTCGAGGCTTCCATCATGGCTTAATAGGGTGGCAAAATATGGAGAAAGTAGGGGAAATTATCACTCGTTGGGTACTTTTTTTTTTAAGAAAAATATGCTATAATAAACGTGCTTATATTATATAAAATTTTTGGGAAAAGAGCAACATCTTTCTCCAGATTTTTATACCCTAAATGAAATCAGTGGGTATACTAAGTTTGTCATTAAGTTTGTAACACCTAGAAATAATGATGGTAGAACAAAACTGATTGGACATTAATGCATAAAATTAAATTATTTTGATTTTTGCATGTCCGTCCGTCGGATAACTCGACAACGCCGAGTGTACCTTTAGAGATGAAATTTTGCATGTGGCCTTTTTTTTAAAAATAGAGTAAAATTAAGTTTGAAAATGGGACAAATCGGGTAACTCCTTCGTAGGGCTGCCATACAAAAATTTCGTTTTTCACTACATATTTGGATACTACCTGAGAACGCGTCAACATAGAGTGATGAAATTTTGTTGTGTTCATAAAAATAGTAAATATATTTTCAAAAATGGACTAAATCTGGCAAGGTCTTCCTGTTGTATACGGTTTTAATATACTGAAGAGTTCTTCAGAATATGAAATCCTATAAAATGAGCTATAACCAAACTTGCACAGATGGGTGACCATACCAAATTAAATACGAGTAGGGTATCATAATAATTGGTTTTAGACCAATTTTAGCTTTTTTACTTGTTTTCTTAAAATTTTGACATGACCCAGAAGACGCGGGATTAAATCTCGCACGAGAGAATTGCTTCGTCAATACTTTTCTGCCCCACTTATAGTGATTTTGTAGCGTATGAAAGAACTCTGACTGAGTTGTCAAATTCTTTTGCGAAACCTTTTCGAAGACGTTTGAGGTATGTATTTCGTATGGTCATCCATCTTTGCAAGTTTGATTGTTGACGTGGTTTTTCGCATATATTTCAGAAGGTTTCGTCGTTTATTTAGAAGAACTTTTCAGTACAATACAAACGTTTAAGACTGTCCGATTTAACAGTATTCTTTTTATGAAAACGCCTTGTATAGGTCTACGTCGATGCGCTCTGAGGTAGTGTCAAAATGTATGAAGAACAAGTAAGCTAGAATTTTTCTAAAACCAATTATTATGATACCCTAGATGATTGCCTTACTGAAATTTCGGATTGCCAAACTTCTGTGCAAGTTTTATTTTTGACGAGGTTTTTCACATATATTTCTAGAACGGTTTATCGGACAGAAAAAAATGATTATAACCAATTTTACAGAATTTCGTATATAGTGGAAAACGAAATTTTTGTATGGCAACGCCACGAAGAAGTTGTCCGATTTGTCTCATTTTCGAACTTAATTTTACTTGTTTTAATTTTTTTTTTTAAAGTCCGTATACAAAATTTCAACTCTCTAAGTATACGCGAGTTATCATGCGCACAGACGGATATACGCACAGTCAGACGGACAGACGGACGGACGGACATGCAAAAATCAAAATAACTTTTAATATTATGCGTGGGTGTCCAATCCATTTTGCTCTACCATCATTATTTCGAGGTGTTACAAACGGAATGACAAACTTAGTATACCCTATAGATTTCATCTAGGGTATAAAAACGAAATTTTTATATGGCAACTTACGAATGAATTATTCGATTTGTCCCATTTTGGGACATAGTTTAAAATTTGTTTAAAATGGTCATGTGCAAAATCTCAGCACTTTAAGTACATGCGTTCTAAATTATCGTGTGGACAGATAGATGGACAGATCAAATCATGCAAAATTAAAAATAACTTTTAATAATATGCATGCGTGTTCAACCCAATTTGCTCTAGCAGCATTATTGATATACCTAACAAACTTAATTACAAACTAACTTAGTATACCCTATAGATTTCAACTAGGTATAATAATGCACGCCAAGTACATAAAGCTGTTTCTCTAGCGAAATATTAAGGCAGTTCAAATTCTGATTTGACATTTATTTTCTAGGATATGATTCCGTATATTTAGGATTTGAGCAAAATCACGACTAAAAAGAAGAAAATCTTTACTGTGACCGATTTGACAAAATTTCTCATTGGAGTGCTTCATTATAAATTTGTGATCTTTTGAGAGGAAATCTTCTAAAAGTTTGAACATTTTCTGAATAAAAAATATAAACTCAGAATAAAAGAGAACTGCGTTCTGGAATTGATATCAACTAGAAAAATAATAGCAAGAATATATTGTTTGCTTGTTATTAAAGGATGCATTTTAGTGAATATGAATATAGTTTTAGTTAAACAGTACGCAGAACGAAATGCTAATACAATTTGTTCCGAAGTTTATATAAATGCGAAAAAAATAGCAGTAGTTACTTAAACACTTGAAAATAATACGAATAATAAAAAAAATTAAGTTTTAATTTAGTAAGAACATTATAGAAAGCTTCGAAGCATATTACCATGTGAATGTCCCACTCTTGCAGCATTTAGGTTGGAAATAACTGGAGAAACACTTAGCTATCTCTCCAAGTAAGGCTTATAATCTAATTCCAAGGGCAATAATCGAGTTCATTAAAATACTAGGTTTTGCCTAACCACTTTAGGGGAAAACACAATAGATCAACTCTGGTCGCTATGTCCGCATGGTCCTAGTGGACTAGTTGTCTCTACTCTTAACCTAAACTAGTAATAACAGTAATTCATATTTATTACCCAATCGAATAAGCCTTCCTAGCCTGCATATCTGTACATTGTCGGGGCAAGGAGATATTTGTCTATATAGGAAAGGAAGACCACACAGATACCGTTTTGGAAGCATTCAACAAAAACCGATTCACTTTGTCCCCAAGCGAGTATTGTTGTAAGTTCATAGTTTAGTCAACTAAACATGTGGCTTCGTTTGCCAACTATAACATTCCCACGGGAATCTGCTATAGAGTCTAACGAGTATCGTTTGAAAAACTATGAATAGGATTGAAAGTGTGAGTTAGTAGATCATTATTAAAAATGTGGAAGAGAGCACACAACCTTGCAGTACACCGGCATGGATTATAAAACCGTCAGAAGAAACTCCGAATAACTTGAACTGATCGGCGGAAGACAAAACTTTCAATCTATTTTAAGAAAAGAGGATCTAGACCCAATGCCTGAAGTTTAGTTAAAAGAGCAAAATGCCAGGTTCTATTGAATGCCTACGAGAAATTATATGCGATGAGTTCGGGGTCATCAAAATGAGACATTGATTCCTACGCTTCCTAAGGAATGTTAGTAAATCTCCAGTAGAGCGGCCAGCACGGAAGCCGTATTGGCGAATGCTAATAAGGTGATTAGTTTCTAGATATTTCATCAATTAGGTGTTGATGAGTGTTTCGAAAACCTTCGAAAGAATCGAAGTAAGCAAATTAGTCTATAATTTGAGGGATCGCTAGCCTATTCTTTTTTGGATATTGGCTGAAGCAAGTTTCCATGCCGAAGGAAAAACTCCTGTCAAATAGGAAATAGTTTGTGCAGAGGTTTAGCTATAGCTAAGAAGAGCAGCGCTTTATTATCAGAGGCGATATACCATCAGGCCCAGCAGTTTTAGACACATTGTGACTCGTGAGCGCTTGAGCACTTTGAAATCCTCCCTTGTGCGGAAATGTAACGGTCTTTGACTGCAATTGCATGTTGATGGAGAAGGAGGAGCTTGCGAAAAGGGTGGTAATAAAGTATTCGCAGCAAACTTAACTGCAAGCACATTGGCTTTGTCCAATGATTCCGTGCGCACATCTCCGTTGTTAATTAGGGGCGGAACCGAAGAACTAGTAACGATTTTCTGTCTAATCCTTTGGTCGAATTGGAACTTAGCTAGCTGGATAATAGATTTGCAGGTGTTACGTACCTCTTTATAGATCTGTCTCAATTTCGTTTATATGCCTAAAATGTTTTTTTTCGACTTTTATGGCTGTATACCAGTTATTGTTGAACCAAGATATATTTTTAGGTTTACTAGTGTTCACGTAGATTTATGCATCCATGATTTATTTTATCTAAACCATAGAGGCACATGCAGTATCATAATAAGAGAAACAGCTCGAAATAATGATTTTTACGCACTCCTGCTCAGAAGTTTTGACTGTATACAGTGGATCATAAGTAGCATCTGGGCACGGATTTAATTTTATTCCGTACGATGAATGATTTTAGAAATGTTGTCGTTCTGGGATTTCTATCGCCGAGAAGAGGTTCAATGAGCATTTTTCTTATCGTAGAAATTTTTACTTTAGGAACCAGATCGTATTTTATTCTTTTTGAAGTTGCAAATGGCTCGTGTTTCTCGTCTTTCTGTCAAATATTTAGCATTTGACAGCATTTTGTTTGAAGAACCAATATATATATTTTTTTAAAAATTATATTTGTAAATTTTGCTGTTAGATAATAGTTTTCTAATGAGGTTTGATTTTCCTTAGTACAGTGTTAACTGAGACTAACGAACTATCGAAAACATTTATTCTGTTATAATATCTTCCCAATTAAGAAAACTTACCCTGGTTTTAATAAAATCAAGAAAATGACCCAATTTTCACTTACTTAACTTTCACTGCTATTATTTTGTACAGCTTGAAATTAAAATATTTCGTTAACCTCCGAATATTTACTTACCAATAAAAAGAAAACTCTTGACTTCAGTGTATTTTAGCTACTCTTCGCAACTAAATGTATCTTGTATGGGATATAAACAGGAACTGTCATTATGAAATTATATTGTAACATTCACTGCAATTATTTTGCATACAAGTATACGAGTTGATATGAGACACTACGTTGTGAAGTCTTCTAATCATCATATTATCACCTTTGACTTTTATTAATACAATTCAATTTAATTTGCTACACCGGAAAAATCTTTTCATTATTTTCAGTATTAAGATCTAAAAAATTGGTGTTGAATTGCCGCAGATAGCTCGTCGGCGTAGGATTTCGATAATGAAATTCATTCAGTGGCCAGCCGTAACTATTACATTATTTTAAGGTTGCACATAAATACATTTGCACATATTTGACTTGATACTATACGATTTATACTGGGTTAATTATTCTATAGTGATCAGACATGGGTGCTGAATTACCAATTAAATTGGAATGGAGATGGATGGAAAGCCGACATATTTATATATTAGAGCAAGATAGAAAAGATGTTACGGACACCTTTCACATGGGCTGGGTACGAGATATCGAGTATTAAACTGTTGATGGGATGAAAGTGGGAGCTTATCCAAAACAGTTTCAACTTCGAATGAATGTAAGTTCATCTCTAGCAGACAGAGTATTTTTAGTACCGGATACACAGAAGTTTATATGGAAAAAGTTTAGTTTCTAGCAGGCAAGATTTCACATTCAAAATTTTATACATCACGTATAACTAAATGACTTTGATCTGTTTGACAATTTTGAAAGAAGGATTTACGGTTCACTAAATAAGATAAGTTTGGTGGATACGTTAAAACCACGAATTCTACAAATGCATGAAACCCCATACAACCCTACCAGATGAAACCGTGAAATATCAAATGTATATTTTTTTAAGAATACCAAAACGGTTCTATTCCGAAAAGAGTCGTTTAAAAAGAACGAACAGGATAAATTAATATGAAAAATGTCAACTGCGTTGAGGAGAAAACATTGAAAGTGTTGAATATTCTAATTTGGAAGAGTATGGTGGAGAAAAAAAATTATTGGAAAAAAGAGACTCAGTGGACAAGGGTTCAATTCAGGCGCAGATTCATTAAAGAAAAACAAGCGTGCAGTGACAGAGATTTCTAGTCCACATATACATTTCCATCAGCCTGTCCAAATTCAGTGAAAGCCTTGTTTGCGGCTCCTTCAATAACGAATTATCATATAATATAATAATAATAATAATTACTGGAATTTTCACACTTTTCAACGATTAATAGAGCCTTTCAGTTACATTCAAGATTTATCATGAAAACTATGAAAAATATCCGGTTAAATTTGCATAGGAATATTTCGAAAATGTTCCTTAAAACGCTGTATAAAAGATACACAAGCTGATATCCAATCCTGAGTTTCAAAAATTTTTATCATTGCCGAAATATCTGGTCTGCAAAATATCCCCTGAGACGTATAAGTGAGACAAGTAGTCAACGAAAGAGCAGCAAAGGCCCCTAACCCATCACCAAGGCCCGAAACACTAGGAACAACAGTGCACATCGTCCTATTCATTAAAGTCATGTCCTTCATAAATAATTCTCTGATTGTCGTCTGCAACCCTCCGAAATGGCAAAATCCATAGGAGTAGTGACTCTGCTGCTGTGAATGTTATATCTATGGAATAGCAGACCGAGGCCCATAGTGGCAGATTTTGCTAGCGTTGCGCTATTCACTTGTTTTCGTTCCAGCACATGGGAGGAATCCATGGATTTCTGCGACAGTTGTTCAAGTCCCCTCCTCTACATACATATCTGTTCAACAATATGCTCCCCGCTTCTGTACAAATATTGATTCGTCCGGCTTGAATTGAGATATGAGTAAATACAAGCATAACCTCACTAACAGAGTAACAATCGGGATTTGTGAAGCCAGAAGTTAACTAGGGGATTTTTATTTATGACACCCCTGGGATATATGATGTACATGTAAACATGTGGCTCTTGCAGTTTCGTGGGCCTATACACATTGGCTAAAAGTGAGCGAAGTGTAACAGAATATTTGTATTGAGGACATTCGGCCTCGGGATGTATGTATATCTCGGTTTGGTTTTCTATGAAGTATTTTCGTCGTTTTAAGTTTGAATTTTTTGACATAAGTACATCTCAAGGACATGTAAGCTATCGCCAATACAAATAGGCTGTTCCTGTTCATTCCACGATTTTGTCACCTGTTCATTATGAATCTACATTCTAAAGCGCATGTTTTTGTTTGTTTGTCCAGACTGCCTAATTCTGGGAAGAAATATTTTCGACGTTCTTATTTTTTTGTTAGAAGGCTCACTTTAAAAATATCGTCATTCTGTCAGTAAACAGCTTCCATAGGTAACCAGTCCAATTCACAGGGAGATTATAAATAAAATATAATCCTTGAAATAGAGCATTTTTAAAAGGCTTTATTTCATTCTGATATGCTTTAGAGCTGAAATAGTTCTCGAGGTAGTTTGAATACGCTTATTTGTTTCTCCATTGCTAAACATAATACAATTTATATAGCATTATTAATATTCGAGGTGAAACTCTAAGCAATTGTGAATATGAAGACATTCTAAATTATGAAAAGGACTCCTTATTTATTTTCAGAACTTCTCATAATAATTCGGTCTTTAAAGGATTTCGAATGATTTATAATGGCTACCTCTGTTGATTTTTAATGACTTATGGGATAGGTATTACTGCGATAATCATTGTATATAGTATATATTAATCGCTTTTTGCATTAAAGGACATGCACTCACATTTTGACTCTTTAATTTGTAGAGGTTTTTACAAATGTTCATGAACTATGCTAAGTTAAAATAAAATAGCAACTGTACCTACGAACCTGCCATGACCAAAAAATAATTGTATTTAAGAAATCATCCAAGGAAGCATCTGAGTGTTGTCAACCTATACAGTGAAATATTTTTCCCTAAAGTAAGTGGCACCAATTTGTGCTACTATGCTTAGGTATTTTTCGATAAGAGTAAGGAATGCTTCACCTTGGAAAAAGTGGAATAGGTTTTTATGCCTAAAATGTAGATACCTACTTCCATTTCAATGCTTTTTATGGCTTTTTAGGTAAACTCTGCTTAATAACTATGGAATATTGGATTATAATATCCTTTATACATATAGTTTCATCGTTCATTTATAAAACGTGGAGTTTAGCAAATTCCATAAAAATGTAGAATAGGTAATACCTAATTTATTGAATGTTTTCTTCTTTTTATCCGAGAAAGCTTAACATTTCCGGAATTTTACGTATACTGGTGCCAAATAGCTACATCCATTCAATGTTCCATTGATTTGGGAAAGTTAAACTGATTTTCCGTTTATGTGATGAAAAAACGTGTCTTAAATTTAGGAAATTGTCCTACTCTTTTTACAGTGTACTTTAATTTAATTCTCAACTTCTGTTAGCATAGAGTTTACTTAACTCCATTCTACAATCTGCGGTATGTGTGATACGCCACAACGGAAAACACATTTAAGGAATCACCATCAATAGTACCATAGGTAGAACTCGGACGACATACATATGGCAAAGTCCTGTCTGTCATATTATTTGACTGGAATTAAAACGTAATTGAAACGCAAGATTCTATCGTCAGGTATTTACTATAGCTTTTATCTGTCACAACATAATAAATATTTGAACGAAAATATTACTGTAAAATATTTGAAACACAAATACAGATATCCTTTCCTTACAATATCATCCAACTCAACTAGATGCTTTTCGCATTGAGAATTGTTGACAAAACAAAAGCTGGTTACGCTAGAGTCAGAGCTTTGCTTGGTGTGACTTAAAACAAAAACAAAACATATTCGCAGCCTCAAACTGCAAGCCCCTTGAAGCTATTGGCCGACTGCTGCTCATGGCCACTCACCACGAGAAGCCACAAATGGGAGGGGTTTAACCTAGTAGACTAATACCCTCTAGAGACGAAAGATTAACTGAGAATTAATGTGAACTCAATAATCGGAACTTTATGTAAATTTAATATAATTAATTTATTAAGCATATAATTTATGATGACATTCTAATTGAATCGAAAAGTTCTATTCATCTCTAAGTGGTATATTTAGATAACTGAGTTCACGGTTCACGTCTGTAGAACTTTAAAAAGTTATTGTGGAGAACATGTTGTTTAACCCTTATTTACATTCCAAGAAAAAATCCACTTTTTATATAAAAAAAAATACATAATTAAATTTTAATTTTTTCCTTCTTGCCGTGAAGTGGGAAAGTACTTCATTCATTTCAATTTTAAAATTTCAATGAACGTTTAGCAGAGCGATTTTATTGGTCGGGCCGAAAAAACAAATTAATAAAAAAAAAATGGCTTATTTTTAGGGAATTTTAGATATAACTATTATGTAATTATCTAAAATGCCCTAAAAAGTAAACAAATAATTTTTTAAGCTATTTAAATAAAACCATGGGTCCCTCATGGAAAATATTAGTTACTATATTATAATTAGTTACAATAAAAGTTATTGTTTTAATGACAAAAAACAAATTAGACTTACCCGCTCTTTGTATGTAAGAGATAAGAGCTCTTATCCCTTTAACTGGGCTGTCAAAGCACGTTAGCAGAAATTGGTATTCTGCGTAAAGAGTTAAGAGATGTGAGGCGTCAGCTGATCTCTTAAATTTTGTGAAGATTTTTTTTTTTAAAAGATTTGCTATTCTAGAAAACATAGATAGCTGTCAAATATTTCTTAACATAAGAGCTCTACACCGAGACCGAGGTACGCTTAAATCTCTTATCGTGATATTCACAGAAATTGTTTTGTTGGAAATACCTAAATTTTGGATAAAAATGCTGTAAAGTAAGGACATAATTATATAATACGTATATAATACATAAATAATGTACAAGTTTGTAACATATAAAATAATTATACAATATGAGCCGTGAACACAGAATAGTTCTGAGGAATATGAGTGACGAACGTGAATCCGTTTGCTATTTCTGAGGCTATATTCAAAAACTAGGGAATGCCAAAATTATCTGCCTTTAAAGTGATTGAAATGTCGTAGGCTTACGATAATCTACATTAATCGGCAATTGTAACGTCACTTAAAAGTTTTTGCAACAATCAATATTTTTGCTACAGGCTACAGGAATTCTTTACCTGCGATTTAGGTGTTAAAATAATAATTCAGTTACCATTAGGTGTTGTGAATTTATCATAAAATAATCAATAAATGTAAGTTGACTAAAGGCGCTCACAATTAACCTCGATAGTCATATAATAAATTACAGCATAACAAAACTATTGTGATGACTAGTCTGGGCACAAGTGTAGAAAAATGTACGTGTTTCGGACTAGATACGTGGTCCCTTGGCATCATCGCCTTGAAAAAAATTTCTTCTTCTTTTTCCTTCTTGCTAAGTGAATTGTTTTTAACAGCTCAGCTGATCGAAAAGGGAGTGTTCAGATTCTCCAAAACCTGTTCACCTCTTAAAATTAAAGTTTGTCCATACAAATTTATATAGAATACTAATTCTGCTAGAATCTCTTACTTGGTAAATTTAAGAGGTTAAGAGATCTCTTAAATGTCTCTTATATAGAATTAGGGGGTTAGTTTTAACATTCCCTTTAAAATGTGAATAAAATTCAAAATACCACATCGATTAAGCTACGGTGTATCAAAGTGAGCTACCATCTACAAACATAGTGGAGTGCTTATTTTCTTCCCCTATTTTGCGCACGTTATTGTTAAAGTTGCTTTATATGAGGAAGGTTACAAAATGATGAATCCAATTGCTGTGAGCCGCTGCATATAAACAATTTCTTGGTATTGACATGTAAAAAATTAGGATTTTTACGTATATTGTGAAAACGATCAGTCTTGGAAGTTTTTATTGTATTGAAAAGTTCTTCAGAATATGAAATCCTATGAAATTGGTTGTAATCATTTTTCCTGTCCAACAAACCGTTATAGAAATATATGCCAAAAAAAAGAGGCCTTAGTAAAGTGTCACACCAGACCATTGATATGCTGATGTACTGATTATCAGCAGCACTAATATCTTAATGAGACATGCTACCTTGTAAAAGGTAGTGATGTACTGATCTGCTGATAATCAGCAAGTGATTTGCATGTTGCTGATTTTTAATGACATCAGTAGATATTTTATTTTCAAACAGTGTACAGACTACTGCAAAAGGAATAAATTTGAAAGAACTTGCAGATAAATTTCGTCGTAAATTGGAAACGATGGTATGTTTTCTTGTTGAATTTTTTATTAAATTTTACTCACTAAGGAAGAGTATTAGGGTTTCTGTCAATACGAAACGTTTCTTCCAATCAATGTTTGAAGTTCAAACTTGCAATTTACATTAGCATCACTTCTTTGCTCCATACACGGAATATAACTCACCTTCCAGGAGGAATTGGGCTTCCTGGATTAAGATCTATAGTAATATAGTAGGGATTTTTTGATGGCATTTACATCTGAAGGAGACTAACTATCATTCATAATCAGTAATAAAATTGAGCCATCATTGCTGATAATTGATGAAGTCCAAGTATCATTCATGACTTGTCATTCAAATGACTTATCATGAATGATAGTTGGACTTCATCGTTTATCAAGAATGATGGCTCAATTTTGTTATTGATCATGAATGATAGTTAGTTTCCTTCAGATGTAAATGCCATCAAAAAATCCCGACTATATTAATATATAACCCACCATACACCCAATATTTGCGTTTATTTTACTTTTCTTCCATTCTTTAATAATAATAGTAGGAAAAGCTCTTCAACCTCGCTGAATTCCATTTTAAGTGCTTTCAATTTTGAAATAAAAATCAAATCACTTTAAGTAGATGTAGTATTACCTACTGATGTAATGTCCTCGCAATATATCAGCTGCTGATTATTTTAAAACTTCACCATCACCACATCAGAATATCAATAGTCTGGTGTGGCACATGCCTATGAGCAATTCTAGCTTTTTTATTTGTTTTTAATTCAGTTTCGGTTTGGGTACTAAATTGCAAAATTTGTATATTGAAAATTTGTTCGTTCAGGAAAGTATTTTAATTGGATTATTATGGAAATTTAAAACTACTTGGAACTGCCACTTACCCAATTGTCATAATTGGGATGATCAGGAAATATGTTACTTGTTATCTTTAGGAATTTTTCAAAATTCTTGTATCCGTTATATTCGTATACAGTTTCTTTTGAGAACTTAGTGTTTCGTTCTGTTTGTTTAGCTGTCATGTTGTTTTTATTTATTTTTATTTCAGCTGGTGGCACCTTTAATACCTCTTAGAGCCTTTGCTACTTATATTTAAGAAATGTTTGTAAGCGTAATTTAAATAAAAAGTGTATATATGTACTCGTACATAACAAAAATTTATTATTATTATTATCCAGCGTAATATTAAATTATCAAAAAAAAATTTGAAAAAATTTTAAAATTGCAAAGTTCAACGACCAACTTGTCCGAAAACTTCGTGTAGAATTAAATCACACCAACATTGTAAAGGACGTAAATGACCAGTTGACCCTATGTCAAACAGGCCAAGCCAAGTGAACCACTTCTACCATTGCGGTAGATTGAACCAGTCTCGGTAGGCAGATACAATGTATCGCGGACTTCTGTTAATACTCTTCGTTGGTGAACAGTTAGTTGAGGCGTTATTAGCGTTGTCGGTTTGATGCAACTGAAACAATTTTAAACGGTGAAAATGAGCAGTAGATCTGTTACTGACAGGTCAGGCTGGATTATCAACTTCTACCATTGCGGTAGGTAGACTCAATCTTGTTACACTGTATTACTCGCTTCGTCGGACCTTCTTGATGGACAACGGTTAGCTGCAGCGTTGTGGGCCTTGTCCGTTCGAAACGCCTGTAATGCCGTTAGCTACTGTGATATACGGGCCGTCCTAAAAGTAAGAGCCTAAAAAGACAAAATGTGGGGCCGCTATTATAGACAGATTGAAAGCCTCTTGCTGCTGTGGTTCTAATCCTTATCCTTTTATTAATTTTCACTCTATTCTGACGGTTCTATCACTAGCGGGCGTTTACTTCCCTGAACTAGACATTGGCGTTGCCTTTTAGGATTCAGACAAAATAATCGAAAGAATCATACAAAAGTATCAAACTAGAAACTGATACATACCAGCCTAGACCTCATACCTGTAGGTATAAATAAGGAAATGTGGAATTGTCTCTCTGCAGTGAGCATTATTCAAAAGTCACGTCATCTAAGGATGAAGTAAGGAGAGCTATGTTCAAGATGAAAACCCATAAAGTTCCTGCAGAAAATATTATTGCAATAAAAGAGGTAGAGATATTCTACTCGAAAGACTTCGTAAGGCTCCTAACATTCGAATCTAACTCCCAGAACATAAAGCTTCCAGAGTCATGAAGGGTATTACTCCGACAACAAGAACAAGACTTTGCTTCTTCGTTTTGGGGCTTGGGTCGGGAGTTAACTCCTAAGCAAAAAAAAAAAAAAACACATCCACATATTATATGATGGCTAACGAACTTTATAACAGAAATAATACAAAATAATTTTTAATCCCTAGCATCCACTGCTATCATCCTGTACAGGATAGAGAAAGTAACAGTAGTCTGTATAAATGTTTATATTGTGGTCCTATATAAGTATTACAGAAAAAAGAGTCAAATATTTCTTGTTATTACGAAGGCATGCATGCCTAATATATTTACACAGATGGCTCCAAAACTGGCAGCGTTACAAATTCCTTGGCTTACACCTCCTGCAAGAACTGCATGAAGCAGGCAGGTAGGGTTGTGGGCCAATTCTGAATTTTGTTAGAACATCTGGATGGAGTCGATGAGCAATTGCTAATAAGTCTGGAGATGAACAATGGGCCTTAGCACTTCCCCCGGGAGCCTCAATCTCTTTTCAATCAATCCATCGAAGCCTAATATAATAATAATATTTTCTATCTATCAGCCAGTCTTATCATCCTATGATGATTATATTTATTGTGTTATAAATAAACCGCATAACAAAAATTCATTTATTTTCTCTATTCTTCAGCCGTATTGCAGACTACATAATTGACAACAGTCTGCATCTGCATAACAGATTCCGAAGGCCTGTCATCTCGAGCTTGGTGAAATACATAATACCGCGTATAATAAAAATTAATTAAAAATTTTTTATGTAAACATTTTTTTCTCCTCACATAAAAGTCTATCAACCCCTGAAGTGTAGGAGATTCTATGTGGAAAGGGTTGTTTAGCAAAAATTGTGGGTGTAAATTAATCATAACACTTAGGCGGTTAGTAATTGCTTACTTGTCACACAAAGTTTGCACGAATTTGACCTGTAGGTTGTTCATTAAAATTATAACCACTGGTTTTCACTACCTGGCCAGGTATTGCTAGATTTGATTCCTCCGAGCTTGACTAATATAGCTTAATAAAGTTGTCCTTGTGGATATTTGTGTATATTATTGTATTTTTGTGTTCTTATATGGAATTTAGTAAGATACAAAATAAATTCCACATGCGCGATTTCAAACTCTTGCTCTTCATATAAATTGGCTCTGCGAGAAACCCTACTAATTTACGTTGTTTTTGCTTATTTTTAATCCTCCCATAAAATTAAATTCAAATCACAATAGAAATTAACGAAAAAAATAGGGACCATAGTTCGAAATTTCAAATGGAGTCATGCTGAGCCGTGTAATTTCACCGGTCGTTAAGCACCACGAGATGATTGCCATATTAAAAAAAATGTCCCCCACAACATTTAAAGAGTAAAGCGTTAAACTTGCACATTTTATACCGTCAAATTAAATCAGGGGCATCTTTCGTTTAAATTTAAGGGTAGATTATGGTCACTGTAATGTCAATTTTCAATGAAAAAATCTAACGCCTTCTTATACGTTCAGTAACAATGCAATTACAGTTTTTTTAGCCCCGAAAAACCCCGAATTTGAGAGTGGTAAAAAATTACCCTTTGACTGCCCGAATATTAGGGGTGACAAAGTTAAATCACGGCAAAAAACAAACAACATGAGATCTTTATGGAAGGTGTGACAAATTTTTACGCGTATGTGCACGAGTTCGTGCACTTGCACGTTTGAAGTCATGCTATTTTCGGAAGGAAGCATTGCTAGTCTAGGATTTGTTTGATAGATTTTTTGTCTGATGATTGATTGTTCTATGAATGTCCTGTGAGACGTACAGTAATCGTGAGAAAACAATTGATGAAAAACTTCTAAGAATAATTCAGCAAGACTCGTCATTAGATCCCAAGCTCAATTTCACATCCACAAGGGTTGTCTATTTATGTATACATATAATACATACCAACGTATATTACCTTCTTATAAATTGGCACGCTGAAAAGTGATTGTAAGTAATTAAAGTCGATTTGTAATTAAAATTGGAAAAACGCTTCTTTTTTACCACGGCTTCAAATGGAAAATAATTAAATTAAAATTGAAATCAGAGGGATATGTAAAGTAAAACGCTGTTAAGGGATCGTTGGCAATAGTTTATTAATATTCTGCTTTATTTCTTTGAAAGCACTTGCGATCTTAACTGCTTACTTTTGAAAATTTTTATAGGTTAATTTACATATTTTCCACATTTAAAAGTAATTTTTTAAATCTTATCCTTCATGCCATTTATAATTTTAGTCCAAAACATAAACGATTTAAAATTTTGGTTTGACAAATGTGGAAAAAAATTCTTGAATAGCTTCAAGGAACTGTAATATACCAGAAGATATTTTGATCCTAAACAC
This sequence comes from Dioctria rufipes, assembly GCA_963924295.1. NCBI lineage: Eukaryota > Metazoa > Arthropoda > Insecta > Diptera > Asilidae > Dioctria > Dioctria rufipes. The sequence goes on from OZ002742.1 coordinate 119,513,677, forward strand.
TCTGTATACTAGATATAATGTGCAATGGCATAATTCTATTCTAAAACTAATTTCGAAAAATTCGTTAATCAATTAAGATAGAATACACTAAATAGCTAATTTTTGAATGCTATTTAAAATTTAAGTTTGCGGTGATAAAAGCAGTTCATACACTTGTTTTTTAAATAAATTTTTGTTTTTCATTCTTATGCTTCAAAATTGCAAAAAACAAAATTAAATTAAACTGGGATTGAAGTACTCATTGGTCCACGACTAAATTAGTTATGGTAATTCCAGTAGAGGACCACTTTTCTTAAAACTGAAATAAAATGGAATAATAATAATAATAATTTCATCGTCATTTCATAAAAAAAAAAACGCATGAGGAGAGATGGACTCGTTATAATAGTAGAGTTAGAACAACCAATGTTCACATTCTATGCATTTGGTTGATTTTGGTGATGTTTGCGTAAATTTCTATACATCCTGCACACTCGTAATCGTTGATCTCTACAAATTCTTGGCATTATCGTTGATTTCTACAATTTTTTTTTTATTCCGTTGCCATAATTGTCCTGAAACATTTTTTGGTCTGAATAATTATTTATTAAATGCAGACAACAGTTTTCTTGGTTCATTTGTCCTAAAATATAATGGTTCATCTATCTTTTATAATAGAAGAAATGGAAAACATATATTCCTTCATGCACGAAAGTAATTAATATTATAGGTATTTGAAATTTTTAATAAAATATCCTGCTTTTTACTTACAAAAAGTTTGAATGTAATGTCGGCGAAACAATAGGAAGATATTTTCAACACCAGATGAAACGAAAACAAATCTTATAGATGTTATTTTTCAGTTCGTGCGGCTTATGTCTTGCCACCTCAAATGCAATACTGAACTGAAATATGTATCAAAGAGAAATTTTCCTTTTATTATGGGTAGTGAAAGTCAAGTGGTCCATCTCACCCCATGCAGCATTTTTACTGGAATTGCCTTTAAACTGTGTGTTAATATAATGAAAAAAGCGTGGTACATTCCGAAGAACTCTTCAGTATACATTCTAAAGGTCTGTGAATGGCCGTTTTCTTAGTAAACCTGAAAGTCGGCAAATCTGGAAATTGGAGACCATACGATGGAGCTGCTGGATTTTGCTCATTTTCGCGCTTCGATCTACAGTTATGACAAGATTTCCATGTACAAAGTTTCTGTTATCTATAGTTAAACGCCTTCTCAAGCAGTATTCAAATATATAGTGGAAACACTATGAACTAGTAACCCGGTTTAACCCATCTGTGAACTTCCCCTTAATGCGCTCTCAAGTTTTCGTGCGGACGGATAAATGGACGTGTAGACGAAGGGACATGCAAACATTTTCCAGAACATGCGTTACATTTCACGTCCTATCTGTTATTTATTTTTCAATGGAAAATATGAACTTTCTTTCTTAGTGGCAGTCCGGTTTCCGTTCTCATCATAGTTGTGAATGAGCTGTACTAAAAGTGACCAATGATCTACGATTACCCCTTGATAAAGATCACATTACCGTCCTTGTGCTCTTGGATTCTAAGGATTTCATCATAAGCTTTTGTATAAGTTGTGTTCAAATGTTGACTTTTCTTCTTCTACAGTTCAACTAATCCGGAAGTCCCAGTGGCAAATACTTTATCTGGTTTTCTATCGCTCTATTGCGGGCTCCTTAGAGATCAGTACTTGGACCCCTTTTGTTTAGTATCTTTATTAATAACCTACCGCACGCTTTAAAGGATGTGAAAATCCATATGTATGCTGCCGGGATTACTTTGCTCGCTTAAATAATGATCTCAAAAATGTCCACAATGCACTGTCTGCCAGCATATTAAATAAAGAAATGCGACTATGACTTGCTAAAATACTTTTTTCGCTACACTTCACTTTTAGTAGCTTGGTATTTCCGAAGCTTTACAGCACGTGTAGACGTAAACTTGAAGTTATCTTCAACGACTGCATCAGATTTGTTTTTGCTCTACGCAGGTGCGACCATATATATACAACTTCTTGGAAAAAATAGCCATTTGAGAAATATTTAAAGGGCAGTGAAAACAAAGACTGTCCTGTATGGTCATCATATGTATAATAATATAATATAATACAAAATTAATATTAAGCTAGAAAGAAAGTTATGATTTCTTTCGACTTAATGAATCGGTGGAAAAATGATAAATTTAATGTACGGTAAAGGGAGCGTAAGCTTTCAATATTTTTTTGTTTGCGGTTTTGTCGAAAACGATATGTCGGGCGATCAAAATAGTCAGAAAAATTTAATTGATATTTACATACATTATAGCATCAAATTTTCAGAGGTGAATCATGTTCATTACCAATAAACTATATAATAATAGTGGAATTTCGTTTCCACTTGCAATAAAAGTAATAAAAAATCAAAACTAGTGTACCATCCTGATTGGGCTTGATGAATTGAAATGTAAGTTGCTCTTAAAACCACCTCGGTTTGTGTATATTTCTAGAATTTTCATTGCGGAATTTTGATTTGTGTAAGACCAAGAGAAAAAAATTATTCTTTGTTAGTTAATAATACAATACGAGAAGTAGATAATAATGCGTTTTCTCTATGTAGGTATATCAAAATATTTTAGGAAAAAGCACTTCTTTCAATATTTTAGGTAGTCATTTCAAATGTTTCTAATCTTTATTAAGCACCATATCAAAGTTACTTTGATTTTATTTTGATTTACTTTACGGATCAGAGCAGTAATTTTTTTGTCTGACCTGTCAGTAGGTGTAGATCTATTTGATTCATCGTGATTTTGATTTAATAATTTTGATTACTTGTATCATTACACAAACATATGACCTTTCATCTAGATTTGCGGTATAGAAATAATATACACAAAATGATTTAAATACTTACTTTGCGGATGCAACATTCATTGCAAATATCCCAAAAATGCGTAAACGAGTCATGTTGTTGTTGCCTCTTCTAATTGAATTAAACAACACAAATGCATTTTCAATAATCTGCGGCATCCAAGAAATTACACAGATATAAAATTACTATTGAAAGCGGTGCAGTGATTAATGCGCAAATTTAATTAACTTCTGCACCGCGGTCGAAGGGTATTCTATATACACTACGCTCAGCTGGGTCTTGCCGCAATCGTAATTTATTTTTCAATTAAAATTTTCTCCTTGTCTGGTGATTTATGAGACAACATCAATTTCATTCGATTGATTCTAGGCTTCTCTTCTCTTCTCTTACTACTGCGAACCACCTCTTTCTTACGGATCGCGCATTCACCTTTTATCAAGCTCTCCGGATCGAGTGGCCTGAATCAAAACCACACTTTTACTTATTTGCAAAAAGTTTCTTCCGAAATGTTGGTCCCTGACTGAACACCACCGCTGCGCAGCTGCGTAATCTGCTGTCACGTTATTACTGTTGTGTACATGATCACCAAAGAGCTTGCGTATAATGTCAAATCTTTGCCAGTGAAGATACTCGTAACTTGTGAAACGGAAATTTATTTTTATAGTTAACGATCCGTGATCGGTTGTTTGCGGTCGCTTTATGGACCATCAACTTGTTTGGTAGTGGTTGTTTGGAAGTTAGGTGCGGTATTTACATCTTTGGCTGACTTTGGTCAGTAGGTACATATGTATATAGCGTCTTAATCTTATTGCGCAGCTCAGTTTTATCTCATTTTTCTTCGTCTTCAATAAACGAAGTTTGTTATATTCGACGACAGCTGACCGGTTTACGATTCTTAAATACAGCAGCGGCTTTAATATCTCTGTATTGGTAAGGCAATTTGTTGGTTATCTTATTGCCAAGAAAATGCCTATAAAAATACAGGAGCACCTATAGAGATTACATTTACGAATTCATGAGGTGGTGTTATAATAAACTTTTAAATTGATCTGTAATACTGTAATCCTTCTGATTTGGGACAAACTTGCGAAAATAAACACTTTTATTTCTTATTTGCGGATATAGACATATGCCTGTACTCATTAGAGTTAATTCATGTGGTCATACGTACATATTTTTCTGAAAAAGTTTCATGTGGCGTACCTACTTTTCGATTCCTATTCAGTCTATACTTTTTATTTACAGTGTAGGATTTTCGAATAGTGTGAAACTTTTTTGGTATAAAGGAATTCGTATTAACATGCAATTTTGATTAATCTTAATATCGATTGGCTCTACCTTTTTCGTATTGCATATTAAGTTTCATTCGTTTTAATTGGAATTTACAAAATATTTTTCTTGGTTTTTTAATATCCAAACTCCATTATTTATTTATTTGCATAATCACCGTTGCAGGAATGGAAGATGGAAGGTTGAATATGTTTTTGTTCCTTATTGCATTAACTATTGAGGTCAAATAGTTACATTATACTTACATAACACATAAATGACTTAAATGCAAGCTTTATTTCGTGTACTTATTTACTCCTGTACCAACGGCATATACCCTGGAGGAATCTATTTGATATCTTTTGTGGTTATCACTCACTCAAAGTTTTTTTTTTGTTAATTGATGAAACTCCTAAATATTCCTCACAGTTTACATAATTTTTTAACAATATTTCTTTAAGAATTCATTCAAGGCACATTTAAAAAAATATTAGTCGACCTAATGACTCAATATGTTTCATACAATATTATTATATTAAACTTATTATCATAATTTTCATCAGACCTTACATCTAAGCATACGTTGTACGTCAGCTTTGTTTATTTTCGATATAAAAACTATTTGCAACATCGATTGTTTTACGGCATTAGTTCTTCTTGACTTCACGAGCGCCTTTGATAGAGTTGAGCATTTTCATTAATAAAATTGCCTTTTTAATCCTGCTGTGTATTTCAACCACAAAACTGATTTAGATACTTTTTATATCCAGCAAGAGTCATAGCATAATCAGTTTTTCAACATAAAACCTTGCCATTACGTTCCATAAAAGTATGTTTTTAGGAAAGTTTATGTATCACGTCGAAAATTATCTTTATCCGTATCCGCAAATTTTGCACCTCAAGACATTCGACCTATTCTAGTGCACAGGCACGAGAGATCCGAACCACGGAGGACAGGGCGGCTCATTGTGGTAACCTGCTAGAAACTCTTTCGCCAAAACCTTACTGTCCTCTTAATGAAGCGCATCAGGTCTTGGTGATCCACAGATAGGAGAGCAGACCCAAGCGTATCCAGCCTGCTCCGGGCGAAGGCAGGGCAAGCACACATTGTTTGGTTGTCTCGAGATCTTTTTTCAGACAGAACAGATACTCAGGGCTGCCAAAAACTCCTATCCTTTTAAGATGAGCGTGAAGTAAGTTGTGACCTGTGATAATGCCAACCACAGTTCGGCATTCTTTCCTTCCGAAACGTAAGAGAAAATCAGAGAGATTCTTATTAGACCCATGAAGAAGAAGTTTTATGCACGAACACCCGCTTTGATTAGAGACCCAATAATCGAGGTGGCAGCTCCTACGGCGGGTTTCTGTCCAAGAAAGGGAGAACCAGATTCTGACCTGACTAGAAGGACAGTCGTTTCATTCCCCATGATCCCCATGTTAGCACGGACCCACTGAACGAGCACCTTTTTGTGGATACACAGTTTATCCATGGAAGATCTGCAATCCCGAATAACTTAGATGTTATCCGAGGGCAACTTAGAGCCATTAAGGCTGCCTGATTATCCGAAGGGATAGCAATGTGATTTCCCTTGATCTCCATATCAAGGGCTATCTTCGCTGCGATTGCGATGGCGAAAACTGCAGCCTGGAAGATAGTAGTATGACTTCCAAGTGAGTACTCCAAGCCAATGTCAGGTTCAGACAAGTAAACACCCGCACCGGTTTTCGTATTAGTGAGAGCCAACGGCGAAAATGTTTAGAGCGGACCGAGATAGGCTCGATTTGCCACTTCTCTCAGCTCACAATTCCTTTTCAGGAAAATTCACAGAAGAGTGACGACCAAACTGAAGCTTTGGTACAATCGCATCAAGTAGCATGTGGGGCAAATAATGGGAAGTTATTCTATTTTATGACACATTTTGACTTTCCTAAATTTTATCGAAATTTTGTTCAAATTGTTTAAAGAGATATATATGGGAATACTGTGTAAATATCCTATCCACTGATTTTCAGATTGGAAATTTCGATTTAATAAGAAAGATTCAAAATGCTCTTAACTGTTTGAAATTCGAAATTTCAAAGTTACCGAAATTCTAAATGCATTTACATTATTATGTTTTCAAATTCAAAACATTAAAATGTTGAATTGTTTATTTAACATTTAAAAATTAAATATGTCCCGTGTCGAGATTGGAAGCATTGCACTTTTTTATGTTAATGCTCTTCTCGGAAATATTTTATGAATCGGCTGTAAACTTCATATCCAATTCATTGCAAGTGGAAGAGTAAATAGCATGAAATTTATATTTCCCATGGTTGGCATGATCGAAACACATGCAAAAACAAAATCAAAATGTAACTACATATTATACAACCGTAAATACAAGAATTTGGTATAGTTCTTAACCGGAGAACAGTTAATTGTAATTTAAATGCGCCACTACAATTTTATCAATTTATACCAAATCACTTAGTTCATGTACCTTATTAAAAAAAAAAAAATCTGCATGACTTATTCTTGTTCTTTAACAGACAAAACACAGTCTTTGATATTAGGATTTGTATAGAGCTTTCATGGATGTTATAACTATTATGAACTTTGACGTGGTTTTGGACCCCTCCTTTTCATAATAATTACGGCATTTTGACACATTCGCTTTTTCATGATTAGTTATAATGTCTTCCAGTTACAAGAGATAAGACATCCCCTTCCTGTATGTATTATCAATTAATACAAACCATTTCAGTAGGTATAATCTGCTTCAATTCTAGGAGCTATGCTACCTACTCCTCAAATGTTGGGAATTCATTAAAATTTAAGCATTGACAAATTTTTATTTTTATTATTCGTTTTTCAATCTCCCGTACTTCTTAGTACAGTGAACTAGTAAGGGGATATTTAGGTCTACTAGTCCATTCTTAATTACTAAAAAGGAGGCTGGACTGATGATGTTAGAACCCTGCTAGATGTATGTGTATAGTGAATAGGACTCAAAAAGTTTCAGCACTATAGCAAAATCAATAAAAACAAATTCTATAGAGGAAATGATATTAGACAGAATGGTATAACCACAGTCTGCCATTCAAGATAAGGATACCAAAAAGAAAGGAAGTAGATACAATATACAAATCTAGGCAATACCTAATGTGGTATATCGACGGTTCTGAAACGAGGTAGAAATATATGGTGTAGGACTTAGAGCTGCGTCACTAGATTTGCATAAAAGCAACACATTTTTACATACAGCCAAGTGGTACTATCACCTAAAGTCAAAACGAGGTTAATGTGAAAGAATACATGAACCACCTAAAACTCCATAGAGTATCAAGACATGCGGGAATTGGTGGAAATGATAAAGCAGGTACACTCACTGCACAAGAAGGGAGCATTTATGTCCTTTTATGAATGGAATCATTTTGCAGCATTTTCAATAACACCGCGAAACTAACCCTAAAAAACTGCAAACTAAATCAAATGGACAAGAAATGGATTTTAGCAATAGGATCCAACCAAAAAGATTCAGCAAAGGAATATCACAAATAATGATCCTGGACTTTTTTAAATTGTCTAGGGATCAGCTCAGAATCACTACAAGAGTTTTAATTGGACACTGCCGTTTTCAAAGAAATTCCTTGCAAAAGGATATTGCTCTACTTTGGGAGAGCTGGACTATTGAAAGAACTATAAAAGCGGTTGGCGGGGATGGGATGGTATCCTTGTTTTATACCATATTTTTGACTAAGTAGGTAAATCAGGCCCCATTGTAGAGTATTATTGTTTCGGAATTATTGTAGACTGCTTCTTAGTCACGCATTCTTATGAATAATAATTTTAAGTCTGAGGGAGCTGCGTAGTAAGGATTTCAGATGTATCTTGAGATTGATATAAGTGAAGCAGTCTAATCACTCCTCTTACCTTTCGAAGTCAATGAATGTGATATATATGTAGATGTGTGTGTGTATAAGGGGTTATTGGTATTCTTTTCATCAATGGATTTTATCTTGTGTCAATATTAGTAGCTGACGTTTCGGTTTTTAAGCGGCTAGTTTCTTCATGCAACTTTGTTTTGAACAGTTCTTACTTTACTGCCATAGCATACGCATGTTGTTTCATTCATGTGCTTTATGTGTTTGTACTGCTATGCTGCAGTAGAAATTCCGCTTATCTGTTGTTGCAGAATTCTTGTTTATTTTTTGTAAGCATTCATTCAATTTTAGGCCTCTTTCGTGTCTGTATATCGGGTAGTCTTCTCTTCATGCTTGAAACTTTTCTTAATCGTATCTCCGATTAATAGCATATAATGCTACTTGTGCATATCTACTCCTAGATAAGTTCGTATGGCAAGCAGGCTACCTCCACCTGCGATTGATGCTAATGTGTACTTGTGTATGTTATTTTCGCGGAAGAAGGTTCCACAAATCACTGTACTCTGTTTTAAGCATATTTTCGTGAATGTTAATGTTCCCGATTCAACGTTCTATCAGTAGGCTTTGTATGCTGTTGGAATTTGTTGTCTTTGATAATTCTATTTTTGCATTAAATTAATCCATTAGTATGGCAGCATGGATTGCTGTTCATATCATAGTAGCACCTCCGAAGAACCTAGTGACCAAGCTTACGTTTGCTGGTAAAGACAGTGTGCATCTTACCTTAACAGTAGTCATACCGTGTCTGGTGATGAGCAGAGGGATGCCATCCTTATACTCTTCGCATTATGACATTAATATAACTATGTCATTTTATCTCACTCAGAGCAGGTAGAATATATTTTTATAGAGATCATACAACTATGCATAGGTTACCTGAAAGATCTTTTTGACGATGTGTTGGTTTGAGCTGTGTCTTTTAAGAAAGCTAATTAATTTTGCTATCTTCTGAAGTGTCTGTTTTTTGGGTAGAATACTCATATGCAAATTCCAAACATTTTTCTTTTACTTACACGGCTTATATCAATGAAATCTTGTAATTCCGATTTCATGATCATATATTCGGTGTTCCAATCTTCTACTTTTCTTTATTTTGTGCAGCCTTGTCAAATCAGATTAATTTGGGGAAATTTCCCTCTCGAGAATGAGAGATAGATAAAGAGGGAGCACTAACATTTTTTTTTATACATACCTATATATATATGAACAAATAATTTTTTTTAATGTTTCCGTGTCGAAATTAAAACTTTTACATAGCTTTATATACATGTAAATATCCTGGTTTCCTGGATTCAAGAAATTTACATATGTACCAAATTTGAATGAGGTGTCTTGTTGTTTACTTATCACCGAGATCCATGGTCCTCCTATCGATCCCGCAATTTGAATTCATAACTCAATGATATTAAAAGCCCTCCTTGAACAAAGGTATGCTCACTAGAGAGTGCTTTAATTGTCGATGTTGAAGGACTAAACTTCGCCAACTTTTAATGGTTGTATGCGTACCCTAATACAGCGCAGAATTCAACAATCCACTCGTAAATGACTTCAACATATATCTGTATATATTTGCCTATCTTCAGGATGGGTTAGATTAACTGAATGGCAACTCTCTCCCTTCATCCCACTTATCGCCGTTCACAATCTGGTACAATATTTACTTTACAGAGGGTGCAAACGTCACTTCTATTTCTCGTCTCTGGGGTGTCATAACTCTTGACGAGCTCATCTCTTAGTTAAGTTCTGCTTTATTTGATGCCCTGCAAACACCCGCATCTTCCTTTAGCAGAGCTATTCACTTCGTCCCTGCCTCTGCGGTAGATCGTGGTTTTGGATAGACGTTCTTACAAGTATAAGCCGTATCCTTCGTTTCAGTCCCCCACCTAAAAGGGACGAATTATATACATCAAGGTGGGGATGATGCCATACTTTAGAATAGGGGCAAGGGAAAATTCATTTCAATCGCTATTTCCTTTCCCATTGAAACCTCGTCCTCTACATCCGCTTTCTCGATTTCGTTCTATACGTAGGTACATCTTGTAACTTAACTGTAACGAAAGCTTTCTTTGAGGGCAATTTTGGGGCTTTCAATTGAGGCCTTTATTGTATTTTAGAGAAAGTTGATTACAATCGCACTCACATACACCAGAAAATACACTGTAAAACTTAAATTGAATTAATTTATAAAGTTCCCTGGGGCTAAGAGAAAATTATTTTTTCCCCCATTCTTCATTCTTGTCTACTTACTATGTATTGCCTCTCCTTCAGACTTTGAATTTCTGTTTCTGTGGCAGCTCCAGCCAAAATTAGGGTTGTGGCTTTTTACTTTAGTAGCCCTCTCGGCGCTGTGGAACAACAGATTTTCTTTAAGAGCCCCAATTCTGTCAAAATTACTTGGGGAAGATTATGCGATAGGAGTGACTAATTTAAGAATTAATTTTTTTAGGAGCGAAACTTTTGTCGTGATTAGACGAGTTCTTCGATTATCTTTTTAATTAACAGTATACGGACCAAAATTTAGTCTCTTTGATTTCGCTGATTTATTAACTTTGTTTCGAACTTGTGTTCTTGTTATGGTTATTAAGATTTTTGGGTGTTGATATTTTTATTGTAAGTATATGTAATAAGAAATATTTGGACTTTTAAATGAGATCTATTCCACTCCAGTTATAGGAATTTTCGAGTTTTAAGATTGAGAATTAGTTATCGTTCTCCTTGTATCTGATCTGTTATAAATAATTAGCAGATATCATCTCCATAAATATAAGAATTGTGGATAATATATGGTAATAAGAAACTGACGGTAGCAAAAACTTAATATTGACAATATTACCTCATAGAATATATAATAAAGGATTGGTAGGTGTATAGATAAAATACCCACAACGGTAAAATAATTACCTACTCTCACTATATTTTGTACGTAATATTTAATCAACTTCACCTTGTATGGAATTGTGCCTTGGATTTTTCTTATTATACGATTTATTTGTAGATAGTAAAAATGGGTCATTCTCCATGTCGATAGACGTAATCAGAAAATCAGCTTACCCTGAAATCGATAATTTTACAATAGGAACTAAAAACTGTTTTTTTTTATACCTAAGCTCAATCAGTAGGTACTTTATTACATTTTCTACGCCATTTTTATGTAAGTGTTGGATACCTTTATTTACAAATAATTAATTAATTTTGCGGAGTTTAATGTTTTCACTTTTAAATATTTTATGACATCTTTGCAGCTCAGTGTTTTTCAATATGAACTCAGAGGTTTTGTAGTATAACAAAATAAAAGCTTTATTAAAAATGAAAAATATTTAAGTATAAGTATCTTGTTTGTTCTTGACCAAGTTTATTGTTGGCAATAGGCAAACTTCAAAACAGACTGAGGTAAAAACCATGATAATGTGGCTATGACGCGAACGAGGCGGACGAATTTTTTATTTCTTTTTTTATAATTTTTTTAATACGATTATTATAACTTTGGAATAACAGTTTTTTTAACTCTTATATATTCTTGAAGAAAACAATGTCCTGTCGTCGCAAAATCACAGTTCCATCTGAATTATATTCCCTTTGATAATTTGCCAATTTCCATCTGCTATTAATTATTTAATTAATACTTATTAAGTATACCTACTGTCGAGCTATGTACACACCGGTCACGGACGTGACCTTGCGCACGATCTTTCAGTATAGCTTGTTTGCATTTGTTTTTATGTATTTAACTTAAATTATGTATACAATTATAATTTAAGAAACAGTTATGCGATGAAATTTGGGTTTAAACTATTTCTGGCCTTTTAAACCTTCGAGAAATACTTCCCGAGCCATGAAGCATAAATCCGCATATCTGCTTGCTGGTCCGAGTCTCTAAAATGTTTTATATTGATTTTTATAGACCAGTGACTAAATATTGATTTTATATATTCTATAAAGCTTATACTACTATCCATACAGGAAAATAGTCTTCCAGTAAATTCAAGCTTGGCTCCTTCAGGTTACACTTACTATATACCCAACAAACATTTGGAGGGCAAAAGGATTACCAAATAACCACCTTTTGACCGAAAGCCCAAAACTGGTCAGAGCCCAATAGACGTTTCAATGGCGGCGGTTCAACGTCTAACTGTCGACAATCTTGCACTTGCTAAATAACAAAAGGTAGTCAATATCGACGCCACTTTGTGTATTTATAATAGACGTCGCTATTAGCAATTAATGACGGTAATTCAACGTCTTATTGTCAACAAGGACACCACCAAAATGTGGTCTGAAGCCACGCCATTTTGTGCACATATTAGACGTCTCTATTGGACATAAATGACGCCAGTTTAACGTCTAATTTTCGAAAATTTAATGCTTTAGTACCAAAATTTGGTCATTACCGACGACATTTTGACTATATTTAATAAAATACAACACTAATATTCGAAAAGCAATAAAAAATTTATTCATTTTTCAAACTAAACAAACTGTTCATCTTGTTACGATTGAAGTGGGTTATTATGTAAATGTGCACATCTTTGTATTACAAACATAATACGACATACCGACGTATACAACCAGAGTCGTAAAAAAGTTCTAAGAATGACGTTTTTCACATTTTCAAGCTAGAATTACTTTTGCTTCCTTATTTTGGTATAAACTCTTTCTTTAATGTACTTATATTTAACACTGTTTCACAATACTTGATATTGTAAGGAATTTACACCTAAATTTGCCCAATCAAACCAATATCAATTATTTAAGAACTGAAAATACACCAGATCAGTAAATAAACTTGTTTTCACTCTATATTTTTCACAGTTGCTTAAAATAAGGAAAATATTTATGTTGAGGTACCTGATAGTTCCCACAAATTAAACAAAAATGTAATCTAAAAACACTTTTACCAAGATTTCTGAACTTTATCAGCAAGAAGAAACGTCGTACTTCCAGTACACTTGTTCATAACTAAATGTGATGTGATAGAATAAGATTTCTAATGAACATTTTTGTATTTCCTTTTTTTCTTTCAAAATAGCGTATACGACTATGAAAGGAATCCAAGTTTAAGTGACTAATACAAGCTCAGATTTAATCAAATCCGCCTACAGTAAACGTAGAAATCATTCAAAATCAAAAGTAGGGAAAAAGACGACGACAAACCGACGTATAAAACCAGAGTCGTAAAAGAGTTCTAAGAATGACGATTTTCAGATGGCGTATATGACTATGAATGCCATCCAAGTTAAGTGACTAATACAAGCTCTAATTTGATCAGGTATATCTAGGCCTCTAGTAGTCGTAGAATTTTTTTAAATGTCGGCAAAAGGACGACAAACTGACGTCAGCAGCCAGAGTCGTAAAAACGCTCTAAAAATTACGTTTTCAGATTTTGAAACTAGAATTACTTAGGTACATTTTTTCCATAAAGGCGTAATATGTGACGTCCAAGTGGAATTGGCTCATGTGATCTTAAATTGACTATATTTAGCTACAGTAGATTTAAAATAATTTAAAAGTACATGAAAAAGACGAAAAGGAGACGTACTCAGTCAGAGTCATAAAGACGTCGTATAAATGACGTCTAATTGATGAGCAAGATCGCAAATTGTTTGTTGGGATACCTAACTCAACATAATAATAAAATAGTTTTGATTAAAAAGTAACTTTACCATCTTGCCTTTAATAACTCTCAGTAATAAATGCATGCGATGACTGTATTTCAAATCAAAAAACAAGCTTAAGATTATCCAAACACAATTTTTCTGTATGAATAGTAGTTCAGGGTGCAGGAGCTATTCAAAACAAACTTTTGTCTGTTTCACATACGGACTCCGCAAATATTTTAGAATGTTAGGACTAAGTTAGAGCTCTCATGTATTAGTAAGAGAGTCTGATTCATGTCTAGGGAAATATTTCTCGGGGTTTTGATATAATTCAAGAAAAAATCGATGTTTGTATTCTTAATCGGACGTTGTATGGAAGCATGATTATAGAATCGTATAACGACCTTTTTCTAAAAGTTCTGCTAAATCATTACTCGAATGTTAATTCATAATATCATAAAATTCTCGACCTCTTTGTCAGTTGCCTCTCGATTCACATGTGTTCAAATATCCTCACTCTGGCCAAGATAGTTTCAAAAATTTTACCAAAATCATTCCTCTATCATTTTCATTTAAAGTAATGCATTGTAATTTGTTGCAGGCACATGGAGATTGTATTTTCCGTTATCGCTTTACCCTTATATAGGGAAGAACTTTTTCTATACTCCATTTATTTTTACATTTATAATTCATAATTTATTTATTTCGATGATATAAATAACATTTGCAATCTTTAAATATAATAAGGGCGTGGTATTTACGAATAAATATTAAAAGTTAAAGAAAATATAGGATGATTAGTTCCGAAGAATTAATGATATTAAAAGTTGTAACGAGATAAGTTACTATAATTTTCCAATAGATGGAAATTGGATAAGATGAAATTAGCGAAATATGTTAAGGGGTAACGCCACTTTAAATTTTTTTAAAAATTACTTAACATTACCTAGGGAATGCCGCACGGGATTTTCAATAACTTTATTTGTTGATTTTATATTAACAAAAAACCTGCCGTTTTTTTCGTCAAAAATCAAACTTTTTTTCAAACGCGCGTCAAATCTATAAAAAGAAATATTTTAAAAAATCGGTATGGCATTCTCTAGCTATAAGCCAATACATTAATGATTTTTTGTTTGTTTTTGGTCTAGATTCAAATGTGCACCAGTGGTGCTGCGTGCCGCGGAGCCCTGCATGCCAAACATGTCCCGTGCAGATGGCTGTGGAGCCGCCATTTTGTTTTTTTTCGCTGTCAAAAAATTTATCAATAAAGTTCAATGTATGCCCGATAATACCCTTAAAAGTTTTTTTTCAAACACCTTTAATTTCGCGAGAAAAAAATTCGTGAAAAAACTTTTTTTTTAGCCGTTGTAGTGGCGTTACCCCTGTGAGTATTGATAAGCTTTTTAAATGAATGGCGAATAGTTGCGATGTGAATAATAAAAAGGATGAAATCTACTTGAACAAGGTAAAAACCCTTCATTAATTTGTGGCACCGCCGAGATATTTTCGACTACAACAGTGGATTATATAAAACCACAATATGATATTTGTTTTAAATATGAAATCAGTGAACAATCGATCAAACGATGCCGTATCCTTAGAATCCTAGAATTGATCATATGTTAGTCATTGAAAGCAATTTCTAATGTACGACTACATGAGGTATCCAATTGAAAATGAAATGTGGCACAATACATTAATTTTGTTACTAGTTTTAGATGTGCGCTACTTTGTAAAATATTGGACGAGAGCCATAATCTCTGCAGTTTTGTATAAATCTTTCTAATCTTAACACTACCTTTGCCGTATTAAAGGTATGGATAAACTGAGGAATAGATACCTTATTCAATTGCTAAGGTAAATCAATTTAGAGTTGAGTTAATGGATGTGAAAAATTTCATCAAATAAGTAGAATTTTGGAATATAACACACTTGAACGTGCCTACATTCAATAACAATCGATTATCACGTTCAGGCTAACGTTTATGCTTGCAATGCATTCTAAGAACTATAAACGACTACTTAATCCCAAACGAAATTAGGAATTGATCATTTGCCTTCTTTTGTTCAATATATCAAACTATCTTGTAGAACTTTCGTTTGCAAAATTTGAAATCTGGATTTGATCTAACAAAATTTTAAGCAAGAAGCGAGTCTATTGATTATAAATTCTTCAATAAGTTATTTCATTCCCCTTCAAGATAAAATTATTCAACAATTAAAAAACAAAAAGAAAAGTTCATTTCCCCTGAAAGCATGACTCTTCCAAGTATACTTCCGCTTATATGATTGATAACGTCTCATCAGTCCTAGCTAAGTCTACTCATGGAGCTCTGAGCAGACTCACGTCCCATACCAGGATGTCAATTTTATAAATTCAATTCTTTCATTCTATAAAATTATTCATCCTTGTAATGTAGTACATACATATACATGAGCAGGGGCTCTCTCCAATTTTATCTCATTTTGTAATCTTGAGGATTTTCAAGTCCTTTTCGCATTGCAGACCAAATTTTAATTACATTTTAAATTATTGAAAGCACTGAATTTTCCTTAATTTCCGGCAACGACGTCCTTCACTTTTCAGTGTAACGAGAAAATGCCAAGTCGATCATCAATCATTCTTCATGTTTTTGACATGCTGCTAGAAGTAGCATGAAGGAAAGTTTTTTTTTTCTGGAATACTGCTACATAATAATTTTCAAACAGTTTAATTTCATTTGGAAAAGAAATTTTGCAATGGTTAGAAGACCGATTATGGGGTTAAAGTGTTGACTCGTTGTTCATATTCTTAAACCTTATTTGTGACTAGCAATTTCTGTTTATAAATTATAATTTTTTATTATTTGCTATTTCGACGCGAGAAGTCTTCATAGAATGAATTTTATTTAGGCCAGTCATTCTGCGCAGTGACCCTCCTTGTGGTTTTATTAAAGAACATGGGCGGTGGTCTGATTGAATTCTCCTTTCTATCCTATGGGAGATGTTTTTCCATTATAACGTATGGCAAGTCTCCATTTACTGTTGCTCGTCTATATATGGGTAGGTATGAAAATACATTAGCGCGATTAGTTACCCTCATTGCTGTGTTTTCAGCAATTTTGGGGGATTTTCAAGTTAGTAAGAATATGGGATTAGGTACCCAATATTCAATAACCGTACGCGTGATGGCACTTCAGAGCAAAGTGATTGTATATTTAAATTAATTTGACTGCTTAAACCGAGCCTGGTATGGAGATAATTTTTAATTGATATATGAAAATAAATGTAAATATTTAAGGTACATTACTAAGCTTTTCGAATTATGGATCGAAATGTACACACTTACAAGAGTATAAATAAATATAATATATATAATATATATATATATATATAATACTTACAAATAAGTAAATTTATACATACATATACCTACTCGATTTTAGCATATTTAGCACCTATAAGTTTTCTTGTCAGAAAATTTTGACTATAGCTAGAACTTTTAAATAAGCCGGATTTAAAATAAATAGTCGGATTTAAAAAGTATTGAATTTTAAGAGCCTTGATATTTGAGTTTTTGTATACTCAAGTTAGTAAATCTAAAGTATTCGCGAATCTGGGATAATTCGTAAAACTTCAAAATTCGGATAATGCATGAATTCGAAAAATCTTCAAGTGAATTCGAAACAAACTTCAGCTTTTTTGTTTTATGCAATATCTCCTATACTCTGGAAGAATGAAAGTGAAGGAATTTTGATTAATCGCAAACTTGGAATTTTCTACTATTTTTATACCCTAGAATGATGGTAGAGCAAAATATTAAAAGCTATTTTGATTTTTGCATGTCCATCCGTTCGTCTGTCTGTCCGTTCGTTCATCCGTCCATCCGTTCGTCCCTCCGTCCGTCCGTCTTTCTTCCGGCCGTCCGTCTTTCTTCCGGCCGTCCATCCGTCCGTATGTCTGTCTGTGCGCACAATAACTCGAACGCGTACACTTAGAGAGCAGAAATTATGTACACGGACTTAAAAAAAAATAGTGAAATTAAGTTCGAAAATGAGACAAATCGGGTGACTCTTTCGTGGGGTTGCCATACAAATATTTTGTTTTCCACTCTATATTTGGACACTGCCTGAGTATGCGTTGACATAGAGAGCTGAAATTTGGCACATGGTATTTTCATAGTAATAGCAAATACAATTTCAAAAATGGACTAAATCGGACAACCCCTTCTTGGTGTTGCCATATAAAAATTTGGGTTTTTTTATGTATACTGTGAAAACGATCAGTCTTTCATATTTTCATTATACTGGAAACTTCTTCAGAATACGAAATTCTATAAAATTGGTTATGATTATGTTTTTTGTCTGACGAACCGTTTTAGAAATATATGCGAAAATCCACTTCAAAAATCAATCTTGCACAATTATGACCATATGAAATTTCATACGGGCATTCATCTAAGGTATCATAAGAATTGGATTTAGACCAATTCTAGATTTTTTACTTGTTATTTACGTAATATCGATCGGTACATTGTTTGAGTGTTCACAAAATACAAATTTGAAAATAAAAAATATTTAGAAAAACTTTTAAAATATATAACTCTCATACCTATAGTACCTAAATTATACCAGAAAGTAAAAAATTATGTTTTGTTTCTCTGTGATATACACAAGAAAAGTTTTATTGCAAAATATGATTAAATCTTAAAAGTTTGGGCATCCATAACTATAATCACAATTTTCTAACTGGAACTCAGGGCTATTGATTTCCAGCTGTAAAGTTTAATCACTACCAAATACATCGACGAATTGATTGGCGTCAGCATTCATTTATCCGTGAGTGATTCATTATTTTGTAGATCTCGATAATTTTCAGTTGGAGTTCTTCAAACTCAACAGACACTGAAGTTCCCGAAGCTAGGTTCCAGTCGATAGCATGTACCAAGTGCTTGGCAAAGCGATTGAGTGGTAGATATCGTCTTTGCAGGTTTTTCCGAATAAACGTTTATGATAACCCTATTTTTAAATTCTCTGGGCAGTTTCCTGTTGTTAAAATAGTATTGTAGAAGCTACATGACCCAATTTGTAGCGTTGAGCCTTGAACTCCAGTGCTTTCGCTTTTGAGATTCCACAGATTAGTGTTCTATGGGTTTCGGGTGAATTTTGGGCCAGTGCAGGCGTTCGCATTAATCAGACCAAGCCGGTATATATTGTTCGGAATTAATCTCTGGTAATATTATCCTTAGCTGGTAGTAGAAATTAATATTCCTTATTACTTTCTAGCAGTTGGTCGTTTCCAGGAAATAATACTTTCAAGGTCCTTTGAGAAGTTGGTCAATGCAGCTTTGGTCTGAATTCCACCTAGATTGTGGGACAAAAAATTCATAAGTGGAGTCATTATTTCCAATAGAAAGACTAGACTGTTCTGACTGTGATGAAAATGAGGAAGATGGCTCGACGCGAGTTTTGTTGAGAGAGTTGGATAGCATTTTGTTATAATCCGAAATGGATTCAAGATTCATATTATTCAGCAAATGGGGTAAATTTGCACGGATTTTTTTTTTTTTTGCAGATATGCTGCTAACAAAAGATATAATATTCTCCAGTTTTTACTATATTTAAAGAGTTTTTTCAATTTTAAAAAGATAGATATTTCCGAAAAATTCTGCCAATCTTAGACTAAATTTTAAAGTGTAGCCGACTATTGTATAAATAATAACAAAAGGTTCAAAAATTAAAACGAATGTATTCATCCGTTTTATATCTCTGCTTGCAAATCGAAATCAAAATTAATTTTCGGAAAATTCCTGTGCTACGAAGGAATGTGTAAATCATGCAGTAACGTCAATCAACCTTGCAATACATAACACCTTTTCTGCCAATAAACCGAGAATTCATCAAAAGTGTTATTATATCTTCCAATTCTCCAGACAGGAACCCCAGCCCTAGCGCAACGTTCGCATAAATTTTCAGGGACATCCAAATATCTTTGTGGCAATGTAAAATTGTTGTTCGATAAATTATCTAATATTTGTCTGCCTGTCCGTCTATCCAATTGTCTGAGAAAATACAGTTCTGGTGTTAATAGAGACTCCCAACGTCAGTCTATAGCAATATGTAT
The DNA here is from genome assembly GCA_963924295.1 of Dioctria rufipes. NCBI lineage: Eukaryota > Metazoa > Arthropoda > Insecta > Diptera > Asilidae > Dioctria > Dioctria rufipes. Next base: position 119,533,421 of record OZ002742.1, read on the forward strand.
TCCTTGTGCCTCTTCGCCTTATCTTTATCGTAGCGCTTATATATTTGTTCTGAGTTCTTCTGTTTATTTATTATTGAATTTGCCATGGCATGCAGTTCTATTCTGCAACTCTGAAATTCCAAACAACGAAGAAGGATTCAAGGGTTTTACAGGATATAAACTGCCTGCGTATGGCACCCTTTTCCCGTCCTTCGCAATTTCTGATATCTCTCGGAGTCTCAACCGGATTGAGTAATTTTATTGCCACAAAACACAAAGTCTACGCGCCGTTCCAGACCAAGGATATGGAAACATATTTGGAATTTGTATCATATGATTGCTTCAACTGTGTGGGCATAAATCATGTAATTGGAAGCTGATAACGCGATTTCATGTGTACAGCAATAAAAGATAAGAAATAGAATTTGTGATCGGTTTTGTCTTTTGATTTATCCTCAGTAATAATATTTCGGATGGAATTTCAATTGGATGAAGGAAATAAATATGAGGGGAGGAAAGCATTAAAATTACAAGAAGGATAATTGGGACTTAAGTGATTGATTAATGAAGTATCGATATATATACTTTCATATATTTAGTTATTAATTTACAATAATAATACACAGCGCAGTCTAGATTTTTACCGTTGTCGCATTTTGCCTCTTGATTCTTATTCCGATCAATCTTTACCAAAAAAATTATATTTTTTGCAATAAAATATTTCTTTAGTTGATTCTTTTTTCAAACAATATGTATCTCTTTTTTTTTGTTTGTTTTTAAATATAGAAATATTGGAATATTGTATAAGAAGTATAACACAATAATGTAAAGTTCGGTAAAACCACACCCTACATTTATAAATTTTCTTTTACATTTTTTTTTTTTTTTTAACAATCAATAAATTGACAATTCCGGTTTGACATAGTTTAATAAATATTTTTTATAAACTCTTCCGGTAATATTTACATATATCCCCGATTTGAGAATATTGCTTTCTACGCTTCCTGCATTGCTGCATAAGCAGGTTTGACACCTGCACATGCAGATGGGCGTGAAAGCTAGAGTTGAAAGTGATACATGAAATGATATAGGAATTATCTTTGAAAATGTTTAAAAGCAGTTATATCAGGCTTTCTTAAGGAAAGCTCTCAATTAATTTTTTACTGACAAGTAAAAAAATAAATATACTTTATACACACTACGTGGTGCTTAATAAGTTTTTGACATTTAAAGACCTATTCGTCCATCAGCTTTCCGTCAATTTTCATTGCATTCACATTAAACCGTCATCTGTGCGTCTATTTTCCTCCATCGCATGCAAAGCTCAGTGCAATATTAGATACACATAATCACACTAAAACATCACCTGTCATCAGTTTGACGGAATCAAAATATTCTCCGAAAGTTTGTCTGATCATGACTATAGTGATGTGATGTGTCGGTGACGGATAGTGGGAATGGTTCGATTCAAGTGCATTGCACAATATTTTAATTTACGGTTGATTGTCGAAAGCCTGACGGATAGTGTGAATAGACCTTAAGTAGTGTCATCATTCCGGCTAACTTTGCATGGTGGTTCATAGGGCAAAATTAACAAAAAGCTAAAAAAAAAATTGCCGGAATTGCAAACAAAGTTGATTAGTTGGAGTTATATTATAAGTATGTATGGATTTGCTTATTTTTATTTGCACCAATTGCTTCAGCAATTGGGAATAATCAAATATAACTAGTGAACCAATCGTACCGACCATAAAATAGAATCATTGAGTAGAGACCAAGTCTAGAAAAATACTGATCTACAATCGGTTCGACATTACGTTGTTTCCAACTAATGTTATAACATATAACATTTTTCATGTATTGAAAAGTGACGACAATTGATTTTTAATATAAGTATATTTTCGGAAATAAGTAACGTAGGAGGACGAAATAAATTTGCAATAACGCAAAATATATTTAATGATATATATAGGAACTGTCTGAATCCAAGATTTCCTTGTTATAACAGTTAGTGTCTTAACACCTAGTCAAGCTCTATCCAACTCTATGTCTATGCCATTGAGTTTTGCTACTTTGTATAACAGTATACACATCTGGTTAGCTTGATTACTGAAACAAGCATCGAGTTGAATTATTCAAATATACATATGTATATTTTAAGGTTATATGTGTTTGCCTTCTGCGTAATTAACCCGGGGGTTACACCTGCAAGTACAGCTTGCATGCAAGCCTCACTTCCAACACGATTTTTAACTTGACAGCGGAAGGCAGTTCGGTTGATGTCTTATCAGCTTGCATGCAAGTTCATTTAAAAAATGGCATTGAGACGTAAAGTCATGCGTATATTGGAAAATTATAACAATAAAGGAAGTAGCAGAATGATAAAAACCCAAGAAAAAAGGAAGATGAAGGTGTTGGTAAATGATGTATTGCAAATGATCCCAGAAAATTTCATTTTCCCGGTAAAAATTTATGAATTTCTCTCAAGCATTTCGTTTCCGCTATTTTGAAAACTGTATAAATGTCAAATTACTATCTCCCAGTTGCGATGATTTTTCATCATGCAAGTTCGGTGAAAGTTGCATGTCAGTTGGATTACACGTCCAAGAAGGATGGCAGTGCAAGTTGCATGCAAGCTGTGTAATCCCCGAGTAAGCTAAGAAAACGAATTCGGATAGCTTAGATTCCTAAAAAAAAACAAAAAAGCTTGATGTGTCGAACGCTGACAAAATGAGACCTAAATATTGCGCTGGCTTTTTACTGTCTTAAAATCAAGATTATTAGACTCACATATTCATAAAGCAGTCATAATTTGTGGCTGTAAAAAATCTGTCCTTATTCTTTGCATTATAGCTTACAATACAAATCATGTCACCAAACATTTTTCATACTATGGTGAATTTAACTGCATTTATAATGGTCAAGGGTTATATGACTTTTGTGAATATAACCCCAACACCTTTTGCATTTCAAGGACAAGAGAGCTTGTTTTTAAGTTGAGTAATGCACGAGGAGAGAAGTGAAAATATTATGTAAAACTACTGGTACTCCAAGCTGTAAATAACATGTCAAATATCAAGCTAAGCGCACGAATTCGAACAGGTTGGATTCGTCTTTGTCTACTTATTATAGTTCATAAGTTTGTTGTGTGACATCACTGGCTGTTATAACTAGACAAAGTTGAAGACGAAGACTTGGATTCGGATAGACCCATCATATACATTTCGAAACAGCAAAGTTAAACTTAAAAGTGTTAGTATTTTTTATTACAGTTTCTTAATTATGGCAAACTTGCGAGACAATATCTTCAGAACTACGAGATATATTCAGAAAGTAAAGATACAAAGTCCAGAAAGCTGTCGTTTGGATTGCGTAGCACGTGAGGATTGCTTACGCTGCAGAAATCACGGTACCATAATCTTTTAATAACCATTTCTGTACATACTTAAGCGAGTAGTTTTGGAAACTTTTTGGCATTGTTACTAAAGTTCATCGATCTTTGGACCCCTATCGGCACGAAGAGGTTCTTCATCATGAACATTACGTCTTCCCGCTTTAAATTCACGATACCACTTTTCAATGTTTTATCTTCTAAATTTTTCACAGAAACGTGTTGGCGATGAATCTCAGAAACAGTTTCACTGAATTAAATCTTCATCTTTTTATTGCAGTTTGAGACTCCTGTTTGATACTCGGAGGAGTTTTACGTTTAGTAGTATGAACACTCCGTTTACTCTGGTCAATAGGACCGGCGGCGCGGCTATTGAATTTCCTGAATTCTTTCAATTCGGATCTCTTTGCGACAAAAAAAAAAAAAAACAACTTTTTATTTTATCATATATAAGTATATATAAATTGAATTGCCTAGTATCTTTCTTGTGTCTTTTCGCAATACTTAAAGTAAGTTCCAACTAAGCACAAAATTTAAGAATAAGCTCTTAACAATTCGAAAAGCTAGGTACCATAGTTGGAACAATTGAGTACCACCACAACATCGCAATACTAACTAAGCTATTATAACAGTTAACAAGAAGCTAATTTGCTCCAATTCATTTGCTTAGCTTGATGTTTGACATTTGGTTTTGAGGAGTGTAGATTTTTTAATATTATGTAGGCTCGAAAAAGTGCTAGAATTGCTTTCTGCAAATAGCGTAAACAGAAGGATGATTATGCTTTTCATGAAATTTCGATATAATCGTCTGAATGATGTTTAGTGTAGGTATCTATTTATTATTGGAGTAAATTAGTCATGGGGACTGTTTTGTGATTATAAAACAAATAGAGGAAGTGTCTACTATAGTGAGCACTTAAATATTTCTTGTATGATTTACATATATGGTATTAGGTAGGAAGGGGTACAGAATTTGGCTCTAAGTAAATATAATCATCGAAAGCAATATTCATTTCATTTCATTTATTCATTTATTCTTTTATAGGTGGCATTGTACAAACAGATATAAAATCTTATAGTATTACAAGATTACCTTCTAAAAGACGGCTTGCAGCTGCCGTCTTTTACAGCAAATCAAGACTAGCTAACCTCTTCCAATTTATTTTCCTAACGAAATATTTAACAGTAAAGCATACCTAAGCTACGTTCAAGATTTTAATCTGGAGTTTATTTTAGTTCTCTGTCACTATATTCTGCACATTCAGAGTATTTCTTGATAGTTCTCCGAGAGAGAGGATAGAGAGTTATAATGCACCCATTGTTTTGCATTGAAATTTATTGTTTTAAATAAGTTCCGACTGTATCTTTTTTACACATATTTTTGAAGTATTGTAGAAGCCAATTTGGGCACTCAAAATCAAGATTTCGTGCAGATTAGCTTTTTTAACTGCAAACAAGCAAATAAGCTCGATTCTAAATAAAAAGTTTAAATATGCTCCATATCAAGATTATTCTACTTTGTTGATGATTAACTGTTATATTACAGGAGTAAGTATGCTTTATTTGAGTAAATGCCACCTTATTGCTAAGAAATGCGGTACCTTGGAAGTAAAAATCCTAATGCCAAGTTAATTGTATCGAAAAGTTTGCAGTGCCGTTCGAAGAAGGTTTTTAATTTCATTCTCAACGTGCCCTATTGGACTTCTTCTCGGTGGTTTGCAAACGTCGCCCTGTAACCATTCCTTATTAAAATAGTTGTTCTTCTGCTGATTATATTCCGTATCAGATCAAACAGGAAGAATTTCAGCAGATCCAAAACAGTTATTGACGTCCAAATGTAAAAAACAGCTTCAGTACCCACATGCCTAAGTACTGAGTTAAAGCGAAGATTTAAACCAAATATTCCTAAAAAGGTACTCCATAACCGCAGTTGCCCACCCTCATTCGGATCATGAAAACAAACAAAAAAGAAACATATTACAGTGCATACCCGTGAACACCCGCTAATTTGAACAACACGCTAACGTGAACAAGAAAAGTACCGTGAACAAATTGACCTTTGATACCGTGTAAAGTGAGCACCCGGTAACGTGCGAACAAATCTTTACCGTGAACAAGTAATTTAGTGCGTGCACGTAAATAAGAAAGCTTACAAAACTATATACATATATGCTCGTATGTCTTATATAGACTCAATAGAATCATTTAAATGCATATAAAAAAAAATTATATTCTACTTCTCGTTAACATGATCATTATTCGATGACGCGAACTCATACTTGGTCTGATGCTGTTCACGTTATCGGGTATGCACATCGGGATGCTTTACAATATTTTAGAAAATCAATACGGTCTGTAAATTTATGCCTCAATTTCAAAACGAGTTATTATATTTATCTTTGTCTAAATCCCTTTACTCTTTATTATTGTAGATATGAAACTCTTATTAATACCTACGACTTGGTTATGAAGCTGAGAGTTGGACTCAAATTTTGGTGCAATAGCTTTTTTTCAAAACTCCGACCAACCCTGTAGGTACTAATTTCGAAAACTTTATCCATCATCTGTTTCTAATTGTAAACGTTTAATTACAAATCCCCCATGCATGTGAACAAACTAACACTCCACTGTCCATCAATAACATAATTATTGATGTGGTGGCCCGTCATTGTGGTCTCGAGTGTCTTGAAGCATCGAACCAATATGTTGAAAAGAGTTGTTACCTGGCACGCCAGGAGAGTAGTCCTTTTAGTGATTTTGTGCTGACCTTAAGATTCAGGGCAGGTCCGGATAAGGGGGCGCAATGGCAGGTTCTGGCCAATAAGCTCAGTGTAGTGTCAAGTGTAGAGTGTATAAAAATATATTATGATCATCTCAAATTAATTCGAGCCCAGCGTAAAGAGTAAGATTCAGGTTTAATTCGAATTATCTTACAATATAATATAGCAAATGTTTATTCAAATCATATATTTTTGGAATTTATTTGATCACAACACATACCGAACAGATGACATTAACGCGCCAGCTTTTTTTCATTAATGCTAAAAGATTGTTAGTATAACAAATTGATATAAGGTTCAGAAACGAATAAATTTTATTTACACCGTTTCTGGTACTTTGTTAGTTTTAATAGGGTCTTATAACACCTAAAGTATACGAATTTAATGAAACACCACCCGGTACCATGTTTTTTTTTTATTTACTTATATTCAAAAGAATAAAATTGATGCAATACATATTTGTGTTGCGGTGTATTATAACCTCTGATTCTTCCTATCTTTACAAAACCGCCCCTTCTAAAAAAAAAGAAGATAGAAATTTGTTTTTAATTCGAAACACACCAAAGCGATAAATAGGATAATGCAAATAAAATTCCAATCAAAGATAAGAACTTTCCCCCTTCTAGGTATTTATATTCGATAAATCTTTTTCTCGCGCACACATTTTGTATTCTTTTGTCTTCCTAAACACCCAATTCTGCCCCCCTAAGAACTCCTAGAGAACTGTCAAAGCTTATGCCAAAGGACTTTTGCTGTCGCGGGCTTTACCATCCTTAAGCCGTTACTGTTCGATATGCAGGACAAAACGTATGCGAGTCACGTGACTCAAACGCTTTATTTACAGTTCAATCTATTCACGACACGTGACACTTATGTTAATAAATACAAACACCGGCAAGATCCTTCCATAAACTTGTAAAACACCAAACAGCACTACTGTTCTGAAAGGAAAAATTTTGATTCCCCTTCCTATCCCACTTCCCTTTCGGTTCTTTTTTCTCTGGGGTGTTATCGAAGTTTAGAGATGCAAACAAACTGGCTAAGTGCTGACTGTTGTGCTACCGCAATAGAAGGCCTATGTTTAAGGGAGTACATAAAGTCACTGACTGTGACTGATTGGCTTTTTGCAAATATTTTCCTCTAATGGATGGAGCTTAAGCATGTAAGTGATTTTCAAAGAGCGCTATTGTCCTAGTAAATTTTCTTAATAAATACCTAATTGCAAGCATTCAAAAAAGGCATTCGTTCTTCCAATTGCGAAACAATCTATGCTAACGACAGCTGCATGTGTTTTCCCTTTGTGTGCCTGAAAGCGCAACATTTTACTTCCCTTACGAAGCTTAATTGGGCAATTAAGTTAGCGCCATTCTTCTTACTGCTCGACTAGCTGGTAATTAACATTTCACTTTAATTAATTAAAGCTTGCAAAGCTCTGCACTCGAATAAATTTTCTACTCTTTACTAGCGGGGTTTTATCGGTCGGAGTCCAAGCAACAAATAGCTAATGTGGCCGACTCCTGTCGGAGCACAGCCACCGTAACATTTACATTTACATCAGAAGCTCCTCATCGGTCAGTGTAATTAAACGTTTCTCTAAATTTTCGGTCTCTTTAGAGCTTGGTTTAGAGTTCACAACTTCCTAGAGACTGATGTGACAGGCATACATGTTGTGCAATTGTGTACCAGGACCAGTGAAAGGTGCAGACCCCGACTGCCCTTTAGCACTGCAAAGCTCAAATATAGGAACAAGTTTATTCCCAAGCATCTGCAACATTTCCTTAATCCAATTGTGAGTGTAAATTTAGCTTATTCCGGCGACTAGACATAAATAGGAGCTTAAACACTAAAGGCAGGCTATATAACAACGAAGTGATGGTATCTGTAGGCATGTTTTATAGCTCAGCAACCGAATCGTATAAGGGCTACAATAATAGAGGGGAGCTGAGGAGAATGTTATATAAGGATAAAATGGAAATACTCAGAATTAATTGTTCACCAACAATAGGCAAAGGTTAACCCAGGACAATGTAGTGCTCTTATCACCTATACAAAGCATGTGGAAAGTGAGTCCCGCGTAGGTGGGCAAGGCAGAATTTAGGTAATTGTTCCGTTCAAAAGTAAATGTGAATGGTGGCGCTTATCTTCCGTAGCATTTTCTAGACTACGTTAATGGTTTTCTGTTATAATTTCTTACGTGTAGGTACATTAGAAATGAATGGCTTTCACTTTAATTTGAACATTCAAAAGGCTTGTGAGTAGCCAATTTATTGTAAGCAGAATACACCAATAAATCAGATACTCATTAAGAGTTAGAAAATTACGGATATTGGTATCGGGCATCGGAGTAAAAGATTTATAAATTCTCTAGAAGAATGTTTTTATTATGGATAGATCAAAGCGATGATAACAGTTTGGATTCCAAACATTGTCATTGTCTACATATATTGATCGTGTAGTTTCTAGTTAGTTGAAGTTTACATAAACTTTGTTTTGTTAGTTTATTTCTTTTTATTAGTTTAGAGATAAATGGATTAAGTTCGTCTTTTTATTTTCGGTACACGCAGCACTTAGTTAGTCCAAGGTATATTCCAAACGTGCTCATGATTACAACAACATTATCTCTCCTGTGATCACTTCTAAAGTACTTATATAACGATAGCTGTTCGATTTACGCTGTACGACGATAGTATGGATGAGAAAAGGGTGTGTCATCGTTCGTCTTTAAATAGTAGAGTAGCAGTTACGTAAGTAAATTGAAAGTAAAACGTCTTAGGCAACAACTTTTTTACAACTTTTTACACCAAGATCCACTGCTACTACCAATAATGTATCTTCATTCTTTGTACTACGCGAACTAAACGACGAGTAATGTGCATCTGTATTATAGAGATGTACGTTGTTCGGACAACGCTGTTCGACGAACGCAGCATAACGACGATAGTGTGTAGGGAGCATAATCGAACTAATCTGGGCAAGACCCTGTAACTCTTATAACAGCTCCACTTTATGTTGTGACATCACTAGACTTATATAATAAGACGAAGTAGAACATAAAAATTTGGATTCAGAGGGCTTATCCAAACACAAAAAAAAAAAAAACAAAAAAAATCTAATTGTCTCAAAAATAAAACCAAAACAAAAAGTTAATAAATTATGAATAAAATAACAAACACAAATAAAAATTTAATTTGGAAAAATAATATGAACACGATTCGCAAAGCTGACCTTAAAATCTATAATGTCTTAGTGATCATTAATGGACTGAATAATAACATCAAAGTAGCCGTAGTAGGTACGATGATTAGGAAGCTGTAACAGAGGGGAAGATGGCTTTTCAAGAAGTACGAGGGTGAGTACTTACTAAAATTAACCTTAGCTAGAAGCTATGGGGCAATGGCATATGAGTACCGTATTCCGCGCTCCTCTTTGACCGCGCGCCATGAGATTATGTATATATATATGTGTAATGAAACTGTACACATGATCTCCCCGCGACCAAAAACACGCGTTGTGATCGCCTTAACCGATTTGGTCTGGCATCTCCATTGCCACACGACTACAAAATACAGTGTTTTTGATATGGTGTAAGATTTTTAAATTATGAATGCGGGAATTAGTGTTGATAGAGGAGATATTCCAGAGACCAGATCTTCGGACTAGCAACGAAATATACAAAGATCATAATAAGACATACGATAATAGTTGAAAAAATTTTCTAAAAATTCCTTCAATTTAGAATGTCTCAAATAGTAATGCCCGGTGAAATATCTTCAGCTGTATAGTGGATGCACCTAAAGATTCTTTCCTTTTTTTTTCTTGCTTTTTTAAAATTTTTGAAACATAATACAAAAATACGACATTATTTTGAGCATATATTTTGATCAAAAGTTAAAATCATACTAAATAGGTAATAGAAAAGAGCAACATAATTAATAATTAATAGCTTAACAACAACAACAACGAGTTTTTCATCATGACGCGCGGTCATTTTAAAGCTCATGGGACATTGGCCCACAGGCTGTGAAACAATTCGAGATATGTTGGCACTCGTAGTTATATTTCTCATCTAACAGGCATGAGTATATTAAGTTAATTATTTCAATCTACACAATAAAAAATATGCACAAATTGTTGCCACAAAGCTTGGCAACTTTTCGATAAGATTAGGGAATATTCCCTTAAATTGTTACATAGATGGATTCGCTGAAGAATGATGTTCTAGAAAAACAAATAAAAATATGTAATTAACGTGGACATAATTATAATAACAAGGGTCACTTATATGTGTCGTCCTCTCTGTACGTGTTTTGTCCTCTGCATGTGTGCCGTCATATCCATCGGCATCCTATTTGAATAATTCTGCAATGGAATTGAATTTTTCCGATAAAACTGCAAAGAGGATAGTGAATCACCGTGTTTTAATCGTCCAGATCCACGAGGAATATTTTCTTCACTCTGTTCATACATCGAGTCATTACGTCTTTATTCAGGCTTTGCTGGTACTACTGGATTATTGTCATGTCAGACGTTGCCTGCAATTGCTAAATTTATAAAATGGACCGACAAATTATACCAATATACTTACCGAATGGATTTATTGTGAGCTATTTTCATCTTACTCATGCTGGATACTTCCTGGAATCCAAAGCTTCGTCATCCGTTTCCTGGGATTAAATTTGGTTATGAATTTGCAAATAGATTAGATAGATGTAGATATTATTTTGGCAAACTAGATAAATTAATGAAGTACCGTTGTCAAGATGATGTACGGCGAGCAGTGAACTGTGGAATGTGCAGCCAGTATTCTAAAGGAAAAAAAAAGAAACCCAAATCAGAAAGAAAATACAGTACTTATCGCGGATCAAACGAAATGTAAAATTGGAATTATATACAATATCTTACCTCCTCAATTCAACCTCCTCTCGCAAACGAGAAATTAGAGACCTATATCACATTCGGACTTCACTGTGACATCCGCTATCTATATACTTGAGTTGTTCGCAGTCCAAAGCATAACTTTCCAAGAGCAAACAGAATTTGAAATGACATGAATACTCGCTCGTCAGAAGAAGATGTTAAAATACAAATTCGAAAACTTCAAGTAAATCAAATATAATTTCCGTCAACATCAAGCAATAAGATCAAGAGGGTAAAACTAATTTTAAAATTCAGATCAGTTACCGCCATACGTTTCACCAACTGGAAAAAAATCCCAATATGAAATACGGGGAACATAAATCGGAAGCCGCAATAATGGGCGATTCGAGAGGGGAAGGCTTTGGTATGTGAAGCGGACAGCTTAAGGGCATTCAAAGTCGAGAAGTAAGTGTCGTAGTACGCGGCTGGAAGTTTTTTTTTTTAACGAAAAAAAAAGAAGGAAAATATAAAATAAAGAAAAAGGGGGTAATGAAGAAAAAAGGAAGGAACAAATCGAATACTATTTGGAATTTAAAGTAAATTGAAGAGGAAATAAATAAAAAAAAAAGGAAATTTCACAATGGAGCTGGACTAAGAAGGAGTGAATAGGACACGTGTACGAAACCTTCATCAGAAGAATGATTAGATAAGTACGGCGTTTTATCTGATATTTTTTTGTTATAATAAGTTTCTGGTATAAGAATAAGTTATTTAATCTTTCTTTGGTATTTATGAATTTTTATCAAGTGTGTGGTATCAATATTTGAGAGTACTGAATTATAATTTTAGTCGCTTATATGCTTCGCTGCCTGGCCAAATTTTGTGTAGAAACATAAGTCAATTTATAGTAAATAAATAAGTGTGTTAATTGCTTCCAGTTTTCCAAAAAAAATTTTTTTTTAATTTTTGTGAATTTGTTTCTCAATCCTACATTCCGAGTTCGTGGACTCCAAAATCGCGTGGCGCCCACAGGTGTTTCAGGCCCCAACCCTTCACCATCTCTAGCAAGGGTACCGATTGCGCGCAAAAGGTAGCGCGTAACAGAATGTGGGGAATATAGGGGAAGGTATCGTTTTTGAAATAGTCCTTTTTTTTTTACAAAACTAATGAGACAATTCTTAAGCAAACGATATTTATAAATTATCTAATCCAGAACCTCGAATATGCAGTTAAAAACTTATATTTCAGGATATATGAAAGGAAATATGAAGGTCCTGCTTTCGGTTCAAGGTTCAGAATATGCAGCTGTACCACGGACATTACAATACTTTGAACATTTGTATTTACTAAGAAGAAATTAAATAACACTCTTTATTCAACTAGGAATAACAATATTCGCAAAGCAGGTTACTAAACAAAAAATTGCTATAGATATACATATTTAATTTATTATTTATCTGGCCGGTCTATGATTTTTTTGACATGTCCTTGATACAAATGTTTGATGTGTCCAAGGTATACACCCAAAAGAAACAAAACTGCCTGTGAAATATTTTAAGACGCACACTTCATCACATGATGTACGATTTATAACACCAAATATCAACAAGTTTTACCTTGGAATCCATAAATATAGGAAGAATAGAACTTCAGCACTTCCATTTCTTTATCACTGGAAAATATTTACCTTTCTCACGGCTTTTCTTTAAAGCGCAATAACTGCATATTTTGTCCAACAAACCAATTCCCAGAATAACTGTGTGTCATCTGATGTATAATACAATAGGATAAAAGTTCCTTTATGTAGGCGGTAACTAAGGTCCGTTTGGAAAATTAAATAACCAAGGCCAAGGTACAGCATCTTCCACTAAAATATAGCGAATATTCCCTACATTTTAGGGAATATTCACTAAACTGTAACTTTTTTTTCTATCTACCCTTGATTTTCCCCCGAAAGTGTTCTAAGTGTAAAAAGTATAAATCTTCTCTGGATACATTTCAAATGCCTAATATACATTATGTACACTGTATTCTTATGACGGTATGATCAAAGAGGTATAACATATTTAATTAATGAAAGGGTAAAAAATGCAGACAGAACTTTCTAATTGAAAGATCCATCAAATTCATAATACCATCTACCTTACAAAATTCACAGTAGCATAGTACTACTGACTAATTTGTCAATAGAAAAATGTAAGATTATCAAAAAAATTAGGCCAAGATAATAAAGTTTACAAGACCTTTAATATGATACCTAGCCGAATATGCATGGTTAACCGCCGCGCCGGTCCCCTAATATCACCTTAAATGGTGTTTCAAAGCTATGACGTTTCGGCGTAACGACTGAAATTGGATTCGCCGTCGGGTCCTCTAGGAATTCTTGGAGGACTTTCAGATGGCCAACCAGATTGTTTGTACTTAAGAGATTTGGCCTCTGCAGTCTAATGGCACTTCATAATATGCAAATGTAAAGGGAGTAGGTCCAGCATAGCCTCTAAGGCTGCAGTTGTGCAGATACGCATGACACCAGTTATTCCTGGACATCCAACTCGTTGTAGTTTTTGTGAATTAGTTTGAACTATCTTTGATCTTGATTTGATCTTTGATTTTAGCTACTAAATGAGTGAAGCATATGTGGGTCTTATAACTAATGTATATGACCATAGAGTAATTGTTGGTTTAAGACCCCAAGTTCTGCCAAAAAGCTTGCGGCATGTCCATGTTGTCATTATGGCGATCTCCAATACTCTTTTTATGTGAGAGTTCCAGTTAATCTGCTATCCAGGGTAATGCCTAGATACTTCCTTCGAGAAACTATAAAAAATATACCTTTTTACTGTGTGCATTCTTGGTACAAGGTATAGGTGTAGCGGTATCAGTATGTGGCAATCTATATGCTTATAATATAGGCATCATTGAAGTTCGTAGTTATTGTCACCAGGTGAGAATGCAAAACTGAATTTGAATTGTGTCAACTGCGCAAAAGCCAGAAGAATAGTTATGTACTCTAATTGGTTCATTTTATTATTTTATTTACTAAAATAAAGTACAACAATTCCCTTTAACTCCCAGTGTATCTACTCGAGACCTCTATTTCTCAACTCAGCACAATAATTGTGGCGAGAAAGTCTCTTAATAACATAAAAAAAGACTTTTCTGCTATAAGTAACCAGAGCTCTGGGAATCTGTTAATAACTTAGTGAGCTTGGAAAGGGAAGTCCGAAACAAAGTTCCAAGCCAACAATTCGTTTAGCCCAATTTGAAGTTGTACAATTGGAAGAACTGGCAATTAAGCCATAAAGTACCTCTTTTCTCAGATATGAATTCATAAGTATATCATCTTTAGGCGAATACACGTATTACATATAAGTACGTATGTATGTATATCAGCCGCTATTAACATGGAATTGAGAAAATGCCGAGAAAAAATGCAAAACGGTCAATTGTCGGCTTGTTTTGCTGCAATTTGTAATCACCGCAGTAGCGGCAACTTATAATGCAAAATGCGTTTATTTTAGCGCTGCATTATTTTGTTTTCTCGACGTTTGTTTTTCTTGTTTTTCTTGCTTCCAGCAGGAACGGCGCCGCGGCACATGTGAAACAGTTCGAAGCGTAATGATAGTGTTTGCACTTCAGTACTAATTTAAAATAAAAATTATCATAAAGAGCGTAAATAAGAGGTTGATCTTGTCATTAAGAAGTCCGCAAGCTAACGTTTTTCTCTGTCCCGCTTATGGTATTGCAGTTAGTAGGTAACTTTCTATTTAAACGGAAATTCCTTCCTCATGCTCGCCATTGTATTTTATGTGTAAAAAGAAAAAGCAAACGAAAAGGAAAAATGAATAATACATTCTCCCTCCGGATGCAGTTGTGTGAATATTTCTTATTGACATGATTATTAAAAAAGAAACAGCTAACCACTGTTGGTGAATTTATTATTTATGGCTTTGGTGTGGCATTGCTTCAGGACCAATCTGGCAATAAAGTTGTCCTTGATGTATCCACAAATGGTTTTTGAAGAATGTAATAAAAATCACGATTAACAATCGCGGAACTATCTACGAAATATGTGTACGAATATTGCTTGCGGTATTTTCTAAATAATTGAATAAATTGCACTCAGCTGAGATCGTAAATTCATTTTTCCACCCCAAAATAAATTTTGCATCATTTTCTTATCAAATTTACTTTATTTGTGTTGTGGTGGGTATGTTTCGGCGTAGAACAAGCAACAAAGATATTAAGGTCAAGTGATCCTAACCTCAGTTTCAATTCATCAGTGATAAAGTAGGCAGGCAAATAATACATAATTATTAAATTTTCGAAAATTGTTCGCTTATCGCTTGGCTAAATGAGTTATGGCGAGCATTTCAAAATTGAATTTACTCCAAGGCGAATTTTCAACGAATTTTAATTAATTGTTGGGCGGGGTATAATTTCAGAAATAATCTAATTATTTTATCTTTATATTTATTGGCAGAAAAACTCCATTTTGTATTCGGCTTATTTTAAAAATTTTCCTTTAATTTATTTCAGGGTCAGCTGCTGATGGAGACGATGAGAGTAGTGCGTCAAAACGAAGAAGGTCGAGAACGAATTTTAATTCATGGCAGTTGGAGGAACTGGAAAGAGCGTTTTCAGCAAGCCATTATCCTGACGTGTTTATGCGGGAAGCTTTGGCTATGCGGCTAGACTTAAAAGAAAGTCGAGTAGCGGTAAGTGTGTATTGTCTTTGGTTATGATCTCTTAAAATATTTGCATCTGCAGTAGCATATACATATATATATTTCTGGGCGTTCATGTAAGTTATTTATTTATTCTCATGCAATTTTTGCACATTTTAAGTTATTGAAACTAATACTAAAGGCTACATGAGCGATACGACAAATCACGTCGTAAAAAACGCCTTCAAAACGTCCATGAAAATATAATGGGAGCGAAACGAGCGCGACAAGAGTTGTCAATCCTCAATTAAATTTATTCCATTATTTGTGTTCTATATTAAAAATAGAAAGAATTTCTATGAATAAATTAGAAAATATTATTAAAGCAGCAGCATGTGTGAGGTTTTTGGCTAATGAAGAGTTTAAAAAACAGAACCAACATAGAAGAACAAGGTCCAAGAGAGGCAGACGGACAAAATCAATGATCATGCATTCGTAATTGATTTTTTTTCAAAAATCAAGTTACCCAAAATTTTGTGAATTAAAGCGAAAGTCCTGTTAATTTTTATATGTAATTGACAGCAAATTTTTAATAATTAAAATTCAAATTCGAAGGTAAAGCGACTTTTGAAAAATTCGATTACGAACGAATAATCATTGATTTTGCCCATCTACCTAGGGTATAATAAAATTCAGCCGGATTTGGGTTTCTATTCGGATCCGTTTGTCGTATAAAATACACCGCCTTAATTAACTTTTCTGTCATTTTTTATTTTGCTTACTTTGCTGATAACGATAAATGTTATACAATACATATGAACGCAAGCCAAAATTCTTTATTTTGCTCTACGCACGACAAATTGCAAATTTCACTTAAAATTCGATGACAACGTCGAACGGTGACGTCAACATTGTATTTACACCCTACACCTCCGTGTTAATAGAGCCCAATTAACAGCGTTTTTACGCCGTATTTGTCGTGTTCTTCACATTATGTTTTGGCCTTAAACTTGCACTGGTATTTCCACTATAGTTAAAATCAGTCTTATGGTGGATTTGTACGAATTACGAATTAGCACTTTTTAGGTTTCTACAGCAACGTTATTAATACCTACATAAATAAAGTTTTAAAAAAATTGTTTGACTTTCTTTGTTTATTTATATAAATATTCTATGTATATGCATACTGTGACCCCTCTAAGGCGGACAGGCATGGGACCAAGAAGTATTATCCTTTTAGTGGGATGTCCGTTATTGAGGGATCCAAAATAAAAACACCAAGAATGCTATGCATAGACAGAGGGATACCTACTGCTATATACATATATATTTATTTGAACCAAGTTAGAGCAAAGTATATAAGAAAGAAGTATTATTTAGTACTGAACATTACACTTTTGCACTTTTTATGAAAGAACATACATACTTCCAGTTATGTATGTATGAAAGTATTTATTTTAAAGATATCATCCAATCTATCTTGTTGTAGACGTATCCCAGAAGTCCTAATCATATTTTCGTAATGTGTCCGAAAATTTATTGTCATTTTAAGAGCCTCGTTTTTCCTACTGTTTTTAGAGCAAAATTTTGTGAGGACTGACATGCTTTATAGAACTTTATACACACTTTATAGAACTGATAGCATTTTCTGCTACACTTTCAGCATAGGTCTCATCATCAATTGCAAAATTGATTGTCTCCTTCTGAACTGACTCCTGCTCAGTAGAACAATCCAATTCTTCATGTGCGTTAAGATTACTATCGTAATATGCTCGACGCTTAAACTTTATAAGTGAGATTTAAATGGACAGAAATTGTGCTCACTAGGCTTTCACAACTACGAAATTATTCTTTTCTAAAAGAATGTATAGATACATATTTTGGCACTTTATATGCTTTTTGAAGCATGCATCCCTTGCGAGAAAAATCTGTCCTTATTTTTGTTACAATCGTCGTTTATTTCCTATATGTAAAATATAGCTATGTGTATGCGCATTTATTATTGTATTCGAATTCTTCTTGCAAAGAAACCGTCCGCTTATGAGATGCAATTGTTCCAAAATTCTAGAAAAATAATGCCCGTGTCCACCTAGAAGAGGTGTCGGGTTAAAAGGGGTAAATTGCCCATTCATCCCTTTTGGATCTCACCTTAGGAGCAATACCTGTCCGGTCATAAAAGGGGTCAGCATATAAGAGGTACCCGTTAAGAGAGGTTTCACTGTATATACATTGTACATCTACATTGTATGTATGTATACCTATGTTCATCAAACAAAGTACTGTGAAAAACCTAATTTCCTCAAGGTTCATTACTCAAATCAGCTCACATAATTCTCACCACCACCGTTCTTAAATTGCAAAATTTTACAATAGCGCTGGTGTATTCAAACCCCAAGCCAAGTTATGTATTCTCGCGCAAAAACTCTTTCAAATCGCTGAATAATTCACACTAAAAAGATGAACTGTTTCAAAACGGCATAATTAATTGCCATAATCAGGGTTGAGTTTTAACCGGCTCCTGCTGTGAGTATTTTTGTTAGATTATAATTTATCAACACCAAAAAGAGCAACAACAACAAATAATTGAGTTCCTTCAATTGTGTCAAACACCCTTAGATCACTCTCGGCAACAAAGCAGAGTGTTTCATTCAACATAACCTCAAATGTGTCATAAATATTAAATCCGTTAGGTCTAAGGGGACTGCTAAATTCACCCCTTTTCACAAAAGGCAAGAAAATGAGTCAATGAACAAGGGGACAAACAAATAAGCAGACAACTTTTATGAGGGGATGATATGGGATAAACACCCTCTCATTCGTGACTTTTCAGAGATTAAAAACGGGTCCTCTGGCAATGATTCCAATGCGACTAGACGTTTTGCCGGTATTATAAAGAGATTTTCGGTTCAACAATAAGTGGATGGAATTCAGCCTTCACTACGGACAAAAGACAATACGTACGGGCGGACGTTCGTTTAGTTGGTAAGTTTATATGTAGATGGTTTCAGCATGAAGGCATCAGAATTGTGTAAAGAAAAGGGGATGGATATTCGATTTGACTCCCCTATTTACTGGTTAGCCACCAATTTATTACATGGAGATTATTGCATTAGCTCAAGTGTATAGGACTATTTATTGCTGTCCTAGGGTATTTTCAGGATCACTGAACACATCCCATTATAGACATAATTACCCAGCAAAGGGTTGCAAATTTAGGTTTTTGAGACAAGTATACTCATTTGAATTTGGGCAATATCATGCACACGCCTTGCATGCCTAGTTTATATTTAGGGTGGCAAAATTTTTCCCAACGGTAAACTTACAATTCAATGAGAACCCTGAACCATAAAGAGTTTTTGCGACAATTTAATGAAAATCAACCAAAAAATGATTCTAAATTGATTTTTATCGTTTAAATTGAAATAATCAAAACCACAGGAATGGCAATACGTAATTTTCTGACTTAGGGAAATAAATATTGTTTCCAAGCATGAAATGTCGATTTGAGCTCATTTCGGTACTACCTACAGGCTGCATTTGGTCGAGCTTGCCTAAGTGGGTGCAGCTACAATGTTGAGACGGGCGTTCACAATCACAAATTTCAGTATTTCGGTCGCTCAGTTTCGTTTAAGTCGGCTTCCTATAAATTGAAAAATTCCGTGCTTGATATCCCCGTGCATTGTTTTAGAGCATCAATTCGTGTGCAGTACTTTCAAATAAGCTGGAAAGAAATGGGTTTGAAACCCTTCCTGCGGTAGGGGTGAACTTATTCTTCCAACCCAGTTAAAGTTACTTCCGGCTAGAGACCATACTATATGCCGTTTAGCTGATATGGCAGCATATTTTAACCTTTCTTTTGAGCCGTAATTAATTGAAATTGCTTGGCAATTACATAAACTGAAATTCCAAAGTCGGGTCGGCTGCAACAGAATTTTATTTCAATTGCAAGGAGGCTACTTGCATGCAGTTTTCAGACTTCCTTTCTAGAAATGGGAAAATTTCAATAATTGCGAAGGAAATTTGAATGCAAAATTTCTTCGGAAATGTTTGCAAATGAGATGACCTGTTTTACAAAGATTGATTTCATACGGACATGAACGGCGAACGTGGTGGAAGTGTAGTTTCTTGTAAGATAATATGTTTCAAGAAATTGTTGTTCCTTCACACTACCGTGGAAACATGAAGAATTTTATTTCACTCAAATGCCATTCATCTTCCTCAATTTACTGTGGCCATACAGGGGTCATGATGCTTTGCTGAGTGTTTGCTCCTTCACATCATTACTTCCATAATGATTGGTGTATACAGGATTTTATCTGGTTTTTTATGTGCTTAAAAAATTTCCAGCTCGAATATAGCGGATACATCAATGCTCTGTGACCACTTGTTTTCGACTTAATAGTGCAGCTCTTATGCTTCTATTCTACTCATGCCACATTTCTTCAGTGAATGATATCAATTGGAACGTTTTGCTATTAAAATTTATAGCGAAATAAGTCAATCTGAAATTAACTCAGTTTGCTGCTAAGCCTGCAGCTCGAGAATTGAATGGAAAAAACTCTTTATGCAAACGAAAATCTTTGAAAAAAGAAATTTCATTGCAAAAAGAGGGCGTTTCATATAAGCAGGAACCGTATAATCGTCAATTCCAATTCCACTCAATTCTCGAGCTGCAGACTTAGTAGAAATCTGAGTCAATTTCAGATTGACTTATTTCGCTATGAATTTTCATAGCAAAACTCTCTTTATGAAATGCTAGTCCCGCATAGGGCTAAATCTTGCTAGGCATTCAAGTAAATACGTAGTATTTCGCCTCATATAATTCAAACTTAAAATTTATTTTAAGACTATATATGAGGTCAGCTTGGCTGTTTGCTTTGGCATATACGGCAGGCAGGAACCAAGCCGTACTGACGATTATACGGTTCCTGCTTATATGAACGCCCTCTTTTTGCAATGAAATTTCTTTTTTCAAAGATTATCGTTTGCATAAAGAGTTTTTCCCAATCAATTGGAACATTACCCATACTACAACAATCAAAGGATTTTTAATGGTACCTATCCTGTCCCGGTCCTCAAGCCAAAAGTCAATGGAACTATGATCTAATAAGCTGTACCTTAAATAAGTGAGCAAATTGTAGCTGTAGCAATAAAACTATAAAAAAAACGCTATAAGGTTTTAATTGATTTGAAAAGTTTTGCTCACACTGCCATATATAAGTTATTCACTACTAATATTCTTCTTTTATGGATGCGGTTACCTTTGCATCTCCGGAGTTGTTCTATGTTCGAATTTCAAGGAAAAGAATAATTTCCCATACCATCATAAATCTTTCTTATTATTTTCATTGTATACACATATTTATCTGCTCTCAGCCTACTACATACATAATTGGCAGTTCCGTTGCACTAGACATTGCCTTACTGATATAGATCCAAAGTTCCATCAACATCCACGCTGGCCATTCATACCTAAATTTGAAAGATCTTATCCGTGATTTACCGGGCTTAGTTCGTCTATGCTCTACTGAAAGAACATCCGTGATTGCGACGAAAGTCGTTGATGTAGCACTGTTCCCACACCAATGTAATAGAGAAACTGCAAGGACTGAAATAACTTGAACACTATCGTAATACTATGTTTCCTCTTCTCAAACTAAAGATTTACGGCAAGCGATGAATTATTCGAAGATTATCGACTTGGTATCTGTCTTGGATGTGATCCTAATGCTGAACATACGGTCTGGGAAGCTCTGTAGTTAACCACTAAGGTAAGCTCCTGTTAAAGCTTATTACTTCCACAGAGCTGATTTTTTTTTTTTCTTAATCAGAGATCAGGGCAATGAATCAACTTTTGCCATTAGCAGAAGTGAACAAGTTATTCACGTAACGCACGCGTCTTGTGATGCCTTCCGCATTTTCTAGCGTCGTCGTCATGACTCGGCTTATTGTGACCGTTGTTGGAAACTTTGGAAGGAAGTCGGTTGAAGAACTTCGCCGATCAGGAAAATATCTTAGAAGGTAAAATCGCTCAGATATTATAAGAGACTTTTCAAATATGTAATCCAAAAGGTAGATTAATGGACTTCGTTAGCTAGTATATGGTTACTTAGACAGAGTACTGAAAAATTATTCGATGGCTATACTCCGTGCGCGCACTAATCCCGATAGATCCTATACGTAATCTGATGATGACTATATTCCGTGTGTCTTGCACAAGACGGCCTTGAGTTGAGTGATTAGATAGCATATATATCCTATGCAAGAGATGACTCCTGTAAAAAAGGCAGTCTCTAGAAGGTCATATTTGAATCTTTTTGAACTTTTTAGATCTATCTGAGTTGCATTTTTCTGGTCCTGTTAAAAGAGGAGGAAGAAAGCCTGGGCTCATAATTTGACGCTGTACTGCAGCAACTAGTACTTATATATAGTGCATAAATGGACTCTTCGCTAGTTGGAGATCTGTCGATAAATAAATAAAAGTTTTTCCCTTGAAGTCCTTACAACAGGCATTCCGGACGGATCGATTGAGGAATACAGATTTTCATGCTTAGGATTATTTAACAGGAATTGTATCGTAAGTCACCACCATTGCAATCTCTTCACCATTCGATAGATGAATTCACAAATTTTATGATTGGTGCAAAAATAATAATTTGGTACTCAATATAGACAAATGTGAGGTTATGACTTTTCACAGGAATCAGAAACCAATCACTTATAGTATGTTCATGAGTTCTCGGATTCCTCGATTCGCCGCGTGGATTCTGTCTTTGACTTGGGTGTCAAATGTGATCACAGATTGTATTTTATCTCCCATATAAACTATATGGAATCAAAGCGTAGTTCTATGCTGGGTTTTTTAAAACGCTGGTTCCGAGAGTTTTCAAATCCTACTATAATATTACGTTTGTACACTTCTTTGTGAGACCATTTCTTGAATACGCTAGCCAGGACTGGTCTCCATTTTACGGTACACACATCGATCGTATCGATTCTCTTCATCGAAACTTCCTACGATTTGCTCTCAGGCATCTACCCTGGAATAATTCACTAATTCTTCCACCCTATGAGGATCGCTTGACGCTTTTAAATATGATCTCACTTGAGAAACGTCGAATGGCTGCCGATGTAACTTTTGTGAATCATCTCTTAACCGCGAATATTTGGCATTACAAACCTATTAATCGCATGTGTAGTACTGTTAATAATACTGGTGAGCATTTTGATGTTGACGTTTTTAAGCATGTTTCAATAAAACGTCTATATAATATTTAACTTTTTGTTCTATTTAATTTTCTTTTAATTTTTCGTTTTATTTTTGTTCTATGTCGCATTCCCTGTATTTTCATCGGGTGTTTGGTTTAAGTTTGAGCAGAAAATGTGCCCATAGAATCATGGAAGATTTCGATTTATCTATCTGTCCACACGATATCTTTCGAGCGCCTTGACCTATCGAGCGAATTCTCCTAGCGGAGATTCTTTTGATTCTTTGGCACAACGGTAGAAACGAACAATTTTTATTTGTGATTTCCTCACACAATCCATTTAATTTTTAATTTTGGGTGGAAAGCTTTAAGTCTTGTTTTGACTCATCAGTACCCAAATATCGAAATTGAGTGACTCGAAAAACAAATGAAAAAAATTTAGAAAAATAGGAAAATAATTTTTATTAAAAAAAATTGAAAAATCAGATTAATTCGAAGCAAATCGAACCTGTATAAGCGCGCAGTGGGCTGAAGAAAGAAAAAAAGAAGAAGAAGCTTCCCACCTAAAATTAAATGGGCCTGTGTGTTGAAATAACAAATAAGAATTTTTCCGCTCTTGCTGTTGTGCCGGAGAATCCAAAGAATTCAAAAAATAACATTCTTGAACAAGAATAAAATTATATCCGGTAATAAGTGGTAGCAATCGTGATTATAAATAATATAATAATAATGTAAAATAATTTCAGTTTCGAGAATGGTAAGAATCGGGTATAGCTCCTTTGTAATCTTTCTATAGTAAAATATGGGTTTTAATGCCTATATTATGCAGAAGGCATTCACTTATGGCTGAAATTTCGCATGGGACTATATTTCAACAGTTTGCGGATAGTGGACGGTATTTAATTTATACGTTAACATGGATGTACACATGAATAGGTTAGCTGCCAAAAAAAGCAGCCGCGAGCAATACATCTAGATTTTACTTTGACCAAGTCTAACTTTTCTTGTTCTTCATATTTTTTATATGTTTCGTGGATATTTTTATACACTCTGTCCTTTTATCATAACTATCAAATTCTTCTTTCACTACTTTGCTTCCAAGGTCTCTTGGAAATCAATACTCAATTGACATAGCGGTAATTTTACGCAAGTCGACATCGGTCGCGACATCGAAGTTTTATGAAAATGACGCCCATTGTCGAATATCGTTATCAGTTTTACACCCTAGCAAAATATCAGAGATAAATAAATCGAATCCCTGAAATACGTCTTGAAGTTGATAATTTGAGGTTTTATCCAAATTAGAAGAACAAAGTTAAAAGTAATACATTTTAATATTACTGATAATTAAAATTCATAACAAGTCTAACAATAAGTTTCTTTCCACAATTTAACAGCTACAAAGAAAACACTGTGGTAATAAACAGTCTATTCAGCTCTTAGATACAACTTTAGCTTCAGAAGTGAGCAAAGAACAATTAAAAAAAATAGAATTGGTCTAAGATCAATTCTTACGATACCCCACTAGATGAATACCCATACATAATTTCGTATGTTCACTCCTCTGTGCAAATTTTATTGTTAAAGTGATTCGCATATATTTCTAGAACGGTTCATCGGACTGTTATTTTATATTGTGAAGAACTCTCTATTACAATATAAACGTCTAGGACTGATCGTTTTTACAGTTTACGCAAAAAACCTTAAAATTTTGTATATCAATACCAAGAAGGGTTTACTCGATTTGTTCGAATTTCGAACTTAAGTTTATCTTAGTCTATAGATTACAAATCAAGAGATCATGCATATACTAAAACTAAAATAATACAAATAAGTCGACATAAATACAAGAGCATCAGCTTAAAACTAACATAGGTACATGTAATAACAAATGCATGCATCAGGAGCAGAGGCTTCGGAAACCCTATCTTGGTTGAATTCAATTATGCTGCTACACAAATTAAACTGTCGAATAGAACGACTTAATGGACTACTTCACAAAAAATGGGGTGCAGTCTTATCTGCTTACACGGCACATTATTAATTAAATAAGCTTTAAAATATCCGGAAAAATAATCCTACATTCAATAATATCTCTAATAAACATAATATTATAAATTTTTCGTCTGAGAGACAGTTTCTGTAACCCAATCAACTGGCATTTGGTGTCATAAGGAGGTAAATCACCGGATCAGCTATGTCTCCTAAGAGAAAACATAGGAAATCTCCTTTGTTCATTCTCAATTATGTTAGAATGCGTCATATAGTACGGCTCCCATACAACTATGCAGAATTCCAATATAGGCCTCGTAAATGCTAAAATAATGCCTTAAGTGTGTATGGATCAGAGAATTCACTAGCACGTCGTTTAAAAAAATCAAGCCGAAAATTAACTTGACTCCTACATAATCAATATAGAAAAAGTAAATTTACTATCTAGAATAACACCAAGGTCCGAAACTATACTATATTTAGGAATGATAATCCCATCGATAAACATTTCAGAATTAATTGCTGATACCTTTTTAGTAGCCGTAAAGTGATGTCACCAATTCGCAGATTTATCGATTTCTGATTTCAAGTTGGATACTTGAGACATATTAACAATTACTATAATTTTTTTTAGATCATCAGCAAAACCTAGAATAGAGGAAAAGTCAAAAATGTTTAAGAAATCGTTGATAAATATAATAAAATGAAGGGCCCCTAGATGGCTCCCCTGAGACACACCAGAATGTTCCGAAATCGGGCGAGGATACACCTTCTTGATTTTGATAATGTGTATGTGATCGATCAAGTAGGAAGAGAACCATGTAAGTAGAGCAGAATGGAATCCAAGCGCCTCGAGCTTATATAAAAGCAAGAGAATATTAACCTTGTTAAATGCTTTTGCGAAATTAGTAGGCATATATAGTGTTTCAACGGGACCACCTTTTTCTATGGCATTTAAGGAAATCGGTTCCTATAGAGCGCCCTTTTACAAACCGATGTGATGCATAGAAATGTACTCTTTAACTACAAAAGAAATTGTATCAGAGACAATGCTTTCAAATAGCTTTGGAATTGAAGAGATTTTCAAATCGGACAGTAATTACTCGCATAATTTTCAGCACTCCCGAGGATAACGATAAATTAAAACAAGTAAAAAATCTAGAATTGGTATAAGACCAATTCTTATGATACCCTAGATGAATGCCCGTATAAAATTTTGTATGGTCACCGATCTATGCTAGTTTGATTTTTGAATTCGTTTTTTGCATATATTTCTAGAAGTGTTCATCGGACAGAAAAAATGATTATAGCTAATTTTATAGGATTTCGTATTCTGAAGAAATTTTTAGTACAATAAAAATGTCTAGGACTGATTGTTTTCACAGTATATGTAAAAAACCTAAATTTTTATATGGCAACACCAAGAAGTAGTTGCCCGATTTAGTCCATTTATGAAATTTCAATTGCTATTACTATAAAAATACCATTTACCAAATTTACGCGTTCTCAAGCAGTGTCCAAATATAAAGCGGAAAACGAAATTTTTGTATGGCAACCGCACGAAATAGTTGCCCGATTTATCTCATATTCAAACTTAATTTTACTTTTTTTTTTGTTAATTCCGTATAGAAAATTTCAACTCTCAAGTATACGCGTTCTCTATGTCGACGCGTTCTCAGGCAGTGTCCAATTAAGTATATAGTGGAAACCGAAACTTTTGTATAGACCCCACGAAGGAGTTGCCCGATTTGTCTCATTTTCGAACTTAATTTTACTTTTTTTTTTTGTAAAGTCCGTTTACAAAATTTCAGCTTTCTAAGTGAGCACGTTCTCGAGTTATCGTGCGCACGTACAGATGGACGGACGGGCGGACGGACATGCAAAAATCAAAATAACTTTTAATATTATGCGTGGGTGTCCAATCCATTTTGCTCTACCATAATTATTTCGAAGTGTTACAAAATGACAAACTTAGTATACCTACCCTTTAGATTTCATCTAGGGTATAAAAATGTATGAAAGTGGCACCGATATGGGATCATGGCACTGAATTAGAAATATGACTGGAATACTGTCATTTATTTTTATACTAGAGTCCACCGAGACCGATGCCAAATATTAACTACACATCTAGACTTAATCATACCAGACACTTTGAATCTACAACCTTGTTTCGTGCATTTATCAGCCTCTTCAATCTGTACTTCATCCATGAAAATTACGATTATTTCTCCTTCTAATGAGAGGAACATGTGAAAGAAACAAGTTATAAAGAATTTCCAGAAAAAATTAATAAGCAACACATAAATTATTCAGGGAAAACAAAAAATCCCAATTATGCACACATAAGGCTTCATTGGTACCAGCGTTATTGGCTTTCTTAAAATCATAAAAATAAGACAATTTATCACGTTACAGGAAAAACTCGAAAATTCAATTTAAATCAATAGCATCAGTATAATTAACCGTATTTTTTGATATGAAATAGAAGTCTCAATTACAGAATAATTCAAATTATTACTAATTAAAACTAAATCAAAAAGTCTACCTATGGAGTTTGTAAAATAATTAACTTGAATTAGATTCAAAGACAAGAGACCATCAATCAGGCAAAATTTCAAAATCCTTTTTAACGTTCAGTCATCTTAATTTAATTCCATGACCACTGTTAGTTTCCAGCTTTAAAATCACCGAAGGAGGACCAGATATGATCTTTTCCAGCACCATAGATTCAGTCAACCAGTTGATATTATTAATATGTTTTTCATATATTTCTATTGGCGAATTAGGTGGAATATAGGAGATAAGGCAATAAAGAACCCTTTTTCCTATAGAAATACGGACACAAATCTTCTTAACATCGAACGATGAATGTAGCAATGATACCGCACGAGAATGAACAAGACTTGAGTTTAATGAATGGGTACTTATTTGAATAAATATAAAAAGGTGCAGAGAAATTCTTTCTGAACTTAATTTAGACTCGAAATACAATCACTTTCAGTTGGGTACCCGCATAACTACAGCGGAGCAATATAAGGAAGTGAAGGAGCAGACATTTAAAAAAAAAAAACATGTGATATGCAGGTCTTGAATTATACATTGGTCTTTCGCTTTTACAAAAATAGAAACATTGTGCAGAAATAAAATGAATGGGAAAACAAAACTCTACTATTTGCAGCTGCGATATAGAAATCGAAACGCAATTAATGGTCCGGAGAGAATGCTCTCGTTATAAGACCGAAGAGCTTCTTTCCTTCGAAACAACAACGCACTTAATTCTAAAATAATTATAAAATCAAACGTTATCGAAAATAGTGAGCTTCGCGTTAATGGAATCAAAACTTAGTTAATTACGCGCGGAGAAGATATTAGAGAGATGGTAGGTTTTTGTCTTTGCGGAAAGCATAATAGGCTCCTGAAGCTTAATTGAATAGGAAATAAAATTAGAGCGGTTAGCTAACGCAAGTCCATTAGCAGTATGCAATTCCAGCCTGTTTGTAAATTTTTAAGTACTATTCAAGTATTTTTGCTTTATCTATATGCAGCAGTAATGAATAAATCTCTTGTAATCTTCTGGCACTCCTCGTGTAGATTCGGTAAGAAATGTAATTTGGTTTAATATATTAAGGATGCAGGAGCGATGAACCCACTTCATATCTGCTATTATTTGCACCGCTATGTTTTCATTACATTATCTGCAAATAATTGACGCAAAAAATTTGGCTTTTATTGAATTAAATTTGGCACTTCTTGCTAAAAAAATTTTCATTTGAAACCTGTAGAAATGTTAAACAAAATCAGATCTAGAAAGCTTCCATACATCCCAATTTATCCTGACCTAAATTAATAAATACCTCGAACATTTTATAAGGAAATCTCAGTTATAAATAAGATAAAAAAATCGCAATGAAATTGCACTTAAAGCAAACTACACTTTTGAAAAAAAAAAAACTTGAAACTTCTTCAATAGTTTCAACATACCTACGTATCTCCCAGGATCCAGAGTAAGTGACTGTAAACTTTCCGTTACTCAACTCTCTGTGACTTAATTAAACGTAAAAAAAAAACTTTTCCAATAGCTGAAAACTTGGCAGCCATTCTGCATTTCTACAGGTGCAAAGCATTCATTTCCACATCCCTACGCGAATAGCGTAGAAAGTCAGTGTTGTTCTTTTGTACTACCATCAGACGCAATTGATTATTGGCTCCGCCCATGGATTCCACCCT
This sequence comes from Dioctria rufipes, assembly GCA_963924295.1. Classification (NCBI taxonomy): domain Eukaryota; kingdom Metazoa; phylum Arthropoda; class Insecta; order Diptera; family Asilidae; genus Dioctria; species Dioctria rufipes. Next base: position 119,562,525 of record OZ002742.1, read on the forward strand.
TAAACTGCCACCGAGTGAGCAGCCGACGGCAATATATGCAGAAACCACGGAACAAGAGCATGCTTCCATTTGAAAACGACACCACCAACACTCAACAGCAACAACAACAACTAAAAAATCACCCCAAGAGCCGCAAAGAGGAAACAAGCAACCAGTCATCATCCCGGCTCGGCTCGAAGGTGTGTAAAACCTGGAACAGAATAAAATCGAATTTTCACCCCTGTTGTTGGCAGCCAGCTGGATATGTGTGAGGTCGAGGGTTTCAGCTGTAGATGGGTGAACTAGTGGGTGGCTGGTAAAACAAATTTGTTTTTCGGCTTTTTAACTTAGGGTTGGACTCCGATGTTCATTTAATTTGCTTCCAGTTTGGCGGGAAACCGTTGGGGGAGATAACTGCTTGTTCGCCACACAAATTGGTTTAGGGCTGAGTTTTTCAACTTTGACATGTGAAGCTGGTGGCAGCTATTGTGCGGGTGGTTGGTCGGCCAAGCAAAAGGTGGGGGTAACATATTGGAAAACTATTTTCCCCGAAGAGATCCTTAAGTATAGCGAACGAGGTGCAAATGGAATTAGATGTGAGGATCGAGGGTGACTTGTGATTATCGCCAGCCATGAGTCGTCGTGGAGTAGACTCGTATGTGGACTTTTGTTTCATCCCCAATTCCGTACCCCACTTTACTTGTAGCCAGACGATGATTCCAGTTCAAGATATGTACCCGAAACCAAAGTAGACATGGAGTATATGGGGCACACCACATTATGTCTGCTAATGGCGGGCAACGGGAGTGGAAACTACAAATTATGGCAACTTCGATTGAATTAGACGAAAATTGGATCTACCAGATGAGACCCTCTTCTGTTGGTTTTATACCTACGTTTCCATTACATAAAATTGAAATTAATGGCTTTTGGCAGTTTGTAATTCTCGAGTGAGTTTTCAAAGCTATCGCACCATCAAAGTGAAACGGAACAGAAAATTATATGAAATTATACAGTTATCTTTGTTTTGGGAATGTGTGTTAAATTTTTGGCTCTTCTTCCGAGTACACTGTTTATAGTTAAGACGAGGTGTGTTATTATATTTTTTATTTAGCTAAGTCGTCTTCTTTGCATTTTCAGGTTTGGTTTCAAAATAGGCGAGCTAAGTGGCGGAAAAAAGAACATACCAAGAAAGGTCCAGGTCGACCTGCACATAATGCACATCCTCAGTCATGTTCCGGTGAACCCATTCCTCCAAACGAGCTCAAGGCGAAAGAAAGGTAAATTTTAATTTTGCTTCTATACTTTTTAATTATGCATTTTATACTTCCTTCATATTTTGTTACCTGTTATTATAATTTTTTCTGGCGGAAAGTTATTTATTTGTTAAGAGTTATTTCATTACTCGTTGGTATGAAAATATTTGCGGATGGCTTCGTAGTTATGTTCATTTCGTATACATTTTTCAATGTTTGACTTTATTGTTACAAACAAAATTGGGAATTTGTAATTATATTATATAGATATAGATGTCCGGGTCAGAGCGACCACCAAAGTATTCAGCAATTTGATAATATATTTGAGGTTTCTGCGTAGCTGTTTTAGGAATGTTCCTTAAAAGATAGTTATTAGACACGGTATATTTATCTCCTAAACCGTTTAGTCTATGTTAACGGGTAAATCCGCGTTAACAAATTTGATGTATGGATCGCCTAACTACTCCGCAACAGTTAGGAGTTTTGAAAGAGCATCTAAATTTTCGTTACTATATAGGAGCAACTTACTTTCTGGGACTAATTTAAGTGCTCAGGAGTTCTGAATTGACTCATCAGAGCAACATTGAGGCGGAGTATTTCACACTAACCTTAATACTGGGACTTAGTATGGATGTTACATGGATTATTCCTACGGCATATCAAGGTAAGCACTGAGGTGGAATATTTTGTGGTAACCTAGCTCTAGGAATTCGATAATAACTACCTACGCATATTCTCCACACGACACGTAGAAATATACCGTGCGAGTTTCAACACTGGAACTAGAGTGGATGGAATGGGGTATGCTACATATGAAACGTACTCTGGCATTTTAAAGCAGTGTAGATGTTGTGTTATTGTTTGTTATGGTATTTGGACAGATAATATTTACTTTACCACTGTATGTAACCGATCTTACCTTCTGTGAGTGTACTATAAAGATCTTCCTCACAATATACCAATTGCCTACTGATGCGTCAGTGGTTACTCAAAATTATCATTGCGGTGGCGATATTGACTTATCGAATCACTGACTAAAATGCTTTGGCTCTCTGTTGACTACTGGTGCGCTGTAAGTCCTAATACAAGTGCGACCACCTATCACAACCGCGGTCTACATTCCTTGTCAATGCTTTAGAAACTTCAGACAGCAATATGTCTACAATTTTGCTCGTGGTCGTCTTAAAGTAAGTAGTTTTAATATATGCTGGTTTACCACTGTGCCCAAAAACAAAGGAAAAAGTCCCAAGCAATAGGTATTGCAAAACTGCAGCACTTTACATATGCTTTTCAATGCAACTGTAAATTGGTCACTGTTCGTTAGGGTATAAACTCAGAAAACTTTAAAACCGGAAAGCGACTCATGTGGCTTCTATGCAGCTTACGAATCAAAAATCTTTTCTGCAATTGCGTATCATTTTCTAGCAAAGACTCCTTTATCTTGTGCAGGTTGTTATTATAGAAGTGTGCAAATAATTCCCAGAAAGTACTATGTAGACCTTCTATAAACTTACTAACAGTTTTGAAATAGCTCATGACGTTACACTTATAATATTGGGCTACACTAGCTAGGCTAACCCGTTGTTGCACCCCTTGCGAGGACATGTGACTTGGGTGTGTTGGTTCTTAATTATTTAAAGATCTTAAGTCTCACTCATTACCTGACACCAACTGCCAGACAAGATTGAATATCATTATTTAAATGAGATTATTATGAGGGTACCCAGATATCTGTCCGTTTCTGAACTATAACAACGGGCGGCCACTGCTTGACAGTGCTTTGCTATTCGATATCAGCAATTGGGGATTTAAATTGATCCGTCACCACTTCTTTGGAGTCTAACGATAAGCTGGAATCAGAGTAGAGAGTAACTGCAAAATTCTTTTCAGTTGGAGTGAATCTTCAAGATATGTTGGACGCAAAAAGAAGATGGTGGGAGTGAAATGACACACTGTCACATTTTCATAAATTTTTATTTCCTCACATTTTAAAAATGAGATGACTACTGATTAAAATCAACAGTATCTATTTATAATATAGAATAATATTCTACATGCATCTGTAGATCTATGAACTTTCTTATTGGTGTGTTGATTACAGCAACTTTGACTTTGTAGAGACTGTTCAAGCATTTATTTCGGAATAAAATACGTGTTACTTCTCTGACTATGCTTTTATGTCATATCCACAACTAGGTTAAATTGAAGGTAATCTGTACTTTATGTATCTCGCGTATTGAATAAATAATTAATAAGGAAATGGAATATCGGGTGAAAGCCTATTTTAGTGTGCTGTGTTTGTATTCATTTCGTCATGGCAGTAAATCGTGTAATTTTGAAGGGAGACATTTTTTATAATCCAAATTGCTATGTAAAATAAATAAATTTTTAGCGCCCCTTATTTTCAGATAATATTTCTTGGCGTTACTTTTGTATGAATGACATAATTTAGGCAGAAATTACAATTTAATTGTAAACAAACAAAACGGCATTGGTAAAATGTTAAATTTTTTGCCATGGCTGTTTATTTTTATAAATATTTCACTTTTATTTTGTTAGAAACACTATAATTAATTAGTAAAGCTATTAAAGTTACTTGAAGAATGCTTTCCCATGACAATAACGCCGTTTGTTCCTACAGCACATCACAGCGCACTTCATTACGGTTATTTAAGACTCCGGAGTCTCGATTACATAAAATATCGTTCACAAAGGAATATTTCACTTATTTCACACTACTATTAAGTAAAAATCCTGTTAAATTATTTATTTATCACAATATCCCTAACATCCGAAAAAATGAACTGTCAGACATGTTGAACTGCCGCGATATAGTCAGTCTTGTCTTGTCACTCCCCCTCCCCCACCCCGACCGGAGGTCATACTGTCATTGAATTGCTTAAACACATACACTGTATTCCCACGATACCCCGCTTCCTTATTAGTTATTTATTCAATGATCTCGCGTAATTTCAAGTCGGTCAATTCAGAAAGTACACACAATGATTTTTTAATCAATTCTGACATCTTTTGATTCATCCACGAACTGTTATACTATTATATCTATATATGTAATATCATTTCCGCTTTCTTTTTTGTTTCAAATATAAAACTGCATAATTTTTATTTACGGGAATTTTATAAAATTTTTAAGTAATCTTCTTGAGAAATATGGAAGTTTTTAACTGTATTTTTTATCTTTGTAACGTGCTGATCGAACAGGGCTCGTCGAAGGAAGAAGTTGGCAAAAGCATTAGAACGACAAGCCAGAAAACTCCGAGCTAAAGGAATATCAGTGGACTTAGAAGCCCTTAAAGCCGAATACTTGGCTCAGCACCGAGGTAATCCAGCTTTTTCAGACTCTGAATTAGATGACGATGAGGTACAGATTGATGTAGTTGGTGGTGCTGATAGTGATGATGAACCTGAAGACTTCTCCCTAAAAACCGCAAACGGGCTAGTAAGCGGCAACGGTATCGTTAATAATTTTAATGTTAGTAGTAATAGTACACATAGCGCTGGATTTAATAACATCGAAAACGGAGACTGTGGGGGAGGTGGTGGTGGTGGAGATGGTCGAGATTCATCCTTACTCACAGATGAAGGAAGTAATCTAGCAGATAGTGATCCCCCTAAGAATAGTATTCGACAGAACCCGTTTAGTATAGAATCTCTACTGTACAATAACACGTAATGAATAAGTTAGTTCATAAGAGTTTTATTTATTTTCCATCACTTCCTCAACTGACTAAATATTGTATAAAAATATTGTGAATAGTAAGAATCGTTATTTATGAATTAGGCTTATTGTTAGTTCTAAAATCAATGAAATTTCATCAAATACTAATGGAGAAGTTTCAAGGAGAAATCGACCAATACAAATAGATGAAATAAAGTGTAAAACTACATGAATCCCTGAGTATGTATAGAAATACAGAAAAACAACGACGCATGCACAAGAGAATTTACTTGCGTGCGACAAGAAATATATTATGTACACGAACAAACCATGTCGAAATTCAAAAAGTTTAAGGATGGTGAGTTTTACTTAGTTTATAAGACTCGGCAAAAGTCTGTGCAATATCAAAAGAATTTTCAATTTAATTGTGAGATTTTGTAAACATTTCCTGTGTTCTTATTTAAATACTTTTATTTTTTGTAAAGTAATTTTTTATTAATTTTCTTAAATTAAATTAACGAAAAATGAGCTGAAATAGTGCTTTTATTTTTGCTCCTTATTAGTTTATCAAATTTTCTTGATAAAACTTACTTATAATACTTGCATGCAACTTTTATTTTGAAAATTTTCAGAAATTTATTTTATTTAGGGATTCGTCGTCAGTGATTAACCATCATATTTTAGATTTTGTTTTATATTTATCTTAAATGTAACCATTTCGGTAATTATGAAACAATTTATGATTATTTCATATTATCTCTGGGAATTCTAAAAGATCTGCAGACTTAAATAAAACAATGGTTGACAAAACTTGGCCCAAACTCTACCACAGGTACAAGATCTCTGATAGATTTGTTCTACAGGAGTCTGACCAAAATAATGGAAAATTTTTCGGATATAGAATTTTAAAGTTTTCACAGCTAAACGTTATTTTTTAAACCAATTGATTAGTATCGGCCATAAGTTTGCATTTTCTTCAAGTGCTCCAGATATGCTAAATATCTTTAACACCAAAATAACTGATTTCCTAGAACTGACGTTTTTACCGAGATATATGTAACTACTTATTTCCATCGATCCAATGGGAGGATCAATTCTAATTGACAATATCCTGATTGACTGACACCAGATGTTAAACGATATGAATGCGAGCTCGACCAACAGAGGGAATGGCGACTTAGTCTCACTTCCTGTTAACAATAAAAGTTTAGAATTCTGTTATTACTGTAGTGCACAATATTCCATATACATATTGTAACTGCCCCAATAAGTTGACATAAAATCTATAGCCGGACATCAAAATATTCAAATGTTAATAATGAGAGCAGTTGCATGGAAATTTTAAGTGAACGCACTCCACTTACAGAATTCAGGTTTCCACGTTCAAGTCTTCTCTTAAAATGAACGTACACCAGTTTTTATGTAGAATACCGCATTAACCGACCAACCAGGTAAAAGAGGGAGATGAGAAGAGCCAGTATGCTAACTCTACTATCCCCTTAAAGTTTAGAAGCCCGGGAATATTTACCGAGAAATTCTGCAGATGTTATCAGAACTTACGCCAATAGTAACAAATTGATTCCTCAGCTCATCCTCTTAGAAGCGCCATCCTTCTTCTCATGGACGGAATCATATGAAACGTTTGGCTTGGAAAATTTTTGTGATATGATCGAAAATTCTAAAAAGGTAAGTTATGCAAACTTTGCGCTTTTTAAGTTGTTGCTAGCTTGAAATGCATTATATTGAATTTATATTAATAAGATTTTATTGCATATCAGGTATTGGTATATTCACTTGCAATTTCTATGCAATGTTTGACACTGCCAAATCCAAAATTTAAATTTTAAAGATGTTTTTCAATAAAGCGGACATTTCTGTCTTTAATAATTTTGCATCTCAATGAAATATCTTCGAAGGGGAAGAAGATTCTTGAATATTCGGAAAATCAAAGAAGTAGTACGCGTCTTGTGGTACAGATGAGGTTACCTTTTACTAGTATTAATAAAGTATTTGGTGTACTTAAATGTTTTATTAGAATTTAATGGAAATTAATGGTTCTACGAACTAAATATTCAAAATAAGAAGAAAATATACTGATGAAATGGATTCCTCATGTCACGTTTTGCAGTCACTACATTTCAACTATTAGATACCGGAGAATTACTGCTGAGACGATGAGAGTGTTGAAAAGACATCCCAAGTTCAGCGAGGGAATTTCACAAGATTTGGGAAAGTAAATAATGACAGCCTCCAGCTCGAGGCATACGTTGCTTTGTAATAAGAATAATTCGAGTTTTCACTCCATATTTTAATGATTGATTTTACTAAAATGACCGTTTATAAGACATAATGGCAAATAAATAGGAAAACAACAACTACGCGAATTTTCCAGATTATTAAAAATTAAGAATTCTCTTAGGCATATATCTCTTGAAATAATAAAAAACTTACTTTTGATAAAATAAATAATCAAAGTTTTAAAAATAACGTTGATTGTAATAAAAAATATTAAAAAAAAACTTTTTAAAAAAGACTTTACTTCAATATCTGCACCAAAAGATAGAAAATCATTTTCCTTTCACTTAATGAGTAGCTACATCATAAAAGTTCTCTTGATTTTCTCTTGATTTTGAATTAAATTAAATTTCGATATGTTATATAATTAACTAGGAGGAGCATGTCGGCGTTGCCCGGCGATAATACAGATACCTAAATGAGTGGGGATGAGGTGGGGTGGTTAGAGATAAATAATATCTAAGCTATTATTTGACTTGATTGCGCGATTCCGTAGTCTAGGGTCTCACTCTGTGTCTGTATGTGTGTGTGTTTGCGAGTGTATAAGTGTGCGTGCATACAATCATATGTGTGGGAGAGTGTAGTTCTCTAAGTCGACGCGTTCTCATGCAGTGCCCAAATATATAGTAAGCACGAAATATTGGTATGGCAACCCTACGAAGGAGATGGCCGATCGGTCCCATTTTCAAACTATATTTGCAACTTTTATGAAAACGCCGTGTACAAAATATGAGCTTTCCACCTCGAAACCTTCTCGGGCAGCTACCAAGTACATAGTGAAAAACAAAAGTTGTGTATGGCATCACTACGAAAAGGTAACCCAATTTAGCTAATATTTTAAATTTTACTTGCCATTTCTATGAAAACATCACGTAGCAAACTTTTGCATGGCAACCCTACGAAGGAGTTGCTTGATTGGTCCCATTTCTGAACTTAATTTAAATTTTTCTTTAAGAGAGTCCCGTGTACAAAATGTCAGCTCTCTACGTCGACGAATGAGGCAAGTTCCAAATATACAGTGAAAACCTAAATTTTTGTATGGCAACACCAAAAAGTGGCGGCTATTTGGTCCATTTTTGAACTTGTATTTGCAATTTTTATGATAGCATCGTGTATGAAATTTCAGCTTTCCACGTCGAAGCGTTCTCAGACAGTTTCCAAATATATAGTGAAAAACCAAAATTTTGTATGACAACACCAATAAGGGGTTGCTCGATTTAGTGAATTTTTTAAATTTTATTCACTATTGCTATAAAAACACCACGTACTAAACTTCAGCTCTCTACGTGCACTCGTTCTGAGGCAGTGTTTAAGTATATACTAAAAAAAAGCGAAATATTTTTATCGCAACTCTACGAAGGAGTTGCCCGTTTTAGTCCATTTTTGGACTTGTATTTTCAAATTTTATTAAAACGCCGTGCAAAAAATTTCAGATTTCCACGTTGAAGCGCTCTCAGCCGGTTTTTTTTATATTGACAACAGCGCCATCTATCGTGTCCAAAACTCTCCTATATTTCAAGCTGGAACTAACCAAATACATTCACAAAATTTCATTGGAATTGGTTGGGCGGCTTCGGAGATTAGCGTGTACAAGCTTCGTGACACTGGATTTTTATATATTAAGATATAATTTGAAAATTTAATTAAATGTAAATTGAAGACAAAGTCTAGAAGCTTTTGTAGACTCATTAAGTGAAAGGAAAAATTATTTATATTTTTTAGTGCGGATATTGAATCAAATTCTGTTTTAATAAGTTCTGTTTTTTTCTTTTTTGGTCTCAAATTATTCTCATTAAATTGGAATTATATTATTAAGGAATTTTCAGATTATCTTTAATTAATAAATTATTCACTAAAATTTTAATTTTCATAAATATATTATTTTATTGATATAAATAAAAAGAAATTTGCGTCCAAATCCAGCTTTCACTCTATCGACTGAGCTAGCCGGTCACGCTTGTTCTGGGCAATTGCAATGTATAAATATTTATATCAAATAGTGTTCGCCCTGACAGACTCATATAATGTAATACAAAGTGAGCTAAAAGTTAGTAAGTTGAAGTAAAGTCTTTAAACAGCAGTTATCATTGCCTTTTGTACTTGAAAATAAGATATTTATGATTTGAAAACTATAATTAAAATTTCAGTAAGAGCAAATAAGTAATTTAAAAACAAATAAAATATTCTTCATGTCAGTATCCCAAAAAAGAAAATAAGTAAAATTTCTCTTTTTATTGGCACGAGTTACAAGCTTTAATATATTTTAGAGTGCTAGTGAAAGGATAGAAAACATAAATATTTTTATAGTATCAGAAGGAAAGTTATCTGTAAATTAAAAAAAACTCCCTGGGTTAGTTATCCTCAATTGGAGACCATGGATAAAAGTATAGACTATTGTTTTCGCGTGCTCACCTAAATTTAATTACTTCATATGGCGTTTCTTTCAAGAGAGATTCATCTGAAATTGCGAACATAATCCTGATTGAAGATTATTATCATGCGATCTCGTTGAAAAGTACCTCCCTTCAAAAGCATATGGAGTCAAATAAACTTTGCAAGGACTATGTATCATATGCAGTGACAAATCCAAATATAATATCTTAGAAGGCAACTTCAATGTGATAGCATTGAATACACTTGTCTGACGGCATTATGACAATGGAAAGTTATATGGATTTTACATAACCTGAATTTAGTTTTCAACAAAATGAAGGAGTGTGTTTATTTGGTTAACTTCTAGTATAGGTGAGGACTTGTCAAAGTTTTGTTTTACATAACATAAGAACCACTCTTTATGACGGAAAAATGAGTTAATAACGGAATTGAGAGATACAAATTCTGACCTATTCATATACTTGATTGAAATTACCATGTAGGCTATGCCGAACTTACACACTGAGTACCGCCAGGAGGACACTTCCACCTTCCAATTTCTAAAACAAGGTAAGGTCAAATCGTGAAGAATATCTAGGAGCAAGGAATTTAAAAACTCTTTTTGAATTTACCGATATGGTGGTGTTTTGTCATAAAATAATAAACGCAAGGAAAGAAATTTGTTTTATTATAATAACATTAGCCAAAAGTGAATTTGGAATTTAATTTGACTCCGAAGTATCAAAGAACATCTGACAGAAAGAATACGAATTTCGTATATTGAAAGGTTTATTTAGCGGGTCGTATTATTACGACCCGCTCTCACAAATTTTACGAAAACTCCCCTTTTTGACGACCCGCCACTCACCACCCAGTCACCTGTGGTGATATAACCAAAGACAACGCAATAACAAGAGAGGACACAGGCGAGGTTTTCGCCTGTTTTACATTTATAATGTACAGGGCTAGAAAAGGAAAGAAAAACTTACGAATAAAAACAAAAAAATTGAAAGCGCAGATTACATCCAACGAAAAAGAATGGCAAATGCTTCATTTTCGTAAATAAATGACAAGGGGTTAAATTTTCAGATTTTACGCTGATAAAATGTTCCCGCGCTTTTGTGAAAACAAGTTTTTCTATTGAGAGATTTGATTCGAAAGTTGTTGTTGTAATCCTATTTTGTGGTTCCAAAGTTGTGTGAAATTTATATTTTTGTTAAAAAATTGAGGTAGTGTGACCCGATATACATTATTATAAATAGTTTGAAAGGATTTTTAAGGTATTTAAAAAAATTTCACCATTCGGGTAATTCTACATTCTTTCAACTTTTGTTTTTAATTCCTTCTCTTAGTTGCACTACAATAATGCATACCCATCTCCTTCATTCTTTCACAAAAGCGCAGGCAAATTCCGTCCCTTCTCATTGTTACGAGAATCATTTGCCGATCTGTTTCATTGTATGTAATCTGCACTTTCATATTTCTTGTCATTATTCCTAAAATTTTTAAAGAGAGTTTGATCTTGTTTCTTCTTTCTTTCCTTTTCCAGTTGTTAAATGGAAAACTGTCGAAAATCTTTTCTGCTTCCTGACTTGTGCTTAGTGAATTTTACCTATACCTTCCTAAAGCTCAGAATGCTTTACTCAGTGAGGGCTTCGGATCTTACAGTAATAGTACAATTACAGTAGATAAGATAAATCCTATTTCTGTAGTGGGAAAGGTACCTGTAATCTTTAGACGTGAATGTAATTAGATCTTCTGAGACTAGGCTTGTGCATTTGTCAATTTTCTTCAAAATCTCGGACTTTCACGCAAGTGTAGCAATCACCATGCTAACCACTATTAACTGGATATTTTAATTTATCAAAGCGGCAGCACTGGTTGCGATGAAACCTTGGAGGTGAGATTTTTAAATGCGTGTCTCCTGTCTACTATAATTCATTAATTTTATTATTATTGCTGGTTTGGAATTCTTGAATACACGAAGAGTCCATTAAATAGTTGTAAAACTTTAGAACCTGTCGCGCTAATTGTTTTTCACGCTTAATTAAACAAAAAGAAAATGTAAAATGCTTGAATATAAAGTAAAAAATTAATTGATAATCGGGAGGAAATGAAAAAGTTGCACCTGCAATCTCAGTAACAGCCGAATTTTTTTCCCAATCGGTTGCAGGCTGCAGGGGGTGTCATACTCTGCGACCTGATGCTTCATCAAAAACTTTTAATTATTAATCTTCTCGTCCCGCGTCAGGGAAACGAATCTTGGAATTGCCAAGCAACATCCACAGCAACCTCAGTTCGCCTTAATTTTCTCCATGAATCAGTGTCGTAGGCATACATATGTTCCCTCCTCGGAGGGATTGCTAAAACATTTTTTATTCCTGTCTATATATACCTGTGTGTGAATATACCGCTCACCCTATTACCTGTATTCCTATTCCGGTGATGATTTATCACGCGTTGTCGAGCAAATTGTTTCGATGTTTCATTAATCTTGCGCCTCTTTTCGGTCCTGCTGGCGGTGTGTAAATTATTTTATTTCGAGTTTCCTCTCCTCGGCCGCTTCTTGTTGCCGTTGTTGATAATTTTGGTAAGCGACTACATTCAAATGTCTACAAAACCACTCGGCAGAGAAAAGCCTCAATGGTCGTCGGCACTAGAAGGCCTTGTCGGATGTTTTAATTTTCTTACAAACGTGTGAAGAATTTCAATCGAACCGGCTAAGATGCCAGACTCCTCAACCAGGAGGAGGTGTGAGTAATTTTAATGAAGATATCAAAGAAGTCGAGTGATTTTCAAGATTTCTTGCCTCCACATGTCTGCTATGGAGGCTGGGTGAACCCAGCAATGTTATCTTGCACAAGTCTTGCTGCAGGACAAATCGTGAATTGAAATTTGTTGCGGTCTTCTTCCAGATCATACAAAATTCTCTTCGATGGCATTCAATCTCATCTCCCTGTCAGTTCTTTGCTTTAATGAGGGAAAAAGAAGGAGAGCTTTGCACAGAACTTGACAACAATTAACTATAACACAATTTAACGTTTATTTATATCACGAAAAACAGAATTTTGGAATTATTGCGTGTAAGAGGGCAGCGGATTAACAAGGCTGTACTTCGTGTGGAAGCCAACCGGAATGCAAATTGATTTCCTGTCGGAGACCAGCTGTGGTCTAGTCACGTGGAATTTTTACCTAGTGAAAAGGTATGCGTGATTAATAGATGCATGCAATCTGATTGCAACCTAACGAAAGGGGTTTAACACTTTCGTGGCCTTTAAGAGTGTATAATTACAGACATAATTAAAACATTATGGGTAGCTCAATTGTTGTATTTAAGAATATGCAGAAAGCAGTACTGTTTGGCATATTTTAGGTCTGACGATAAGCTTAAAAATAGGGTTCAGGGTCTCAGAGCCTAGAAAATTGCTAGTATCATATTGTTCACCCTAAAGATTTATAAATATGTACATAAGAATTCAGTTTTGTCTACTTCATTTATTTAATTGAAGAGGTGAAAGCCTAAAGAATCGTAATCCTAAATTTCAATGAAGAGATTTAAGGTCCGTTTCACATGGGCCACTATTCTAGCACAAAAGCAATGGTGCCACAATTGAGCAGTTGTGGACATTCTTTCTAACACGAGAGCTGTTTTTATTCTACAAGCGCGCCTGAGTAGAACATTTTCCAATTTTAATTTGATTTTACAATTTAGATAGTGAACATTTTAGTGAAAAATGAAATTAGTATTAGATATCGTGTCATAGTAGAGAAAGGACACGGTGTAAAAGACAGTTGGGTTTGTAGCATCTTTTAATTTCTGATTTGTGCCACTTCTATTAAGCTTAGTATTGAGTTCGGAAAAAAGTAAAATTTAACGCAGTTTTCAGATATTTCACATTAAAATCGCTGGTAAAATTTTGACGTCTGTTAATTTGGAGAAAACAAAATGACAGATATCCAAATTGGCAGTTTTCACGGACCAAAACCTTTTATAAGAACCGGTTTTAACCTCTTTTTGGCCGCTGAGGGAACAGAATTCAATGTTGGAATTCTAGCTTGGAACTCTTCTTTCAAAATCTCAATATCTGAGACGTCATCGTCGTCGCCGCGAAATTAATACATTTTTATATATTGTGAAAGACGTTCAACCATACTTACTATGGTCTTTTGAAAATATTAGACTACCACCTTTTTATGCTGCTACAACGCAGAATAGGCTTAAATTTAAAAGATTTTAAGATGTCCAATGAATTGCCTTTAGACATAAAAAGAAGTGATTTTTTATCAAGAAACAGATTACAAATTGTATAACAAACGACTTCTAAGACTAAATTAGTAATAGATATCTAGATAAGTAAGTCAATAAATAAATCATTGTACGAATGAATGAAGCTAGAATTGGTCTAAGACCAATTCTTATGATACCCTAGATGAATGCTCGTATAAAATTTCGTATGGTCACCGATCTCTGAAGTGGTTTTTCGCATATATTTCTAGAACCATTCGACGCACAGAAAAAATTATTATAACCAATTTTATAGGATTTCATATTCTGAAGAAATTTTCAGTAAAATAGAAACGTCTAGGATGGATTGTTTTCACAGTATACGTAAAAATCCTAAATTTATGTATGGCAACACAAAGAAGAGTTGTCCGATTTAGCCCATTTTACTATTTTTATGAAAATACCATGTACAGGTAGTGTCCAAATATGTAGTGAATAGTTTTGTTCAAGAAAGAATTTTTTAGGATTCTCCGGTATATAGCAACAGCTAAAAAATGTTCTAATTTATTATTTCATCACACAACCCATTAATTTTTGGTGACAAGTTTCAAGTCTTGGTTCGACTCATCAACAGGTCACAAATAGCGAAATTGGGTGATTTGAAAAATTAAAAAAGAAGAAAGAAATGAAAAGTTTGAGAAAAGTAGAAAAAACAATTTTTTTATTTATTAAAAAAATTAAAAAAAAAATTTTTAAATAAACAGATTCATTCCAAACGAATCGAACCTGTATACGCCACGCAGTGGGCTGAAAAATAAACAAGAAAAGGAAGAAGAAGAAACGTTTCGCGTCAGCAGAAAACCTTACACTCATCGGTGCAGCTTGGTTTTCTGCCTGCTGCAGACGCTTGAAAATAGATCAAACTGATCTCTTCTCATATAAACTTAGAATAAATTCTGGGTGTGAATTATATGTGTAAAAAACACTCCGGTAAAAAGTCCAAAAGAGTAATCTTTTTATTGTAGTGAATAGTGAAATTTTTGTATGGCAACCCTACGAAGGAGTTACTCGATTTGTCCCATTTTCGAACTAATTTTAATTTATTTTTTAATAGACCATATGCAAAATTTTGGCTCTCTAAGTACACGCGTTCCCGAGTTATCGTGATGACGGACGGACGGATAGATGGACGAACGGACATGCAAAAATCAAAATAACTTTTAATTAGTTCTACCATCAATATTTCTAGGTGTTACAAACGGAATGACAAACTTAGTATACCATCCCTTTAGATTTCATCTTCTAGGGTATAACAATTCCAAATGTGCCATAGAAATTAAATCCTTCAATTAATTACAAAAATTGTTACTTTTTACTCGAAGTTGATACTGGGCTTTAAGCCTTGCACTTTAACTAAATCTGATTTTGCAGTTAGAAAAAACAATAATATTTTTATGCCAGTTCTCTTTTGAATTTAAATAGTCCCAGTTAGCTCTTTTAAAAACAATAACAAGTGCGGTATAAATTTAAATAACAAGCGCTGTGTTTAATAAATAGTATTAGCTTTACGGTACTTGGATATGAGTGAGTACTGTTGGACGTTCAGTCAAATTTATCAGCCGAAGCTGATAGCTCACTCCACCGTGGTAGCAGTATAGTCTGGCTAGCACGCTACCACATCGACTAAGTACAGTACAAATAAATTTCGTCATAGTACTTCTAAAAGTAATTATTAATTCTAATTTATGACCAGAATGAATGCAAATATTTTGAAGCAGCAAAATTAAGAATTTCTGCATAGTTTTTGGACAAGTTTGGCTTACGTATGTCTGAAATAAGTTCCTTAGAAGAATGGCTTGTACCTAAACTTGCTTTTTATTTAATAGAAAGCTTTACTTTTAAAAATGAAAATATGTATATATATATATATTTATTAATGTAAATAATATATATATATAAATAATTTCATTTTTAATATCAAAGCTTTCTATTAAAGCGTAAGCTTTTTAGTTTAGGCACAAGCCATTCCAAGGTAATTTATTTCAGACATACTTAAGTCAACTTATCCAAAAAACATCAAAAAATTTTATGTTTTGTGAAAGTGCTTAAAGACCTGGAAAAGTCTTTCTAAAAAAACTTTTAATCAATAAGCTGCATTAATAATATCCCTAGGTTTTGTCCTAGAACAAAAGATAAAGTTTAAGCAGAAATTCTTAGTAAGTAAAGATCAGAGCACGGAATCTCTGTAGGGTACTTCCAGAATATTAGCAAATAACGGTATAAAATAAGCAAATTTATTTATAAGTAAACTCTCTAACTTAAGAAACTGGACATAAAACATATTTATACGTGATGAAATTTATCTGATTTTGTAGAAAATCAATAAAATGACTTAATTGAAATGGAAAAATTACGAAATTTTCCTTAGGTTTAATCGGTAAAGTGGCAACCCCAAAACTGAAATTTTCCTGAACATGATAACTCACTTTTTCTGGCGGGAACGACAGTTCCTCTTCCAGATCACTCACAGCAGTTCTTCGTTTTTTTTTTTAGTTAAGCATCCATTTTTATTTATTTGGGTTTACTTTTTCTAAACAATATTGTTTTGCAGCTCCCTCTACTCTCTTTTCAGAAATGATGGCAGTACAGCATTTATGGGACTACTTCCGGGATTCACTTTTGCATTATTTCGATATAATAACTGCCCACTCTTATTTTAGTTGAAATATTTTCAAACAGGTTCTCAGAGAGCATTTTATATAATTTAGAACAAATTTAATTTAACTTACTGTTATCATTCTGTACATTTTTCTATTTTTTTAATTCAACTTTTGATTTTTGCATGTCCGTCCGTCTGTCCGTCCGTCCGTCTGACTGTGCGCACGATAACTCGAGAACGCGTATACTTAGAGAGCTGAAATTTTGTACACGGACCTTAAAAAAAAAGTAAAATTAAGTTCGAAAATGAGACAAATCGGCCAGCTTCTTCGTGGGGTTGCCATACAAAACTTTCGTTTTCCACTTTATATTTGGACACTGCCTCAGAACGCATCGATATAAAGAGCTGACACTTGGTGCATGGTGTTTTCGTTGTATTAGCAAATAAAATTTCAAAAACGGACTAAATCGGGTAACTCCTTCTTGGTGTTGCCATATGAAAATTTAGGTTTTTTACGTATACTGTGAAAACGATCAGTCCACGACATTTTTATTGTACCAAAAACTTCTTCAGAATACGTAATCCTATAAAATTAGTTATAACCATTTTTCCTGTCCGACAAACCGTTCTAAAAATATATGCGAAAAACCACTTCAAAAATCAAACTCGCACAGAAGGGTGACAATACTCTTTTACTTGTTAAATATATGTTTGGAGGTAACGGTGTTTTTTTTTTTAATATTTAGCTGCTTTATAACAAAAATTTTTCTGCGTTAATAAACTTAATTTGAGTTTTTGGATGATTACTATATACATGAAGGTAAGACGCTGTTTTAGTCTTATAATAACAACTTTATCGGGGAATAAACTAAGGGAATAAAATTACCATGGACTGCAATATTTGATTGAAATTATTTCAACAACAGATAATGTTCAAACTTTTGGCATCATTGACAGTTAAGTACACTTCAGTTTTATAATAAAATACTAGGCTTGCCATAAATCGAATAATACTTCCCATTGGTCGATACATTTCTCAACAGTTCCGTGTAAAAGCTGTATAAGATTTGCTACTTCCCAAAACGCTCCCATGACCACTCAACATAGGGCAACAAGGTAATTTCTGCTAATCACCTTCTTGAAATCTAATTTTAACGACATAATAATTGCTTCTCATACCCAGGTAGGTACTCCATTGTCGGCTAATCTTTGTTTTGTTTTTTTTTTTTCTTGATGTTGAGACGTTTACACACCTTCCCAGCACATTACTTGGCAGGCCTAGGCTCATCGCTTTACTGCGGCAGCAGAAAGAAGTTACATCTTCAGGTCGACCATTATTCGTGCATGAAAATGTTAAAAGGAAGGTGAAGTAAGCGTGCAAACTAATTATGTCGGGGACTTGAGCTGTAAATATTTTGATTCCAAATTTCATCATGCTGGCGGGGATATCCTCCAAGGCTAAATGCGACTCAAAAGTTGATCCCTCCAGGTGAAAGGGTAGGGTTGGAACTCTAGGTATTAAATTATTTTTTAATTAACTTCTCTTCGCGTTGGTTTTTCGCTTTCGGCGAAGATGTTCATGGAAGTGACTTTAACTGCTTCTCGTGACAGCTATGAATATTTCTTGTTCGCCAGAGTTTTATGATTTGAACTACATTCGTGCTGAGAATCGATTTGTTCATTACTGATCGTGCGTGATGGGTTCATTATTTAAAAGTTAGAAGTATTGAATGAGCTCCCGATAATGATTCACTTATAACTACATAATTGATTTTTTATTGTTTTTAAATATCAATATTCTAATACGGTTCGAAATAATTACTGTAAACGCAACAACAAAACTTCTCCTACACATACATATAGGTACTAATAGCCATAACAGTCGATTTAATGGGAAAATCGGAAACAAAACATTTTTTATATCTTTACGTTAGCTATGTGCAATATACAGTTTGTGAAAAATACTTTGTCACCTATCGCTGCGAACCCTGTAACATTTTCATTACTGCTAAATGTGGGTTATTCTCAATCGTTTTTACGTGAAGGTTGCAAAATATAAAACCAACGAATGACACAATTATTCATCTTTAACAGCAATAGAACTAAGAAAAACGTATTTTCTATAGAAACGGCATAGGAACCTCGGTGTTTAAAAGGAAAAACAGATTTCAATTACATATTACCCACAAGGCTTATTAGGCAAAAAAAAAAAAATTGTGGAGATTTATATTGAAGGAGTTTGGCGACGATATGTCAAACCGAAAAGACATGTTTTGCTATTAGTCGGTAACATCCAACATGTCACCAAAGAAAACATGTTTATAAAAAGTTTCTTCCGCCAAATCAGCTGCAATTATTAAACAACTAGATCAGAGAATTCTATTGTAAGATGTTTTATAAGAAAGAGATGATACGGAATCAAGTTCTTGCAATCGAAAGAAAATAAGGCCTGAAACATATTTGGAGCTTTTCAACCAGCTTGAGACAATGTAAATCAATGTAGAAGAACACAATTGGAGCTCCAACTTTTTTGCCAGCTCCAAGTTGGCTTGAGATTGGATCAAATTGAGAATTTTAAGTCCTCTTGCTGCCAACAGATGTCGCTTGTGTCACTTTGTTGCGCGTAGCACTACCCCCTTCCTAAAATTGTTCGCCCTAAACAACAGGTGGTCCACAGTTTTGATTCTCGCAGTATTAACACAAACGAGCGAGATGAACGATTTTCCGTTTGCCTCTTCTACCACGCTGAATCCTGAGCTTCGTTACGTAGTCTTTTGACAACTTTTGTTCGTCTATGGGTATACCAAACCTGAGGTCGCTAGATAAGTGCAACTTCTTTTCGATTATGACCTTAGCTGGGCTTTGTCCGGCCGTATTGTAAGCAGCTGATATATAAACCATTAGAAATATAGGAATATGTCGATCCCAATAGCGCGGATTACAACTCTTCCATTCTTCTATTTTTCTTTCGCTTCTTATCATATTCATTATCATTGTCTTTGATTCCTTTGCCCTCAATTTTCTTGAACTTTTTGTCGCTGTTGTCATCCTTGTCATTGCCGCCTTTGCGCTTCTTATCATAATCATCTTCAGACCATTTTTGTCTTTACCTTTTCCGATCTTTATTATACCCTTACCATCGTCATTATCAGCATCCTTAGACCTTTTACTTTTCGTCTTTATCTTTCCTTCATTGCCTTCGTCTTTGGATTTCTTGCCTTTCTTCTTTTGACTTCCGACATCGTCATCTTTTATTTCCGTCCACAATGTTTCCATTCAAGATGGCATGGACGTAGTGAAAAGGCTCCTGAATTTCCGTGGATACGTCCTTTGCAGTGTGGGATATCAAAGTCATGAAGTTGCAGTCTAGTCTCTCCACGAATAGCTTGCTCCCTAGCTCGCCATCTTCTCCCTAGCTCGCCATCTTCTCCCTTCTTCTTCTGTTGATTGCATTCGTCCGCGTTTCCTACAGTCGTTTAGAAGGTGCCTGAGTCTGTGATGGCAGCATTCTCTTGCGAGTACATTCCTCCGTCTAAATTTCCCTCACTCGTACTGGACTCCGAGAAGCTCGCCTGGCAGATTCATACGCTAAAACATATGCTAGTGCTTCTGCTGTTGATTCCTTTCCTGCTAGCTTTAACTCTTGTTGTAAATTATGATCTGCAATAGCGTTCACAAATGACTACGTTGTCACTTCATTAAGGATATCCCCATTTGCACTGGAGAACGAAAGATGCGCTAACTTTTCTACATCAGCCTGCAGCAGTGGCGGATCCAGGATTCTAGTCACGGAAGGAGGGGGCCCAACTATGGTTTAAAAATGGTATATGCTGAAAACTGAACAAAAGTTTGAAGACTCGCCACCAGTCGCAAATGTCAAATGCACAAATTTTATCATTTAAAAGACACGAGTTGAACAGATTAGCAAGTGGCAACCACTCGCAACGAAGAAAGTTGCTCAAGGCTCTTGCCACTCCGAAAAGTCAAAGGGGATGTTAGATTATTCATTTTGTTTCGGTTTGTAAATGGTGGAAGTGTAAAACTTTCCAATCGTCCATTTTAGTTAGTAAAACGAGGGAAACGTACTTTATTCAAATTCACGAATCATCATAAATTGTATCCTTGTAAAATACAGGAATTAAAAATTTACATTTATTTAAAATGGCAGTCACAGAATAGATGCAATACATAATATGTACATATATAACTTCGCCAGCAAGTTAAGAAAGTATGATTCTCTTGTTTTTTATATTATTAAGCCAAGCTTAGGAGATATGATATGAAGAATGCTGCAAAGCACAGCATGGCAAGAAGGTGATAAAGAAAGGAATCAGGGAACGTGAAGAAGGTGGCGGAGGTACTAATGCATGTCACCCTTAACCTTTCGCTGATTGTATGCCGGAGAAAAGAGAGAAGATTGGAGACTATTTCACGTTCGCATACGACCGAAAGTAATTTGAAGGGTAAGTGCGCGGCTTGCAGTGGGACTATTACATGGAGGGATCTGGGATCAGACAAACATTTCATCAGAATATTGATCATACATGTAGCAATATAGGAGCGAAAGGCAACCAAGAACCAACAGTGCATGTAAGTCCATATAACAAGTTTTTGCCACATCGCCAATGAGCTAAAGGCTATCTTGTTGACAATATCTAACGCAGCTACGTCTCTGAGGTCTGCCCCCGCCTTGGAAATTGTATTCAATTTTAGGTCTGATGTAGGACTTGCTGAGGAGCGCTAGAATCGATGGGCTGAAATATTTCTTACATCTTTTCAGAAATCCAAGATATTTCGTTGCTTATTTGGCAACATAGAAGTTATGATCTGTTTAGCTTAACATACTGCAAATATTAATGTCAAGAATGCATAAAGACGGTGTATCGTCAAGTAGTGCCCCATCAATAGAAACGGGAGTGGAAAAATTATGATTTTGTTTTAAAGAGCTGGGACAGTTTTGAAACTTAGATGTATTGCATTCGATGCGATTCGGCTTGCTCCAAGCGAGGATATTATCATGGTGGTTATTCAAAGATCTATTCATGCAATCTAGATTTACAGATGTGACATTTTCTCTGTAGTCCCCAAGGGTGTCAAGGGAGTAAGCGAAACCAAGGGTACTTTCATCGGCAAAACAATGGATGGGATTGAAAGTAAGGGAAAGCAGATCATTAATTAAAATTGAGAAGAGAGATGGAGAGATAACAGAGCCCTGAGGCACCCCGGCATTTATTGGATCAGATTGAGATTTAACGCCATCTAATATAATCCGTATTAAGCGACCAGATAAAACACTTTACATTCATTATAGGAGAGGACGACACCAAAATTGAGAAGACTAAGACTGTAATGTTCCACTATAAACATCAGAAAAAGGAAAGCAATATTGGCGATCGTTGTGGGTTTGATTAGTTTCTAGATACTTCATTAATTTGGAGTTAATGATAGATTCAAAAACATTTTAAAGAATTGAAGTGATTGTAATTGGTTGATAATTTGAGGGATCTCTACCCTTTCCTTTCTTGGGAATTGGTTGAACGTGAGGTAGTTTCTAAGCAATGGGAATAAGACAAGTAGAATAGTTTTCGCAGAGCTTTAATCAAGAATGAGGCAGAGGTTTTATTTAACGGGGGCTTGAAATTATCAGGACCTGCGGCTATGAAGACGTTGTCTCCTTAGGGACCTTGAAAATATCTCTTGTATGGATGTATATTGTCTCTTGTCCACAACTACAAGGGATATGTAAAGTAGGTGGAAAGGGAGAATTTGAAGTGATTCGAACAGTCTAAATATTAGTTTTATTCAGGGAGTCAACAACCACTTCATTGTAAAGTAGTGAGGGAATAGAGGAACTGCTGAACTTGCTCCTAATAGTTTTGACCTGGGACGAGAAACCTTTGTTGCATTTGTGTCTTGCCAATATTCTAACGTTCTGGTCAAAAAGAAATTTTTCTCTTTGGATAGTGTTTCAGTTCTGGACAGGGCTGCAATTTATAGATGCAAAAAGCAGACTATTTTGCTTTTATTGCTAGATTGTACTTATCGTTAAACCAAGAGTGATTTTGTTGTTATTATGAACTTCTGTATAAATACTGAATGTATTGATGCATGCCCAAGACTTAGAATTGTACTAAATTCAAATTTGCATTCATCAACATTCCTTCAAGCAAAACAGACCGACCAATCAAATTCTCTAGGATACTCATTGAGACTTTCCTAATCTGCAAATTTCTTTTGTTTTTATTTAACGTTTGGGCTAAGTATTCTATAAAAACTATGATTTTTTATGAAATAATAAAAAAAAATTATTTAAAAATTAATCTCTTCCTTTAAATGTAATAACACTCACTACAACAATGCTCAAAGACTTGTTCGCCCTTGTGTGGTTTCGCTGAATTTCTCCAATTACGGCTTATAATTGTTTCTTGAAAGTTTGTTTTGTCACGCAGCGCCGATAGTGTTCTAAGAAGCCGTCTTTACATGGAAGGCTTATCAAAGACTCTCTGGCACCAGTTTTCAATTAAAACAAACCTTCCATCGCGAAAACATGAATAGAGTCTGTCTTGCTTCAAACACTTCGAGCAAAGCGACGCTCATGTACAGATATCGGCGCTTCCTGTTTTCGCTATAGGCTTCAACAACCATGACCGAAGGCCAAGGTGCTAGCTAGGGCCCTGCGTTCCTAAATGTAGCATACTGAACGCTTCCAGAAATTATTACGTTTTTTACAAAAGGTGCAGTAGAATAGATGTGAATCATTTTGTTACGAAAAATTCAGAAGATCTACTGCTATTTTTTTTCAGTGGTCTTCAGGGTTGGCGCGAGTTACATGCCCTGCATAAACTTATAGTAAGCTCATTTAAACCATTTTCATTTCTTTCACATTGCAATTTGCGTATTAATTGCATTTTTTACCTAAAACATAAAATATATACATATTAAATTCAATGTTCCAACTTTGTCACAAAAATTGCTTAGGTAATTTCCACCAGGTAACGTTCAGCTTAAATAAAGTTCATGCAACTCGACACATGTGTAAGAAGTGCGTGAGTCAGGTCTACGATATCTGTAATCTAAATTTTGCAGTACAGGTATCGAATCAGTTTTTGATCATCAATCAAATTGTATAGTTTAAAAAGAATAAAGTCGTCAATTAAAATCGTGTCTTTTATTTTATATATATATATACAGGGTGATTCAGATCAAGATACTTTCCGGTATACCACGCAATTCCTTGAGGTAAGCTGATCAAAAAATTGAAAAAAATGTTCCTCTCAATGATTTCTATCACAAGTGGCACACCATATGGCCAACTATTACTGAAAGCAATAAGGAATAAAATTGTGGGACCAGCTAATGAGGTTGTTAATATGTATGGAACTCCGTTAGTTTGGGATAATATCAGAGAAACTCTTATATTGCATTATTCCGACAAAAGAAATGAGACTTCTCTCATAAAAGACTTACTCAGAACCAGACAAAATCATAACTCAGTGGAGAAATTTTATAGTGAAATTGTGGAATTGTATGCAAGTTGTTGTCACAGCAAAGAAAAAGCTATATTCAGAAATGTGTTTAAATGCCTTTTTATTCGAACTAAGGGAACCACTAGGTTCAGTAGTTCGTGCCATGAAACCCCAGTCATTTGCAGAAGCATTTTCATTTTTCATTAAAGAGCAAAATATGTTCTATACTAAGGCAGATACTAGTAATAGGCCTTCGTTGCCACCAAAACCAATTCAATATACTCGACCAAATCCCAATAGAAGCTACATTCCTCATCAAATAAATATTCAACCAAGGGTTTTCACGCAGTTTAATATTTTTTTTCTCACAGAAAGACCACAAAATTTCAATAAACAAAATCAAACAAATTTACCAAGAGTCGAACAAATGGAGATAGGTTCCGGCAATACGAGATTTAATCGTCCCCAACCTCGAGATAGACCACCCTTCAATAATTTCTTCCGATCAGCCGGACAACCAAATTTTGTGAGCAAAGAATTGTTCAATGTAACAGAAGGAGCTTTAAATTCCAATGTGGATGAATACTACCCACAAAATGCTCATTCTTACGAACAAAGTCTAGATGATTACTACCACTACGACTATAATTTCCAAGATGATAATGACAATATCCACACAATGCCATCAGAATTCCCAAAGAACGAAGTAGATGACGTAAATTTTGTGCAACCAGCCTCGCTAGACCGATCGGATACCTAGACGTCAATAAACACGGCTTCAATCTTCCTGACTTTAATGTTTCATCTTCCTTTGGTCACGCCTTCAAGTTTCTGATTGACACAGGCGCTTCATCCTCATTTCTAAGTCCTGAGTATGTTCACAAAGAAATAATCCTTCCCAACCTTTACGAATTTAATCAACCAGACCAACACAGATTTCTCGTTTTCCGATTTCACGGTTACTTTGACGGTCTACTCGGACTCGATGCTTTAACCACCTTAGGTGCTAAGGTTGACCTATCAAGCCAAGTTTTAATTACCAACAATGCCTCAATCTCTCTGCATTTCAAGTCTAATTTTATGTCTAGTAAATATGCTATCCGTTCAAACTCAAGAGTCATTGTAAAATTACCCATTGACGTACAAAAGGGAACATTTACATCAGCGCTGTAGAACTCAATCCTGAACTATTCATGTCAGAAGGAATTTCCCATTCTAATGATTGGTATAGCCAAGTGGAAGTGATAAATTCAGCCCCATACGAGCAAAGCCTTTTCATAGGGCAACCCAAAAAGTTGAAAAGTTCTCCGCTGAAGAATTTACGGAAATTAATAACTTCAATATAAACTATAACTGCTTAATAGAACACCCCCACCAAATCAGCTGCAATTATTAAACAACTAGATCAGAGAATTCTATTGTAAGATGTTTTATAAGAAAGAGATGATACGGAATCAAGTTCTTGCAATCGAAAGAAAATAAGGCCTGAAACATATTTGGAGCTTTTCAACCAGCTTGAGACAATGTAAATCAATGTAGAAGAACACAATTGGAGCTCCAACTTTTTTGCCAGCTCCAAGTTGGCTTGAGATTGGATCAAATTGAGAATTTTAAGTCCTCTTGCTGCCAACAGATGTCGCTTGTGTCACTTTGTTGCGCGTAGCACTACCCCCTTCCTAAAATTGTTCGCCCTAAACAACAGGTGGTCCACAGTTTTGATTCTCGCAGTATTAACACAAACGAGCGAGATGAACGATTTTCCGTTTGCCTCTTCTACCACGCTGAATCCTGAGCTTCGTTACGTAGTCTTTTGACAACTTTTGTTCGTCTATGGGTATACCAAACCTGAGGTCGCTAGATAAGTGCAACTTCTTTTCGATTATGACCTTAGCTGGGCTTTGTCCGGCCGTATTGTAAGCAGCTGATATATAAACCATTAGAAATATAGGAATATGTCGATCCCAATAGCGCGGATTACAACTCTTCCATTCTTCTATTTTTCTTTCGCTTCTTATCATATTCATTATCATTGTCTTTGATTCCTTTGCCCTCAATTTTCTTGAACTTTTTGTCGCTGTTGTCATCCTTGTCATTGCCGCCTTTGCGCTTCTTATCATAATCATCTTCAGACCATTTTTGTCTTTACCTTTTCCGATCTTTATTATACCCTTACCATCGTCATTATCAGCATCCTTAGACCTTTTACTTTTCGTCTTTATCTTTCCTTCATTGCCTTCGTCTTTGGATTTCTTGCCTTTCTTCTTTTGACTTCCGACATCGTCATCTTTTATTTCCGTCCACAATGTTTCCATTCAAGATGGCATGGACGTAGTGAAAAGGCTCCTGAATTTCCGTGGATACGTCCTTTGCAGTGTGGGATATCAAAGTCATGAAGTTGCAGTCTAGTCTCTCCACGAATAGCTTGCTCCCTAGCTCGCCATCTTCTCCCTAGCTCGCCATCTTCTCCCTTCTTCTTCTGTTGATTGCATTCGTCCGCGTTTCCTACAGTCGTTTAGAAGGTGCCTGAGTCTGTGATGGCAGCATTCTCTTGCGAGTACATTCCTCCGTCTAAATTTCCCTCACTCGTACTGGACTCCGAGAAGCTCGCCTGGCAGATTCATACGCTAAAACATATGCTAGTGCTTCTGCTGTTGATTCCTTTCCTGCTAGCTTTAACTCTTGTTGTAAATTATGATCTGCAATAGCGTTCACAAATGACTACGTTGTCACTTCATTAAGGATATCCCCATTTGCACTGGAGAACGAAAGATGCGCTAACTTTTCTACATCAGCCTGCAGCAGTGGCGGATCCAGGATTCTAGTCACGGAAGGAGGGGGCCCAACTATGGTTTAAAAATGGTATATGCTGAAAACTGAACAAAAGTTTGAAGACTCGCCACCAGTCGCAAATGTCAAATGCACAAATTTTATCATTTAAAAGACACGAGTTGAACAGATTAGCAAGTGGCAACCACTCGCAACGAAGAAAGTTGCTCAAGGCTCTTGCCACTCCGAAAAGTCAAAGGGGATGTTAGATTATTCATTTTGTTTCGGTTTGTAAATGGTGGAAGTGTAAAACTTTCCAATCGTCCATTTTAGTTAGTAAAACGAGGGAAACGTACTTTATTCAAATTCACGAATCATCATAAATTGTATCCTTGTAAAATACAGGAATTAAAAATTTACATTTATTTAAAATGGCAGTCACAGAATAGATGCAATACATAATATGTACATATATAACTTCGCCAGCAAGTTAAGAAAGTATGATTCTCTTGTTTTTTATATTATTAAGCCAAGCTTAGGAGATATGATATGAAGAATGCTGCAAAGCACAGCATGGCAAGAAGGTGATAAAGAAAGGAATCAGGGAACGTGAAGAAGGTGGCGGAGGTACTAATGCATGTCACCCTTAACCTTTCGCTGATTGTATGCCGGAGAAAAGAGAGAAGATTGGAGACTATTTCACGTTCGCATACGACCGAAAGTAATTTGAAGGGTAAGTGCGCGGCTTGCAGTGGGACTATTACATGGAGGGATCTGGGATCAGACAAACATTTCATCAGAATATTGATCATACATGTAGCAATATAGGAGCGAAAGGCAACCAAGAACCAACAGTGCATGTAAGTCCATATAACAAGTTTTTGCCACATCGCCAATGAGCTAAAGGCTATCTTGTTGACAATATCTAACGCAGCTACGTCTCTGAGGTCTGCCCCCGCCTTGGAAATTGTATTCAATTTTAGGTCTGATGTAGGACTTGCTGAGGAGCGCTAGAATCGATGGGCTGAAATATTTCTTACATCTTTTCAGAAATCCAAGATATTTCGTTGCTTATTTGGCAACATAGAAGTTATGATCTGTTTAGCTTAACATACTGCAAATATTAATGTCAAGAATGCATAAAGACGGTGTATCGTCAAGTAGTGCCCCATCAATAGAAACGGGAGTGGAAAAATTATGATTTTGTTTTAAAGAGCTGGGACAGTTTTGAAACTTAGATGTATTGCATTCGATGCGATTCGGCTTGCTCCAAGCGAGGATATTATCATGGTGGTTATTCAAAGATCTATTCATGCAATCTAGATTTACAGATGTGACATTTTCTCTGTAGTCCCCAAGGGTGTCAAGGGAGTAAGCGAAACCAAGGGTACTTTCATCGGCAAAACAATGGATGGGATTGAAAGTAAGGGAAAGCAGATCATTAATTAAAATTGAGAAGAGAGATGGAGAGATAACAGAGCCCTGAGGCACCCCGGCATTTATTGGATCAGATTGAGATTTAACGCCATCTAATATAATCCGTATTAAGCGACCAGATAAAACACTTTACATTCATTATAGGAGAGGACGACACCAAAATTGAGAAGACTAAGACTGTAATGTTCCACTATAAACATCAGAAAAAGGAAAGCAATATTGGCGATCGTTGTGGGTTTGATTAGTTTCTAGATACTTCATTAATTTGGAGTTAATGATAGATTCAAAAACATTTTAAAGAATTGAAGTGATTGTAATTGGTTGATAATTTGAGGGATCTCTACCCTTTCCTTTCTTGGGAATTGGTTGAACGTGAGGTAGTTTCTAAGCAATGGGAATAAGACAAGTAGAATAGTTTTCGCAGAGCTTTAATCAAGAATGAGGCAGAGGTTTTATTTAACGGGGGCTTGAAATTATCAGGACCTGCGGCTATGAAGACGTTGTCTCCTTAGGGACCTTGAAAATATCTCTTGTATGGATGTATATTGTCTCTTGTCCACAACTACAAGGGATATGTAAAGTAGGTGGAAAGGGAGAATTTGAAGTGATTCGAACAGTCTAAATATTAGTTTTATTCAGGGAGTCAACAACCACTTCATTGTAAAGTAGTGAGGGAATAGAGGAACTGCTGAACTTGCTCCTAATAGTTTTGACCTGGGACGAGAAACCTTTGTTGCATTTGTGTCTTGCCAATATTCTAACGTTCTGGTCAAAAAGAAATTTTTCTCTTTGGATAGTGTTTCAGTTCTGGACAGGGCTGCAATTTATAGATGCAAAAAGCAGACTATTTTGCTTTTATTGCTAGATTGTACTTATCGTTAAACCAAGAGTGATTTTGTTGTTATTATGAACTTCTGTATAAATACTGAATGTATTGATGCATGCCCAAGACTTAGAATTGTACTAAATTCAAATTTGCATTCATCAACATTCCTTCAAGCAAAACAGACCGACCAATCAAATTCTCTAGGATACTCATTGAGACTTTCCTAATCTGCAAATTTCTTTTGTTTTTATTTAACGTTTGGGCTAAGTATTCTATAAAAACTATGATTTTTTATGAAATAATAAAAAAAAATTATTTAAAAATTAATCTCTTCCTTTAAATGTAATAACACTCACTACAACAATGCTCAAAGACTTGTTCGCCCTTGTGTGGTTTCGCTGAATTTCTCCAATTACGGCTTATAATTGTTTCTTGAAAGTTTGTTTTGTCACGCAGCGCCGATAGTGTTCTAAGAAGCCGTCTTTACATGGAAGGCTTATCAAAGACTCTCTGGCACCAGTTTTCAATTAAAACAAACCTTCCATCGCGAAAACATGAATAGAGTCTGTCTTGCTTCAAACACTTCGAGCAAAGCGACGCTCATGTACAGATATCGGCGCTTCCTGTTTTCGCTATAGGCTTCAACAACCATGACCGAAGGCCAAGGTGCTAGCTAGGGCCCTGCGTTCCTAAATGTAGCATACTGAACGCTTCCAGAAATTATTACGTTTTTTACAAAAGGTGCAGTAGAATAGATGTGAATCATTTTGTTACGAAAAATTCAGAAGATCTACTGCTATTTTTTTTCAGTGGTCTTCAGGGTTGGCGCGAGTTACATGCCCTGCATAAACTTATAGTAAGCTCATTTAAACCATTTTCATTTCTTTCACATTGCAATTTGCGTATTAATTGCATTTTTTACCTAAAACATAAAATATATACATATTAAATTCAATGTTCCAACTTTGTCACAAAAATTGCTTAGGTAATTTCCACCAGGTAACGTTCAGCTTAAATAAAGTTCATGCAACTCGACACATGTGTAAGAAGTGCGTGAGTCAGGTCTACGATATCTGTAATCTAAATTTTGCAGTACAGGTATCGAATCAGTTTTTGATCATCAATCAAATTGTATAGTTTAAAAAGAATAAAGTCGTCAATTAAAATCGTGTCTTTTATTTTATATATATATATACAGGGTGATTCAGATCAAGATACTTTCCGGTATACCACGCAATTCCTTGAGGTAAGCTGATCAAAAAATTGAAAAAAATGTTCCTCTCAATGATTTCTATCACAAGTGGCACACCATATGGCCAACTATTACTGAAAGCAATAAGGAATAAAATTGTGGGACCAGCTAATGAGGTTGTTAATATGTATGGAACTCCGTTAGTTTGGGATAATATCAGAGAAACTCTTATATTGCATTATTCCGACAAAAGAAATGAGACTTCTCTCATAAAAGACTTACTCAGAACCAGACAAAATCATAACTCAGTGGAGAAATTTTATAGTGAAATTGTGGAATTGTATGCAAGTTGTTGTCACAGCAAAGAAAAAGCTATATTCAGAAATGTGTTTAAATGCCTTTTTATTCGAACTAAGGGAACCACTAGGTTCAGTAGTTCGTGCCATGAAACCCCAGTCATTTGCAGAAGCATTTTCATTTTTCATTAAAGAGCAAAATATGTTCTATACTAAGGCAGATACTAGTAATAGGCCTTCGTTGCCACCAAAACCAATTCAATATACTCGACCAAATCCCAATAGAAGCTACATTCCTCATCAAATAAATATTCAACCAAGGGTTTTCACGCAGTTTAATATTTTTTTTCTCACAGAAAGACCACAAAATTTCAATAAACAAAATCAAACAAATTTACCAAGAGTCGAACAAATGGAGATAGGTTCCGGCAATACGAGATTTAATCGTCCCCAACCTCGAGATAGACCACCCTTCAATAATTTCTTCCGATCAGCCGGACAACCAAATTTTGTGAGCAAAGAATTGTTCAATGTAACAGAAGGAGCTTTAAATTCCAATGTGGATGAATACTACCCACAAAATGCTCATTCTTACGAACAAAGTCTAGATGATTACTACCACTACGACTATAATTTCCAAGATGATAATGACAATATCCACACAATGCCATCAGAATTCCCAAAGAACGAAGTAGATGACGTAAATTTTGTGCAACCAGCCTCGCTAGACCGATCGGATACCTAGACGTCAATAAACACGGCTTCAATCTTCCTGACTTTAATGTTTCATCTTCCTTTGGTCACGCCTTCAAGTTTCTGATTGACACAGGCGCTTCATCCTCATTTCTAAGTCCTGAGTATGTTCACAAAGAAATAATCCTTCCCAACCTTTACGAATTTAATCAACCAGACCAACACAGATTTCTCGTTTTCCGATTTCACGGTTACTTTGACGGTCTACTCGGACTCGATGCTTTAACCACCTTAGGTGCTAAGGTTGACCTATCAAGCCAAGTTTTAATTACCAACAATGCCTCAATCTCTCTGCATTTCAAGTCTAATTTTATGTCTAGTAAATATGCTATCCGTTCAAACTCAAGAGTCATTGTAAAATTACCCATTGACGTACAAAAGGGAACATTTACATCAGCGCTGTAGAACTCAATCCTGAACTATTCATGTCAGAAGGAATTTCCCATTCTAATGATTGGTATAGCCAAGTGGAAGTGATAAATTCAGCCCCATACGAGCAAAGCCTTTTCATAGGGCAACCCAAAAAGTTGAAAAGTTCTCCGCTGAAGAATTTACGGAAATTAATAACTTCAATATAAACTATAACTGCTTAATAGAACACCCCCACCAAAGGATATTACAGAACTACTTCGTACAAGCCATTTGAATAAAGAGGAATGAAAAGCAATGAAAAGCCCTCATCAAATTCCAATCTATACAAAATATCTAATAGATATCCGTATGTTCACAAAGAGGAGGTACGAAGCCAAATAAATGATATTCTTAGTCAAGGCATAATCCGTCCCAGTTGTTCTCCATGGAGCTCTCCTGTCTGGATCGTCTCCAAAAAGGAAGACGCCAGTGGCAAAAATAAATGGAGACTGGTGATAGATTATCGAAAATTAAACGAGAAAACTATCAGTGATCGGTGTCCAATCCTAAACATTACAGAAATTCTCGACAAATTAGGCAAGAGCATGTACTTTTCCACATTAGATTTTTCAAGTGGATTCCATCAGATAGAGATGGATCCACACGATATGCAAAAGACAGCCTTCATGGTTGAGGAAGGTCACTTCGAATATATACGAGGTTAATTATTCCACAATTGAGAAAAAGCTGTTAGCCATAGTATGGGTTACAAAATATTTTCGATCTTATCTGTTCGGGAGAAAATTTACGATAGTTACGGATCATAAACCATTGAAATGGATTGGGAGCCTAAAATACCCCAATTCGAAATTAGTCCGCTGGAGGCTGAGACTCGAAGAATATGACTATGATATAGTTTATAAAAATGGTACTAATAATTCCAACGCAGGCACTTTAAGCAGAATTAAGTTCAAACCTTGTACTAAAACCGAAATATAGCTAACCGGAAATGAAACGAAAAATACTAATACCTTTCTACAAAGTGTTAACGGTACAACTATCCATTCTGCCGAAGAAAATATGGATGACGGCATTTCCCTACACGAATTTAAACTACAACTCATTATAGAAGAATCGAATAGAAGTCCTGAAGTAACAGTAGAAATGCCATTTAAAAACAAACAAAGAAGAACTGTTTACATAACTAATAACTCAGAGCCAACATTAGTAGAAGTTCTCAAAAAGTACCTTGCACCTAACCTTTCACCTTACCTGCTAGAAATAGCCTCCTAATTATAAAATCCCTAAAACACTACATAAGCCAACATGGAATTCCCAAGAAAATAGCTTCAGTTTCCGGCCCAGAATTCACGGCTTCTATATTCAAAGATTTTTGGAAACAATATAGTATTAAACTACATACTACTTCGCTCCACCAAAGCAGCAGTAACTCACCTGAAGGGAGACTGCTCTCAACACTGACTGAGATTTATAGAATAATCTACAGTAGACATGAAGATAGCGATCATGATGAGATCCTCAGCGAAACTCTTATTATATACAATAATGCCATTTACTCCGCCACAAAATTAACACCCTATGAAGTATTCTATGGACGAACGTATAAATTTGAGAAGTTACAGCACCAAAATGTTCATGATTATTTAAACAAGTTACACGAATTTCAAAACCAGATATACTCTATTATCAAAACCTGATTAGAACAAAATACATCAAAAAATTTAGAGAAATTAAACGAAAATAGGGACCCTCTAATACAATTCCAAGAAGGTTCGGAAATCTTTAAAAAAAAGAACAGGGAGAAATAAATTGACCCGTAGGTTCACCGAACATAGAGTAAAAACAAACAGGAACGTAACCTTATTAACCACACAAAATAAAAAACTCCATAAATCAAATTTAAAGAAAAAGCGTAAATTTCAGGATCATTCCACTGGCATTGGGACAGAAAATAGAAATACAAGATCTGACGAACAGAAAAGCAATTCTCCACATGCATCTAGGGACCGCTAGGACAGTACAAGGATTCAATAATCTACTTCACATAGTAAGACTGAAACAGTACGAGCAAAATATAGGCAGAATATCCGACTCACTAGACAATTTCGAACGTTTAAAACTAGACTAAATAACAGACTCATTAAATATACTAAAATTAAAATTTAAAGGACTAAAACATAATCTACAAATGTTAACTCCCAGATTCAGATCTAAACGAGGAATAATAGACGGACTAGGAACAGTTATTAAGAACATAACAGGAAACATGAACGCGTATGACGCAGCCGCATTGAATAAGCAAATCGAAGACATAATGAATAAAGACAATAGCATTAACATCCAAGTAAATCACCAGATCGTAATCAATAAACAAATGATCGAATTATCACAGATTATCTGAACCACTTCCAAATTCAAGTTAAAAATAAAATTAGATCAGAAGATTCTACTATAAGATATTTACAATTTCTAAATCAGATTAGTTACAATATAGACTTGCTAAATGACCACATAAATAGCATCTCAGAAGCAGTAGTATTAGCAAAATTAAATATAATTTCAAAGCATATGCTAAGTCGAACAGAACTTCCACACATATATGCAATATTTGAGAAGCAAAACATAAAGCAAATTATAATGATACCAACATTATATTTAATATACAGATACCTATCATATCAAAAGAAAATCAGTCCCTAGTCCATATTATACCATTGCCTACAGCCAACAATAGAATAATCCCTACAAAGCCCTACCTTATTATCAATCCCGAGAATATTCAATACTTCGATAGCAAATGTTCGAGCATAGAAGCAGCGTACTACTGCCAGGAGACTACCTACAGAGAGTACACTAATACTCTCATTGTTGTGGAAATCTAATGACCACCTCACCAGCACATTGTGAACTACAAGAAAGAGAAGGAGACATGGAAATCTTCCAGCCAGAACCAAATTGTATACTCTTAATCAACGTGCAAGAGACAACAATCGTCACTACTTGCGGCCCCAACAAACAAAAAATAAAAGGAACTGCACTCATTCATTTCTAGAAATGAGAGATCACAATCAACGACATAGCATAGAGCGACACAACATACAGCGCGTAGAAAATACCTACTGGGATGAAATATACATCTATCCAACCATTTTCAACGAGATCAACAACACAATAGCTACTGGAAGCTCAAACCTAAAGAGGCTGATTAACTACCATTTTCTGAAAAGGGACTCACAGAAGTCATGGGACCATACGTACGCCTTGATGATCTCTACAAATCAACGGGTTTAACCAGCATCATCTGTATCATCATAATTATTTTCACATTTTCCGGGATCTACTGGAAATTACAACAACAACCTACCAATCATCCCTAATAACGCTCCGGCCAATGAACCTACAAGGATCCAGTTTATTTGGCCGTCGCTCAATTCCATGGGGGGAGGAGTTACATGTCCTGCATAAACCTATAGTAAACCCATTTAAATCATTTTCATTTCTTTCACATTGCAATTTGCGCATTAATTGCATTTTTTACCTAAAACATAAAATACATACATATTAAATTCAATGCTCCAACTTTGTCACAAAAATTGCTTAGGTAATTTACACCTGGTAACGTTCAGCTTAAATAAAGTTCATGCAACTCGACACATGTGTAAGAAGTGCGTGAGTCAGGTCTACGATATCTGTAATGTAAATTTTGCAGTACAGGTATCGAATCAGTTTTTGATCATCAATCAAATTGTATAGTTTAAAAAGAATAAAGTCGTCAATTAAAATCGTGTCTTTTATTTTATATATATATATTTTTTTTTTTAAATATAATTAGAATAAACTTAACTCATGCGCCCCGGCGCGTCCTAGAAGAATCCGCCCCTGGCCATCAGTTGTTTTAGTGATTCGCCATGCTTCTGAATCCTGATGCGTACCTGCAAGGGATATACTTGCTGAATGTGTTCATCTTCATAACAAAATTCTATCGCCTGTATCAATCCTGTCCATACCTGCTTTAAGATTTCCAAGCTGCTCAGTGAAGTTTTGTTGTTCCTGCTCGATTTCTTGAATTTTCAAATTTTGTTTATCTAACGAGTTTTTCAGAAAATTTTTCTGTTCCTCCAAACGATTATCTAGACAATTCTTCAGAGAAATCTTTTGATCATCCAAACGGATTTCTAGAGATTTCTTCTGTTAATCCAAACGGGATTCCAAAGATTTCTTCTGCTCATCTAAACGGGATTCCAGAGAATTCTTTTATTCCTCACTTGCAAGGTCCATTTTGGTCATTAAAGTACCCAAAAGCTGTTCTATATTCATCGAAGGTTTTCCTTCAGCTTCAGGTTCTTCTTTGAAAACATAAATGTCAGGGTTCTTTTCTTCCTCTATCAAAGCTTGTCTAAGTCGCTCGACTAGCACATTCTTTAGACCGGGCGTTTGCAATGACCGCTTCTCCAACTACACTTTCAATTCCTATATGCGAAGCTCCTCTAGTTTGTGTCCCATTGTGTTAATAATTCACTCACAGTTTAATATGTAACCTTTCGGAACTTTTACTTAAAGAAGGAAAGTTTGACACGATTTCACCAAAATAATCACTCTTTGAATTTCAAAGTCAAATGCCACCACTTTATTTCGCGGATTTATTTTACTTCTAACACCAGTTCTTACAAGCGTGGCCTTAGTTCCTTATTTAAAAAATCAATATTTCAGATATGATTCAAAAGTTCTTTTCTTATTTAGCTTTGCTGTTTACTCTCACAAAGTCGTAACCAATTATCAAATCAGCTCTTTATAGTTATTACTAGTACTGTACGCCTAGGTTTCGCAATCCAAATAGTTTACTTCGTGCACGTCACTGTCTGAAATCAGATTCATCTCCTGCATGTGAGCAGCGTCGTATTTATACTCTACAAATTATCCTAGAACCTTCCTGTAATTTCCGTTCTCCGAACACAAAGTTTACTAAGATGTTACTAACCTAAAATTGTTTCCATTTTCAACAGATGTCGCTTGTGTCACTTTGTTGCGGGTAACAATAGCTGTGTTTCATTGGGCGGTGTGAAGTACTCGCGAGCAGTTTCTGAATGGAACGCTAATTTGTATTGTCAAGAGTAAAACATAACCTAAAGTTTTTGACATTTCTGTTTTGTTTCTGTTGTTCTCGGTAATTTTTGTTCAATCAAGTTTCTTCTGAAAATAGTAAGGAGTATTAACTATATTTTTTCTCCAATTATTCAAATTAATTTCATTAAAGAAAATAAAATTGTGAAAAACTTGACCTATAATGAGAGATAAGCTTTAATTTAAGCTTACAAAAATAAGAAAGATGAGTACTTCCGCACGAGAAATAAGAAGCACTTCTGGAACAATGTTTTAACCGATTTGGAAGCGTTAGATGTACTTGTAAGTTACTTTGAATATGTGATATCAAAATTTATGTAGATAAATTATTAACCATTTTAGGTTTCTACAACTTCGGCCGATCAAGCTGAGATCGAATGGAGGTCTCTGTATGGAGCCTACAAAAATGCAAAGGATCGGGGCACAGGGTCGAGTACTTCGAAATTTTTGTTTTTTAATGAAATGGACAAACTGTTTCAAAACAGCCCCATTATTAGTTCT
Organism: Dioctria rufipes; assembly: GCA_963924295.1. Classification (NCBI taxonomy): domain Eukaryota; kingdom Metazoa; phylum Arthropoda; class Insecta; order Diptera; family Asilidae; genus Dioctria; species Dioctria rufipes. Next base: position 119,599,721 of record OZ002742.1, read on the forward strand.
CCACACTCCGTGAGCGTTGGAATAGTTAACGATCCCGAACCAGCACCGATGGCCTCTAAAGACAAATCAACAAAACCGAGACGAAACACATCCAAAAAAGTTAAGGAAACAGCTCTCGAATTAAAAAGAAGCTATTATAACCAAAAAATGAGAGAGAAAAAAAGCGTGAAGTATTAGAAAATTATCTAAAAAAAAAAAAGAAAATGCAAAAGAGGAAAGACATCGAGAGCTACTCCATTTTTTACAAAATAGTAAATAAAACAAATTTATAATTAGAAGTGCCTTTTTTAAAGGCAATTTTATTTATAGCGAAGAACGATCTTTAGTTTATGTATCCATATTTATAGCGAAGAACGCTTTTTATTTTATATTTTCTATGTTATTTAAATAAATGCAATATTGTTGTTAAATGAAGAACGCTTTTTATTTTATATTTTCATATAATGTATTTCTATGTTATTTAAATAAATGCAATATTGTTGTTAAATGAACATTGTTATTTATACTAATAAGCCTTCGTTATCAAGTTGTGTAAAAATTGTGTCCCTTATTCTATGATTTTGCTACGGCTTCTTCGTTATCCCATTCCATTTCTGTGTCATTTTCTTTAATACAAATGTTATGCAGCACACAAGCAGTCACAACACAGTTTGTGATGAATCCCATATCTGGGCTTTCGAAGATTTTAAGTCTAGTTGCTGAATGCAACTAATGCTTAATTGTTATGTTACCAAAATCTTTGAACGGAGGCACCACGTAGTTATTTTCCGCATAAGCTGAGTCACCTAATAATACACTAACCGGTATTATTACTTCTGGGTTTTCTTCTACTTTGCGGTAAAATCCTGATTTCCTAGAAGGACGGGCATCATGCATGGATCCAGGTTCGCCACAGTGTACATCGATAAATGTTTTGTCTGGACCGACAATCGCTTGAAACAATATACTATAATAAGCCCTCCGATTGTAGTACGCTTGCCTGTCATTCTTCGGAGGGTTGATTTTGATATGGCTTCCATTAATGGCTCCTATTACTCTGCGGAAATTTCTCATCCTTGGAAATTTTATTTGATTATTACGCATTTGCACTGAAGTAGGCCTGACCTGGTCTGGACCGACAATCGCTTGAAGCAATATACTATAATAAGCCCTCCGATTGTAGTACACTTGCCTGTCATTCTTCGGCGGGTTGATTTTGATATGGCTTCCAACAATGGCTCCTATTACTCTGAGGAAATTTCTCATCCTTGCAAATTTTATTTGATTATTACGCATTTGCACTGATGTAGGCCACTTTATGTAGTTCTGACTTTGTCCAACTATCCACTTCACAACTCTGTGTTTAATGTCACAGAACTTTTTGTGACATTAAACCTATCTGAAATCTGCTTGTAAGTTTCCATGTTCGCGAGAAACCAAATTGTGAGGAAAATTTCGCATTCTGGCCCAACCACATCTCTCCCGCTATGATTTTCTTTTTCGATGAATGTCTTATAGTGTTCTAAAAAAATAATCAGCCAATATTAACTTATTAATGGTAATTCAAAATTAACATACCTATCAGTCGTTGGGCCACTTGTCTAGTAACGCGAAAGTGCTCCTTGAATTGTCGGTCTGTATATTTGGCCACAAATTCCAAATAGTTTTCGACTCTTGCCTTTTTGCAAACACTCTTTGAATCTGATGTAGATGATGATGATGAGGAAGAGGATGAATCGAACAAAATACTACTATCCTAGGTACTTTCCTTCAGCAGTACTACCTATATATAAAAATTTGTCTCTGTTCGATATTTATTATGTTAAAAGTTGTTACCGTATTTATTTCCATAATGATAATATGTGTATAACTTTTAATAGTTTTCCTGATCACGATGAGTTGAATAATATTATTTGCTTCTTTTATAAACAATAAAAATTGTATTTGCTTTTTTAACAACAATTTATTATGAATGTACTACACAAATTTTCTGTAATATTTCATCTATCTGGCATTTCATAAGCACTTAGCATCAAAATCCACCTAGCGGAGAATTCTTGCGAAACTACTCAGCTCATCTAATCGCGGACAAGAGCATGAGTAGTTGCGAGTAGATAGAAGTACTTGGGAGTACTTTACACAGCCCAATGGAACACAGCTAATATTATCCTTATACTGGGGACACACATATGGTATTGATAGCATGCCATTAATACCAGGTCAAAGCTATACCACGTAATATAGCCGGCCCCTGACACACTTTTGTTTGTGGTATGGTTTGACATTCGCTCTCACTGAAAAGCCTAAGTAGAAGTTTTTTGTAAAATGTCGCAAAATAAATTAATTTCATGTTATATGAATTATTTATTATTGAAAAAGTTGCTGTAGAGGTCAAATGGACAGCAAATTGGAGCAAAAGACGAGCAGCGCTTTATAGAAAATTGTCTATTTTAAATAATTCATGGTGTGGACGAGGGTAGCTTGAATTATAATATACTTATAATATTTATGTTATATTTTTTATACTTAGGTTCAACATTTTTAATATTGGGAAAACGATGTGATTTGCTTCGCCAAACTTCAATTACTTTTGCAGTCTCGCTGCTCCACAAAATTTTCCTTCTTTTGTTAAAACGTGCACTCTCCATTTTTAACACAAATTTTGGATAGAATTAAAAATGGCTTGTCAAAAAAATGCAATTTTGTTGTAAATTTTTCCAGCTATGTAAAATAGCAGTGGTATTAATAGAAAACTGTCTCTACTAGGTTTGAATATTAGGATACCAGCAAAAATTAATGTGTTTTTCAGTATTTAGTACGTTCACGGTTACCAGGTACGTCAGCTAGTATCCAACTAGCATGTGAAGATACACATCTATTATATCACGTAGTTTTCGAATACCATGGCATCAATACCACATGTGTGACTATGGTATTAGCTAGTAACAATTAAAATCCTCACATAACAAGTAGATAAAATCCACGTATATGAGATGACATGCCTCACATTCCATCAACTTAGCGTAATCTAGGGTCTCTATTTAAGACTTTTTATTAATTTTATCATTCGACATTCGGTAGAATTAACTTTACTAATTTTCTTGGGCTTTGAGAGATCAATTACTTATTTATTTTGCTAACTTTGTGGAACATAGTAGGAACATATATGTATAATCCATTTCTTAAGGTAGAGTCAGATTGGGATTTTGACGCAACGCTATCGTCGCTGGCAACAAGTTGGGGAAAAAATGCTGTGAGATTGAACGCGCTAACACTTGATACGTGCTGTCCCTAGTTAGAGCGCCATATAAATACTTCGCCGCGAGTTTTGAGTGATTGGAACTCAAATTAATGCCGTAACCGCCAAGAGAAGGGGCTTTTATACTTTATATTTTATTGCACAGCCGGGGTTGCTCCAATTTCCCTTAATCCAACCGCATTCAGAATAGTGTAATTTTACTACTTTGAATTTTACTAATCGGTACCCACGGCTAAGAATCTGACTATCTGTTTGGGTGTAAAGGTCAGCACAGTAGGCATGATACTGTTGCTACCTTATATCCAACCAGCGGTTTGGCTTGTAGTTGGGTCTCGCTGTCACGGTTAGTTCGGTGACTGCGTGTATTTATTTGTAATTTTGTGACAATGCAAGAATTTTGGTTCTAATTGAAACCAAGGTTACTTCTGATGCTGATATAAATCAGTTTCGCATACCAGGTTATCACTTAGCGCCCCTCTTCTCACCTCAGAGGGGAATCGCTCTGTACATTCGTAATGATGTGCCGTTCTCCATTGTCCCTTTATTTCAACTAATCCAGAGTTTAATTACGTCTGGATTAGATTTAAACTTTGTCTAGACATCACTTGTTTTTGTTTTTTATATAGCAGCCCCAATATGTCTGCCGCTGACACCTTGGTTTAACAATGACTATTATAAAGCTATTAAAAACAAGAAAGCTGCATTTCAAGCATATAATTTGTATCATTCAGCAGAATTGAGACAGATTGAGATGCACGTAAGAGCTGAAAATCCATTATTTAGCGAACTAAGTTCCAATCCGACCAAAACAGTAGTTAGAAAATCTTTACTAGTCGAAAGGGAAGTAAGAGTTTTTGGTCTATCGTTAACACAGTCAATTGTTATATGAGATAATATAATGTTATTTTAGAAGAATAACAATTAAACTAGATTTAAGAAAGAAAAAAGAAGAAGTACAGAAAAGAAACAAATGTAAATAATAATAATGTGTACAAAAATATAGTCGAGAGATCGAAGAGGTGCAGCACAATAGCACAATACATTGCGTAGCATCGGCCAGTGCGTATTAAGGCAAGTGGGTCGAAGTCAAGAGTTGGCCGAATGTCCCAATGGAGCCAGCCCGCTGAAGGCTGACAGGTAAGCCAATCCACTTACGAATGACCTTCACAAAGTAAGATCGGTAAGCTTAGAAATTGAATGCGGTCCTGGAGATAAGCTGGCTCTTTCGCATAGATCAAGTTGTATAAAAATGTCAGCCTTCTGTTCATGAGGAATGTTTCGAGAGAGCATCCAAGAAAAGAGTCGACATAGGATGACATATGAGAAAATCTGGGCAAGCCAAATATAAATCGAATCGTGTCATTGAAAGCTACCGTTAATTTCCGCTGATAGCAAGAATCCAGTTTTGGAAATATTAGACTCCCGAAGATAAAGTGGGGTAGCACGAGAGCCTTTGCAAGCCCCATGCAAATGCATTAAGGCAATATATTCGCAGACATTCTTATCATTCTCAGGGAAGAATACACCTTTCCAACTATATTAGATATACAATCACAACAAGTAAATTTGGTATTAAGCACGACGCCCAGGTTTTTAACCAACCTAGAATATGGCATAACAATACCGTCGATCTTAACTACGGGTAGATCATTTAGGTCATAATCCCTCCTATTCAGAAATAGACAATTTGACTTGTTTGGATTTAGAATTAGTTGATTGCGACTGGCCCAGTCACAGATCCTATCAAGGTCATTGTTAAGCCGAATGACGCCATCCTTGATTAAGCCAATTGGCCTATCTAGCCAAATTTGGACGTCATAAGCGTAAAGGTGGATCGAAGTGTCTTATAAAATCGTGGGTAGATCATTTATGTATAAACAGAAGAGAAGAGGACCGAGAATAGAACCTTGGGGTGCATCGCAGTTAAGAGTTAAGGGAGATAGAACTGATTGAGTCTTCACCGATTGGCTATGGCAGAGGAGAAAATTTTTGATAAGAGAGATAGCTGTAGATGAGAAACTGAAATTCTGCCGCAATTTAAGAAGAAGGATATCATGATTAAGCGAATGGAACACCTTACTGAAATCCAGAAGGACTAGTATGGCTATCTGATCTCTGTCAAGTGTGTCACCAATGTCCGACGCCACTTTTAGCAATGACGAATCAGAGCTATGCCGTGGTCCAAAACCTGACTGCCACAAAGATAGTAAAGATTGTTGATTGAGAGAGGAATTAATTTGAGAATGCATTACTTTCTTAATAACTTTGCTGAGGAAGGAGAGTAGGGTAATTGGCCGAAAATCGCCTGGTGCAGAGCATTTGTGACACTTAGGAAGTGGCAACACAATAGTTTTTTTCCTAAGTGATGGAAACTGCGAAGTAGTTAAAATACATATTAAACACATGCACTTAAATATGAGAAATGGATGGAAAAATAATTTTTATAAATCTTGGCGAGATATCACCAGGACCAATAGCAGATGACTTAATTCTACTAATCGCATTTAATATTTCATTGAGATCTACACATCTGAACGAGAAACCACTGGACAAAGCTAATTGGTTTGCAATTAACTTTGCTGCGTACTCTTTCTTGTCACCTTCCCCACCAACATGCAATTACAGCCAAAGACTGTTACATTTCCCCACGAGGGAGGTCTCAATGTGCTAAGGCTTCTAGATCTGATGGTATTTCGCCCATAGTACTCAAGTGTTGCACCTCTTCTTTAGTTAAACCTCTACGAAAACTATTTCACCTGTCCTATTCGACAGGAGTCCTTCCTTTGGCATGGAAGCTTGCACATGTTCAGCCAATACCCAAAAAAGGAGAGGAAAGCGATCCCTCAAACCATAGACCAATTGCCCTTACTTGGATTCTTTTGAAGGTTTTCGAAACACTCATCCACACCCAATTGATGCAATATCTAGAACCCAACCACCTTATTAGCGATCGCTACTACGGCTTTCGGGCTGGCCGCTCTACTGGAGATTTACTAACATTCCTTACCGAGCGTTGCAATCAATGTCTCCATCATTTTGGTGAATCTGAGATCATCGCTTTACATATCTCCAAGGCCTTCGATTGAGTTTGGCATCCTGCTCGTTTAGCTAAATTTCAGGCATAGGGTCTAGACCCTTATTTTTTCAAAGTTCTCTCTCCCGCCGTTTAATTCAAGTTATATTATCTCTTGCAATCCTATTCATACTTTGGCAGGCAACAGCACCCTTGATTTCCTATACTCGTTCGATTCTATAGCTGATTCCCGTGGGAATGTTACAGCTGATAAACGAAACTACACGTTCAGTTAACTAAACTATGACCTCACAACAATACTCGTTTGGGGCAGAGCGAATCGGGTATTGTTTAATACTTCCAAACCGAAATGCTGTCAAACGTATTCCAACCCCAACTCAACTAATTTCCGTCGATGGAGAAGATATCTCGAACTCACCATCTCCTAACATCTTAGGCATTAAAATATCCAACAGTCTTAGTTGGTCTGATCACATTTTTGGTATTGGCAAAAATGCGACGAAATGCCTGGGTTTCTTGCAAAGATGCAAAAAATATTTTACTTTATCACACTTAACGTAAGTCTACAAGTCTTATGTCAGTCGTAGATTAGAATATAACTCCAATAACTGTGGATGGGCTGAACGCACTGCATTGTCCGCGTTAGACAAAGTCCAAAAGAAGGCCTTCCGGTTTATTAGCGATGATATATCAATAGCAACTATTGATTTCCTAGAACCCCGACGTAATGTCGGATGTCTGTCTCACTTTTAGCGCTACTCCTATGATCACTGCTCTGACGAAATTTCTAGCCTGATCCCTTGTGGAATTTTCCTATGTGAACCACACGAGCTGTAACCCGAGCTCATCCTCACGCCCGTAAAGTAAAATTAGGCTCTACCGTGAAATTGCGCGAATCCATCATAAGCAGAACAGAATGAATATGGTATAGTTTACCATATTCTGCCCCCCCCCCGAGTTTCTTTTTCTTCTAAGGTTGGGCTACGGTATCATAGGGTATCCCCTGAGCTTTGGCAGAATCATAAAAAAAATGATAATACTATTATTATATACAGTGCTGATATTCAATTTTTTTAACAACCGGTTCGCTTATCCAGTTACGTATTTATTCTTCATTAAACTGGGGTAAAATACTTTTTTGAGTATTAAACCAAATAGATTACAATTCAGTACAAGAATATTTATTGAAAAAGTCTCAACCTTAAAGCTACGTCATAATGTTGGATATATAGAGTGAAAGTGAACATTTAACGAAATACATCAAAAGGCTTAGAAAACTAACAAAATTAAATTAGCCAGCTCATTGTGGCATTTATATTTAAGAGCAAGTATTTTAAGAATAAGTATTAGATTACTAGTATTACAATAAGCACCAGATAGCTTATTGGTTTTCAGAATAGTTTATATCACTTTTTTTTTCCATCATAAAGCTAAAGATAGAAGCTTTATAATGGCCTTGTCTGTTAAAGGTTTTCCACGCAGATTTATTGTCATAAAATGTGAAATATTTTCAATCAACAAAGAATTTATTTTTTCAGTTGCCATATTGTTCATCACACTAAACGCTCACTTCGGCCAAACTAACTGAAACAACTTTTGAAATATCTTAGCTCCATGAATTATTTCAGGAATGTGTCGGTTTGGTAAATCTTTGCTATCATCATTTTTAGGGATAGCAAATTTCAATAGCGTGGATAAATTCTCTAATTGTTTCTCGTCTTCTAGCTATACATTACATTAAAAACTGATACCGAATAATTATTTTCACGTTGTCTATAACAGCTTGAATTAACATACCTCTTGGCAAACGAACACATTTATTCTAAAAGAACAATAATAATATTTATAAGCGTCTGATTCGATCATGTTACAAACATTCATAATTTTCCTTATTTTCTTTCATTAGCTCCAGTACTCTTATGCACCTCGGAATTAGTCTATCTGCTTTGTTTACTGGGACTACTCGACTTTGTAAACCTAATGATTAAAGTGTCAGTTCTTCTAGAATGTCTATCATTAACGCCAGATCTTTTATAAGGCTTTTTTTCAATGACAAAACAATTTTAAAATCTTATGAAAAGCTCAGACTGGTTGGAACGAGTTCGAATCCCAGAATGATTTGTTTTTGTTTTAACGAAAAAGATATTTAAAAAATTAACAGATATTAAAAATATAAAAAAAAAATAAAAAAATAAAAAAAAAATTAAAATTAAACAAAAGAATATTAAAATAAACTAAAAGAATAATTTGCAAATTTACAAACTTAAGAGAGAATCTCGTTCCAAGACTGGGCTACTTAAGCTAGTTTTAAATATAATAAATTATCTAGGTCTTCGGGTAAAAATTGCATTCAAATTTACATAAATCGAAAAATTAGAATCCATTGTTAACTTGACGTCATAACAGGATCTGGGATCTTAGAAGCAATTATTTGATTTCACGGAAAGTAGAAATTACATAAAATTTTAAAGAATGACAGAGAAAACAGATAATGAGAGCTAATAAATATAATTTTAGTATAGTCTCTGGTTAAAATACAAATGAAAATCGTATCAGAAAGTATAATTTCTGGACAAATTCTTTGTAAGGAAATTTTACTCGCTTTCATTTAATTTTTTTACGATTGACAATTTCTCCATGCTTAATTTTACAATGAGAAATATATACAAGGCTGATATTACTATGTCCCAAGATTTATTATTTTGAATGTCCGGAAGTGTTAATATTTTTGCGTTTTATTTATTTTTTGTTATAAAGACTTTGTGACAGTTCCTTTTAGGGTAATATTCCAGACTAGTTAATCCAAAGTATATTTTCCAAGACCTTTGGACGTTTTCCCGGCATTCTCGTTCGGCAGACATGAGTTCTCAATGATTTTTCATGTGAAACTTGCAAAAAAATTACCACACACAAATCGATTAATGTGGTGAGAACTTTATTCTTAATTAGGCATTTCATAATAGCCATTTAATAGGCATCATCATTGCATTTTAATTTAAACAATTGTGTTTCTTGGTAACAGATCTCAGAAAATTTCAGAAAAATGTATTTAATGGACTTTCTGCTTCTTTCTGCTCCTTTTTGTACTTTTCTGCTCTACTTTTAATTTGACAGTTAACCCAAGTTGAGCTGCCCTGCTCTGCTCTGCTCTAAACTTTTTTCTAAAGTAATGACGATCTCCAACTTCTTGGCTTTGCTGGATCGAACTTAGTAGAAGTATATGTAAGCGATAAGAAGATTCCTTTCTTCCACTATCGATTTAGATAGCAAGCTCTATTTTAAAAATTGAATCGTGTGTTCGTCAAAGCAGTTATGAGACAAATTGTAGTCACATTAACTGCCACGTAGAACATTACCTGCTTGCGTTTTCACAAAAATAGTAAATATAATTTCAAAAATGATGTTACCACCAACAATTAGAATTTTTACGTATACTGTTAAAACGAGCATTCCTAGACGTTTTTATTGTATCGACAAATTTTTCAGCATGTAAAATCAAATGCAGTTGGTTGTAATCATATTTATTGTCAACAAACTGCTCTAGAATAGATACGAAAACCACTTTAACAATCAAACTTGTACAGAAACTTATGAAATTACATACGGGTATTCATCTAGGGAAATCGTCAGAATAATCCTAGTTTTTTCCTTGTTCCAGAGCTTTATTTATATATATATAGCTCGATAAGCTTTTGTTTTGAAAACTTTAGCAATTTTTCTGGCAAACGGAAATACATCATAAAATGTTATTTTATTAATGTCCCTCGCGCTCGTTTTTATAAACATCTTAGAAATACATATTTCATAACATTTTAAAAGTTTCATTTTAGTATTTTTAGTTATTTAAGAACCGGTTCGCAAAACTCAGTTTTTGTTAACAACTGTTTCGGCCGAACCGGCTGAATATCAGCACTGAGTTATTTAACAACCGGTTCGCAAAATTCTGATTTTTTTCACAACCGGTTCAGCCTAACCGATGCGTACCGGCTGAATATCAGCACTGATTATATAGTAATTATATAAAGATATTATATTAATTAACTGGAGATAAAAAAAAAAAACAAGTAAAAAGCTAGAATTGGTAATACCAATTCTTATTCTAAATGAATGCCCGTACGTAATTCCGTATGGTCGGTCACCCATTTGTGCAAGTTTGATTTTTGAAGTAGTTTCTCACATATATTTGGAGAACGGCTCGTCGGACCGCAAGTAGAAATGATTATAGCCAATTTCATAGAATTTCATATTCTGATGAACTTTACGTAAAAAACATTAATTTTTATATGGCAGCATCAGTAAGCGGTTGCCGGATTCATCCCATTTTTGAAATTATGTTTACTATTTTTATAAAAATGCCGCGTACAAAGTTTCAGCTCTTTACGTTGACGTGTTCTCAGGCAGTGTCGAAATATGCAGTAATAACGAAATTTTTGTATGGCAATCCCACGAAGAAATTACCCAATTCGTCCCACTTTTGAACTTCAATATACTATGTAAAATTTCAGCTAAGTGAACGTGTTCTCGAGTTATCATTAGGACAGACGGATGGACGGGACGGACGGACATACGGATAGGCAGGCATGTAAAAATCAAAATAACTTTCAATATTATGCATGGCTATCTAACCTATTTTTCTGTACTGGCATTATTTCCATACGTTACAAACTGAATTACAAACTTACTTATACTCTGTGATTTCATCTAGCTTCCACGCATATTGCAGTCTATTATTACAAATGAAAAGTTATTATCGTCTCCTTTTTTATACAGAAATTTCATAAATGGAACTCTTTGGACTTCTACAAAATCAAATTATAAGGGAAAATTTATAATTCCATATTTTTTATATGTGGATGACTGTGAGATAAACAATTGTATAGGATCTCATACAGAACCAATAACTGTTATATATTATTCATTTCATTCATATTGCATGAAAACTGGACAACATTTTTATCGCAAGTTTTGTCAAGGCACGAGATGTTAAATCGTTAGGATGTCGAAAATGTTATCACAGTCTAATAAAGGAAATAAATTCCTAAGAATCCCAAGGAATTTTAATAAAAACTCTTGAGGGCGAAAAAACAATTTATTTTATATTAGGTATTATTCTAGGAGACAATCTTGCTTTAAATGAAGCTTTAGGATTTTCTAAAAGTTTTTCCGCAAATTACTTTTGTCGGTTTTGTAAGGCAGGGAAAGATGTTACTCAATATATGGCATACGAGGCATACGAAGATTTAAATACAAATGATAAATCATTAACAGGATTAGACAATAATTCCATTTTCAATGATATTATATCTTTTTATGTTGTAGAAAACTTTTCCGTGGATGTAATGCATGACTTTTTTGAAGGGATCTGTTCCTATGACATGACGCATATAATTCTTTATTTCTTGAATATGAAGATATTTTCTTTAGAAACTTTGAATTTTCGGAAGCAAGGCTTTAATTATGGCGAATCGGAAAATGGAAATATGTCACCTCACATTACTATGTCCAATATAATAAATCACAATTACAAAATGTCAGCAAGAGAAATGTTGACATTTTGTCAATTTTTCTCCCTCCTTATTGGCGACCTTGTTCCACAAAACGATCAAGTATGGAAATTTTTAATAAATTTTCTTATTATGCTAGATTTTCTCGTATGTTCTACTTTTGAGTACGATGATATGACTGTATTGCGAGAACTCATTGCATCCCAGCAAACAAATTGAATCGAAAATAACTCGAAACTTGCCATGGGCAAGAATAACCCTCGAGAGCGATATTGCCAAATGTTCGTTTGTAATTTATGCGGCGGACTAAACGGACATAAGAAAGCAAGCTAAAAATTGTAATTTATAAGTACTTCGCCTTTTCCTTACCAAAAGCAAGTATATATATTTTATATACTTGCGAACTGCGGGGGTTGAGTAAATTACTTTTAATTTATCAATTTCAACTTATTTTTAATATGTCTGGATTGACATTTTTTAATTCATAAAAGTAAGGGCAATCCTTTTTAAATATTTCCGCAATATCTTATTATTGTTTTATTACAATTTAAGTACATTGCCTTGCAAAACAAAATGCTTCAGCAATTATAATAAATTGTTTAAAAGCATTGTTGAAAAATTTAATAAGAGCGAATTTCTTACAAGAAGTATTGCATATTCGCACGAAGATTGCTAAAGGTGAGAAATGGGCAATAGTTGAAACAGAGGCAATCATATACAGACTTTATGGCAATAATGCTGTCCCTGATTCACAACAATGGCTCATTCCTACTTTTAGCAAAACCTCGCCAAATTGTTTGCTGGGATATCACAATAAAAAATACATTGAGCATTTCAGGGATACACTACAACGCAAACACCATACCTACTTGTCTCACGACCCTTAAAACATTTATGAATATTTAGATTTGAGTCTAAACATAAAGAAATAAAACGTGACGCAAACAATGTTAACTCCCGTAAAAATATATGTCTTACTTTGGCTTTGAAAATGTGTGTTAAGTTCGGAAATAAAATTCTTCAAACCACCGATCTTCCGAGCATAACTCAGAATTGCAAATGCTCCGAAAATTTAAGTGAGATTGATTTCTCAGATCCAGTTTTAGAATACTTCAATTTAGAAACTCTTGAATTAAATTTGTTTAAATACGTTGATGATTTAGGCACTACTTATAAAGAAAACTATATTCTATCAATTAACTGAGTTTTTCAAAATTTCCACGCCTCTTAGAATATGAAAACACCTGGTACACCATTTGCCTCAGAATTCATATAATTGTGTACGACGAACACTATTTAAGTTATATTATAAAAGATGATTAAAAAGAACTGGAAATTCGACTTCTGAAAGAATTCCTTAATCCATCAAAGCACTTGTACTACCTTGCGACAGGTAATTGTGTAGTGAGAATAAAAAAATTTTTTTAGTTAATAATTTCAAATACTGTTTTTTACTGTGCTATCTGGGCACCTTACCAAAAAGACAAAGAAATGTATAATGAATTAAAATAAAATATTAAGTTGACATCTTTTACTAAAATATGAATGTAACACTTTAACAAATTCTTGGATATACATAATGTATATACACACATATTATGTACTTTACATAGGAAATTAAGTTTCCTGAATTACATAAATGTTTGTGGACTTGGTACAGAATATAGGCGGCAACCGTTATCGCTAGATGCGATATTTTTAGTAATAGTATTGGAAGAGCATAGTGATCAGGTTGTTTTTGTCGTATAGCTGTCCAGAACTGTTGAAAAGGACATGAATTACAATAACAAATGAATAGCTTTGTCCTTGCATTACCCTTACAGATGAAAAACCCCATCTAATAATAAAGTAACGAAAATACCAAATATTTATCAGGATAATATTATGTAAGTAATAAAAACTAAGCCTAAGAATCTACTAAAATAATACTTTTAATGGCACCGTTTAAATTAAATTAAATCATTATTTCGTAAAATCAATCAAATTCTTGTAATAAATATGGGGTAGCCACGTAAAATCCCTTTAAGTAATAAATATGGGGTAGCCACGTAAAATCCCTTTAACAATGTTTTAAGTAAAAATTTCGTAAAGAGTACGATGCATTATGTAAACTGTTCGAATTTACGAAATTCTCTTCGTATATCTTACGAAATTTTCCATTGGCTCGAAATCATGGGTGATTTTTGTAGAATTTATCGTTGTTTTTCGTAAATATTACAAAATATTTTTCTTAGTATAGGGTGTAAAAATAATTAACTTGAAGCTAAATGTAAAATGGAGTATGACTAAGGGCGGATCCGAATCCAAGTCTTCGTCTTCGTCTTGTTAGTACAGCTAGTGACGTAACATCGAGTCAAGCTCTATCCGAATCCATGTCTATGCCACCGAGCTTTGCTACTTTGTATAACAGTTTAGACATTTGGTTAGCTTGATCATCGAGTCAAGGTTCGAGTTGACTATTTTAAATAGACAACATATTTTGAGGTTTTATTTATTCGCTGGCTATCGATATCAAGCAAGCTAAGCAAACGAATTCGGACAGGTTAGCTTCGTCTTGAGCTTGATTGCATTTATTTTGACATAATGGCGGACACGGAAAAAGTGAAGTGTCAATATTGTACATTTTTACTCTTTTCCTTCAATTCTTCTGTGCAAAATATATATATGTACCAATTAGAGATAATTGTAACACATTTTTATTTCAAATTTAATTTAATTTAAAATCATAAATAATAACATTATAATTAATTACATTTATTAATTATGACAAACAGTAAGAACTGGCTCTAAATGTCAAATATCAAGCTAAGCACACGAATTCGGACAGGTTAGCTTCGTCTTCGCCTAACTATTATAAGAGCTGAGCTTGTTGTATTACGTCACTAGCTGTACTTACAAGACGAAGACGAAGACGAAGACTTGGTTTCGGATCCGCCCTTAATATGTAAGTATGAAAACCATCTATGGTGAAAATTTAAGTGCCTAGTAGTAATCAGAAGATGTTTATTTTTTAACAGTAGGAATTATAGTGTTCTACTTTGTATAACAGCAGTCAAACATTTTCAGGCAAATAGTTCTAAATATTATTGATGTAAAAGAATTGTGTTTCGCAATGACTTTAGCTATGATCTGCATGTGGTTCGATTACGCAAAATAAAGCCTATCGAGAATGAATAATAATTAGGTTTTGCAGATTTCAGAATTCTAGCAAAAAAATTAATAAAATTCGAAATTTTAAAATGGTCCGGAGTCTGCAAACATCGATGGAATTGAAATAAGTCGTAACATAATCTAATCGATGCATACTAAAAAAATATTTGATGGTGGAGTTAAATGGTCTCCTGTGGTTTTGAGCAGTCTAGCAATAAAATACAAAGAATATTTCGCTTAGGTGCATCATTCTCACCAGTTTCACCCACATTTATGTATATCCTAGACAGACTGTTTTCATAATGACTTAATTTGAAATTCAGTCATTTCAAGGAAATGAAGGGGTAAGAGACTCTGAACGAAAATTATTTCGTTTAGAGTGGCATTGACAGTTCCTCATATGTGAACAAAAATTTTGGTAAAGTTCAATAATTCAATTAAATGCTACCAAGAAAATTTTCGAGTTCAGTATTTACCGGAAGACAATTTATTTTGTTGAAAGAGCCCAAAAAGAAATTTCATTTATGATCATCTGATGGCTGCCACTGCTGATTATATTGAAAAAACTTTCCATTAAATTCAGCTCATTTCAATAACGGTAGGTGGCACTTTTACTAAAATTTCACTAAATGTAGTAAAATTTGCTCCATTTGAAAACGAAATGTTGCAAATGGGTCCTTGATGGACACACTGCACATTTGAATCCATTTAATTAAAAATGAAGTCATTATGGAGTCAGTCTCTCTAGGGTATTATAATGGAATAATATAGCTAGTGGTATCTAACATTTTTTGATATAATATTATTAATCCATAACTGTTATGCCATCTATATAAAGATGCAATTTATTGGACATACTCAAATAAATCAGTCATTAATCAAAAGAAAACCAAAAACATAAAAGAATCTAAAGCAGATTCTTGCGGTACAAGCCTTATGCACCATAAAACCTATAAAATGTAAAATACAATTTGAATATCAGAAAACACCTTTTAATCATTTCTTATACCAACATCAGACTAAATATACATAGCTCCATACAGAAGTATCAGAAAGATTACTTGATAATTTATCAAAAATAGCAAATCGGGAAATTTCTGGAAGAAGTTCGAATTTTCTATTCATTGATTGAACCGAAGAGGTCTTATCTCTTTATGAACGGCAATGGGTGCTAGACAAGCACTCTTATGTTGATGACATTTTTACTGTTTCTGAAGAGACACTGTGACCATTTCTCTTTTGTAAATAAAACAAAGTATTTGGATTAACATTACCTTCATTTATTATCACTTCATATCTACCTATACACACATCAATATAAAAACTATTCAGCAACATCTGCTCTAATGTTTCTTCACAGCTCTACTAATATGTACTTAACTGAGAAAATATTGAGAAAGTATATTATGATATTCCTGCTCCCCTTTATACATGACCGGCATTTCTATATATTGGAAATGATAAAAAGGTGTAGAAATAAAGTTCTAATGCTAAAAATCTAACCTGTAATAAGGTTATTAGGCTACCCGTTATCTTCACAGTGATCAGTGAAATTCAATAAAAATCATCTGCGTATTTAAACGACAAATTATCTTACCACTTACAATCTGCGCCATCGCATAAGTAAATGATTCTTAAGGGCATACCGTAATCAGGTATAATTTAATACCCGCTCTGAACACTACAATGCTCCGCGCGAAGAATAAAACACCGGCCAGTCCATAAAGAAACACCTCAAAACATTAGCGAGGTGTGATTTCAACCACTGATCACAGAAACGGATATATGGGCATTACTTTTGACGATCGTATCGTTTAAATGTTATTATTGTTATTAGTTAGTGTTTATTATTATCATTAAAATTATTTATAGCACGTATAGCACCATCGCTGGAACGAAAAGAATGCCCATACCAAGGTATGAATGATGAAAACTACTTTGGCACGATCATTTCCACAATGCGAATTAGCTCATCGACAATAATTGATCAGATCTTAATATTGAGGTAAAAAGGCGTCCAAAACATCAGGATAACGCCCACGCTATAAATACAGTCGGCTACGTACGTATGTACGGAAGGGAAAATGTATAAGAAAATTGTTTCACTTCAAATAATTTTTAGCTTTAACAAGACTTCGCCGTCCGGAGTTATACTTATACATCATATCGACCTCTGTAAAAATACGTCGATCATGAAATTATTAAATTGATCATCAGTTTTTCAGGCGGTAAAAGAGAGGCGAGAAAATGGATTTTAGTAATCAATTTCTGTGATCAGTGGGGAATTTTTATTAGTCGGCTACAATTATTGCTTTGCGAATATTGAAAAGAACACCTCGTGTGAATACATGTAGTATGTACTGTACATATATCCACCTACTCCGCAATTTTAATTCACTTTTAGCTGCCTTTTTCTCACCTGATCGTAGCTAAATGTAATTCAACTCTCGTGAACGTTTTCAAAGACCCTTGAGGAAAATTCGTCGTAGCCGACCTCAGTCGGCTGTGCCATCTACCACAGTACACCTGAAAGCATATGTGGGGAGCACGTTGAACGGCGCATATCACGATCATTCGTTTCTCTCCTGCACGGCAAATTTACGCGTTAAATTATTTAAAAGGGCATGATTATTAGTACAATCCACTTTGCAATCACTTGAAAGAGTGTGAACTATAGTCGAGTGCGTCCACAGACTGCTTGATTACTATTAAAGCAAAATGATCATGGCATGATCGTTCTATACCAATATGCACCTACTTAGTCTGAAGACTCTTAAGAGACGTAGTCGAACGATCAACTTACTTTCTGTGTTGTGCCTTAGCACACGCTGAATTCCATCAGTCCAACAACAAAATACTAGCTATCATTATAGCATTTTATTGCGATCATTACCTGGTTTATCCCCTAGCCCGTATGGAAAGTTTTGGTTAGCTGCGAAGGGTATAGATATCGCCGCGATCATCGGCAAAGTATCAAAGACCACGCTCAAGATGGCTGTGTACTCAAATAAAATTTGATCGCTTGTTTTGTTTGGGATCTCCTTTCTCGATGTTCTCATCATCTACGGTGATCGGTGATGATCAGACACTTTTGTGCTGGAACTGATTTGTTGTTCGCATGTCGTCAATTATTGGCTATATCGATAAAGTTTGATGACTTTTAATTAACTCGTGGTACAGTCATGATGAAATTTATTGATTTTCCTCCTATAATCGGGGTAATGACGTAATTGTCGGGTTAAGTTCGTGATGATTGTTAAATCTCAATTTTGAAAGGAATTTATTCTGCCATAGCCGGGAAAAAGTTTCATATTATGAAGCCCTTTCGTCTATGCCAAAAAATTAAATCATAATAAATTCTAGAGCGTAATGAAAGCGAAACTTATTTGAATTCAATTGGTCTCGTAAGGATATACTCGTAGTTCGGGCCAGATGACATTTCCGGCTCCATTTGTCTATAGAGTACCTAGTTGATACTTCTTCTATTTTTAAGGAATACCTAATGTTGAGAAGTAAACTTCATCAAAAAAGTATTCACCTTGAGTTTTCTCTGTATGAATACTTTATGCCTTTAAATTTTCCATGATGCATACGCGATAATAATAATCTACGTGCACCTTATTTAAAACTGTACAAAATCCCTGACTGTTAAACACGAATGCAACTTAAGTACAGAAACAAATATATCTTGTTAAAGTAAAGTATATAGTCCGTGCGTTAAATGTCAGGAATATTAGATCTCAATTTCAATTCATCTTGAGTTTGAGTGTAATGAAAAATCAATACTTAAAAAAATGACCTAAGATGAACAAATATTGTACAAATAACTTTATGAAAACAGATTCGAGAATAGCGCATATCACGATCAGTTTTAAATAGTTATATTGTAATGATAAAAATACGTAGAACAAATAGTGGAACCCATTACAAAGCTCTGGAGTAGAAAATATTAAAAAAATATTAAATATATACTGTAGATTTTAAGACAATACAAACGAGTTTGATATGTGTATGTAGTAAGTATTGAAAATATGGCCCAGCGTTACACCGATCCTGGTTTAACAGTCAGGTCATGCCATACTCACAACATTAAACAAATAACAAAACAGATATTTGGAATAAGCGGGGCGCTAACCACATAATTGAACAATTGTTGTCTTATATATAGCTCGAATTTCTACTAGGAAATAAATCTTGCGAACTTAAAGTGTCATAAGAGGCGAGATTATTAACTGATCGAATTTCTAGGGAATTGCGCTACACTCTTATCACATACAACAAATTCCTACATGTCGATGGTTGTACTCAAGGCCGTATATATAGATCACGAATGGGAGGGGTTTAGCCTAGTAGACTAATACGCTCTAGAGACGAAAGAATAACTGAGCTTTAATGTGAACTCAATAATAGGAATTTTATGTAAATTTAATATAATTAATTTATTAAGCATATAATTTATGATGACATTCCAATTCAATCCAAAAATTCTATTTATCTATAAGTGCTATATTCATATAATATATTCATGGTAATTCTCTATTAATGCTCCTTTGGTCTGCAGAAATTTAAAAATTTATGTTTGAAAACATCTTGTTAAAAAAAATATACAGAATTACATTTTGTTCTTTTCCTTCTTGCCTTCGAGTGGAAAAGTACTTCATTCATTTCAATTTTAAAATTCCGATGAACGCTTAGCAGAGCGATTATATTGGCGGAACCAAAAAGGCAAATTCAAAAGTAAAACACTTTGTAGGGAATTTTAGATATAACTATGTAATTATCTAAAATGCCCTAAAAAGTAAACAAATAATTTTTTAAACTAATTAAATAAAACCATGGGGCGCTCACGGAAAATATTAGTTTCCATATTATAATTAGGTACAATAAAAGTTGTCGTTTTAACGACAAAAAATTAGCCTTAAGTACCCCTGATTCTACTCAACAGATAAGAGCTCTTCTCTTATCCTCTTAACTGGGCTGTCAAAGCCCGTTAGCAGAAATTGGTATTATGCGTGAAGAGTTAAGAAATGTCAGAGGACAGTTTTATCTTTTACCTTTTTTGGAGATTTGTTTTAATCGATTTTCTATTCTAGCAAACAAAAATAGGTGTCAAATATTTCTTAAAATAAGAGCTCTACACCGAGGTAAGGTTAAATCTCTTATCTCTACTTTGAGTAACGGAAGAGGTTATAGTGCAAAATTGTTTTGATTGAAATACCGAAATTTGTGATAAAAATACTGTCAAGAATTACATATTTATATAATACGTAAATATATACGAGGTTGTATTCATTAAGCTCAGAATGCCAATTTTTTTGTCTTTAAAGTGATTGTAATGACGTACGAAAAGCTACATTAATCGACAATGGTATTGCTCATTGCCTTCATTATTATAGGCCGTGGCGATATAAAACGCACATGTATGAGAAACGTGCTGTTTGAAAGCTTTTAGCATTGCGCATTATGGAAAACCAAACACGTTTCATGTTTAAAAATTTATGTAAAATAAACAACGCTTCTGGTGGCGATAATTCTAACGCCTATTTTACGTCAAGATGTTAATTTTAGGGAAAAAACGTAATTGTAATTATTTGAACAAAATTACGAAGTATTTCTGCATTTTCCTAAACTCTACCCAATTCGCTGTGAAATGAGAGTAAAACTTACGATCAAGATGAAAGTTAGTTTTTAAACTTGAAGTATATTTCCCCTCCAAATCATGAATATAGTTTTCTAATGAATTACAACATCAAATGCATAATAATTAAACTTATCAATTAAATGTAATAATTAAATAATAATTAATAATTACATTTCATTTGTTTGTTAGACTTTATAAAAGCATTCATTTTAAGTTTTTGACCATCAAATTGACATTCTCTAATTTTGAAAAATAAAACAGAATACTCCTCGAATTGCAGCGAAAGCATTTTTTCTTTCTCTTTTCGCTTCTAAACAACTTAAAAAAGTGAAAATTATTGTTTTGTGAAGTCCAGCAAATAAATGTGATGCAATTGAAAGAAATTTAATTTTTATATTAAAATCATACGTTTAATTATTATGTATTTAAATTTTTCATTCAATAGAAAATCATATTGTGATTTTCAGGGGAAAGATACTTCGAACTTAAATAAGCACGTTCGTCTTGAGCGAAAGCTGTACTCTCATTACACAGCGAATTAGGTAGAGTTTAATAAAATGTGGAAACTCTTCGTAATTTTCTCCAAATAATTACAATTACGTTTTTCCCCCTAAAAGTAAACATTTGGACCTATAAATAGGCGTTAGAATTACCGTCACCAGAAGCGTTGTTTGTTTTACATAAATTTTTAAACATAAAACGTGTTTGTTTTTCCATAATGCGCAATGCTAAAAGATTTCAAACAGCACGTTACTCATACATATGCAAGTAAAGAATAGTTTTAGCGCCACTGTCTGTAATAAAGAAGGCAATGTATTGTCACTTTAAAGTTTTGGCAACAATTAATTTTTTTGCTACAGGGTTATTCGAAAATACTATTGGACGTAA
The DNA here is from genome assembly GCA_963924295.1 of Dioctria rufipes. Classification (NCBI taxonomy): domain Eukaryota; kingdom Metazoa; phylum Arthropoda; class Insecta; order Diptera; family Asilidae; genus Dioctria; species Dioctria rufipes. The sequence goes on from OZ002742.1 coordinate 119,621,176, forward strand.
TGACGGTTGTGGAATTATTTACCTGCGATTTAGATGATAAAATAATAACTGAATTATCATTAAGTGCTATGAATTTATTATACAATAATCAATAAATCAATATAAGGAACTACAGCGTAGCAAAATTATCAATATTTTTTTGATGACATGTCTGGGCACAAGTGTAGCAAAATGCACGTGCTTCGTGCTGGATACGTGTGGGTTGGCACTATTGGCATCATCGCCTCGCCAAAAATGTCTGCTTCCTTCTTGCAAACTGAATTGCTTTTAACAGCTGGGCTGACTGAAAAGAGAGTATTCAGATTCTCCAAAGCCTCTTAACCTTTTAAAATTAAAGTTTGTCCAAAAAAATTATATAGAATACTAATACTTACTTGCTAAATTTAAGAGGTTAAGGGATCTCTTACGTAGAACAGGAGGGTTAGATTTAATATTCCCTTTAAAATGTTAACATAATTCACAATACCATAATAAGCTGCGGTGTATCAAAGTAAGCTACTATCTACTAATGTATATACACACATAGTGGACTGCTTATTTTCTTCCTCTATTTTGCGTACGTTTTTGCTAAAGTTGCTTTACATGAAAGAGCCACGGAGGAAGGATATATAATGATAAAGCCAATTGCTATGAGCCGCTACACATAAAGAACTTTGTGTAAAAATTTGGGCTACTCAGATAAACAAAAGTATAGGCTTCACCCCATATATACGGCCTTGGTTGTACTAACAAAGTGAGGTAAATACTTTTAATTTAATTCATATGTATATTACATTCAGATTCAATCTCAGCTGATGAGTTGCAAGTAAATTTACTTTTGACGAATAAAGACATCATGCGTTAGCCTGAAATATTGCAACTGACTTAGAATTATTTAAGCAAAGCACTCCTTAATTCTATTACCACAATAGAAAAATTGTATAATTTTAATTCGTGACCCTGACTCCCCAGATTTAGCCAAAATCAGCCAGATGTTAATACATAGCAATGGCAATATTTTGGCTTATTAGATTTCAATATTTGATGGAATAACGTAGATTGTGCCCAGAAAGTGTTTCAAATTAACCTTGAAATATATAGCTTTCGAGCTAAGCACAGTTAGCTTAGCTTACTATTTGGCCAACGATTTGTCCCAAAAGAACTGAATTCATTCAATGGTTAAATAACCGTATTGCTGTAACTTCTGTGTTGTCTTGTATCAGAACACGAATCTTGAGTTTGTCAGGTTTTAAAACCGTACAGGTAACAAATGTTACCTAAATAATAAAAATATTCATATATGCTTGCCAGCATGTGTTATCAGAAGATCATGAAATCTGCTGTGAAATCAAATAACATATATAAATATGACAGGGACAAGATAATAACAATTTATAAAAAATTAAGAGGAGCAGTTAGAATCACCTGTCGAGATTTAAATCTCTTCATTCGATCTTCAGCCGTAGGTGTGACGATCTCATTGGAATTCAATGAAACCACTCTTAATCTGGCAGCAATTTAGCCGCTTAACATCGATGCTCATAACTAAGTGATAAATTATCACCACAAATAGAAAAAAGGAGAACGAGAAATAAGATAAACTTTAACACAACAAAATTAACATAATGTGCTCTGGTGACAAGGTCAATAAAGCGGACTCGCGGTGTCATGTGAAAAGAAAAACAGAAAAAGGTTGTGATAACAGAGGAAAGCCGTGCTTAGCTGTGGACACAATATTCATAATTTTACGGATCAAAATTAATTTACGATCGTCAAATCAATAAGTTTGTACATTTTATCGCCCTATAAGGGGACGCCTAATATTTACAGATATTCACATCTGTAGGTATGTGTGGGTAAATAATGAAATAGGATTTATTATTCACGCAACGTACATACATAGGCAGTAGCTATTGAAAGGGCTGAGATGTTGAATTATTCAAAACATATTGCAAAGATTTGAAGTCTTAGAAAACCTTTTACTGCAAGGTAAGCGAGCCTAATAAATTCAGTAAATTCGAAATTATAATTCGAGTAAAATCTTGGAAACTACTTGCCAATTGGTGAAGGTTTGTAAGGTGAAGTAATATTGAAATCATTTTAAAAAACTTGTGTTCAGGAAGATTTCAGGAAATGATTGCATTATGAATCGTAAGATAAAGTTAAATTTAAACAGGCATTTGCCTATTTGCCCAGCTTGTGAATGCTCATAAGTTAAATTCATATTGAGACAGTTTTATGAAAGATTTGTTCAGTAATACTACTTGAGAAAATATTGCATAATGAATCATAAGACGGAGTCAATTTATGAATAAGGACAACAGCCAGAATTAGTTTAAGACCAACCAATTCTTATGATACACTACAAGAATGCCCGTATGTAATTTCGTATGGTCAATCATCTGAAGAACTTTTCAGTAAAATAAAAACTCCTAGGGCTGGTCGTTTTAACAGTGTACGTAAAAAACCTAAATTTGTATATGATAACAATAAGACGGGGTTACCCGATTTAGCCCATTTTTGAAATTATATTAGACGCCGTGTATAAAATTTTAGTTCTCTGCGTTGACGCGTTTGCAGGCAGTATGAATGGCAACCTCCACGAAGGTGTCCTGACCGATTTGTCCAATTTCGGACTTAAATTTCCGTTTTTATTAAAAGCCCGTCGCATTTCCAAAATTTCAGCGCGATCTCAAGATGGGCAGACATAAAATCGGAGCCCACAGAAAGAACACCTTCTTGTGGATACTCAACTTATCCACAGACGATCTGCAACACTCCAGTAACTTTGATGTTATCGGAGGGCCAATCAGAGCCATCAAAGCTGCCTGACTATCCGAAAGGTGAGTAATGGCCTTTCCGTTTATCTGCATATCAAGGGCTATCTTCTCTGCCGTTGAGATGGCGAAGACTTCAGCCTGGAAGACAGTGGTGTGGCTTCCAAGGGAGTACTCCATCCCAGTGTCCAGTTCAGGAAAGGAGACACTCGCCCCAGCTTCTTTATTAGTTAGAGCCTTCGGTGAAAATTTTTAGAGCGGACCGGGGAAGGCTCGATAATGTACTTCCCTTAGTCCACGGCTCCGTTACAGGAAAGCTCACAGAGAAGCGACGCCCAAAACGAAGCACAGGTACCATTACATCACGTGGCATACTGGCCAGAGTCAAGTCCAACTCATACGCCAAGAAGCGATGAGAAGATCCAGTCCAGACGTTGTTCCAATATCCGCATGAGCGCAATCTCCGAACTGCCCCTTTGGCATCTACCTGAATGACAAGATCCAGTTATGGCAGAGTAAGTAGGACCTCAAGCAAACAAGCCACCAAGAAACAAATCTTTATATTATAAATTCGTCTATTTAATTCCCAGGAAGTGGACGTAGATAGTTGTGACTGTCAATTCAAGTCAGCTGTAGTAAGTCAACAAATATTTCAAACAGTGGGGACAACTTCAGAAAATAAAAGACACGAGAAAATGGAATGGAAACAAGGTATGTACTGGAACAAAACAACAGCACCATTTCCACTGAAGCATTGCTTAAGGCGTACACGCTACTACCATGCATTAAAGTTCACAAAGAAGGATGAGGAGTATGAAACAATCTAAAATTCAAGTCTCAAACTGCAGCACGAGCAGCGTACGAACTGCGGTAATTATATAAGAAGTCATTGCGCAGCAGAATATGGAGATGGTACATCTAGAAACAAAGGGGAGCAACTCGTGCGTGCTGCTTGCCAGCTACGTGTACGTCAGCTCAATGTACTGCTTTTAAGAATGTACATACAAATTATTCTTGGTAAGTAAAAATTCTAATTCAACAAAAAGCGAAGGTTTCTTGGTATTTAGACCATTTTGAATTGGAAATAAATTGAATTTACTCAAAATATTTTTTAGGTAATAAGTTGAGAACAGCTTGTTAACAACAATAACTAAAATGGTAACACTTCATGAACAAATGATGAGGTGCAGTTGCTATGTCAGGTTATTGTTGCTATGCCAGCTGTTGCTATGTCAATATTGTTGCCATACGCCTTTGACTACCGTTCTTTGGTGCCGTGCGCAAACTCTGGCTATGTAAACTGCAGTTTGACTTGATTCGATCTCTGTTATGATTTGGCATTGCAGTGATTAACTTGGCGATTTATTCCTTAGTATAACATCTTATTAGCAAATAAAATACTTTATTTAATTGACAGCTAAAATAAAATATTCTTATTCTGGGTATCGACTGGATTAAGGATTTTGTTTTAGATAGCGATTAAACTAAAGGTTTTTATTGTGGTTCGCAACTGCAATAAAAATATTACTAACAAGACACTTTATTTCTGGTCTCGACTGAAATAAAGAATCTTGCTTCGAGTCTCAACTGAAGTTAAGATACTTACTAACATTCACTTCAAGCCGGGTCTCGACTGACTTAAAGAATATTATCTTGGGTCTCGACTGAGATAATCTATTACTAACAAACCACTTTATTGCGGGTCTCGACTGTAATAAAGATTCTTATTGCGGGTATTACTAATAATACCACTTTATTGCGGGTATCGACTGTAATAAAGAGTCTTACTGTGGGTATCGACTGTAGTGAGACAATTACTAACACAAAACACTTTGTTGCGGGTATCGACTGTAATAAAGAGTTTTATTGCGGGTCTCGACTGTAATAAGACAACTACTAACCAAGCTACTATATTACGGGTATCGACTGCAATAAAGAGTATCCTAATCCCAAACCTGCAATGTATTGATCAGGTGAGTACAAGTCAAGTGCAACATATTTATAAATCAAATTTATATTTTATTGAATATTGGTTTCATCTTCTTATACTATAAAATATATATATATAAGTCGTGTATTTCTTAAGTTATAATATTTATTGAGCTTGAAATATTTAGTGTGAATGTGAAGTGTAGACCAATAACCAAACTTTACCACTTACAGTAAACAATTAATTCTTCAGATTTCCTTTAAGCTAGCCTTCTTACCTCTAAGCCTTATAATATTTCAAACACCTGGTGACTTGTGACTTATGCCTACAACTCTAATATCTAATTGGTTAATCATATTGATAATGGCGGGCGGATAACGAACGATCTTTGTCGTGTCAGTATGAAGCGGGCGAAATGTTCGGATTCATCACCAAACAAAGACAGAAAGAAGTCAACCTACAATCAACACTTTAATCTTAATTTCAAACTACATGCATTCATACATTTAAATTCATGATATTGTAAATTTTGATTCCCTTTTAACTACCTTACTACGTTAGTATGCAGAATAACGTTGCTCTTTTGTTGTTAAATTGTTCTTACAATAATTATCACCTATCAGCATGCACTCTTGTACAAATCCTTGTAGCGTTCAGACGATTTTCAGTTCAAGCGAATATACGGCTGCTTAGCTACAAAATTAATTTAAAAATCTTGATTTTATTTCTAACTCCTGCAAAATAATTTTCAAGTGCCCTTCGACTCTGAGGTCACAACATCAACTAGTCTGCCCGAGTTGAGTTGCTCTGACCTATGAGGAGCATATCTGGTCTCCATAAGGGTCACACCGCCCCCATCAGCGGAGCTCCCCTGTAGGAGGAGATTTTCCATGGATGTCGAGATCTCAGTTAAAAATCCTCCGATTCCTCAAAGAGCCCTGGATTTGTAACGCACTTATTAGAAGTGGATTTATTGGTATTAAAGAGATTTATATTTGGTCCCACGAGTTGTGGAGAAAGACTGTCACCCACGGCAGGGAACCGCATTACCGCAGGAAGGCAAATTAAAACTGGAGGTCGGCTGGTATCTAGAGTTCGCACCCTTCATCTTTGCAGCCCTCGGCGTATGCTGCTCTACCTTGGCTTGGTATAGGATCATCTTTTAGCCCACTAACCAGTGCCAAGCCCACCGAACAGCGGTTATCACTTCGCACTACGTTCAAGTAGCTGGAACCAAAGCAAACACCTTCACTTCACCCACTTCTGGGCTACAGAATAGCAGGATCCGTTACTTACAGCGAAGATAATTCTGTCTGATGTTAGCAAAAATCGAGGTAGTTCAAGCTGTTAAACGAATATATATATAAGTACATTACAGCTTGCCTCTCGATGTTCGGTATCTCACGATCACAATACTAAAGTTTTCACAAGAATTTTTTTACATGAATTTTCGGTAATTTTTTCCATTGTTATGGAATTAGGTGTATTAAAATAAAATGTACAAGTTTTTTTTTTAAATTTGTATAATTAATAACGCTATTTATATATCTATAGTGGTATGAATGTTATAATTATGCAAGTAAAATGTATATACTGCCGTTGAGTGGTTAAACATAGATTGATTCATGAATATATGCATTCGAATATGGCTCTTTTAGCCGAACTCCACATGTGCCTTTTAAATTTATTTTGCTGTTAAATTGAAATTTTCCAAAGTTTGGATGCTTTCTTGCACCCCCAATATGTACACGGAAATAAATATTACTTATTCTGAATTTGAAGTTTTTGATAATAGCAAATAAAAGGTCTCATTTTTCCTAATCGGTTTTCTTACTTAAAATTATTTTGATATATTTACTTATCCTTATTTAAAGGTTTTTACTTAAGTCGGTAAGTATAAAAAAGGCCTACTACAATGAAACTTTTTAATTACCTAAATTTGCGACTAAAATTTATGTTCCTCATTTAGCAATCTATGAAATTAGTAATTTGATAAACAAACTTTAGTAAAGTATACTCTTTGAGCGATAATTTATACACTGTCGAAAATTCTGTCATAAAATAAAGCCGAAAAGTTTGTATATAATTCCAGTCGAAATTTTGTCTTAAAACAAAACATTTTAAAGTTTTAAAAAAGTAGAAACCCCTTAGTGTAAAATTTAATAAAAAGTTAAGTTTTCAATTTAAATGACGAAGTTTAAGGCGAAAACCATAAAACGTTTAAACTATTTAAACTTAATATTATTAAAATTGGACAAAAAGTAGTTTTCGAATGCAAAATACTAAAGTTTGTATTTTGCTCTTTCCTTGATTAAAAAATAAACTTCAGTTCAGAGTAATAAAAATATAACTTTTAATAAGAGGGAAGGTGCTATCAGTGAAGCACCTCTCTTAAGGCGGTTAAAGGTTGTGTTACCTTTTATCGTAATTTTAGTGCAGGCAATTAGTGATAATCGTCATGCAGATTTCGTGATTATTGATATGTTTTTGGTATAAAATCGCATGATGGAATCAAAATAATATAAATGCACGAAATAAACGAAATTGAATTTTTTTACTTATGTGTAACAAAAAAATCTTTTCGAAGGAGCTTCAATCAAATTTATAAAAATTAATTTCCCCTTAAGTAAGTATATTTAGTTTGTGTTACCTTATACAAAATTTCGAAATTATGTAGGTTTCATAATTAAAAAGTAATTTTTTCGAATGCTATCTTCGATTCTACTTCTTCGCAGCCGGCACAGTTATTAAATTATTAATTTGTATAAATTGCTGACTATTCGACAACTGCTATAATATGTGGTTGCACGTTGTTTGCTGAACATATTTACTCCTTCGGTATATTTATCTGGAATTTTACTGTATTTATTCAGAATTTTTATAGTGAAGCAATGAGTAATTACTTCTTTGAATTCTATAAATGTCGCAATACTTTTTCAAGTTAAATCTATTCGAAATTTTTCTACCACTATGAGCCGATGAGAGTTTTAGAAGTGCATAAAACGTCTCAGTCTTTTTATTCCAACCTAAAGTTTATTTGAATTTTTATTTACTAAATATTTAATAATTTTTAGGTATTGGAATTTTACTTTTAGCTTTAACGGAGTGTAAAATCAGTTCTTCTCTTTTTATTAGGATTTCGTTTCCAAACGGGAACCTATTACTAAGCTACCATTGTCTGTCTGTGTATGAGTAAGGGCTGTATCTCATGAACCGCAATAGGCGGACAGTTGAAATTTTCACAGGCAGGAAGGAGTTAGGTAAAGGATTCGGGGACATCACGAAAGTGGCAGAGGTGCCGATTTATGTCACTCTTGAACTGTTGCAGATTGTAAGCCTGAGGAAAAAGATATAGAGAGATAGACAATCGCACAGTTCGGGATAAGAAACTAACTCGGAATTTTACTGTATGGTCGAAAGTATTTTGAAGGGATCCTCTCACCTGCAGAAATTAATCTACAAGAGATCAGACTAGATATCTCTTCGGAAAATTGGCCATGCGTATAGCGATAAAGGAGCGAAAGACATCCAACATCGCGGCGTATTTCTATTGCTGCTATAACAAAATATAATAAAAACAAATAAAACAAGTAAAAAAGCTTGAATTGGTTGTAAGACCAATTCTTACGATATACCCTAGATTTTAAATCTTCATATGTAATTGTATGGTCAGCTCATTGTGTAAGTTTGATTGTTGAAGTAGATGAAGTAGAACGGTTCGCACTACGTAGAGCATACAGGAAATTTTTCAACCAACTGTATTAAGCAGAGAATTAAAACGACAGGTAACGCTAACGGGGTACTGTCAGTTAGTTGGCTTATAGCCGCAAATCAGAATTTTATGAAAAAATTCTGAGAGTAGGTATACTGTGTGTCGCCATCAGCAGTAAAAGGCGATATTATCAGGACAGCAAAGCAATGACACCCTGAACTCTATAAAGATTTTTTACAAAATCTAACTATGAATCATTTCAAGGAAAATGGGTTTTCTTCACAATTAAAATAATTTTGGGCATCTCAATCTAATTATGTAAAAACTGGGACTGAGCTTTTACTCTTTCGAGACCCATGTATGTAGGCTGAACACAAACCCATTATACTCATCCACTTACCTTACTGACCCATTCATTTCACTTCCAAACATACCCTAGAATTTATCGTACTTACTTGCATTTGTAATTGTTCAGCCAAATCTGTATCATTGCAGCTGGTGTAAACGAGATGTGATTACTGGCTTAGCTCGCCGTCTCGCCGCAGTTTTACTCTAGCCCTAAATACAAAGCGCGCCACGCATTTTTTACGCGGCACAAAATGACTTCGAATCAATTGTTTTCATATACATACATATGTATAGCTTGATCCAATATAAGCCACACCACAAAATGTGATTAAACTTTAAGGCTGGAACACAATGTGGCGCGGCAGCTCATAACTGGCCCGGTAGCTGGTGCTGAAGCTTGCGCTGGCGCGTGCCATGTAGTCAACATTGATTACAATGATGCAGCTTGTAGCCAATGATACGGACGGTGAAATACCTCATTATTTACTTTTACTTTGATCTATGGAATTTGAAAATATTATTTAATATGGAAGAATTACAAGAAATGGCCTTTTTAGAATGTGTATTGCAATTGTGCTTTTTCACTTATAAATATTTAAAGACAAAAAACGCAGAAAGTGGTGGGTTAGACATCTATATCAACAGAGGATGAGTTCAGGATTCTACGAAAAAAACATTTAAGTATATAAAGGAGAATGATGACGAACTTTTCAATAAAAATATTAATTTCCAACGAATGTCAGATTTGGCCCGCGCCAAAAATTAAAATTTGGCAAAAATGAGCTACAGCGCCAGCGCTAGCTACACATTGGAACGCCATCATAGACTTACCGTGCTTTCATTGTGTGCCACATTGTGTTCCGGCCTTTAAACTTTATGGCGCGTTGTTTCTTTCTACGTTTGTTCCCTGTTTCGTTTTAGGAGAAGAAATGAAATTATTGACAAGTTTGAAATAAAACATTTCACATTTTTTGTAGTAATTTTTCCATAAACCTTTAGCAAGTATTCTGCTTTAATTATTATCATACTTCATTTTTTTATTAATTTTTAAACACTTTTCACAATTTCACAGAATTAATCAAAACCCCTCAGATAGTTTGAACTGTGAAATGAAAAAAACTCGTTGCTCTCATTGTATCATAAACGCCGCAAATAAAACGCCTGGCGCTCATTTTATCTAGGGCTTTTATCGACACAGTAGGGCTAAAGTTGAAAATTTGGAAAAGTGCGCACGAAAATCATCCTCTTAAACTTTTACAACTCGCACTACCATCAGTTGGATTGATTCGAGTACGGCTAAAATTGATTATACAATTTTTCTTCAGAATTTTTACGGCAAGGCTATAAAAACAAAATCCATTCGCTTTCCTCTGCGGTAGTTTGCGTTATTTGCTTGTATTTTCTTATAAATTCAACTAGTGTTTGTTTTTAATTAAACTTCATGTTTACTTTTAATTTGTAGGAGAAGGATAAACTTCCTAAATTAGTTAGTAATGGAGGTAGAAATAGTAGCAAAAGTGGAGAGCAGAGGACTGATAAGACCATTGACAACTTTTTCAGAAGAAGGAAAGATCAATTAAGTTCCTATAAAAACAAAAAGTCTGAAAAATATCATGTCCTCCTACTCCTATTGCTTTGAATATGACTCAAGATGCAAGCTCTCACTCTCAGTCATTTACTTCACCCATCTCGAGAAGTAGTATCTGGACATAAGTCCTTAATATCCACTCTGAGATCGACTATGATGTGGATAATATTATTTACAGGTTTTTCAAATTAAATCGAAAATTGGATTTTATAATATAACTTAAATAGGCATTAAAAAAATTTTAAAAGCGACTTCTTCCGGCTTGTTCCTCCCCCTCGGACATTTTAGTCGAGATCCCCCTCAGGCTGCAGGTGTGAATACGCGCCTGATATATAGTAACCTTGGGAGTTAAGCTAGGCGCAGACTGACGCGGTGGTGATGGTGGTAGCGGTGGCGGTGGTATGGCGGTTAATCGCTGCATGTGCTCTCAAATGTGTCAGCATACATTGTTGCGATTTGCTGAACAGCGATGAGCGGTGGTGCGGCGATTAAAAATCGCCACCGCCACCAACCGCTGCATGCACCATTTCACCGCGTGATCGCAAGTAGATAAGTAGTAGGTGCAGAATGGAATGTGAACAAGTGATTGAAATTGTGTGAAAATATGCAATTTTGCGTCATGAAGACTATAAAAAAAAAAAAAAAAAAAAAAGAATAAAATATGGGACGAAATTGGAAAGGAAACGAGAAAAACTGGTAAGTACATTACATTCAATTTATGTTTAATGTATAAAATGTACTTACCTTTTTTGTATTAAAATATTTTACAAAGTTTTGGCGGATCTCAAAAGCCTCATTTCTTGATCTTTTTGCATCTTATTTTAAAATTTGAAAAAGCTTTCATTTGAGGTTCAGGAGGTTCTGAAACTGCAAAATAATTGTCTTCATAAGTTTTAGATTTTAAAAAATTATGCAATACACAAGCTGCTTGAACTATTTTTATTGTAGTTGTTACATTGGTTTCTAACGGCCTGAAAATTTTTTTCCATTTTTGAGAAAGAATGCCAAATGCGTTCTCCACCACACGTCTAGCCGTACTGAGACAAGTATTAAATATCTCTTTTTCTGGATTATATCTCGAAACTCTGTAGGGAAATGGCCCCATAAGGTACGTTTTGAAAGGGAAACCTTCGTCACCAATCAGTATATAAGGAGTAGTTCTTGTTTGATTCGGTAATGATTTTGCTGCTGATAGGGCAAACTGTTCATTTTCAAATTTTCTACCCAAAACTGATTCATGCAAAACGCCAGAATCACTGTTTTTCGCGTATCCGCTTACATCTATACATATAAATTTGTAATCAGGTCCAACAATAGACAATAGAACAATTGAAAACCTTTTCAAATAAAAAAAGTACATAGATCCGCTTTTTTGAGGACACTTAATTGTAACATGCTTTCCATCTATGCTTCCGACACAGTTCGGAAATTTCCATTTTTCTAGAAATCCATTCGCTGCTGCAAATTAAAAAATAAAAATCGCGCAATCGCCACCGCACCAGTGTGAGTGGTTACCACCGCTACCGCTTCGTTACTCCAACCGCCTTACCACCGGCACCGCCTCCGCCATCACCACCACGGCAGTCTGCGCCTAGCTATGTCTAAACAAAAACGTAAGAGCTTGGTCGCAGTGACGTAAATGTGCGAAGTTATGCCGTTTAACACATACTTACAAAATATGAACTTTTAAGTTAATATATGTACACGATATTGAGATAAGGATAAGTATGGGTATTTATTTTATTCGTAAATTTGTAAAATTAGATTACGAATTCTCTATGTATGCAAACATCTTTAAACTACTTTTAAAATACATGTGTCATTATATCTATAATATAATAACATCTTGTTTTAGTTTTTCAACTAGGTTGTTATGGTCGCAGGACTACACAGGGAGTGCGAATAAACTCTGGCTGTGACAGAGTGCGAAAATTTTGCTCTGAAAGCAAGAAGAAGAAGATCCGTTTTTCCGCGGAAAATGTTTGGACTGAGCGGTGTCGAAGCGTGTTGTTTTTTTTTTTTTTGTAAGGATAGAGCAAGGTTACATAAAAAAAAGAAGAAACTATAAACCTAGAAACATTTAATGGAAAGAAAAGAAAAGAAAAAGTATCTGTGAACGAGCAGGGCAAATTATTTTGAACAAAAGTTTTGTGGGAAGAAAACAGTAAATTTTTTGGAACTGGCACATTTTGCATTCTTCCTTGTTTGACGTGCAGCATTTATTGGTATACAATCACATTATTCACATCCAGCAGTTTTGCGTTAATTTTATGGTAGTTTTTCTATTCGAATCAGACATACACCACAATTATTAACATCCAGCAGTTTTGTGTATATTTTACTGGAGTTTTTCCATTCGTACTGTATATATGTAACAACTATCAACATACCGCAATTTTATGCATATATTCTTGGAGTTGTCATAATTGAGCTGGATATATACCACAATTATTAACATCCAGCAGTTTTCATATTATTTATTGGAGTTGTTCCATTCACCACGATTTTCACGAGACACCTTTTATCACTTTTAGGTGGACTACGTCGTTGTTAATTAGAGCCTAGTAGCACCATATCATTCGACGCTTGCTGAATTCCCCGAGGTCCTAGTTATACTTACTTGTAGCCTTATTTGTACTTACTTATAAACTTTGTACCTATAGCATTATAGTCACTGCTTGCTTAAATATCGTCAAGCGGAACTTCCAAGGAGGCGCCTCTGCGATGGAATTCCAGAAACAAGCCTGAACGTAAGTTACCTTTGTTAATTGTTTGTATTTTATTATTTGCATTTTCTTGAAAGTTTTTGCTCTAATTTCTCAATATATTCTCTAACTGGTTTCCTTTTTATGAACTTAATTAATATCTTATTTTAAAGTTTTTGCTATAATGTATCAATATATATTTCAATTAGTTCGCCATGATAGAATGGATACATGGTAATAGACGGTGCCACTTAAGATTACTTTAATGAGTTTCCTTGATACATATAGAAATAAGATAAGATTTTCCTTTGAGTTTGATTATTATATATTTATTTGGTCGACGGAGCCGTCTATGCAGGTTTGCACTTTGTTCATTTAATTGTGACTTAGAATAAGCAAAGTGGTATACCCGATAATTAAAAATTTAGCTATTCAGTTTCCTAATTACGGACTATTTGTTATGTCGAACCAATGTTTGCACACGAAAAAACACTACTACTGATCTGTAATAAGATGAAGTGCTAGATCGTTTTTATTTCTTCCCCAACTCTCCTGGAGTCCTCTCTCATAACAGCGGTCGACTAGGTCTATTACTTCGCTTCTTCCAGGTCATCATAGGATAGAGCGAACGTATTGTCCATAGTATCATTGAGTGGATGGGGCACGGCAATGAAGATATGTCACCTACGTCTTCAAGGTAAGTGGTGTAAGGGTCCTTTCTGGAGCGGATGGTGTGCCGCTGAGACAGCGGCAGGATTTGGGTAAACCACCGCAATATGCTAATGTGCCACCCTTTGTGAACGCTGTTCACAGAGCGAGCTGTCAGAGGACAGACTGGACTTCACGTCCAAAGTATACTCACTCGTATGTTACCATAACGCCATAACAAGGTGACAAATTTACAAATGAAATTAAATTTTCTGTAAAGTCAGTTAAGAAACTTCGAAATAACTGAATGGGTAATTGATTAAAGTGGTATGTATTTTTAAAGACATGAAGAGGTTTCTGCATCTAAATCAATCATGTCGCCATTGTGTTGCATTTTATAGATCAAATGTACCCAAGAAGGCAATTTGATATAATTTGTACCCATTAAGGCTAACACATAGGCATTGTTTCCAATTTATATCTTGAAGTTATATCGGCCAGGTAAGGTTTCTATTTGTTGCTAATAAATTTGTGTTTTCAGATGTGCCAACAAAGTCAGAATTCCTAGTCAGTGCCTATAAATGTTCGACATATGAACTTTTTCCGCTGTGTGCCGTCAGATGTTCTCAAATAGTTAGAATTGCTAGTGAGTGCCTTAGAATGTGTGGATAAAGGAACTGTTTCCACCAAAATTATCTTAACAACAACTTATTAGGCTATCTTTGGTTCAGTCTCCGTCTTCCAGTGAACGCACGTTCCAGTGGCCCCACGTTACTTGGAAGGAATTTTATAATTTAACGTTTATTTCATTGGGCATAAAAGGGGCATCGGTAGATATCCCAGCATAAGTAGAGACGAATAAGTCCTTTTGATGACTTGATTATCTTTATAGATCTAATGTTGTGGAACTCTTTTTACATTTTTTTTTATATCAAAAATGACTATATAATTCTTTTTCCCTTGACATTAGGAATGTTTCCAATTATTTTTTCTTTCTCATCTAGCCAGGTGTCGTCAGCAAGGTATCTCCAGGTATTTTAACGGAAATCTAAATACAGCGATTACAGTGGTTATTGCAATCTATCGAATGTGCAGTCCGGAACAAAAGTGTCGCCACATATATCTTCTCTGAGCGTTTTGTTATATATTCAAAATCCCACTGCTCTAAAGATTTTATGTCGCCACCTATCTAATTTCTAAAGTATTATTAAGTATGCTTGCAAATTGTTGGTTTGGTTTGTTGGTTCAGAGTTTAAATATTTTATATATAAATCAAAGTATTTGAGAGTGTATTTCCTTGTTTTACAATGTTCTGCACAAAAATTTTAGAAGTGAGTAACGCAACACAAATTTTAAGAATTTCATAATGTTTTAGGTAAATATCTGAGAGCTATTTCGAGAACATCATAATCTGTCGAATTGAATTGGTTTGATCGTTCTGCCTTAACTTGTGAGTCTCTCTCTCCTTACCATAATTAATAGGTAAAATTTCTCAGTTGTAATCATTTGATAAAGATCTTTTCGGTAGAATGAACTGAAATCAAGACATCTCGGCCCTGTGGGTATGAAAGCACAGTCAAATCTCAACTGCTAATCTTTGTATCAGACAATACATAAATTCGATGAAAGTGTTTGACAACTTCCGGTAGATATTGTGTAAAAAATTGAGTCGAGTTGAATAAAAGAATCGAATACTTTAAGTGATGATGAATGGTAGTTAGTTAGGAATTCCGAAAATAAATTAAGCTAAATTCGGATACTAAACTATTCTGATACCCGACTAGCACTCATATAACCCAACTCTGCAATAACTTTGCATTTTTGTCGAAATTGAAAATATATTCGAAAGTTTTTTTTTCAAAGATTGCTTCCACAACCATAGTCCCAGCACAGTACCTGGATCAAAAGGAATTTAATTTGCGCAGCAGGACATCAGCCTTTAGAATACAAAGTGAATAAGGATGATCGGGATGAAGATCTTGTGTGAAAGAAAGACGGCTCTCCATGATATCACCGTTGGCTCTTACTTTCAGAAAAATATCATCAATAAAGCCGACAAGTGTTCTTCCTGAAGCCTGTTTCGAGCGCTGGGATAATGGCTTAATATGACTTTTGGGACATTACATCATCCGTTAATGTTTATTGATTCTCTGCTGTGTACTCGAATTCTCTCATCTCATTTAGTTTCGGCGCATAATTTATCATTTAATGGGACTTGCGTAGAAGGAAAGCGTCTATTGATTCGAATGTATCCCTCTCACCTCTGGATTTCATCTTGCTCGACGCAGACAGCTCAATTAAACGTTGATCGTGTGCTGCTGCTGTTCAATGTTGAAATGACGATGCTGAAGCGGCTCTCTTTTGTTACCGTGGGATCAGATCAGATCATTCACCGCTAGTGTCCGAGAATATGTTCGACAGACCTATCCAATATTTTATCGATTAAAGGTGTTATTTATATTTCTAGTTTGAGCTCTAAGCGTTCTTTTCGATTGGTATGTTTTGGTGCTGATATCTTGTCAGACGATGTCGAAATATTGCTTCTTAAAGACATTTTTTTGCTTTGGGGAATTAATTGATTTTATTAATATTTGGCTTTAACGCATTAAAAGGAAAACAATTTATAATTTGAAATCAGATGTTAAATAATAAAGAGCACAATATTTTGTGAAGCTGGTATGGAATTTTGGATTGTCACCTCAAGTTAGTTTTGAGCAATTTTCTAATCCCCTCGGGGATATCGGCTAGAGGAAAAAACTCATATGTATGTTGAACTATAATTCAAACCATAGTTTTTGGTATATTATAGCATTTGAAAGGCACAAATCTTCATCAGATCATCGGACATCGCAATCTAGAACCGAATACAGATTTAACAAATCTTGAGTATAAATTATCTATCTATTAAGGCTTCTGCCATTTTGTGGAGCAACCAGTTTTACCACTTCCTGTCGACACTAACCACAGCTTGGCAGCAGTGTACCAGTCATACTCACGATGTTAAGCAGACCTATTTTACAGTTGTCCGAAACAGTCCTTATTCTTTGATGTAAATGTAATTTTGTGAGATATACGAACGTAATTAAGATAAAACTCACTAATTTGTAATATGAAAGATCAGAAGTACCAACCCAAGCATATATTTTTAACTATACTTTTGGTCTTTTTTTTCTAAATTAATTTTTCCAGTAAAATTATATGTACCTATAGCTGAATATTCATATTGACTTTTGTTTTCCGAAGTATATAGTGAGTATTTTATTACAAGGAACAAAAGTAATATAATTTCAATACTACTAACTAATAGATGGTTTTTTTGCGTTGTTCTGCGATATGCTGTATTCTTTTGGTTTCATGCAGTATTCTGCAGAACACAGGATATTGCGAATTGAATTGATTTGTAATGATTTTAAATGCATTGAGAAAATAATCAAGGCGCCATGATTTTTATTCTTACAAAACACTAAACCTATCAAACTTTGTTCCGAATTTCATCCAGTTCTATTTTGACAGTTTGCAAGGATTCAAGTCATGGGGAATTTTTTATTTTCTTTGTAATTGCAAAACCATTTCTAGTTATATGCATCCTACAATTTAATTTAATACGCGATCTCCTGTGTTCTGCAGAACACTGCACGAAACCAAAAGAACACAGCTTATATAATCTTTCCTTAAACAATTCCACGATGTTCTTCACACTCGGATTGAAATATTAGTCTACGCCAAGTGCATGCTTGGCGTTCTCCCTGATGGGAGTGAGAGCTATCTAACATCTCGGCCCTTCTATGGGTCCCGAGCTCCAACCATAGATTTATGGGAAGATGCCAACGACATCACAACGTTACTCCCCGTAGGGCCTAACCAATGTCGGAATTAAACATGTGCCATAGGCAGGAGACCCCGTTGTATCAGAAAAACCTCTGGTCAGATTTCGTAGCCAAAGCTACTTCAGTTGGATTTCATGCAAATCCGTAATTGATAACACTGTTATTTCTACACTTCATCTAGTTCCCCACGCTGAGGGTGTGTCAGGCATCTTCTGCCTAGCATATTTCCTCTATCACTATTAAAACACCACGTTTGCATATTCTTTCATGCACTGATGTTGCTATCTAAAGCTCTGTAATTTACCCATATTACCCGGATCTCCAAATTCGTCATACCTAGGGCATTCAAATAAATCATCCATGCAGTCCTCACAGCATTCGCATACATTTCTCACTGTCATTCAGATTGTCTTGTGCAAAAATTTATTTAGCGATCCATAGCCTGTCAAAAGGGAACCCATGCTAAGATTAAATTCAAAGTCAGGATGTTTCTCAACAAAGGACACTTGCCTCATCAAACCAAACGGTACTCTTTCTTTTTTACTCTCACTCAAGCTTGATATCATTTCATGATACACTGCTTTAGTGCATTTTCCACGTCTTTCTTATTGAAATCTTCTATCTCTCCACTTGATATAAAGTCATAGTCTCTCAGGGCAATTCCTCTTTTAATCCTGAAGGATAAGATCCTGCTTATCGCTACCAGATCAAGCGGTGCTGCATTCATTAGGACTTTTAAGGCTTCTGTCGAAACTGAGTGGCACACAGTTTGATACATCAGTAAGATAATCCTCTAGCACGAGAAAATTTTGCTCTCCCTGACACGGTCATGTCCCATACGTCAGAACTTACAAATAGAGCCTCACAAGCCATACGCGTCAATCTCCTGCTTAAGCTCCATTCACTCCTTATTATTGGACGGAGCTGACCTACTTAGCTCAGCATCCTTTTTTTTTTTGAGAACTAAAAGAGCTAACGGTCTGACTGATTCAGAAATTGACAAAGTATGTGTATGTCGGATAATAACTGGTAGTATTAAAATGCATCCAATAGGTAGCCGTCTCATCGGATAATAATATAGTGCAATATAATATGATACTCTCTTTAAATGATTTGAATATAGATTCTTTGAAAATAAACGAACACGTACACAGCATACATACTTATATGTAAGAGTGTTAGCTTATGCTCCTACGCTATTAAATCTCTAGAAAGACAATAATATATATTAATAATAATAATCTACAATTAACACGTTAGAGTTATAATGATTCGAGGGGGACATATCGACGCTGGAAAGCATAAACGTCGTAACCGACCAAAATGTCAAAAAAAACGTTATATACACCATTTGAATAAGAAAAAAAAACTGCCGCCAAGTTAAAAGAGGAGCATAAACTCCCTTTGTTGGACTATTTAAATAGCTGGGAGTGCAAACAAATATTCCTTTATTGAAAAAGGTTACAAGGTCTCCACCAAATTACGTGTGGAATCTTATTGCCAGAATAGTTCTCGACTTTATAAACAGTCTGGACTTGAGTAAATTGAACGGGAATTGCAAATAGGTCTTTCAGGACGCAGTTAATGCGAGTCTAACGCCCGCGCATCCTTCCACAAATCTAATATAATCTAATGCTGCAAAGTTTCGTCTTGGGACCGGGAAAAATTTGGTTCCAATATCACGGTGTTACAACATAATTTAAATGCATACATGATATAATTTAATTTGTGAAAACCATGTTTCACGGTCGTATGATCTCACAATCGGGTGAAATCGATAGGCTGCCCAGATAAGCAGATATACCCAATTTATATATCTATTTCTAAAAGAAAGGCATATGATAAAAAACCGCAGCAATAAATAAAAAATTTAAAGAAAGTATTCGCCGAAAATGTACTTTAAGAACCCGAACTTGCACACCGAACAGAGGCGGTTACTATTCAATATCGTTTTCCACATTCGATACCCAAGCTTTTTATACCCTAGATGAAATCTATAGGGTAAACTAAGTTTGTCATTCCGTTTGTAACCCACAGAAATAATGCTAGTAGTGCAAAATGGGTGGGTGTGCAACGCAAAATAATAAAAGTTATTTTGATTTATGCATGTCCATCTGTCTGACTGGGTACAGTAAAGTGGATTAGACACCCAGTCATAATATTAACATTAACTCTATACAGTTTCCCGAGGATATCGTGACACCCGAGCCGAAACCCAAATGACTTCAGAGCAGTCAAAAGATACTCGTGCGAGACGCTATAAAAAGCGTTATTTTGATTTTTGCATATTCGTCTGTGGGTCTGCCCGTCTCTCCGTCTGTCTGCCCTTCCGCACGATAACTCGAGAATGTGCTTAGTTAGACAGCTGAAATTTTGCTAAAAAATGAGATAAATCGGGTAGCTTTTTCGTAGGGTTGCCATACAAAAATTTCGGTTTTCACTATATATTTGGACATGGCCTGAGAAGACATAGATGTGGAGAGCTCAAATTTTGTACGCTGCGTTTTCATAATAATTGAAGATATAAGCTCAAAATTGATTAAATCGGGCAACTCTTTCTTGGTGTTGCCATTGGAAACTTTGGGTTTACACTTTATTTAACTTTTAGTTTAATCTAGGATATACTATTATTGGTCTTAATGATTGTTGCCCTTTTTACTAAATAATAGTACTTATATAAAAACATTAATACCCTGGATATAGGATTGAGCCTTGCTCATACAAGAATAATTAAAGTTAATCTGAAACTCGGACGCTGCTACCAAACATAAATGGGCCGTGCCCTCTTCACGACCCTCAATTTGGGGGCCATCAGAAATTCTAATGAAACATACTATAATGTCAGTGAGAATAATACACAGCCCAAAGGTGCTAAAAATGGAAATGAAAAGAATTAAGACTCGAATCATGTCAGTGATCAATTAGGTACACTCTTTCCGATTCCAACATACATTCATTGAATTCGACATTAAAAACAATGTTCATTTTAATGAATAAGCCTAGATGACGCTACACTACATCCAAATGTGGCGGGAAAAATTGAAGTAGGAACGGACGGAAACTGAAATGTAAAGAGATTTTTGAATTTTTACGGTTTTGGCTGAAAGGTTAGTAAGGTTGAGTGAAATAGGAAAAAATTGCTTCATACATAATTGTATAATGTTACGGCGATGATAGAAATTCTCGAAGCCACGCATTCACCATTTGAGCTATGATTGAATCCAATAAGATGGAGAGCGGAGATTAAATCGAAAGTTTAAACAAAAAGTGTTACTTTTCTTTCATAGAAAAAAAAAAAAAACAGAAATAGACTATCGGTTTTAGCAACCATGTTCTACAATTTATTTATTGAAGTTTGTTATTCTCTCACTCTGTAACGTTTTGGAATATTGTACTTTCGCAAACAGTAGTTTCTGGCATGTGTCAAAGACCTTTGGTATTATCTATTTTGTAGACGACTGACTTCTACAATATAAAACACCAGCTGCTATGGCCCATAGAATATGCATAGTTTAAGCAAACACAATTAGTGTTTCAAATTTTTCTCAATCCGCCAGGTTTCTAAGAAAGACTCTTAATTTTTTCGAGTACTGTCAATTTGTTGGCAAAAAAAGGTAGGACTTTCCATAAAAAAAAAGAATAAAATAAAACGCTTTCTTGAAATCATATCATCATGATGGTCAGTAAACTCGGTCTTCTACATTTTAATAACAGATGCTACCCGACTTCTTTAAATTTTTTTTAGAGAAAAACTTAATACAGCGTTATATCGATAGGGAGTTCCGAAAAAAATTATAAAGCCGATATAAACATCTTACACCTTCTCTTTCTAAACAATTCTTCAAACTGATAGTTTATATGATACTCGTAGTTTCAATAAAAATTCTATCAATTATCAAGGACATCTAATTTCGCCCTTCCAATTTCTTAATGCGTTTACGAATATATTTTGGATATTGCGGATTGTGTTATGGTCTAATTCGATTCTGATGATGGCACCTACACGAACGTACTCAGAGTGTGCCACCTTGATCAACCCGAACCAAAACGCAGCAATCAGCTCTTTCCAAATGGAAATTAATGGTTAATTTGGGTTAATTAGCGTCAATTTTAAAATAAAACACATTAAAAGAGAACTCGCTAATACCTAAACTCATCTCAATACGAATGCCTGACTGCTAAGCTAATTACAAAGATAACACTTAGCCTAACGTGTTACCGTTATTCATTGCTAAAACTATCCGTGTGCAAACTTGTTTCCATTTCATACAGACTATTTATATGCATGTGTTTACTACTCCTACCATCTTTATACCACGTGCTCACGTTACGTCAACTTAATGATTTTGATTAAATTTTCAATTAAGACCTAAACCTCTGGCGTAAATGAATTGAAACGTGCCCCAATAAACCATGCAAGCAAAGTGCGATTTACCGGTGAAAAACGCAATAAACTGCACGAAACGTTTATTCGTTTCTTAATCACGAAGTCATCCAGCAACTCTGATTCTGAGCTTGAACTTTTGCCTCAGCTTGGCGGATTAAGTTGTGTCCAATAAGCCATTCCTGAACACGCTCATTGGCCCCAGCGTGGGCATGTATAGTGCAACTCAATCCAAACTCGAAACCTCTCTGCTGCCCCGCCCGGCCCTTTTAACCATTCATGTGTGCACACACATATTTCAGGTTTCGTGATGTCTTAATAACTCGTTCTGACAGCTAAATTACACTAAATTACAAAATGTCTAAATTAGCCTCAACAAACCCGCTAACCATTTTATTATTATTTTCGACATTTCGGACCATTCTCCGCTTTCTGCACTTTTCTTTTTATCGATCTCTTCTTTTTGCTCATTGGTTGGACAGTGGATAGCAGTCGAGATATGGAAGGAGAGTCTTTGGTTTTCCGGTGCCTACGGCGCACTTTTTATGGCTTGGCAGCACTGTTCTTGGACAGGGCATCATTAAGAGGTGCCGGTAGTGTTAGAACGTGGAGTCGAACCGCTCAGGTCGTTTAATAACCAGTAATTAAATTCATTTGAACGTGCCCGTACACATTTAAATGGCAAATTTAAGTAAATACCGTTTTAGGAAACTTTAATTATTCCTAAGAATGGAAGGTGCTTCGGCACCACCATGTAGGTACATTCTTCAACATTTCAAACAATTTCTCCAAGATTGTTGAAATTTAAGGATTGCTACCTTCGTACTCAATAAATCATTTGCCAAAGTCGATGGGTTCCAATTTACACAATCGATGAAATCCCTTGTGGGCGGTCCACAGTCGGCTCGTAATGTGGACCTTCGTTCCTTTTGCGTGCATAAGATGACGGTATTCCGGATATGCACTGTTCTGCCTCGCAGCTAAGCTAATACATTTTTTTCAAATATTGATTTCATGCTCGTACACGAAGGGCCAAAGGAACCTGCATGATGTATAATTGTTTTTCTGTACTCGCATGTAATGCATTTTCCACTTTATAACCACATGAGAAGGTGGTGGCTTTTTACATGAAATCATGTATATCCAAAAATCAATATTCTGTATGAGCAGTTTGATAGGTACTTTTACTTAATTTTTTTTTGTGTTTTAATATCTTAACAAATATGAGACTTAATCTAATGATTTTTGGATTAAATATGTACCAAAAATTATTTAGTTATTGAAATGATCCATTGTTTGCAACAAGGAGGTAATTAACATGCCCGCTACAAGTGTTTACTATGAATATTGGAGCCTATATTATCGTTGCCACTTCTTTTAAATAGGGCATCAGAAAATTTGTCGTAAAGGCCAAAATAAAAGGAATTAGAGTCATTATTTTTTGTAAAGACCACTTTTGTTATTAAGACAAATTCTCCTTATCAAATTCCTATACATATGTAGGTATCTATTCTTGAAATTCATTTTTACTATGTGCTTAGCCATTAGTTATACAACATCAAAAAAATTATTAAACAATAAATATTTTATAGCAAATTTGTAAGCCAATACTACAATACTTTACATTTCTCTACTTTTGCGATCTAAATGAAAATAAGCCAAATAAAAATACAGATACACTGAAAAAATTTCTATTACTGAATTTACTATAAAAGTATATCAGAAGTGAGTTTAAGAAATTTTACTATAAAATGTCTTCAAAATTGAAATAATATATCAAATTATACTTGAAAGTGTGAGAGGAATTTATCCATAAATGTGGAATTTATCATATTACAATTTCAGCAATGTATATTATATCTTATTGCCGCAGTGCACTCCTTCACAAAATATATACGATGGTTCAAAATATTTGCCATAAGAATTAATGATATATATCTTTTGTTTCGGTATTATATATGCATTAGAGGTTTTTCTTTGGGTGTTGTAATTTATCATATACGGCTATAGTAAATTTCTGATTTAGAAATCGGTTGTCAGGTTTGTAAGAAACGGTCTTATTTCCATATGAATTTTGAATGCGATGCGGTCACACATTTAGTAGCAAATTGTATCATTATATTTATAAATTGCGTTCATCGGAAATTTCATACTGATTTGTTCTAAAAAATGTATATATAGATAGACATGATTTTGCATATGGCGCTAATTGCCATGACTTCAATATTCGGAAAACGCTAAAATGACCTTTAAAAAAACTTCGTTCAAGTTTTGTGAATTGTTATCCTACAAAAGCATGGCAATGTGATGATTTCTTATGAATTTAGAAAACCATGTACTTTATAACTTTTCTTGATACCTACGAAAGTAAGTACGCGGATTATGTAGATATAATAAATTCGATCCCAGTTATTTAGTGTGAAATATATAGATATTTCTCACCAAATAACTATTCAAATAGCAGATCTTCATATGCAGATAAGATATTTTATCAAGTTATAAGAAAGGGCAAGGCGGATTGAAGTAACCAACCCAACAAATATTCATCACATATGTATAATAAATTCGATTACAGTTTTTAATTAATGAGAAATATGACTAAGAGGGAATTTAATATGCAAATAGCACAATTTCTTCTACAAATTGCACAAATTCACATACAAGTGGCACAATTTCACATACAAATAGAACAAATTCATATACAAGCGGCATAATTTCACATACAAATAGCACAATTTCGTATGACAATAAGATAATTTTTCAAGTTAGCTACGCAAAGAGGATTTTAGTAACGCGTTCTTCATTAATGGTTCGTATTTGTTGACAGTAAGTTACAAGAGAGCATTAATGCGGATTGTGTCAAGTGAAATTTTTAGTGCTTATTCTGTGCCATTGCCATGGGAGATAATTATATTCAAGAAATTCTTAAACGGTGTGGATTTGAAAATTTAATCCCAAAATTTATAGGTATGTTGTATTTAATATAATAAAAACAATGTTCGGTTTTGTAATAATTGAAAGACTGATTTTTTGGTAACTGTTTGCAGTCTGTTAGAATAATTACGGCCGTCGATATACATCACACGTAAAAAGATTGTATAAAAGGATCTTTTGTTTTTGTGGATGATGTAATGTATGACTTCAATTCACCTTTAAAGGCCGTGGACGCTTGTTTTAAAATTATTCATACAATTCATGCAAAGTATTCAGGAGATAGCCGACCAATATGGATTTTTATACAAAAGTATATATACGGAATAGCCAAACCGTGGGATAAAACTTTTACAGCCGTTGATAGTTTAATCAGTGATTTGACCTGATTTAATTATTCTATAATAAATCATTTTAAAATAAACGTAAGAATACATGTTTCAGGTATAGAAATATTTACATATTTAATCTTGTATAATTTTACTAAATATTTGTGTATAATAATTAATTATGTATTAATAAAATATATAAAATTTTCATAAGTAATATTATTTCCTCATAACAACAAAAATTAAAAAATAGCCTTCTGAAATTTGTCTACATTGTTCAATTATATCCATAGACATAATATTTTATCTTTTTAATATTTTATCTTCAGCTTTTAACAAAATTATTTAATTTTGCAATAAAGTTTTGAATTTTGTTTATGTTATTTAAATGCCTTTTAGTACCTATCACTTTCCGTAGCATAATTGAAGAAGTACCTGAAAAAAAAAACTCAAACGTAGGAATGCTTTTATTCAATTCTCCAAAGGTTTTTCTAATCTGTTGAAATAAAATTGGAAAAACTGTTTGATAAAATGATAAAATTGCAATAATTTTTCTTTTTGTACAATTTTTTTTCTCTGGACTTAAGCTCATTAATTGGGGTTAGTGTAAAACGTTTTTCCGGAATAGAAGTATGTATACACATATATAGAAGGTACACGGTAAAGTGAGCCATAAGGTATGTGAGAGGTTGTTATATTAAATATCATAGCTATAAACCGTTTGCTATAATATAACAAATTGTCATACGCTACTTTTGAAAATGTTGTTATGCAAATGTAAGTGTGTTACATATATATTTTGATACAGTGAATATGAAATTTTCCTATGTATAGTTACTGTCACCAAATGTCATATAAAATGTGGTAAATTCTGATATAAATTTTTTCAGTGTAAGTACATGGATTAGGTACTATGCTGTCTAGTCTCCTGCTAATTAATGCTGGAAATTATTTCAGATAGTGCATCTCCTGAAATGTGAGAAACCATTACAACGGTCTTCCCAGTTCTGGACGAAGGACGTTTTCAACAAATGGCACGAAGAACTTTGATCAGTTCAACAGAATATTTTCTCTTATTGAACATGATGAAATTTTCCATCATTCAAGGTCTTGTCAACAGTTCCCACCTATGATGCAGTTATCTATAACTTTATTTAGATTGGGTTCTTCAGGCGAAGGTGCATCTGCCAGAAAAATTGCAGCTTTTTTCGGAATAGGAGATGGTGGTACAATTGATAAGATCACACGTCGTGTATTTAAAGCTCTTTTGAAATTGAGAAAAAAACATATTTATTGGCCTAACGCAGATGAGCGGGAAAGTATAGTGAAGGCAACTTTGCAGGAACTTCCATACTGTGTAGGGTATTTAGACGGAACAGAGCTAAAATTAGCAGAAGCTCCTGTAAATGATCCCGTTTCATACTTTTCAAGGAAGCGCATATATCCAATCAAAGCACAAATTATCTACGATCATAAATTAAGAATTCGATACTTGTCCGTAGGCTTCCCGGCAAGTATGCATGATTCGAGGATGTTCTCGAAGTGTCCTGTTTCACAACAGCCAGGAAATTTTTTATCAGAATCACAATGGATTGCTGCAGACTCCGATTATATATAGACAAACACTGCAATTATTCCGACAGAAAAAATCCAACAATGCCGTCTGAATGTTTACGAACCACATTTAATCAAATACACAGTCAGTACCATGGTACAAAGAATATACGGTATGCTAGTATGAAATGAAAGCTCTTTAAAGCTTTCTGTGGCGTCATAACGAGCCACTTTTCCAAATGAACATAAGAATAAATGAACTAAATACCATTTTCTGTTCAAATGATTATTTTATTTTATTTCTTTTCCTTGTACGTTAATTTCATTCTTACTTTTTATTTAAATTCTTAATACGAAAGTAATTTAGCCTTCCTTCTTAATGTAATCATCTATTTCTCCAATTTCAAGATCCGATCCTTGCAAGTATTGCCCTGTTCTAATCTACAGCTTTTAATGACTACTTGTTTTGTGAAAAACACACGAATGTTGGATTTTCAGAATCAACTTCTTCAAGGATACCCACTGAACATAGAATATTTTCATTCCAAATATATAAATATGTATAGTCTAATTTAAAAAAAAATTTAAACTCAACGAAAATAGGAAATTAAAGTAAGAGAAATATAGATAGTTTACGATAACATAATGTTAAAAGTAAATTACAACTTTTCTAATACTTTTATACATTTTTAAATGGAACATACCTAATAAGTATGATCTAAATCTATGTATGCTTAAAGTCTGTAGTAGTAGGGTGGTCATTCAAACCACCTTTAGATCTTAAGGCACTAAAGAAATTATCTATGATATTTTGATTAAGTCGACTTGTATGTAAGGATGTAGTCCACTTTAAAATACTTCCTTAAATATGTATGCAAATCTGATTAATTTGTTATTAAAATGCCTTTTATGCATTCATTCACTGTGCACGTTTTAACCTAATGCCATCGGCAAGAAAAGTGGCTTGTTTTAAGGTCATAAAAAGCTTAAAGCTTTCAAGATGTCGAAAACACGTTCAGATACCAGTATACCTTTTATTCCTTGTACCATGGTCATTACCGTGTAAGAGTCGAGCACTGCTTTGGGCTGTTGAAGGAGAAATTCCCAAGTTTAAAAGAGTCTAAAATGCGCTTCCACAACAAGGAAAGTCATCAATTTTGCTGCGACTGGTTTTATGTCTGCTGTATACTGCACAATATTCTTCTACCTGAAAAGTTTTCTGACGAATTTAAGTTAATTCCAGAAGGAGACGAGGAAGGGATTGACAACAACCCACCAGTTTTAGTCACAAGGCAAAATAAAAGAAACGTGATATTTGCTTTAATTTGTAATAAAAATACAAGTAATTCTTGATTTCTTTACTTCTTCTTATTTTGCTGCACATCCAGCTTTATACTTCATTGCAATTTCGAACTCTTTCGTTTTTTTTAATTTCTAATCTTTTCAAGTGTTCTTCTTTCTCAACTTGAATTGTTTTTATTTCTAACATTTCCTTTTCAAGCGCAAGTTTCTCTAGTGCGTGTCTTTTTGCAAATTCAAACCTTTTCTCATTTAATTCCAACTCTTCATTTTTCTTTTCATCTAATTGTTCATAATATTGACATATCTTTTTAATTTTATCAAGGAATGAAAGAAAAAAATACATATAGAAGAAATTAGTTCTGAAACCTATTTTTGCAGTACCTTTTACACTGGATTCTCCAACTTCTTCAACAATGCCCGCACCAGTTTATTTTCTCCAGTCGTCTGGTTTTTTGTAAGCAGTGCGGGGATTTCTTACCTTCCATTTCACTAAATCCCAGGTGGTGTTTATTTTTGTTTGTTGAAGAAATCTTTTATAGAAGAGTTGAGCCGTTGGTCTCTGTAATTTAAAAGAATGATCCGAAAATTAAATATGGGTTAAACAGATATATAATCTCAAAATCGCTGTTTTCCTTTAGAAATTGCAGAAGATCCTCCACCTTTTTCGCTGGTCACCTTCTGTTAGCCTTTTAGTGAGTTCTCCGTTTCTTTGCTGCCACGTCTAAAATCTCACTCTAGTGTTCAAAATGATATATTTGTATGTATAATAAGAGAAAGGACGGAATTTTTACTTACTAATTGTTCGGTCATCTTGAAAGAATGTCAAATTGTCAAAAATAAGTACAACTATACAAGCCGGTTTACACTTCCAATTTCTGAATTTAAAAATACAAGACCCTTGTATTGCGTTTTGTATGCATAGGCCTTGTATTACATTACTCGGTTGTAATAAAATACATCTTTTACAACGATGCACTCTTAGATACAACATTGCGTGAATACCTCTATAATATTTGTCAATTTTTATAAATATAAACCTTATTTTGCTGTTTTTGAGGGATTATGTGATTGGACATTTGTTACAATATTATCTATTGCTAAATAATCAGATATAATAGGGGTATTCACTCTTTAATGTATCAGTGTAACCGATGTAAATATACAACAAAGACTGAACACACTCTTTAGCCTTTAGCTTACTTCGAAATGTAATTATGGGAACAGGGTGATAAAATGGCAGACCGTAGGAGCTCTCCCCGGCCCCGGGAAAAATTGAGAAAATCCTCAAAATTCCTAGGATTCATAGTTATCCTAGAAAGAAAGAATTGTGAAGATCCGGTTAAAAATAGCTGAGATAAAAACTAAAGTATTTCAACTATTTATGAAAAGAACGGCTTCAATTAAGGAAATGCCGGTTTTTCATAGAACTTTTTAACTGTTTGGGTTGTTCCCAAGTTGTTATTTCTACTATTACTACTTAATTATACACTATTTCAGTATAATGTCAGCGGATAAGATAAAGCCTGTTTTGTTCGGAACGGTTATTTCTAATTAATTTTCAGCTCAGGCTAATAGTTTAGGAAAAATGTTAATAATAGTAAAACAACCTCCTTTCACGGCAATCCTTGCCGCTTTTTGCCGTGACAAAATGTAAAAATTTACAATTTACCTTTACGGAATAACAGTGGTTCGGAGGAATTTTTTTGTAAAGATGAAAAAGTTTCGTAATCATATTAGAAAAATAACTCATATGTAGTAATGGCGTATATGGGACCCAGATGGGGAAAAACAGTGAACTTCGGGAGTAAAAGCTCAGTGTGGAAATATCTCGAATTGAAAATAAAAACCTTCTAATAGATAGAAAATTTTATTACCTTTAATTTAGAAGCAAATTTTTTTCTCTAGGGGTATCCCTTATGATGCAGGGTCCGACAAAGTAAAAAAGTGGTTTTCAGTTAAAACGTAATCAAGTTTTTGAGGGTGGAAAAAATATACTGTGGAGTATACCGGATTGCCATTGATAGAGCTCAGCGGCGGCTTTAAATAGACGCCCTACATATCATATTTTGGGTTTGAGGGGGTAACAACCCCGCACCCCAAAATACCCCCATTCGAAACTTTTTCGATAAATTTAATCGCCTTGTCGAACTAAGACGAATATCAAGTTCGCTTTTTGAACGGCCCCCTCCTCATCCCGCAAGAAAGGTTCAAATTTTGAAAATAATTAAAGGTAATTTCTGTACTTCAAATACTATTATTAAGTAATTTAGGGCGGAAGAAAGAAAATCGATCGCACCAATTTTTCGGTGATGTTTTATTAAGTTTTCCAGAAAGTTTGATGCTTTTTGATGCGCCATTACTGATGTTTTGGGCTCACAAATTTGCAATACCTTTTTTTGTGGGGGAAAACCATGATGCGGGTAGATGAAAATTGAACAACCTGCTAAATCAACCGAGTACCACATAGAAAAAATACGAGTGCATCAGTCGATAGTCCCCAAAAGGATCTTTGATTTGGCATACTGGAAATTTTCCTAGGACACTCCACTCCCCAGCTGCACCCGCTGACATTTAACGTTCAATCTCAGCTCCTAAGTACAACTATACAGCCCGATTTACACTGCCAATTTGTGAATGTAAAAATACAAGACCCTTAATTGTATGTGAATGGTATAACTTTAGGAATCACTGTATAATCTTGGTAATAAAGTTGCAATATTTTGGAGGATCTAAAAATATAAGAAAAGGCGAAACAGACAGAAATAATTAAAATAAATACAATAAATAAAATAAACACATACAACGCTATTTCAAATTTCTTATGTTTATTAATAAAAATAAACTTTAAAAAGTCGCTGAACGCAGGGAATTGTGAATTGTTTACTTTCAGAAACATCAGAGTAAGTTCAACCAAGTTGTGTTATTAACGTACACTGTATTCGCTCGATATCCCGCTTCTTCCTTGTTAGTTATGTATTCACTGGTTTTGTTACTAAATTTTCCGATGCGTGACGGCCGACCATCAAAACTTAAGACTAAAACACAGTATGGGCGGCACGACAAATAACGCCGTAGAAAACGTTGCCATTCGATTCTAATAACACGTTGGTGTATGGCATAAATTAAACACAATGTTGATAACACCGTTCGACGTTGCGTTTAGCAAAATTAAGATTTTGGATTGCATTCATATGTATTGTTTAACGTTTATTGTAATCATATGTTTGACTTTATACAATAAAAATATCAGCAAATAAATAATGCCATGGAAATTAATAAACCTAGTTAAATAAAAACAAGTAAAAAAGCTAGAATTGGTCTAAGACCAATTCTTATGATACCCTAGATGAATGCTTGTATGAAATTTTTTTCTGTGCAAATTTGATTTTTGAAGTGCTTTTTCGCATATATTCCTAGAACGGTTTGTCGGACAGAAAAAATGATTATAACCAATTTTATAGTCTGAAAAAGTTGTTAGTACAATATAAATGGAGTACAATATAAATTGGACTGATCGTTTTCACAGGATACGTAAAAAACCTAAATTTTTATATGGCAACACCATGAAATAGTTGCCCGATTTAGTCCATTTTTGAAATTTTATTTGCTAGTACAATGAACACATCATGTACCTAATTTCAGCTCTCTATATTGATGCGTTCTCAGGCGGTGTCCAAATATATAGTGGAAAACGAAAGTTTTGTATGGCAACCCCACGAAGGAGTTGCCCGATTTATCTCATTTTCGAACTTAATTTTACTTTTTTTTTTTAAAGTCCGTGTACAAAATTTCAGCTCTCTAAGTGTACGCGTTCTCGAGTTATCGTGCGCACAGACGGACGGACGGACGAACATCCAAAAATCAAAATAACTTTTAATATTATGCGTGAGTGTCCAATCCATTTTGCTCTACCATCATTATTTCGAGGTGTTACAAACGGAATGACAAACTTAGTATAGCCTATAGATTTCATCTAGGGTTTAAAAAGCAGAAAAGTTAATTGAGGCGTTAAAATGCCACCGTATTTTATACGAAAAAACGAATCCGAATAGAAACCGAACACCAACCGAGTTTTATATAACTCTTAGACCCATCATCTTCTTCTATGTCGGCTATGTTTTTTAAACTCTTTATAAGCCCTATTACTATGGCTCCGATGTCTGTCTGCCCGTCCGTTTGTCTGTCTGTCAGCGGGCTGTATCCCATGAATCGTAATAGATAGAAGGTTGACATTTTTACAGAGTGTGGATTTCTATTGCCGCTATAACAACAAGTAAATGAAATAAAATAAAATTAAAAGTTAATTAAATTAAAGAACCCCATACAATAAACGTGATTTTTTTTCTCGTTTTATTCTGATTTATTATTATATCTTAAGTAGGCATTATTTTTTCAAATGACAACATTATTACTTTTTTTCAAATGACAGCATTATTTTTCGAATGACGCCTACTCTCGTTTTAAAAAATAAATAAAATGTACATAGTGTTAAATTTAGTACGATGGTACGGAACCCTTCGTGCGCGAGTCCTACTCGCACTTGGCCGGTTTTTTAAATAATTCGTTAAAATTTTTCCTATTTTTGATTCAGAGCACAAATGAGTGAATAAATTTAATTTCGGATTGACAATTCTTTTCGCGATTTTGTTGTTCTCAATGTACTTTTACGGATATTTCGTCGATGTTTTCTGGCGTTATTTATCGTGTGGCTCATATTGTATTTCAGCTTTTAAGGCCATGTTGGTGTAAGTTTAAAGCCGAACCCAATCTAACAGGTCCGATCGGAACGGCATTTTTCGGTTACATTACTCCGTTCCAAACCAACCTGATTAAGAAGAATATTTTGAAAAGAATCAACATACAGGAAAAAAACACCGGAATGGAAATAAACCAACATTATTTGAATGGACCTGGTTCGATTTCATAGCAAAATATACCTGTCTACTTTAAAGGAATTAATTAATTAATTTTTACATTTACAAGTGATGTATTTATGATCTATTTTTTCCAAATTTGTGTTCTCACATCTTTATTATAATATTTCATATTTTTCATGTCCCAAATGGAAAATTGTCATGCACTAAATGAATTAACTTTTATAACTTCATTGCAATACGTACCTCACTTCACAATTCACTTGATTACAGTCCACACACTAATAATACTAATTTTCCGCTGAATTCGGAAAATAAAACAAACCAGCGTGATTGCTCACGTTGAGGTTGTTCGGTTCGGAACGAGCGTAGCTACGGCCAATGGACAAAAATCCGAATATCACTGAAGTGACGGGTCAAGTTCTTTTCTGGGAGCGTGGTCTCAAAGTGATTTTTTGTTATTGGGTTTATTGCCAATACGAAAGTATTTCTCTGCAAGATCTCTAAATATTCCAAATTTAGAAGAACATTCTTGCGTTGGGACATCACCAAAGTAGAAATGTTTTTCTGAATATTTTGGGAACTCACGATTTTCATGTAGGATTTGAATTACTCTAAATTTGGTGAGCTTTAAATTTGAGTTAGTTCACTTTGAATAGCGAATACTATTTCTCATTGCAAATCAGAACGACCGCAATTTTATAGTTATAGGATAAATTTTAAATTTCAAAATATAAGTATAATTAATTGATAATGCATGAGATAAATAAACAAATGTCAAGTGTGTTTATTTGAAGTACGTATGATCCCAGTAAACATATTTTAAGCAGACGGAGTGTAGTGATTTACGGGGAAGTAGAATAGACCACACCAGTAACAATTTGCGTTACATTCTATATTCAAATAAAAGATAAAGAGACTACGTCTCTGAATAGAATATTCTCTCGTTTGAAATCGCAGCTAAGTACACCGAAAAAGTAAAAGTTTTTACACGACACATTTGCTATGATATCTTAGAGTATATATATGGCCAAGTGTAGTTGGTAAAGACGATAAACGAGGTTATAGTCACCATGGAGATTTAATAAAAAGAAAAATTGAGATTGTTTTTCTACAAATCAAGAAAAGTCAAAGAAGACAAATATAATACGCGAAAAAAGTATCGCAGTCTTGTGACCTTGCAAAAAGCTTGTTAGTAATTACTTCTTAACATGTAAGTGATTGAAGGCCAATAGCTACTACAGCTGATATATTTGAAAACACACGGCAAGACTGTAATATTCTACCCTATTACGGTCTTTTCTTTTCATTTTAAACTGCCTTGTCCTGTGAAATGATAGATAGTAAGATGAAATATCACATTTACCATTGCTTTAACTCTGCATCCATTTAAATTTTTTTAAATTTACGTGTATCAAAATAGAAAAGAAGTCTACTCCACACAAAACCAAATCCCTAAAAATTGCTTCCACCTGGACTGAAAATATTTTAGATTTTCTGATGAAATTAAGGAGCAAATTCTGAGTAAGTTTTTAATTGCCTTCTTCAGAGCACGAAGGCTGAAGCCTTTTTACTTACAGCTATGGGCTGGCAAATATCCTTTTATGCAAGCGGCTTACCCTTCGGCTAACAACACCGCCGTACTATCGATCGCGCAATGAACGAAATTTTCATAGTACACTTCTCACTCGCGTAATTAGCAATGCAGCGCGCTGTTGGAAGTGGTCACCACGGAAATATATTGAGACGTTTACACACTTAAAGGATTTTGTGCAAGAATCGCCTGTTTTGCTAAACCATCACTACTACCCGCTGCGACATATGCGGACGTTTGAGAGCCTGGAAAGTTCGCCCTAATTGATCTAATTTATGCCGCTTAGAATTGGAGCATTGAGGAATCTCTCAGAGATGTGCAATTAAATTGCAATTAGACTTGATTGAATCGTTTAATTTGAGTGCCGCAGAATGCAATTTTGCAGATTTTTGTTAGCAAAATGTAGTTAGAAAGCAGTTAAAATAATATATCAATTGGTGTGCAAAGGAATCCATGACTCGGTAAGTGTATACGTTCAGCAGTCATCGTCGAAGGTGAAAATTACCACTGTCACCGAGTTGCTATACTTTCCTCGGACTAATTGAATTACTTCATACAAACTAGTAATTACGAGACATGTTTCATGACGGAAAATAGTTTAAATAAAATTTAGTTTATGATATGGGATTAGGTAGAAATAAGATTCCCCTTTCCTGCCTACTTTTAACGAATGATGTTTCGTTGGTCAACTATAGACAAAATTGGACTTAAAATAGTCCAGTCATATGACTACTTAAATAACTCCCAATTAAAGCAATCTTTGTTTTGACGTATAGAGAAATGTAAGGTGCCCCAGATTCAATATTCTTGACTTTCATTTTGCCCCATTCTTAATTCAAACTAAGCTTTGACTATTCCTTGATAGAAGAAACCTCACAAGCTCTTTTTCAAAATTGTTAATAATACCATTGTTTTAGATTAGCTGGAATGACGGTGTATTGCAAATAACACAACTTTCTATTCTTTACAATAGCTCACATTATAGGGCATACTAATGTTGTGCCTGACCGTCCATCCATAGTATATGGCTGCGCCCCTGTTTATTCGATAATATCTGCTGGATGGGACGATACGTTCAGCGCTAGTTGACTTAGAGAGTTAACATTTTGTACACACATTTTTTTTTTTTTTTATAAAAATTGTAGCTTCAAGCTAAAAAATGGAAAAAGGGCATCGAAGGAAATTAGTATCGAAAAATTAATGAATATTTTGAGCATAATTATTTCCACCCAACCACTAGAATTGCAAAAAAAAAATTCCATAAACTGAAGATCTTATTAAATAATCGTAATTATATACTGCATATAGCATACTTATACTCCACCAAAAACTGTTTATCCGAAAAAAACAAAAGAACTCCTGCTTCTTAGCAGGATGGAGCTTAAAACAATTACGGAGTTCTTATCACACCACTGTCCACTACATTATCACCTAAACAAGATATGCTTGGCTGAGACTTTATCCTGCCACTTCCGTAAGCATGCTCACGACATTTCGGAGCATTTATTCTGAAATGTTGGAGATTACTTCACACAGAGTTTGCATTTCCTTCACCAATCTCTGTGAGGAGCGTCAATCCCAGAAATAATGTAGACTGCATAAAGAGGCTTAACCTATAATGGGAATAATATTAAGTGGGAATGTATAATAGAATGAAGACTAATACCTGTAAAGGGAATTAACAGTAAACGATTTGTATTTAAAAAAAACGTTTAGTATATACTCGGAGTAGTATAATGATGCCTCGCGAACGGATTAATTCAGCATTTTCGACTTAAAGTGCACCTGACATGGCTACAATTTAGTCTCTTTAGTCCGTTGCATTATGGGGAGAGTGAATACATGCAATGTACTATTCTACAGCCAGAGGTAATTTAAACAAAGATCAATCGATATTATATCGTACTCGTAACATTGTAGTAGTCCAAATTAGATCTGACAAGTGAAGGAACTTTAAAATCTTTCTAATGAAACTCCGCATAATAAGATTGCATTTGCAAGTAAAACTTCATAATTTTTTATTTTTTTATTTATACTTTTTTATGGTAAATTTACAAACACTATTTGAACTCCAGCATCTAGCTAACTTTAAACAGGTGACTATATATTTACCGTGAATTATAAATAAAAGAGGTCTTATAAGAGTGCCTTGTGGTAAGGCGGAATATATTACAAAAAAATACGAATCGTATTTTTCTAACTCTACTAGAATTAATCCAAGTTTTATTTCGTTCCCATTAACGAGCTCCTTTGTTCTATTCCTATCAAATATTAGCCATAATTGCCTCGCTATATACAGCAGCTGTGTCTGTTGATTGGACACTTGTCTTATCGTTAGCTTTCCTGGTAATCACCCCTTTCCGACTGGGATCCACACATTATGATATTGCTGTAGGGCTAGCCATATCATTTCAGTTATATATAGGGTGGGTCTTAATACGTGCCCAACTTTATTATGCTGAATGTCCGGGAATGTTAATATCTTTACCGCTTTTATTATTATGTAGACTTTGTGATGTTTTAGGGCAGTATTCACGAAGTAAGTAGTTAATTTAGAAGTTTTGTCATCACTCATGGCATGCTCGTCCAGCAGGCACGGCTTTACCGTTTTTTATGCGATAATGTGAAAGAAAAATGTGTTCTAATAAATAATAAACTTTAATTGATCTAGAATACAATATTGCCACCGAAATTGAGGCAATGACCGCACAAAACTTGACGTTTGTAGTGAGAATTTTACACTTTACTATGCACTTAATGACAGTGAACATTTTTACATGTTATGATTGATTACTGCATATACTTACATAAATACTAACATTTAAAGCAATAACGATCCCCAAATTCTTTTGCTTTTCTGAGGTAACATAGTAGAAATATATCCATGCGGTCATATTTCATTCTCTCACTATCGATTTAGATAGGAACTTTTTAGTCCAGTCAGTACGTTGATATTCCCTATATTGACGTAGCAAGACATCAGAGTTGTATGTACTCTTGAAAAATACCTATCGCATCAGCATGGTGTTTTTCTTATTCCGCATGAATGCTGTAGCCTGTGGCGCGCCCAAAGCATTCAACATTTCGAAAAAAAAATGACCATGAGTCATATGCGCCGTACCCTTATTGTGTTTTATGCAACGGCTTTTTCGATATTTCGTAACAGAAACTCACAAATGATTTAGATTTCCAGAATTGCTGCTTTATTTACTCTGAAATGATTACAGACGAATTGGTAGCTTTACAAGGGGAAAATAAATTAAAACAGCCCAAAACTGTGCACCTTCCAGAAGGATTCTGTAGGGGAAACTGTTTTAAAAGGTGTTCAATATCGGAATGAATTTTGTGGAGACTTTTAGAGTGTATGATCAATGATCTTCATCTGGTTGTCTAAGGAGCGTGATTTCACGTTTTGTGTAGGAATGACCTGTATTATCGAAGCAATAAAAGGCCGAGTTCTATGTGGCACAAAGTCGAGGATTCCATCTAACTCTTCTGGCTGCCAATTTTCCTTGAATAAACTTCTGGAACATTTTGAACATTTGAATATTTGACAGGCCTGGGAAACAAGCTGTCGTTATTTTCGAAATACTGGATACGAACGATTTTTTACATTATGTAGATTCATTGATTCCCCAGGTTCTATGAGTTTTTTTGACAAATGTTATTGGAAAACATAACCGCGGATCACCAGAACAATACTTGAGGAATATCACTGCCATACCTCACGCCATTGTAACAACGGTTCGTTCTCGATTTTTGACTTCTCCGCTGCTTCATGCTATTAGGCCATTTCGTACAAAGAGCACGATTCAAAGCACCTTGTGAACGTAATATCATCACTTAAGGCTAAATCACAATAGCCGTAAAGGACTTTACGAACTTATATTTTAGGTTTATACCCTAGATGAAATCTATAGAGTATACTAAGTTTATCATTCCGTTTGTAACGCACAGAAATAATGATGGTAGAACAAAATCGATTGGACACACGCTTAATATGAAAAGTTATTTTAATTTTTGCATGTCCGTCCGTCTGTTTGCTGTGCGCACGATATCTCGAGAACATGTATACTCAAAGAGCTGAAATTTTGTACACGGACTGAGAAAAAAGTAAAATTAAGTTCGAAAATAAGAGAAATCGGACAACTCCTTCGTGGGGTTGCCATACAAAAATTCCAATTCTAGCTTTTTTACTTATTTCAATTTTAAAAAGTGGTAAAAACGAAAAAATTGCAAATGGGAGTTGATTTAGTTGAAGACTTGTGCCTCCTATTAATTCGCAGTTCCATAAGGGTAATTATCTTGAAATTTAATGTGTTCACTTTTAAAAAGTGGTAAAAGTGAAAATATTAACAAATGGAAACTTAAAACTTAAACTTAGCGAAAGTTTCCCTCCGACCAGTTAAAGTTAATTTGGGTATTTAAAGAGCGCGATCGACACACCTAAGTACCTTTGCAGCTATTGTAGTTCAGCTTTTAGGCTTTCAACATCTTTCGGCGAGATAAAAAATGCTCTAATCAGCAGTTCTCACGAAAAATTTCCTAGGTCATTCTCCCAATTCCTTTTCGATAATACCGATTTCAATGTAAATACGTTTAACGGACCCGGTACTTTTCATTCGATGGGAGGTATCCAGTGCATAACACCGCCATCCAGCATCAGAAGAGATAGCGAGACATCAAGATTTGCTGTTGTAGCAGCCTTCACAGAATTAGTAAAAATTTCATTGTCGACTTGCACAATAGCAAAATCGTCAGGACTTTTCAAGATACAAGTTCATGATATCCCGGTAAATTTTTTGATGATCTCCCTGGATGGAACAGATTTATGAAAAAAGTCAACGCAAAACAAAAATCGTTTGCCTTCTTTATATGACTTCGGTTTTATTGGCGGATGGGAAGTGTAAAAGAAAGTATTCAAGAAACTGTTACGTCTCTTTCTCAACTCTTATATTGGAAAGCCCATAACGTCGTTGTCAAGGCCGATTCCTTTCCGGAGCTGAAAAATATCGTTGTTAGGGTAAGAAGGAGAAATACCGGCCACTTAATGACAAACATTTATAACTTTTCATTTTCTTCATATGTTTAATTATTTCAAGAAGAATAACAAAGTTAAGCTATTTATGAAAAAACGTACAAACTTAAAACGTTTTTAATCGATATATTTAAAGTAGCAGGAGCCATTAAAAAAAAACATAGATTTAACCGCCATTGTTCATGTATGGGCGTAATACCGGTCAGGCGAGAGGGTAATGAAGATCACATCTAATGAGATAGATAAAATAATCAGATGTTGCTGAAGGCTTTAGGATTTATGGGGTAAGTTCTTGCCACTCGAAATTCGGACTCACATTTACTTTTGTTAGCGATCTGGGCATAA
The DNA here is from genome assembly GCA_963924295.1 of Dioctria rufipes. Taxonomy (NCBI): domain Eukaryota; kingdom Metazoa; phylum Arthropoda; class Insecta; order Diptera; family Asilidae; genus Dioctria; species Dioctria rufipes. The sequence goes on from OZ002742.1 coordinate 119,661,041, forward strand.
GCCTTGTTAAATAAAAAAGCCACATCAAACGGTTGTGGCCTATGGGAGCTATGTGGTGGAATGGACAACATCACCATGTAGTTTTCCTTGCAACAGGTAATGGCGATCACTTGACCGGTATTGCTCTGGAGACCATTTTCAATTCAACATCAAATTTTATAAATATACAAAAAAAAAAAAAAAAAATAAATAAAAAAAAATGTTTACAATATAACATTAAATAGAGCCTTGTACAATTATATAAATGAATATAAAACTAGAATTACTTTCGAATCTTTAGTTCAAAACTTCTAAAACATTTCGCGCAAAATTACATGAAATCGATGGACAATAAACAAAGTCCGTTTCACGCTGACAGTGAATTGCGTGAATGCATGCGAGTGGTCATTCACGTCACCTACCTACTCATTTATTACTGAAAGTCTTGTATGTGGTTGTAGTACTTTTAGAAATTTCCGAACGACCGGCATTGGCCCTTGACCGGCATTACCCCTTCTTACCCTAGGCTTGGGGAATTTCATCTTCGCATGTCGTTTTTGGGGGCCATTGCATATACCATGGCAGGGCAGTGTTTTCATGGAGCTCATGTAACTGTGTGCCGAAAATCATCAAAAAACTTGCCAAAGACTGAAATTCCTTGAAACAAAATGTTCTTTTCCAACGAATTTACAAAATGCATTGAGATGCAGAAAAAATATCGAACTTTTCCAGCAATCAGAGAGGTCTCATCGAACTTCTGTGATAGGCGGTCAGAGATGACCACACGGATGAGACCTCTCTGATAGCTGGATCGAAAAGTTCCAAATTTTTCTGCATCTTAAAATATGTACCGCCCGGGTGGTGTGGTAACCAGTTTGTGGGGCGGGATACGGGCTGCGGCATTCTGTCGAAGGTTTTTGTTTATGAGCTAAACTTTAATGTCTTTCATTTTTCTAGTATATGTTGCCGTTTACTAGTAAAAATCAGAAAAAGACAAATAAAAATTACAAAATCAAAATTTACATTTTGATGCGAAATAATAGTGTTCATGAACACGACCAACCGAAATTTCCAACAACTCAGCAGTACACCTTCCAATAGTCCCCCAACAAGCCCTGTAAAGATTGCCGACATCAAGGCATTTGCAAGGTCAAATGATATACTAAGTGGACTATTTGTATAAAAAATTTACTCACGTGTTAGTGAAAGCAGTTAAATGAAAAAGTATAGTAAAAGATAGTCATATTATAGATGTATCCGATTCAGTTAACAGTTTTAACATAGCTGTTCTACTGTATGAAATATACTGTGACCATATGACGACAGTTATGACAGAGCACTTTATTTATTTACATAGTTTGATAAGCTTTTGTTTTGAAAACTTAAGCAATTCATCTGGCTAACGGAAATATACAATAAAATGTTATTTCATAAATGAATCTCAGGCTCTTTTTAAAAACTTCGTAGAAAACAATTGTTCATAATATTTAAAAGTTTAATTTTAGGCATTTTTTTCCGCAGAAATCTGATTTTTTTAACAACCGGTTCGGCCGAAACTGCCCCAACCGGTTATCAGTATTGCGTTAATGTCCGCTTGGCTGCTAGTTCTGCCTGAAGAGTCAGCATTTATCTGAGAATGTTTAAGATTCCTGCCACCGCCAGTCTCTGAAGTATACGCCTATTCCTTTACCCGCACTCGTCTTGGATCCTTCAGTGATAGTTGAAATATTGGATGAATACCACTACTTCATTCCCATCCCAATCACGCCTCCACCGAAAATTAGAGCTACTACTATATCTCTTTTTTGGGAATACGGAATGTCAATCCACCCTCTCCTTCCACGAACTTGCCTATTTTAATCTGAAAACGCTGGTTGCCGCTACATCCCGTAATGAATATCAGATCACACAGTAGCAGATCTAGCATGACTTTCAGTGCCGCCATGGGGAATGGCCACCCGATTATACCGTATTATGGCTGTGTGCATCCATTGTACCACTCTGGGACTTATATTAGTTATTCTATTATTATATAATCATGGAAAATATAAGCATAACAAAATATTTTCTAGAATGAACGTCGAATGTCGGACGTTTCTACAAAGAAAGCTCTATATCTATGTGTAGATTAGCTCCACATACGTTGAGCCAAACGTTGATCTTTTCTTTATCTAATAGTATTAGTGAGCAAAAGTACTAAATACCTGAAAATAATGATCTTTCAAATGCACACGTTATATAGTGTCACTGTAACACCTCATTGTGTAATTAAGCTGTTGGCCAAACACCTTGAACAGCCCTCGGCAACAAAAATGTTTCACACTTTTGCATACCTAGCTAAAATCATTTTCCATCTTGGACATATGATCTGAATGCTAGCCATTTCTCAAGAAGTCCGTTGTATTGAAACGTGCTTGCAGATGCGGCGGCAGTGATAGCCACAACAACACGACGTCTTACTTGCAACTCAGACCCAGCATCTTCTAGAACACCTTAAGGCTCAGATAGATAGGTACTGCTAGTTGGACCCAAGCTGAGCTGTTGGTTTATGTTCGTATTAATAATTTTCGCGCCCAAAGCCTTCAATTATTTAGCGATTAGATGCGCGCGGATGTACTTAACGCCATTGCAACTTTAGCGCGGCATGCAACTTTATCTCGGCAGAATTTTGTTCTTGGTACTTGACTCAAAGACTACACGGCCACAAACTATCTAAAAATCTTACATAGGGAAGTTAGATATAAGACGGAAAATTCAGTTAGAAGAAATGTTATCTACACTCGGACATCGTCATTAAGGCGAAGATTTTACGGATTTCGAAGTCACGGTACCTACTATTAAAATTGTATGCCGCTTTCCGTATGAAGTTCGTAAATATTTTAACAGAGTCATTAAATATTAGAAGTCATTTAATATTTTAAGAGAAAACAACGCTACCAGTCAGCGAAGGACATCAGTTAGCTCCACGTAATTATTAATTGTGCAATTGTAGAAACTATAAATCATCCCAGAAAAATATTCATCTTGCCACATTCCATTTTTAGCTCAACTGAAACCTGACACATTGCCACTTGACAGTTCGTAGCCGAACAAAGGCGAAACCATTTACAACACGTCGACAAAAAATGTTTTCCTTTCTTTCACTCTTCTTGTAGCAATTTATCATTTTTCCCTAGCCCTGCATTGTACCTAGGCAGCGCGACAGTGCCCTTCTTTTCGATTGAAATAAAAATTCCCTTGTTTCAGAGCTAATAATCCCAAGCAGCTAATGTACATAACCTCAAAACTGCCATTAAGTTAGGATTTACAAGCATACGGCTTTTTTTGTTGTTTTTATTATGCCGAGCGATGTGCATCGGGTACACTAACGCCATTTGAGTGGTAGCAGTGGAAAAGTCAAATGATAATTAAGTTGTTTCGCCAGAAAATTAATAGAAAAATTGATAAAATCAAAGGTAGATATGCCCACTGCCCATGGAGGGTAGGAGAATGTTCTTCCACAGGTCACTTAGTGGCAAGCGCGGTAATTTTATTAACTCACCTTCGTGTTGCTCGAACTGCATTATGTTCCGTCACCTTTTTGACATTTCAATCAATTTCAACGTCTTTCTCCATTTGACTTCCGCTGCTATCGTGTAAATGTGTGTAGTTGCGATGAATTTTTCTGATAAGCTTTTGTTTTGTTTTCTTTATTTTCACGATTTTCTTCGCTGGGAGCCATTCTACTGATGATATCTGCACGGCAATACTAATTGCTCGATAAGAAATGCAGTGCGAAGTAATTATGTGGGAGAACATACCGAGCTCTTTAAGGTAAGGTCACAAATGTGCATTAATCAATGAGTACTAATCAGTAACGGAATCTAATGAGAAGTAAAGGTAAAGCTGGATATACAAAGCATTATCTTCTAGAGACCTCTGTCGAATCCGTAACAATATGATCAAATCATTATGAAGTTGAATTTTGGTCTCGGCTGATTTAAAATAACATTCTGAAATATCTCCTTGCTTGTCAATCACAAATTATTTGGAATTCTTATTTACGATTGATTTAATTATGAGCCTTCAATCAATTGTAAGTACTAAAATTTATCGGAAATTAGTGGTTCTTAGAGTTTGTAAAAATTTTAGGAGAAAGAAAAGAGGGAGCTGTTCCTACTTCTTTTTTATTGCCCGCTAATATAATTCTAAGTACCATTACCATGATAGATAAATTCCCCAAAAATATCATGAAGTGTACTCGGTAAATTTGTCAATTTAATATAGAAATTCAGAAATTTACAAGCAATTTAAATATTATTTCGTTGCATATACATACATATCATCGTATTACAAAAACAAAACAAATATTATCATTTAAGGAAACACCACTTCAATTGATATAAGCTACCCATAGAATTTTAAAATTTTTGAGGAGCCTTCAGGCTTATTCAAGACTCTCGACCGAATTGAAAGAAATATGTACATATATGCTAATGTGAATGACATTCTGTACTGTGCTCTCGGCAGTCAGTGTGCTCCCCTTCAGAATTTTTATACCCTAGAGATGAAATCTATAGGGTACACAAGTTTGTCATTCCGTTTGTAACTCGTAGAAATAATTATGGTAGAGCCTTAGACAAACTTAATATAATATATTAAGTTTGTCTAAGGCAGTACTAAGGTCAACGCGCTAAATTTGACTTTTGTGTTTTGATTACAGATGACACCTCCAGTAAGTCTGCAAAAAATGTAGCTTGAACTTATCCACCCAGGCTGTTCTTTAGCGCACTAAAAATATTTATTGTCAGAATTTTGAAATTTGATAAATTTATTGACTGGATTTTTGTAGTTAAAAGTTTTATACGTCTTTGCTGTAAGTACCTGCAGATGAATTTCATTTCTTCTCATGGCCGTATTTTCAATAGGATTGCTATTTTTTTTATTGTATACATTACACATATTATTTTTATATTTTTATATTTCCACATAGTTTTAACTACCTGTTTTAAAGAATATTGTGAACCACGCGTTGTATTTCCGAAAAAAATTGCAAGATGCTTCTTCTTCTTTTTACTATACATACAAAAAAAAAATTAACTTTCTTTAAAACTTTTATGAATAAAGATAAAAAATATGAAACTCATGCTGGATTCTCTGATATTTGCGAGAAAAATTAGAATTTTATTTGAGAAGAACTTTAAATCTCCTTTCAGCATCTTGGCCAAAGCGCAATTTATCTTTTTCTTAAAAAGGTGAGGTAGTGTGACCCGAAGTACATTAGGTTTGTTCGATGAAAACACCGGGTAAGCCCCGGGCTACACCGGGCTGTACTATCTTGTTTTTTGAAAACCCTGGGCTTACACGGGGTTTCTGAAACTTGTTCGATGAAAGCCCGGTGTTTCTGATTTCGCCCCAAACTTGCACTAAAAATTTGTAGGGGTAAACGTTTGACATTTGTCATTTGTGAACTGTCACATGTAATTTGTTCGGTGATTGCGGTCGAGTGCTGTATATAAGTGAAAAAGTCGTGGAGCTCATACCAAATTAAGATTATATAAGGAAGTTGGATAAGAAATTAGATGACAAAATACCCATCGATAATATGCACATAGGAAATTCGAATGAAAATTATAAGGAAATATTTGAGGAGGTGATTAAAGTCGAAGCACATGGATGAAATCTTAAGGTCTGCCTTTCTAGTAAGAAATTTGATCGTAAAATGTTTCTTTGCCAATTATTAACAAGTAATTTTTATAGACTTCACCTTATCCCTGCAGCTACCAAGTAAATAGATTTGAAGCAAACAACATATAAGAAATTCTCTAAATTCTTAAATGAGATGTCAGGAAAGGGGATTAATAGTGCTCGAGAAGAGGCCAACGGGATAGAGAAAATCATTTCTGTGGATTTTGATCATCCAAACTATTAATTTTATATCTAGTGACAAAACATCTGATGATCAAAGTGAAAATAGTACAGAAATGATGGAGCTATATCTGGTCGCAGATGAACCAATTGTCATTTTTTCAAAGTAAAGTTACAGAAAAGGCGATAATGTCGATGTAAAAAAGCTAATAAAAGAATATGTAATTAAGAAAAAACTGAGAAATATTTTTTGTGCATTTTAATATTTATTTATTCTTAAATTTTTAATTATTTCAACTATTTTATAAATAAATTTTGACAAATCACTAGAAATTATATTTAAATTATGCTCAGGAGAACTGTCAGAGAAATGTCATTACATTAGATTTACCCGGTGTTTTAAAAACTTGTTCGATGAATGCACAAAGCCCCGGGTAAATTTGGGGAAAATTGTAGGGGAAAGTTTACACGGTGTTTTTACACGGTGTTTTCGTCGAACAAACCTATTATTATGCATAGTTTTCTATGATTTTGAGGGATTCAGTAAGATTTTGTTGTTCGGGTAATCCTACATTCTCTCGATTTTTGTTTTTAACTCGTTGTTTTAATCGCATTACAATAATGCACAGCCAAGCTCCTTTCCCCCATTTATGCATGTTTCATTCTAAAAAACACGAACAATTTTCAATTTTTTTTTTCGGTTGATTCCTATTTTCTTATTAGGTTATCTTTGGTGAAAGTGTAAATACTGGAGAATTCTATGAGCCACCCCTCGCGAGTATTCTTGATACAGTATGCAAACCGGGTTTTTACGGAAGATGTGAAAAGACGCAAAGAGATATCGGCCTATATAACTGCGATACATGTGGAAATTAAATATGACATGAAATTTTATCGTTATTATAAAAAGCAAGAATATACATATATGTGTTTGATAAAATTATATATATGTATATATATAGTTATAATTAACCTTTCGTTACAACAGGGCAGCAACGAATTAAAAAAAAAATACGGGAAACGATGTGTGAATAAGCTACTTTAATATATTTAATGATATATTCAAGAGCACAATTCATAGAGCATATATATTATAGGTTATAGGGTGAGATCTCATTGCTTTCTGAGGAGAAGCTATTGAAAGTGAGAAAAACAAATCATATTATTTGTGAATTTCCTCGAAGTCGCCAGCAATTCCTGAATCTTACAGCTTGTTGAAATTTTCAACTTTTAAGTAAAGTTCGGTTTATTTTATTAAATTTTAAATACATTTATATCTAAGTATTTAAGTTTATGCTAGGAAAGAATCCTTTTACTTGAAATCGTTCTTCATTTTTATCCTCAACCACTAGTGAAGTACTACAGGGTTTATGTTTTTTATTCAATTTTTAAATCGGTTACCTAGTGTTGAACAACACTGTAAAATTATAATGAAAATCGAAACACCACGTGTTTGACTCGATTACTAATCTGACAGAAGACTAGGCATAAGAGAATCACTTTTTTTTCTTAAAACGTTTCATAAAAGAACTACAAAATATTCCAGCAACTGATTATTTTACGATTCTTTTATGAACGCTTATAACGAATGTTTTCTTCGCAAATATAATTTTTAAATGAAGAATTTTTGACCCGCTTGGTTTGTTGGATAAAGCTAAATATTTAAAAGGTTTTGGTGTTGGCTATAAATAACTTAGATATTTGAACAGACACGACATTGACAAGCTGTTGCTATTATTTGAATTTAATGGTGCAAAAGGCTAAGCTTCTTGAAAACCTAAAACTGTGAAGAAAAAGCAGTTTAAGTACAATAATAACATTTCATGCCAACATAACGAATAAATAGTAAAATTATCAATTATTATGCTTTTGTCCCATTCAAAAGTAATTAAATGTCGTTTTAGAAATTCTCGCGTCGCTTCGCATAATATATGTATAAGAAATACATAACACCACTAATACGAACTGTTATTCGCATTTACTTCGTTTTTAACATCGATTTTGGTTCGCATTAAGCTCTAAAGTAAATCGGAATTGAGAGAGTATCTTGAATTATTTAGTCGAAAATTATGTTCTTTTACTATGCTAGTAATCTGATTTGCCTTCAGTATGGAGTTCTTTCTCGGAGTTTAGCTAGATATTATGATTACTCGCCAATCATTTTCGAATCATGATGTGTGAACCAATTGACGAAACAATATTTTTATTTTTTGAAGTTGAAAATAGCCATTTCGAACGATAAAAAAAAACTTTTTTAGGGGCCCCAATCACCGCCATTAAAAATAAAAAATTAATATTTCATCGCCTTTCTTTCACTGTCGAATTTATGCACGTTACGAATACCCAGCATCTGCCAAATTTCAAATTCCTACGTTACGTCGTTTTCGAGAAAAACATCTGTAACAAACAGACAGACGGTCTCGTTTTTTTCCTTTTAAGATACGAAACCATAGAAAGAATTCGATTGACACTTGCTGCCTATTCTTCCAGCAAATATGCTGCAATTTTCCAATTTCAATGTAAATCATGCAAATGCAAACACAGCTGATTGATGAGACATACACTTACGATATTCATTTGCGTTCGCTTGAAAATCCACAATTGCATGCGCAATGTATTTAGCTTTGCAAGTAAACAATACCAAAAGCATTAGCTTGTTTGTACTGTATACATTATTCTAAATAGATAGTACATAGATACATGGAGCCATTCCATACGAAAACGATCAAAAAGGGCTTGTTTTGGACCCGACTATCTCCGATTTGCATGAAACTTTCACAGTTTGAAGGGAATACCAAAATACTTCACCCATATATTTTTTTCCCTACCATACACCTACCACATCCCAATTACGTAATTTCGATTTTATAAAAAATGTAGCAACACCGAATGAAAAAAAAATATTTATTAATAATAGTACCTATATTTAAAAAAAATAGTATTATCAGCAATGGAGTACTTCTAGCGCTTTTTTTCTGTTTTAATTTTGAAGCTAGGAGCATTATCTATTTATGTGTAAAAAATTTTAATGGTGCTCGACTTTCTTTTTCAGATATGAGTTTTTAAAATCCCCGTATACCTAAAACAACGCACTAGGTGAGCACTGTACCGAGGGAAATGTATTGTTATTTTTTTCTCTGGGGACTTCTACCGCATTTTGTTTTGCATTTTGATTTTGAAGCTAAATGCCTTAACTATCCATATGCAGAAAATTGAGAAGGTTTTCGGCTTCGGTTTGCAGATATACATTTTTAAAGTCACCTTATTTTAATCTTTGGGTCTTAAGAAATTTTATAGATTTATATAAGTATGTAGTTTATCTTTAAGTTTTCTTACGAATTTATAAGTTGCATATGCTTTCCTACCTGTTCTAGAAACTACATTTGTGTGCATTGCTTTAACACGTGTCATTTTGGACTTGGGCTTTGTTCTTTTCGATTTAGGGATCAAGAAGGAACACATTTTCCTAAATTTCTCCCTTTGTAATCACAGTAACAGATCTAATTTTAATTCCTGCAGATTTAAACGTACCTAGCCTATCTGGGTTTGCGTGCACATTTTCATATTGAGTAATAGAACAATTCAGTAAATCGAAGTAACATCAATGCAAGCTGTGAAATAAATAAGTAAAGCGATCGAAGTACTTATCTGTAACAATTTATAGGAAATTTTTTTAAAATCAACTAGTTCGAAAAATTTTTGTGAGGCTTATCGTTTATCTTATTTTCTAAAAGAAAAACTAAGGATCTACACATGTGGTTAAAAAATGTGTAGTGATAAAAATAGTCCATCAACGCAGCAATCGGAAATCTCATAAACCCTCATCAAAGGAGACAGACGATGTATTGTTAATGTCAAATTAGTTAATCGCGCCAAAATTCAGAATATGGGGTAGGTAAAAAAGTTTGTTATATTTGCTACCTTAAAGTATACAAAAAAAATCTATAGTGCTATACATCCAGCCCATTCTTCAAGAAGTTGCGGGCCTATCAAGAGGGGGCTTTGAAATTACCTGCTTCCGGGGAATTTACTCAGCCTGATTTAGAACAGAACCTTAATTCTAGTCGGAGTTACGCTACCCTACATAAAAGAGAACTGATGTATGTAATAAAATAAAGGAGAGGATATTCGAAGTTCCTTAGAATGTAACTGAAGATATTGAAGCAGACAAAGATGCTGCAGAGATTATTCTGTAATTAAAAGAAAAATTCTCAAATGTTGTGCACCTATATAGATATGGCTTATAGATATAAACTAAAATACAAAAAAAAATGCTAGATTCTCCTCAGCATACTGCTTCCATATTATCTTACGTTGGGTATTTATATAGTGACTTTAAAAATTCATGGCTCCAAAACGAAGTCGAATACCAACACAATTCTCTGCACATAAATAGACAAGGCATATAGCTTCAAAATCAAAATACAAAAAAAAAAAAAATCATATCTCAAAAACAAAGCCGAACATCATCGCAATTTGTTATACATAGATGGGTAATACTCTTAACTTAAAAAAAAATAATAATAAATACAAAAAAATAAGTACTAGAAGTTCTAAATTGTAGATAATCCTATATTTTTGAAAAATAAACTATTATTAACTAAAAAATGTTTTCGTTCGGTGTTGCGATATATTTTTATAAAAACAAGTAAAAAAAGAATTGACGTAAGATCAATTCTTACGATACCCCAGATGACTGGCCGTATGTAATTTCGTATTTCGCTCTTTCTGTAAGATTGATTGTTGAAGTAGTTTTTCGCATATACTTCTAGAACGGCTCGCCGTATAGTAAAAATTATTAGGAGCAAATTCAAAGGATAGGCGGGTGGGCATTGGCGTAGCCAGCGGTTTTTTGTGGGGGGGGGGCAGTAGGAGGCAGACTGATACAATATTGAAGAAAAATATTCTTCAAGCAAGTATTGTTTTTCAAAAATGTGTATAACTTTCAAAAACGATAATCACTGTTAAATCCAAGTTTCCTTGCATGAAGAAAACTATTTCATTGATTACCGTTGTTTTTTTCAACCAATGTATACTTAAATTAAACAGCAATAAGAATATTTCCTAAAAACAAGAATAAAATAAGAATAATTTACTAACATATAATTATATGGTTTTCTAAACAAAAGTTATTTCAAATTCATGGTTCTAATAAATTGTGAATGTATTCCAAAAATAGCCCTGAAATTAGAAAATTATTTCTTCAATAAAGCTGAAATTGGTCTAAAACCAATTCTTATGATACCCTAGATGAATGCTCGTATGTATCTGTGCAAATTTGATTTTTGAAGTAGTTTTTCGCATATATTTCTAAAACGGTTCGTCGGATAGTAAAAATTATTGTAACCAATTATGAAGGATTTCAAAGTCTGAAGAACTTTTCAGTACAATAAAAACACCTCGGACTGATCGTCTTCAGAGTACCTGTACGTAAAAATTCAAAATTTTTATATGGCAACATCAATAAGGGGTTGAGGGATTTATCCCATTTTTGAAATTATACTCATCATTTTTATGAAGCCGTGTACAAAATTTCAGCTCTCTACGTCGACTCGTTCTCAAGCGGTGTCTAAATATATAGTGGAAAACTAAAGTTTTGTATGGCAAGGCAATTCAACGAAGGATTTGCTTGATTTATTCCATTTCCGTTTTTCTCAAAAAGCTCGTATGCAAAATTTCAGCTTTCTAAGTAAATCCGTTCTGAAGCTATCGTGAGGACGGACAGACATGCAAAAATTAAAATAACTTTTAATATTATGCTTGGGTGTCCAATCCATTTAGCTATACCTTCATTATTTCTATGTGTTACAAACGGAATGACAAACTCAGTTTACCCGATAGATTTCATTTAGGGTATAATATTCAGTAAACAGTCCAGAATAAAGCGATGCGAAGTACACTGTTGTGGTGTGCAAGATATTCGTCTGTTAAGTGGTTGTTAGATACGCTTAAGTGGATGGAGATACGAATTGACTTAAATGTACTTTTATTCATTTTTCAAATAAAGAAGAAATATTACTAGAGATACATATTTACATATCCATTTTCTTTATATAAATGACGTACAACAAAAAAAACTTTAAACAGATTTAAATTATTCTTGCAGAATCTATCGCTGTTCAAACATATTCAATAATTCTTCAATAAGTTAATAGTGCTAACTTCAAAGTTCAACTTCTTAAATTCATACAAAATTCGCAAATAATTAAAATTCCCAGTGAGATAGACGAGATTTAAGCAGATCTGTATTAAATCATTAAACGGCATATCTATCGAAATATTTATTCGATTCGATTAATGAAACATATCCATTGCCAGTTACCACCCCATTAAAACTAGTGGGGCATCTTTCAAGGTTGCAGATCTGCTTAATCAGCTCTTTATCTTCAGATTTGCAAGGAATGGTATTATTTTCTTGATATTCGGCATTCTAGGGCTATTATTCTTGGATCTCCCAATTGAAACTCCCTTGTAAAAACTATGGCTGCAGCAAACCCAGGTGCGACAAGTTCTTTTAAGATATTTCCATTGCGACCATTTCCTTGTAAGTTGAAAAGTTATTAAAAAAACAGAAATGAAGTGTTCGGTCAGTGCTTGCAAATATAAATTGGATTATAAACTAGGGAAATCCTGTTTGAGACAACTGCACTATCTAAATTATCTTTTTTGTTAATAGAAGCAGAGATTTATATAAATTAATTATGTCATTTATTTCAAAATAAAGTAGAAAAAGAACATTTTTTATCACAGATGCTCCACACAAAACCTTTGTTTACTTTTTGCAAATTAACAATTTGCTTCGAATTAGGATGGCGGGTAAATACATGTAAAAACGGACTACCAACACAACCAGAAATTCATTACGCAAAATCTGGCTTATCACCATCCCTGTTCAGGGTTGTCACTTTGCAAACGGAAATTGGCAGCAGATTGCTGTAAAAAAGTGCAGTAGATCGAAAAAAAAGGGCAGTAGAATTATTGCACGCTTTAATTTTATTTGAAAATCACCATTCAGTTAGACAATCTTTATTTGTACTGTAACAAAGTAACATTCGTAAACATCTTTATTTAAAATATAAAAACACATAAAAAAATCATAATATTCACTTAAAAATTCAGGTGTAGTAGGTATACATAATTTTAAAACGAAGAAAAATATAATAAGTATAAATAAACATTCCAGTCTTTTAAACATATTTCACATATGCACCATCAACATATTTGAACTTATTAAAAAAATTTATTAAGGCATGTGGTGGCTCGTAAACTCCTCCTATTCTATTAAGTTCTTTTGCTAATAACAAACTTTCTACTGTTTTGACGTTCAGACGATTTCTTTTTTTATTCTTTATATCGTTCATCATGGAAAAAATTCGCTCAGCGGCTGCGCTACTGTGGGGTAAAACTAATAAATTTAGCATATAATCGGCTAAATTTTTAAATAGCTTCTCTAAACAATCAGAGCCTTTACTTAGGTTTATCCAGAATTTTACTACATCCTCATTAAAGTATTCTTCTAGTTTTTCTTTTGAAAAACCAATAAGTTTTCTCCATTCTGAATTTAAAGTTTCTGTGGGACATTCATTAAAAGGAAAAGCTTCCACAAGTGGTAAAATTGTTGGCATTGATCCTTCCCAAATTCTTTTTGGCGAGATATATTCTAACAGTTTTACTTTTTCGTCATTGAAATCAAATCTTTTCTTAATTTCATCTAATAATTGTACATAATACTTAAGTAAATCTGACTTAATCTTTGAAATATCGTCTTTAGACAATTTTATGTTTTCTGCAGTAATATGTTTCTGAAATTCCAAACCAAAATACATGCTTTCAGAAGGAAGATATATTTGAGAATCTTTATAGTCAACATTTAAATTAATATTGCATGGTTTAATGAAATTTTTCAAAATGAGTATATAAGTTTCTTTTATCATGGGTAATAGCAAGTGAATTACTGTCTTTTCAGACTGAAAAATTTTATTTAGTTTAATAATTTCGTCTAATATATAAGAAAGAAATAATAAGTAAGCTTTATTATATGGAGTTAACGCTTCTAATATAGCGCTGGCATTTGATTCACGAGTTTCTTCAAAGGATAAAAGTAAGAAGTAATGTATTAAGGTATCCCATTGCTCCAGGACCCTATTTACAACATCACGCATGGAAAGCCAGCGAGTTGAACTTAAATTCAGAATCTTGTGCGTTTTTACATTAAAAATGTCTTGAAACTCTTTAAAGCCCGCTTGTCGTTTGGCACTGTAAGAGAAGAAACTGTAAATACTTTTGAGAAGTCTCTCTAGTTCAAAAGGTAAAGATTTCGATGCACTAGATGCTGCTAAATGTAAAGAATGACTTGTACAACCTATATAAAAGAAAGTCGAATTTAAAGATCTAAGTTTAGTTTTAACGCCGTTTAAGTCACCCCTCATTACGGACGCATTATCTGTAGCTAATCCTATCAGATTACTGACCGGAACATTATTTTGGTGTAAAAACTCTACAAGCGCTTCATAAATTTGGGCAGCTGTACTTTTAGGTAATTCCAATAGTCCTAAAAATCGATCCATTACTGATCGTTTCTCATTATTTAAACACCTTACTACCAATACCAAACACTTTTTTGTACTGACGTCCGTACTTTCATCAATAATCAAAGAAAATTTAGATGTCTGTAAATCCGTACAAATATTTTGACGTGAGAATGGAGCCAATACCTTATTAGTCATCTCGGTAGCTTTCGTTTTCCCACATTTAATGAAATCTGTGCCTGGAAACAATTTCTGAAATAAGTCGGGCAATGTATCCATAATTGTGAATGGAAGATTATTTTGTATACAATAGACTACCGACATTATTTCTGATCGAAGTTTGCCTCTTTTCGAAATAACTAATGCGTTAGATTCAACAAATTTTTGTAGAGGTAACTGATTTGACAATGAAAGAACTTTTTCGCGATGTTCCGCGGTTTCACTATGCCTATTCAAATAGCACACATTATTAGACAAACTTTTTTTACATAGTTTGCAATACGCCTTACTATCTAATTCTTTAAGCCAATTTCGTTCCTTCTCCCATTCAAATTTGTAATTTTGATGATATTTCCTTTTCTTAGATTCTACATTCTTGTTCTCGGAATGGCTATCATTATTATGCAATCTAAATTCCAAGCAATTACAAATAATTGAGTTAAATATTGAAATCTTAATACAGTACCTCACAGCTTTGACATTGTTGATTTGCACGTTTCCCGCCTTCTCGACTTGGTCGGTTTCCACAAGATATTGGATGTTACTTAAATTTTCTTGTATTTCGTTTTTTTCCTTGTCATTTCTACATATCAAACAAAAAGTAGGAATTACTAAACAATAACACATATAACAATATTTGAACTTTTACACTAACTTTTTTATTGGTTTAAAATATCGCTCCATTGCATACCGATATATATTTAAACATTGAATGCAAATTACCACTTTACTTCATATAAATTACGATGTACGTTGAGTCCGTTAAAATTTAACAAAATAATTATATCTCAATTCACAACACAACAAGACCCCAGTTCCCATATGCTCATGAAGATGAGTCAAGCATGCAGTGAGCGCGTTAAACAGGCAGCCGAGCCACCGCAACAGACAAGGCCAATATAACACTTAAGCGCAAGCCCAGCCAACAGCCGAGCCGAACCGAACAAACATAGCTGCTCAGCGAGTAATTAAAGAAATGAAGACAACTTCACTTTAAATTCTAGAGATGCGTTCGGATTTTTGCCAAATTGCAGTAGATTTAAAAAGTGCGCAGTAGCGCAGTATAATGTAAAAACTTCAAGCAAAATGCAGTAGATCTACTGCGATTGCAGTAAAGTGACAACCCTGTCCCTGTTTTCTATACATTCTGAAGAGTGAGTGTAGCCGGCCCGTTAAGGCCTTTTAATTTCCAGTTTTCATGATGTCGCCTTCTGGTTTGACGAATAAAGACAAAAAATGTGATATCGCAGATTTACATGCAACGAAACAGAGCGGCATATTGATTAATTTGCATAAATAAATGATAATGACAAGTGGCGGAATTTTCAGATTTACTCTCATGTAATAGCGCGCTTTTGTGAAAGCAGTTTTTTCTGAGATATTGAAAGAGGTCACCAAAGTTTGTTCCAAAGTTGTTGCTGTATAATCCTATATTATTTGAACAAAACGTGCTTCTGTTTACACACTTTGCTCTAAAGAGGGTGGGTGTTATCAGTATCGTGGGAATTCCATATTCTGGCAATTTCTGCCATTAAGATATTGAAAAGTAGTAAATTAATATGTAGTAGCACTGATTACTTTGCACCTAGTCGCTAATGTACTTTTATAGATATCTATCCTATATCAATAAAAATTAATTAGTTTTCGAAAGTTACGTGAACTCAACTATTCCTTTTGGTGTATTTCGTATGCTTTTGGTACCAAGGATGAAAATGGTTGGAATTCGCATAATATAATAATATGTGGGAAAACTCGCCAGTAATTCCCATTTCCAAGAGAATTTTACCCGCAACAATCTCCCAATGCTACTGTAACTCATTCTCTGATGGGCTTGGGAAAAATGAGAATTTTATTTGACTGATAGACATTTTGTTGGAGGGGACTAGGAAAAAGGCCTAAGTAATAACACGTAGTTGTTTTCAACTTGAGACGACTTTATTGACTGACTTTTTCACAAAATTATTAAATCGAGAACGATCGACATAGCGGCACATATATATGTATGAATATACACAGTACGCACAATAGAGCTTGTACTGATTTACACACAAACCAGATTCTGATGATCAGAATCTGCACTGATAACAAGAACAGATGTTATTGTTTATTTTATCTCATTTGTTCATTTAGAAAACCAACGAAGGCATTTCGCCTATAACTCGGCCATCCTGGCTTAATAATCGACCCGATTATTAAATCACGGAAATCAAATATTACCCAATAGAATAAAATTGAAAGAAAATATTAATCATATTAATATGATGATCACACTCTGTATAGCCGATCGTTCTTTACACAACAATGTAATACGTATATTATCATGTTCAAAATTAATTACCTTTGAATTGAAATTCTTTATACAGGAAATTGAGGTAGAGTAGATATACGAAAAATTCATTATTATGAATAATTTGAAAGGATTTTGAAGTTATTCAAAATTTTGCAAATAATTGAATAAAATCAATTATGCTTGTATGTATATCTTACTACATGAAAGAAAAAATTGCAAATTATTAGTAATAATTGCTTCGTATTTCTTTCTGTGGGGGGGGGGGCACCGAGCCTACACGGGCTTCTCTGGGGTGGGGGCATTGCCCACCTGTGCCCTACCTCACTATGGCGGTGGGGGGGGGGGGGGGGGGGTTAATCAATCAGATTATCATTTTACAAAAACGTTAAATAACTATGCGCTCAAAATTTATTGCAGCGGTTTTCAGAATATGTAGAGATACTCAACTGTTCTAACTGGGTTGTCTGGTAATAACGGAATTTGAGCTCTGTAAATGAAATTTAAAGGAATTTGCAAAATACGCAAATGGAGAATTTCAGAGTGTATTATAAATCACAGCGTTTTTGAGATGTACAATTTTAGGAGTACATAAATGTTTCTGCAGTATTTGAGCTCATTCTTGAAAGCGAAAACCAGGAATATCTTACACTTTGGTAAATCAATAAAGATAAAATTTTGACAGAATAATAGTTTACGATTTCATTTTCCTGAGTACAGCAGATCCAGATCAAAATAGCCAAAAAAGCAAATTCGCGATTATGGCATGACAGCGGCAAATAAATTGTAATAAGCTAAATTAAAATATACATAATTGCTCATTTGCTTATTTGGCCCCGGCTGTACCTTTTTGTCATCAATATTATATTTCAAGAGGTCCGTGCTTTAAAATAATATTCCCCATCCACCTTGAAATTCCCCTCAAGAATTTACAATTTCTTTCCACCCGCGCGAATTGAACATATAGCCATATAACCTAAATGCAACCTAATTAACCTACCAACATGATATTGATGGAAGCACAAATAAAACCACCTCCAATTGAAATAAATACAGCGTTGATTTATCATAAGATGCTCGTTTGTAATTTAGGCGGTGGACTAAATGGACAGAAGAAAGCAAGCTAAATAATGTAATTTATAAGTAATTCTCCTATTCCTTACCAAAAGCAGGTATATATGTATATTTTATATATGTACTTGTTGTCAACTGCGAGGGTTGAGTAAATTACTTTTAATTTACCAATTTCAACTTATTTTTAATGCGTCTGGATTGAAATTTTGTAATTTATAAACGTAAAAGCATTGTTTTTTAAATATTTCCATAATATCTTAATATAATCTTATTACAATTATCAGTGTAATAAATTGTAAAAAGTATTGTTGAAAAATTTAATAAGAGCGAATTTGATAGAAGAAGTAATGCAATTTTTTTGAAAGCCATAATTGTGCAATGGTTGAAAAAGAGGAAATTATATACCACTTTATTTGCAATAATGCTGTCCTTGTTTTACAACTATTGCTCATTATTTACTTTTGACAAAACCTATCCAAATTACTTGCTGGGATAAATGAAATTAAGCTAATTGCCTAATAAAGGGTTTTCCAATAAGAGGTGTTATTTTGACATTCAAAGAAAAATGCCATTTTTTGAGACAAATGATCGGATCTTTATTTTATTATAAAGAGGAAGGTATGCCGTTAATATTGGAAAATAACATCAGCCAAATGACCACCACGACCACGCCTACAGGACCATATCCTTTTCATGAAATTTTCCATAACCAAATCTCAAAGTGGCTGCCCTATGTCCTCGATAGCCTCACGAATTCCATCTTTGAGGTCTTGAATCGACGCTGGGCTGTTGGCGTAGACCTTCTCTTTCACGTGGCCCCAAAGGAAGAAGTCGCAAGGTGTTAAGTCTGGGTGGCCAATTGTGATCACCTCTTCGAGAGGTAACACGGTCCGGAAACTTTTCCCGTAAAAGATCAATGGTTTCGTTGCTTGTATGGCACGTAGCGCCGTCTTGTTGAAAGTAAACGTTGTACAGATCAATACCATCCAATTCCGGCTATAAAAAATCATTAATCATCTATCGATAGCGCAATCCATTCACCGTAACTGTTGCTCCAGCCTCATTTTCGAAAAAGTAAGGTCCAATGACCCCGCGGGACCATAAACCGCACCAAACAGTCACACGTTGAGGATAGAGAGGCTTTTCAACAATAACTCTTGGGTTTTCCGAGCCACAGATGCGACAATTTTGCTTGTTGACGAAGCCATCAAGGTGGAAATGGGCCTCATCACTCCAGATGAGTTTTCGATGGAATTCCGGATCATTTTCATGCATTTCAAGGATCCAATCAGACTCGACGTTGTTGATGATCGGCCGGCTTGAGTTCTTGTGTTAACTGAACTTTGTAAGCCTTAAGACCCAAATCTTTATGCAAAATACGGTGTAATGACGTTTGCGGAATGCCTAATTCCAAAGAACGACGAGGAATGGACAAACCTGGGTTTTCTTCAACACTTTCGGCTACAGTAGCAATATTCTCGGCTGTTTTTGAGCGACGTGCACGGGTTTTATTCTTCACATCACTAACTTGTCCCGACAGCTCGAATTTTTCTACCAATTTCTGTATTGCGGTCCGACAAGGTGCTTCACGATGACCCAAAAATGTTCGGGTTTTACGAACCGTCTCTGCCACATTTTCACCATTTTTATAGTGAATTTTAATAATTTCAATGCGTTGTTGAATCGTATATCGTTCCATTTTTATTAATGGCGTAGTTTCTACTTGTCAGATGTCTAAAAATGACAGCTGCAAAAGTGATATCTGCCGAAATAGCGGGCCAATTAAAATAACACCTCTTATTGGAAAATCCTTTACATGCTGCTGGTATAGCAGTTTTTGTAGGTAGAAGCATTTTTTCAATTGCATACCTTAGACAACGATCACCTAATAATAAGATAGGAATCAGGCAAGGTTTCCAACTGTTTTACATTTTAAATGTACACGGCTAGAACAGGAAAAAAAGAAAAAGAAAACAGAAGAAAAGAAAATCAAAGTCTCTTTAAAACTTTTACGAATAAAGACGAAAACTGTGAAAGCGCAGATTACATCCAACGAAACAGAATGGCCAACAGTGGCATAGTGCAACCAATGCGGTCGCGTGGGGCCCTAGTGAGCTACAAACGAATCGTTTATTTCGAAACTTTAAAGCAGATTCGAAGGCTTGAGAAAAGTAGCCAAACACTTTTCGTTCCTAACACCCGCGAGATTACTATGCGCGACCGACGAAGAAATGAGAACAATTGCTCCGAGAATTGTGCGAACTTATAATCATTAAATTCAATGATATTTCTTCGCGGAACGCTCATTCTCCGTCTCCGAGTCGACGTAGAGAGATGAAATTATGTAAATTGCGTTTTCGTGGTAATAGTAAATAAAGCTTTAAAAATGGATTAAATGGATTAAATCGTGCAACCCCTTCTTTGTGTTGCCAGATAAAACTTCACGTTTTTTACGTATCCTGTAAAAACGATCAGACCTGAACGATTTTAAAAATTTATTGAGAATATGAAATCCTATGAAATTGGTCATAATCACTTTTACTTTCCGACCAACCGTTCTAGAAATATATGAGAAAAGCCACTTCAAAAATCAAACTTGCACAGACAGGTGACCATACGAAATTACATATCGGCATTCATCTATTTAAGCTTTTTTACTTCTTGTTTTAACTCGTTGTCTCAACCACACTAGGACATTGCATTGTTAAGTTCTTTTGTCCCATTCATGTAAAGACATATGTATATGACAGTATTAGTTTCTTTCTTGACAAAATGAAAAGCTTTCAATTTTATTCGGCTGATTCTTATTTTCTTATCAGGTGATCGTTGCCTTAGGCTTAGAACAATTTCTTATTGACTGTAGCCACTGACTTATAACAATGGATGGACTGAGCGTATTGCCATTTTCCTATAGAAAAGCATGGCATAAGTTTTATAGTTCTCTCTTTCGCCCTATGGCAGAGTTGGAGCTACCAACACATAATATTGCATTCGGGAACATTTGCTCATGCCATTTGATGTTTTTATGTTGGCTACAGATGCAATCACTTCAGAAGGAATAAGGTAAAGATAGTGTTTACCATGATCCGTCTCTCTTGCCCATAAGCAGGATTCAGTTAAGAATAACTTTTGAAAATTAAAGTCGGAATGAGTTTAATTCCTTATAAGCGATTAAAAAATCACTTGGACACAAGAAAATACATTTTGTTAATTTAATTCGATTTTCGGGTGTAAAATTTCATCTGATTGGTTGAGTTTTACATGTTTTTTATGTAATCGTTTTGAAGGGTGCTCTAACGGTGATATACAGAAACACAATATTTTTTGAGCCACATGAAACAGCAAATCGCTCAGTCCATTGTTATAAGTCAGTGAGTGTAGCTATACTACATATAAGTGGCGAACGCGCAACTTAGTGGTGTGTCGTATGTAGATCCCAGACGTGTTCGAATGCCATACACTTTGTTCAATGTTGTTCGATTGTTGCTGGAAACAAAAATAGAACCACCTCCTCCAGGCAGTGGTGGCGGTTGTGAATGATATCATAGGCAGAGCCCAGACTTGTTTGAATGATATACTTTTCGTTGCATGTTGTTCGATTGATTTGTTTTTGTTTGTTTTGTTCAGATGGATGATTTTATTATTGCTTCTCTTTGATAATTGACAGCGAATGGCGAATTCGAAGCCTTTAGAGAAATATTTTTTAATGAAAATATTTTGAAGAAATTTTTCGTCGTAATTTCTTATTTGCTTTAATTAAATTAAATCTGAAAACTATCAAAGAAGCCGCGCCACTGATTGTATGAATTTCATAAAATATTTTAGACGACAATTTAAACCGTATGATAGTACGATGGTAGATTTTCAAAATAGTAGTATTTAGTAAATTAATAATTTAAAAATCAAATTCAAAATCTAAACTCATGCTATGTTACCTAATTAGAATTACAATATTGTATATTTCGATCAGAAAGTATTTTCTTTTTGAATATTCCAATATTGTTGTTTAAAAATATTTATTTTTATTTTATTGGAATTTTGGATTATCAGTTTAAATATAAATTTACAGTTCAATCATATATAATATTATTGGTTCCAGAAAAATGTTGTTGAACAAGAAATGTTTGTTCTAACAAAAAAATGTTCAAATTAAAATCAAAATTTCTTAAGATCTCAATTTAATGTGGGAATTATTTAAATATTTTCATTCTAAACGTAAAAATAAATATCCAAAATATTTTATATAAACCCTGTTTTATTTTATCTAACGTTGTTTTTCTCTGCTTATTATTATTGATTTTAATGATAAACTTCAAAATTTGAAGAACTTAAGAGTTTTTAAGTGTATTTAATGAGTGAAAACGTGAATAATATTGAAAATATACGTATACTGTCTCGAAATTAAACAGTAATCCGCCCTTTCATATTTTCCGAAGACTAGATCTTGGAATAATTTTTATGACATTATAGAAATGTGTTTAGGAAGGAATAACACATTAAGAGGATCCCAAATACTAAATATAAAACATGTTTTTTGTGAATTATGATACAAACGCGAACTATCTGAGTCAGAAAATTAGCAAAGAGTCTATAAATAACAGCAAAATCAGATAAATTCGGTAAACCATTCATTTACGAGAAGGTAAAAGCTTACGTAGATTTCACGGATAACGAAGTCGGGTGGCCAAATTAATGAAATCAACTCAAACAAATTAGCATTTTTTTAATTATGAACAGTAATAAGTAACACTTAACTAACCATGTAATATCATGACTTTTATTTTGGAAAATGATGAGATCCACTTTACTATTTTACATTGTCAATTTTTTATAAGGTTAAATTTCGCCGAGAGATAAAATTCCAGTTGGAGAAAGTAGAAGCATATTCACGGCCTTTACGACACCTGATGTTGAATACGATCTTTTTCGGATGGTCTTTGGGTTGTCAAATGTCCCGGCTAGTTTTCAATACCTATGTGATGAATTCCATTATTCAGTGTAAAATGCTTAATAAATGAACGATGTCCAAATAAATCTGTAAAGATTTTAGGAACGGCATAACAGAAAGAGTTCCGCGTTCTGGAAAGTGAAGACTTAACGCCTAAGATAGGTAACCCATTCTTTGTAAAGGAACAAATTGAATTTATGGGTTATGACATAATTGCAATGAGTAAACGACCGAATGAAAGAATAATAGATGCAGTAAATCATCACCTCCAGTTTCGGATATTTTTGTTAATAACGAGCTATTGGCAAAAATTTGTGGCACATCATGCCCTAGTCCATCTCTTAGCAACGCTAACTATAAGATAAATATAGAATTCATCTTGGAAGACCGACAGTGGGTAGCATTCTGTCAGCTCATTAGAAATAGCAGGTATATTACTTCAGCGAGATCGAGATAACGAGTTATGGCCTATCACGGACAACGAATAGTGAACGAAGCTACATCATAGCTACGAACTGAAAACTCTAGCCGTAGTTGAACCTGTCTCGAAGTTTGAAGTGTATCTTCTAGGAATACACTGTAAGGTCTTTATCGACTGTGAATATTTGAAAGCAGCACCAATGAACAAAATAAACCAAATATCGTGCCAAAAATTATTATATGGTTTCTTTTACTTAAAATTCGAGTGTCGAAGAGGAAAGAATGAATATGTAGCACGTATGGAGCTATAAGGAGAAGAGAGAAAAATCAGTAAAGGGAACTGGCTAATAACCAGACAAGTTTAGGGCGCAAAGTTGGGCAGCATTATGAAGATTCTCAAGCGACCTATAATCCATAGAGAGAAGGACACCCACAAAAATTATCAATTTAAACAGAACTGGCTTTTTAGAAAACCTGTACGATGGGTAAACTCCAAAGTAGATATATGGATACCAACTATGTTCATTTTTCAAAAGCCAAATTAGAGACACACACATCTTTGGAATTCTCATTTTCAATACTACGAAATCCACCATATTATGAAAGCAGTGA
Source organism: Dioctria rufipes (assembly GCA_963924295.1). Lineage (NCBI taxonomy): Eukaryota > Metazoa > Arthropoda > Insecta > Diptera > Asilidae > Dioctria > Dioctria rufipes. Next base: position 119,684,955 of record OZ002742.1, read on the forward strand.
GAGCTTCAAGAGCCAATGGTCAGATTGATTGCTGTAATCAGACTTTTCTTGGTAATAAGCAAAGACAAACCAAAATAGGATAATCATCCAAGAGCCATATAGTGGGATACTAATTCATATGTGAAAATAATACAACAAAACAAACCCCTCAAAAGACACTTTGTGGATTATAGCCGACAGACTTGGAAACAATATTCTGTTAATACTCCACAATGACGACAATTCATATCAAGTAATCGATTTGGGCAAATGATGGAAAGAATCTGTGATTCAAATGAATTCGACCCTAACTAAGAGTCCCCACATAATTACGACACTTTTTTAACAAGATTGTTGTACATAAAGGCTATCCCAGACAGGCACATATCCGGAAGGGAGCGGGGTCCAGAGAGTCCGCCACCCCTCCCCCCCCCAACCAGCCCACCGAACTTATACTAAATAAAACGAGTTTTCTATTGAAGCAGTTTATTAAAAAATAAAGAAAACGAAAAGCACAAGACGGAAAGAAATCAAAATGATAAATAAATGATTTTCAGTTTTGTGAACTTTCAGCCTTTTTACACAATTTTGGTGATCTCAAAAGTCTCAATACATTATGATAATCGTATTTAATCACGTGATGCTGATTTTCTTAATCCTTATTAAAACTGCTCCGGTTTACACAGATCCGGCTCGAAGGTTTAAGGTTTCCAAATTTTCTTGCAAAAAATGTTTTCTCACACAACAAAAAAATAACATGCACGAAACATAAAACACTATTCAAACCGATGCACGGCCTGCTGTCAACACGATCACCTTTACAAATGGTACACAGTTTTAGGTTTAATTTTTTTAATTTAGGTTTAACTTAATTTTTCAATTCACTAAAATATATGGTTTATTGCTATTGTTCATATATACATAGTTTCTTTAATTCATTTGCAAAGAAAAACAAATGCTAACTAATTCAATCTAACTTGTAAAACAAACCAAATTCTATAAAATTAAATCTAGTCATTCCACCACCATACAAAATTACGATCACTGTTCAGTCGATTTCTTTGGTTTCGAGATTAAAAAATATGATTTAAAGATTCCAATAAAATTTTGCTACCCCTCGCGATCTAAGGCTTTACTTCGAATGTGTCTCATCTCATTTTCTTTTTAATTTTTCCAATTTCGGAATTTTCTAGAATTTTTTCATATTACTAATATCGATAAATTCATCAATTGATTAAATTCAAATATGCATATGGTAACGGTTCAATATGTTTAAGACAGAAAATGTGCCTTTCTCTTTTATCATGTCTACTTCATTTTTAGTATTGGCTATTTGTTTTCTCAACTTTATGGGATCTGATCATCGATATTTTATAGCATCATTCGATGATAATGAAATAATAACTTGATGAGAAAAGAAAAGGAGATGAGACGAGTGATAACAGATGTCAATTGAAAATATAAATAAAGTGTGTTTTGTTGTATGGTGGTGGTACAAATAAATCTAGATAAGTAAACTAAGATGTAAAATCTAAAATTGAAATTTCAAAGTAAGCTAAATTAATACTAATTGATTAATTATTATTTTTTACAATTCAAAGAATTAAAAAATAAATTCATTAAAGACATCAAGAAAATTCATGGAATTATATATATGTATATATAAAAAACAGGAAATTTAAAACTATGGACAATGCTTTTAGATAAGTACAAAAATAAATTAATATTGAATCTTTGTATGCTTTCACATTTATTTTTAGGCTGATTGGTATAGCAGCTTCTTCACAGAACATACATATCAAAATATCAATATATGATTGGAGACATATTCCCATTTCAAGATAACCTTACGCTTTGGTGGGAGTGCCACGGGAAGCAAGCAAGCTAATTTTAATAAATTCATTTTGCAAATTTCACTGCACACCCTATACTTCTTTCGACACACTAGTCCTGTTCGCGTACTCTTTTTTGAGACAATAGGTCTGTATGTTTACTGAACAATTTTTACCCAGGCTTCAAAGTTTTTACACAAACTCGCAAGATTTTTACCCATGATGTGTATGTTAACTTCTTGGACGAGAAAAATTTGGCAGTTGAATGCATTTCCCCTCTTGAGCAAAAGCTAACGTTTTTGGATGAGTAAGTTCATTTTATTCTTTTATTTGTCATTTGAAATAATTATTTCAGTTGTCTGATATTAGTAAAATAAATAAATAAATAAAATAAAATAAGATTTTATTAAAAATATTATAAATTAATAAAAAAAAAATTAATCTTGATTTTTGACAGCTGACAAATTTACATCGATTCACTCAGGCCTTACTCACAAGTTGTCTGTTAACTTTTTTCATTCTCATGTAGTATTATCCCATCTACTACCGGAAGAAAGTTTTTACTTGATCCTTGCTCAGGCTTTTTTACATAAAAGTAAACATGTGCAATTTTTAACTACTGCGTTATTTTTTCAAGGAAAATTGAAAATTTACTTTTGTAATTTTGTGATTTTCTTTAAAAAAAAAAAAACAAAAAATAGACACAAGTTTTAAAAACTAAGTGTATGTATTACTGCTTGCTTTGGCATATATAAAAATATTTTAAAATTTAGATATTGTTTGATTTGGAATAGCCGCTTGATTCTGCCACATTTGTAAGTGCACGCGCACTGTATCGGGTAAGGCCTTCGCAGCAGAATTAGCAGTAGATTCAGAATGAGCTACATTGGTTTCCTGGCTTAATTCAATTTCTAGAGCATCCCCACTAAAATCTAAATCAAATCACGCGCCAAATTTCCCATTTCACCAAAACTATATACAAATTAAACTCAATTTCCAAATGTTATTCGATACTACTTTCTTTTGTTCTTACCGAGTTGCAGGAAAACGGTCTGCGTAGTTTTCTTTACTTTTACATATTTTCCCACTACACGAGTAAGTTTTTACTCAGAAATTTATGCACGAGAAGTAAGCCAATGCATACTAAGGATAGACAACATTCAAATAGATTGTTTTTAAACGTACTTAAATTAGTGGAAACAATTAAAAGCTAATTGGTCGAAGACTAGTTCTTATGATACCGTAGAATGCCCGTATGTAATTTTGTTTGGTGACCTCTCTGACAAAATGATTGTTGAAGTGGCTTTTCGCACATATCTCTAGAGTCGGACAGTAAAAATTATATGACCAATTTCACAGGATTTTATATTCGAAAGAAAATAGTACAATAAAAACTTCTGGGACTGATTGTTTTCACAGTATAGTCATAAAACCTATATGGCAGCACCAAGAAGGGGTTTTCCGGTTTAGTCCATTTTTAAAATTTTAATTACTATTGCTGTGAAAATCCTTTCTATAAAATTTCACCAGTTTCCATCGACGTATTTTCGGGCAGTGCCCAAATATATAGTGAAAAACGAAATTTTTGTATGGCAATGGTAACCTAACGAAGGAGTTGCCCGATTAGTTCCATCTTCGAACTTTAATTTACTTTTTGTTAAAATGTTCATGTGCAAAAAAAAAGTCATTGTGAGGACGGACATGTAAAACTCAAAATAACTTTTCAGATTATGCGTGGGTCTCCAACCCATTGTGCTCTATCAATATTATCTCTGTGCGTTACAAACGGAATGACATACTTAGTATATCCTATGATCTCATCTAGGGTAAGTGTAAGTAATTGCGCATCTTTATTATATTATAATTCTTTTATTTTTTCCACCCATAATGGAGGCGGGGGTGACACCTCGCCTCGGGCCCCCCCCCTCCCCCCCCCCCCCTCGAACTTTATATATGCGGTTTTGGGTATGTGTATATAATATTAATTATAAAAATTCAAATAATTAAAAGTTTCTTCAAATAAAATATAACATAAATTATTATATTGTTATTGGCGGCATTGTAAAAGATCTCATCATTATTATTCATTTATTCAAACAAAATATATTAAATTATATGAGAAAATACAATTCCTCAGCAAAAATGCCACCTTTATACTTATATGCAACTTCTAAAGGGATAAATATCTTTTCGAGAATTTAACTGCGACTAAGGTCGTTAAATGTAAAAATTATTTTTAATTTTAGGGGAATAATTTCTAAAGTTGCTCAAGTTAGTACTTATGCGTCAAATTACGGACTAAAATCTGGCATAAGCATACCAAAATTTCCGATCAATACAAATAAATATTCATAAAAGGCTGGAAATTCAGATCATGAAATAAATTTACGTAAATAACAACGGAACAATAATTATCCTTTTGAAATAGGAATTTTGTTACTAAATTGGGTCAACGAACTCTAAAAATTATAATATCTTTCAACCAAGTAGTGTATTTTTTTAATATTAATTTTATAAGAGAAAATCTAAGAAAAAATAAAAAATATAACACTGTCTTAGATGAAAATAATAATGAGAAAGAGAATAATTTGAGGTCAAGTTATAAAGAATGTCGTAAATGTAAAAAAATGTAAAAATGTGTTCAAGATTAAAACTTAAAAAAAAATAATAATAATAATAATAATTGCCTAATTAGAATCCAATTAGTTCCACTTATAGAATTTGCTGAAATCAATTTAAATATTTAGCACGCAAACACCCCATCATGAAAAAAAGATCCAATTTTTAATTTTCTGTTCATTTAAAGGGGAAACAATATAAAGAATGAATAAAACCTTAAATTCTTCACTGTTCACATCTTCTTATTCTAGTTCCGCCTCGAGATTATCCTTACTCAAGTCAGTCAAAACAACAGCTTAAGTGAGATCCCATGATAGAATCTGGGCCGCCTCGGGCTCCTCGTTCTCGTGCATGTGGCTTGGATGCTGATGCGGTTACCTTCTACCTTCTATGGCCGTTGGTACAAATTTGTGTTTAGCGCTCTATTATTAAACACCATAAATCATGCAGAGATCAGATGGACGCCAAGAAATTGGTTTTCCTCTCTTTCGCTCCTTTCGTTTCAACTTAAGAAAACCTTACCACTACAAGTGTAGTTTGTATATTTTTGGAGTTTCCAGTTTTAATGCTTTTATTTTCTTTAAATGAAAAAGAATAAATAAAGCAGCAACAGGTTATGAGGTGAAACTGGCTGGCAAATATTGATAAAGTTGAGCAAGTTGTTCACAAATCACCGACTATTACCAATCTGGGCTTATTGAAAGCTGGCAAGCTCCTTGTAACTCACTTTTGGTTATGATACAAGCAAATTGACAGCCAGCAACGATCAATTAATTAACTACGATGACCAGCAAAACGGAAATAATGGAATTCGTTTTGTGTTGCAAGAAACGTATAAGTATAAAAAGTTACAGAATCTCAAAGATGAACTATTAAGTGCGTTCTTGCTGGAAATAGCAATTAGTCGTTGATTGTTTTTGAAATTATATATTGTTCTCCATTGTTTTCGTTACGCCTAAAGTTGTGGTTTTATTTGCGGTTTGTTACGCGTTTGTTAGTTTTTGGTAATTTTATTATTAAAATTATAGAAGCCAAAGACATGCGCATGAAATATAAATTTTTGTTATATACCTACCATATGAATTCTCTATTTAGCAAAGTGCGTTTGAAGTAGTAAATGAAGTAAAACGTATTTCATTGGGCCTTTTAATGAATTATAGAATGACTTGGGACGCCCCATAGCAACCCAAAATTATCTCTTATCATTCTTTGCAAAAGCATGAAATCTGCGAAATAGGATCAGAAAATGAGAGCTACATGCAAGTGAACGTTTCTAGCTAAGCAATGAGATCTGACAGATATGAAAGTTAATAGAATGCTTCCAAACGGTGTAGAATTCATTGGTTTGCTAATATTTCTACCTTATATTTTTGATGACATTATAAGAGACTGACGAAAATAATAGCTTGCTAAACGACGTGATACAATGAATATTTTTCAATGTTTTAAAAAGATATCAGAAAATAACAGCTCCTTTTTATGATTCGGTACCCAAAGATTAAAAACGGGAGCCCTATTACTAAGCCTCCGATGCCTGTGCGTCTGTTTGTCACCGGGCTGTATCTCATGAACCTTAATAAGTCGATAGTTGGAATATAGTGTGTATTTCTGTTACCACTATATCAAAAAATAATAAAAATTAAATAAAACTAAATGGGGCTCCCATACAAGAAACGTGATTTTTTCGGCATTTTTTTTTCTTGTTTTATTCTCATTCATTACTATTATCATAAGTAGACATAATTTTTTAAATGACAGCATTATTATTTTCTTTTCAAATGACAGCATTACTTTTTCAAATGATGCCTACTCTAATTTGAAAGAGTAAATAAAAAGTGCATAGTATTAAATTTTGTACGATGGTACGGAGCCCTTCGTGCACGAGTCCGACTCGCACTTGGCCGAATTTTTCAGATCTTTGACAATGTTTAGCAAACAATTACTAGCACTACTGTTGCATTCAGGTCATCAGATAAAGACAGTTTTATTAGCTGATGAACCCCTTCGATGAGGGATCCAAGTGCAACAAATACATTCGTAGAGTATTATTATGTTACTTTATATATGTTACTTCATATTCAGCTACTTCGAGAAAATATTTAGAATTACGTTTCCACGAATTATACAATTTTCAAGAAGAACATAATAAAATTTAAAATTTCCGCAACTAATTAACTGAAACAATAAGTTATTATTTAACGGTGATTTTCGGAAATTTATTGAAAGACAAGTGTTGCATCGAATGTTTTGAAATTTCAAAGATAAGTATATTTGTGTATAAGTTGTGTATAGGTACACAGTAATTTTTTGTATGAAAATATTCAATATTCAACGAGTTATGCGCCATCTCATGGGTCCAAAAAATAACCTCTCCCACTGCTATAGTGAGTGCCTGAAATAAAAAAAAAAAAGTCCGTTAAACTAGAATGTATGTCTGTACCATAAAGCAGGATTGTGAAAACAAATTAAAATTCAAAAAAATGGCGGAGTTTTGTAAAAAAGTCCGAAATTACGCTTAAAATCTGATGGGTTTTGTCTGTCAATTTGACATTTTTTATCCAATCGAAAAACTGGAGGGTCATGGTATGAAGAAACAAATATTAAATACGTTAACACAGTATCCAAGTTGATCGGATGATTTGTATTCGAATTAGAACTGCAGCAAATTCGAAAAATGTCGTTTTGAGTAAAACGCATTGAAAGATAAAAATATTGATTTCATTCTTATAAATTGATAAATATCATACCTAGAGCTTTTCTATTCCAGGCAATGAACGAAAGGTTTTTCTGACGTATACCTTCGAGAGTAGCGTTCCTAAAACTATTATAATATTTACGATGCCGATAGAGCTCGAACAATAACTCAGGTATGGCGCCTCAGCTTACGCAAGTTTCAGATCTAGGCGCAGCTGGTTTTAGAAGGCTGCAGTTCAAAAATTATTTGAGATACACACTTGAAATTTTAGTATGTTATTATTGAAGGTATAGACTATAAATTTGAGAAAAAAAAAACAGATTTAAAGTACCACACTAGTGGTCAGGCGCGGATCTAGCGTTGAAATTAGGGGGGGGGGGGGGGGGTCATGCTCATCTTAGTGCAAAATAAAAATACAATTGTAAGGTGTTGAATTTACCAAAAACGAGTATGTATTTCAACATTTATATAACAGATATGTATTTATATAACATTTAAAGCCATAGTGCAATAGAAAAGAAGACATCTATTGGAAATGGATACTTTGATTGAAAGACTAATAAAACCACTTTGAATACGTAAAATGTTTTTGTAGAACATTCTACTTCCACTGGAGGAGGAAAAGCAGGTTTATCCATTTCTTTTAAAGTAAACTAAAAACTTGAAAAATAGCTAAAAACTCAAAAATAACTAAACACTAGTGGGAGCTGTCAAATCTGACACTTTTGAAGTTTTTACTTGACGATTTTTCTCTAGTCAAATCAAGTAATAAATTGAATGGAGGGGAAAAGTGATGTCAACAATTTCTCTATCAGTTTTCGAGTACGCGAACGCCTTCGAGTAAGAACTTACAAAACGATTTCAAGCTAGTACGCGAACAGACCTAAAGTTTATGAGTATACTGCACGCGCATTTTGCTACACTTTTGTGCCTAGACGTGTCAATGTCATCAATACAAGGAAATAGTTCCGGAAATTTTGAAATTGTGAAATTTCTGATCGGACGGCTTACATAGGGCCTCCTCTTGTGTTGAGACGTACCAGCACAATAATTTTGCTACGCGGAGCTCCGTATATGATTACCGAAATTAATTCAGTGAGCGTTCAATTAAGTTACAGTTTTTGATATAAACCTAAAGAGAACGCCATATAGAAATGAATTCACTTTCTGCAGTGTCTTTCTATGGACATTAGTCATTATACATGTCAGTAGTTTTATATAAGAACGCTGCAAATATTTTAGAATGTTAGGAGTTAGGACTAAGTTAGGGCTCTGATGTGGTAGTGAGGGAGTCTGTTTTGTGGCTTAGAAAGTGTTTCTCGAGGGATCACACAAAGTTGGGGTCCCAAACTGTAATTCTCAGAAGAACTTATACACATACATCACATGCACACAATAATATTCATTTAAATAAATTTTGGTTTTTTTAAGTTTTGGAATAAAAATTCTTTTTTGAAGTAGAAAAATATAAAATAATAAATGCATTTTTTCAAATAACTCAATTAATTAAATATTTTGTTCTTCAAATTTAGGGGGGTCATGACCCCCCAAGCCCCCCCCCCCCCTTCACCTGATCCGTCACTGCTAGTGGTGCCCCTTTATAGTAAAGACACCAAGGTTGTCTTACACGCTGTATTTCAAAGATATAGGGTGTTAATGAAAAAAGACAATATTTTATTAATCATCCTGTAACTTGGTAGGGTGACATTTTCGGTTTTGCTTTGATTCGTATGCAGTCCAAAGTCTTTGACCAATTCCTAATTTGATGCTAATTACGGATCAAGAATACCAATCAACAATACCAATAACCAATACCAGCTTTTGGATGCATCACCACCTTTACCCGTCCCTATCTATGTAGTGTTAACGTATCTTGTTCGTCGCCATTAGCTGTGCGAAAGCACATCTCCCTGGGGTGTACCAATGTGGGCAGATTTTATGATATGGGTACGGAAAATTTCAGACTAGATGATACTTTGTCTTCACCATTTTTACTATACAATGTATTAAGCTTGAATCAACTCATACCTAGTTAGGCTGAGGATTTCTGGCTAGCTCTAGGAGTGCTCAGAAATGTTCTGTAGAACATACTATCTTGCAAAGTGCTACTTATTAAGACCTTCCTCTTTTACTATGCGTTCTAAGAAGGCCCTCATTGAGAAGGAGGTCAGGTTGATCGGAATAAAATTTTTCGCGACATTGCGCTGTATGAAAATCACTTATACACTTTTTCGGACCTGGAAAATTTGTTTGAGAGTAGATTACAGCTCCTCAGATCACCACAAATTATGTGATTACTATGTCTTGTAATTTTTGTAACATTATCGGAACTGAGACTTAGAAGTTTCAATGAATTTTTTGTAAATTTTTAAGCAGTGCTTTCAAGGATTTTAAAAAGATCCCCAGTAATCTATCTGAGAATTGATATGTCCTTACTGCACCGATGTGAGAAGGACATTGTGTTGTACCTAGCAGGGAACGAACTTTGGAGGTTCGCCTATTACATAATTCTATTCTATCCAGTGTCCTCATCGGTTGTCCGTCAGCGCAACCTACACCAAATAAATCCAGCATTCTATCCAGAGTCCTAATCAGTTGCCCGTCAGCGCAACCTACACCAAATAAATCAAGCATTCTATCCAGATTCCTCACCGGTTGCCCGTCAGTGCAACCAACGTTCCGAATAGCACCAATATATTAAATTAAGGTTAGTTGAGGTTATTTTAACTACCCGAATACATTAAATTTTTGTTTATAATTAATTTTTTTCTATTAACCGTTTTGCGTCGCACAAAGTATTGTCCAATTTTCTTTTTCATTATGGCTTTTTCGGTGACCCGCGTTAGCGATGGTCAATTCAGCTGACAACACTGTGAGTGAGACCGACGGCCCCTTTATGTCGACACGTCACAGTCTCGCGATGCAACTCAGTCCATCACTCTCCCCCAGCAGTCGGCGCGGTATCAGTTAAGCCAGTGCCATTCTGGAAGAATTGCCCAGACTTATGGTTTGTCCAGTTGGAGGTTCAGTTCGAGCTCACTGGAATCAACCAAGATAAAATAAAAATTGTTCATGTCTTAGGCGCTCTGGATGAGGGTGTTGTACGTCTAATCAGCGACATTATTCTCGACCTCCCTCCCACCTTCTGATAAATACGGCAAGCTCAAAGAGACATTAACCTCAAGACTTGCAGGCAGTGAGAACCAAAAGCTTAAGCAACTACTCACGGAACTTTCGTTGGGAGATATCCAACCTTCGCAGTTGCTGAGAGACATGCGAGCTTTCAGTAGAGGCAAACTAAGCGACGAGGTATTGAAATCCCTATGGCTCCAACGTCTACCTCCTCACATGCAAGCTATTCTAGCTTGTAATCCGGGAGCATTGGATGTTTTCGCGAATTGCGCCGATAAAATAACAGAAGTTAACCCAAGGACTGAAGGGTTTTCAACGGCGTCCTCTTCTAAGGGCCAAGACCAGGCATTTGAAGAGCTAAAAGCCCAGGTAGATATCGAAACAGGGCTTTCCGTAGCCCCTCCAATTACAGATCGAACTCGAGAAATAAATCACTTGGAAGAAACGAAGGATATTGCTGGTTTCATAAGAAGTTCAACTCCAAAGCCCGTCGTTGCACGCCGCCCTGTAGTTTGAAAGAGAGCAGCGCTGCAAGTAATATAAATACGTTAAATTAAACCGCCCTCCTCCTTTGACGACAGGAGGCAGTGGCTCACTGAAAGGTCGTTTATATATTCACAATAGGTCCTCTCGGAGACATTTTTTAATAGATACCGGGGAAGATATTTCGGTTCTCTCAAAGTCTCTTTCAGACCGTTGGCCCAGCACAAATTTCCAATTAGTAGCCGGAAATTCGTCACCTATTAACACATTTGGATCTAAAACTTTGTCTTTAGACTTAGTTTTACGACGAACTTTCATATGGAAATCCGTCATCGCGGATATACCCAGACCCAAGTGGAAGCTGGTAGCTGTTGAACGACTACAGCTGATATCTGATATATCAGTGTGCAGTAAGCCTTTAGCCTACAGTGGGCTATAGATGTCTTCAGGTAATTAGCCGTGAGGATGTAGGAGTATATCATCAACGATATACCTAATTCTTGAGACTTCAGCACACTCTAATTCTCTTGTCGTATAATACTCCGAAGGGACGAGCCTTTGATTATAACCTATAATGATCCACTGGGATGCGGACGGTCGTGTTGGCAGGACACGCAATTACGCCTGAAAACTGACCGACAAATCTAAAGAATATAGATGATGTGCTCTAATACACAGTTGGTTTCTGCGTGAGCTCATCAGTGGCTCCAGCCTGTCCGTCTAGTGTGTTCGAGGAGGACGATAGTGAACTTGTCACACCTGAAAATAATGACAAAGACCAACTGATCCTATATTGAACTGATCAAGACGGATTGACTATGACAACTCGTTAACGTTAGTAGTCCAGCGCTACGAGCTTTCATAATCAGCCAGCGAAAGATGAATTAGTTTAACGTTTCAATTACATCTGATGCCGATGGTATTAGGTGGCGATGTCTTCAGAGACACGTTATCGTGCCAAATTCGTAGCAGTGTTGATGAACGGCTTGAGCTGGAGCAGCTACCAAAGGGGCACCTGGAATGAAACTAATGGAGCCGCTAACTGGAACGGACATGAACATGAATCTACGTTTGATTGCTGGATATTCTGGTGCTTTCTTTATTATTTCCTCCTCAGCAATTATAATAATCGTTATAATATATGGCACAAAACAACAAACTTGTGTTTTCAAAATCCGACATGAGAAAGATTTTCTTTATTTTTATTTTCCTTTCTAAAATCGAAGCTTATATCTCACACCCGCCATAACCCCATCAGAAAATTTTCATGTGACGTTTCACATACGACATTACCGATAATAACATTAACAATTGACAACAAACGCATAGACTGTCTTATAGACACTGGTGCAGGAATATTAATCATTGACAAAAGTGTATTCCATAGATCTATCTTTAGAAATCCTCAAACCCCAGTCGAACTAAGAACATTTACGGGCAAAGAAATCATTAAAAACGAAATAATTACTAATGTACCCATAGAATTTAATGAAACAGCAACAATGTCTTGGAAAGCTGTGAATTTATTAAACAAAAATTTTGAAGCCCTTTTAGGTCAAAATATCCTTAAACCCCTTAGTCTAAAAGTAGACTTACTTAACGATTAGGTCGAAATAAATATGTAACCAAATAAAAAAGTTCAAGAATTCTTGTCCATATAATCAAATTTATCAACTCGAAATTATTAAATTACACTATGCAGATTTATTTGAAAGATTAAGGACAAGACCTATTTTTCAAAGAAGGCGACAAATTAACAAATGTCAGAGAAGGTAAACACCAAATTAACACGAAAGATTCTTGCCAAGCCTATAGTAAAACTTATAGATTCCCCAAAGTCCATGAAGAAGAAGTCAATAAACAAATCAAAGAGATGCTCGAACAAAAGATCATCCAACCCTCAAATAGCGCACAGTAGCTCCATTTGGGTCGTCACAATGAATAATAGTAGCAAACAGAAATGGAGGATAGTCATTGACTATCGAAAATCACACGAAGTCACTATTGATGATAAACTTCCGATCCCAAACATCGATTCAATTTTTGTTAAGCTTGGTAGAGCGCGGTACTTTACTAAACTTGATTTGGCTAAAAGATTTCATCAAATCCTCGTCGATGAAAAAGACAGGCCAAAAACTGAATTCTCTACACCACATGGCCACTACGAGTACATTCGAATGCCATTTGGGATTAAAAATGCCCCTGCCACATTTCAGAGGATGGTCAACTATGTGTTGAGAGATTTTATAAATAAAAACAGGCCATGGTTGGGTTTTCTCGACCTCTCTCCAACAGCATGTAAATTCCATTAACGAAATATTTATTGAACTCAGAAAACATAACTTAAAAATATAAGTCGACAAGTGCAACTTTTTCGCGAAACATACCGAGTATTTTGACCATATTCTTACTTGCGAAGGAATAAAACCAAACGAGAAAAAAGTTGAAACTATTCAAAACCTGAAATCACCCACTACGCGAAAGCAAATCAAAAGCTTTTTAGGGATAACAGGTCATTATAGGAAATTCATCCGAGACTATGCCAAATTAGCTCAACCGATGACGAAATTCCTGAAGAAAGATGGTAGGATCAATGTAAATGATCAATCTTATAAAGACTCCTTCGAAAAGTTGACAAATCTAATAACTAATTACCCTAATATTAAATACCAAAGGCTTCGAAAAAAAAATAAATTCATCGTTACTACGGAGGCATCCAACTTCGCGCTGTACTTTCGCAGGATAAATATCCTGTAAGTTACGCAAGCCGAACACTGAACGACCACGAAACTAAATATTCGGCTATTGAGAAAGAACTCTTAGCCATCATTTGGGCTACGAAATATTTTAGGCTATATCTATATGGTGTGAAATTCATCATTCACCTGACCATCAACCCTTAACATGGCTAAATTCGCTAAAGGAATCGAATGCTAAACTACAAAGATGGTGACTAAGATTGAATGAATACTATTTCGACATTGAATATGTCAAAGGAAAGGATAACAAGGTAGCAGATTTCCCTAGTCGCATTAACACAGAAAATAACGAAATAAATATTTTAAAAGAAAATGAAACAAACGAAAACTCTGATCAAGCTACAATCCATAGTGGCATTAAAAATTTGAATAACCACATTCCGATATTAGACACAATTACTAACAAATATTTTACACATATTCATTTAGTAAATGAAAACTATAGTGAAATCATAATTAGATATGGAAAGTTTAGCGAAAACGAGCTTGAAAATCAGAACTACCCTAATGATGTACTCAGAAGAAACATTAAAAAAGTAAAAACTGCATCTGTTCAGAGCTGGAAGACTCAAAATATTGTATTCTTCAACAAAAATTACTCGAATTATTATAAAACGAACGCAAGATAAAATTTGTTAAGGAAGACGAAGCATTTAAATTAATTGAAAAAATTCATACAAAAATTACAGAGAAATCAGAAATACACATATTTATCCTAAATTAAAAGAATTAGTGCATAAATACATTAATAATTGTGATGTTTGCAAGTTATCCAAATATGACAGAATACCTGTCCAACATAAGTTTGAAATAAGTGAAACTCCTATTGAGCCCAACGAGATACTACATGAAGACATATTCTTTTGCCATACCTTATGACACAAAAGTTGAACGATAGAAATTCAATCACAATCGTCAAACTGTTTAGAGACAGATTTGCAACTTTTGATAAACCAAAGAATATCGTACTTGATAATGAATTCAATAATATCAACATGAAAGATTTCCTACGGCAAGAAAATATATGTACAAGTTCATTTTACTTCACCCCGTTCACATACCGGGAATTTTGTTATTGAAAGAGTCCACGGAACTTTAAATGAATATATACGTATCTTGTAAATAGAAAATAGCAACCTAAATGCTATAGGAAAAGTGCAATTGAAAAATATAATAGCTCCATTCATTCAACGACCCGAGAAAAGTCCTGTGATTTCCTTACTAATAAAGTAGAAAATTTAAATAACGTGGGGCAAAAAATCGTAGAAAAGAACACAAGATTATGGAAAACCTAAATAAAAATAGAGCTCTTACTCATTTAGAATAGAGAAACATTTGTATAGACCCTCAATCTGATCAGCACAAACATAAACCCAAGTACATTAAAATAAGAACTAAGATGATTAACAACAAATTACTAGACAACCGTAAACGCAAATACAAATTTTTTACAGGTGACCAAAACTCAAGCTGCAAAGCTCCTTTCTCTTATAATTTTAGAAATGCTTATGCTTCAAAGAAATGCAATATTTGATATGGAAAAGTTAGAGACGCAAGCAGGATATCAAATCATTAGGATAGGTGAGATTTCCATGGTACACAAATATCCTACATATTATAGATCTCAATAAATTGAAAGACACTTTATCTAACATAGAAAGTAATATAGGATTAATATTTTCACGTTCATATAATGAATTGGTTATATAAGACAATTAGAAACTCAAATAAATAAAATCAGATACAACTTAGAAACCATTAATACAGCTTGCCGTCACGTAACAAGCTGTAAAATAAAGACATTGCGTAACTAACAGTTTTAAAATCTTTTTTCGGACAGTTGAAGTATTAATGTAAAATAAAGTCATAAGTAAAATCAATACCAAAATTAAAGCCTGTAGGAAAATGTTAAATAAATATCTCGGGATATCGGTTCTGTTAAAATCGTCATAGTTGAAATTAGTTTCGTTAATTGCGTAAATTCTGGATTTGGATTTGATTTCTGGACTTAGAAACTCTTGTACCACATCGGCATAGAAGAGGTTTAATATATAATGGCCTCGGTAGCTCAGTTGGTAAGCGCGCTGACTACCATCCCTGGGGTCGTGGGTTCGATTCCAACCTCGACTTGGTCCTGTGCTTCTCCTTCCACCTAGTTTCCTTCCATTTTCCGCATTATTCCTTAACCCTTGCTATTTAAAAATTCTTCAATCGAAATTTAATTGTGTTTTCTCAGAATATATTCGATATAATTCTATATAACGTTGTAATTCGATATAATTCTATATAACTTTGTAATTGACTTGTGTCTATGTATATTTCTAAGGAAAAAAGTTAGCGAATAATTAATTATCTAATTAATGATTCCTCAAATATAATGATTGTCAATATTTATGTTAATAATTATATTTAATGATTCTATGATGAAGTCTATATGATTGTTTCTAATGGTTGCCCAATGTATAAATAGCTTGTATGTAAATATGTAATATTTCCTGATTCTGATTGTTAAAACGGTACACTGAATAAATAAATAAATCTTATAGGTAAAGTATTCAATTGGATATTTGGAACAATGGACAATGAAGACCGTGAAAATATAGAAGAAAATTTAAAAATAGTAGATTTTAATAATCACGATATTTTATAAATAACGCGACGAAAGAACAAATAAAAATTAATACTGACTTACAAAACAACCTAAACTTTTTAGAAAAGCGAATAAATGAAAACCAAAAACTCATAAGTAAAGCTATCGAAGGTACAAATGCCCTAATGCAGAAAGATATTAAGCAACTACACTTTCTATCAATCCTAAGCGATTTACAGGTACTCGACTCAGAAAGCGACAAAATTCTCAGCGGAAGAAATTGAAACTGACGATATAGATATTTCTAAATTTATAGAGATTAAATGTTCCTTATTGACAGGCAAACAAATACTCGTCGTTTCAATCCCAAACCAAACCCAGAATACCGCTACTAAATACAAATTAATTCCAGTCCCCAACAAAATTAAAGAAGAAGAACGCTTAATGAGTACAAATTATCAGTATTGCAAAAAAAAACAGCTAGTGGCTACAAAGTCATAGATATAATGCCAAATATGTTGCTCATAAATAATTCCATAACAGTAAATTTAATTGATTGCAATAACGTTAGTCATATTTTAGATAACAACTATATTATCAGATATTCAAATTGCTCATTAAATATAAGTACCTAATGTAAAATTTTCCAATAGAGAAAGTGTCATAAAACAACGATGTAACTATTCCAAATTATTCAAAACCAGATAATGTAAAATTTTTAGTAAGCTTAGACGATATTCACCTGAAACAAATTAAAAATACAAAGGAGATAAAGGAAGTAGGAATAAGCTTTAAGTCGAAGTCAATTTTTTCATATTCAACAATAGTTATTTTAATGAGTATCTTTGTAAGTATTTTCAACCTAGAAAAAAGAAGAATATATAAAGTGAGAAACACTCACGAGATTGCTGATCTTAACGGGGGGAGCATCATATATCACCATACGCCATTAAACATATAAAAGTACCGAAATACGAAAAGCCAACTTATGTAACCATTCATAATGTATTTTTCTTTCCCACAATTTAAACTTATTCGCAAAAAGCAGAAGTGACTTGAAATGTAATTAGATCTTCCATTTTATTTCTCGCTTAGATATGTTCTGTAGAGTAAGATATTTGTATGCAAGCTTTAGAATAAGAATTCATATTTTAAATCAGTTCCATGTTAAACCTAAAAGTGGCCGGAATAAATCGTTGAAGTTGAATTGATTTCAGTTTTTTTAAGTTGCACAAATATATATATTTTTTTTGTTTCCTATCGATAATAATTAAAAATTGAGCCCCAAATGTGGTTTTACATTCTCTTGCTCCCAGGATCTTGTATTCCATATCCAACTCTATTTGAGATGTATTTAGGAATGGTGGGTACTGCTACAGCTTCTTAAGTTCCTCCAATGCATTTGCCATTATTATTTTGGATTACTTTCTCCTTGCTTCATATTCGTTTGAACTCCAAAATGATACTGATAGTGAATCTGATTCAGCTCCAAATAGCAGTACCTCAGCCCGACTTTATCAGTCAGCGATTGGCGTTCGAAGCAAATGATTGCCTTGTATTGCGTACTTCGACTTTATTCGGATTTTTCCGGGTTTCCTGGCCTTTTTAATTTTCTGGCCATACAACAAGATTATTATATAAATAATACAGTTTAATATTTATTCTCATACGTTGGCAAACGCTCAAAGTATGAACATCTTTGCAGAGAAAATTAATCAAGGAAATAAAGTACATACAAAAAATAAAAGAAGAAATAAATGGAGAAAAGGTACTAAAAAGTGGAATTAAAATGTAAACAATAAAACTGGAAGAAATTATGCTTGACTTAAATTATCTAATTAAAGAAACAGAATCAACACTTTTCAGTGTTAAAGAGAGCTCTGAACTATTGGAAGGAGCTATAAAGCAATGCAGTCGGAACTTGAGGAAATTATAGGCAGCCTTGAATGTGGGTTGAAGGTGCTCAATATAAAATACCAAATCCAAATAGAGCAAACTTCAATAGCAGCCGAGTAAATGGGAAGATGTTCAGTCAGCGTTTCAAAATCGTTTGCGGACTGGAGTAATAGCCAATTTATCACATAAGAAACCTTCATCATTTTTGGAAGATCGTAGTGCTTTGTTTCGCCGTCGTATCAACAACGCTTTGAAAAAGGAAGTGACGCTTAAAGTTAATGCTGTGTTTTGTGGTGAATTTAAAATTGTGAAGGAGGATGAAGAAGTATTTGCGCTTAAATACCTAAGCACGTAAAGCGCGCCCATTTACAATAACACAGACTTGAATGTCTATTTTAAGGAAGAGATTCGCAGAACGATATTGTAAAAGATCTTGGGGAGTTCCAAGAAACGGATAGTTGGTGGTCTCTATAGCGGTTATTATAAACTTAATCGTTTATATCAACAAGCTTACACAACAGCTGAGATCATCATACATAGGGCTGGCTCCAGAGATTATGAGGAAAGAAGTCTGCATCAATCTTAAAAACGATGAAGACGCTTGTTTTGCATTTTCAGTTGAATCGAGTTGTGTCAGCCTTACACCAGGTTGCCAAGGACCTACAACGTGTTACATTCCAACGTTTTGGACTTGAGAGCTATTCAGTTTCAGATGACCTTTCAGCAGAGAAGCAAAACAGCATCTCTATCAATTTATATATATTGAAAAGGATGACCAAGAAATAAAAAGGAAAATTTTTCACACTACCAACATACCTGACAAAGAATAAAAAGGAGAAACACATCAATCTTTTAATGATCCAGAATGAATACTACGATGAGGATGATAACGAGAAAGAAGACAACGATGCTGTTGAATCAATCAAATACCACTACGTTTGAATTAACCCATTAATGACTTACATTACATATATGCAACACTGACATTCCAACTAAATAGAGGCAAAATAAAGATAGTCTCCCAGCTTCGGCGAATTTTTTAATTAGTTTCGTAGAAACTTATCTGTGTAAGCAAACAGAATAAAAATTCACTGTGATCACTTTAGTGCTAATATTTAAATCTAGCGGACGTGTATTAAAACGGTGAAAAATATAAAAAGAAGAAACCTAAAATATAGGAACAAGGAATTAGTAATTATCTTATTTTCATATTTTTTAAATTTTTTTGAATTTCTGATTATGTAGTTTTATTTAGAAATAAACTAAAATTGAATTCGTCCAATAATATTTTTTTTTTGTTTTCCATTGAGCTAAACGGTGTTCACTTGAAAGTGTGCGTTGCATATATGTAACGTTAGTCGTCTTATAGCATTACATGAATTAATTTTCCTCTTTTTGTTTTTTATTTTGTTAGCTTTTTAAACATAAAAGTGGTTGTGGATTATTTAGACTCGCTTCAATCTGACGATGAAGATGTGCATGTTGAGCCACCCGACGAAGGGGAATTGTCTGGAAGAGGATTTAGGCGATGAGGATGGAGGAGGGACACTAAAAAATCTGCCAATAAAGCAATTGAAAGCCGCATTCGAACTGGTTTGTACTGGTGCTGATGGAAGTGAAGGCGGGTTTCAGATTGCTGAAGATGCCTTAGTGAATTATCTAAAAGTCACAGACGTCCTGAACACTAGGATGACGAATTTGGAAATTGATTTGATGGATGCTTCTACGTGCTCTGCAAATGTTCCTGGAAGTACAACAACACCAGCAGACATGTAGCCACTAGATACTCTACCAGCATATAAACCAGAGGTTGCACTAGAAAATGGGAGCTACTATGAAACTCAGGCAAACTCCGAATCTGGCTCTCGATCAGAGCAAGAGAAATCACCAGCACTAGATCAAGCGAAAACATATCAAAAGAAACTACCAGCAGAACAGGACAAGACACCTAAAACATTGAAACTCCGCACTCACAATCCCAACAGTGCAATTTCAACCAGCTAAGCGCAAGAAGTCAGTAGCAAGACAAAAAACCCAGCATCAAAACGCAAAGCGACTCGTACATCAAAATAATCAGCTTCTGAATTGGTTTGGGTGACAGATGATGAAGTGCCGCCGGAGCTAATTTTTCCAGAAAATGACTATCGTGATTGCATAGGTTTGGTACCACATGAACAATTTCAGAAATTGTTTTCATGACGCGGTGATTCAGTTACTTTGTGACGAAACAAATACATATACTGTTATTAATAGTTATTAAAATCCGAACATCAGCACGAATGAAATGCGCGTATTCCTAACCATTCTGATTACCATAGGATGCTCTCCCCATCCAGGAAAGAGAGATTATTGGGCCGAAAGCAATGATATGGTGAATGTTATGATATCAGATGCGATGAGCCGTGATAGATTTGAATGTGTGTTTTGCTATCTCCATTTTATTAACAACACCTTAGAGAATCGAAGTGATAAGATCTGGAAACTGCGTCCTTTGACTGATGCCATAAAAAATCGGTTCTTACAGCATTTCAAACCAGAGCAACATCTGTCATACGACGAATCAATGGTGGAGTAATACGGTCTTCATGGCTGTAAACAGTTCATTAGATTTGGGTACAAGATGTGGATATCTCGTAAATTTTTAGATGCATCGTGGATCAAATCCTCGTCTAAATCCAGATTATCCCGCAAAATGTTAGATGATTTTGCGTATCATATTAAGTCTTTTCACTTCTGTGTATACTTCAACAATTTATTTACACCGATTCCAGTTTTATTCGGCTTGAAGGAACGCAGTTACCACGGTACTGAAACCATCAGACAAAATATGCTTCCTAATTCATGTCCGTTACCACATCTTCAGTTTCGGCGTGCCATTGAACAATATTATTGCCAAATTCTTGCTTATCCCAAACCGCCAGGCTGTTGTCGCCGCCCTAAAACTTAAGTAGAGCATTGTAATCCCCATTTTGACGGCATGCATCATTATGTCATCAAAATTCCAAACGACAAAAGACATCATTGTGCTGGGGAAAATTGCACTTCATCTGTAAAGACCATGTGCAAAAAATGCAACGTAATGTAAATGTATCATTTCATAGCTATAAATTAATAATTGCTAAAATAAATACATATCTAATAATAAAATAATAAAGTTTTACCAAAATAATTAAAATTTTGTTTTTCATTTCATATTCCTTTAGCATTCATATATTTGTTTTATTTATTTATTTTTTATTTTTTTCAATTTCTAGTTTACCATTTGGTAATACTACCTATTCACTACTCATTATTTTATTTATATATTTTCATACATCTTTACTATATATTTTAAATTTTTAGCCCTCTTTTTCAATAAAGAAGGAAAAATATCAATTTTCCCGTGTTCGGACTAATGTTATATATAAATAACGGACACTCCTGCGGGAACGGAGTCCGGGAATGTTTTTTTTTGTATTTAGATTTTGATTTCTACAACCTATAGCACCTTCTGTATTAAATTTTAGCCCTCTAACTGAATTTTTAGGATCCCGTCATTAATGGGTTAAGAATTTATCTCGGCTTTTGTCATCGCAACTCAGTAATCATAATGGAGTGAAATATTTCTTCGACCACTGTCTTCAATCCTTTAACAAATCTACTACATCAAATGGAGGATTGCAAGAAGCTGAATGATTGCAGAATTCGATTGCCAACAGAGGACCAGGAGGAGTTAGCTTTTAAGAACTACAGGAATAAGGTAGAAGGACCCTATACTATACTATATATGCTGACTTAGAATGTCTATTAATAGTATGTAGTGATAATAACAAATATCAAATTCATATTCCGAGTAGCATAGGATATTTTGTGAAATGTTCATAGGACCCAAGATTATCGTTTTACAAATGATATCGTCGTGAGGAATGTATTGTCATATTTGCAAAAAACTTTTTAATTATGAATGTACACGATCACTGTCATCTTACAGGTAAGTACACAGGTCCAGCACATGAGGGGTGTAATATTAATTTTAAGGATAGTCTCACAGTTCCAGTCATTTTCCATAATCTTAGCGGTTATGATTCCAATTTCATTATAAAAAATTCTAGCTTCAGATCTAGAAGTCCACGTTTACTCCTTATTAACAAAGAACGTTATATTTCATTCACGAAACATGTAATCGATCATCAAATTAAATTTAAATTCATTGATTCATTTAGGTTTCTTGTAAGTAGCTTAGATACCATCTTCTCTTATTCTAAGGTCCCAATTTCAACATTTATCTGATAATCAGTTTCAACTCTTAACACATAAAGGTATTTACCGTTACCATTATTTTAATGACTCTTCTAAATTCTCTGAATCTTCTTTACCTCCCATTTCACAATTTTACAATAAACTTAATGATTCTAATGTTAGTCAAGAAGAATATGCACATGCTCACAAAGTCTGAAATGAGCTTCCGAAGCAAAATTTGGGCGAGTACTCCGATTTATATTTAAAAACTGATGTCCTTCTCTTGGCGGATGTTTTTGTACAGTTTCGTACAAGTTGCCTCCAAACATATGGACTAGATCCTGTTCATTATTTCACACTTCCACGTTATACTTGGGACGTTATGCTGAAGCATACTAATATCACTTTCGAATTACTCGTCGATATAGATATGTTTATGTTTGTTGGGAAGGGCATATTCCAAAGCTAATAATAAATACATGTCTGACTATGACCGCGCACAGGCTTCAAAATTTGTGATTTATTATGATATTAATAACCAGTATGGATAGGTGAAGTCCCAACGTTTACCCTATGCAGGATTCAAATGGCTTGAAGCCATAAAGAACTATAATATCAATAGCTTCCGAATGATTCGCCAATTGGTTATATTTTAGAAGTTGATTTGGAGTATTCTTCCGAACTTCACGATCTCTATAAAGACGTAAGACATACCATTCTGCTGTGCTCCTGAATTAAAGCAGGAAAACCTAATGGTCATCCTTTACAATAAAAGAAGATATGTAAGCCATTACTGAAATTTAAAACAAGCACTCAAACACGGCTTAAAGTTAACTAAAATTCATATCATCCTCTAATTTAAGCAATCCCAGAGGCTAAAATGTTACATAGATTTAAATACTCAACTGAGAGCATTGGCTAAAAATGATTTCGAGAAAAATCTCTTCAAGCTCATCAACAACGCGGTGTTCGGCAAGGCTATAGAAAACGTTCGGAAGCACAGTATTGTTAAATTGGTAACGAAATGGTTAGGTCGATATGGAGCTGAAGCCATTATCTCTAAGTCAGAGTTCAAGTCCTCAGTAGTTTTAAGCGAGAATTTGGTAGCCATTGAATAAAACAAACCAATCTGTGTAGGTGTGTATTTTAGGCTTGGCAAAGCCAACCATTTATAAATTCCATTATAATTATATGATTCCCCAGTTTTGTTCGAATCGTACTGTTTGTTGTACGGATACAGGCAGCTTTATTTATGAAATTAGCTATCCCGACTTATAAACGGGACTGTCATTCTCGTTTTGACATCAGTGACGGTCTCTCCAAGAACATCTGGGGCATACCTCTATTCAATAATAAAGTGCTGGGCCTCATGAAAGGAACGGTTGCATTATGACAGAGTTTGTGGGTTTCAGATCAGAAATGTATGTGATCAGGGTAGAAGGCAAGGATTAAACCAAAAACTCAAGGAGGTAAAACGGCAGATTGTGAAAAATAGAATAACTTTTAATTGTATACAATATCAAAAACATGAAATAAGCACAATGATAAAAGATATTTAATTAAAGATAGCTATGAATCGCTACCGTGGGGTCATATAAGCATAATAGATATAGATTATGAAAGCTATGAATCAATAATGACATTTTATATAGTTATCTATTTTATTGACAAAAATAAATGCCACAACAACTTCATTCGTTTGATTTTGTTGGTAGTACTGCAGCGATGATGGCAAAATTAGAGTTTGATCAATCCCAACGGCAACTTCGTCGACCGGTGACCATCACCCGTCGTAATTTGGGCATTTGTATAGGACGCTGTGCTTTTAGAGGTTTGCCAGCGGCATTTTGTCGTAGCTTACTGTTGCGCGTCTCAATTGTATTGACTTAACAAATTTTTTTTACGGTTCTTCCAGTAGATCCGTGGTTCCATGCAATCAACGTCTAGCCACCCGTTGATTCTTCATAGCGACACTGATTCAAGCCTGAGTTGTTCAACATTTTTTCGTTCGTAGCGAAGCAACGGTTAAAACCAATTGGTGCATTGATTCTGGTGGTTCACTCTTTTAGACAGGGTCACAAGCATTCAGTCTTCTTAGAAAGATCTGAACATTTCTCTTTAGATTTTTCATGCACTATTGGCGGCGGATGATTTTTTCAAAGAGTTATATTGATTCAGGTGCCTTGGCTGATCTGGGTTGCTAAAGATAATTATGAGCGTTGGAAAGCATAAATTTTGCTCTTAGAAACTTCCGTGAACATTTCGAATTTTTATACACTATTGGTTGCTGAAAACGATCAGTTGGATTGAAGCCACTAAAATTGATTCTACAATTTTTCTTCACAAATTTTACGACAAGACTATAAAAATAAAAACCATTCGCTTTCCTCTTCCTGCGATAGGTGCCGTTGCTTTGCTTGTGCTTTCATATTAATTCAAGTACTTAGTGTAGTTTAATTGAATTTCACGTTTACTTTTAATTTATAGGAGAAGAATAAACTATCTACACTAGTTAGAGATAGAGGTACAAATAGTAGCGAAAGTGGAAAGCAGAAGACTGATAAAATCTTTGATAACTTTTTTCAGAAGAAAGCAAGATCAGTTAAGTTCCCATCAATAGAAATAGACAGTAACATATCATACACTTCTATTCCTATTCCTTTGAATGTGAATCAAGGTGCAAACTCTCACTCTCACTTATTTACTTCACCCGGGACAGAATCGGTTTCCTCACACATATTTCTACAATCTTTGCACGAGAAAGACTATCTAGATATGAGTCCTTAATGCCTGTGCGCTCTGACATCGACATTGATGTGGATAATATTATCGACAGGTTTTCAAAATCAAACCGAAAATTTTCTTTTGTGATATCTAACTTAAATATGATACAAAAAAACATTTAAAAGCGACTACTTCCGACTTTTTCCTACCCCGTCGAACATTTTAGTTGTGACCCCCAGGCTACAGGTCTGGATACGGGTCTGGTACCCACCGTTCCTAAAGATGTTTCAAATGGAGTTGGATATGGAATACAAGATCCTGGGCGTAAGAAGAAAACCACCTTTGGGACTGGTGCCGTCCTGGACTTGGAGGACTGCCAATTCTTTCTTGCTGCAGGGTACAACGTAGTTTCGGGTGATGAAAATTTTTTGATAAGGCTTTAATTTCCATTATTACTAATGCTTTCATTTTTCTTACCATCCCAAGCAGCCGTGATCTATCTTTAGATATCGAATATCATAGTACGATCGCTCTTGTTCTCTTGTTTATAAAAACTTTTTAATCCACAACTGACGTTATAGTTGTTGTCGTTATTGGTTTTTTTTTCAGCAAAAGAAATTTTCAATTATAACTTACATTACTGATCTAAGACGACATATCCTACAAATTAAGATCAGTTGCTGTTGTTATTTTTTTTTTTCAGCTAAAAAATTGGGAATGTTTCATTTACATAAATACAGAAATCGCTCAAGTTGTTTATATTATTCGAAATTATTTACATTATTTAGCTGTGCGAAGAAATATGCAAAGAATCAAATTAGAAGTACGAGTATTACACCTGAAGACCAAAAATTAGGCTTTTACTAATTTCCCTTACTTATCTAAGTCAACATATTTACTTACATTAGTTGTTGTTGTTGTCTCTTAGTATGACGTAGTGTGTGTGTGGTTGTGCGTGGGTGGGTGGGTGGTCGTCTGTGAGTGAGTGTGTGTGTTTCGGCTTAATTAAATTCAGGTAGAACTCACAACAAAATGCTGAGTCATGCTGCAAAATGTAGCAACTATAAAGGGCTGTATCTCCTGAAGGGGTGATGATCCAGCAAAAAGGGGCTATACTTTCATTGCCGAAACATTTTTGGGGAATGTGAGCAGTATTCATTCACTGCTAAAGAACATTCAAACAACACCTCTGTACCCTCATAGGTAGAACGCTTGATGACCTGACGGGAAACCAAGACAGGGCTAGCTAAACGGACAGAGTGACGTCATCACCACCATCAGCCTCCAAGACCAGACACAGTAAGGAGGGAGGATTGGTTCATGGTCAAATTGTAGCCCCCATGACCAGACACAGGAGGGGCGAGCGAGTAGTGTTAGAGCGAGATAATTGAAAAAGCAAATTTGGATCTCCATAAGAAATAACATGGGATTTTCCCGGAGAACTTTCATAGCTTGTGAAATAAAAGAACAGACCCTTCCCCTAATTCCGGTCAAAATCCAAGATGGCGCAAAAG
Organism: Dioctria rufipes; assembly: GCA_963924295.1. Classification (NCBI taxonomy): domain Eukaryota; kingdom Metazoa; phylum Arthropoda; class Insecta; order Diptera; family Asilidae; genus Dioctria; species Dioctria rufipes. The sequence continues at coordinate 119,711,396 of OZ002742.1, forward strand.
TGAATTGGGACCTCCATAAGAAATAACATTTGATTTTGGGCTCGAACTCTCATAGCTTATCTACTAACAAATATAATTATACATGACGTCCATCAGCAAACGTTACACGGTGGTACGCAATTAATTTTAAATTACATAAGGATAAACTGCTGGATTGGTGATAGGTAAAGGGTAGTCTACGGAAGAAGTCATAAGTGCATAAAGTGTCCAAGACTTCGTCAAAAGACTAATACTGCACTAATGGGTAGCTTCCGGCGAGCCCGAACTGTTCCTTCACCGGCATTGCCGCACTGTAGTATAAATATGACCGTCCATTTCTCACAAAAGCCCCAAAAGGCAGAGGATTTAAAACAGCAATGGAAGACGTTGCGGAAAAATCCAGTGATCGGAGAATTGGTCTTGGTAAAAGAAGATACTTTACCATGATCGAAGTGGCCACTAGGGTGAATTACCTAATTGCATACAAAAACTGTATTAAGAAATGGCATATACACAAGATCTGTCATCTACCTATTTCCATACTAAATTCCGAAGAAGCTCTAAATTTTATCATTATAATGACTGCTTAGTAGCTGAATCAAATGCGACATTAAGCACAGTATCAAGAAATCTTGAGTCAGCTCCAAATAAAAATAACGAGAAACGAAAATCCTACTCCATTCTTCAGTCAGAGCCAAACTTGTGGTCGCAGGTCAATAATTTCGATAAAATTTCATCCACAGGACTAAAATAGAAAAAGAAACTAAGCATTGCACCTTGAGCCTGGGCACAGAAACTCCTACCTGCAACCTTGTGTCTATTTTATTGGTCAACGGTAGTTTAGTCCCAAGACTGTAGAATATTCCAACCCAAACTGGGGCTCTTTCTGGAGAACTTAGGTCACGTATAAGTTAAACGTGGGAACCTTCGCCTACAGGTCACACTTTCTAATGAAGAAATAATCACTGATCAGAAACACATTAATAATACTTGGAACCAGACCAGAGATATGTGTGAACAAACAAAGCAGATAACAAAAATGACGCACTTCCAAGCACTGTTTGAACATGTATCCTCAAGAAGAAATTACCTCTTTAAGTACTTAAAAGAAGTCATCAGTACAACGGAGCTGAAAGGCAGATCTAAGAGGGGAGCACTTGGAAGTTTTTTAACCAGCGTCTTTGGAGTAAATGATAAAGTATATACTGATATTGAACTTTTGCAAAAGAATCAACACAATCTTTTGCACTCAACCAATTAACAGATGCTTCTTCTATCCACGGAAATTAATCAATCTGAATTTCTCATATGTAGGAAACTAAAAAACCTTGGCAACAGAAGTGCAACTTGATGTGAAACAAGTAAATGGTAGAATGGTGTTGTTCGGGTATCTGAATATTGTCGAAGCAAACATATACGACGTATTTCATGTAACACCCACTTCTTTAATGACTACAAACAACACATTTGCTATAGCTGATCTAAAATTTACAACATTAGCCGTAAGTTTTGACCAACAAACTTACTTTTCTCTAGAAGAGACAAAGCTGAAGGCCTGTGCAATCAGTCCGCATGAGACTTAATTCTGCACGCCAGCCATCGCCTATAGCATTACTGACAGCCCATCATGTATAATCGCCGAACTTTATAATCGCCACACAAGAACAACATGTCAAATCAACCAGATAGGCTTAACAAGAATAGTCTGGAAGGCCTTACTGACAAGAAATACCTGGATATACCCAACCAATGAAACCAATGTCGCTGCAATTATCTGTAAAAGCTCGAGACGAGAAGTGTTGTTAAACAATACTGGAGTTATCCATCTTCGAGATGAGTGCTATCGGAATATACAGGAAAGAATCTTGAAGATAAACTTGCGGCCGGATTCCATAACATTGAGAATTTGGGTGATGAGAATTTCGTTTTCTTCGAATTCCTAATTCCCTAATTCTCCATTCCCAATTCACTAACATGGTTGGAGAATTAAGGAAAACGTAAGAAGTGCGAATCGCCTGGGACGATTAAGGGTATCGCTTTTTATTGTAAAGGGTCGGACTTTTTTTTATATTTGAGGTATAATTATAGTCATTTTTCACCGGGTGATCAATTTTTACGAGGTAGTTCAAGGATTCTTTTTGGGATTCTCGGGTATGAAAAGTTCGATTATTTGGTTTTTATATAACTTTTATTTTCTTTAGCAACGTTTCGGGTCCAAAAAGAATCCTTGAACTACCTCGTAAAAATATTTGAGGTATCTACATCTGTCTATTCCAATGTCGAAATAAAATGAAATTCTTTTTTATAGTGGTAGTTATTGCGGGATGTAGGAGGGTAGGTTTTCTCGAATTTTTCCGGTGAAACGGGAGAACGGAGAGAAGATGGAAAATGTATGCGGTATCAAAAAAAAATGAAATGGAACCGGTATAATAGAAATTAAAAAAATAAAAACAATATCGGGACCTGCAATTATTCGCAGGGGTAAGCTCCGGATATGTAAGCCCAATAAAAAAATAAAAATTCGCTTTGGTAATTAGGTATGCATGGGTATTATAAGCTATATTTTATTTCGATTAACGGTAATTTGCAGATTGGAGGGACATCGGCGTTAAATTTTTTTGTCGCAGTATTCACGGGCGCCTAACTCTATGTAAAAGGGCTGTAGAGTATTCCGGTTTTTTCTGATGGATTAGAGTACAAAACTATAGGTGAAAAATTTTTTGGCAGCGTGTTTTGAGGGTTGGAGTCATATATATTTGTCCATGTCCAATTTTGTACCAAGAATGGACATTTTTTCACGTTAAAATGGACTGATACACTTCTTTTACAGTTATCTCCAGAACCCTTTATCGCGTTCAAAAATTCATTAATTACATATATAATCAGGGTACAAAATGTAGATGCGGTTTCATCCTACACATTAGCTTTACTGCGTATATTGAAAACTTTCATAGCATCCCTTCTGTACTGGAAGAAAACCAAATTGATCATTTGCGCGTGATTTAAAATTTTAACGGGTAGGTACTTTGAGACACAAAATCCATGTTTCTCTGTAAGTATTACATGGATTTCCATAATTTTGTTTTTTTGTTTTTGTTAATATAGCCAGGAAATGCAGTGAATACATAATTCAATTTGAAATACCTAGGTATCTACATTCTCTATTCCACTTCCATCGACATTGGAAAGTAATAGAAAGATTTAACTCAAATATAAAAAAAAATGCAACCCTCTACAACAAATAGTGATACCTTTAATCATCCCACGCGATTCTCACTTTTTCACACATCTTAAGTTTTCCCTAATTCTCCAAACGTGTTAGTGAATTGGGAATGGAGAATTACGGAATTAGAAATTCGAAGAAAACGAAATTCTCATTTCCAAAATTCCCAAATTCTCCATGTTATGGAATCTGGCCCATGGATCCAAACATTGAAGTAGTTTCCAGCCATATGAAGGAAATGGTACCAGATTCAATAAAAATAAGCTTCAACAAGCCTACTGCATCGATGTAACCTTCAGTATTGACACCTTCTAGCAAACAATTCATGGAATTCACTACAGAGCCTAATATTAATCCTACAATACTCAAGAAGGCTCGTGTTCTACACACCGTTGCGTCAACAACGACAATATTACTATTCATCCTATCACTACTAGTTTAGAGATACTGGACTAAAGTCAAGTCAGTTCTATAGTGCTGTTATTAAAATGACCAAGCACATTCCGTCTACGAAGAGCCTGTTGTTCAAAGTGTGTCACATCAGCAGGAGTTGTACGTTCTGGCGGACCCCAGAATGTTCAGTGCTGAACAATAGCATTTTCTATTTATTAACTCAATTTATAAACAATCACCTAAATTCATATGACCCAATTTGCATGTCACTTTTGTGTTCTAATATTTTTTGTACTGCATAGTATTTCTTTTCAAAATTTGTAAAGCATCATTTTTATACCCTAAATGAAATCTATAGGGTATACTAAGTTTGTCATTCTGTTTGTAATGTAAAGGAATAATGATGGCAGAGTAAAGTGGATTGGACACCCACGTATAATAAAGGGTTTTCCAATAAGAGGTGTTATTTTAATTAGCCCGCTGTTTCCGTAGATATCACTTTTGGTGTTCAGGCCACACCAGTATCCCACGATGATTCCTGATTCCTCTCCAATATACGTTCCTAAAAATAAAACAAAGAAATCACAAAGTATCTAGTTCTAAATAATAAATTTTAGAATACTTATCTGAAAGAAAAAAACGAACAACATCCTATACATTATTCAGATCATCCATAGTGTCCCATCCGATAATATTCAGCCAGAAGTGCTTTAAAATTAAGCCACAAATTTTCAGATGGCTCTCCTTCACGAAAGATTGTTTATCTATAAAAATAAATATAAACTTTATCAATGAAAATAAGGAAATATGTACCAAGTATACCTACCGCAGTATATTTACGTTTCGTAATGTCATTCAAATGACATTACATCACACCAGATGTTCTCGCCTTCGCCGCAGCCACAGTTCAGTGCAACTCAATGGTCTCATATGACGTCATTGCGGGACGCCGCCATCAAAGTATAACAACTTTGAGAACGAGCGTTGCCAAGGCAACCTAGCATGAAGCCGAAACGTAGCAGTTCGCGGCGGCTATAAAAAGGCGACGAGCTGCAGCAGAATCACCCATTCCCAATTCAGAATTTGATCTGAAAACATCAGAATTTACTCTGATTTTCCTAAATCATCCAAACCTAATTTTGTTCCCATCTAAGTAGAAATTTACTCCTACTGCAGAAATTTAATTCTGCTAATTCCATCCCATCTAATGTTAATGTTGTTAATGTTAAGAGCAGGGGCGACTAGGCCTCCAGGACCTTGCGGACACCGCGACCATAGTTGATCTATTGTGCCTTCCCCTATAGTGATTAGGCAAAATCGAGTCTTTTAACGAGCTCGATTATTGCTTTCGGAGTTAGATTGCAGACATTATCTGGAGAGATAAGTTCTCTTCCAGTGATTTGCATCCTTAGACCTGCAAGTGCTGGGCACTCGCATATAACGTGCATCGAGGTTTCATCTTCCTCTTCGCACAGTCGACACAGTTCACTGTCGCATTTGCCTATCTTCTTCAGGAAGTGACGGAAGGGGCCATGACCAGTGACTGCGTTAGCAAATAGTCTGAGCGACTGTCTGCTAAGTCCAATAAGTTGACGCGACAGGAAATGAGAAGGATTGAAGAATTTCTTCGCCTGCCTCATACCGGGTGCGCTACGCCAAAGGAGATCCAGTTGCCTGTTTTCCCACTTAAGCAGTTCCCCCCTAAAGTGGCTTTTTGGTAGGCCAAATGTCGGATAGGGTCCAATATACGGACAATCAGCTCCGGTTTTAGCCAGTTCATCCGCTTTTTCATTACCGTCCACTCCTTCGTGTCCAGGGACCCAAACCAAGGTTACTTGGTTGTCCCTAGACAATAGTTGGAGTTTCGAGTAGCAGCTCCAAACTAATTTCGACTCAAAGGCTTGAGAGGAAAGAGCCAGGAGCGCAGCTTGGCTGTCTGAACAGATGTAGATGTTGGAGTTCTTACAGCCCTTATTTAGGCTTTCCTGAGCTCCAACCTCTATAGCATAGACTTCCGCCTGGAAAATGGAAGGTGAGACACCAAGCGGAATGGATAGTTCCACTTCTGGACCAATCACCCCTGCGCCTGTTTTCCCGTTCTTCCGGGATCCGTCAGTATACCAGACTTGGGCCCGTTGCGGGAGCTGGAGTCCTCCGTCTAGTATCTGGCTTCTTTCATTAATGGTTACCTTGTAACCTCTTTCAAAAGAGAGTCTCTTGGCCATAGTATCTTTTGGAGCTTCTAGGTCGTTAATGTTAACCTGCTCGAAGATACTGAGATGACCCACCCTGGAGGAGGTGCAATCATCTGACCTTTTCTTTCGAAGCATACTGGCTGCAGCCTCCCTCTGAATAAAGAGGTAGAGAGGCTGTAAGCCAAGAATGGCTTCAAGTGCTCGTTGAGGACATGATGTAAAGGCGCCAGTGGCGCCTAAACATGCCATCCTTTGCACCTTGTCAAGGGTTCTTCTGGTGGTTCCCATCCCATCTAAGTAGGAATTTACTCCTACTGCAGAAATTTAATTCTGCTAATTCCATCCCATACCTAAGTAGGAATTTACTCCTACTGCAGAAATTTAATTCTCCTAAATCCATCCCACACCTAAGTAGGAACTTACTCCTACTGCAGAAATTTAATTCTGCTTATATTTTATCTCCCACCTGAGTAGGAATTTACTCCTACTGCAGAAATTTAATTCTGCTTATTTTTTTATCTCTCACCTGAGTAGGAATTTACTCCTACTGCAGAAATCTACTTCTGCTTTAATTTTATCCTACGTCTAAGCAGGAATCTACTCCTGCTGCAGAAACATACTTCTGCCACATTAACTATTTCTATCAATACTAGAGTGCTTAAACGTGCGGCACAAGAACTTCTACTTTATTAATAGTGGATTTTCTCCCTCTTTTTCAGAAATAAGGGGAAGAGACCTCAGCGGGAGCATTTAGTATTGTCTTTTATTGAATTTATCTGTTGAATTATTTTAGTAGTAGTATTGAATTTTGTAGTGGGCTAGGTTAATATTAAGCATTAAATTATTTTTTCATAGGTTAAGTTTTTTTTGTGATAATAGTTTGTAAGCAGTATATTGAATAAAATTTTATATTTGAATTGCGACAAAGCTGAGTTATCCTTTTACAACCGCACCCCCCTTTAGCTTGAGCACAGATCTCACATTGGTCCTTTAGAGCCGGATAACTCAGCTATTCAAATATAGAATTGAGAAAAATACTGCTTATTACATCACAGTGAGAAAAACTAAGCCTCTCCATTCAAAATGCCTACAGATGACGAATCTGACGTCGGGGACGAGACCATTAGCTCAGTATTAGAGTTGGTTGAATCCCAAAGACAGGTCAAAGAGTTAATGGAAGGCCTATTTAAAAGGCATCAAAGAGAAGGCAGGAAAAAGACTGTCAAATCGACAGAGAAACGTTTACAAACGTTCACCGAATATTGGAAAGAATTCCAAACACGGCATAGGGTACTTCAAAATAGAGCGACAAAGGGAGATCGCTAATTAGAATATTTCACTAAAGAGACATTTAGTGATGTGCAGGAGTATTATATTGAAAAAGCAGCAAGCATGGAAGAGGATATAGACAAACTAACACCAACACCTGTCAACAATCCTCCTCAGACTCAGACATCACATGCTAGCACAACCTCATATAATAATGAAAGACTCCCCAGAATTAAACTTCCCACCTTCAATGGAGAATACTCTACGTGGATTTCATTCCACGATTTATTCAATTCGGTTATACACAACAACAATAGTTTGAGAGACGTTGACAAATTGTATTTTTTAAAAACGAATCTAATAGGAGAGGCTGAGAAATTGCTCAGGCATTATTAAGTATGCGATGCAAACTACCGACCAGCTTGGCAGCTCCTAAAGGATCGCTATTCAAATAAGCGAATATTAGTCAACGTACAATTAAAAAAATTGTTGTCTCTCCCTTCTATAAATCATGATACCGCCGATAATATCAAAAGGCTATTAGACAATATATCCGAAGCGTTATTAGCATTACAAAACTTAGGAATAGAAACAAGGAATTGAGATCCACTGATCATATACTTGACAGTGCAAAAACTACACCCAGACACACACCAATTATGGGAGCAAAGTTTACAGAGTAGCACAGACCTACCTGAACTAAAGACTTTAACCAAATTTCTAGAGTCTCGCTTCCGAACTCTAGAAATGATTGGAAACAAGATTACGTCATCCAATATGACACAGAGAAAACCATTCTCACCCAAACCTACATATGGTCTCTTGAACAGAAATAAAAGTTCTGCACCAAATCACCCACCTACAAAAAAATCCTCTTGCAGCCATTGCAAGGGTGACCATATCATATTTCACTGTCCTACCTTTAGAAATATGAACACCCGACAACGACATGAAATTGTCACAAGTAAGCATTTATGCAAAAATTGCTTATCTCCCAACCACACAACCTCAAATTGCACTAGCAATAAAAAGTGTTATCATTGTCTAAAAAATCATAACACATTACTCCACTACGAGCAGTCCGCCCAAAAAACCAATACGCTGACAAAGCAAAATACACCCAATTGTAATAATGAACAACAAGTTCAAAACTTTCTCACTGCAAACATGAAAAGAGCTCTTCTCTCCACCGCTCTAATTAACGTCACTACACCATCCGGAATCACGATGACATTCCGAGCGTTGATAGACTTAGGGTCACAAGTCTCGATTATGACCGAAAAAACCTTTAAAAGACTACAGCTTAAAGGATCTTCCACCACCCATCAACTTATTGGACTTGGTACAACTCTTACAAATACAGCCTTAAAACAAGCGACTGTCATAACAAAATCCCTACACACCAAGTTCAAAATTAAAAGCAATATGCTCGTAATAAAAAAAATCACCGATTTACTGCCAGTCCAATCCATAGAAGCCTCAAAATGGAGACATATAAACGATCTCCCTCTAGCAGATCCCAAATTCACTACTCCCGGGGAAATTGACATTCTCCTAGGAGCTGAGGTTTACGCCGCCATTATCAAAAATGGAATAAAAAAGGGATCTGGCAACTCACCTACAGCCCAAAACACACAACTGGGCTGGATTCTGGTCGGAGCAGTGCCAGAAGCCAAAGGCAACACTACTACTGTACTATCCGCTCACACCACCATAAACTCTAAGTTGGACGATCAATTGAGAAAGTTCTGGGAACTTGAAGAGTGTACTACTCAACTAAACGATTACCATCTGGCAAATATGAGGTTAATCTGCCTTTCAGGAGCCAAGACTTACCTCAGCTTGGTCAGTCCAAAAACATGACTGTCAAACAATTTTTTCAGTTAGAGAAAAAATTATCTAATAATCCAGCCATGTACAAATTACACAAAGAGTGCATAGATGAGTACGCTCATCTTGGTCACATGAGGCCGATCTCATCTACAGACAAATCATGCGACATTACCCCCTTCTATTACTTACCACACCATGCAGTGCTAAAAGAGAGTACCACTACAAAACTTCGAGTTGTGTTTAATGCATCAGCACGTACTTCAAACGGCAAATCATTAAACGAACATCTACTAGTTGGACCTACAATCCAACCAACGCTTTGGACCATTCTATTAAGATGGCGTCTATACAAGTTTGCATTTACCGCAGACATAGAAAAAATGTATAGAATGATCCAAATGACACCAAAACATCAACGTTTCCAAAGAATAGTCTAGAGAGACAATCCAAATGAAAATTTAAAAGACTATATCTTGACCACGGTCACATTTGGGACTACACCGGCAGCGTATCTCGCCATCAAAACACTACAGCAATTAGCAAAGGATGAAGCAAGTATGTAACTATCCTCTTGCAGCAAGAAGTATAATGCGAGATTTTTATGTGGACGATTTGGTCTCAGGAGCTCACAGTTTGAACGAATCACTACAATTACAAAACGAACTTATTGAAGCATTAGCCACAGGTACCTTTAACCTTCGTAAATGGACTGCTAACCACCATGAACTATTTAGGAATATACCGTTAGAACACCGAGAGTTAAAAACAAATTTAGAATTCTCAGAACATGAGTCGATTAAAACTCTCGGTATTCATTGGTATCCAACAACTGACTCTTTCTCCTTTAGAGTCAATGTCCCTGAGCTAAAAACCACATATTCTAAGCGAATAATTTTGTCTGAGGTCTCATCTCTTTTCGACCCATTGGGATGGAGCACCCTGTCTAATTACAGCCAAACTTCTCATTCAGAGACTCTAGCTCTCAAAATGAGATTGGGACGATTCAGTACCCTTAGAAATATCAACACAATGGAATCGTTTTAAGGAGCAATTACATACAATACAAAGCATTCAGATCCCACGTTGGCTAGGCTATCAACCTAACTCAACAGAGATGGAGCTACATGGTTTTTGCGATGCGTCAAATAATGCCTACTCATCAGTTCTATATCTTAAAATACAGTCAGGAAAGAACTCTAGAGTACAAATCATAACTGCAAAAACCAAAGTCGCTCCCATCAAACAAGTCTCCCTACTACGCTTAGAACTATGTGGTGATGTCCTGCTTTCTCGACTCATCAGACAAGTCATCATTTATCTAGAATTAGAAAAGGTTAGGATCATAGCGTGGACAGATTCCAACATAGTCTTAGCATGGCTTCGTAAACACCACTCCACATGGAAAACATTTGTGGCCAACCGCATCTCAGAAATCTATGAAAATATCCCACAGGCTATATGGAAACATGTCTATTCCAAAGACAACCCAGCGGATGTAGCGTCAAGAGGTATTCCGCCAAACATCCTAGTTACAAATTTAATGTGGTGGAATGGCCCAGACTGGCTACATCAAAATGAGGAGTTCTGGCCGAAACAAGCAACAGAAATACAAACTCAATTAGCCTATACCTTTGCTCCACAAATATTCATTGTTTCAGAAAACGATGAGAATAATAGCATACTGCCTTAGATTTATAAGTGGCCTGCGCAAACTGCGTCCTACTACTCAATACTTATCAGTAAATGAGTTAAAGAATGCAGAACGATGCCTAATAAAAATTCTCCAAAATATCTCCTATCCTATCGAAATCTCCCACTTACATAAAAATTTACCCCTTCCTAAAAAAAGTCGAATTTTGTCCCTCAATCCCACACTCGACTCAGAAAACATTCTACGAGTTGGAGGTCGACTCTCAAAATCTCAGTTAAGTTACGACCGACAACATCCAATCATCCTCCCTAATAACCATCACATAACCAATATTCTTATAGACTACATCCACCATTACACCCTACATGGAGGCACCCAAACAATACTGAGCACTATAAGAAACCACTATTGGTTATTAAATGCCCGTAATACGATTAGACATCGCATTCACAAATGTGTAGACTGTTTTCGTTTCAACGCAAAACCTAACTCTCAGTTAATGAGTTCTCTACCCTCAGCTAGAATCAATATATCATTACCATTCCAACATACTGGGGTAGATTACGCAGGTCCACTTGATATGAAAACATCAACACTAAGAGGAACAAAAATAATCAAAGCTTATATTTGTCTATTCGTTTGCTTTGCCACCAAGGCCATACACATAGAGCTCGCCTCTGACTTGTCAACACCAGCTTTCATAGCCGCCTTAAAGCGATTTGTTGCACGGAGGGGCCTCTGCTCTCCCATCTACTCTGACCGAGGCACTAATTTCATTGGAGCCAATAAACTCTTACAATCAAATCTAGCAATCGAAGTCGAATTAGCTAGTGAGATTGCAAATCAAGGTATGACTTGGCACTTCAACCCTCCTGCAGCACCTCATTTTGGAGGCTTATGGGAGGCTGGTGTAAAATCCACCAAACGCCATCTGTACAAAACCATAAAAAACTCCAAACTCACATATGAAGAGCTATATACTACCTTAGTTCAAATCGAGGCATGTCTAAATGCCAGACCTCTCTCTCCCTTATCCAATGATGCAGCCAGCAAGAATACTGTACAGAAAACATTGCCTCGATTAATGGATCGCCCAAGTACACCACCGATCAACACCAGGGATCGTCCAGCAACTAGGGATACATCAGCTAGTCATCATACATCAAAAACTACGACAACAACAAGACCCACTGTAAGACCACAACTATCACCGCAGGAGGTAATTATAGATCCACCAACACAACTCATTACTCTCCCGATATGCCCCTCACTACAACTCCAAGAAGAGCCAACAACCAATACAATCAAATCAAAACCAACTGTAGGGATCCCAGTCGACTTAGGTGGACAAATTATGGCTACTCCTATCATTATTAAATTATTAGAAAATTCCACCGTACCCTGGGACAGCATAAAAAAGGCGAAAAAATTCTACCGGTTTCAACTCCCTGGCGAAGTCATCATCAAAGTGACTATAAAGAAGGGAGTATTCCACTTCTTTAAACAAGACACAGTAAGTTAACTTAAAACCAAACACTTTTATTAATTTATTTTTTTTATATAATAATACTTATATATATATATATTAAATTGCCTCTTCAATTTTGAGGCGGGAGGATGCTCAGGCCACACCAGTATCCCACGATGAATCCTGATTCCTCTCCAATATACGTTCCTAAAAATAAAACAAAGAAATCACAAAGTATCTAGTTCTAAATAATAAATTTTAGAATACTTATCTGAAAGAAAAAAACGAACAACATCCTATACATTATTCAGATCATCCATAGTGTCCCATCCGATAATATTTAGCCAGAAGTGCTTTAAAATTAAGCCACAAATTTTCAGATGGCTCTCCTTCACGAAAGATTGTTTATCTATAAAAATAAATATAAACTTTATCAATGAAAATATGGAAATATGTACCAAGTATACCTACCGCAGTATATTTACGTTTCGTAATGTCATTCAAATGACATTACATCACACCAGATGTTCTCGCCTTCGCCGCAGCCACAGTTCAGTGCAACTCAATGGTCTCATATGACGTCACTGCGGGACGTCGCCATCAAAGTATAGCAACTTTGAGAACGAGCGTTGCCAAGGCAACCTAGCATGAAGCCGAAACGTAGCGGTTCGCGGCGGCTATAAAAAGGCGACGAGCTGCAGCAGAATCACCCATTCCCAATTCAGAATTTGATCTGAAAACATCAGAACTTACTCTGATTTTACTAAATCATCCAAACCTAATTTTGTTCCCATCTAAGTAGGAATTTACTCCTACTGCAGAAATTTAATTCTGCTAATTCCATCCCATCTAAGTAGGAATTTACTCCTACTGCAGAAATTTAATTCTGCTAATTCCATCCCATACCTAAGTAGGAATTTACACCTACTGCAGAAATTTAATTCTGCTAAATCCATCCCACACCTAAGTAGGAATTTACTCCTACTGCAGAAATTTAATTCTGCTTATTTTTTTATCTCTCACCTGAGTAGGAATTTACTCCTACTGCAGAAATCTACTTCTGCTTTAATTTTATCCTACGTCTAAGCAGGAATCTACTCCTGCTGCAGAAACATACTTCTGCCACATTAACTATTTCTATCAATACTAGAGTGCTTAAACGTGCAGCACAAGAACTTCTACTTTATTAATAGTGGATTTTCTCTCTCTTTTTCAGAAATAAGGGGAACAGACCTTAGCGGGAGCATTTAGTATTGTCTTTTATTGAATTTATCTGTTGAATTATTTTAGTAGTAGTATTGAATTTTGTAGTGGGCTAGGTTAATTTTAAGCATTTAATTATTTTTTCATAGGTTAAGTTTTTTTTTTAATTTGTGATAATAGTTTTTAAGCAGTATATTGAATAAAATTTTATATTTGAATTGCGACAAAGCTGAGTTATCCTTTTACAACCGGCACCCCCCTTTAGCTTGAGCACAGATCTCACATTTGGAGCTGTCATTTTGTGACATTTGACAAGTAGAAACTACGCCATTAATAAAAATGGAACGATACACGATTCACTATAATTCACTATAAAAATGGTGAAAATGTGGCAGAGACGGTTCGTAAAACTCGAACAATTTTGGGTCGTCGTGAAGCACCTTGTCGGACCGCAATACAGAAATTGGTGAATGGATTGCGCTATCGACAGATGATTAATGATTTTTTATGGCAGGAATTGGATGGTATTGATCTGGACAACGTTTACTTTCAACAAGACGGCGCTACGTGCCATACAAGCAACGAAACCATTGATCTTTTACGGGAAAAGTTTCCGGACCGTGTTATCTCTCGAAGAGGTGATCACAATTGGCCACCGAGATCTTGTGACTTAACACCTTGCGACTTCTTCCTTTGGGGCCACGTGAAAGACAAGGTCTACGCCAACAGCCCAGCGTCGATTCAAGACCTCAAAGATGGAATTAGTGAGGCTATCGAGGACATAGGGCAGCCACTTTGCGATTTGGTTATGGAAAATTTCATGAAAAGCATATGGTCCTGTAGGCGTGGTCGTGGTGGTTATTTGGCTGATGTTATTTTCCATTATTAACGGCATACCTTCCTCTTTATAATGAAATAAAGATCCGAGCATTTATCTCAAAAAATGGTATTTTTTTCTTTGAATATCAAAATAACACCTCTTATTGGAAAACCCTTTATTAAAAGTGATTTTGAGTTTTGCATATCCGTCTGTCCGTTCGTCCGTCCTTCCTTCCTTCTGTCTGTCTATCTGTCTGTGCACACGATAACTCGAGAACGTGCATACTTAGAGAGGTGAAATTCTGAAAATAAAGTTCGCAAATGAGACAAATCGGGCAACTCCTTTGTAGGATTGCCATACAAAAACTTTGTTTTCCACTATATATTTTCATAGTAATAGCAAATAAAATTTCAAAAGTGAACTAAATCGGGAAACCCCTTCTTTTTGTTGTCATATAAAAACTTAGGATTTATGTACATTGTGAAAACGATCAGTCCTAGACGGTTTTAATGTACTAAAAAGTTCTTCAGAATATGAAATCCTATGAATTTGGTTATAACCATTTTTTTTTCTGTCCGGCGAACCATTATAACCTAATTTAATAAACTATTAAAAAAAAATGGTGCAAAATTTTTTTTTTTTTTATTATAATTAGTCTTCAATTTGTTTAGGTTACTAAAAATGACATGGAATTATAACCCTGGTGACATGCAATTACACAATGTCCTGTAACCTCAAATTGACCAACAATTAGAAAAAAATATACCTTTTTCAATTTTTGATATTTTAAAAAATTGAAAAAAATTCTAATCCATTCAAATTGTCGTAAATCCGTAGACAATAAATTGCAGCCTCAGCTAAAGACAACTTCAATGAAGTCGTGATGAAAAACTTGTCCAAAAAAATTTATCTGTTGAAAAAATGATGATGAGCTTTATCCAGAAAAATTATAAGTTGACGCAATATAACTTTGTAGAAAATGGATAAGAAAAATTGCATGCGAAATAGACTATGCTTGGCTTGGCATACTTTTATTTCATGACGAATCTATGAAAAATATGAGATCGAATAAATGAATGCCTTTTATAGCCGATTTCTGTTTCAATTTCACTATCCATAATGAGTAATTTTTAAAATATTTGCATTTTCTGACTGAATTTGGTTTCCCATAAAGATTTATTATTAAAATTAGTGATTTTAATTGATTTTTACAAATTTTGCTATAACTTATCGACACGACATTTTTCGATTCGTTTTAGTATGAATTCCTCTCACTTATTTGTGTTATTTCTATCCCTTTCAAACCATAGTTCTCTTTCGTACTCGTTAGTGCAAATGTGCATTATTAAAATTGAGAAACGAATCCGGCCATTGGAATCGTGCGACGATTTCACCCCGATGTGACATTTCAAACGTCGCGTCGTGGGAACATGAAGTTTCGTCGCGTTTTTGTAACCTCGAAATGTCAAATGAGCGCGAAGTGGTTCTTGATAAATTTATTAATTTTAATCGTGTATTGTGTAGTGTTTTCTGGTGTTTTCATCGTGGGATGTCTTAATGTTCAGGTAACTATTAATGGTTTATGTATTTTCTTATGTTCATACTAATTGTTTTTCAAGGTTGGTGGACACCTGTGAAGGTAAGTTTGTTTTAAGTGCTTTTCCACCTTTAATGTCCACCAATTCTCTGCATGTATCTTGCACTTGCATGATTAATTGGGTGTTTAAATGGTTTGTAAATTTATTTGTTTATTTGTAGTTTGTTTGTTTTTTTGTAGTTTGTTTGTTTTTATAATTCATTATTTATCATTTTTTTAATTCATTTTATCTTCTTTTTCATGTCATCGAGGGACTTTCGCACCTGTGGCATCTCCTGGTACAATTAAGATACCTTGTTTTAATTTTGTTTTGAATACGGTACATTTCGTCTTTTTTCTTTCAGGTTCGTCGAACAGTACATATCAAACTTATTACATACTACGATCGCATCTGGGGTATAAAAAAGGATACATGTGTTATAGAAAATATAAAGAAAACAATAACCGTGAAAGTACCGCACTACTAAGTTAATAACACTATTTTTAAAATTTCATCGCTTATTTAGGATATACCCGATAGGTCCGTTTTGTCCTTTAGCAACGACGCACAAAGAATGTCATATTACTTAAAGTATTACTCTATAACAGTGCTGTTTCAATACGCCAGATCCCGTTTTTCGTTTGATACCTAAACAATGGAAAAAATATCACGAAATTCTTTCAACTTTAAATCCATTTGAGTCGCTCCTTGTGTTATTGGGCTCCGGGAAATAACGCCCAGCGAAATAACGCCCAAAAGTGATAAGTGAAATAAGACCCGAAAGTTCCATATAAACTTTAACGTGTCAAATGTGAAATAATGTCCAAAATTTTTGGGTGTTATTGCATACTTTTGGGTTTTATTTCACTTATCGGTTTGGGACGTTATTTCAAAACGATATAAAATCCAAAATTCGTAAATGAAATAAAGCCTAAGAAACAAAATTGATCCTGTTGAAATAATGCCCAAAAATCATTTCAGGAAATGAATGAAATATTTCCTAATCGAGTACCAATGTGCCCCGCAACCGGTGATGCCACTTTGCTACAATTGTAGAAAAAATGATACTTTTTTCATGTCATTGCAAAAATGCTACTTTGATACTTTTATTCTATTATTCTGTCTAAATTCTAAAATGCTACTTTTACATAAATTCAGACAATCGAGTTTATTAAATACTCAAAGTAGAGGAAGTTCGAAATAAATTTTCTAAAAGATTAGAAGGAGTTTAGAGAATTTCAGGGTTATGCTCGTGTAAAGCAGAAAAAAATCCTTGACATATGTAGCTCCAACGAGCTGCCTATCTTTAAAGGAAGTTATTGACTGAATTTTGGGTGCAATAGCAAGCTCTTCAATTATTTCTTATATCATCTTCGTTAGAAGACGAAATCCTTTAAGTAAAATATACATATTTTCACTTTTTGTCACAAATCTGTCAAATTGTAACTACTATTAACTTAGAGTTTCAAGGAGAAAAATTTAGGTTACAAAATTATGCAAAACAATTGAGACAAATTACAAGTTAATTTTGTCGTTTTTCATTAAACCTGACTTAATAAATAACTAAGATTGCCTGAATGACATTGACCTACAACATCAAGAGAATTATTTGCCGCTTAATGAGATATACATCAATGCAAATGCTGATTTATTTATTGCAGAAAAGGGTTTAGTGGATTCAGTTTTGACAACTATATATAAGGTACATATCTTTTTGTTTTATGTTGAATTTTGTAGTCAAATAAGAAAACGCTTCGATTTCAAAAGCGACATTTTAAAACTTTTGTGTTGTCTAAATCCCGATAGAGCATGTAAATGTAACCATTCTATTTTGCCATTATTAAAAGCATTTATAAACATTGTGATGTAGAAAAAATTAGTACATAATGGCGAATCTTAAAGGTGCAATCGAATTTAAATCAGTTGAAAAATCTTTTGACTTTTTAAAAACTCATGGGGCAATAATTATTTTTTTAGAGCTTTATGATTTCGTAATGAATTTAATGTGTCTAACACACAGTTCTGTTGCCACTGAATGAGTCTTCTCAGATCTCCAACTAACTAAAACAAATAAGTCAAATAGACTTGACATAAATACCATTGAATGCAAAATGTTTGCAAAAGGGCAAGTAGAAAGTCAAAAAGAAAAATACTTTGTCTGGATACCGTAATTACATAAAGCAACTTAAAATCGCGTTTAATAGTCATATATATCGAGATAAATATTTAATATACATATATATATGTACTTATTATGTGCTGTAAAATGGAATGAATTTATTTAAGGAAAAAAATCAATATTTTTTGTTCAACTAAGCTCTACATATATTTTCTAATTCTGCGACTTATTCAGTTTTATTTTGTATGAATTTTCTTAATTTTTTTATTGTTAACAGAAAGATTTTTTACATTTTTTTTTAATAAAATGTTACTATTAATTTATACTTCGTTTTCTTTAAGATTGGTACTTTTTTTCTTTAAGATTGGTACTTTTTGCTACCTTTTCCCTCGAGTCTTGCTACTTTTATTCCTACACCTTGTAGCAACACTGCCTGCAACCCTTGGCTACCCCCCCCCCCACCAATGCTTGATTACCCATTAGGCCGGACTAGGCCATGGCCTAGGGCCCCCGACGAGCAGGGGCCCCCGAAAATCTGATATGAATTTTTTTTTAATACGCTTTCCAATTTCAAGAAAAAAAAATTTGTTATTTTTTATTTCCAACCAATTTATTTATCATATTTATATGTATTCTTAAACGCAAAATATTCCAAAATGTTCATTCATTTATTCTTTCGATTGTTATTTCATATGACGATTCGAATTTCAAAGTGCGCGCTAAAAACCCGAAAGAGCGCTTACAAACTCGAGCTTTTTTATACATATAAACAAAAACGATCCAGTGTTTTCAACGTCACAAAACCATTTCGTGCTGGGTCGTTTTGCAAAACACATTTGGTCGGTTTTCTTGATAAAAAAGAACGTTTTTTCAATTAGTGACAAATTGAGCTGTTGTTTTATGAGAAATTGTGATATTGAGTGTAATACTCATATTGAAAACTACCTGTTTGTTGAAAAAAGGTAGGTTCTGTTTTATATTTCATCTATACACAATAACATCGTCGATCAAATCTACTTTCCTTGTTTGTTAACCTTTTTAAGAGTAAAATGTTTCATTTTTTGAAACGATTTTGACGAAAACGCAAATTTCATTGTTTCTGAATATAAAATGATTACATTTTCAAACGTTAAAAGGCGTTAAAATTTGTTTGACTACATTAACGATGAGGCTCATCATTAAGGCTCTCAAAAGCTCGAACTGTTCAAAAGTTCGGAAAGTGTGAACTGTTCAGAAGTTCGGAAAGCTCGAACAGTTCAAAGTTCGAAATGCTCGAACTGTTCAAAGTATGAAATGCTCGCACTGTTTAAAGTTCGAAATGTTTGAACTGAGAAATCGCAATTTAAATTCAACAATCATCATGTTTATAGATTACATAATGCGAAAATCTTATCAGAGCGGGACACAAAAAAGAAAAGTTGCGGAGGAGAAAAAAAAAACAAATGGAGGCAACTCTATCAAAAGTACCGAAATTGACGTCATTCTTTCAAAGTTCTACTTCACTTGCTTTGTCATCAGCTAGTGAACAGATCGAATCTAATGAAGAAGTAAGAATCAAATCATAATTAGTTGTTAATAGAAATAAATTATAGCTTTCTTATGAAATATCAATTGCAGTATTTTTCTATTTTTTTAATTCGTACGTAATTTGGAAAACTTTTGAATTTACAATTATCAAATTTGCAGATCCAATCTGAGATAGAGCAAATCGATCATCGCAAGACCTCTGAAGATGACGGATCAAACACGCAGCCTGATGTTAGTCTGAACGACTGCGAAGAGTTCAGAGCCGCTGATTCGGATACTCTTGAAACTGCAGCGAAGAATGAAAATTGTTCCAGCGATCCAGGCAAGTGGGGTGATTTCACTGTCGATGACGTCAATTATTGGATCAATCGTGGTCCAAGCATGTGCCAAAATCACTCTGAACCGTTTGAGCCGTCTCGTAGGTATTACGATGCAGAATCAAGAGCAAGATATTGCTCGAAAAACATGTTTTTAGGAAGAAAGGCAAGAGCAGTTT
This sequence comes from Dioctria rufipes, assembly GCA_963924295.1. Classification (NCBI taxonomy): domain Eukaryota; kingdom Metazoa; phylum Arthropoda; class Insecta; order Diptera; family Asilidae; genus Dioctria; species Dioctria rufipes. The sequence continues at coordinate 119,731,149 of OZ002742.1, forward strand.
CAACGCGAATGGCTAATTTATTCTCCAACAACTGGTTGCGTCTATTGTTTCGTGTGCAAACTTTTCACTCCCAAAGACAAACAAAACAAACTCACCAGCGATGGATTTAATGATTGGAAAAATGTTTCCGTATTACATCAACACGAGAATGGACCTCTTCACAGAGAATGTATGTTGACTTACATTCAAAGGCGACAGAACTGTGACGATATTTCCGACAACCTTCAACTTGAGTACCAGAGAGAGAAAAATTATTGGAAAGAGGTACTGAGACGATTGATTGCTGTCATCATAACGTTGGCTGAACGAGGACTACCTTTTCGAGGAACAAACGAGCATTTTGGCGTTCCAAATAATGGAAATTACTTAGGTTTACTCGAACTTGTTGCACAATTTGACCCGTTCTTGAAAAGTCACATTGAAAATTTCGCGAACCGCGGCAAGGGGATTACTTCTTATTTATCGAAAACAATTTGTGAGGAGTTGATTAACGTTATGGGAGCAAAAGTTAGATATCGAATTGTACAGGAGATTATAGCCGCGCGATATTTTGGTCTTTCAGTTGATTCAACTGCAGATATCGCTCACGTTGATCAACTCAGTATAGTTGTCCGATATGTTACCAAGAATGGAAAGCCTGTTGAAAGATTTTTGACTTTTTTGAACTTTGATGCTCATAGAGGTGTTGAGATAGCTGAACATGTTTTAGAATTTCTTGCGATTTGCGGCTTAGATTTTAAATACTGCAGGGGCCAATCTTATGATAATGCCCCGAACATGTCCGGTATTTACTCAGGTATTCAAGCGATCTTATTGAATCTCAACAAATTCGCGATTTATTTACCGTGCGCAGCGCATTCGCTTAACCTAGTTGGAGAAACCGCTGTGAAGTGCTGCTTGTTCGCCGTGAATTTTTTTTCTATCGTACAATTATTGTACAATTTGTTTTTATGCTGGTTTTGTGGAGCGATATTTTGAATAATTTCCGGGCAACAAGCAAAGCACTGCAGTCAGAAGAGATGGATCTCGAAACCTGCGCATTGATGTACTCGTCATTAGAAAATTTGTTAGATGGGATGAGAGATAAATTCGAGGTGTTTGAAAACAAAGCCAGATTAATTTTACCTGAGACAGATTATGCAAATGTTGCATCGCGAGTTCGGCAAAGAAAGAGACAGCCAAACGATGGCAATGCTCCAGAAGTTGTATTAAATCCGCGAGACTATTTTCGTGTCAACGGATTTCTAGTAATTATCGATACGCTCAAGATCGAAATCAACAGACGAAGTCAAGTTTACTTAGAGGTTTCGAAGAGATTTTCATTTTTGGCTGACTTTAGTTTGATAGAAAATGAGTACCGCGAGAAAATTGCCAGTTTGGTCGAATTTTACCCTGAAGATTTGGAAGATTTTTATCCTGAATTCAAACAGTTTCACGCTTTCATCAAATCAAAATTTCCAGAAAAACCTAAGTTCACTCACTCTGATCTCTACGAAAGTTTGATTCGAGATAATCTTGCATCTGTTTTTCCAAACGTTGAAATTGCTCTTCGCATTTTTTTAACACTTATGATTACGAATTGTTCAACTGAGCGCTCTTTTTCGAAATTGAAACGCATAAAAAACGAGCAAAGAAGTGTCATGCGTCAAGAACGATTGAACATGCTAAGTCTGATGTCCATTGAATCGGATATTCTTCGTCAAATTGATTTTGAAGAAATCATCGATGAATTTAGCGAATTGAAATGTCGAAAAAAAGTTTTTTAAAGACAAGCGTCGTTTTTATGTTTAAAAGAGATGTCCAAAGATTGTTTCATAAGATATTATACCGTTAATTATTTGAAATCAAAAAATATATAATTTAACAGAAAAAAAATCATTTTGTTCGTTTTATTGTGTTTAGAACCTTGGAATGATATGAATAGGTTGTACGAATTCTATGAATGCATAAATAACGATCAATTTTACAGTTATTTAAACAATGGGGGGGGGGGCCAAAATTTGAATGGCCTAGGGCCCCCGATGGGCTTAATCCGGCACTGCCCCCCACCCACCACCCTCACAACTCAATGCGCGACAAGAACACACATCATAATCAATATTTTGGGCTTTATTTCATTTGCTTGTTCTCTTGACCTAAATTTTGGGCTTTGGTTCATCTACATTGGGTTTTATTTCACATTTGCTTTCGGGCCTAATTTCATTTGGAAATAAAATCCAAACTTTTTGGGTCTTATTTCGCTTATCACTTTTGGACGTTATTTTTTGGGCGTTATTTCCCGGAACCATACTATTGCACTTTTTATCCGAGAATAGAAACAGAAAGACAGGAGCGCTATTGGTATTACTTCACCGGGAATTTCCAGTTATATTTTATGAATAGGTTTGTAAAATCCAGAAATCGCATTTATCTTGAGTTCGCCTGTTTTTACTAAGTTAATCATGTTTGGAAATTTTTTTTATTAATATTGTGAGTAACTGTCCGAGGGTAGCTATGTACTTATCGCTCAGAAGACCAAATTACGGTAGAGTAGTATAAGTATATAATCTTCCAGGAATTGACCTTTATCTCATATTTAAATTTCCACTTTCCACTGCCTTCTCCATTAAAAACTGTCCATCAATAATATCATAAAAAACAACGATAAAATATGATTAATTTTACTTTTTTTTTTATTAATTTTATTACTTTACTCTCCAAGTATTCCGTCAAATAAAGAAATCGGAAAAAGGTTACGAATCAATGAGTTTATGATACCTTACGTTTTGTGTATCTTAAGATAAACAGCAATGAAAATCTTGAATACATTTTTAATCCAAAGCTCACAAGTGAGCCTTTGTGCGAGAGTCTATGCGCCACTAATTAATTCTTAACGACATAGTTTCGGCGGGTTATATATTACTTTTTTTTTGTGTGTAGAAATCAATGAATTCACAACGTCTTGTTTGTAGAGTATCAAGACCTACAATTAAATTTAATTATGGAATTCATAACGAAACGCAGGAATCGTTTCATTTTACTCCGGACCTTTTTAAATAATTACAGAAATGAAAAAAACATTTTTCGTGGCTTTCCTGAAAGCCCCATTTTCATATTTTACACAGTTCAAAGGCACTAACTAAAAGCGATTGTGAATTACGACGATGGACGTTATCCTATTCTGTGCGGGTCGCTGTAATTTGTGGCAATAACCCAGACATGGGTTGTGTTTCTCCTCAACGACTCCTAATTATGGGTTAGGAGTTTTGGGAATTGATTCTGCAAGAGAATTTCTGTGTTATTTTGATGTTCCGCGCTGTCTTTTTGGAGGCAACATTCTGAGCAAAATTATGATGTTAAGTGAACCTTTTTCGAAGATAGAAACATTACAGCTGAACAAGCCTAGCGACTTTGAAAAGGCTACCTGGCAGGTAGTATTTAGCCAGGTATGATATATAGATTTATTCAATCATTTCATTTGCCGCACATTAGCTGCGGATGATTTAATTAATTTTGGTTGATGTAATAATTTTCGTTGAATGGAGGAAAGATGAATATTTGAGGAAAATTGAGGTGGGTAAAAAAAAACAATAGAAAAACTCTTTAATGAAGAGGCAACCGAGAGTTGATTACTTCTACAAATCTCCAAAACTATTACTACATATTTATATACCTACTCGATGTTCTACGTTGCTAATTACCCAGTTGCATGTCAACGAAATAAGAAAATATTTTCCCCTTGTAACTTGTATAAGATAATTACGTTGACAACAATAAAATAAGTAAAAGGGAAACAATAATCAGAACAACTGAATATAATATTTATAAATAAAAGAGCAGATGAAGTACAGCCAAGCCATACTTTAATAGAATTTTATTACACCAATTAGAGTGAGACTAGAGGGTTTTCGTGATAGCAGCCGCGTTTTATTCTGCACGAGCTTGTCGCCTTATTCTCTTGTTTGTTTCTATATGGCACAACCAGTGAGACTCGAGGCTCGGAAAATAAAACCACCAGTAAATGCCTATGATCGCAACCATTTGCAGAGGCCCATAATTCCCGGCTATTATTGAATCACGCGTCGAATAATTAAAGACTTGTTCACTCTTGGACTCACGAATGTAATAATGGCCGACGCCTTGGGTACCAACGTAATATGTGCATACACATCTTATATAATTACAAAAGTAAGTTAATTTGGTTGTTTATTCTTGATAATTTTAGTTTTGTTATGCTTAAAGTTGGTAATGATGATTACATTCTTTTTAGGGCATGAATAAACTATGTGCATAATATGTAGTTGAAAGCTTTTTTTTTTGTTTCATTAAAATTGCGGGGATATTGAAATGGATCAAATGATTAGGTAAAAAACCGTATCCAGTAAAAAATTATCGTTTTATTGATTTTTTGTTTTATTGATTTTCTATCAAATTGTTTTTCTTTCGAATTTTATGAACTGACATAACACAATTGTGTGCGTGATATATTAAAAAGTCCGTGTGAAATTCTGTCCGGTCTCCACTCCCAATTAACAACTTGGGACGTAATAAATATCCCGGATTCGGATGTCCGTGGTAGATCCCGTGCCCTTTCTAGCGGCTGTACTTAGGCACAGTTAACGTATTGTTTTCAAGATGTGTGGGGAAGTATTTTAAGATATAGTTTGATATTATCAGGGACTGTAGAATTTTTATCATGTATTATATGTAGGTATCTTCACAAAATAATGGCTGAAATATTTGATATTATTATAAAGAACTAATGGTCCTCTTTGGAACAAGTACTCAAGTTTGATTTTGCGATATTCTTGAAAGGAGTAATGAGTATTTAAGTGACTACACTTTCCTCGAAAAACGAAAAAAATTTAAAAGTAAATTTGAGGGGAAAGGACCGAATTTAGGGAGATATGTCTAAGCAAAAGTGTGTTCAAGATATTCCAAGTAATTTACTGGCATACTGCATCCTACTTATTTACCGAACACACTGTATGTAGGCTGGCAACTCAACATATCTCAGCAATTTTTGCTCAAAATTTCCTGAAACACATATATTTCAAAAATAACTCCATCCAAACTTTAAGAAGTTTTTACTTTCTACTTTATACAAGTTCCTTACAACCCATTAATGATTAAAATAAAAAAAAATATGGAAAAAATCGAAAGAACGCATTTTGAGATATTCATTATCTATTATCCTTGAAATCAAATTTTCAGAAAAAGGACCTCGATTAATTTTTCTTGGAAACTTTAAAGATTCCTTCAATAAATAATGTTTGTTTTATAGACTTACAATGCGTACATTCTGAGACATAAGTTTTTTAAATTACACCTACCAAAACTTGGCGCTCTTTTCAAATTTCATAGTACTCTATCTCCGTTGTAGTTAAATGGATCGCAACAAAAAACAGGTCTGTTCAATACAAAGACCGGGTAAACTTAGGCCAGCCTAGGGCTACACTATATTGTTTTTTGAAAAACCTGGGCTTACACAGGGTTACACCAGGTTGTTCGTTGAAAACCCGGTGTTTCTGATTTCCTGCCCCGAACTTACACTAAAAATTTCATGGGGGTAAATGTCTAACATTTGTCATTTATGAACTGTCACTTGAAACTTTTTTTTGTGATTGCGTTAGATTCCGGTATATAAAAATACTTCTTACGGAAAAATTTAAAAGAAGAAAATAGAAAAAAAAAGCTAGAACAGATACTGAGAATGATATTCATCAACCTGGAACTATAATACATTAAAGTAAAATGATTTCAAATAGAATAAAAACATATGATATATGCCCGTTTGGTACATTATATCCTAATAATAAAATAACAATTAAATCTGTCGAGAGCACAATATATATTGAAGATAATCATGCATTCGATGATGGAAAACAATATCCTGAATGTAAATTAAAAATAACAAGTAAGAAAGCTAGAATTGGGCTAAGACCAGTTCTTATGATACCCTAGATTAAGGGTCGGCAACCTTTGTGGAGTTATGAGCCATTTTTTCCCGATGTGATAAATAATATTTTAAAGAGCCAAATATAAGTATATACATCGGTAATATGTATTACAAAAATTAATATAACCGTTATCTGCTATGAAACATGTATTTATTGTGAAATCAAAACATTCTATTTTACATACTAACAGAACATAGGTATAAGTCAAGGTATTTAAGAAAATTGAAAAACTTTTTTTATAACTTAATTTCAGTAGGTTATACATATAGCTTTGCTTAAAATACAAATCAAATGTAAATAATAATATAAACGCAAATATTTAATATTAGTGAGATTTTGGGATTATGTACAGACACAAAATTTTTCCAAATTTTATGAATATTCAGAAGTTTTTAATTTCATGCAACTTTCGAGGCTGTCGTCATTAATTTATTTTTAATAATCATCATATTTGAAAATAATTGTTCCCAGTAGTATGTAGATCAGAAAATTGTCAAGATGCCAAATGTATGTTTTCACTTGATCATAAAAATGAGGAAAGAGAGTTCCATGTTTAAATATAATGTCTTCCTCCTTCCTACATTTTGAAAAATCCGTCCACTGGTGTCTGACAGCCAATTTCATACGATTTTACATCCTGAAGAGCTTTCCAGTACATTAAAACCGTCTAGGACTGGACGTTTTTAACATATACATAAAAATTATAAGTTTTTATATGGCAACAACAAGAAGGGGCTGGCCGATATAGTAAATTTTATTTACTATTACTATAAAAACACCATATACCAAGTTTCAGCTCTCTACGTCGACGCGTTTTCAGGCAGTGCCCAAATATATATAGAAAAACGGAATTTTTGTATGTCAACCCTGCGAAAGAGTTGCCCGATTCGGCCCATTTTCGAACTTAAATTTACTTTTTTTTTATATAGCTCGTGTGCAAAATTTCATCTTCCTAAGTGAACTCTCGAGTTAGCATGAGGACGACGGACGGACATACGGACAGACCGACGCGACGGACAGACTGAGGGACGGACATGCAAAAATCGAAATATCTTTTAATATTATGCGTGGGTGTCCAATCCATTTTGCTCTATCATCATTACTTCTGTGCGTTACAAATGACAAACTTGGTATCTAGTATATAAAAATTGGAGAATATATGAAAAGATGTTTATTAAGTGTGTCGGAATATCGTTACGGTACTCCTGCCATTTCTATCTAGCAGAGAATTGTTTCGATGAGAGCATTGTAGGAGTTAAACTGGATCGCGAAAAACATGAGCTGCAGAATGTCTCAAATATTTCATTACATTTCAATGCTGGGCTACAAATTAATTTATTAATGCAAAACTATTCTGTAATAGGGTAACTATTTTAAGGGAAAAGAAAATAATTTAAATATTTTCACTAATAGAATTCATTTTTCTTCATTTTAGTTTGAACATAAACAATCCAAACATTATATTATAATGATGCCACTGTTTCGAATAAACAAACAGCTGAGATAGGTTGCGGTTATGATGCCCGCTAGTAATACTGGCTCCAGCTGGTACGATCGGCTGTAAGTGCGAGCTGTCTTGACCTAGTTTTTGGTGGCGGCTATGCGTCTCACCAGCAGCACAAGCACCAGCTGGCATCACTATGTACCTATATTCAAAGTGGCTTGAGCTAGTATTTTCAAAGTTCCGCCAGCAAGCGTTACTGGTGCTTGTAAGATTTTATCTCGTAATCACACCATTTCCTATAAAAGCATTCTAATTGCTTGCGACAGCTGGCACCAGCTGGCGTTAGTACATATTACTGGCGAGGTGGGTATTAACAGCCTTAGACGATGTATATTTATCTCAAGTCTGGGTAAACTTTTTAAATTAAAATGGCGGAATTATAAACAATGATGTAATACTGAACATATTTTTTTAAGATGTTTATAAATCTACAAGTGAACGGACTTTATTTATAGCCTGGTTTAGGTGAAATTGGTGTCCTTATCGTTTTGATTGGAATTCTTTTGGAAGCAGTTATTATAATTCCAAAGATTGAAGTGTTTCCTAAACTAGGATTTACTACGAAGAAATCTGTACAATTGCCCAAATTGGGATCATCAAGTACAATCAAAAGTGAAAAAGTCGTGAAGCTCAAACAAATAGATTTGAAGCAAACAACATAAAAGGAGCCTTATTATGGTTGTCACCTCACTTCAATTGCACGACTATGTAAAATTTATAGGAACGAAAGGAAACAAAGAAAAAGATTCAGATTTTACCTGCAGAGATTAAGTGAGAATTGTCGACAGGAAAATGCAAGTGACAAAAGTCGAGAGTACATCGCACATCTCTCTCTTTTTTTGCTTCTGCGGTTGTCGATTTTTATTTCGTTTGTTAGGTGTTGAATTTTACACATAATAAGGGTGAAAAAATTCTCTAAGTTCTTTAATGAGAGGAAAGGTTTTAATAGTTGTTTGAGAAGAAGCCAAAGGGATAGAGAAAATCATTTCTGTAGATTTTGATCAGCCAGAAACTATTTGAATATTTCTTAAATAAATATGTTCAAATTGTTAAATAAAATTTTCACAAAATCAATTGAAACAAAATTGATCGATTTTCCGTGGAATGACCCGTTGTGTAAATATGTATATCTTTCAATTTATAGTCAATAACGAAGATATTAAAAGTATCACATGAAATTGATTTAAGAATATGTAATAAAACTGGGAAAAAAGTATGTAAGGACTTCAATATTTTGGAAAACAATGACCATAAAAAGAAACACTGAACATTGTCAATAATGAGAATAATAGAGATGAAGAACCATTGTATTCGATTTTAGTTTTCCTTGTCATAAGGAACCAGAAGGATATCGTATTTAACGTAATGGAAACGTTCCGAGTGCACGAAGCAGATTAGATGCTTTGTAATCCAATGATTCAGGGGAATAACCTTAGGTATGTCTGGAGCTGTCAATCTTATATTAACATGCATCAATAGTATGAAAATCTTCTCTTATTCTTAGTAGAGTTTTGCTGCGTTTCTTCTCTGGCTGAGGATGAATCTGTTTTAATCCACGTCACTCTTTTTCTCGGGCCGAACAATTTAATTTCAATCAGTCATCAAACTTTCGGACTTTGAATGCTTCTGAATGCACTTGAGTTTTTCTCGGATTAAAATAGAACGATTTTCATTGGTATTCGTGAATATGTTGTTTAAATTTTAGTCGGGGAAATAGTTGAGATAAAGTTCTCCTTGTTGGTAAATGGCTTTGCGAATTTATGAATTTATTCTAACTTTTGGCAAATGGAAGAAAAGTCAAACACTTGAAATAGTTCAGTTTCGTTCCTTTTCTATGTGTCCAGAACAAAATTATGACATCGTTCCGTCGATTCACACAGAAGATTCAGAAGTAGAAAAAGGATGCAACATTTGGCTACAGGAAGTTTGTCATGAAAAAATGCGAGAAATTAAAAATATACTGGGGCGGTAAGCACTGTCACAATAAAATGACAATGATGTTTTATTTTGATAAAGTTGCCTTATATGAAAATTTTTTGCCATGTAGAAAATTTCGAATAAATAATGCCATGGTCTACTATTAGTAGCCAAAACCTCAAAACCTCACAGCTAAACTAACTTGTAACAGGTGTTTTACTGGTTGCAAAATTGGTCATCAGTTCGGTGTACTATCGAAGGGGGTATAGGGTCCATGCATTGATCCTAGCCGGAAATAAACAATTTTGCATTCGAAACTTACCATTTTTAAATTTTTTATTTATTTATTTTTTATTTAGTAGGTAGGTAGATACATACATATGTATGTATATTGTAATTTTCAGTGAGTTTCCCATATTCCATTTAACATACATTTCTACCGTATTTTAGTAAAGAAATTCTGAAATTTGAAGAGAAATTTTATTAATTTGATACCTACACCATCGCTTAAAAAGAAAGGCAAACTAATTAAATTATAAAATAATTTTCTCATACTTCAACTGTTCGCCCAGTGAAATTCTCCATGTCAATAATTGAAACTAATCGCTATAACATAACAAATAAATTATATTCCTGATACCGTGAGTAGGCAGACTGTAATAAAATTATACATAAATTAGCTGTAATCATCGAACTGTAGTCTAGCGATTATTCAATATTATTTCCAGTGCTTGGATAAGCAGCGTAATGCCAAAACTTGCTATTATAATCAGACATGCGTGCGAAGCTATAAAATACTAATCTTCAGCTGCGGGAAAGCGACCACTTCTGCGACAGATATAAAAATCTCTACACTACCATTTATTTATCCATAAATAACGCGCTAATAACTGACAAAGACAAACCACAAATTACAAGGCAACTGCGAAGAGTAGTGCGGTTCGAGCTGTTTTGCCCGGTTGTATACCTACCTAGTTAAAAATTAAATAGTGCCAGATACAAGTGAAAAAGAGACACAGGCTGCAGTCTACTCATTAAATCATTTCTTAATCAAGTTATTCATGTTACGAGCACCGCCTTATTTCAATTAGCGATCGTGCTGTGAAGAAGGATGGGTATACCGCACGAAATATTTACTTGACTATTTCATGCTCACCTCACTCTTTACCATCAAAACCAATCGAGCGGTGCACGCATGCACGCTATACGAGTTCGACACACCTACTTACTATGTGATGCATGAAGTGTGATAGAATGGATCCGTTTACCTACTGTATCCCTCCCTCCCTACTTAGGTTCCACGTGCTTTTGTGGTGCGAGGCGTAAGCAAAGTTTGAGCCAATGATGTACTTTTATTGAGATGGTAAGCACAAGCAGTAATCCCAGTACACAGAATGCTTATTTGCAGCTGCGGGGGTGGCTGTTTTCAGTTTCAAATAAAAATTAATAAATTAAATCGCCTTCCTAATAGATAAAAGACAAATTTAAAGTAAGGAAATATGATTTGAGGAAAGATGAAATGGATTATTATAGAAACAAAGTTTTCAGCTGCTTCGCTCTTCGTCCATAACACTGACATGTACAGAGCGTACCAGAATCCAGTTTGACAATGCAATACTGAAACCCTAAAAAGATGAAGTGACTTGTAATTGATAATGTTATATTCGTTTTTTTTTTCGAATTCGTGGGCAATTATAGGGCTGTATTTCAGGTAATTTTGCTTACTGAACCGCTATGTTGGTCTTGTTTTATTCGTATTACTGTAGTTTCGACAATAACAGGAAAAAAGTAAAAATAACATTTTCGATTGAAAATCTCCTCATCTTATAGGGGTTTCAGTATTGTATAGTCAAACTAGTCAAAGATTGCATGCTTAGATCATTGAATAACGACCTTGATAATATCCCCGCTTAGGGCAACGCGAATAACGTCGAATTCAATACATCTAAGTCCCAAAGATGTCTCATCTCTTTAAAACAAGATCATAATTTTTCCATTTACATTTCTTTTGATTGAGCAGAGATTTACGATACACCGTATTTACGCATTTGGCATTAATACCTATTTCCAGTAAGTTTAGCTGGATAGGTCACATATTCTCTATTGCCAAAGAAGCACCAAAATGTCTCGGATTTCTGAAAAGGTATAAGAAATATTTTAGCCTATCAGGTCTTAGGTACATCAGATCTAAAATGAAATACAATTGCCATATCTGTCTCGGGGAGGATGGCACAGCCTTAGTTTCATTTGGTATTGTCCAAAAGAGAACCTTCAAACTTATTGGCGGAAAGGCAATAACTTTTCATATCACCTCACTCACGCTCCTCCGCAATGTTGAATGAACGCTTTGCGCACTTTTAACACTACATGCATGGTCAATTCCTTCACGCAATACTCCCACTGCAAACCGCGCGCATCCTTTTACCCTTCAAATTACTTTCGGGCGTGAAGGAAAATTCCGTGATGCTTTTTTGTCCTGAACTGTGCTAATAACGGCACAAACAGTCCAAAATATTCTGTCCTTCCCTCGGCATACAATCTGCGAGAGGTTCCTAAATTCCTTTCCCTATCACCTTCCTGCCGTGCTGTGCTTTGCATCATAGATAAAAAGAATCAAAGTTTCTTAAATTTTCTTTACGTTAAGTATCTGTTATTTACGTACATCTGTAATATACGTACGTCTGTTCTGTGACTGCTATTTTAAATAAACCTAAAATACGTAGCGCTTTAATTCCTATATTTTGAAAAGTTACAATTTATTGAAATTCAATCTGAACAAAATGTATTTCCCTATTTTTACAAAAATGGCAGCATTTCATTTAGAAACCAAAACAAAATAAATAATTTAACACCTGTACCGAGATTCAGCTACGTCGAAATTGGCAAAAAGTGAGTGAAGTGAGTCACTTTTCTGCAAATTTGATTCTGCTAAGAAATTCACTCACTCACTTCACCTTCAATTAAGCGGTGAGTTGGGAGTGAAATCATCGAGCAGCGATTTTATTTTAGAAATGGTAAGTACGTATAGTAATTAATTATCACTAATAAATTGTAACTCGCCATTTGCATACTAGAAAGTTCTAATTGATGGACTACAATAAAGTTATAATGTATTAGAGGGGATGCTTGTTAGTGCACAGGGACCCCAATGCACGGGAGAAAAGAGCTGAAAAATTAAATTCTTTGAATATGTTTTATTATATTCCTCCTTATTATCTGCATAAAATGTTTAGAGGACAATATTTCGCAGCCGTGTTCATTTTCACACATAAAAAGCCAAAAAGCTGTGAAAATGACGTTCGAAGTTAATATTCGAAAATACTCACTTCACTTTTTTAAAGGAATCATTTCATTTTCAAAAGTGAGTGAATAAAGTGACTGAAGTGAATCACTCACAAATTAGCTGAATCTCGGTACTGGTTTCACTTTCGGGAGTGGCAAAAGTTGAACGTTGAGCATCTTTTTTCGTTGCGAGCATCGTACAAAGAATATACGGTATGCTAGTATGAAGTGAAAGCTCTTTAAAGCTTTCTGTGGCGTCATAACGAGCCACTTTTTCAAATGAACATAAGAATAAATGAACTAAATAGCATTTTCTGTTCAAATGATTATTTTATTTTATTTCTTTTCCTTGTACGTTTATTTCATTCTTCCTTTCTATTGAAATGCTTAATACGAAAGTAATTTAGCCTTCCTTCTTAACGTAATCATCTATTTCTCCAATTTCAAGATCCGATCCCTGCAAGTATTGCTAATCTACAGCTTTTAATGACTACCTACTCTTAAAACAAAATCTTCATTTTGTGAAAACCAATCGAATGTTGGATTTTCGGAATCAACTTCTTCAAAGATACCCACTGAACACAGAATATTTTCATTGCATCCTATAAATATATAAATATGTAGTCTAATTTAAAAAAAAAAATTTAAACTCAACGAAAATAGGAAATTTAAGTAGATGAAATATACATAGTTTACGATAACAAAATGTTAAAAGTAAATGGAACTAATTCAACATACCTAATAAGTATGATCTTAATCTATGTATACTTAAAGTCTGTAGTAGTAGGGTGGTCATTCAAACCACCTAGATCTTAAGGCACCAAACAAATTATCTATGATATTTTGATTAAGTTGACTGTATGTAAGGATATAGTCTTTTTTAAAATACCCCGTTAAATATGTATGCAAATTGGATTAATTTGTTATTAAAATGCCTTTTATATATTCATTCACTGTGCACGTTTTAACCTAATGCCATCGATAAGAAAAGTTGCTCGTTTTGAGATCATAAAAAGCTTAAAGCTTTCAAGATGGCGAAAACACGTTCAGATACCAGCATACTTATATTCCTTGTACCATGGTTTTGTTCAGCTGGTTTCTTTTAAATGATAAATTTTGTGCATTTGATATTTGTGAGTGGTGTTGAGTGTGTTCGAACTTTTATTCTGCTTCGAGCTTATACTATTTTTAAACCATAGTTGCATCCCCCCTCACAAAAATTCCTGCCCCACCACTGTAATAGGAGCTAGTGAATCAAGCAAACCATGTTTTATTATGTCAATGGTTTATGGAGCGACTAGCAACCAATAAAATAAATAAAATAAATTAAAAAAAATAAATAACTTTCATACATAAATTGTACTAAAAAGTTTCATTGCAAAATATGAAATGCGCTAGTACTCAGATTAATTCTTGAAAGTTTTGGCATCCATAACTATAATCACAATTGTCTGACTGCAACTCATGCCCAAACTTTTAAGATTTATTCTGAGTTCTAGTATTTTATAATTTGCAATAAAACTTGTATTGTGTGGTGTATCACAGAGAAGGAAAAATTATTTTATACTATTTAGTAAAATTTATATATGAAAGTTATTTATTTTAAAAGTTTTTTTTTTAATATGTTTTACTTATATATCCACACTCCACTCTCGACTAACTACTTTCGATTCCCGAATCTCGACTCTCGAATTCCGCCTCTCGATTCTCGCCTCTCGAATCTCGACGATTTAACTTAACTTTTTTTAAGCATTTTTTTTAGATTTTTGTAATTTTTGTAAGCTTTTTAACTATATTTGAACTTTTTTTTATCTTTTTAACTATTTTTATACCCTAGATGAAATCTATAAGGTATACTAAGTTCGTCATTCCCTTTGTAACACCTCGAAATAATGATGGCAGAGCAAAATGGATTAGACACCCAAGCATAATACTAAAAGTTATTTTGATTTTTGCATGTCCGTTCGTATGTCTGTCCGTCCGTCTGTCAGTCCGTCTGTGCGCACGATAACTCGAGAACGCGTATACTTCGAGAGATGAAATTTTTTACACGGAATTTAAAAAAAAGTAAAATTAAGTTCGAAAATGAGACAAATCGGGTAACTCCTTCGTGGGGTTGCCATATAAAACTTTCGCTTTCCACTATATATTTGGACACTGCCGGAGAACGCGTCGAAATGGAGAGCTGAAATTTGGTACATGGTGTTTTCATTGTACAAGCAAATGAAATTTCAAAAACGGACTAAATCGGGCAACTCCTTCTTAATGTTGCCATATAGAAATTTAAACTTCTTCAGAATACGAAATCCTATAAAATTGGATATAATCATTTTCACTGTCCGACAAATCGTTCTAGAAATATATGGGAAAAACCACTTCAAAAATCAAACATTCACAGAAAGGTGACAATACGAAATTTTATACGGGCATTCATCTAGGGTATCATAAGAATTGGTCTTAGACCAATTCTAGGTTTTTTACTTGTTTATTTATTTTTTAACTTGACTCATATCACACACGTCCCAAATTGGATAACCCCAATGGTGGTAGTTACCATCCCCATCCTAAAACTCCCTAAAACGTAAGAAAATTTTACCCCTTCACTAAATCTAAATCAAATAACCCCACATTGATAAAAAATATTGAGGTAAAATCCCGTTTAGTTAATCTTACATTTATTTAAACTCTCAGCATACCCAATTTTAGTGTTATAACAACCTTTTTTGAAAAGTTGTATATTGTTTAAGCTAACAAAATGGTCATTTCAACATTTTATTTAGGTTGCTTTGAAATTTACCTCAAATGATGGTAGAATTCAACCTTGTGGTGTAAGTTAGAAAATCGACCAAATTTAATTATAGAATCTTGAATTATTTGAAAGGTTAAATTAACATAGCAACTAGTTCAAGAGAAAACTTTTAAAATTTGTTTTATGTTAGAAAAACGCGAGAAATATGATGATTTAACAGTACGTATGGTTAACAATTTAGCCATTAATAATTGTTAAAATGACGTTTATATATTTAAAACAATGACTGTAATTTAAGTCCTTTTTTTTTTAATTAAAATTAGGTAACATTTTGTTTTTGTTTAATTAAATTAAATACGCTTCTACTCATTAGGTATACCAAGTTTGTCATTCCGTTTGTAACGCAAAAATATAATTATAGTACAAGTATGGCAAAATCGATTGGCCGGTTACGCATAAAACTAAAAAATATTTTGATTTCTACATGTCCGTCACGATAACTCGAGAACACGTTGAGGATAAATAGCTGAAATATTATATATAATATGATTATATTATTTTAAAGGAAATTTTATACTTAAGTTCGAAAATTAGACAAATTCCGTAGCTTCTATGTAGAGTCTCCATACAAAATGGCTTAAATCGGGCAAGGTCTTCGTAGTGTTACCACAAAGAAAAACCTTGTTATACACTATTGATGATATTGAGCTGAGAATATTACTTTCAAACTTACGAAGGTATTATTTGAGGTTAAACTTAACATAGGTAGAGGTTAAAACTTTTAAATGGTAGTAATATCATAAATTTTTTTTAAATTGAGCAATTTAGTTATTCAATTATGTAATTTATCTTTTTTTAAAAATTTAACCTATTTATAATTTGAAATAATATTATATAGAATTGTCTTAGAAACTACTTCAATCAACATCGGATTGCAGTTATTCTACTCTAAATTAAGGTTAAATTAACTTATATTTTAAGTTAAAGAACAACCAATTGTTTTAGGTTAGCGTTACCTGCTTGTTAAAAATTTATCTAAAACTTGTCAACATAATGTAATATGTTGATTTCACCCTAATTATTTGTCTTATTGCATGTATGTCCATCACATTTACTACCCTAAAAATTTTTCGTCACGAACGGCACTCTCAGATGCTCAGGCGCTCAGACACAAAGTTTTTTAGTCAGGGGTCTGTCAGTTGATAAAAGTTATTTAAAGATATGAAGCTAAGCGTACTTGGGATGGAATAAAAAAACTATTATATTAATAGTATTGTATATATTTCTTATTCATTTTGTAGAGTACCTTCTGTAGCATGATCTTTTCCAATCCACTACTACAACGTTAATAATGTTACTCATAAGAAAAACAGCCAAGCCGAACAGTCTAGATTGACATCAGTTAGGTCTAGATCTGCTGGCAGCACCAGTAACTATGGCGGCAACATCAATCCCCTGCAGGATTCCTTTACCAATATGCTCCCCAACATGCTCCTAGGACATTAAATTAAATATATATAAGATAAGTAGGTATATGAATGTTATGTACATTAAGTATAAAGTAGGCATCAACATATTAAATTAATTGTTAGATTCACAGCTTTTTTAAGAAACTTCTTTAAACCGCGACCGTCACCTTGTACAGCCATCAGCACAAGGATAATGGTGAAATTGAAGATGAATTTTGCGAAATTCATATTGATTTCTATTAGCTGAGCAACACAAACATATTTCTTGCCATTAAATGTAATTCGAGATAAGGTTATTCTCAAATCTGTCACAGACAACACACCGCGACGTAAGATTTTATCAATTTTTTTAATTTCGATCATCTGCATTGTATTCGTTTTGGATGTTGAAGTGTTTTTAAGAATTATCTTCTCTAAAAAATATAATAAAATCAAATTAATTAAAAGAAGTAGGTATATGCAATTATTTCTCCGAAAGGCTGATAAGTCTTGGCGGCAGAAGAGGTTGAAGGCACTATTCATTGGTTTTGATAGAGGAAACTATGCGAGACCATCGTGAGAGTTAGTTGGTTCGTAGTTTTTTGAGCGATTTTGGTGGAAGGGATCAGCTGTAAAATATTCTGTGATCCTTTAGTAAGCAATTATATTTGATAAATTTTCCAAAAATATTTCATGTGAATTATATTTTAAGCATTTATATGATTTAATCTAGAGTATAAAAGTTACATTTGGAAACTAGTTTTCTAGTACAGAAGCACATAATCATACAGAACTGACACCGAAACAAAAGCCGGGTGCTGAAGGTTCAGTTTTATTGAATCATTTTTCTGATTTATTTTAATGGAACTGCAAATGAAATGCAATTCGTTTTTCCGTGTGAGTTAATCTCACTCTTAATGATTTCAGTTTTAACATGAACCAACAAAAGTGAGCACTGAGTTCGAGAAAGACGCAATACTACTAATCATTCAAATTGAACAAAAGTAGAACTGCTTTCCACTTTCACTGGCGGCTTGAAATGACTCACGCCATATTGACATTAACAAGGTACGCGCACTAGATTTTTGATAGGTAATGCAGTTACATCACGGCATCAATTCATATGAAGACTTTAATTTTTCAAATTCAAATTCAAATTTATTTGTAGACATATCATACATGCTATTTTATAAAGAGGCATTTAGCTTTAGAGAATTAGAACAATTGTTCTTTACAGCTTTAATATTGTAATTAAATTAGGCATATATTAAATCTCGGAAACATTTCGCTTAAGGTAAAAAAAAGTCATAAAAACACCTTATTTGAGATCTTATCCTACTATCTTAATTTACTACAATTCACTTAATTAGGGTGCTAAATTGGTCTAAGTTCATTTATTAATAGGTTCTCTGAATAACTACATTTGTCAAAGAACTGGTCAGAAATTGTATTTACTTTATCAGTAACTAGCTTTACATTTGCTAAGTTGTGTAGCGATACGGTAGAGAAACGCCAAGGCAGGTTTAGCATTGTTTTTAATATTTTATTTTGGGAAATTTGAAGTTTTTTTAAATGACTCATTGCACACTTACCCCAAACAGGGGCCCCGTAAAGTAGTGTTGCTTGGAAGATAACTTTAAAAATAGTAAGCTTGTTTTTGATATTCAAAGCAGATTTTCGATTTATCAAAGGATAGAGAACTCGAGTCAGGATATTAATTTTATGTATAGTAATTGAAATATGTCTTTGGTACGTTAGGGTTTTATCTAGTGTAATTCCAAGGTATTTTACATTCTCTGTCCAAGGTATATCATGTCCGTTTATATTCAGGTTGTTTGCAGGAAGATTTGTGCTTTTACGTTTCCGGGTAAAGAACATCGCTTGCGTTTTAATAGGGTTTATTTTTATTTTCCATTTGTAAAAATAGCGATAAATAGTATCTAAAGCAATCTGAAGATTGCTAGTTATTACTGTTGGTATAGCAGATGATGAATATATCCCCGTATCATCAGCGAAGATAGTAATATTACAATTGTTTAACGCTGGAATATCAGCCGTAAAAATTGTGTATAGGGTTGGACCAAGCACTGAGCCTTGTGGTACTCCAGCCGGCACTAGTTTGGCTACAGAGGAACAATTTTGCACAACAACTGAAAATGTTCTATCTCTCAGAAAGCTATTTACAAGTGCTATTAAATTGGAAGGAAAGCCGAATGTAATCAATTTGTAAATGAGTGCGTCATGCCAAACCGTATCAAATGCAGCTTGAATGTCTAGCAAAACCAGACCTGTAGATTCCTGGTGGCTAAATTTATTTTTAATATGTCTCGTAATTCTAACAAGCGGATGTGTGATGCTATGATTATTCCTGAAACCGAATTGCTCCTTTGGTAGAATATCATTTGCGTCCAGGTAGTTTGCTAGTTGGATTTTAATCAGCTTTTCAAATAATTTACCGAAAATTGGTAAAAGGCTGATTGGGCGATAAGAGTTAATATCATCCGCTGGTTTGTTAGGTTTTGGGACTGCAATTACCTTAGCTTTTTTCCAGTGGGAAGGAAAATATTTTATTTTGAAGCAACAATTAAAGATGAATGTAAGAAGAACTAATGCAACCTTCGGTAGGGCCTTGATACAATTTCCTTTAATGTTATCAATCCCGCTTGCTTTTCTGGGTCGAAGCTTTTTTATTAGTTCCCTTACATGACTGAGTTCTATGTGGATTTCCTGATCCGAAGATGCTGTATTTACAGCAAATTCGTTAATCCTTTGCTGTACTAACATTTTTGTGTTACTATCACTTAAGTCATGTGCTATACGGTGGTTATTTGAAAAACAGTTTGCTAAAACTTCAGCCTTTTCCAAATTAGTGATAATTTTGTTGCCTTGATATTTAAGGGTGGGGATGCCTCTATTTTTGTTTTTAATTAGTTTTGTTATATTCCAGAAAGGCCTATCAGTTTTGGTTAAGCTTGCCAATTTGTTATTCCAACTTGTATTTCTAAAATTAGATATTTCGCGTTTTATGATTTTTGTTAATTCCTTAACCTCGTTAGCGTGGGCATTTGTTCGATATCTCTTTAGTTTTTACCTAGCCGTATTTCTTAAGCGAATTAGACTCAGTACATGGCTTGGAAGAGGTCGATTTATTGTAGTATTTACTGAAATTTTAGGGACAGAGTGATTAATTGCTTCATTAATCACATTGTTCATGTTAGTGATCATATCATCAATTTTAGTGCTTTCATTTATAGTGTCGGGTTCCACATTTACTATCGATAAATTGTTAGAAATATATCTTTTATAAGCAGCCCAGTTGGCGCGGTTAAAGTTGTAGACTGTGGGTTGCATTGTTCCAGATATAGCGACCTGAGTGACAATTGGAAGATGATCAGATGAAAGTTCATTTACGACCCTAGGTTGGGAAATTAAGCTTGGGCAATTTGTTAAGAATAAATCTAATGTTGACGGATTACTATTTAGTGACGTGGGTATGTAGGTATGTTCATAGGTATATAGAATTATGATAGGAGAAGATAAGGCAATGCTGTGTAAGATATTACCCCAAGCATTTGCCCTGATACATCCCCATGCGCTATGTCGACAATTTAGGTCCCCTCCTAACAAAACGTTGGGTGAGCCCCTCATAATTCTTAATATGTCATTGCGTAAGTGGTTTCTACTGCCCTGACTCGAGTTTCCACCAGGAAAGTATGTTGAGAATATTTGTATTGAGGGGCCACTGTTTGTATATATCTCAATCCCAATTGCTTCAATGAGTTTAGTTTTTGGTAGAGGTAAAAGAATGTGTTTGATATTTTTCTTAATAACAATTGCTACACCTCCCCCCTGGTCTCTCTATCATTTCTGTAACAATGGTAGTTTGAATGACGGAATTGTACGTTATTGTTAAGCCAAGTTTCGGTAACTAAACAAATGTCAATATCATATGACCCTATAAAATTAAAAAATTCCAAGTACTTATTTCTAATTCCCCTGGCATTCCAGGTACAAACTGTTATATTGTCTAGACAATTTACAGCGTTTAAGTTATTATTTGTAATCATAAAGGTATCTAACAGTTAATTCGGTGATAATACTAAATTGTTCATGCTTATTTTTGCACTGACTAAGCCTAGTTATCATTTCAGTCATCAGGGATTTAATTTCTTCAATAGTAAAGAATTCATCACTTACATTTCCATTCGCATTGATGTTTTTATCATTGTTCACAGCAGCTGCCCATGTGTAACTAGTAGTTGGTTGGGATGGCTGTGTAGCATTTATTTTTGGTAGAGAAGGAAAGTTTGCGTCATTAACTATAAATCCATTTTTTTTTACCTGCGGGAGAGTATTTGTTATTTTGTTGTCGCTTATCTCCGGTGTTCTTATTAAATCTTTGGATATACAGCTGCCTCTTGGGGCATTCACGAGATGTTGCTTCATGATCACCATTGCATCCAGCACATTTAGGCTTATCCGTAGGATTGGACTCACATTTATCAGCTGTATGGTTGCCAGCGCAGTGCGGGCAGTATGTTTTCAGTGCGCAGTGTTTTGAGCCATGACCGTACATTTGGCAGTTGTGGCATTGTGTTGGTTTGTTCGGGATTTTTCTGTGATAATCCCACTGAATTACTGTGCGAAACATGTATTTACAGTTGTCACGCAAATCCTTCAATTTAGTAGAATGTTTTTCAAAGTATACAATATAGATAGTTACAGTATGATTATATTTAGTTTTCCTATCGACACGTCTCACGTCTAAACATTTATATCCCCTTCTTACTAAATCATTTTTAACTAAATCAAAATCCATTTTGTCTAAACCACTAAGCACTGCTTTGAACGGTATATCTTGTTTCTTCGCATGAGTAAAATATTCTATCTTTTTGTCTGACAAGACCTTGCATGCTTTGGCATATGATTCACTAGATAAGCAAAAAAATTTTTATGCCAATAGATAGAATTTTTACATTGTAGTCTTCAACTTTTGCGTTATTCAAGACTTCATGAATTGCCTTTGTGCTAGATTTAACTACACAGATTGGTGGTATATCAGGTTTTGTTTTAACAAAATCACTAGCAGTTATATCGACACATTCGTCTTCCGTTTGTAACGGCTTATAGTAATTATTATTATTAACACTCATTGCACATAGTTTTGAGTTATTTAAACCAACAGCTTGTTTTTTGGGAAAGTTTCCTACGCCTGCTGATATTTCATCAGCCTTAAACCTACGTTTGTTTCCAATTCTGTTCACTTTGTTTACTAAGTCTCTTACTGATTACGTGCGATCACTTCAATGGCGCGCTGCCAACTGATATGAAGACTTTAGATAATTTTTTTATTTTTTGCAATGTCTTTAGCACAGTCGTGTGATATCGTAATGCTCAAGATGGCCGACCGTGGTTTATAGCAGTCATACTGTGTTACTATACTGAGAGTAAATAACTGATCAGTATTACGGAAAAGGTGTTCTGACGATCAGTCTACATCTTCAATTTTCATGAATCAGTAAAAATGTTTCAGTAAAAGTGAACAGTCAGAACCCGTCTATAGGTCTGAGTTCAGTTGCGACTGATTAGTTACCAGGGTTTATACGAGTTTCTCCTTCCCCTATTTTAAGAAATAAAATAAAAGAATGGTTAAATTTATTATAACCGCCACCAATAGCACGTTCAGAGACTGAATAAAAAATTAGGAGTAAACTTATAAAAATTCCAGTGCCTTTTCGGCCCTTTCGACAATCGAATCAACACAGTTTTTTTTAATTCTAAACCACCAAAATTATCAAATAAATGATTAGTAAATTTCTAAATCTATAGAAAAAGAAATAAATATATATTTGCATGAATATTGTCAGGGTTGACAACTGACTGACATATATAATATGTACTGACTACGTTAATAGAAATGCACTGCAAAAAGTGGGCTCATTTCTATATTGCTGATTCTTTCGGTCTAAGCACCAAGTATCAACTGAGAGAGAATTATAAACAACAAATAAATAAGAAGTCCGTCGAAATAAATGTTTTTAAATTAATTATTTAGGGTAATTTATGATAAAATTGTTTTACCAAACGCAATATATTCATAAGATATAAAGCAGAAGTTCTAAACTTTTCATTATAATCACTTTTCGAGCTGCGCGCTCATTTTTTCAACTTCCCGCCAATGATTTTTTCAATGTTGGCACCGGCTTAAGAGCTCTTATTGACACAAGCAATTGAGCCCACATGAAATAAAAAATTAAGCAGTCCATATTATATATGTCAGTGGGGTTGACCCATCGTCTAGGTCGACCCAGTAAGATCTTTTAGCTTTGACCACTAGCGCCACCAATATACGAGCGCGGCAAAACTTCTCACAGTGACCGCGAACTTTTTGAGACATTACAGATTTGGAGCGTGAAAAAGCAAAGCATGCTTGCAAATTTTAAAAAAGTTTGTTTTGGCATCAGTGAATACGATGAAAAAGTGAAGAGAAAACATGTAATCGTCAAGATAAGCATTGTGAATATGTTGTATGGTTCGTGATTGAACCCAAACCAAGAGGAAAGTTTAATCCTTTAACATGTTTGGTTGTAGTGTAACATGATCGAGCTTGTTGTCAAGTTTTGAGTAGACTGGGTTGGCTCACCCAGCTTGAGTGATTGCGTGCTTCGAAGACGCCCAAAACACGTTCAGCACCAATCTCGATTAACTCCAACAATAAAATACCAGCAACAGAGAAATGCATTTGAAGTGCGATAAATATAACGACGAACTATTACATTTTCCGGAAATGCAATTCCGAATATTGTGCTATTTAAATATTGCTAAATCGAACTAAAAACAGAAAAATGCGAGAAATTGGGACTTTTGCTTCATTTAATTAATTTTTCTAGGTCGTTTTTATTTCATTTCAATTTTTTTTAAATGCCAATTTTTCTTTTTTCATTCTTCATTGAATCAATTTGCGATATTCCTTTTTCCCAGATCTTTTCAAAGATGTGCTTGGATTGACCAAATTCTTTCTTACCACGAAATCCCTTATATTATTTGCACAAACACTTTTTTTGTAAGTCTGATGTCTAACAAGTTACAGCGGCGGAAACGTGAACAATCTTCTAAAAAATCGTCCATTTCCTAGATTTTCTCATGTAACAAATCATTTGTAGCTATTCATTATATAATGATGGTAGTTTTGTAAACTCAAAGTCAACTCATTTCCACACCACCACGGGGTAGAGTAAACAGAGCGTTTTTTAACCCATTTTATCACAGTGTTGTATAACGCAATAAGAGACACGTGCAAATAAATGTATATCCAGTAGGCCTAATCCACAGATGATCGCTTTTATTTCTTTCTTTTTAATGGTTTGGGTCGGTTGATGTTGATGCCTTCATAATCGTCTTCGTTAGTGTTATTTCCACAGTAAAATTTTTTTCCCTAAATCAACAAATTTGTGCCACTAAGCTTAAGTATTTTTTGATAAGATTAGGGAAAGCTCCACCATGGAAAACGCGGAATAGGTTTTATCAATACAATGTAGGCAGGTACTTCCAAATGTAAAATAATACCAAAGAACACCTAACAGTTAAGTTATATGCTCTTTGATAATACCTATTATTGAATGGTATCTTCCTTTTATCCGAGAAAGATTAACATTTTGGGAATTTTACGTACTATATAGATTTTCTGGTGCCAAATACCTACATCCATGGAATGTGCCATTGATTTGGGGAAATAAAACTGATTTTCTTTTCACATCAGAGAAAATGACATTAATTTTTAGGAAAGAACATATCTTAAATTCAGGGAATTGTTCTACTTTTTTTAAAGTGCTCTAACACATTGAGAATCTGGACTTTCATCCATATCATTGCCTCATATTCGTCGTCGCTCTCGATGATGACCTCTGCATTCTCGCATAATTCACAATCGTAGAATCCGTATACAATAGAGCACTTCAACCCACCGTACCCCATTTTGCAATTGGAAGAAATGACATTAATAAGGTATTTGGAGCAGGTTTATCTACGGAGTGAGCCAATTGATACCAAGCTTCCAGCCCAGCCGGACGAAGTTATTTTTATTCCATACCATTTTTGAATTTAGTTTTAGGTCCTAAACGCATGATACGCGTGCACCGTCCTTCGTTGTTTATTAAAGAAGTTAGATTGAAGTTGGTTTTTATTTTCGATTTTTCGAAACGGTGGTAGCGGACAACTTGCAAGGTTTCCTCTTCCATGTTACCATCATTCAAAGAAACGATAAAGCGTGCTCCAGCGTCGGTTTGCATTCAGATCTTTGAAAATGCCAGTGACAATCCTGAGTCCTTTCTTTTTTTGGACAAGCGAAAAAAAATTGTTTTTCATTGGTTGAGGAGGAATGATGTTTTCGGCTGCTTCCTTCACTTTCAAACTATTCGCGGAATACACTCTTTCAGTAGTTTTGCCTCTCCCCGGCTTGCGAAGGTAGACGGTCGTCTTGGATGATCCTAATGATGTCGGCAGAACTAATAGATCGACGTCTTCGCGAACGATAAAAACAGCGTCAAATGATGAGCAGAAGGATATCGCTGTCTTCATAATCAAGACATCAGCATCTTTTTCAGCCTGCTTAACAGTAAAAGCAGTCTACTCGAATTCTTTCATCAACATCAGACGGGGTTTATATTTTTCATGGGCGAAAAATCTTTCTTGATAAACCTAAACCGTCGTTGTCTCAAAACTTCCGCAGACCTTTGATTCTTCGTTTGGCGTCCTTATGCGCTCTTTGCATTTTTCTTGCCACCATCAGATGGTGTGGAAATAAGTTGACGTTGAATTTACAAAATTAACATAATTATGTAATAAATAACTACAAATTATTTGATAAAATAAGAAAAACCAGGAGTTGGACGATTTTTTGGAGGAATGTTTCCGTCGCTGTGACTTGTTACACATCAGCCTTACAAAAAGGTGTTTATAAAAAAATGTACAGAATTTAGTTTTCTTCGAATGTGTATTTTACATTTTCATCGTAGGAACAACGATTGAGAAATTGTTTTAAAAAAAAAAGCAATTTGTTGTACCTTTAATAAAAGATGGCGGACCGCATGGTACACCGACGTTTCTAAAGGAATGGGAGCAAGAATATATGGTGCAAAGCCAAGTGCTCATATTTATCAAAGCCTAGGAAAATACACTCAGATTTCCAGGCAGAAGTATAGGCCATCATAAGATGCGGATACCAAAACCTAAGCCGATCCTGTACCAACAAAAATATATATATCTGTACAGATACCCATGCGGCATTGAAAACCATCACAATAATAAAAAAAAACAGTCTGTGGTGCCATACAGTCAGCAGATTGGGAAGTTGCTGGGCTATCCAACCGTCAAGAGAGGGCCTTGAGCTTGTCCGGTCTTGAAGTTGATTTGCTTCGCTCATTAATGTCAGGTTCTACAAGGACGTCTATCAGAAATTCCAAGGGATTTCTTCAGATTGACTTAGAATCGCTCAACAGAACCTAAGTGTCACTGGGAAGTTCTCCAGTGGCTAGAAAGAAACTTGAAAAAGGAAGCTGTGCTGCATCGAAGTGCTCTGATGCATGCAATGAACTAAAGGAAAGGAATTTTAAAGCTCCTGAAAATTCAACTGAAGAAGTTGAAGCAGACAAAGACAGGTTACTTTGGGTATACGGTGACTTCAAAAATTCATATATCAGAAACGAAGCCGAACACCATCGCAATTTTTTGTACATAGATAGAAAAGGCCTTTGGTTTGAAAAAAAAACTACTACGAAAAAGAGTTAGAGATCCACAGTAGAACAAAAATATATTCCCCTCAGTGCAGTGCTTCTATGCAGCTTACTTTTGGTATACGGTATTTCAAAAACAAAGCCAAACAACATCACAATTTTCTGTACATAAATAGGTAAGCTCCTAGCTTCAAATTAAAAATACAATAATAAAAGTGCTAGAAGTCCTTAATAGAAAATAATATGTACCCCTTTTTTATTGAAACAAATACTACTATTAGAAATTTTTTTTCGTTCTTTACTGCTATATTTTTTTATAAAAAACACAAAAATATATTTTGCTTCTTCCGGTAGGTGGAGCGATGAGCTTTATTTGGTTAAAGTCTAGACAGATGAGGTTGAAGTCGCGATTGGAGGATAGGCCGCGGTAATGATCAAGCGTATAGAAGCGCGGAAAATTGCAGTAGTTTATTTGAATGAAGAAACTGCTCGATGTTTAAAATTGAACAATGGTAATGACAATTCAAACTTAATATTCGTACATTGAGTTTTGAAAATTGACATTTTTGAAAGTAATTTCAAAAACTCTAGATTGAAAACAGAGTATCATTATAAATGAAAATCTTAGATCAATATTTTAATTATCATATATTGGAAATTGAAGCTCAAAATACATCCACTTTGGCTATAAGGATTTCATTCAAGATATTTTAAAAATAAATACATCTATATAAAAACATTTTTATTACGTACGGAACTTTAATTACATTATAATAAATAAATGTTGATTAATGTTTATTATTTACTTTGTGTTTATCTTAACGTTAAGTCATGAACAATATCTTTTGTTAGTTCATGAAGAAGAGGGTTTGATGGTTTTCTAATACATGAATACCCAACATATAATTGTCCGTGAGAAGACATGGATTTTCTAGATCCACACAGAAAAAAGTGAATTGTGAATAGTACATTAACATAATAGATGTATTCAAAATAATCGAAATTGTAGCTCCAATATTTCTTTTCACATGTTTTCGCAATATATTTTAAATATATATAACATATGTATTAAAAATAATGAGAATGTTATCACAACACTAAATTATTTGTTATAACAGAATTCTTTTAAATGGGATTTTACAACAAATTTGTATATTGCACACAGTTTTGGTAAAGTGTACTCAATATGATAGAAATATTAAAAATATTTAACTTGAATTTGCAAATTTTATTTTATTACTACCTACACAATATTACGTCATTGTCTCATTTAAAAGAATAATAATAAAGACTCCAGTAAAGATTATGTTAAAAATGACACGCTATAATCACTTTTGATCGCAAATTTAGCAATAACAAAGCCCACTCAATGGTATTTTCCAAAATAGATTCAGTTTTATACAGACAATATGAATTCACATTTTAAAGTACGCTGAGGGCCTTGTCAGTATCGTTTTTTTTTTCTTAGAAATTCACAGGAAAAAAACATTGAAAATGTTCAGCTTAAAACGTGTTGTAAATGTAATTTCCAAATTGTTTCATTTTTACTGTATTTCCCTGTGTGTGTACCTGTTATTCGTGAACATTTTTTGAAAATGACATTTATCCCGTCGATGTTGTATGTTGAGTATGATGACGATTCCTCAAATAAGAATCTATACGATGGTCCTAAGTGCACAGCAGATGTTGTAGGCTCCAGAGGATGTATCTCCGGTGACATATTTGTTCTTTTAATTTCATCGATTAGCATCATGGCTTTTATTTTAAAAGTTCTTATTTGTTCGTCAGTCATGGTTTTAAATTCTGGTAATAAATTCATGAGAAATAAACTCATAGGATTTCTTTCTATTATCAGAGAATCACATTTGCAATGCTTTTGTAGAGATTCTTCAGCCTTTTCTTTCCTTTCGGTTTTATTTCGTAAATAGTCTGCGAATGTTTTATCAACGTCTGGGATTGGATGTCTGCGTTTGTAACCAACTGAATACGCCTGAGCTTCAGTTGATGGTTGCACATTTGTTGTGGTAGGAATAGGAGTACTAAGAGCTGCCTCATTGTGAATATTGACATCTGCAGTTTGTCATTCGTCAGATAATATATCCGTGACGACTTTCAAACTTGGCGTAAAGGTC
Source organism: Dioctria rufipes (assembly GCA_963924295.1). NCBI lineage: Eukaryota > Metazoa > Arthropoda > Insecta > Diptera > Asilidae > Dioctria > Dioctria rufipes. Next base: position 119,759,851 of record OZ002742.1, read on the forward strand.
ATTTCTCAGGTTGTGGAAGATTACCTGGATTTTCTGCAGTGTTTGATGCATTCATGTATGGTAGTATAAACGATAAATAGTCTGCTAAGTAGTATGGTTTTCGTGCCTTCGACGCAGATCCACTTGGTGGACATTTCAAACTTCTAAGAAACACAGATCTTATATTTCTCCATTTTTAATTACAGTCGTTTGCTAGAACAAAGAAAGATTAACAATTGAATTTTATGTTTATTTATTGATGGTTTTATCAGCTTTTTCTTTGATTTATGTTTAAGGTATCTGGCTGAAGGATGCTCGTTTGTCTCTTTGGGGCTGTTCTTTGCTAGAGGAGATAGTACAATATCTGATGTAATAAAAGAAACAACATCAGTAATTTGGGATAAGTTACGTGTTGCGTACATGGTTATACCTTCCACCGAAAAATGGATTCGTATAGCCCACCGATTCGATGATATATTGAATGTACCAAACTGCTTAGGAGCAATTAATGGGAAGCACATAAGGATTCAAATGCTTCCCAACTCCGGTTCTACTAATTATAACTACAAGCAGTATCCTTCCATTGTTCTTCTAGCAGTTTGTGACGCAGATGGAATATTTACCATAATAGAAACGGGATTTGGTGGTCGAAATAATGATGGAGGAATCCTTCGGGTCTCCAGTGTAAATTGTTTATTACAAACAAATAATTTAAATTTACTAACTGGTGCTCCCTTACTTCATGATGAAAGTGAGGAAGAAGTACCATATTTTTTTGTAGGCGATAACGCGTTTCCTTCAAAGCGTTATTTAATGAGGCCATATCCTGTTGGAAGAATCGACAATAAGAAAAGGTTATAAGTATAATTATATTTAGAATGAGCAGAGCAAGGAAAACTATAGAATCACCTGCAGCTACAGTAGGTAAATACTTGGCTAATTATTTCATTAAACCAAGTACATCGCTTCCATGGCAGTATAATTATTGTGTATCAGACATTGTAATAAAAATTATATAAAAAAATATATATACTTACCAGAGAGTTTTACTTTTGCTGCAAATTCTGTCCAAGCTTCTTCCTTCAAATTTTTTCGCGTATACTCTGGTAGTTTATAATTGTATAAAAGAGAGTACTTCTCTATTTCCAAAATTAAATTCAATTCCAATGATATTTTGTTAACAAAATTCACTTGTCACCTCGGTAAATACCGGTTCTCTACTGACAAGGCATATTGCAACGCTGTATATCGAAAACGTGTTGCATCTCATCCGCCCAGTGCAGACCCGTGTGTGCGTACTGATTGAAATACACGGTGGCGACAGTGGCTCGACATGTTGCACGCTTTCCGAGTCAATGTAGTAGTAGTTTAGGCAATTAGAAGTGCAGTCGTGAAATAAATCGTCGTCATCGTTTAAAGTAATTTTGTCGTGCAAATCAAGTCGTATAACAAAAATATAATAAATATAAAAAAGTTCTATAATATATAAATAAATAATATATAATTATAATTATAATATATAAATAAATAAAAATAATTGTCGTGCAAAATTAAGTAGTACCAAAAAGGAAACAATTATAGAAGAAAATGTGCAAACTGGAAGAATTAACTCATTAAATTTAAAGCTGTGTATAATTTAGTAAGAAGGATTAAGAATTTATGATTAAAATATATATACATGCAACTTAATTTTAATAAATCTTTCTTTATTTCAGCATACCCTGCAACCGAATTAAGTAATGGCACTGAGTGTTATTCTACTCTTATCGAAGCTCGTAAGATCCGAAAAATGCTTTTTGTCGTTGAATATTATAAATAAAATAAAATAATATACATCATTTTCGTAAATGTGACATTGAAGGTGTATCACATACAAAATTTTATTTCTACGTCATTGTTTCTTAGAAAATGTTATATTAACAAAATAATTATAAATCGCTTTTGTAAATATGACAATTTAAGTGTATCTCATACACATTTATATTTCTTATTGATTTTATTATTTACATAGAAAATGTTATATACACCTCACTTTTGTAATTATGACCATGAAATTGTATGTTATACAAATTTTTATTGTTCGTGAGTTGTGTCACTAACAAGAGATATGTTTTTTTTAACATATCAGTGTTGGATTGATTTAAACTATGGATGTACTATTAACACAGCATTGGTATAAAAAAACATTTAACTGAAATGTTACTTAAACAATGAATATGTTTTTGTAATAAATCAGGTGAAAATAAAACATTTTTAAAAAAAAACATAATACATTAATTCATGGTTAGTTGATATTTACAGGGTTGTAAATGAGCGGACTCATTTGTCATATCAACTCATCGCTCAACTCAGGACTTGAGTCCGCTCAACAATTGGGCGATGGTTTATCGCTCGAAACTTGAGCGGACTCACTGGTTGAGCGGACTCACTGGTTGAGCGGACTCAATCTTGAGCGGACTCACTGCTTGATCAGCTTGAGCGTACTCAATGCTTGAGCCGACTCACTGCTTGACCGGCTTGAGTGGACTCACTGCTTGGCCGGCTTGAGCGGACTCACTGCTTGAGCGGACTCACTGCTTGAGCGGACTCACTGCTTGAGCGGACTCACTGCTTGAGCGGACTCACTGCTTGAGCGGACTCATCATTTGAGTTGAGCGGACTCATATCATGTTTTAAATAACATAAGGAAAATCTGATTTAATTTAAATTGATACTGTCTAATCATTACCACTTCTCAGCCACACACAATCGAACTTTTGAACAATTTTGTACTTAGAAATTTACGTCAATAATGTACTTCAATACAAACAAATTAGATTCAAATCACACAAGCATAAAGAACCTGTATATGCAAACTTGTTTTCTCTCTCTCTTTTTTTTGGTATGTTAAAGTCATAGATTAAGACACTCACTCGTTGTTAATCTCTTGAACAAGCCGCAGTGTGCTTCAATTATATTAAATAAAACTCGTTGTTGGAAGGCTTAAATTTATAATCGAGAAATTTTAAATAAATAGTTGTTTTGCAAAAAGAATCATTTTAGTTATTCTGGACCCAGGAACAAGTAGCAAAAATTGCACAAAGGGCAAAAACTCTTGCTCTATTCATTTTGGCGACCGTGACAGGACACCGAGGGAATTAAAGAATTGAAAATATAATTTCATACGCGACCGAAGAAATTCGTTCCTGGTGAATAGCATTGGATTGGAGAAGTTGAAGCTGCATTTGGACAGCGAATATAATTTCGCAAGCTACACAAAGACCTTATGAGGGAATTGACCAATTCTGGCAAAAAAATTCATAGCTGTGTCAAACGGAAACCGTAAGTTCGCAATATAAATCATCTTGATCGGTATTATACAAAGGCAGTTCATGACATCACACCTCATACGTCATAAAGCACATCGAGGTTCTGGAAAGTTCAAGGTACATTTTTATTTTTTGGCATGTCATTGCTAGAGTATTAAGAATTGAAGTATAAAATTACGCAACAACGTTAAATTAAAAGAACAATAAACAAATAAGATGTAATTGAATTGATTACCTTCTAATAAAGGCGCAAAGTGAACATTTAAAAGAACATTTGATGATAAGATTCCCATTGAATCTAGGAAGAATTTGAATTGGAATTTCAATGTACCATTTTAAGTTTATTCGAGTTATTGCTGGCATATGATCAATTATAAATTTAATCAGATCAGAAACTTTGAATCGAAAACAAACAAATAATTAAATAATAATTGTTGTCTACGTTCTTATAAGATCGTCTATTGGATATTGGTTGAACATTGGTGTGATAAATTACCCACTAAATTTATGACAAATTGAAATTTAATTGTCAGGGAAATTTATTTGATCATTCTCCTAGTGTCTAGAAACTATTTAGGATAATTTGCTACACTGAATTATTAGATTCATAGCTTACAAGCACAGTGTCAAGTCTACATAGTGTCAAGGTGCTTGCAGTTTAGTTGAGTTAATTAGTTTGAAATAAAGGCTTCACAAACCTTCCGGAATGACAGATCCAAAGAGTTCAGAGCAAGTACCTGACACAGAGAATGTAAAGAAGTTGCTTGATGACTTGAAGACTCAACGTGCAAATACGAAGGGTTGTATAAGCAGAATTAAAAACGTTATTACTAGTAAGGCGGATACGCTCAGTGCCACAGAGCTGGAATGTAGGTTGGGCATCCTAGAGTCCTATTGGAAACTAATTTTATCGCATCAAACTTCTATAGAAAGGCTCAGCCCGACTGATTCGTCTAATATGGTAGCTCGAGGGGAACTGGAAGATCTTTATTGTGAGGTTAAAGCAAAAATTTTATCGTTGTTGCCCAATAAGAGCAGGGTAAGCGCGAGTGATGGTAATTTATCTTTTATTATTCGGGACTCTCCCAAGCCTAATTTGCCACCATTAAAACTGCCCCAGTTTTCGGGAAAATACTCTGACTATCCGAATTTCATTGCTACATTCAATAAACTCGTTCATGACGACAATGAAAGATCAGCAACAGAAAAGTACGCTCTACTACGAAACTGTTTATCTGGCATAGCAATGCGCACCATTGAATCGCTAGGAAGTTCTGCACAGACATACGTTCAGGCATTAGAAAAATTAAAGGAAAGGTACGATAACAAGTCCTTAATCTTCCAAGAACACATTTCAGAGTTGTTTGATATTCCAAGAGTAGCCAAGGGTTCAGCAACTCAATTGCGAAGTTTAGTTGATAATTTCAGTGCTCATGTTAGTGCTCTGCGGATTTTAGGTAATGACACAGACATAGTAAACGCCCTGATCATCTATCTGATTAACACAAAGCTGGATACTGAGTCTCAAGCCAAATGGGACGAAGCAATCGACTATCAAAAACTTCCAACATGGGTTGAATGCGAGGCCCTATTATCTAGACGATGCCAGTTCCTAGAAGCTAAAGATAAGAAACCGCAATCTCACATGTTTGAAGCAAATAGTTCAAACAAGAATTCTCGTTACAAATCTCATTCGTTGCAATCAAATCGAGCTTCCACCTCGTTGAAGGTTTCAAAAATCACTTGTGAAATATGCTCAGACTCTAATCATAGCATCGCAAGTTGTCCGAAGTTCTCCAATTTACCAGTTACTGATAGATTTGAACAAATTAAAAGATTATCGTTGTGCATTAACTGTTTAAAAAGAGGACATTCAGTTAAAAATTGTCGCGCTTCCATGTGTAGAGTTTGTAGCAGACCACATAACACGTTGCTTCATCGCTATCCCGCTCAGAGTTCATCGCTATGTTTACCTTCGTTGAATGCTGCTACAGTACAAAATTCCGATAAGCCTTCACTAACAACTAGCGCAGTAGGAACATTAGAAAGGCCTGGTTCATTTAACACTGCAAGATTTCCAGTGTGTACTGCGGTGCAAGAGTTAGGCACAAGCAGCGACAAGGTAAACCATGTCATTTTGGCTACTGCCGTAGTGCAGATTAGGGATATAGCAGGCAGTTATCATTCAGCTCGTGCGCTGCTGGACTCAGCATCTCAATTAAATTTTATAACTGGTGATCTCGCTCACAAGCTGCGTTTAAAACGTCAAAAAATTAATGCTGACATTAGTGGAATTGGTGACGTTACAGCTAAAGTACGTTACGAAACATTTGCTGCTATAAAATCGCGCGTCAACTCATATGAAACACACTTACATATGTGGATACTACCCTCCATAACTGGCAAGCAACCGGAACGACCTATTGACACAACCAAGTGGAAGATTCCTCAAAATGTGGAGTTAGCTGATCCAACCTTTCAGAATCCACAAGCAATCGACTTGTTGATTGGAGCCGATACATTTTTTGAGCTTTTATCAATAGGCCAAATACGACTCGGTGAAGATTGTCCAACACTACAAAAAACGCTTCTTGGCTGGATTGTTTGTGGCAGATACAAGGTTAACACGACAGTAAAGCGCATTTGCAATCACGTCTCAGCAATCAATTCATCGAGTTTCGATCAAGGCTTAAATGATATCTTAGAAAGGTTTTGGAGTCTTGAAACCCTAAATGCCACAGCTGTCAAGCTAACAGACGAACAAGAAAAATGTGAACGCATGTTTTTAGATAAAATCCGTCAATTGGAAAACGGAAAATTAATGGTAAAGCTACCCTTCAAGGAAACGCCAGTGAGTCTTGGAAATTCATTCGAAATTGCTAAAAACCGATTTCTTTCCTTAGAAAGGAAATTAGACAAGGACCCTCTGTTGAAGCAGGAATATTCAAAATTCCTTCAGGAATATTTAGACCAAGATCATATGGAAGAAATACCCGTTGAAAAAATCCCAGAGCACAATTACTTTATGCCGCATCATTGTGTGCTCCGTCCCGATAGCTCGAGCACAAAATTAAGAGTTGTCTTTGACGCGTCATGTCGCACGTCTTCACAGGTGTCGTTGAACGATAAATTGATGGTTGGTCCCACCGTGCAAGATGACCTGTTCTCTATACTTCTTAGATTTCGTTGTTGGAAATTCGCATTAACAGCGGATGTGACAAAAATGTACCGCCAAATCATGGTGTACCCCGAGGACAGAGATTTCCAGTATATTGTATGGAGAGACCATAGCAACCAGAATATGAGAACCTTTCGTTTGAAAACAGTCACCTACGGCACTGCCTCTGCACCGTACCTAGCAACACGTAGATTAAACTACATCGCAGACATAAACGCAAGCTTATTCCCATTGGCACATAAAATTATTAAAGAAGACTTTTATGTGGACGACCTATTGACTGGTGCAGATTCGTTGCAAGAAATGCTTGAAATAAAAAGAGAAGTGCAAGCAGTGCTTCAGACAGCACAAATGGAACTTCGTAAATGGTACTCAAATGATTCACAACTTCTAGAGAAAATACCAGAGGCTGAACGCGAGAAGCCAATAAGACTGAATGATTCCGAGATCATAAAAACTTTAGGCATTGCATGGGATCCAACAAATGACAATTTCCGAATAACTTATAAATTTATACCAGATTCATCGTTAAAGATTACAAAAAGAACGGTATTATCAATAATGTCCCGACTATTTGACCCGTTGGGACTAATAAATCCAGTAGTAGTAAGAGCAAAAATCTTCATGCAAGAATTATGGCTTTTGCAGCTTGGATGGGATGAATCGGTACCTGCAGCTTTACACGAAGGTTGGAAAAGGTATCATAACGATTTACACAGCTTAAATAAAATTCAGATTCCACGCTTTGTTTTATTAACTGGCCAATCGTCTCGCACACAGATTCACGGATTTTCAGACGCATCAACACGAGCATACGGATGTTGCATTTACGCTCGAAGCTTCGACGATGGTGGGAACCTGATGGTAAATCTACTTAGTGGCAAGTCAAAGGTAGCCCCAACAAAAACAATACGATCTTTGCCCTGTTTGGAATTATGCGGAGCAGAGTTATTAGCAAAGCTATTGGTCAAAGTTCTTAGTTGCTTAAGGCACCCAGTGGAAAGTGTATTTCTTTGGACAGATTCTCAAATTGTCCTAGGCTGGTTAGCCTCACATGCATCACTGTGGCAAACATTTGTTGGGAACAGAGTCTCACGCATACAGGAATTGACTCCGAATGCAACGTGGCGATATGTCAACTCTAAATCTAATCCTGCTGATATCATTTCACGGGGTGCTACAGTAGTTGAATTACAAGAATCTTGTTGGTTTCGTGGCCCAGACTTCTTGCACAAATCACCAGAACATTGGCCACAGTGGAAAGGTAGAAGTGATGAATTACCAGAGAGGAGAAAGGTGAAGACAGTGCTAACATGTACTTTGCAAGAATCGCTTTTAGAAGGTATTTACAACAGAAGCAGTTTCACCAAAAACCGTCGAATATTCGCATACATCCTCAGATTTATAACGAACTTACGCCTCAAACGAAGAAAGGAGAAAATTATGATCGGAGAATTATCAGCACCTGAGCTAGAAGCGGCATTTTTAAAAATTATTTGGCTAATTCAAAGAAAGGACTTCCAAGAAGATATCGACTCGCTCCAAAACACGGACAAGATCAGCCCAAAAAGTTGTCTACAAGCTCTAAATCCTTTCCTGGACAACTCAAAACTACTGCGAGTCGGAGGGCGGCTGCAGAATGCAGATGTACCCTACACTATCAAATCTCCTATACTCCTTCCAAAAAATAATCCCTTTGTTAAATCATATGTAAGGTATTTGCATTTTAAAAACTTTCATGCAGGTCCACAGGCTCTTATTGGACTCATTCGGCAACAGTGCTGGATAATCAACGCTAGAGACTACACCAGACGAATTGTACGAGAGTGCTTACATTGTTTCCGGTATCGGCCACGGCTGCTGCAACAGATGATGGGTAACCTTCCAGCAGACAGAGTATCTGGGTCCTCAGCATTCGAAATTGTTGGCATCGACTTCTGCGGCCCTATCTGGACCACCTACAAAATAAGAGGAAAGCGGCCATACAAATCTTATATAGCTGTATTCGTATGCTTTGTATCCAAGGGTGTGCATCTGGAGGTAGTGTCAGACTTATCTTCGGAGGGCTTCATTGCAGCACTAAAAAGATTCACCAGTCGCAGTCGCTTGTGTAGAAAGATATATTGCGATAACGCTACAAATTTCGTAGGTGCTAGACGAATTCTCGCTGAGTTAAGAGAGCAGTTCCTGAGTCAGTCAACACAAACCGCTATTGCACGCTGGTGCGCTGAACAAAATGTGGAATTCCATCATACACCACCAAGATCACCACATTTCGGGGGCATATGGGAGGCTGCAGTAAAGTCGGCAAAGTCACATTTAATTAGAACGCTTCAAAATTCGCTATTAACGTTCGAAGAGCTGTGCACGGTTTGCTGTCAGGTCGAAGCAATTCTAAACTCTCGTCCCATCACACAACAATCTTCGGATCCTAATGACGAGTCAGCCTTGACACCGGCTCATTTCTGGAACCAAGCTCCTATAGATTGTATCATCAAGCCGGACCTCTCTATAGGCAATATAAGGTACGTTAACAGGTGGCGACGAATTTCAGCACTTCAACAACATTTCTGGCGTCGTTGGTCATCAGAGTATTTGACATCTTTGCACCTCAGATACAAATGGAAATTCTCATCACCCAATGTCGTGGTTGGCCTTCTGGCACTTTTGCATGACGATAATCTGCCACCACAGAAATGGATGCTAGGCAAAGTCATCAAAGCAATACCAGGTCCAGATGGCAAGGTTCGTGTTGTCGATATTCACACAAAGGCAGGTGTATTCCGTCGTTCTATCCACAAGCTCGCTCCACTACCACTACCTGAAGATGTTGACAGTCCGTAGTCTGTCAAGGCGGGCAGGATGTCTAATCATTACCACTTCTCAGCCACACACAATCGAACTTTTGAACAATTTTGTACTTAGAAATTTACGTCAATAATGTACTTCAATACAAACAAATTAGATTCAAATCACACACGCATAAAGAACCTGTATATGCAAACTTGTTTTCTCTCTCTCTTTTTTTTGGTATGTTAAAGTCATAGATTAAGACACTCACTCGTTGTTAATCTCTTGAACAAGCCGCAGTGTGCTTCAATTATATTAAATAAAACTCGTTGTTGGAAGGCTTAAATTTATAATCGAGAAATTTTAAATAAATAGTTGTTTTGCAAAAAGAATCATTTTAGTTATTCTGGACCCAGGAACAAGTAGCAAAAATTGCACAAAGGGCAAAAACTCTTGCTCTATTCAGATACTGAAACTGAAATTTTAATTAAATAAAAAAAGCACGCAGTCACACAAAGTCATTCATTATATTATATTAATTTATTCTTAGCCAGCATTTCTTCTTCTCAATATAATGCACAACTGTACTTATTCAATAATGTGTAAAGACCGTATAGTATTTTCCCATACTTGAAAATGATATGATTCAATTTATGGCGATTCTACTTACAATTATGTGAAATATGAAGAGAAAGAAATATGCACATGAGGAAACTCATTTAAGTTTTATAGCCGAAAATAAGTCTTAACTTCAGATTTGAAAAGTTCTGTTATGAACATTATAATTGTCATTGTCTGATTTTTAGATCCTAGATAAAATCTATAGGGTCTGTCTTCTTTGAAAAGACTGGAAATAATGCTTCAGATTTGGCTACAATTTTAAAATAAAGTCTTAAAATTAGGTATACTTATTTTTTCTAAAATAAAATATGGAACATTTACCAGCTGATCAACTCTTACAGGTTTTCCAATGCCTGCAAAAATCTCGATTTTCTAATAGCCACAACCCTTCACCCCCAATTTAAAATGTCTTTCGTCAGAAAGAATTTTCCCGAAAAAGGTGATATGGTTGAGAAATTTATTATTTCCAAAATTAATGAAAGCCTGGAATGTTTCGACAAGAATACGCAATCCCAAAATAACAATCAATCTACGCCATTTTGGGGATTCAGATTGTGAAGATGATCAAAATTCAATGGAGGGTCAGAAATTGTTCTTGAAGTATAATTTTTCCACAGACAAAACATCGAGCGTATTTGAAAACAAACGTTTGTCGGTATTAAAAAGTCTTTTAATCGAATACAACACAGCACTGCCTAGTAGTGCTTCGGTAGGAAGATTATTTAACATAGGGCAACTAACGTTAACTCCTAATAGATGTCGTCTAAATGACGACAATTTTGAAATGCAAGTGATGCTACATATCAATGGAAAAAATATAAAGTAAGACGCTGTTCTATGGAAAAATGTAACTACAATTTCCTTGAATTCAATTATAACATTTTCAAGTATGATATTTTCCTTACAGGTTTTACAATTTGTTGAATTTGTACATTATATTGACATGTCGGCTAAAAAAAATAGCAAAACCTAAAATAAGATAATACAATGAATGACCTTTCGTGAGCATTTTTTATTTGAGTTTCAGTTTCAATTTTAATTAAATCAGATTTTCCTTATGTTATTTAAAATATGATTTGAGTCCGCTCAACTCAAATTATGAGTCCGCTCAAGTCGGTCAAGCAGTGAGTCCGCTCAAGATTGAGTCTGCTCAACCAATGAGTCCGCTCAAGTCCATTCAAGAATTGAGTCCGTTCAACCAGTGAGTCCGCTCAAATTTCGAGCGATGAACCACCGCTCAACTGTTGAGCGGACTCAATGATTGAGCGGACTTACTGCTTGAGTTGAGCGCTGAGTTGAGTCAAAATTTGAGTCCTTTACATCCGTGGATATTTAACCCATTAAAGCCTGCCCATAGATCCCGTTGTAGGATTGTCTTGAAATTTTATCAAAATGTTTATATAGGTCATGGAAGTTGACCATAAAATTTTTACCTGCGGTCATACCTGAGGGATATTTAAATACCCAAAAGGCTTTAACGGATTCCTAGTTTACTTGAATTTTTAAATAACGAAAGTGTGTACGCTTGCACTAGCTGGTTGTAACATTTCAGATTTTTCTCATTACTATTTTGCAAACGGTTAACATATTCAGGTTGTAATTTTGAAAGTTAACTTCATATATTGTGTATGAAATCATTATGAAATCAAGTATCATTGCAACGAAGATAATGTGCACTGTCGAGTGCGTTGCGATGATATCCCAATGGAAGTTGACGAAGAAGATATAAGTAATGAGCCACATCCTTGAAAATCACGTGGAAACTCTTCGTAACACTTTTGAGATTGTGGATTTGTTGCTTGGCATACTATACAGCACTGACTACCATACTTTGGGAATACTCGCCCATATTGGTCCGGCATCCCTGCGATGCTAGTTATTAAAGGATTCTGTGGGTAGAGACATATATAAGTGAATCGAGCAGAATGTGCATGTTTGTGACAACAAAAAATTGAATAATGAAAACAAACTTTTAAATTTTTCTCCACTGATTGAACAAATGAACCGCTAATTTATGCAATTTGGCGTGTTGTCACACCATTTGTGAATCATGAAGAAACGATTACAAAACACGTTTGTCATTCCTACAAACTATTTCTTAAAGATAAGCCAATTACATTTTGTTGTGAATATATTGGTACTTGGCATCACCCAATGGATACTTCTACCTGTTCATGCCATATACTGGTGCATCAAGAAATACGGGTACTAATTATGGCTTTCGCGAAAACGCTGTGTTGCAATAGTTGTCTCATTTGGAGACATTTGGAGACTCGAACAAACCACAATATTACTTTCGACAATTTCTTTACCAGCCACAAGCTGATGTGTCGGCTGAATTCTCTTGGGTACTTCGCATCCGGAACTATGAGTGACAATCAAACTAACAGTGTTCCTCTAATGGAAACAAAAGCTAACATCCGCGTGGCACATTTGATTTTCAATTTAACAGAAATAACAACTTGGGCTGAAATGACAACTCAGTTATTATTAAATCTTTCAATTGATTCGCGCCATTGACTGTTTAACTGTTCCATGTTATGCTTTAATGTCCCAACTTTTTAAAACGTACGCCAATGTGCCGGGCTAAGTGCTATGAAAAGTAGAACCGTTGCTCATTCGTGATTACAATCAAAGAATGGGCGAAGTTGAACTTATGACAATGCCTTGAGTAACTACCGCATTAGAGTACGGGGATAGAAGTGGTATTGGCCATTGCTTACGAATGCACTCGATGCAACCATGGTAATCACATGGAAGTTACATGTCTTACATGTCTTGTACGTGAAGTACGAACGAACAACACCTATAAGCCAATTTGATTTTCGTATGAATGTTGTGATAACTCTGGCAACACCGTGGGAGGTTCGTACTCTAAGTATCGGTAGTTAATACATTACAAATGGCCAAGGGTACTGATTGCATTGATCATATTTTGATAAAATGAAAAAACGTACTCGAGCTAATGCGACACTAAAACTGAGTTTGGTTGCACTAAATGCAAGGTGAATCTCCATTCCAAGTTCCTCATCGACTACTATAATGACGTACCATGTGATATGGAAAATGTTAAAAAGACTAAATGATTTCATCTTTTTTCTAATATCTTATTTTCATATAATTAAACAATCCTTTTAAATATAAAGAGATGTTTCTAAATTTTCATGTGTATTTTGTTCACACTTTGGCCTGTTGGGTATTTAAATACCCATCAAAGTAAATTATCTCCAGAGATCCAAGGATTGATGCGATCATGGTAGTTTTTTTTTATTTGATAGAAGACACAAAAGGCTAACTAGCCTTAAAAGATTTTACCGATTTTCCGATTATTACAATTTTCACAGGCCAATTTCTTCTTTTTGGAAAATTCACGATATTTGACTGCGGAAAAAGGCAAGTATGTATAAAAATTTCGATTTTTTCATAAGAATTATTAATAGTACTATTTTTCTGCTCTCTAACAGAAAAAGATTGAAAGTGATATATCTTACCCATTGCCAAATATTTTTTTTAATACACTAGTATTTTTGGGTATTTAAATACGCAACAAGCATTAACCAGAGAAGTGTTTGCCGTCGTCGTTGTGCATTCTCCATATTATGGTCATTGTTTGTCCTTGCGACTTATTCGTGGTAATCGCAAATGCCAAACGTGTGGAAAATTGTAAACATTTGAACTGAATTGTTGCATCAGTTGCAGGCAGCAAAATATTGTCTTCTCTGAATTTTCCGTTTAATATGGTCGATCTGTCGTGTCCCAATGCAATCACTCAATAAAAACCAACAATTAATCGGACAAAACTTTCTTTACATAAAACACTCGAATTTCTTTGCACGTTATAAATCTTTATTTTACTAATTTATTTTACTTAACTGACCTATCCTAATAATCTTTAAGTAGTCCGAACCGAAACTTGACACTCTAAAACAAAGTCGCGACTGAACGATAAAAGACACTCGCCAAACCAGTCATTGGTCTTTTATGCACCAATATTCGGAAGTAAACTTTACTAACAACGCGGATGTAAACAAACGACAACAACCTTGTCGTTTGTTCTACCGGTTGCAGTACCTGAGTTGCTTAGTAGTAAACAATCGCCTTACATAATAATTACCATGCGAGGTTAATTATTATTGTAATCGTCGATTGCTCCACTAAGCGCTCATCGCAGCCAGCTGTTGGGCTAATCAGCAAAACAACCGACAGTTGCAAAACAATACCATGCGAGGTTATTGTTTAGCAATTGCTGATTATTTCGCTGTAATACCTTTGGCTGCTGGAAGAATCTTCCGTATGTTGGGCCATCACATCCCTCCCCCCTTGGAAAAACTAGTTTCCGCAGGGAACTAGATCTGGAGAGAGCAACAGTCTTAATTAACAATTGAGAATATTTTAATCCTCGTTCGGTTCAGATTCCTTTACATAATTATTTTCAAATTTTCTTACTTTCCTATTTTACATATTTCATTGACTTTAATTGGATTTTGTGATTTCTATTACATTTCAATTTTCTTGTTTTCCTTTTTTTATATTTCATCTCTTATATGTTCTTTTGTTTTCATTTAACTAATTAACGGCCGTAACAACAATAACTGCATACTTTCTTTTTAACTTTTCTTATTTCCATACCACAATTTTTATACAATATATTTCCTTATACCATTATCATCTAACATTTTTCCAATGGCTATTTTCTTTCCTTACTTTCTACATTATTTACCATTTTATAATTTCCCTTCTATAGCAAAACATTGACCAAAGCTTTCCTCCATTATCTATTATATATATGTAAATGTATCATATCTTTTTCATCAATTACACGCACTAGTAATTCTTAACATCTCTAATCATGAATTTTTACAACTTTTCTTTCTATTTGATACCTCTATTTTATTTACTTTTGTCTTGCCTACAGGTCTATAGAACGTACCTATTTACAATAATCGCTAACACTGCTGCATGCTATTGTGGCTACTCCAGCTATTCGATTAACTTTTCAACTATAGTGGACTCGTTTGGTTGTGGGGACTATTACCTTGATGCTAGTTGGGTCCTTTGTTCCATGTGCTGTTTTAATTGCTTTGCTCTGTGTTCCTAGTTGTCCTCAGAACAATCTGCAACGCCAATGTACAGTAGAAGCTCACGGGTGTTTGACTCATCTCAGGTAGACCGTGCTTATGCAACTATCAGCTTGTGGGGCTATACTCTTCGGAAGCTGTAAAGGGTATTTCTAATATTTCAGTTTACTGTTAAGCCTTTTGCTTATAACGCTCATTGGCTGCTGAACGTCTCTACATGCCTTTGTTTACTCTAATTGATCTTTGAATCTTTTTATTGTTTTTTTTTTTTTGTATTACTTCCATATGCATGATGGAGTTCTCCCAATTACATATATTACTGAGAGTCCACCCATACATAAAAAAGATACATTTGCTCTATTGAAAGTTTTGTAACGTGCTTTCTAAAGCTGCATAGAATTCTGCATGATTCCTAGTTCTTATAACTGATTGGGCTATCTGTTTTAGATTTGCCTTTATATAACCTTCACTTTGGTCTTCAATCACATCTTTAACATACACATTGCCATGATCTTCGGTACTTGAACTTCTTGGAAACTCTCATATATCCCAGTGATTGTGTATGTGGGTTCCTGATGAGTAGACGATGCTTTATCGTGAAGTCTAATTTATGATTCTTCCAGTGGCTTTTTTGTTTTGTAAGTTCATCAGCGCTTTCCTTCTTTTCATCAATCTTCACAATTCGGACACTGTGTGCGTAGTTAGGAGAATCGTCGGCAGATAATTTTTGTCATTTTCCCACCAACAGTATTATTCTGATGATCAACTTGCTCCACGTAAATTATGCAAAAATGTTTCTGGAACTGATGTAGCCAATTCTGCTTCAGTCTTCTTGAGGTTGCTTCAACTGCTACCTATGGTTAGCGACTATTTTTAAATTCTATGCTTAAACGTAGGATTTCAATTACTAATTTATGTAATTATCTTTATTTTTTTACATCCAAATGTTAACTTAGGTTATTTATGTTTCCTTATTTCCATTAATTTTTTATGAGTCTAAGCTTTAATCATTTGTTACATATTTTATACATTTACTCTTTCAAAGTAAGGAATATTGTTCTAACCTGTCTTATATCTTTTTTCAATGAGTTTATAACATTTTTTTTTTATACGTAGATAATATTTTTCCCATTTAACTGTTTTTTCTTATACATCCTTACGACTTTTTTTCTTTTTATTTCTTCTCAAGTAATATTCCTTATTTTTTAAAAAAAAAAAAAAACAGCCAAGGGCAATACTTAAATTTTCTATATTTTTCTTTTATTTAGAAATCTACATCTTTGTTATATATTTCAATTCTTTTCTTTCCTTTTAGTTTTTTTTTTTGCAATCTTTATTTTTCTTACACTTTATTTCTTCAACTCTTTCTCTTTCTTTTTACTAGAGAACTTTTTTTTTTACTTTAAATTTCTAAGCCTCCTTTTTTTCTCTTTAAAATCTCTTATTTTTTAACTTCTTATTCCTTTTTCTCTTCTTCCAAGATCCTTTTTCTTTTGAATATCACTATTATCTGTTTTTTTTTTTAATTCTCATTATTTACGTATTTAAAACAACCTCTCTTTTTTTTCTTTTAAATCTCACAAAAAATTCTTTTAATAACATTTTCTTACCTTTTAATCTAAAAATTTACCTTACCGATTGGATCCACTGGGTTATCTTGGTACCGCATTTCCATCTCTTTCCGGCTAGAGACTGTCAAACTCCACTCATCAAATTTCTTCTAAAATTGGAGGGAATTTGTTGGAAATCTCTTTGGTTACGTCCCCCGATTCCCGGGTCATAACCGTTACCTACCTCGTACAGCCCGATCAAATTTGGCGTAAGATTTATCCTATTAATCATATTTTGGACCGGCGACGCTGCTATACCTGTTTGATAACTATGTTTTGGCATCTTTAACTTACCCTTTTGCTTAAGCCCCTGTCCTTTTCCCAGTTGAGGATAGATATTGTTAATACAGTTATAGCGCCATGCAGATCGTCTGTCAAATTTGTGAGGTTTCGTCTGTCCATGGAAAGAATTAGGACTTTTTACGAAATAGGCTGTTGCATTGGCGATTCTTACGAATGCACGTTCATCCCCCAGCCTATTTCCACTGTACCCATAATACCTGTGAGGCCTCCTTCTTGTACCATTGCATTCTTCATTTCTTACTTTATTAAGTTCCGCACTGTCGTAAGCTATGGTCCAAGTCTTCTCCCCTTGTTGTGGCTGAACTGGCTCATCCAATATGGGTATACCTTTCTCCCCCTGTCCTGAAGCTTCCTTTAGATTACATGTTATATTCTTCTGGTTGCTTTCTGGATTACTGATACTTGGTCTGATGTTTTCTGCCACGTTCCTATGAGCCTCCTCTATTCTAGCTTGTAAAGGATTTCCTTGACTATACCAATGTAAAGAATTGGACCCCACTTGACCACTAGCTGTTACATTTCTAAAAACAGAACTTTCTTTCTGCGCTTCATTGGCATCTTGAATCCACAATTTCCTATTTACGCAATCAATAACAGCTTTGTCACTGAGGAAATCCATTCCAAGTATACCGTCGGCTTGAATTGAATCGGTATCACCAATGACGTTAAATTTGCAGGCCTGCTGACCGTTATCTATCAGTAACTTTGACTCACAAGTACCTATGGAGCTCCTAGCAAATCCGAACAATCCTCCAATTCGTATTTTTTGTTGCGTATTTATGGGTGTATCTCTTTTTATTCTATTGAATTTAAGTAAACTACACGTGGACCCAGTGTCAATTAAAAGCCTAAACTTACCTTCTAAAGCTATGTTCGATGGCACTGTGATGATAAACTTACTCCTGGAATTCAATTTTTGCTTTTCCTTCTCTGCTAAATATTTCTTTACGCAGATATCCGTGTAATGGTCATGCGTTCTGCAGAACTGGCAATAAAGCCCCTCCCTTCCTGAATGGAATTCATCTTGTATGCCAGCTGCACAGTTTGTTACTCTAACGTGATGAATTCGGCAATTGGCCACCTCGTGCCCATACTCCTGACATCCAGTACAGTAATGTGGCTGCTTTCTCCACTGGCATTCTTTAGCAAAGTGCCCTGGCTGTCCGCATTTGAAGCATTTGACCGCTTTAGGCTGCTGTGTTGCTCTGATCGGAGTTTCCCAGTTCATTGCTTGTCTTTGTACAGCCTGGAAATACTTCTGGGGTTGTTTCTGCTTCACATCACTCAAATTTTCGCTCTTCCACCTTTCCTGTGGTAATTCTGTGCTGTAATCCGGTATTTTTTTCCAGGAGCTTGGTGCCATAGCTTGGAGCCTTTCCAAATCTTTTTCGAAGTACTGCGCTTCCTCTCGAACTTCTTCTAGTGCTCCAAACTTTCTTCCAGTAAGATATACCCGTGTGGCCTGACTGCCGACACCAGCTTTAAAAGTAGCTACCGCGTCGACCTCTAGTTCGGCTAACAGACCTCCATCCTTATTGGGGTATTTGGCTGATACCGCAGACTTAATCTGGTCCAGCAGCTCCACCATCCTATTCGCAAACTCTCTAACATCTTCACCTGGCCTCTGCCTACATGCTAACATTTCATTGCGTAACTCACTGAAAGATTTCCGTGGCATGTAGGCTGTCTTAATCGCCTGTTGCAAAGATGCGAAGTCCTTTGGCTCATGTGAACTTATTATGTAATAAGCGTCATCGGATAAGCGGTACTTTATGCATTTAATAAAAATGCTTTGCTCTGCTGGTTCCAGACGGTCGTGCAAGTCTTTGCTGCAACTAAGGAATCGAAATACTTCCTTTGCCAACTTCGGTGACCTTTCTCCTGAAAACATCGGCACATATTTAGAAACCAGGTCCATAATCTTCTCGTACGAATCTGCCATCTTGTACACAGTTGGTGATTTTCTATTTATTTTGATTCCTCTTGTTTTCTTACTGGTTTTCTTAATTATAGTTACTTCAAAATTTCACTATTAAATGAAATAACTTCTACCGTCTATACTTCATATACATGGAACCGCAAATTTTATACAACTTACTCTAGAAAAGATCTTTTGCACCACTCATATCTTTATTATAGGTGCTAGTAGAATACCAACACTCGTATCTAACGCTAAACATTCAAAACTCTAATATACTCACACTCAATTACTCTGAATTTATCTATTAAGAATCTATACAACACAATCGTGCTTTCTCATTATTTTTTTTTCTTATTCAGATGCACACGTCACACAATAAAAAAAATACAATCACCATACTTTAACTAAAACTTTCTACCTACTTAACCGCGTGGAACCCAAACACATTTTCCAAATGCGCCTACCAAGATTATTCCCGTAAAATAAAACGACTCCAGGAAAGCAACTCTAAAAAAACCTGATAAATAAATGCGCGTACGATCAATGCCTAAACCGAAACTCGATATTGAAAAAATTTCTAATTCTAACATAGCTAGAACCCATGTATTACAATTCTCTTAAAAATATTCCACCTTACAACATTATTTTATTTTAACTTTAACACTTTTTATCTGCAAGAAAGAAGCATTATCCTAAACTCAATCAATTAATCAATTACTTTGAGCTGAAAACTAAATGGAGCAGCTAAAAAATAATGTTAAATAAATGGCGAAGCCAAATGAGGCTTTGCACCAATTTAATTAACGTACAACTTGTTGTTAAATAAATGGCGAAGCCAAATAAGGCTTTGCACCTATTTAATTAACATACAACTTGTTTAAGAAAAAATGGAGCAGCTAAAAAGCGTTAACTCCCAGAATAACAAAAATTAATTTCGAAAATCACAATACCTAAAAACCGCTAAAAAAAATTAATTATATTAAAAAACACCAAAAACAAAAATCACCATACCTCACTTAAACTTTTACCGGCTGCGCCAAATGTCGTGTCCCAATGCAATCACTCAATAAAAACCAACAATTAATCGGACAAAACTTTCTTTACATAAAACACTCGAATTTCTTTGCACGTTATAAATCTTTATTTTACTAATTTCTTTTACTTAACTGACCTATCCTAATAATCTTTAAGTAGTCCGAACCGAAACTTGACACTCTAAAACAAAGTCGCGACTGAACGATAAAAGACACTCGCCAGACCAGTCATTGGTCTTTTATGCACCAATATTCGGAAGTAAACTTTACTAACAACGCGGATGTAAACAAACGACAACAACCTTGTCGTTTGTTCTACCGGTTGCAGTACCTGAGTTGCTTAGTAGTAAACAATCGCCTTACATAATAATTACCATGCGAGGTTAATTATTATTGTAATCGTCGATTGCTCCACTAAGCGCTCATCGCAGCCAGCTGTTGGGCTAATCAGCAAAACAACCGACAGTTGCAAAACAATACCATGCGAGGTTATTGTTTAGCAATTGCTGATTATTTCGCTGTAATACCTTTGGCTGCTGGAAGAATCTTCCGTATGTTGGGCCATCACAGATCCATTAACATTTCACATAATTTTCTTAATGATTAATCTCGTTATATGGCACAGTTTGGGTGCATTTAAATTTCGAAGCAAAATTATGGCTGAACCAATTTTCATACGTAATTTCTATGTTGGAAGTCCTGGTAAATCGAATGAATTAAAAATATTTGCGATAATATACGTGTTGGATGATGGGGGGAACCTGATGCAATTTCAGTTTTCGTAAATACAAATTGGTCAAAATAAATAAACGAAACTTTTCGCGAGATCTAAACATTATTTGTAAATACAACTTTTGATTAGTGGACTTTTAGCAAATACTATTTCAGCTAGTATGTCCAGAAGTCAATGTAGTAGTCTTTAGCCTTTAGCTGTAGTCTGCTGATGGAGTATTAGTTTGAATAGTACAACCAGCGTTGAGGAGTACTGGAATCTTTATGATTCAGCCCCGAGCTGATACCCGCCGGATGGTACCAAATGCACCATATGAGGTGGTCGCAATAATAGATGGATGGAAGCCACGCCTCCAAAGGTTGCTATGACAGTAATATTAACGTCAGCTGATTGATGAGGTCTGCAGTAAATAGGCGAGGATAGACCCTGGAACCCTCGATATCGTTACTGCTAAGCTACGTCGTGAGGACGATAGCTAGAGGGTGCTAACTGATATCAACACCAAGTCGGCTATACCTGAAATGAAGCAAATAAATATGACAGGTGGTCGATGGTGGTCGAACTTGACTGGCTTTCACGGAAACTGTTAGCACTTCTTGTATCCTGTTAGTCTCGAGAGAAGTATCAGAAGATCGAGATGACCCCATGTCGACTTGACAACCATCCAATATTAACTGGGCCTTAAATCGAGCCACAGTCAAAAATCTATGTGATAGTTCCTGTGGAACTGATGGCGACTTATGAGAACTAGTAGGGTATCTGTATCTCCGTAGTGCAGTCGCCTGAGAAACATATTCGACTCCTCCAATCGGTCAATGAGTACAAATTACCTAGAGTTGTTCTGTAAATAAAGTTATTTTGTCAAGCATAAAAGGGGCATCCGTAGATATCCTTGCAGAGAAACGGAAAAGAATAAATTCCGGATAAAATCTTATTGATGAACGAGTTTATTGCACCAATATTATTAATTGTTCTCTCATATCATAAAACTTTTCTTCATGCTTAAACAAACAAAGTTAGCTGTAGAATGATATCCTTTATTTATTTTCTATTTACCAAGGAAACGCCTACCTAGCTACACTCAGCAAGGTATTACTAGCGCGAATTTGCAAAAGTGATTTACTAGGTTTACACGATGGCTTGACTGAAGTTTGGAAACAACGGAATCAGATCAGCTATGTCGCCCCATATAATCCCGCGGCTAGAAAAACCTTAGGTTTTAGCGCTACAAAAAATATTGTGGGGTTCTTGTGATTCGTCCAGCTCGGGTGGTTTGCATAGGTATACTTGTTGGACCGTCTGGTCCGCGCAGGTGCAATCGACGCAGATGCCGCCTCCTAGTGCAATATTGTTGCAACACTAAAGTCTTCCGACACAGGTTGACGACGTCCTTCCCGATGCTGGAGCACCGGAGAACCTTCAGACGTTGAATGATTGGGTGAATTGTCGCGTGATTTGTCGGATTTGTACTTGTTACATTCGACCTTCGCCAGGCATTTCGCGAGCTGCAAAGCAGGGTTCCAAATGATCCATTGAGTTGTTATCCTGTCTGCTTTTCATACTGAGGGTGAAGAAATGCTTTGTGCGCTTGACAATTTCAAAAAGGCCTTCATAAGTGACAACCATACTGCGTCCGTTCCTAGAAAAACGTGGGAGCACTTATCAAGTTCCTTAAATTTGAAGGTGGATTGCCGAGCATGATTTGGCGCAGGAACGGGTCCGATATTTCGAAGTGACACCACGAATTGCTTTTGAGGTCGATACTACCAATTTTGGAGAAAATCGCCGGGTATGCGCAAGATTTCACCTTACACGATTTCCGCAGGGGTAGCGAGGAATTCTTCCCTAAAAGTGTTTTGCAAATCTAGCAATACAAATGGCAAGATTTTCGTCCAAGTCTTCTCCTGCTATGCCATTTAACAAGCTTTGATTGTCTGGTGCTATCTTTCCAAAAATCCATTAGCCTGAGGATGAAAGGTCTTCAATCACATCTTTAACATACACATTGCCATGATCTTCGGTACTTGAACTTCTTGGAAACTCTCATATATCCCAGTGATTGTGTATGTGGGTTCCTGATGAGTAGACGATGCTTTATCGTGAAGTCTAATTTCTGATTCTTCCAGTGGCTTTTTTGTTTTGTAAGTTCATCAGCGCTTTCCTTCTTTTCATCAATCTTCACAATTCGGACACTGTGTGCGTAGTTAGGAGAATCGTCGGCAGATAATTTTTGTCATTTTCCAACCAACAGTATTATTCTGATGATCAACTTGCTCCACGTAAATTATGCAAAAATGTTTCTGGAACTGATGTAGCCAATTCTGCTTCAGTCTTCTTGAGGTTGCTTCAACTGCTACCTATGGTTAGCGACTATTTTTAAATTCTATGCTTAAACGTAGGATTTCAATTACTAATTTATGTAATTATCTTTATTTTTTTACATCCAAATGTTAACTTAGGTTATTTATGTTTCCTTATTTCCATTAATTTTTTATGAGTCTAAGCTTTAATCATTTGTTACATATTTTATACATTTACTCTTTCAAAGTAAGGAATATTGTTCTAACCTGTCTTATATCTTTTTTCAATGAGTTTATAACATTTTTTTTTTATACGTAGATAATATTTTTCCCATTTAACTGTTTTTTCTTATACATCCTTACGACTTTTTTTCTTTTTATTTCTTCTCAAGTAATATTCCTTATTTTAAAAAAAAAAAAAAAAAAACAGCCAAGGGCAATACTTAAATTTTCTATATTTTTCTTTTATTTAGAAATCTACATCTTTGTTATATATTTCAATTCTTTTCTTTCCTTTTAGTTTTTTTTTTTGCAATCTTTATTTTTCTTACACTTTATTTCTTCAACTCTTTCTCTTTCTTTTTACTAGAGAACTTTTTTTTTTACTTTAAATTTCTAAGCCTCCTTTTTTTCTCTTTAAAATCTCTTATTTTTTAACTTCTTATTCCTTTTTCTCTTCTTCCAAGATCCTTTTTCTTTTGAATATCACTATTATCTGTTTTTTTTTTTTAATTCTCATTATTTACGTATTTAAAACAACCTCTCTTTTTTTTCTTTTAAATCTCACAAAAAATTCTTTTAATAACATTTTCTTACCTTTTAATCTAAAAATTTACCTTACCGATTGGATCCACTGGGTTATCTTGGTTCCGCATTTCCATCTCTTTCCGGCTAGAGACTGTCAAACTCCACTCATAAAATTTCTTCTAAAATTGGAGGGAATTTGTTGGAAATCTCTTTGGTTACGTCCCCCGATTCCCGGGTCATAACCGTTACCTACCTCGTACAGCCCGATCAAATTTGGCGTAAGATTTATCCTATTAATCATATTTTGGACCGGCGACGCTGCTATACCTGTTTGATAACTATGTTTTGGCATCTTTAACTTACCCTTTTGCTTAAGCCCGTGTCCTTTTCCCAGTTGAGGATAGATATTGTTCCTACAGTTATAGCGCCATGCAGATCGTCTGTCAAATTTGTGAGGTTTCGTCTGTCCATGGAAAGAATTAGGACTTTTTACGAAATAGGCTGTTGCATTGGCGATTCTTACGAATGCACGTTCATCCCCCAGCCTATTTCCACTGTACCCATAATACCTGTGAGGCCTCCTTCTTGTACCATTGCATTCTTCATTTCTTACTTTATTAAGTTCCGCACTGTCGTAAGCTATGGTCCAAGTCTTCTCCCCTTGTTGTGGCTGAACTGGCTCATCCAATATGGGTATACCTTTCTCCCCCTGTCCTGAAGCTTCCTTTAGATTACATGTTATATTCTTCTGGTTGCTTTCTGGATTACTGATACTTGGTCTGATGTTTTCTGCCACGTTCCTATGAGCCTCCTCTATTCTAGCTTGTAAAGGATTTCCTTGACTATACCAATGTAAAGAATTGGACCCCACTTGACCACTAGCTGTTACATTTCTAAAAACAGAACTTTCTTTCTGCGCTTCATTGGCATCTTGAATCCACAATTTCCTATTTACGCAATCAATAACAGCTTTGTCACTGAGGAAATCCATTCCAAGTATACCGTCGGCTTGAATTGAATCGGTATCACCAATGACGTTAAATTTGCAGGCCTGCTGACCGTTATCTATCAGTAACTTTGACTCACAAGTACCTATGGAGCTCCTAGCAAATCCGAACAATCCTCCAATTCGTATTTTTTGTTGCGTATTTATGGGTGTATCTCTTTTTATTCTATTGAATTTAAGTAAACTACACGTGGACCCAGTGTCAATTAAAAGCCTAAACTTACCTTCTAAAGCTATGTTCGATGGCACTGTGATGATAAACTTACTCCTGGAATTCAATTTTTGCTTTTCCTTCTCTGCTAAATATTTCTTTACGCAGATATCCGTGTAATGGTCATGCGTTCTGCAGAACTGGCAATAAAGCCCCTCCCTTCCTGAATGGAATTCATCTTGTATGCCAGCTGCACAGTTTGTTACTCTAACGTGATGAATTCGGCAATTGGCCACCTCGTGCCCATACTCCTGACATCCAGTACAGTAATGTGGCTGCTTTCTCCACTGGCATTCTTTAGCAAAGTGCCCTGGCTGTCCGCATTTAAGCATTTGACCGCTTTAGGCTGCTGTGTTGCTCTGATCGGAGTTTCCCAGTTCATTGCTTGTCTTTGTACAGCCTGGAAATACTTCTGGGGTTGTTTCTGCTTCACATCACTCAAATTTTCGCTCTTCCACCTTTCCTGTGGTAATTCTGTGGTGTAATCCGGTATTTTTTTCCAGGAGCTTGGTGCCATAGCTTGGAGCCTTTCCAAATCTTTTTCGAAGTACTGCGCTTCCTCTCGAACTTCTTCTAGTGCTCCAAACTTTCTTCCAGTAAGATATACCCGTGTGGCCTGACTGCCGACACCAGCTTTAAAAGTAGCTACCGCGTCGACCTCTAGTTCGGCTAACAGACCTCCATCCTTATTGGGGTATTTGGCTGATACCGCAGACTTAATCTGGTCCAGCAGCTCCACCATCCTATTCGCAAACTCTCTAACATCTTCACCTGGCCTCTGCCTACATGCTAACATTTCATTGCGTAACTCACTGAAAGATTTCCGTGGCATGTAGGCTGTCTTAATCGCCTGTTGCAAAGATGCGAAGTCCTTTGGCTCATGTGAACTTATTATGTAATAAGCGTCATCGGATAAGCGGTACTTTATGCATTTAATAAAAATGCTTTGCTCTGCTGGTTCCAGACGGTCGTGCAAGTCTTTGCTGCAACTAAGGAATCGAAATACTTCCTTTGCCAATTTCGGTGACCTTTCTCCTGAAAACATCGGCACATATTTAGAAACCAGGTCCATAATCTTCTCGTACGAATCTGCCATCTTGTACACAGTTGGTGATTTTCTATTTATTTTGATTCCTCTTGTTTTCTTACTGGTTTTCTTAATTATAGTTACTTCAAAATTTCACTATTAAATGAAATAACTTCTACCGTCTATACTTCATATACATGGAACCGCAAATTTTATACAACTTACTCTAGAAAAGATCTTTTGCACCACTCATATCTTTATTATAGGTGCTAGCAGAATACCAACACTCGTATCTAACGCTAAACATTCAAAACTCTAATATACTCACACTCAATTACTCTGAATTCATCTATTAAGAATCTATACAACACAATCGTGCTTTCTCATTATTTTTTTTTTCTTATTCAGATGCACACGTCACACAATAAAAAAAATACAATCACCATACTTTAACTAAAACTTTCTACCTACTTAACCGCGTGGAACCCAAACACATTTTCCAAATGCGCCTACCAAGATTATTCCCGTAAAATAAAACGACTCCAGGAAAGCAACTCTAAAAAAACCTGATAAATAAATGCGCGTACGATCAATGCCTAAACCGAAACTCGATATTGAAAAAATTTCTAATTCTAACATAGCTAGAACCCATGTATTACAATTCTCTTAAAAATATTCCACCTTACAACATTATTTTATTTTAACTTTAACACTTTTTATCTGCAAGAAAGAAGCATTATCCTAAACTCAATCAATTAATCAATTACTTTGAGCTGAAAACTAAATGGAGCAGCTAAAAAATAATGTTAAATAAATGGCGAAGCCAAATGAGGCTTTGCACCAATTTAATTAACGTACAACTTGTTGTTAAATAAATGGCGAAGCCAAATAAGGCTTTGCACCTATTTAATTAACATACAACTTGTTTAAGAAAAAATGGAGCAGCTAAAAAGCGTTAACTCCCAGAATAACAAAAATTAATTTCGAAAATCACAATACCTAAAAACCGCTAAAAAAAATTAATTATATTAAAAAACACCAAAAAAACAAAAAAACAAAAATCACCATACCTCACTTAAACTTTTACCGGCTGCGCCAAATGTCGTGTCCCAATGCAATCACTCAATAAAAACCAACAATTAATCGGACAAAACTTTCTTTACATAAAACACTCGAATTTCTTTGCACGTTATAAATCTTTATTTTACTAATTTCTTTTACTTAACTGACCTATCCTAATAATCTTTAAGTAGTCCGAACCGAAACTTGACACTCTAAAACAAAGTCGCGACTGAACGATAAAAGACACTCGCCAGACCAGTCATTGGTCTTTTATGCACCAATATTCGGAAGTAAACTTTACTAACAACGCGGATGTAAACAAACGACAACAACCTTGTCGTTTGTTCTACCGGTTGCAGTACCTGAGTTGCTTAGTAGTAAACAATCGCCTTACATAATAATTACCATGCGAGGTTAATTATTATTGTAATCGTCGATTGCTCCACTAAGCGCTCATCGCAGCCAGCTGTTGGGCTAATCAGCAAAACAACCGACAGTTGCAAAACAATACCATGCGAGGTTATTGTTTAGCAATTGCTGATTATTTCGCTGTAATACCTTTGGCTGCTGGAAGAATCTTCCGTATGTTGGGCCATCACAGATCCATTAACATTTCACATAATTTTCTTAATGATTAATCTCGTTATATGGCACAGTTTGGGTGCATTTAAATTTCGAAGCAAAATTATGGCTGAACCAATTTTCATACGTAATTTCTATGTT
This sequence comes from Dioctria rufipes, assembly GCA_963924295.1. Classification (NCBI taxonomy): domain Eukaryota; kingdom Metazoa; phylum Arthropoda; class Insecta; order Diptera; family Asilidae; genus Dioctria; species Dioctria rufipes. The sequence goes on from OZ002742.1 coordinate 119,787,482, forward strand.
GGAAGTCCTGGTAAATCGAATGAATTAAAAATATTTGCGATAATATACGTGTTGGATGATGGGGGGAACCTGATGCAATTTCAGTTTTCGTAAATACAAATTGGTCAAAATAAATAAACGAAACTTTTCGCGAGATCTAAACATTATTTGTAAATACAACTTTTGATTAGTGGACTTTTAGCAAATACTATTTCAGCTAGTATGTCCAGAAGTCAATGTAGTAGTCTTTAGCCTTTAGCTGTAGTCTGCTGATGGAGTATTAGTTTGAATAGTACAACCAGCGTTGAGGAGTACTGGAATCTTTATGATTCAGCCCCGAGCTGATACCCGCCGGATGGTACCAAATGCACCATATGAGGTGGTCGCAATAATAGATGGATGGAAGCCACGCCTCCAAAGGTTGCTATGACAGTAATATTAACGTCAGCTGATTGATGAGGTCTGCAGTAAATAGGCGAGGATAGACCCTGGAACCCTCGATATCGTTACTGCTAAGCTACGTCGTGAGGACGATAGCTAGAGGGTGCTAACTGATATCAACACCAAGTCGGCTATACCTGAAATGAAGCAAATAAATATGACAGGTGGTCGATGGTGGTCGAACTTGACTGGCTTTCACGGAAACTGTTAGCACTTCTTGTATCCTGTTAGTCTCGAGAGAAGTATCAGAAGATCGAGATGACCCCATGTCGACTTGACAACCATCCAATATTAACTGGGCCTTAAATCGAGCCACAGTCAAAAATCTATGTGATAGTTCCTGTGGAACTGATGGCGACTTATGAGAACTAGTAGGGTATCTGTATCTCCGTAGTGCAGTCGCCTGAGAAACATATTCGACTCCTCCAATCGGTCAATGAGTACAAATTACCTAGAGTAGTTCTGTAAATAAAGTTATTTTGTCAAGCATAAAAGGGGCATCCGTAGATATCCTTGCAGAGAAACGGAAAAGAATAAATTCCGGATAAAATCTTATTGATGAACGAGTTTATTGCACCAATATTATTAATTGTTCTCTCATATCATAAAACTTTTCTTCATGCTTAAACAAACAAAGTTAGCTGTAGAATGATATCCTTTATTTATTTTCTATTTACCAAGGAAACGCCTACCTAGCTACACTCAGCAAGGTATTACTAGCGCGAATTTGCAAAAGTGATTTACTAGGTTTACACGATGGCTTGACTGAAGTTTGGAAACAACGGAATCAGATCAGCTATGTCGCCCCATATAATCCCGCGGCTAGAAAAACCTTAGGTTTTAGCGCTACAAAAAATATTGTGGGGTTCTTGTGATTCGTCTAGCTCGGGTGGTTTGCATAGGTATACTTGTTGGACCGTCTGGTCCGCGCAGGTGCAATCGACGCAGATGCCGCCTCCTAGTGCAATATTGTTGCAACACTAAAGTCTTCCGACACAGGTTGACGACGTCCTTCCCGATGCTGGAGCACCGGAGAACCTTCAGACGTTGAATGATTGGGTGAATTGTCGCGTGATTTGTCGGATTTGTACTTGTTACATTCGACCTTCGCCAGGCATTTCGCGAGCTGCAAAGCAGGGTTCCAAATGATCCATTGAGTTGTTATCCTGTCTGCTTTTCATACTGAGGGTGAAGAAATGCTTTGTGCGCTTGACAATTTCAAAAAGGCCTTCATAAGTGACAACCATACTGCGTCCGTTCCTAGAAAAACGTGGGAGCACTTATCAAGTTCCTTAAATTTGAAGGTGGATTGCCGAGCATGATTTGGCGCAGGAACGGGTCCGATATTTCGAAGTGACACCACGAATTGCTTTTGAGGTCGATACTACCAATTTTGGAGAAAATCGCCGGGTATGCGCAAGATTTCACCTTACACGATTTCCGCAGGGGTAGCGAGGAATTCTTCCCTAAAAGTGTTTTGCAAATCTAGCAATACAAATGGCAAGATTTTCGTCCAAGTCTTCTCCTGCTATGCCATTTAACAAGCTTTGATTGTCTGGTGCTATCTTTCCAAAAATCCATTAGCCTGAGGATGAAAGGTCTTCAATCACATCTTTAACATACACATTGCCATGATCTTCGGTACTTGAACTTCTTGGAAACTCTCATATATCCCAGTGATTGTGTATGTGGGTTCCTGATGAGTAGACGATGCTTTATCGTGAAGTCTAATTTCTGATTCTTCCAGTGGCTTTTTTGTTTTGTAAGTTCATCAGCGCTTTCCTTCTTTTCATCAATCTTCACAATTCGGACACTGTGTGCGTAGTTAGGAGAATCGTCGGCAGATAATTTTTGTCATTTTCCAACCAACAGTATTATTCTGATGATCAACTTGCTCCACGTAAATTATGCAAAAATGTTTCTGGAACTGATGTAGCCAATTCTGCTTCAGTCTTCTTGAGGTTGCTTCAACTGCTACCTATGGTTAGCGACTATTTTTAAATTCTATGCTTAAACGTAGGATTTCAATTACTAATTTATGTAATTATCTTTATTTTTTTACATCCAAATGTTAACTTAGGTTATTTATGTTTCCTTATTTCCATTAATTTTTTATGAGTCTAAGCTTTAATCATTTGTTACATATTTTATACATTTACTCTTTCAAAGTAAGGAATATTGTTCTAACCTGTCTTATATCTTTTTTCAATGAGTTTATAACATTTTTTTTTTATACGTAGATAATATTTTTCCCATTTAACTGTTTTTTCTTATACATCCTTACGACTTTTTTTCTTTTTATTTCTTCTCAAGTAATATTCCTTATTTTTAAAAAAAAAAAAAAAAAAACAGCCAAGGGCAATACTTAAATTTTCTATATTTTTCTTTTATTTAGAAATCTACATCTTTGTTATATATTTCAATTCTTTTCTTTCCTTTTAGTTTTTTTTTTTGCAATCTTTATTTTTCTTACACTTTATTTCTTCAACTCTTTCTCTTTCTTTTTACTAGAGAACTTTTTTTTTTACTTTAAATTTCTAAGCCTCCTTTTTTTCTCTTTAAAATCTCTTATTTTTTAACTTCTTATTCCTTTTTCTCTTCTTCCAAGATCCTTTTTCTTTTGAATATCACTATTATCTGTTTTTTTTTAATTCTCATTATTTACGTATTTAAAACAACCTCTCTTTTTTTTCTTTTAAATCTCACAAAAAATTCTTTTAATAACATTTTCTTACCTTTTAATCTAAAAATTTACCTTACCGATTGGATCCACTGGGTTATCTTGGTTCCGCATTTCCATCTCTTTCCGGCTAGAGACTGTCAAACTCCACTCATAAAATTTCTTCTAAAATTGGAGGGAATTTGTTGGAAATCTCTTTGGTTACGTCCCCCGATTCCCGGGTCATAACCGTTACCTACCTCGTACAGCCCGATCAAATTTGGCGTAAGATTTATCCTATTAATCATATTTTGGACCGGCGACGCTGCTATACCTGTTTGATAACTATGTTTTGGCATCTTTAACTTACCCTTTTGCTTAAGCCCCTGTCCTTTTCCCAGTTGAGGATAGATATTGTTCCTACAGTTATAGCGCCATGCAGATCGTCTGTCAAATTTGTGAGGTTTCGTCTGTCCATGGAAAGAATTAGGACTTTTTACGAAATAGGCTGTTGCATTGGCGATTCTTACGAATGCACGTTCATCCCCCAGCCTATTTCCACTGTACCCATAATACCTGTGAGGCCTCCTTCTTGTACCATTGCATTCTTCATTTCTTACTTTATTAAGTTCCGCACTGTCGTAAGCTATGGTCCAAGTCTTCTCCCCTTGTTGTGGCTGAACTGGCTCATCCAATATGGGTATACCTTTCTCCCCCTGTCCTGAAGCTTCCTTTAGATTACATGTTATATTCTTCTGGTTGCTTTCTGGATTACTGATACTTGGTCTGATGTTTTCTGCCACGTTCCTATGAGCCTCCTCTATTCTAGCTTGTAAAGGATTTCCTTGACTATACCAATGTAAAGAATTGGACCCCACTTGACCACTAGCTGTTACATTTCTAAAAACAGAACTTTCTTTCTGCGCTTCATTGGCATCTTGAATCCACAATTTCCTATTTACGCAATCAATAACAGCTTTGTCACTGAGGAAATCCATTCCAAGTATACCGTCGGCTTGAATTGAATCGGTATCACCAATGACGTTAAATTTGCAGGCCTGCTGACCGTTATCTATCAGTAACTTTGACTCACAAGTACCTATGGAGCTCCTAGCAAATCCGAACAATCCTCCAATTCGTATTTTTTGTTGCGTATTTATGGGTGTATCTCTTTTTATTCTATTGAATTTAAGTAAACTACACGTGGACCCAGTGTCAATTAAAAGCCTAAACTTACCTTCTAAAGCTATGTTCGATGGCACTGTGATGATAAACTTACTCCTGGAATTCAATTTTTGCTTTTCCTTCTCTGCTAAATATTTCTTTACGCAGATATCCGTGTAATGGTCATGCGTTCTGCAGAACTGGCAATAAAGCCCCTCCCTTCCTGAATGGAATTCATCTTGTATGCCAGCTGCACAGTTTGTTACTCTAACGTGATGAATTCGGCAATTGGCCACCTCGTGCCCATACTCCTGACATCCAGTACAGTAATGTGGCTGCTTTCTCCACTGGCATTCTTTAGCAAAGTGCCCTGGCTGTCCGCATTTGAAGCATTTGACCGCTTTAGGCTGCTGTGTTGCTCTGATCGGAGTTTCCCAGTTCATTGCTTGTCTTTGTACAGCCTGGAAATACTTCTGGGGTTGTTTCTGCTTCACATCACTCAAATTTTCGCTCTTCCACCTTTCCTGTGGTAATTCTGTGGTGTAATCCGGTATTTTTTTCCAGGAGCTTGGTGCCATAGCTTGGAGCCTTTCCAAATCTTTTTCGAAGTACTGCGTTTCCTCTCGAACTTCTTCTAGTGCTCCAAACTTTCTTCCAGTAAGATATACCCGTGTGGCCTGACTGCCGACACCAGCTTTAAAAGTAGCTACCGCGTCGACCTCTAGTTCGGCTAACAGACCTCCATCCTTATTGGGGTATTTGGCTGATACCGCAGACTTAATCTGGTCCAGCAGCTCCACCATCCTATTCGCAAACTCTCTAACATCTTCACCTGGCCTCTGCCTACATGCTAACATTTCATTGCGTAACTCACTGAAAGATTTTCGTGGCATGTAGGCTGTCTTAATCGCCTGTTGCAAAGATGCGAAGTCCTTTGGCTCATGTGAACTTATTATGTAATAAGCGTCATCGGATAAGCGGTACTTTATGCATTTAATAAAAATGCTTTGCTCTGCTGGTTCCAGACGGTCGTGCAAGTCTTTGCTGCAACTAAGGAATCGAAATACTTCCTTTGCCAACTTCGGTGACCTTTCTCCTGAAAACATCGGCACATATTTAGAAACCAGGTCCATAATCTTCTCGTACGAATCTGCCATCTTGTACACAGTTGGTGATTTTCTATTTATTTTGATTCCTCTTGTTTTCTTACTGGTTTTCTTAATTATAGTTACTTCAAAATTTCACTATTAAATGAAATAACTTCTACCGTCTATACTTCATATACATGGAACCGCAAATTTTATACAACTTACTCTAGAAAAGATCTTTTGCACCACTCATATCTTTATTATAGGTGCTAGCAGAATACCAACACTCGTATCTAACGCTAAACATTCAAAACTCTAATATACTCACACTCAATTACTCTGAATTCATCTATTAAGAATCTATACAACACAATCGTGCTTTCTCATTATTTTTTTTTTCTTATTCAGATGCACACGTCACACAATAAAAAAAATACAATCACCATACTTTAACTAAAACTTTCTACCTACTTAACCGCGTGGAACCCAAACACATTTTCCAAATGCGCCTACCAAGATTATTCCCGTAAAATAAAACGACTCCAGGAAAGCAACTCTAAAAAAACCTGATAAATAAATGCGCGTACGATCAATGCCTAAACCGAAACTCGATATTGAAAAAATTTCTAATTCTAACATAGCTAGAACCCATGTATTACAATTCTCTTAAAAATATTCCACCTTACAACATTATTTTATTTTAACTTTAACACTTTTTATCTGCAAGAAAGAAGCATTATCCTAAACTCAATCAATTAATCAATTACTTTGAGCTGAAAACTAAATGGAGCAGCTAAAAAATAATGTTAAATAAATGGCGAAGCCAAATGAGGCTTTGCACCAATTTAATTAACGTACAACTTGTTGTTAAATAAATGGCGAAGCCAAATAAGGCTTTGCACCTATTTAATTAACATACAACTTGTTTAAGAAAAAATGGAGCAGCTAAAAAGCGTTAACTCCCAGAATAACAAAAATTAATTTCGAAAATCACAATACCTAAAAACCGCTAAAAAAAATTAATTATATTAAAAAACACCAAAAAAACAAAAAAACAAAAATCACCATACCTCACTTAAACTTTTACCGGCTGCGCCAAATGTCGTGTCCCAATGCAATCACTCAATAAAAACCAACAATTAATCGGACAAAACTTTCTTTACATAAAACACTCGAATTTCTTTGCACGTTATAAATCTTTATTTTACTAATTTCTTTTACTTAACTGACCTATCCTAATAATCTTTAAGTAGTCCGAACCGAAACTTGACACTCTAAAACAAAGTCGCGACTGAACGATAAAAGACACTCGCCAGACCAGTCATTGGTCTTTTATGCACCAATATTCGGAAGTAAACTTTACTAACAACGCGGATGTAAACAAACGACAACAACCTTGTCGTTTGTTCTACCGGTTGCAGTACCTGAGTTGCTTAGTAGTAAACAATCGCCTTACATAATAATTACCATGCGAGGTTAATTATTATTGTAATCGTCGATTGCTCCACTAAGCGCTCATCGCAGCCAGCTGTTGGGCTAATCAGCAAAACAACCGACAGTTGCAAAACAATACCATGCGAGGTTATTGTTTAGCAATTGCTGATTATTTCGCTGTAATACCTTTGGCTGCTGGAAGAATCTTCCGTATGTTGGGCCATCACAGATCCATTAACATTTCACATAATTTTCTTAATGATTAATCTCGTTATATGGCACAGTTTGGGTGCATTTAAATTTCGAAGCAAAATTATGGCTGAACCAATTTTCATACGTAATTTCTATGTTGGAAGTCCTGGTAAATCGAATGAATTAAAAATATTTGCGATAATATACGTGTTGGATGATGGGGGGAACCTGATGCAATTTCAGTTTTCGTAAATACAAATTGGTCAAAATAAATAAACGAAACTTTTCGCGAGATCTAAACATTATTTGTAAATACAACTTTTGATTAGTGGACTTTTAGCAAATACTATTTCAGCTAGTATGTCCAGAAGTCAATGTAGTAGTCTTTAGCCTTTAGCTGTAGTCTGCTGATGGAGTATTAGTTTGAATAGTACAACCAGCGTTGAGGAGTAGTGGAATCTTTATGATTCAGCCCCGAGCTGATACCCGCCGGATGGTACCAAATGCACCATATGAGGTGGTCGCAATAATAGATGGATGGAAGCCACGCCTCCAAAGGTTGCTATGACAGTAATATTAACGTCAGCTGATTGATGAGGTCTGCAGTAAATAGGCGAGGATAGACCCTGGAACCCTCGATATCGTTACTGCTAAGCTACGTCGTGAGGACGATAGCTAGAGGGTGCTAACTGATATCAACACCAAGTCGGCTATACCTGAAATGAAGCAAATAAATATGACAGGTGGTCGATGGTGGTCGAACTTGACTGGCTTTCACGGAAACTGTTAGCACTTCTTGTATCCTGTTAGTCTCGAGAGAAGTATCAGAAGATCGAGATGACCCCATGTCGACTTGACAACCATCCAATATTAACTGGGCCTTAAATCGAGCCACAGTCAAAAATCTATGTGATAGTTCCTGTGGAACTGATGGCGACTTATGAGAACTAGTAGGGTATCTGTATCTCCGTAGAGCAGTCGCCTGAGAAACATATTCGACTCCTCCAATCGGTCAATGAGTACAAATTACCTAGAGTAGTTCTGTAAATAAAGTTATTTTGTCAAGCATAAAAGGGGCATCCGTAGATATCCTTGCAGAGAAACGGAAAAGAATAAATTCCGGATAAAATCTTATTGATGAACGAGTTTATTGCACCAATATTATTAATTGTTCTCTCATATCATAAAACTTTTCTTCATGCTTAAACAAACAAAGTTAGCTGTAGAATGATATCCTTTATTTATTTTCTATTTACCAAGGAAACGCCTACCTAGCTACACTCAGCAAGGTATTACTAGCGCGAATTTGCAAAAGTGATTTACTAGGTTTACACGATGGCTTGACTGAAGTTTGGAAACAACGGAATCAGATCAGCTATGTCGCCCCATATAATCCCGCGGCTAGAAAAACCTTAGGTTTTAGCGCTACAAAAATATTGTGGGGTTCTTGTGATTCGTCCAGCTCGGGTGGTTTGCATAGGTATACTTGTTGGACCGTCTGGTCCGCGCAGGTGCAATCGACGCAGATGCCGCCTCCTAGTGCAATATTGTTGCAACACTAAAGTCTTCCGACACAGGTTGACGACGTCCTTCCCGATGCTGGAGCACCGGAGAACCTTCAGACGTTGAATGATTGGGTGAATTGTCGCGTGATTTGTCGGATTTGTACTTGTTACATTCGACCTTCGCCAGGCATTTCGCGAGCTGCAAAGCAGGGTTCCAAATGATCCATTGAGTTGTTATCCTGTCTGCTTTTCATACTGAGGGTGAAGAAATGCTTTGTGCGCTTGACAATTTCAAAAAGGCCTTCATAAGTGACAACCATACTGCGTCAGTTCCTAGAAAAACGTGGGAGCACTTATCAAGTTCCTTAAATTTGAAGGTGGATTGCCGAGCATGATTTGGCGCAGGAACGGGTCCGATATTTCGAAGTGACACCACGAATTGCTTTTGAGGTCGATACTACCAATTTTGGAGAAAATCGCCGGGTATGCGCAAGATTTCACCTTACACGATTTCCGCAGGGGTAGCGAGGAATTCTTCCCTAAAAGTGTTTTGCAAATCTAGCAATACAAATGGCAAGATTTTCGTCCAAGTCTTCTCCTGCTATGTCATTTAACAAGCTTTGATTGTCTGGTGCTATCTTTCCAAAAATCCATTAGCCTGAGGATGAAAGGCAGTAGTGCGATTACGATGGAAGCTTAATAATTTTGAAAGTTCTGCAAACATTGAGGATTCGCATTGTGCACCCTGATCTGTAATGATAGTTCTGGGAACACCAAAGCGCGCTATCCAAACTTGATAGAGTGCGGTTGCGACTGTCTCGGCACAAATGTCAATGATTGGAATGTCTTCAGGCCATCTAGTAAACCTGTCGATAATTGTGAGGCAATATCTGAAATTTTGCGAAGGTGGCATAGGACCAATACTGTCTATGTGAATAGTTTGAAAATGTCCAGAGCACTCGTGGAATGTGTCTAAACGGTTTTTCCGTGTCTGGAAACTTTTCTACGCTAGCAAGCTAAGCAGGACCGTTCCCAGGAGTTGACATACTTATTGATTGACGGCCAAAAGTGTCTGGACGTGACCATTTTGTTGGTTGTACGGATTCTCGGATGGAATAAATTGTGCCCGGTTTTGAAAACTTGAGTTCTGAATGCAGTGGGGATAAATGGCCGGATTCTTGTTTATGAAACTTCGCAGTATAATTTAACGTTTGAGCCGGAAATCGGAAATTTTTCAATTTCATATTGAGAATTTTGTAAAATTTGCTAAACTTCCATAGCTCCAAAATCGATTGCGCTTGGAGGCTGAACTTCCTCAACTCTCGAAACCGCGTCGACCACGATATTATATTTTCCTGTCACATGTCTAATATCAGTAGTAATCTGACCTATGAAGTCCAATTGACTTGACTGTAGAGGCGAAGCCTTCCCTGGGTTTTGTTTAAAAGCATATTGCAAAAGTTTGTGGTCAGTATAAAGTGTGAACGTACGATCTTCTAGTAAGTACTTGAAATATTTTATGCTCCCTAAGTCGCTAGTAACTCTCTATCGTAAGGGCTGTACTTTTGTTGAGCGTTATTCGGCTTGACAGAGTAAAATGCCAAAGGTTGATAGTTACGCCGATGCCATGGGAAAAGCGAGAAAAGCCGTTTGGGCCAGTCGAGTTTTAGCTACTTCAAGGGATTCCGTTGCCTCGTTAGACCAATCAATGCGTTTTACGCCGTCCCTTTCTGAGTCGGACAGATAGCTGTTTAAAGTAGCATGAAGTGCTGCTGCGTGGGGCATGAAACGGCGGTAGAAATTTATCATGCCTAGAAATAGTCGTAATTGTTTTACGTTTTCCGGAATTTTAAATTTGGAAATTGTTTCCACGCCATCGGGAGCTGTTATGATGCCTTGTAGTGTAATCAAATAACGGAAAAATTTGACCTGAGCCAGTTTAATATGAGGCCTTACTCTTTGAAATCTTTCTCTAAGTGCAGATAGTCCTCGATTTCAGATTTAGAAGAGATTAAACTGTCATCCAAATAAACAAAGCAGAACGAAAGCTGTTGCCGAACCATGTGGATAAACCTTTGGAAAGACTGAGCAGCATTGCATAATCCGAAAATCATCCGAGTGAACTCGAAAAGACCAAAATATGTGCAAATTGCCGTTTTCGGTATATCCAGGTTCGATCAGAATCTGATGACAAGCTTTCCAGAGTTGAAAAGAAAGAACAATTCTCTAAGTGATATACAAAGTCATGAATTAATGGGATCGACTAACAGTCTGGTACTGTACTGGATTTTAGCCGCCTGTAGTCCCCGCATGGTCTCCATTCCCCATTTCTCTTTTGAACCAGGTGCAATGGTGACGACCAAGGACTGTTTGACGATCGACAGATTCAAAAGGAATTCAAGCTCCTTTTTGGCCACTGCTAATATTTCGGGAGAAAGCCGACGAACTTTGGACGAAATGTGAGCGCCTTTGATGATTATTCGATGCGTAAACGTGTGTACTACCTACGTGCATAAAGTTTCAAACGCACATGGTGAATATAGATCAGACGTGCTGCGATGCAAGTCCAGATGTTTCGAAAGCTCTTCGTCTAGAAGAAAGCTTTTTCTTCAGAGAACTGTTGCCGAAGACACAAACCCAATTAGTTGTCGGGACGACGAGGTAAAAATTGATAATTGTGAAAATGTCACAAGTGATATCTTTATTATTTTGTTAAAGGGACAGTTCAGCTGATTATTTTTATGCTCTTTGTACTTTTTAGCAATTGACAATACAAAACTATACTCATAAACATTTTAATTATATTGATGAACTATATAAATTTAAAGTTAGTATATCCCAATATATTATTATTCTCATTTTATTATTCTATTAAATCACTTAAAACATAAATAATAAATAATCGGAACGATCGAACTTTATGAGAGCGAAATGAAGTGACACTCTCATCATTGAACTGATAAGTATAAGGATTTGTAATCAATAAATCAGTCTCTTTAAATGAATTTGGAAAGTTCTTAATCTTCAACTCTACAAATTTAGTAACACCTTCATGAACAAATAAAATATAAAGTGATTAAATATTCGCACATACCTGTAATACTCGCTAAGTTCCATAACGCACTGAAAATTTAACAAATTTTACCCTACAGCAATAATTTGAAAGAAAAGGAGGAATCATGTGAATAGTACGGACGCGATGCGTCTTTTCCAAAAGAGCCTAATAATCCGGGAAGAATTCCTTCGCGTTCGTAATAATACTATAATTGAAATAGAGCAGCACTTAGAAAAGTTACAAAGTTACAATCAAATTGTTGTAAGCAAAACACGAAGAGATTTCGTTATTCTGCGTCGAACCCGAAACTCTACGTATATCAACAGACCAAACTCGGTGTCATTTCAACATGCCTCGAACGCTATTAGTGAATTTTCGGGAGACGACAGCCATGATGTCAGGATCTGGATAGAGGAGGTTGAGATTGCAGCGCAGGTGATGGGTTGGTCCGTTTTAGAAATTGTCTTGTTTGCAAAACTTTGACTGTGTGGCTCCGCTAAAGTAGCCACCAGAACTACAGCAGATCTAATATCATGAGAAAAGTTAAAGGAAGTTTTAATTGATACCTTTGGGAAACAAGTAAACACTGGAGAGAGTCATAGCATAGACGTCTTGCCAATCGGAAGCAGCACAAGAGTGAATCATTATTTGGATAGCTTCTAAAAATGAGGGAACTAGGTGCAAGAGAATTTGAAGATGAGATTACCATTATTCAGTATACTATTGACGGGATAGATGGCTCGCACTCTAATAAAGCAATTTTATATGGAGCAAATAATATAAAATAGTTTCAATCCAAATCAGACTCGTACGGTTGTTTTAGGGAGAGGGTTCAGAGACGTCACGAAGCAAAGCCGACTGGCTACAAGAGCAATCTACCTGTGTGTTACAACTGCGACTTACGACACCATAGAGCAAAGAAATGCAGGAAAACAAAACAAGGGCCCAGGTGTTTCTCTCGTCCGAAGTTTCTGCATAAGTCTACAGAATGTCCCGAGAAGAATCCACGTAACTGCGCAAGTTTAAGTGAGGCAACGATGATTAATAACAATTGTAAGAGGGTTTATGTGAACTCATGGAAGTAGACGCTCTGATCGATACATGCAGTGATTTGACATTATTGTGACTAGATGAGTATAGCAATGTAGGCAAGCCAGCCTTAAATGGAGAGGACCTACTGCCATTAGAGGGATAGCCGATACGCTCACTGAAATTTTTGGTAGTTTTCAAGCTGACCTAGAAATAAATGGGAATACCTTCAGCCCTATAATAGATGTTTTGCCTACTAATGCCACGTGTATAAAAATGATAATAGGAATAGAAGTATTGGGTGGCGCAGAAATTGCCTTACAACCAAATGGTGTTGCCATTAGGAAAACTAGCTCAGGCAACCAAGAACTATGTTACAAAATTATTAACGAAAGCGATGATATTAACGTAATCAGCCTAGCCTTTAAAAAAGAAATATATGACTTAATACAAACCGGAAGACACAAAACGTATGTAGGTATTGAAAAGCGAATAGTCGTAAAATTCAAATTGAATAAGCAAGTAGTGCAGGATAGATACCCTTTACCTCTCATAGAGAACCAAATAGAGGAGCTGCAGTGTGCACGAGTTTTTTTTAAGGCTGGACAATGAAAATTGTTTCTTCCACATCCCAGTGTCTGAAAGTAGCCGTGACGCACAATGGACAGTACGAATTTCTGCGTATGCCCTTTGGACTCTGTATATCTCCGATCACTTTCAAAATGTTCATTAGCAAGATATTTCAACCTCTAGTGTTTAGAAAGTATATACTAATATATATGGACGACATTATCATTCTCGCATGTGATGAAGTAGAACATTTAGAGTGATTGAGGGAAGTCCCCAAAATAGTAGCGGAACATGACTTAAAGACAAATGGAAGAAATGAAAATTTATCAGCAAGCAAATTGAATATCATATTTATGAAATAGCCTTCGGAAAAATCAAAGCATCAACTGCTAAGACCCTAGCTATAAAAAGCTACAAAGGCTTATCAGGATACTTCCGTAAATTTATATCCAACTATGCCCAAATCGCCAAACTATTATTTGATATACTGCGGAAGAATGCCATATTCAAGTTCGAAACAAGTCAACGTGCAGTATTTCGAAAGCTAAAAGCAATTTTGTCAACACAACCTGTTCTAGCTATCTGAAATCGAACTACTAGAGGTGTCCAAATTTGGCTATGGTGCTATTCTTTTCCAGAAAAATTCGGATGATAGGCAGTTCCATCCAGTGTACTTCTGTAGTCGCAGGACAACTCCTACGCAGGAGAGATACAGCAGCTACGAGTTTGAGGTGCTAGCTATCAAGAAGTTTAGAGTATATTCACTACGAATATCTTATTCAAGATTATCAAAAGACTGCGCTGCATTTAAGATGACAATGGAAAAGAAGGATTTAGCGCCAAGGATGTCGGAAAGATTATAACTACACCTTAGAACGCAGAAATGGGCCTAAGATGAAGCATGTCGACGCGCGCAGCAGACAAGCTATCGTCATGATACTAGAGTCAGATATAGTTACAAAAGTAAAAGCAGCTGTTCAACGAAGAGACTCGAAGCTCAACATTATTATCTAAATTTTACAAACAGAATCTTTTGATAATAATTTAGAAGAGCGTGGCGTTTTATACCAATTTGACGGGAAAGGGAACAAACTACTTTTTCTCCCCAAGGGAATGCAGGTGAGCTAGTGAGGAGCATTCACAACCTAGGGCATTTTGCACAAAAGAAAATGGAGGAAATTTTGAGGCCGTAGGAACTGCATTCCTTGAATACTATCTGAACGCAAACATGGAAGGCAAGACGGGTTTTTACATCATATCCCTAAAGAAGACTTGTCACTGACCGTTAACGGCGACATAGAAGAGTTGTGCGTCCTGACTGTAACATTCAGATTCTCAAAACATTTGTGGATCTACACTGTAAAGACACTTACAGCAACAGAAGTCGTTCAGAAGTTGGAAAATTAGAAGTCAATTCTTGGAAATCCAAGACAGATTATATCCTTTAGGGGCACTGCCTTCACATCTTATGTTTTTTAGGATTACTGCAAAGACGACAAAATTCACCATACTCTAGCGACAACAGGAGTATCGATAAGGAACTGGAAAAATAGCCAGGGTGATTGATTATAACCTGGCTAACGAAGCTGTCCATGAAAAATCCAGATAAGTGGTACAGATATACTGACAAGGTTCAAAGATTTTTGAATTCAAGTTCAAGGCAACGTTCCATTCTATTTGAAATTTTACTCGGAGTAAAAATGAGAATTAAAGAAGATTTACAACTAGCGAACGCCGTATCGGAAGAAATCGTCGAGACGTTCGAGGAGGAGCGAAACATTATTAGAGCAGACTTCGAGAAGGGCATACTTCACGAGCAAGAAGAACATCGAAGACAATGTAACAAGAAGAGGAGAAAGCCGCCCACATACAATTTTGGAGACCTAGTGGCAATAAAGCGAACACAATTTGGAAATGCTCTGAAAATTCAGTCAAGTATAATATGTATATTTAAAGTAGTACAACTTTGTGGTAACGATCGATTCGAAGTTGAGCATGATGGACCGATAAAGACTACCTTGAGTAGTGACATCGTCAAATTGTGGGTCAGTAATAACGAACATAAAACCTCTTCCGATGATGACAATTATGAGGCAGATGCTAACTTGTTGTCAGCCTAAGGCAGAAAACAAACAAAAACACTAACATATCCCTTCCTTGTTAATAATATCCTTCCTCTTCCTTCAATATCCTTACTTGAGACTGTCCAGGCTTTGGTATAATAATGATTATTGAGAAGAAGGTTATTGCTAGACGATATCCATCCAAGATGAAAAGCTAACGAAGCGAAGATAGATGATCCCTACGACTGATGAGAATAGACGACTACCGATCGATTCACCGGGTCGGTGAATACTTACAGGTGTTGCAGTATGGAAATGCAACTTTAAATGCATTCGAAATTTTTTTTAAATGAAATTTTAAATGAATTAAATTAAAATTAATTTTCAGGGTCATCTTTGCAATGCATCGATATATTGCATAGGGCAATATATTGGTGCATGGAACTTATGGTTGTGATTCGGGGCATTGGGTACCTGAGTCACAACATCCCTCCTCCCTGGGGAAAAGAAAGTTTTATTCATTTATGAAGGAAACTTTCTTTCTAAATGACGAAGTTAAAATACATAATAAAAGTACTGTTATTTAGATAGCTATAGCTAATTACAAAATTGTAAGACTATAGTAAAATAATTATAACTAATTACAAAGTTGTAAAACTCTAGTCAAATTTAATTAAAATATTTTAAGACAAATTGTTTTTTTTTTTTTATATGTTCGGCTCTTTTCCTATAAATTACTAGTTTTATTTTTTTTTTATAGAGTGCGTTTGGTTGTTGGGATTAGGATAGGGGTGTTAAAAAAAAATGATGAAAATTGGGGAATAAGAGGATACTGTTGTCCGTATCTTATGTTTGTTATAATTTGTATATGTCCGATTTTTCGATTGGCAGCATGAGTCCATGGGATGTATATCCATATAACAATAGTATATATTTAAAATATATTATATATTATCTGCCTTTTTTCTGATGGGAGCAGGGGTTATTTTAAATCCTGTTGCCCTCGGTGCAGGTGTGGGCATATCTTCCAGTTCTTGTTCTTGGGGTGTATTTTTAGATTTTCGGACTTTTCGTTTCTATTTACTAAACAGATAGGCACAGACCATAGAGATGATTAAAGCAATAGTCACATATGATATAGTATAGTGGTGAATATGATGATTGCTTATTGGATTGAGCGGAAGCAACCCAACTTTCAAACATATAATAAGGCAAATCAAAATTCCTTTGAAAGTATAAATAACAACTTACGTTGCTTCAAATGCAATAGACTGGGACATGCTGCTTCAAAATGCCCAATCATACAACACCCTGCACAGAACTTAACCACAATTCCAAGAACAAACCCGCAATTACAAAGCCCTGCAGACTTCAATAGGGTTACATTTACATCTCCGACACAAGCGCTTACATGTCGATATTGTCATCGGATGGGACATTCTATCGAAGAATGTCGGACAAGAGCGGCGAACAACAATCGTTCTGGCAACAATCAGGGAAATCAAAACAATTTCCAGAAGGTGAACAATACTCCACCAACAAACACGGCTGACAGACAGCCTCAAAATAGGTACTGGCAGCAGCCAGTATTCCGAGAAAATCGAACTTCACCGCCGAGATATAATAATGCCAATATCTCGGCTAGATCACCATCTCCAAAGAGGAGAAATAGCAAAAGTCCATCGGCATCCAGGCAGGTAAACTGGATGCAGCGGGGGGTCTCATTCGGCAACCCCTCGCAGATAGAAACAACGGTGAAAGTTCACCGCAGTCCCGAGACAATATCGACGAAAAACTAAACAGCGAAAAAATAATTCAAATCCCCGTTCAAATAAATAAAAATTCTTTAACTCTTTTCCTTGCCTGTTGACATCTGCTCTGCTCCAAAACTTACATTTTTAATTGATACTGGAGCAGAGATCAGCCTAATAAAACTCCATCCACTGAAGCCAGGCAGTATCTGTTACAGAGATGCTGTGTGCAATATTAATACATTATTTACCGAGTCCACTTGTACAGATGGACTCATATTTGCAAAATTGAATTTGATATCTACCAAATTTAACTCCATCCTAGAGCACCCATTTCAAATTATGGGAAATAACTCCATCCTCTCATACGATGGCCTGCTTGGTCATGATTTTTTATCTCCATACAATGCGAGTATCAACTATAAAAATAAATTCATTTCTCTGGAAGTTAATGAATCTTATTCATCTTATCCATATGAACAATACTATTCAAATTACCCTTATGTTTATTTGAAAAGCGAAGACCCAGAAAAGAGGTCTCAAACAAAAAGTCTATTATATACGGAGATAACATTCTCCGACATAAATATTAATACAAACCTATCTCCATCAATTGCTTCGAAAAGCAATGCAAATCGATCGCCAGCAAATGCTTCACAAGAAATGAAGCATATAGGTAAAAATCTATCTCCATCTATAGCCACACAAGAGACTGAATTAAATAAAATTCTATCTCCATCCAAAGCTTCACAAGATATGAAGCAAGAACGTAAAAGTATATCCCCATCTACAGCCGCACAAAAGGCTGCAGCATCTAATAAAATTCCATCTCCTTCATCAATAGATTCACAAAAAGTGAATTCCAAGATAAAATCAAAGAAGTCAAAGAATTTCAATAAAGTTTTATCTCCTTCAAACTCTATCGAGTCGGAATCATCAAATAACTCCTTCAAAATTCCACAAAAGTTGGAATCATATCTCCTTCCTACTAATCATCCTAAAGATTCGGATAAATTAAATTAAATTAAAATTCCGGCTCGATCAGAATTCATCATTGAAATTCCAACTCCTTCTATTCAAAATCAATCGGTCTGTTTCAAGAAGGAAATAAAGCCAGGTTTATTTCTTGGAAATTCGATAGTCGAACCAGTCAACGGTATAGCAAAAGTCCTAATCCTCAATACAAATGAGGAGGACGCCGATCTGGCACCTTACGAGGTGAACCCAGTTTACCAAGACTTGGACGACTTTGTGGTCATCACCACAGACTCTGAAAGAGATCCAATTAAGGGCAGAATAATTAAGCTGCAAAACCTTATAAACTTGGATCACTGTAATTCAGAGGAATCTGAGAGTGTTCGCAATATCTGTAGGGAATTCAACGATCTCTTCTTCATAGAAGGGGATTTCCTTTCATATACAGATGCGATTACCCACAAAATCGAGACCCTCCAAGACAAACTGCCAATTTATACCAAGCCTTATAGACTGCCTGAAGCAAGCCGAACAGAAATAAATCGGCAAATACAAGAAATGCTTGAGTCAGACATCATCAGACCCTCACATAGTCCTTGGAATTCTCCACTTCTCCTGGTTCCTAAAAAACCAGATGAAAATGGAAACAAAAAGTGGTAGACTTTCGTCGTATTAACGACATTACTATTGGCGATGCGTACCACTGCCTAATATCACTGATATATTGGACCAGTTGGGGAAGTCGAAATATTTTACCACACTCGACTTAGCCAGTGAATTCCACCAGATAAAAATTGACTCGAAGGACAGGGAGAAAACTGCCTTTAGCACACCCTATGGCCACTACGAATACAATCGTATGCCATTTGGTTTAAAAGGAGCCCTTGCTACTTTTCAACGAGCCATGAACAATGTCCTATCTGGACTTCAAGGTATTTATTGCTTCGTATACATGGACGATATCGTAGTCCATGGATACAACCTTAAAGACCACAACACTAGACTCACAGCAGTATTTAGCCGCCTTCGTGATTTCAACCTCAAGCTTCAACCCGACAAGTGCCATTTCCTAAGAAAGGAAATTATGTATTTAGGGCACATAATTACAGAAAATGGAGTCAAACCAGATCCAGCAAAAATCAAGTCAGTTCAGTCATTTCCCAGACCCAAGAAGGAAAAATATATAAAAGCCTTCCTTGGTTTCGTCGGCTACTATCGCTGCTTTATACCAAACTTTCCAAAAATAGCCAAACCACTTACAAACCTTTTAAAGAAAGATATCCCTTTCAAGTTCGACGCAATTTGTGATGAAGCATTTTGCGAATTACGCAAAAAACTTATTACAGCACCAATTCTATCATACCCCGATTTTGACAAAGAATTTTTTGTCACCTCCGATGCCAGTGACTACGCCATCGGAGCTGTTCTTTCACAAGTTGATGATCAAGGAGATCATCCAATCGCCTACGTGAGTCGAGTTCTCAATGGTGCAGAGACTCGTTACTCAACAATAGAAAAAGAGCTCTTAACTATCGTTTTCGCAGTTGAGCAATTCAGATCATACGTTTATGGCAGACAGTTTACAATTATAACTGACCATAAACCATTAGTATGGCTCATGAATCTGAAAGATCACTCCTCAAGACTGATGAGATGGAGAATACGTCTTGAGGAATATGACTACAAGATAGTCCATAAATCAGGTAAGCTCAACACAAATGCAGACGCTCTCAGTAGAGCTATTCCAGATAGTAGCGAACATTTCACGGAACCTACCACCTGCGTAAATGTGGTAACAAGGAATCAAGCTAGAGCTCAGGCAAATCTGAACACTCCCAACACGAGTGTCATTAATCAAAATTCAACTCCATCACAAGTGAACAATTCCTCAGTCATTATAACTGACACAAATTTCCCATTACTATTGACTAAAAATGCGAATCCTAAATTATTCATCTTGGCAATGCAAGATACAGAACTTGAAAGAGTGTTGGATTCGAAATTAAAATTTTCAGATAAATCCCCACTTTTAGAAACTGAACTGAACTTCTTCAAGAAAAAAGACTCCACAATAATTATATCAAAAACTAATTTACCTTGTCGATCCCAAAGAGATAGATCAGACCTCGAAAAGATTTTAACTGAGATCTGCTCATATACAGAAGCAAATCAGTTAAATCAATTAAATATCTCCTTCCCAATTTTAGATGCACAAAACCTTCTAATAATTAAAAGCATTTTTAACAAGGTCTTCACTGCTAAACAAATAAACATTAAACTCCATCAAGATTGTATTAAATATTTATCCGACATTAATGACATCGAACAAGTTTTGAAAGATTTTCACTCATTACCAACGGGAGGCCATCAAGGCGTTTCCCGTACAATTAAAAGAATTAAAAAGCAACTTTACTGGCCTGCCATGTCAGAGGACATCGTAAAGCATGTAAGGAAATGTAAACTTTGTCAGGTGAACAAAGTATCCAGAAACCCTAAAATTCCAATGAAAATCTCAAGCATTAGCTCCAAACCTTTCGAAAGAGTGTACCTAGATGTTGTGGGACCTCTCCCAATTTCTCATTCTGGAAACAAATATCTCCCTACATTCCAAGACGACCTTTCAAAATTTTCTGAGGCTATTCCCATAGTCGACATCAAGTCTAAGACATTAGCGGCAGCCTTCACGACAACAATAGTTTGTTGACATGGTATTCCAGAAAGTATCCTCACAGATCAAGGTTCTAACCTCATAAGTGGCATGTTCGCCGAGGTATCTAAATTACTAAGAATAAAACGACTTAAAACTACTCCATATCACCCTCAAACGAATGGTGCATTGGAAAGAAGTCACAGAACCTTAGCAGAATATCTCCGATCTTATGTAGCAAAAGATCCACAAGACTGGGATACATGGATTCCTTATGCCATGTTTGTATATAATACAACCCCTCACTCGAACTAATTATACTCCTCGCGAACTCCTATACGGATTCCCAGCCGAAATTCCAAATAACTTAAAATCATCTCCAACCGTTTGCTATAATTACGACAATTATGCAAACGAGCTAAAAGCGCGTCTACAACATAGCTTCAAAATAGCTGAAGACATAGCCATGGCAAACAAAGAAAGATCAAAATTGCAATATGACAAAAGCTCCGTCCAAAAATCTTTTATGGTAGGCGATAAAGTCCTTCTTAAGAGCAGAGTTCGAGAGAACAAATTCTCACCACTATGGTCAGGTCCGTATGAGGTAATGGAGATTAATTCCCCCGAAAATGCCACCATCAGAATTAATAATAAAAATAAGAGAGTCCATAATAATGACTTAAAACTTTTCAAAGAGTAATATTAATGTCAATAGCTTCATCCTCTTCATTCCAAGTGAATAACGCAATATCATCTTCCAGGTTTTCAAAATGATGCAAATAGCATTCATTTTAATTTTCATCCCTTTCATCTACGGCTCAGGAATAGAGGTAAACCACCTAAATGCCAGTGCGGGCATTTACTTCGAGGAAATTGGCAGAGCCAATTTCTACGCCAACGAATGGAAAATCGTCACCTATTACGACCTGGCGAATTTTAAATCAGAATTCAACAACATCCAGTTCATAGCCCAACAAATTACAGCGACCTGCCAGAAACTGGACAAACACTCAACCTTGAACCACACTTGTAACGGTACGTTGCTACAAATTAATCTTATATTAGCAAATATAGAATATAAGAACCTGTTACTTGTAACCCAGAATAGGAAACAAAGAGCACTTTCAATGCAGTAGGCTCAATTTCCAAAGCACTTTTCGGCACATTGGACGAGGATGATGCCAAATTGTATGACGAACAGATTCGTAACCTCACCCTTAACCAAAACTCCCTCCTATCACTTATGAAAAGCCAAACTGCGATAGTCGAAGCAACCGCAGATGTTTTCAACAAAACTAAAGCCGCAATTGAAAAAGATTTCTTGGTTATGCATAAAAAGTTAATTTCAATACAGATAGCTACATCATTAATGGAAAACAGAACATTGGATAACAAAATATCCATAGAACTTGAATCACTCATTTCACTGGTTTCGTTAATGGCATTCAGATACCAAAATACCCAGTCGGAATTATTAGATCTTTTAACAGATTCCAAGCATGGAAAATTCCATCCTACACTAATATCACCGAAAAAGAAGAAGATCTTTTATCAAAAATTAGGCAAGAATTACCAAATTCACTGATGCTTCCTATAAATTACAGAGACAATATATTTTCACAAATCTACAAATTAAGCACGATATCCGCAAATATTTTCAACAACAAGATAATTATAGAACTCCGAATTCCGCTACCTTTTAAAGAACCTTACCAAATATTTAAAACGATACCATTACCTACACTCCTTAACGGATCATTCATGTACATTAAACCATCGAAGGAATACATATTAATAGATTACAATCGCGAACATTATATTGGATTAACCGTCCAAGATATCCACAATTGCGCAACGTTGGATCATACGCATTTTTACTGCAAAATATCATCACCGATCCTTAACGCAAATACAAAAACAAACCAATGCGAAGTAAATCTGATAAAAAAGGAACCAATTACATCAAAATGTAAAATCCTAACATTAGAACAAGATTATTATTGGGAGCAATTATCGCAGCAAAACGCTTGGCTTTTCTCCCTAAAAGATTCCATCCACATAGATATTATTTGCGAAAATTCCATTAGTTCACAAGTTCTACAAGGAACGGGAACAATACACATCAATCCCGGTTGTTATGTTCGCAGGATGAATTGCATTTTGTTGCAGTATGGAAATGCAACTTTAAATGCATTCGAAATTTTTTTTAAATGAAATTTTAAATGAATTAAATTAAAATTAATTTTCAGGGTCATCTTTGCAATGCATCGATATATTGCATAGGGCAATATATTGGTGCATGGAACTTATGGTTGTGATTCGGGGCATTGGGTACCTGAGTCACAACACAGGATGGCCAAGTTGTAGAATATAAATTCTCAATCACCCAGATTGTGAAAAGCTACCGCTGATTCTACACGCATGGCAGTAGCAATCGAAATTAGCAACAAGAAGGTGGTCCCCATTTTGCTCTTTGAATATGACCGCAAACAAGTGTAGACGATTTAAGCATTTTTTCGACAATAAAGAAGTTCTTGAATTAAAGTAATTGTTTTTATTAAACCGTTTGTCATCGTTTCTAATTAAATCCTACATATATTTCTGGTGTGAATTGAAGATATGTGTCTTGATTTGTTGTTCGAATTTTATGCAGTATATCTTCACTCATTGAATGTTTATATTTTTCCCCATAATTTAGTTTGTTAGAAAACATGTTGCCAACAATATGGCGATTAATTGACGAACGAATTTCATGTGGAGAAGAACTAAGTGCTGCATCGGCAAGTGTTGTATCCCAATGTTTAATACTTTCAATACGTTCAAGCAATAGCAATTCTCGACAAACGTCATAATTTGTAGCGTATAATTGACCATTAAATGTTCTAAAATATTCGTATGACGTTGATCCACGCACATTTATTAATAGCAATTGCAAATAAAAGCACTTATATTGTTTTGTATGATCGGTGTATAATCGGCCTAATATTTTGCTGCAAATATTCTTTCATAAGCAGTAACAGCAACACCTCGTTTGCGTGGCTCACAATTTATTTTATGGTTATTCGATGTAAAATATATTGGTACTTCAGAATAGAGTATCGGATCCAAACTTACCTACAAACTAGCATCTTGATAAAACAAATATATTGTGCGACTATGACCTAAATCGGTCAAGTCGTTCAGAAGTTACACGATCACAATATATAAAGATAAAACATTTGGCGTTTGAATAAAAAAATCGGTTTCTCTGTTCTCGAGGTACGATTTTTTGAAAATTATGTTTCATCGTAAAATCACGAAATTTCTAGCCCTCATAGCGAGGGCTGGGGCGTGGTAGGAAAAAAATATAGGTGAGTTATTTTAGTGTTCCCTACAAACTGTGAAGGTTTCACCCAAATCAGAGATGGTCGGCCTTCAGGCTTAAGCCCAGTGGAGTAACTATACCAATACAACCAATGCGATCGCGTTGGCCCCTGATTCAAGGGGGCGCCGACGAGCTACAAACGATTTCTTTATTTCGAAGATTCTTTCACTTAGCCGAACGAGTTTCATTCCTAAAACCCGCGGGATTGCCATCCGCGACCGACGAACGACAACAAATTCTCTAAGGGTACAAGCACAATACCTAACCAAAATATCGGAAGCGTTGCCACTTCAGCTTGTGTTTAGCATTAAGGCGTTACGGCCGGAAATTGGGAAGTTACATACACACGACCAGGGAATTGAACAAACTTATAATCGAAATTCTCAAACTCCTACTCCTTGTTGCTTTTTTTTGACGATTCCCGTCACCGCTGCATCCGTGGAACGGTCGTTCTCAAAACTCAAAATAATAGAAAACTATCTTCGAATTTCTATGAGACATGTTGTCTCGAAACTCATCGATGACTAAATCTCCAAGGAAGACCTTTTAAAAGTATCGCACAGTTGTATGTTATGTAGTAAGCTATGTTACTATTTAAAATTTACCTAATGATTTTCTACCACATTCTCTATACTGTTTTCTGTATAAACTGTGACTTGAGATTAAAAGAGAATTGAAACTTCGGTTTTAATTCATTTATAATAAAACCCGCCTATCTTTCAGGTGTATACTCCCGACTAACCGACTTCTCGTCTAACGGTCGGCGACCCATGTTCGTTTTCATAGGTAAGTGACGCGGGTGCCTCCATTTTCTTGCAATGGGCTCACAAAGCCTAGTTACGTCACTGACCGGGCCGTTAGATGAAGTGAAACATGTCTTCGAGCCCCGTCTTACAGTGAAAAAAACATGAATATCGGCGGCGGCGGCGTGAACATCTTAAATTATTCAGATCATCGTCACACCCCTAACAACAAAATTGGTCCAAGAGTGGGCCAAGCAAACCATGTTATATTATGTCAATGGTCCATGAAGCGACTATCAATCAATAAAATAAAAGATAAAAAATATGAAGCTAAGCGTACTTTGGATGGAATTAAAAAAACTGTTATCTTAATAGTATTGCATATTTTTCTTATTCATTTTGTGCGGTAAACACCTTCTGTAACATGTTCTTTTTCAACCAATTACTACAACGTAAGTAATGTAATTCATATGAAAAACCCGAAGTGTTCAGCCTAGATTGACATCAGGTAGGTCTAAATCTGCTGGCAGCACCAGCAACTTTGGCGGCGACATCAATTCCCTGCAGGACTCCTTTACCAATATGCTTCCCAACATGTCCCTAGGAAATAAAATAAAATATATATAAGATAAGCATGTTATGTACACAAAGTATAAAGAAGGTAGCAACATGCATACTAAATTAATAGTTAGACTTACAGCCTTTTTAAGGAACTTCTTTAAACCGCGACCTTCACCTTGTCCAGCCATCAACACAAGGATAACGGCGAAAATGAAGAAGAATTTTGCGAAATTCATGTTGGTTTCTATTAGCTGGGCAACACTTGAAGAAAAAAGTGATATTTGCCGGAGTGATTGTGCTTTTTATACAAACACATTTCTTGATTGAATGTAATTCGAGATAAGATTAGTCTCAAATCTGTCACAGACGACACACTACGACGTAAGATTTTATCAATTTTTTTAATTTCGATCATCTGCATTGTATTCGTATTGAATGTTGAAGTGTTTTTAAGAATTATCTTCTCTAAAAAATATAATAAAATCAAATTAATTAAATATAATTAATTAAAAGAAGTAGGTATATGCAATTATTTTTCCGAAAGGCCGATAAGTCTTGGCGCAGAAGAGGTTAAAGCAGTGTTGTGCTCTTAGCATAAACCAAAGTTAATAAAACTTCGAAATAAAGTGAAGCAAATCCGCTGAATTAGTAGTGGATTTCGATGTTGGCCATTTGGTTACTTGTATTATATTACGATTGTAGAAAATATTATTTAACATAAAAAAATTCATTTTTATTGTAAAGATTATTCAAATAAATAATAATAAATACATATGCTTTAACATTTCAATTTTTGAAAACTTTCGATCCACATATTTATATGAATGGCAATTCATTACTAGATTTTGAGTTGGTTGATAAATTTAATTACTGTCAATTTTCACAGCTTCTATACATAATATTATAATTATTATAATCTATTTCTCTTATCTGTTTTGACATTCCTGTAATCCGAATTCCGCCGCAGCTCGAAAAGGGCTATAAGCTCAAGCATATACATAGGTTGATAGACTTTATAATATAAAACTTTAAACTTTATGATTTAGAAATGTTATATCGAAAAACATATGTTAGTTAAAGCTAAATGACGTGTCAGTAAAATCAGAAAATACACATACATATTCCGCGATTATAAAATTTTGCAAGATAACTTTAAAATGATGAATTTCAGTTAACTCAAATTAAAATATTTTATTTTATTTGTTAACGATAAATAATATCTAAGTTAAAAATAGCAGGTATAATTTGGTTTCGGGATTTTTCAAATTTTCCAAAATATTGTTTTCCTGAGTCACTTACTTCGAAAATGTAGAGGAATCCACTGTTCTAATGTTCGGTTTATAACAGCTTCAAGTCCGAGCCACCTTGTTCCACAAAATTTAAAATTTTTATGAACCTCAATTTCGAAATAAGCTTGAAAATCTTTTAGCTCTTCTTACGTTTTAACGCTATGAGAAAAGTGGTAGTAAATATTATATTATGTTTTTTTTTTGTTTTCAATAAATGAGGGAATTTTGTTCGTAGCAGCTGCGCAAATATATTAGCTTACATCTTGTGCAATGTGAATAAGTGTGACATGTACAGCCTAAATAGAAAATTCGATCATTCAACTTTAGTTGTCTAGTTTTTTACTCCTGAAATATCACTCTTCATCATACCCGCGTTGTCTGTAGCGAAGCCAATTAAACTGTTCACTGAATTTTTTAATTTTCCAAACTACTTCATAATTAAATTATATATAGCTTCCGTAGTTGATTTTCGGAGCTTAACAAGCCCTTAAAATCTGTCCATCATCTTGTGAGTATTATTATCAAGATAGCGATCTAGGGGTACCAAACTATTTACGGAACTAACGTACATGGTGTCATCAATGATTAACAAAAAAAAAAAAAGGAGATATCCTTAAAACTTGGTAATTTCCTCAATTATATATGTAGCAATTACATCAACAGTCAGTCCTGTATCCTTTTACGTCCACATGTCAGTATACTTCTATTTCCGAATTTGCGCAGAAATCAGCTATTAAATGCCGTAAAGTGTTTTACATCATAAACATGACTTCTGATTTCTGCTTTAACCCTTTGGCAAGAAGAATTAAAATTTTTACTTTCTTTGACGTGTATGTCTTCTGCACATCTTTAATCTTTATCCGGTGAAAGAAAACTAGGTGAATATCTGTCTAGAAGTGTAATATTATTAGACAATATTTTATTCAATTTGAGTCCCATGATTTTTTGTACAACTGTTTATCCTTTGCAAATTTTAATTCCTTTTTCCTATAAATTGAATAATTATTCATATCATAAATATAAACATAAATAGATAAAACAACCTTAAGTAAAGTTGCTTCAGATCCAGCAGGAGTTATTATTGATGAAATGATGTTGTCTTTATTTTTTGCAATTAGGTTAGATTATCTGATAAATTGTAATATAATTCAGTTTTAATATTTTGATATCTGCATAGCAAAGTTGTATGATTTTGCATTATACCTACATCAACCAATGCTTTACGACATAGGAATAGGATTTTGAGGAATTACGACGAGTTCGTAAATGAAAATCTAGTGGAGATCTGTAATTGTTGTGGGGGTCTTTGGTTTCAGCCAATTAAAAACTCAATTCGCTTCTCAGAGGATTTTGCAAATAAAGTTTTCACACTTTCCGCTTCTTTACCTTCTGAGAGCAACTCATATTCCCTATGTTCTAACTGCAAAAATCTAATTTCAAAAGGAAGAGCTCCCAACATTTGCTAAAATAACAACTTAAGTTTTCCAGAAATTCCATATTTCTTAAAAATTTGGCTCAACTTGAACAATGACTAGTTGCTCCACGCATTCCACGCATGCAGATTAGAGCTCTTGGGCATGTCAGAAATTGTGGACTGAAAGGGGCAGTGGTGCATATTCCATTCTCTGTGGATAAAACCAATACTGCATTGCCGATGGCATTCGAGAAATCTTATGCAGTACAGGTTCATCTCAAACAAAGATTGGAAAATAACAACAGTTTCATGAGCGAAATAATCCGGCCTGCCCGGGTATATGCTGCAGTGCTGCATTTGTTGAACACTCCTCTTTACAACGCAACTCTATCCATCGGTGAAGGATGCACCCTTTCTTATTTCGCAGGATATAGCAAGAGAATTGTCGAAGGAAGCTGAAGAAATTGAAGAGAATTTGGATGCCTACGATCTAGATAATCTCAATCTCGGAAGTCAGCAAATGCTTTTAGATAATATCCTCCTAGAGAATCTTTCTGTTGAGCAATTGAGTTTAGCACCCGGCGAAGGTCGTCGACCTCTTAATATTATCTTCGATGTTCATTCCGAGGAGTTGTACTTTAACGCGATTTATTGCAGCTACGTTCGACAGACGCTATGTGCCTGTAAAAATCTTCTGTATACTTACAATAAGTACGAAATGTTGAACATTAGAAATGCGATTTCCATATGTTTGATAAAGAAGTCTTCTGGCAATACTTTCCATACAGCCTCGAATCTTTTATATAAATATTTTGTTAATAATGTAATACAACACGATGGGTGTCGAATTTGAGCAGACCACGATTTTCGCCTTCCCATTGGGAGGCGGAGAAAAACTAAGTCATCGAAATGATTAGGCAATTCGGTCTCCCTACATATTTTTTACTCTCTCAGCCGCTGACACTAAATGCGTTGAACATTCTTTCCAAAGTATAGTAGATGCGTTTGATATTTCATCAGAAGTGGCAGAAAATATGGAATTTTCAACAAAATCCAGGTTGATAAGAGCCGATCTGATAACGTGCGCCCGGTATTTCGACCATAGATTCCGAGCTTTATTCAGACTCTTTAAATATAGCTCGGAAAACTTTGGCGCACACTTCTTTGAAAATTATTATTACCGTGTGGAGTTTCAACAGAGAGACTCCCCGCAGATACATAGTATGTACTGGCTCAAAAATTCGCCGAAGCTAGATTTAGAGGATCCGAATAGTATCAGCGAGGTTGAGAATTTCATATATAAGCGTTCTCTTGCTGACAGTCGCCTCGAAGATCTTGAGAACTTAATAACCTACCAAAAGCACAACCACACACGTTCTTCCTTGCGAGAGCTAAGAGGTAAGATATTTTGTCGTTTAGATATGCCCTACCCCCTCTGGGAAAAACTTGTATTTTAACTCCTCAATTGGATTCGGAAACTTGGGAAATACATATGGCAAATTTTTCAAGAGTACATTCGTTTTTGAATTCGAATACAAATATCGATTTAAGCAATTTAAAATAATTTTTAATCATTTAAATCTCTCCGAACAACTTTATATATTATTATATATATATATAATCTTAAGAAGCCATAACTTTGTTTTTAAAACGAAATTATTACGGCCGAATGTTATCCACTTTTAACTTCCAAATATTGCGCATGCATAGATGGATATTCAGTATATCATGGATGCATTTGCCTGCTGCAGTTATATTTTTAATTATATCAATAAGTCTAAACGCGGAGTTTCTAGATTGATGAGAGAAACAATGGACGAAGTTTTTTAATGTAATTTCACGGTAAAGCAGACTACACTGCACACTGCAACATTTGGGATACAAGCTGATTTCTGGAACTGAAATTCCTGCAGAAGGGACGGCTTATAATGTCCTTGGGTTGCATATGTCCGAGAGTGAGTAATGCCGATGTGCTCAATAGTACATCCCCACCTAATGAACTCGTCAGAATGGCGAGACCGCGACCGGAGTTGGAAATAATGAAAGCCGATTCACCAGAGATATTCCTGCAAAGCCTCGAAGTCCATTATGTGCAGCATCCTGACAGTTTAGAGGAACTTTGTCTGGCAGAATTTTTGCTCTTTATAGTTATTCGAAGACTGCTCGAAGCTATACAGGAATTAGGGGATAATATCCAAGAAGATGCTGAATCCTTAAATCATTATAGCGCCCCGCTTTAAAAATTCGGCGGCTTTGTACGCAAGCGAATGAAGCCTTGCGTAATTCGCTACCGGCGATATAAGGCCTTACAGGATCCCGATAATTTCTACAGGGAGGAACGAAGAAACTGATATTCTTCCGCAGAATTATCACGAAATATGCTCGCAGAACAGCGTCATGACTAATCTAACAATCGCAGGCAAAACGATTCATTCGAAAATGCTAGAAATGACGATCAGTAAGGTCTAATTTTACATATAGGAGAGAATCAAATAGATCCAGATCTATTGGATGATGTTCTTCGCGTTTTCGCGGAAAAAAAAACCGAACTTTTCGACCCAATGATTAGGTGATCCTATCATCGAACTTCTATACTAGGCGATCAGAAATAACCGTACTGATGAGACCTCTCTGATCGCTGAGTCCAAAAGTAATATATAACAACGCGAATATTTCTAATTCTTCCAAATATCATTATTCATTAGTAGCTTGCTAGTCTCTCTGCAGTACCAACTAATCACTTTCTCTCGACATTATTTATTAGCGATGAGAGTTATAAAAGTGCGTGAAAAGCTCTTGCCAAAAAGTATACGATAATCAAATTTAAATTATGAAAACAGATATTTGAAATTAGTATATGTTTACAAACTTCCCATCGTTACGATCTTAAATAGAAAACTTTTAAAGGACTCACTGCAGTAAATTCAGTCCACAAAAAGGATACAGAAATTTTAAGCTCCAACCTTTGAGTACTGGAAGCCACTTCTTCAATCCAACATATAAAACAGCCAACACGTTAAGATCGCTGCAATTAAAATCGCTCAGTTTTTAAGTGCTCGACATTTTTAGGATCGAGTTTGTATGAACGACGCATACCTATGTTTTAATCTCAAAACCTGGCCAAAATATGGTATATTTTTCGTTACTGTTGTCAATACTCGTCAGTATTGGCATGTTAACTTCACCAGCAAGAAACATTTTTATTATTTCTTAGGAAAAGGGTTTTATCTTCTTTTGAGATTTGGGTCTTAAACCGGTCAGGAACGGTTACGAGCTCAGTAAAAGTTTATTTATGATATCTAGATTGCAAGCCTCACTTGTGAAAATTCGTATTTTTTCCATTATTGCCAATCAAAATAATACCTTTTGGGCCTGTGCTAAAACTTGAAAGTTTAGAAGAACCGCGATCTTGAAACTTGTTAGGAACTCTGGGATCTTGAAAGTTTTGAAGCGGACTTTTTCAGTACAGGAAAGTCGTAGTTAAAGTCTTGGAGAGGTGATCATTCAGGTGATCCTTCACTTAAAGACCAACTCTGGGGAGGTGTATGCTCCTTGATCCTCTTCTACCTATTCTTGGGTACAAACTTGTCCTCATATGAAAAGAAAAACTAGATTAATTTCGTGTATAAAAAATTAGATCGTTCAGCAATAAGAATGAGTCTAAGTCGACGCGGTAGGTATATAAATTGTTTATTTTTGCTTTCTTTGTAATCAATTTCTAACCAAATATTTTAATCATTTTAAAGTTGACATAAATATTCTCTTAAAAGATGAGTCACACTTTAAGAAATTGCCAAGCCTAACTAGTTATTTCCCCTTATGTAACTAACAAAGCATTTCGAGCAAAGTAAGGGTATTTACAGCATTTACAGCGGGTTTTATGTGTGAAAGCTGTTTACCATGAGTTTGGTAGCGCGTTTGTTTTCAGTGAATTCCACAACGTCTTACAATTCTCAACTGACGTATAACATAAAATTCATTCAATGAAAATAACAATAATTTAAGTTTTTAACAGTCTCAACCATATCTTTCACACATAATTCCATCTAGCTCTCGCTGCGTGGCTATTAGTATGTCTCTTTTTATCTAATTTCCATACAGCTGGCTTTTTCTTAATCAAACCGGATAGCATTGTTTTTTTTTTGCTCCGTCGAAACTATTTTCCGAGTTTTATTTTAATGTTTCGCATATTAAAATGGTCAGTAAAAGCAGTCTATGTGGAAATATGTATCACTTTTTACATGAACTCTGTACTAGGTTTTACCCTAAAAGAAAATTGATTCAGATAGACATGTACTTAAAAAGGTCCAGTTAAATGATGGCTACATCTGCCTGAGTCTAAATTATTAGTTATTATAACGTTAATCAAGTCATAATAAAATTGAAAAGGAAGAAAAAAGAAGGGACAATTATATTAGTGTTCTTATAATTTCTAAAAAATTTGTGTAGTTTGTTCCTTTAGAGAAAGGTGGGCTACTATCAACTTCCCACAATCGTTTCCAGGGCCCAGATTCACTAACACGGACAGATGTGGAGTTGTTGAGATGACAGTTCTTTTGACATTTAACTCTCCACTCGGGATTCTGTAATTCGGGGAATTTGTATTGAGAATTACCAAACTCTCTATTCCACTTGACAAAACTGTCTGCTGTTTAAGTTGTGGAGAAGTAATAAGAATACTGAAAATTTTTGTCTGGTGTTATTGTGTTTTGTGAAGGTAACTAGATACCTAGGGATTTTCAAATTAAATTATGGATTCACCGCATATCCTGGCGATATTTACAAAATCAAATTATGGAGATCCTTGCAATACTTACAGAGAAATATGAATTTTGGTGCGTCAAGGTACCCTACTACAAATTTAAAATCACGCGAAAATGGTCATTTTGTTTGTCTTTCAGTACAGAAGAGATGTTAGAAAATTTTTAAATATGCACAATAAAGCTTGTATGAAATCGCATCTGCATTTTGTTTCCTAATTAGATATGTAATTAATTTTTGAGTCCGATAAATGGTACTGGAAGTAAATTAGTCCTCCTTAAGATGAAAAGATGGCGATTTTTGGGAACAAGAATGGACATATTTTCAACTCATCATTATGAAGAAATCGTGGAAATTCATTTTCCATGAAAGAAATTCTCATAACAGAGTATTTATGGATGTGAAAGAAATATCGGAAGAAATATATGCAAAATATAGGAACTGAGGTGAATATGACCCAAGTGCAAAAATCCGTCTTGCGGCAGAAAAAGTCTGTTATGACGTTAAAAATATCAAAAACAAACTACACCGCTCAATTACCCGCTCCTCCCCCTTTAATTTGATACCAAACATGACATATTTTTGACAACCCCTAATGAGGGGTAGCACGACGCCCCCACCAGCCCAAAAGACCCTCCCTTAGAAATTGTCCACTTAAATTTTTGTACTCTAGACCTTAAATTAGTAGGAAAAAAACCCACTGCTCTGCGATCCGCCCACACAGAGTTAGCCATCCTTCAATATTTCTATACTTCTCACGTTTTCCCTAAATTCCCAAGTTTGTTAGAGAATCGCGAATGGAGAGTTAGGGAGTTTTAATCGGGGAAAACGAAAATTCTTATCTCTCAGACTCCCAAACTCTCTGTGTTATAGAATCCGGCCCCAGAGGACAGCTTCAGTATCCAGAAAATTCCGAGATTTTTAAAACCGTTGATTATAGTAACCACACAAACCTTCCTAAGTGTGAAGTATTCCTGAATTGGTAGGAAAGTTATGCTGGGTGTAATTTTTTTTAAGAATTTGGCTTCCGTATTGCATGCAGATGCGCATGGGAGTTTAAAATAAGATTTGAAGAGAGGCAGTGCATGGCTTAAGTCTGGGTGATTGTCTAGAGAACATTTGGTGTCATTAAACAAACGTGTCTCCAAATACTCTAACTTATCTGAATATTTTCTTCACTTTTCAATGTACTCCTCGCCTCAACTTGGTACATTTCTCACATCGTGTCTAACTAAAGCTAAGTTCATGAATCGGATGTCACTTGTGTGTATATCTGATCATGACGTGATAATGATTACATTTAATTTTCAAGGCCATTATATGCCGGAGTCTAATACCTTTTTATTTTATAATTATAGTGCAATTAATTTAGATAATCTCCATAATGAAACTCAGGCTCTTCCTTGGAATAATGTTCACATTATTTGTGACGCTGAGGATTGAACTAACTTCCTGTCTGAAGCTATCCATTATTTGTATGGATAGTATGTCCCATTGATTACTAAAACTATAAATAACCTTGTCTGTTCATGGTTTTCTCTTAGAATTATGAGCCACATTCGTAGCAAAAATAGACCATATGAAATGAGAAAACCATGTGGAGCTGCTACCCTCTGGGATGACCTTCGTCTTCTTCGTAATAGGAAAACATTCGAAATCAAAATTGCCAAAACGGGATATTTTTCATCATTGCTTAATACTTAATAATAAATATAAATTATGGAAGAACTTACGTTCTGCTGGCGTAATTTTTCCACGAAAAATAATATCGACATCGATCGGGAAGAACTCAACAAGAAATATCTAACAGTACATGTAATAACTTCGAGTTCACAAAGCAGCTCTGAGTTGTCTAACCCAACTTTTTGCAATTTAATTTTGCCCGAGTAACAGCTAATGATGTTCTCATGGATTTTTGTGCAATAAAATCTGACACCACTGGATGTGATGGTATATACCCAAATTTGTTAAAATGCTCCTGCCTTATATTCTTTTTCCTCTTGCACACATTTGTAATACGTGTTTTGCGTCATTTCGGTATCCGAAACAATGGAAGTTATCAAAGCTCATAAATGTCACTTCAGGTTCCGAAAACTTCATCTAATAACTTTTCAGACCTATTAGTATCTTACCCTCTTTATCTAAAGTAATTAAAAAAAATATATATAGATTGCATATAATAATTTACTAAATGAAGAGTAATCGGGCTTTAGAACTGAAAACAGCTGTATTACTGCTATTCTTAAAATATTCAATGATATACGGATTTCTAATGATAGGGATGAGTTCTCCATGCTCGTACTCTAAGGCATTTGATTCGATGTTTTGTTTTGGGTAGTTTACCAAACTCGCGAGCTGAATGGTAAAACTACACAATTATGAAAGGAATTGCGTAATATTATATATATACATACATGGTGTCCCGTAAGTCGACGTCAAGCCGGAAGCGGGTGATAGACCAAATCGGAACAGTTACCAGAAAAATACAAAAAAAGATATAAGTCATGTAATTTTCAAATTATAGGAATTTCTTTTGTTTTCGAGAAAATGTACACCTTGTGATGGTTTTTTAGCTCCTGTTGCTACAAATCTTTACTTTTTTTCAATTTTATTTTTCTTATGTAATCTCGAATAGTGCTTATGTAACCTATTGCTTTAAGTTCTAAGCCAACTGCTCCAGCTTGGAAGAAATTGTCACATTTTGCCGAACCAACAATATAAAATTAGTAATTCGTTGAACTTTAACTGACTGTACTGGAAAAAAACAAATTTACTACGCCAGTTTGGCAATTAACTTTAAAAGTTGAGGCATTTAATACGGATTCTAAAATGGTACAACACTTGCTACACTATTTCTTAGATTACGAAAAAAAAAATTTTTTCTTCAAGAAACCCAGCTTCGAAAAATTTCTTTTCACCTACTAAAATTGATTCTAGTGTACCCAAAGCTTGCCTTAAGAGTAACTTTGAGATTCTAGCTTGAGTGAGACGGGGAGTCATTCCATGAAGGGTGAATGAGACAGATAGTGACGCTTTCAAGTCAGAGATGCTAAATTTTTATTAAATTTAGGACAAATTTTCCTTAATTTTAAAATTAAACACCAATTATTTGGATGCTAAGATTTATTATATATATATTATTACAAAAGATGTTCAAACTGCATTCCTTCAGCTTCAATATAAGCTCGACATCTTCTTAAAAAGAACCGGTTATCAGACGGGCAATTCTTCTGTTGTTGACAAATTCAACTGCTTCCGTAATTCTTTGCCGAAGCTCAGCTAAATTTTCAATTGACTTCTTCTAAACTTTCTCTTTCACTGCTCCCTAGTAAAAGAAATATAATAAATTTAGATCAGGTGAACGGGCTGGTCACGAGATCGTACCAGACCGCCCTATCCATCTGTCCGGATATTATTAACTGAGATATTTTCTAACTGAAAGGGCATAGTACGCTGGTCAGCCATCTTGCTGATACCACATCTCTCTGTAACTACTTAGTGGCATGCCTTCCATTAAATTAGGCAAATGGTTTTGCAAAAATTCCGGTGCAATTGTTTATTTTAAGATGATATTGAGATCTATTTTGTCTCATTAAATTCGGATTCTCTACGTGCCACTCGTGTAAGTTGTGTAGGTTCATGTAACCGTCTTTTTTAAATGTCGATTCAACCGACCACAAAATTTTCTCGAAGAATCGCGGATCTTCCCCTTGTCTTTGTAGCATCATTTGGCAAAACGCAACCCGGGGTTGATAGTCCCGGGTTTGTACTCGCTGTACATGGTATGGGTGTAGCTCATGGTTTTGTAATATTCGGTGAGCTTGGCTTAGAATTTAAAGCAACAGCTTACATAAGCACTATCACTAAGTCACTATCTGACTCACTCACTCTTCATGGAATGACTCTCCAGAAATTATTCGAAACAAAAATTTTTTTTCCGTATTCTAAGAAATAATGTAGCAAGTGTTGTACCATTTTAGAATCCGTACTAAATGCGTCAACTTTTAAAGTTACTTGCTAAACTGGCGTAGTACATTTTTTTTTTCAGTACAGTCAGTTAAAGTTCAACGAATTATTAATTTTATATTGTTGGTTCGGCAAAATGTGACATTTTCTTCGAAACTGGAGCAGTTTGCTTAGAACTTAAAGCAATAGGTTACATAAGCACTATTCTGGATTACATAAGAAAAATAAAATTGAAAAAAAGTAAAGTTTTCTAGCAACAGGAGCTAAAAAACCATCACAAGGTGTACATTTTCTCGAAAACAAAAGAAATTCCTATAATTTGAAAGTTACATGACTTATATTTTTTTTTTTTGTATTTTTCTGGTAACTGTTACGATTTGGTCTATCACCCGGTTCCGGCTTGACGTCGACTTACGGGACACCCTGTATATATATATGGATATCATAAAGACTTGACGTAACTTAGCACTTCATGAAAAGTCTACGAGAGGGAGATGAGTGGTGAAGGGGAAGGTCGCGCCTGGATCTGGGCACCACCACACTGCCCACATTTCATGAAGTGCCTAGACTTTTCATAAAGTGCTAAGTTACGTCAAATGTTTACGACACAAATTCGTTCCGTGTTTGTTTAGTTTTATCATTCAACTCTCGAGTTCTTTGATTCTCGTGGTAATCTTCCCAAAACAAAAATCAAGGGGCACCCATATAGCAAATATTAAAAGACCCCGGCCGTCTTCACTGCGCTAAGTGGTAAAGGCATCGTAACAATATAAGTATAAGTTTCCTTTTTCTCCTTTGTATCTCAGTTGTTATTATTTGATTTCTTATTAGTTTACTAGTTGTGTTTATTATTAATTATTGGACTGATATAAATATCAATATTAGTTATTGTACTAAAATAAGATTTTATAACTTTTTGTATAATTCCACCTATAAATAACTAAATGTAATGTAAATTTTAAATTGTTATCCTTGGTTAATCGTAGAGCCTACCTTTTTGATATTGTTCTTTTTAAAATGGTAAACTGTTTATTTGATTGTTCAATCATACTGTTCAGGGTTGACTTTAATGCTCCCTCTCGCATATCAAGGAATATACCTTGCTTCAGACTGCCCTGTCCTAGGTCCAACATTAAGGAAAAATCGCCTATCTTCAGAAATTTAACATCTTAAATTATATTTGTGCTTTTAATACCGACCTCCAGTCACTTAAAGGACTGACATTCAATTAGACTAGGCATTCTATTTAAATTCTAAATTCTATTTAACTGGCCTTATTTCTACAAATTAGCTTTTACATTTTCATTTTTTTATCTTTGTTTCTGGTTTTATGTCTTTTTCTTTACATTTTGTTCACGATATATAGTTCTTACCTTTGACGTAGATTTAATATTGTAACGATTCCACTTTTTTGTAGATAGTTTTACATTTTACTATTTTTTATTCATTATTTTTACATTTTTGCATTCATTACTTATATTTTTTTATTTTTGTCTTCTTTATTTTAATTATTATTAATAACGAATTTTCTTCTTACATTTTTTTTTTTTAATATTTATTGTTTAATCTGTACGGTAGTGTGTAGTAGTAAATACATACATATAATAGATTAGAATATCCTGACAACATATTTCAGAGTGTGGTTACGGTAATCAGTGCAAGTACAAAGTTGGTCAGAAAAGGTCAAGAAGAAATCAAACCTTCTTCTCTCTTATGGATATATAATGATTTTGTTTTAAATTACCTAAATTACACACATGAAACAAAACAGTTTTCTCAAGGCGCAGAAACTACGTAAATGAACTTATTTGAGAATTCCAGAATAAATTTTCATCTATTTATTTTATTTCCGTGGTATCATTCGACTGAAATTGTGAATTTAAAGTCAATATTCAAGAAATCGAGGCATACTTTTTTAAGCTTTGATTATGTTCTATAATCTAACAAACTAAGAAAGAAGTTATAACTAAATTGCCAAACACAATTCCGACGTTTCGACCCGATGAACCCATTTCGATCCAAACGGATGCATGAGCACAATTTGTTCCGTTCGGTTTCAAACACTTGACTTTAAAATTTTGCCAGATTTTGTCTTTCATCCATGAAAACATTCTTTTTTTGTCATATAATTCATGTCTTTTTTTATTTCCTGAACAAAAGCCTTATCATGCATCTTTGAGTATAAAGAAATCTATACAGATGATTTTCTAGGTTATGTCATCCGTAAAAGTTGAAATTTGCTCAACTTCTCCGTTTCGTTCGATCCATTTCGATCCATTTCGGTGTAGTGTTTCGCCCTTAACTGGTATGCGACCAACATTGGCGATACTCCTTCATAAATATAGCCTTTTCTTTATTTTGAAAATAGGCAAGTTAGTTCGTCAAAGTGATTTTTCGCATTTCTTTCTAGAATGGTTCAATGAACAGCACTAACGGTTCTTCAAACTGATTTAAAAAATTGTTGAAGATACTTTTTCATTCCGCAATGTGTATAAGCTAATTAGGGAACAGTTATTATATCAAGTGCGTCTTGGCGTTCATAAAAATAATAGGTAAGAAGAAAAATGTATTCTATATTATTTTTTAAAGAGTTTGTAATGAAGTCTAATCTAGTATTAGTTACAAGCAAAAAAGCAAAATTCGCCAATCTTTGTCAATTTTAATAATTTCCTTCATGCCGGCACCGATGTTCATGGTTTTTACTGTGAGACGTTGGTCGCTCAAACTCGTGTTTTGCTTCATCTGGCGGCGCGGTACTATGGCACGCGACCCTCTCCGATTATACCAAACTTTCACAGTTTGTAGGAAATACTAAAATGGCTCACCCACATATTTTTGTTTGCACTGACCATTCCCCTCTCCCCGACCAGGGGGTTAGAAATTTCGTGATTTTACGATGAAACGTCATTTTCAAAAAATCATATTTCGAGAACGAAGCAAGTGCCAAATTAAACTTAATGCCTTGTTTTTAATAAAAAATGTAGCAGTTCCGAACGAAAAAAAAAATTTGTTAATAATTGTATTGTTTCAAAAAAATAGTTTTAGTTATTTTTTTTTTCTCAGTTATTTTGAAGCTAGGAACCTTATCTAACTATGTACAAAAAATTGCGATGGTGTTCGGCTTCATTGGAAGAAGTTGGAATTTGACCGAGATAAAGGGGGATGGTTTTTCAGTAGCACACCTATATGTGCAATAACTTAGAAAGTAAGTTAGCGAACCATCCAATTTAATTTTGTCAATTATTCCTAAACGAGTGGGAATAAGACGTGTTTTTTTTCGGAAATGAAAGACGACAGATTATAGATAAATTTAAGAGAAAAAAGTGGCTAAAATTTTGCAAAACTTATCAGAAATATGGCTTTGAAAGTAAATAATGTAATGATCGATGAAACATCATGAAATCATTTTAGATCCGACAATTCGAATCCGATCCGTGTTTAGTGAAAAAAATTGTTCTTAGGGCAAATAAGGGTTGTAACAAATTATCCCTATTTAGCCCTCTTAGGTAATTTCCGAACTAAAAAATTGGTTTATAAAAAAGGTATTTTTCTTAAAAATCCGACAATTGCCGTTTTTATCTCCACCGCACACCCTGCTGGGCCCATCCTTTAAATTTACACTTCTAGTATTGCGGCATATCTTAGTTATATCGTGGAAAATTAATTAAGGATAATTTGAGGTTACCCGTAAAAGCTCACTTTGGTCGTCTTCCAGGACAGAAGAAACTCTATACATTTTTTTAATATAAACGCTAAAGCTTGTTTGTAGAATGAAACCACATCTAAATTTTGCCCCCTAATTGCACACTGAATTAATTTTTAAATCCAATATATAATTTCGGCGGTAACTCGAAAAGAAAGGAAAAATTTCCGTTTTTGAGTGAAAAATGCCTTTACTGAAATCTCCTATTTTCAAAGAACTGTTACGACGTCGAATTTTGCCACCCAAACAAAAAGCGTTCAGAACAGACCGCTAATGAATACGAAAGAAAGAACAGGCAAAACATATGCAAAATGAAGGAAGGACGTACATATGATCCAAGTGCCTAAAAAGCCTCGTTTATCGGTAAAAACGTCGGTACGAAGTTTACAGTATCAAAAAATGAACGCCGCCACTCGATTAGACTCTCTTCCCTCTTTAATTTGGTACCCTACAAACCCCATTTTGGACAACCACTATGGGGGTGGTATACCACAAATCCAATAAATATATATTTAATGTATTTTTAAAGTAACCGTATACCGTAATATGACGAAATACTATTTATTAACAAAGCTTTTGTTCGTTCGGTATTGCTATACTTTTTTATGAAAAATATTATGTAGTAGGTTTCATTTTTTTGAAAATAACGTTTCATCTTAAAATCGCGAAATTTCTATAAGTTATGTTTATAAAATTGAGTTGAAATAAAATTTTCTTTATTCAAGTTATATACATTAAATTTCCATGTACGGCAATTTTTCCTAGTTACCACACGAACTATATTTTTAATGGTACGCAGCGTCTTATCGAATATTCAAGTGCGAGCCACAGGTGATGCACGCCGCCCTATGGGACAGACGTGTGCGACCCACCGGTGATGTACACCACCCGATGGGACAGTCGAGTGCGACCTACCGGTGATGCACCCCGGTGTAAACGTGTTAAACCTATTCGAGCGTTGACGATATTACTATTAATATCAGCACCCTTAGGATACGGCCACAGAAACAAGCGCACGATTGACATGCTCGCAATTTTTTGGAATCGACACAGTTCCGATAACTAAATCGCACTTAAGCGCACGCAATCGCGCGCAATTTCAATCCCCATTACAATGCGTTTTAAGCTCATTCGAAAAGTAGTCGACTCGTCAATCGCACTCTTGTTTCCGTGGCCGTACCCTTACGTATATACTGGGCTCGTAACCTTAACTGTATTGTTTGTACAAAACATCGATAGTACATACATGTGTTACCTAATTATGTTTGTATAAAGTCAGTAACTTTATTGAGGAATCCTGAAATAACATACTCGGTCCTGACAGTAACGACAAAACCGGGGAGATATTTCTATATCTGTATATTTTCAAGTTTAGACGTTTCAGCGAATTACTTGACGAGCACTTGACAACAGATTGTGTATCTTTGCTATTTTTATCTATCTCCAAGAAATCATTTCATTAGATCTTCGAAGCAATTACATTATAAGTAGGCACTTCTAAGCATTTTTATTATCGCTTTTTTTTTCATATTCATATGTTAATGTAGATATGTCTGGTAATAAATAATACACAGTTTTTACTCAGGCTTTTGAGTCAAGGTGAGAATGGGAACTGTTGTA
Organism: Dioctria rufipes; assembly: GCA_963924295.1. Taxonomy (NCBI): domain Eukaryota; kingdom Metazoa; phylum Arthropoda; class Insecta; order Diptera; family Asilidae; genus Dioctria; species Dioctria rufipes. The sequence continues at coordinate 119,829,455 of OZ002742.1, forward strand.
TCTAGTTAATATCAATCACAGTTTAGCATAATCTAATGATGATAAGAGGTGCAATTTTAATTTTTACTTTGTATAATTTCGAAGTTTTTATTTTCAATAATGTTTTATTTTTAAAGAACTGTTGTATAAATTTGCCCTTCACATGATTTTATCAGTCATTTACTTAAATATATCAGTCTAAATAATTAATGCCTGGTTAATTTTATCGGCTAAGGGAGATATCAATCAGAAAATTCAGCTCCTTGCAAAGACGATTTACTGACGAAAGTCTTGAAGAATATGAGTAATGCTACCCAAAGCAATATTATTTCTGATTCACTTATTACTCCTCCAGTGGGAATTTTCCCGGAATGTTAAATGATCTCACGTTTTATCCTATACTTAAGAAGTCTTATAAACCTCACCTCGAATTACAGATATACTTATGTATATACATATGTATATATTTATAATCTGTCCGATCTTATATAGCTCTAAAAATCAATTGTATATGACAACCCCGTCCTCGGATCCTTTCACAAAGGTGAGTTAAGACTTGTTGTTTCAGTCGTAAGGTAAAATTTGCCTTTATAGTAGGTGACTGAAAATTTATATTTGCGTTTTCATCGTCTTCATTATCATTATTAGGTGTGATTTCCTTATTCCCTTATTTTATAAGGCTGAACTACAATAGAACTAAATAAATTTACAAAATAAAACGACACTGGGGTTTACTTACGAAAAATTGATATTTTCAGCCTAAATATATATCACATTCCGTAAGAGTTATTATCTTGATATTTAATGTTTGCAATTTTAAAAAGTGGTAATAGTGAAAAAAATAACAAATGGAAGTTGATTTAATTGAAGATTTTCGCTTTCTATTAATTCGCAGTTCCATTTTAATTTTTACATTGCACTTTTAATCATTTAGTAATAATTTAATTGTTTGGACACATCGCGTCCTCACGGAATGAGCAATTCTTAGCGCACTATACTTTCGGAAAATTCGATATTTAAAGTTAACGAAATTTCCCCTCACACGAATTAAAGTTAATTTGTGTACGCCTGTTAAACTAAAGGGCGCGTTTGCCTTACGTAAGTAAATGTACTTACGTATACTTCTATTGTAGTTCAGCCTATAGCGGTTTTATTTGACGGATGACTTCTAGAAACTCTGCCCAATCGGTTATATACTAATTAATAATAATGTCAACATTGTCAAAATTTCTTACCCATTCTAAACAGGGAATATCATTTTCGTAATCAATTCCTTCAAAATTTTGAGAATTTCCCTTTCTTGTAACGGCAGCATTCCACTCCCACAGATTTAAAGCAATTCAAAATTTTTTAGCACTGACGTAATTCTAACAGTTGTTTTTATATCAATGGCTCGATGGTGTCCAATATAGAGTATTCATATGAACATAAAGAATCATTTTCATCAACAAAGTTTTCCTAAAATAACTTTTATGGTTTCTAATTTCGGTTTTGACTGTATTAGAAATTTTTAAGCTAGGTACTACTTTCGGGTAAAACAGCCAATATAAACAAGTATGAAAACTTCCTGGATTTTTCCTAAGCCTCGCTCCCCGTTTGTTCAGTCAGAAATTTCGGATGTCATCTTAAGGTACAGTTACACATTGCAGGTAGCACAAAAAGCTGCGCTTCTCTAGGTTTGTTATATGCAAACACCTAGCAAAAGGTGCCGACAGTTCGATTGCTTGCAGCTTTTCGTGCTGCCGCAGTCTCGGAAGTTTCAATGTGTAAATATCTAAATAGAAAGTTTCAGGGGCAGTATAAACATTTTAGGAGTCACTTACATTAGAATTTTTTTCAAAAGCGCAAGAATATTTTGTAAAACTCCAGTACGTAGATATTTCTTTTTTTTTTATTAGCTATTAATTTTTTCACCCAACACCTCTTTTCAGCTTCTTATTGCGATATTTTAGCTAAATTAATGCCAAACAAGAGAAAAATATTATTATAGAATAGTGACTTTTCAAAACAGGATATTTACAACTATAATTTTTATTTAATTAAGCATTAGAGGACATTCTGTATGCTGAAACTCAAGAATTCGTCACTCTAAAGCGAAACAAAATGCGATAAACACATAGGAAATTTTACCTGAAAACGCGTGATCCAATCAATAGGGGCTATTTATATATTAAAAAATATAACATTATTACTGTTACTTTGGTTTCATTTCAAAAAGGGATACTTACAGTACGATTTCTATAGTCGAATTAAATCCATTTTGATCAACCATCATTATTTCGAGGTGTTACAAACGGAATGACAAACTTAATATACCATATAGATTTCATCTAGGGTATAAAAAGAAGAAAGACATCAAGGATCTGCTGAAAAAACAGTTTGGAGTAGAAGTAAAAATATAAAAATTGATATTAAGATTCAAAATATGTTTTATTATTTCAGTATAATATGCAAATTAAAAGAGGATATTTACAAAAACGTACAACACAAAAGGAGATATTTTCAAAATGGTGCACTAAAAAAGAGGATATTATCAAGACTTTTATTCAAAAGGGTATATTTCTAAACTTCGCAAGCCAATATTACCGAAAGTAATAGTAAATTTTTTTTTTCGAAGTAATATGTTCTATATAAGTTATTATATCCTTTCTATATATTACTACTATTATTCTGTAAAACTCTTGGTATTACTACTGTAAGTTTTTTTCGAAAAAAGGGTTAGGACGTATATATCCCCTTATGAAAAGACACTCCTCGCACTTTATATATAATATTATGTAGATGAAAATAAGATTTAAATAACGTGAAGATTTTGAATGCAAGTCCATGAAGCGGTTGCTCGATTTTTATATTTGTGACATTTTTTTTTTTACAATATTTATAAAATTACAGCGTACAAAATTTCAGCTCCCACATGTACGCGTTCTCAGGCATTTTCCATATTATATATAGTGAAAAACCGAAGTTTTATATGGAAACACCAAGAGTAGGAATTATTGCTCGATTTAGTCCATTTTGAAATTTTATTTACTATTGCTATGAAAATAGCATGTACCAAATTTTAGCTCTCTCCGTCGACGCGTTCTCATCTCAGGCAATTCCCAAATATGTAGTGAAAAACGAAGTTTTTGTATGGCAACCCTATGAAGCAGTTGTAAGTTTGGTCTCATTTTCGAACTCAAATCTATTTTTTAATTTATTAAAGCCCAAAATATATTTTAGATAGGAATATTCAAGAAAAAAACTAAAACTAAATCTTTAAAGATCTAAAATATTTAATTTATTATGTTTACACGCTTCGGCGGAGTTCTTAAGACTAGTTAGAATTAAGAAATATGTTTTCTCACTAAATTCAATTTCATTACTCTATTCATTGCAATTTTGCTGACATTATCATTTTTGTTCTTCATTACAGGAAACCGTCTGTGAGAATTCCGGACCTTTTAGTTTCTCAAATATGATAAGAAATGAAATACGATCTCTGTTCACGTTTTAAAGCAGGTGATTTTGACTTTATGAGTTTATTATTAGGGTCATATGGAATTGGTTTGATGACATCTCGTCTTTCAGTACCAACTTTCTGGGTTGTTCTCTCAATAAGCACCTTCAGAGAACGCTGTTATTCTCTCTCCATAAAATAATATATACAGGCAAACCAGAGTAACTTGGGAATTAACTGCGATTCTTGAATTCTGCACGACTTTTAACACACTTATTCCTGTTTTCAAATATTCTGTTCAAAGTGACTGTTCCTTCGTTCAAGCTTCGCGTTTGTGGAATCGTCTGCCGACAAATGTTCAGCGCACTAGTTCGATGGTTAAATTCAATGAGCTTGTAAAAAATTTGAATATCTAAACTGCAAGTTTCCGGGGTTGGTTTGTTAGTTGGCGGGGCAGCGCCTTCATGGATACAACTGTAAATCAATTTTACAATTTGGTTCTAAATTAATTTCATTTCTCTTATTACATTATATTTCATTTGAACGATTAATTCTTGTTCACTACTTATTTTTTGGTCGTTGTTTCTTTTCTTTACCTTTTTTATTTTTTTACTTTTATTTTTATCTTGTCTTATTTTTATATTCTTTTATAATTTTCTTTTCATTCTTGTTTATTTTTTTTTGTTTTATATGTAGACTTACTTTTAGTTATTAAATTTGTCTTATTGTAGATGTTGGCTGACACTATTTTTGTGTACTACTAATAAGAATCAAAATACTCTACACTTGAATTAAATAAATAAATTGAATTGAATAACAAGCGGCAACTTAAATATCACGATGCCTGCCACGTCGCCACAGGCCATCTCTTAGTTTTGGGATACATGAAGTTGCAGATCATATGTAGTCTAATGTGTATACTCTTCCATTTGTTTGAATTCAAATTCAAAAAACTTTATATTGTATAATACTAAGTATAACTTAAGCCTATTAAATATTTTTGTTTGATTATAAAAATAAGTCAACTCTAGGTTTTCTGTTAGAGGATTTACTTTAACTCCGTCATCGCATGAAGGTAACAAGAAGTCTTAGTTTTGCTTGGTTTGAGAAATATATTTTGAGAAGAGAGAGGATTTTGGAAAAACTGAGATTTTGCAAAATTATAGTTGGTATCGAACGTTTTTGTTTATTTTCAAATTAGTTTTTCCTAAAACCCCTTTTTAGCTTAGTAAATTATATTAAAATTCAGATACAACTTTTATAAATACTTTCATATATAGTAAAAGTTAAAACGGGGGAAAAAGTGAAATAGTGTCTGGGACCAAAACTGTCGCAATAAGCGGCCGATTTTTATAAAATTTCGTAATTGGATAGAGTACATAGTATTGAATTTTCATCCATACGCTTTTAGGTTAGAAATTCGAATAAGAAAATTGCGTTTGTGATGGTTAAAGTTGTACATATTAGAATACGAATAAATGGATTTTGAATTACGCGATTTTTAAAAATTTTATAAATTATTTTTAAAAATTATAGCATATTGTGAAAGCTCTTCATATTTTTTTACTATATTTTAGTGTCATCAGTTCATTCATATACGTTAATGGATGGGAACGAAACGAGGAACAAATCGACTACTTTTGTTTTTTTTTAATAATTACCATAACTCGGTAACTCGATTGCTAGGTGAATGAAATTTACACAGCTTATAGATTTTTGGATGATCTAATTTTTTGCGAAATTTGAAACACAAATCGAAATTGATGGAGTTGATTTTTCAGATTTTCAATTTCACATTTTTTTTTATTTCTCCACTTTCTAAGGCCCTAGCGGGATGGTTAAGGTGTTGTTGGAGTGCCGAAAATACATTCTCGAAAGGGACGAAAAGTGAGCAAAAATTCTGCTTTTTAACCCCATAATACCGATGAAAATATCGTAGTTCTTTTGGCAGGGTGATGATTTTTTTTTTTTTTATATATATTACGTTTAGAATTTTCCATAGCTTGGTATTATTTTGTTTTCAACTTTCGTAAATTGTTCATACCCAATTGGTCATTTTCGAAAAAAGGGAAGGGTCATTTACCCGGCCCGTTACAGGTAAAATTGTTACACCAGTGGATCATGTGGGTTATTGTTGGAAAGACGAGGATTCGAAATTTACGAATTTGAAATTTCACCCGCTCCGCCCATTTTTTTAAGTTGAGAGTGTAAAACAAAACGTTGATCTTTGAGGGGGTAGCGCGGCGGAGGGGGATGTCCTAGGAACATTTGCGGTATGTCAAATCAGAGATACCTTTTCGAGATTGGTCTATTAATAGATTTTATGGATGGGACGGTATTCAATTTACATCTAACTTTGTTTCTGTCATCCCCGAAAATTTGAAATTTCTGTCAGTTGGATCTTTTTTTCGCCGAAGCCGCTGTAAATAATGAAACAAACTAAACCACGATCGAAAGGTAATACCTTCGTGCTTGTAAGTATCTATGTTTCATCAAATTCGTAGTGGTTTTGGGGTGACGATGAATAAGGGAAGAAGTTCAAGAATCCTCTCTGGACGGATGACGCGGACACGGATCGAAAAATTGACTCCGGATTCGTCTTTGTTTTGATAAGGCAATTAATTTGTGAAAAAAAAAATAATTTAGGGTGGGCGGATGTTGGGATGATGTGTTGCCACCATCACACTATTTAAGCACCAAATATGACATGTGGCATGTCTAATTAAGCCCCCGCCGAGCTCTATCAATTGATGTCATTCAATTTTCACTCCGTTATATTTTTTTTCATCCTCTAAAACTTCAATACATTTTACCCGAAAATCACTTAATCACTTTATCGCTTGCTGCATCATGATACTAGCGAAAAGATTTTAATTCAAATTAAGGGTAATAAAATTCTCTATCCACTAAAATGTATTTATTTTTGTTTGCCAGTATTTTCTCGCTGCGATTTTACTCCCTACGTTCAAAGTTTTACCTCATCTGGGTACCAGATTACTACATTTGAGTTAGATTATAAATATATTTTTTCACCATAGGCATAAGTACTCAATTACGAAACGTTTTGATCTTTACAAAAAAAAAAAAATATTCTCCGAACGACCATTATTCCGCAGGCGTAAATTGTAAATTTTTACATTTTTTCACAGCAAGAACCGCCAAAAAGTGGTTGTTATACTATTATTTAATTTTCTCCCAAACTATTAGCCGGAGCGGAAAACTAATTCCATATCTAATGAGGGATCAAAATGTATATGTGAATTAGTCCTACACACAAGGTTTTACGTGCATATTTAACGTTTTTATAGAGTCTTAATTAAAAAGACGCTCTGCTCATAAATAGGTAATAACTATAGATGATATCTCAGTCATTTAGGACCGGATATTTTTATAATATAGCTATTTGACTCCTGAAAATCTTGAGGATTTTTCAATTTTTTTCTGACTGGCTGGAAATGATCCACTTTACCACCCCGTTACGTATATAACAAATTTCTTTCAAGGATTACTCAAAGAAATCTTATGAAAGGGTGTGGATTTTAATTAACATATTAAATACGCATTACTAAAAGAAAGCATATCCAAAAACTTAACCAATTGCATATTCGAAATTTTTCCTTTATATGGAAACTTGACTTATTTCTCAATCGGATGATAGGATGGACAGGGATCAAATGGAGCAAAGTGATAAGAACTGGAAAGCTGATATCCTTCACTAACTTTCTGTGTCACTCACATTCATATCTGTGTAACATCCTTAACATGGTACATCAATCCATACTACTTGGATACCAAATACTCCCAAATTTGTAAAATTGAGCAAATTCCAAGGGATAGGTCCATAAACAAATCTTGGAAAATCTCGATTTTCATTTTCGTCTCTACACCGCCCTGTGGGTACTTTTTATAAAGGTCCCGGTGAGTACATCACAAAAAATTAAATAGTTAACTTTATTTTCTCCCTATTTTATTGTCGATTAGGCGCAAAAACCCGTTAAATTTAAATTACTTTACACACACACACACACACACACACACACACACACACACTGATGGCAACGGCGGCTACAGAAGTTACCTGTACCGCTTTGGACACGACGATATACCGCTTTGTCCGACGTGCGGAGAAGATGAAGACGTAGAGCACGTGGTGTTCAATTACCCACGGTTCCGAGAAAAGCGAAATAAGTTGACGATAGCAACAAACACGACGGTCAGTGCGGAAAGCATAATCGACGAAATGCTGAAAACGGAGGACAATGGGAACACCGTGTGTTCCACAGTCAGACGTATCAACGAGAAGATGCGAGAGATAGAAAGGACCCGGAGAGACAACTTGACGCAAGGGCTCTAACCCCAAACCGTCCACCGAAGTAATACCTAACGGCAGTCCCGGTGGACAAATGGCTGGGGAATGGTGGAAGATGGTTTTTAGTCAGTAAGAATCTGACACTACTGGTTACAGGACACGCACAACATCCAGTGTCTTATGCAAGATTTTCCACCTTAAAAAGAAACACACACACAACGACCCAGAGAAAACAACTTGACTACGAAATCGCACGATCAAGTCAGATGATAGCTTAGATGTTATGCACCTCTAACTACCTCTGTAAAATTCTTTTGTTTCACGTATATGAAAACGCAGGTCTTGCTCTTTTAAGGGATAATATTTATTTCGATGCGGAGTTACTACCAAGAAAGGTGGATATGATTCTATTTCGATGAATGAGTTGTTGATACAAATAGGTACTGGTATTACTCTAAATAGGTCGAAATTCTCTCCATTTGTCAATGGCAGCATTATTTCAATTATGACATGGCTATCAATAATTCCAGCCTGGGCCGGCATTAGATGATATAATTCTAACATATTCTCTTAAGCTATCTGAAGTCGGAAGATTAGTTGTAAATTGTTCCGAATCCTCATGATTTCTTGCCTTAGTTGTTTACCCGATAATAACAACAGCCTTATTTTTCCATGACGGGTGTCTGTAAGTTCTTCAATAATTGCTGATTGAAATCGTTGGAGATTGTTGGCGACGAGTGACATTTGGATTGCCAATGAAGTGAATAAATGTTGGATCTTGGTTTGCTGACCTTGTTCGTCGTCCTTATTTATTCTGCCGATTATTTTACGTATTTGAGAATCTAGCGCCTTGAACTTCTCTTCTGTCGTAGCTTGGTCGTGTGTTCAGGCACACTGAAGAACAACCTAAAAAACAAAACAAAACAAAAAAAAATAATTAGCAAAAATATATTGTCAAGAACACTACTTGCATGTAATTGCTACACCATTACACTTGTCATCATCAGTCATGATGGCGTGCCACCGCTCTTTACATACAGAGCTCCAAGCACCACCAGCACTCACACACGCAGCCATGTTCAACTTTTGCTAAAGCCCTATCTAACCTGTGTATTTCCACAGTATAAATAGAGCGCTCGAAATGCAATAAAATCATTGCGTTCTGAGCTATCACTCGAGACAGATCGGCAGTATCGAAACTTAAAACCAAATACTATAAGTACTGTGGTTAGTATTACTAGAAGCACAGCACCTCGTAAATTTCCGTATATTGCCGAGCAACTACACGTCAACTTCGCTAGTACATAAGTACAGCATTTCTAACTTAGACAAATTATTGCGTCCTGAGCTCTCAAACAAGACAGATCGGCAGTTCTGAGGCCTAGCGAAGTCTTAAAACCTCAAACCCAGAAGCATTGTATCTGGTATATTTGACGCAACACGTCATCGACACAAATCTCTGGAATTACGGAAAACGAAATCGTGTATTTCTCAGTAAATATACCATTGTGCCTCTCGCACATATCAATCTGCTCGCATCAACTCGCGGTCGATGCACACGGTGCTGCCCAAGCTCAATAGTGGATGAGCAAATTGAGCTGACAAGTGTAAGCACCCTAATTTACAAGCGTAGTATCGTTTTTCTGCCGCTTATCCCACAATTCTCAATTAAATTTCTCTTTTGAACTAAATTAATGTTTCGAACTACGAATTTAACATTATCTTTCATCATTTCAGACTAAATAAACTCTCACACCGCTACAGTCATCACCAAAGTGGATTATCACCTCATCGGATTTAAATAAAAATAATAGAATTTTTTGACGCCATCTTGTTATCATTTCTAAACCTTTTTGATCCGGTACCTCATTTTTTATGACTAGACCTGTCAAAGGCCTAGATATCGTGTTTGATGATATTTATGGTTTATGGTTTATCGATTACAGATGTTAGATTTTTCAACAGCCAGAGGATATGTTGTTCATTCTCCTGAACCGAATTTATAGTTCTAGACATTTCTTCTGCATATTGGGAATCACGAACGCCGAACAATGCGTTCGCTAGAATATCGACGATGTTGATTAACCTCCATTTTTGTCTGTCTACGAGATTTTGTTGCAATATTAGTTCATTCTCTTTACTTAATTCTTCCAGGATATGCTCAAATTCGTGGACAATTGCAGGGACGAGCCTTTGTTAGTTATAATTAATTGATTACACAGATGTTGTAATGCTGTGGTCCCGTTTTTTAGTGTGCTGCTAATCGTACAATACTATCAGCTTCCACTCAGTTGTTATCAGGTTTATTGTTCCGAGATCTTCAAAGTGCATGCCAAGATCGGTCTTAAATTGGGTAACTTTAACAGGATCTCCTTTTATAACTAGTACAAGACAGGCAAGCAATAATGTTTTGTTTTTTTAACTAAGCTACCTTGCGATTATCGTACTCATTTTCTAGGTGCCTGACAGACGGCCCTGCAAAAATTAAAATAACTTTTAATTTTATGCATGGGTGTCCAATCCATTTTGCCCTACTATCATTATTTCTAGGTGTTACAAACGGAATGACAAACTTAGTATAACCTTTAGCAGTGGCGGATCCAGTATTCTTGTGAGGGGAGCGAAACTATGGTTTAAAAATGGTATATTCTGAACACTGAACAAAAGTTTGAAGATACTCGCCACCACTCGCTAATTTCAAATGCACAAAATTTATCATTTAAAAGATACGACTCGAACAGATTAGCAAGTGGCTACAACTCGCAACGAAGAAAGTTGCTCAACATTCTTTGCCAATCCCGAAAGTCCAATGCATAAAAATTCGAAGGAAGAAATTTCCAGTAAATTTCTAAGAAAAACTTGTGGCCTTCTCTTCATCGGATCGAGGCAACTGTGATTTTGTATGGAGCGAGGCATTGGTGGCTTACCCTTTGTGCACGTCATCAAGTGCCAAGTCGAGGCATCGTCGAGGCATCGTTAATTTTTATATTCTAGAAAAGCGTTGCATATTTTTGTTCTACGTGTCCAGTCTTTGTATGTTATTAATTTGTCTATGGTAAAAGGATATGCCCGGCTGCAGTGCGAGTTTTACATGCAGGAGCCAGGGTTCAGTCAGACTATTCATTTCATTAGAATATTGACCATGTAAGTAGCAACCAACTTTGCGGCGGTACTCAAGTGAGTCCATATGACAAGTTTTTGCCACATCGCCAATGAGCTGAAGGTCCTCTTCTGGGCAATATCCAATACAGCTAAGGCTTTGCGACCAGCCCCGGCCTACATATGTAAATTTCATTCCATTCTAGGTCTGATTTAGGACTTGTAGAGGAGTGCTAGAATCGACGGGTTGAAATATTTCTTACACATTTTCAGAAATCCAAGATATTTCAATGCCTATTTGGCAACAGAGAAGATGTGATCGGTTCATCTTAACTTACTGCAAATATTTATGGATGGCATTGAATGTAAGGAAAATCAAATCATTAATGTAAATTGAGAAGAGAGATGGAGAGATAACAGAGCCCTGAGACACCGCATTTATTGGCTGAGAATCAGATGTAACACCATCTAATCTAATCCGTATTAAGCGACCAAACAAAACAATTTACATGCATCATAGAGGAGAGGCCAAGGGCTGAATGCCAGACACTATCAAAGGCCTTTGAAATTTCTAAAACAGCGATTTTGGATTCACCAAAATTGTGAAGACGTCGGTTTCAACGATTCATAAGAAATATCAGAAAAAAAGCCATATTGCCGATCGTTGAGAGTTTGATTAGTTTCTAGATACCTTATTAATTTGGAGCTAATGATAGATTCAAAAACCTTTGAAAGAATCAATGTGATTCTAATTGGTTGATAATTTGAGGGATCGCTACCTTTTCCGGGTATATGTGCGAAGCGCACAACCCAAAATTAATCTAGTCAAAAATACTTTGCGAAGCGCACACCTATTGTTAAGGGATTACGCATTGTTCTAGCACATATCTTTACCTGCCCTAAGTAATATACCCCCGTAGGGTATATTTGCCAAGCGCAAAGAAATACACACCCAGGCAGGCACACACACACACACACACACAGAGGCAGGCTGGCAGGGGCCCCTGCCAGCCTGCCTCTGTGTGTGTGTGTGTGCGCCTGCCTGCCTGTGTGTGGCTTTGTGCTTGGCACAGAGCGTACTCCTCCTATTGATATTAGTGGTTTAAAAACTTAACTTAACTTACATAGATCAGGCAAAATTCATAGATCAGTTAAAGATACGTGCTATAACAATGCGTTGACCTTAACCATAGCCGCCCGTTTCCAAAACAATGCGTAATCCCTTAACAATAGGTGTGCGCTTCGCAAACTCCTGCTTGTGCGCTAGGAGAAGTGTTTTTTTATGGCTTGTGCGCTTCGCAAATACACCCCCTTTTCCTCTCTTGGGAATAGGCCGAATGCGAACAAGTTTCCAAACAATTGGAAATTATCCTGTCGAATAAAACAAATAGAATAGTTTGCGCAGAGTTTTACACAAGAATGGGGTACATTTAACGTGGGCTTGAAACTTTCAGGACCTGCAGCTATGGAGACGTTGATATCTTAAAGACCTTGACCATATCTCTCGTACGGATGTGTATTGCCTCCACAAGAGAGATGTGAAGTGGGTGGAAAAGGAGATTTTGAAGTGAATCTAACAGTCAAAATTTTAGTTTTATTCAGGGAGTCAACAATCACTTCATTTTGAAGTAGTGAAGGAATAGAGGAACTACTGAAGTTGCTCTTGATGGTTTTGACCAGGGACCAGAAACCTTTGCCGAGGTTCTAACATTCTGGTCGAAATTTTTCTCCTTGGATAGTGTTTCAGCTCTGGACTTGGATGCAATTGATAGGTTCCGAAAAGCAACCTATTTCCCTATTATCCTTGGTTCCACTTATCCGTAAGCATAGAGTGATTTGCTGTTGTTTGCTGTATAAATACTGATTATATTCGCGCATTCCAAGACTTAGAATTGTACTAATTAGTAAATGTGCTTTTATCAACATCCCTTAAAGCAAAACAGACCAAGCAATCAAATTCTCTAGGATACTTTCCCAATCTGCAGATTCATTTTGTTTTTATTTAACGTTTTAACGTTTGAGCTAAGTATTCTATAAAAACTATTGCATTTTACGAAGTAATAATAAAAAATTATTTAAAAATTAATTTCTTGCTTTAAATGTAATAACACTCACTACAAGAATGCACGATGATTTCTTCGCCGTTGTGTAGTTTCGCTGAATTTCTCAAATTACTAGTTATAATTGTTTCTTTAACTATTTATTTTGCCACGCCGCCCCGATAATATTCTTTACATCGAAGACTTATCAAAGACCCTTTGGCAGCTGTTTTCAATTAAAACAAACCTTCCGTCGCGTTTACATGAATAGGCTATGTCCTGCTTCAAACACCCCGTGCAAAGCGACGATTATGTACAGGTATCCGCGCTACCTGTTTTCTCTGCTTCAACAACCACGCCCTAAATTGGAGCGAAGGTCAAGATGCTAGCTAGGGCCTGCATTCCTAAATGAACACTTCCAGAAAATGTTATGTTTTTTACAAAACGTGCTATATGTAGAATATATTTACTGCTCAGTGAATCATTTTGTAGGAAAAATGCAGAAGATCTTCTATAATTTGTTTAAGTGGTCTTCAGGGGGGTCACCCCCGCGCCAACTAACTGGATTCGCCCCTGCCCTGTTCTACTATATTACACTTCATGAACAAATTCTGAAAGTTTCACAAAAATCGAACATAGTTCGGGTTCAGCCTTGGAGATTTTCATCAGAACAGCTGAAACAATTAAATTTGGGTGTGATTTAATCTTTATAATATTATCTTCTTTTAAAAATGACTTGAAAATACTAAAGGAACACTTTCGAATTAACAATTGAATCTCAATGATTATTTGGTATCAAGGAGATAATGAAAAAGAACAATATTAATGGACAAATCAGTTAGATAACAATAGTTCACGGTATGTCTTATCTCAAATTTTATTTTTCTCAAGAAGTATAAAAAGCGAAGTTTTACTGGAAAAAATACCTTCAGTTCTGCACTACCTAGCTAACACATTCACTTATTAAAATGAATTTCGGAAAACTCTTCTTCGTATTTGCTTTTGTTCTTCTTGTTGCCGTTGGACAAGGAGAAGCTAAAGGTGGATTCTTTAAGAAACTTGTAAGTTTAAGTTATTTTTACATCAACACATTGAAAAATAACACAATAAATTATTTATTTTATAGGAAAAGGGAGTCCGACATGTTCGCGACGGTATCCTGAAGGGCGTTGATGTTGTCAACAAAGTTGCAGATGCTCGTGATAGAATTGCGGGAATGAGACATCATTAAAACTGTCAGGAAATATCCTGAAGATTTAACATATCCGTAACAATTACACTACAATTATATGAAAATGTCTGTTCATTAATAAAACATTATTTTCAATTCAATGCAGAATATTTCTCTTTGATGTTCCGAAAAACTAGAATGTGTACCTACATAATATATCCGTTTAAAGCTCAAAATGACGGTACAGAAACGTCATTCAGATAAGTTTATTTATGGTTCTAGTATAAAAACAAAATCTTCAGTTATGAAGCTATTGAGCGCTACAAGATCATATAAAGAGTATATTATTGGAATCTGTATTTGGGTGCATTCTTCGGTCGGTGTGATCAAGATGCCGATTTGCCTCAGAAGAAATCATATAACCCGTTTAGTCGCCCTTAGTATTTTCAACTGTTGCTTGGGTCATAGTATATCGTGAACTATTATCAGGTTATTCTAACAATAACTTCAACTTGCTAGGGTTTTTTAAGTATTTCAATATGACTATTCTCAATTACATATTTGACACACATTTATCTTGCATATATACTCAAAACATATGTGATCAAGCCAATCAAGTGTATGACGTTTGCGTTAAATTATTTTTAAAACTATGTTAATTATCAGCGGGACAAATATTTCTTTGCTTTGAAATTTATAATCAATCAATGACTTCAAATAAGGTGCAATAAAAATATCAGTGATGCGCTAATAAGATGCAGAAGGACTAGTACTGGAGCACCGGATGATACCCCATCATTTTAAGATGCTCAAATACAAAATGTACAGGAATTGTCAAATGTTCAAAATTAACGCGATTATTTTACTTGCAAATAATGCAAATTCAATATAATATACACCACAGTGTGTTTCGAAAAAGCTGTGACACTTTTATAATTGTGGAAAGACTGTGGCCAAGATTGCTTCGTTAATCTCTTATAATTTTAGGCATTAATTAATCATATTAATATTTATTAATGTGGCCAAATCCATTAGGGAGACACTCCGGCAAATTTTCTCAAGCTAACTGGACAATGAAACTATACTAGTAGGAGAAAAAGTCTTATTATATTGGGCTTGATATCGATCCTGCCAAGCCTGATGTGCAAGGTCATGCGGATCTAAATGTCTTTTAAGTATTCTGAATGTGTTAGATGCTGGTGTGGAAGTGAGTTCTGCTAAGCCTAAATTAGATTGATACGGAAGCAGCGGCGAAGACGGCAGGAAATTGCTTCCACTGATTAGAAGCGGATAGCTGATTGAACAACATTCCCATGAGAAATGTCATCATCTTCTGCTTGCTGCCTTGAGCTGCTGTAGTGTAATCTGCTATATCCGACGTTGGTACCGCTGCTAATGTCGCTATGGTATAACTTAAATGTGACTTTAGTCCAATTGTTGCAGCAGACAAAAACCTAGGCAATGTCTATCTGTTGAAAAAACCCCCAGGTTGGAAATGAATAAGTTTGCTTTAGATTGTGTCTTCGCTCCTTAAAACTGGAGAGAAATAGTTTCCTGACTGCTGGTTTTGATTCCTTCGAGCTCCTTTTGCTCTTCGATGAAGGATAGTAGGTCCAGTGGGTCCTATATTCTGACAACTAATTCGTGTCGTATGAAGAGTTATTGCTAATGCTGCTTCTAAAGAAGTCGGAGTTTAGTCACGTACCCTACGCTGTGTCTCTGCATTGGCGATGCCATCCATAAATTGACTCAGACTTATTTTGTTCCTGATTGGTTCAGTAGCCTCATTAAAACTATAATATACCAATCGTTGAACATTTGTAGCAAATTCCGTGGGACTCTCATTCGACGTCTGTATTCCCCCACGGAGCTGAATGAGGCCTATGGTGGCTTGATAATCATCGGAGAATCTTTCTTTCAACTCTTGACCTAATGCCTCATAGTTGCTCTTGAACTTCTCAGGAAAGGTTTCATAGTAGCTCAAAGCTGTTCCTCCTAAATAAAGAACGAGTTACAGGGCCCTGAACCAAGCAACCCAGCCGTTGGTTCATGACACCGCTTCAAAGTGCCCCTATACTATATACAGCCCAGGGCTCCCAACATAATAGTCTTTTGGGGATACACGTAGTCGCGCTGGATCAATCACAGGGGCTTTTGTAATTCTATTACAGCAACAGGAGTAAAAGGCCTCTCTCTGAATAAGTTGGAACACGAGGACAGTGCTCGACAAGAAGGGGCGTGACTGCCTGGCAATAAATTAGTGGGTGGTAGGTTATAAGTAACTATCCTATTTCGTGGCCCTGACATTATGTCAGTTGGTCCTTGGTTTGTATTGTTGTGTTTGTAGCTGTCTGATAGACTAGAGGTGAGCTTTTCGGATGCGACTGGATACCTGTTAAACGAAACTAATCAGGTCATTTGTAACTGGCGAGGCTGCTATTGGCTGCATAATAGGACCAAACCTGAATGGTGGCGAGCGAGATCGTCGATGCTTCGCCCTATTGCCTCCTCCTGACTTATCCCCAAATGCTGCAGTTTGTCTGCTATGTACTCCATAATCGCGCTAAAATTATGGATTTGCTAGCTTTTCTAATATAGGAAATTTCCTAGCTGGTCTAAGAAAAGTGGAGACTGGATGGTGCTGTAGTTAAATTCACGCCTATTGTCACTTGATGGAATCCGTTGTGTGTTCTCCATCTCGATCTTCCTTACTTGGTGAAGGATTCTTTCGAAATCCGTTTGAGCACCCCACACCGGACACCAATGTTACGAAATTTACTATCCTGCTTTACTAGAATGCTATGAATTATCTGTTCTTGTACACTGAGAGGGAAATTTGTCAACAAAAATGTTGTAATGGCTAAGCAGGAACACTGTTGAGGCATGAAATGTTGATAGATCAAGAGAAAATGTAAGTAAGAAATTCGCATGAGTGCTACGCCAGCCGTACTCAATTCACTTTTTAATGTGTATTGCCAGTCGAGCTGTTTGATTGATATCGGTTCGTCGGTAAGGATTATTCTGAAAAACTTTAGGTCTCGCATGTCTCGTTTTCCTTATCACCGGCGAAATGTAGTGTTCGCTGTATGATCATAAAATATTTAGTGAAGTTTAGTTGTGCGTATAAACGTTTTACTTATTTACCACAACGTTTTCGTAGGTCCGGCGGTTCAATGAGTAATCGGCGCAAAAAAAAATATAAAAGCATTTCATTCCTTTTTTCAAACAATCAAACAATAAAATAAATATGTATTCCAAAATTACTTACCATCCTGTGATAGGTACGATAGATGACTTTTCGTTCGACACTATATAAAATCACAAAAAAATTCAAAAAAATTCGTACGTGTTTCAAATATGAAGAGCTACGAGCGAATGGCTATTATTGCCACTATTAGTACTCATAAGAAACTCAAAGAAACACCCCCACCGCAGGCAAAGATTGAATAACTAAATATAGGACATAGAAGATATTTTCGATTATTTTCCATTTAAATGTACACGGCTAGAAAAGGACAGAAAGAAGAAGAAAAAATAACAAAACGAAATCGAACTCTCTTTAAAATTTTTATGAATATGGACATAAAATGTGAAAACGCAGATTACATACAAATAAACGGAAATGGCATATGATTCATTTTCATAAATAAATGAAAAGGGGCAGACTTTTCAGGTTTTACTCTCATAAAATGCTCCCGCGTTTTTGTGAAAACCGATTTTTGCTGAAATATTGTGAGAAATATCCAATGTTTTTTATAGTATACCCAATGTTTGTTAGTATAATTCCTATGATATTTGAACAGCACGTGCTTCTGTTTACATTCGTTTTGCTCTGATGAAGTGATTAAATGGGAGAAACTAATGCTGGACTCTCTGATATTTTCGGGAAAAATGAAAATTTTATTTGACAGAAATTTTACATCTCCTTTCAGCATCTGGGCCAAAGCGCAGTTTATCTTTTTATTAAAAAAGTGAAGTACTGTGACCGGGAGTACATTATTATGAATAATTTGATAGGATTTTGAGGGATTTAATAAGATTTTGTCGTTCGGATAATCCTAGGTTCTCTCGTTTTTATACTCTACATGAAATCTAAGGGTATACTAAGTTTGTCATTCAATTTGTAACACCACGAAATAATGATGGTAGAACAAAATGGATTGAACACCCACGCATAATATTAAAAGTTATTTCGATTTTTGAATGTCCGTCCGTCCGTCTGTCTGTGCGCACGATAACTCAAGAACACGTATACTTAAAAACTTAAAAAAAAACTAAAATTAAGTTCGAAAAGAAGACAAATCGGGCAAGTCCTTCGTGGGGTTGCCATACAAAAATTTCGTTTTCCACTATATATTTGGATTGGACACGGTGTTTTCATTGTACTAGCAAATAAAACTTCAAAAATGGACTAAATCGGGCAACCCCTTTTAGGTGTTGCCATAAAAAAAAATTAGAGTTTTTTCGTATGCTGTGAAAACGATTAGTCCAAGATATTATTATTGTACTAAAAACTTCAGAATACGAAATTCTATAAAATTGGTTATAATCATTTTTTCTGTCCGACAAACCGTTCTAGAAATATGTGCGAAAAACCACTTCAAAAATCAAACTTGCCCAGAAGGGGCATCATTTAGGGTAGCAATTCTAACTGCTTTACTTGTTTGTTTTTAACTCGTTGTCTCAGCTCAGTCGCACTACAATAATGCATAGCAAAGCTCTTTCCCCCATTCATGCAAAGACATAAGTAAATAAGTATATGACATTACTTGTTTCCTTCTAGAAAACTCGAAAAATTTCCAATCTTGTTCGCCTCTGTCTTAACTTTTCATTAACTAAGCTTTGCCGCAGATTGTCTCTGTGACACAGCAGCGCTAAAGTTATAAATTTAGAGAAGTGCGCTATATCACCAGCATTAAACGCTGGAGTCAGCTAAACATTGTGCCCGTACCATACAAAAATCGCCCTGTGAAACTTTTACAACGTGCTCTACAGTCCAGCGCGATTTGCTTCAATTCACCGCGTAGGTGAGGTGGCACTCTTTGGGGGGTGTCATGACCCCGATGACTCCCCCCTGTATACGCGCCTGTGAGCGATAGATGAGTATAGACTAGATATCAATATCTTCAAAAATTACAGAGAATAGGCTGATCATCGGAACTTCTTACGATGTACAGCGCCGTCTAGTTGTTAATAATAATATGATAATATATCAAATGAAGCAAAAATGAAGAAGGAGAACTAAATATTTTTTGTCAAAATGGAGTCGAAAGGACGAAAATATACACTTCTCGACAAAAATAATGTAAAACAAACCTTTCTGCGGTTCACACAAAAATTTTGAATTGAGACACCATATTCGCTGATACATTCTGCACATCACCCAGGATTTTATTGCAAAATAACGCAATTTGTTCTTTTTCGTTCAAAATCATTAATTTGTCGCATCTCTACAATGATTCATTGTAGTTTAGCTTGCATTAAAGCTAATATATTTGTCACTTCTATTTCCAAATTGGTTACGCTTAAAAACTTTGTCAACTGAATTGAAAGGTCAAAGCAGGTAAGGTTTGTCACATCAATATCCTATTTTATGTCTGTCAGCGGTACTTTCATAACAAGTATTTGTTCAAGAAGGCATTTTTTTTTTGATTCTCCGGTATATAGCCATTGAATAAATAACTAATAAGGAAACGGCATATCGGGTGAAAACCTAAGCCACTCGGCGAAATGTATTAGTGTGCTGTATTTGTATTCGTTTCGTCATGGCAGTAATGAAATCCTGACATTCTGAAGGGGAACTATAATCCAAATTGCTATGTAAAATATACAAATTTTTAGCTCCCCCTTATTATCATATAATATTTCTTGGCGTTGCCTTTATATGACTGGCATAATTTAGCCACCAATGACAATTCAATTGTAAACAAACAAAACGGCATTGGTAAAATGTTAAATTTTTTGCCATGGCTGTCTATTTTTATAAATATTTCACTTTTATTTTGTTAGAAACACTATAATTAATTAGTAAAGTTGTGTGATGAAATAATAAATAACATTTTTTTTAACTTTTGCTATATACCGGAGAATCCAAAAAAAATGACTTCTTGAACAATTATAAGTTTGCCCCGGTAAAAAATCTTAAAGAGTAATCTGTAATTTTGTTTAATAACAAGATATTCGGTATGTCTAGCTAGAATGTCTGTCAGAAGCATAAGCCCGCCAAGAATCATTGATCATGACATATTACTCTTGACGTGAGTTCTTAGTTGACAGAGTGGTTGAGATACCGACTCATATCGTAGCGTTGTAATCGCATTGATAGTAATGGTATGTTAGTGGAATGCAGGAAAAATTTATAAATTCACTAATGTTGATCAAGTAAAGAAGTTCGATTCTCTTATATAAATTATTTGCATGATGAATTCACTATTCTTTGCACACGACGTTGTTGTTACCCACGCGTGTTTTATGGAAGAAATCAATAGCCTTAACAGAGCATGATTTCTTTTATCAGAGGTATTAATACTTTAGAACTGACCATGTCAAGCGAGAGTAGCGACAAATTAGAAATTTGGTAATTAGTAAAGTACGTTCCGCATTATTATTATTTGAGTCACAAGCTTGATCCTTGTCTCCATTTAAAAAAGATCTGGTGAAATTTAAAATGCTTGGGCATGGTAAACATTCCCCAAATTGTGAATTTGATCAAAATGACCTAAATGTTCATTTTACGTTTACCTCATCTTCAGCAGTGGTATTTGCCAATTGCGTCTGACTATTCTTAATCGCAATCGGCCGACAGTCTAAGCTTTAGTTATATTAGCCAGTGCTAAGTAGCAAATCTAACTACCGACTAATCCGTCTATTATTCTTTTTAGCGAAAAGTTTGGAGAAGCTCCTATCTACTCAGATGTTTGAGTATCTTGAGGAAAGTTTATTACTGTTTATTATCAATCTTCGTTTCGAAAACAGTTTTACGGAGAGTTACCATCAATATTCGTGAAGCGCTCTATAAGAACAACAAGGAAAACCTAGTAAAATTGGACTTTTACTAAGCCTTTTACAGTAAATTATTGCAAAAATTTGCTTTGAATTTTAAATTTACCATATCCGCACTTTCAGTTAATAATAGCTTTTTATCTAGACGTACACATCAAGCGAAAATTAATGCTATGTATGTTTGTCAATAAGTAGGTACTACAGGTATTTTAAAAAAAATTCATTATTATCACTGCCATTAAATTATTAATTAACTTAGCATTAATGTAGCATTTCATTGCAGTCATTCCGCACGAAAATGATCACTTGGGAATCTTTCTTATTCCGACCATTTCCATTTTGGATGAAACTTTTAGAGAATGTGAAATACTCATATTTTTTTGTTTCCTCCTATACCACGCTCCATCGTTGATGGTAACTTTAAAAATTTATATTTCCAAAACGAGGTAGAACACCACCGCAATTTTTGGCTCAACACCACATAAGGCGTAGATTTAATAAAATCAATTAAAAAGGCTAGAATTGGTTTAAACCAATTCTTATAATACCTTAGATGAATGTCCGTAAGTAATTTCGTATGTTCACCTCTGTGTGAGTGTTTGATTGTTGAAGTGGTTTTTCGCAAATATTTCTAGAACCATTCGTCGGAGAGTAAAAATGATTATAGCCATTTTCATAGGATTACATATCCCATTTTATTTTATTTTATATAATTGCTGAATGTTAGAAATAGAGTAAGTTTTGGACCCTTCAGCAAAAGTTAGCTATGAATTATCTGTTTATTATTATTTTTGCTAACAAATTGAAATTGTAATTGAATTAAGTTAAAGTATGTATAATTGGAAATGTGTAATTTACGTAAAACTATATTGTATCCAAATTTCTCCATCTCTTATACCAGCTTAGCTGACTAGTGCGTTGAGTTGCAATGAGCGAATGAATATTTTATGTAAAGAATGATAATTGTGAACAAGTTATGTGATTTTAATTTTTTCCCGGACGAGAATGGAACCTACACTTGTTAGAATCGGTCAATGATGGAGAAAGAAGAGTTTTTTTTAAGCACTTTTATTTTTAACGATTCTAAATTAAACTTATAAATACAAGAAGAAAAAACAACCGCCTCGTCCGAGTTTTGTACCGGGACTTTCCGCTTGCCGGGCGACTGCTCTTACCACTGAGCTAACGAGACAGATGATTTTTGCTCTTGCATTTATCAACTGTAACTAGCCTACTAAGTCACGTTTGCTTTCAGCTGGCACTAACCAGTAACGATGAAAACGCACAAAAACATTGAAAATTCAATTTTTATTTATTTTTTCCCGGAAGGGAATCGAACACACACTTATTGGAATCGGTCAATGATGGAAAAAGAAGGGGTTTTTTTAAGAACTTTTATTTTTAACGATTCTAAATCAAATTTATAAATACAAGAAGAAAAAACAACCGCCTAGTCCGGGGTTTGAAGCCTGGACCTTCCGCTTGCCGGGAGACTGCTCTTACCACTGAGCTAACGGGACAGATAATTTTTCCTCTTGCATTTATCAACTTGTAACTAGCCTAATAAGCCACGTTTGCTTTCGTTCTAGGTGTTACAAACGGAATGACAAGCTTAGTATACCCTATGATTACACCATCTAGGATATAAAAATATTAGATGAAAAGTGCTAGTGATTCACAGTAAAACCAATACATATTATGTTTCCCTAAGTGTAGTGTTCCCACACTACGTTACTTTTGGTATTCGGTGACTTTAAAAGTTATTATCTGCAAAACGGAAAGGAAGCAATTTTTTACATTAGTTAGATAAGGCTTATGGTATAAAAATAAAAGTATATAAAAAGTGTTAGAGGCTTTCAGTCGTAAATATACTATTTCTAAAAAAATATAGGTAAACTATTTTCGCCTGCCATACAAAACTAACACTTTCATTCCGGGCTTCGAAGTGATCGATTTCGTTTGAAATAGCTTTTGGAAGAGATTCTATCTTGCTGTCCACTATAGGTTGAACAAATTGAAATTGATACATCATTATGATTGTTCAGCCACAGGCTACCGAATGTTTTCTTTATTAGAAAATTGATGCGATACCAACCTCTTTGATAAGGCTAGTAAGTGCGGGCTACAGAAGATAAGTTAATTAGAAATGTGTTTTCAGAATGTCACAATTTATGTACCGAGTCTGCTTTCAACCGAAGAATTTCAGAAAATATTAGATTTTGTCGTAAGTTTGAAACCAAATGAAAGTAACTACTTTTCATTAACATGACTTCTTACACGACTGTTAAATTATCCTCTAAACTCGATACGTGTTTTACTAAATTTTAGTCTGGTATTAGGCGTTATATACCTTTAAGAAATTCTTTCCTTTCTTTTACTACTTTATCTAATTTATTTATATTTAGATCTACTATCTTCTTTATTTTATTTGTATTTTATTCTAATATATAGTTTATTTATATAATTTATTTAGTAGATTGTTATATATATTTTTCTTTTGTTTTGTGTAGATATTTACACTATTTATTATTTGGTTTTTTAGTTACTTTTTCTGTTTAAGTATGTATGCATGTTCATTTTATTTTCTGTGCTCATTTGTATTTAAATCTAGTGTAACTTAATTTTACTACTGCACTTATATTTAAACGTCTTTTAAACGTTCTATATTTTAGGTTGCTTCTACTCTAATTTAGTAGGTACTTATTATATTGTATGTTGTGCTTATTTATTTGTATTGCCATCTACTTGTAATGCATTTATCTTTAATACTATTATTTTATCAATCTTTTGTTCATATTTAAATGTAATCATAATATATTTATGCCTTGATGCATATTTTACATGCTTTTGTTTTGCTACATGTGTGACCAGGTCTGCTATTTATGTAAATTTGTAAGTCGAGTCTGTGGTCCATATCGGCAGTGTCATTGTTGTACCTTAATCTATTTGGACTG
Source organism: Dioctria rufipes (assembly GCA_963924295.1). Classification (NCBI taxonomy): domain Eukaryota; kingdom Metazoa; phylum Arthropoda; class Insecta; order Diptera; family Asilidae; genus Dioctria; species Dioctria rufipes. Next base: position 119,853,447 of record OZ002742.1, read on the forward strand.
ACCTGGTTCTGGGGAGCGATCGAGCTCACTTTGAAGTAGGTTGAGAGGTCTGAGTACGTTATTTAAAGGAAATCCATTTGGTGAAATTTCGGGGTTACATTGTGGTTGACTTGATTATGGTTTCATCTTGGTCAGAACAGGGTGTAGATATTTCACTACTCGATCCTTATGGCTAGAACTAGTGGGCTTGTAAATGATATAGAGGTCTTGGACAGGATGTGGGGTTGTCTGTTCGATACCTTATTACTGCATTGGTCTAATTTGTGTTGGATATGTTCCAATGAAGGCGTGCTCTTTTAAATCGAGTTATGGATATCATCTCCTGTTAAAATCTTAGTTTGTCTTTAGTTTTGATTTCGGGTTTTTGGAAGAATTTCGGCTAGATTTAAGTCGGGTAAAGAGTTTGACATAGCTGAATCATCTCGATTATTCCTTGTCGTTCTAATCTTGAAATATAGAAGTGATTAAGACATGTAATATGTAGTATCGTGAGGTGAAAAACGAAAATACCCACGCATTGGGCTTGTTTAGTTTTATCAGCATGTCTTTTTGTGAGGCTTGCACTCTAAACCTGTAGTTGTGCACTTGATTGCAAAGATTAAATAATAATTCTATTACGCATTTATTTGGTGACGGGAGCGTTCGGTGGACCTAAATATATAAGTATTTTCTTCCAGATTATGGAAATCTGTTTGAAATTTTTCATATGCTCACTCTTTAAGATGAGGAATTTCTGTGTTTGCGCGCTACACGCTACATATGAATATTCAGGGTAAGGAATTAAAGAATAATTTGCTGCTTTAGGTACAGGAAAGTAACGAATTTGTTGCAGCCTCATTTTTGGTACATGAAAAATTGGGAGAGTTATTCTCACCACCAACTTATTCTGCATGAGGCGCGATTGACGTACTGCTGTTTGATATAAGACAGATAGACAATTTTGGTCATTTGGAAAATTCGAGGTCGTTTTACGATATACCTCTAGCAGATTTTTTAGAAACACAAGGAGTAGGTGTATATGATTTGTTTTACTAGCCATTATTATGTCGCGAACCTGGAACCAATTCTTTAAATGTTTTTGTGCGCCTTTGTACTCTATCTATTATAGCGTGTATGTGTTGCTGCTGCACATTGCGCAGGTCTCCTTTGTCCGTTATATTTATGCAGAGTCTATGCACTAAATGTTCTGCATGTTCCGCTAACCCTATATGTGTATCTATCTTATCTAGGTCTATTTCAGTGAGAACGTTCCAGGTACACCAAGAGGATTCCTAGATCCTCGAAAAATATACCCGAGCTATTCAGATGAGTTATATATAGCATAGGGTTCCCCGGCAGTTTCTCCTGTCGTCTGCTGGATGAGGAGGGCTATTACAATGACATGTAGTGCCATTTCTGTGTACAGATTAGAGGAAGAAAATAATCGTTTAAGTAATTTGTGTTTTTTTGTGCCGTTATTAAACTGGGTAGTGGAGTGACTCCACCGGCTCAGCCTGGCTCATTTTTGTGCAACATGTTTCTATTATTCAAAATATGGCCTTAACCGATTATTGTGTACTGTTACGATACACTTACCAATTTTGATTGATTGTAGTATTTACATCACTTGGTATAGTTGTTACTTAATAAGGTCCTTCCCAAATCTGTGAAAGCTTATATTTACTACTTTCGTTGTTAATGAGGATCTTGTCCCCTATGTGGAAAGTTAGGGGCCGTAATGTCTTATCATAGTACTTCTTTGAGAGCTATTTGCTGGTTAATAGTTCTTTCTTGCCGTGGCATAGGATTTTTGGAGCTTATGCTTTAATATATGACAATAGCTAATAGCTCTCTAGTTGTAAACGGGTCAGGATCCCGTTTCAAACTAAGTGAAACATCCGTTGTGAAGCAGTAAAGGCAATCCTTTGGAGTAAGTTTAGTACCCTCATTTACACTGTTTTTGTACGCGAATTCAGCAGTTCGTAGGTATTGATACCATGTTTTGGGACTTTCATCTACGATTGTTCGCAGGTAATGTATGGGCATGCTCTAGTGGTCCATTAGAGTATGTATGGTAGCAGAAGTCTGTAACTTCTTTACCCTTAGAAGCTTACATACCTTTTCGAAGAATTCACTTAGGAAATTTGTTCCCTGATCGGTGATTATTCTTTCTGGTATTTGATAGCGCGTAAAGATTTCATCAAAGAAAACTTGCGCTACTGCGACTGCTTCTGCATTAGGTATTACATACCAATCGACAAGTTTTTTAGATTATCTTGAAAAGTCAAGATATATTTATTACATGATGTGGTCTCTTCTAATGGACCTACAATATCTAGGTAATCTTTATCGGAGGCCTATTCTGCGATGTCCGTGATTACCATTGGAGTCTTGAATTAGGGAGATGCTTTCATCGTTAAACACTTTGGGCACTTTTTAATATATTTTTTAATATCGCTTTCTCCACCAATACTTGCGTCCAATACATTTATAAGTGTTGATAAAATCATGATGGCCGCCGAAAGGAGATCGTGGTAATCTTTCAAGATTGTCTGGATCTCCGTGGGGCTTGTGATTTCTTCGGGTGTCTTACCTGTACTTATATTGGGATCAAGTGATGCTATGGTTTGTATATTTGCTTCGTAGATTTGAATTTCGTGTTGATCTACTTTGGAGTGCTCGTTGATCTCTGTATTGGAGCTTTTTTTAGACTCTGTTTCTGTGCGTGAGTTACGACGAAGTAATGAGCGGATTTCTTTTTCTTCCTATTATTTGGGGAATTATCTCCCTCCACATATGGATCCATCAATTGCTTGCTTGAGGTATGCGACTTAGTGTATCAGCATTAGTGTTGTATTTCCCGGGATAGTATCCGATATTTTAATCGAATTCGAATAGTTTGTGGTAAATCTCACCAAGCGTTAAGTATGGTCTTTCACATTAAAGACAACTTTGAAAGGTTTATGGTCTGTATAGACTGTGAATATTCTACCTTGAAGTTCGCACCTGAAATTCAATGTAGCCCAGACAATAGTCAATAACTCTTTTTCTATTGTAGAGTAGTTTATCTCGACCTTATTTAATGGAATTTTCCTTGAGAAAAAAGAGCACCTGAGTCTTCGTTAGTTGCATCCGTAGTGAGATTAAACGATTTGGAGAAATCAGGATATATTAGATGTGTTGGAGAAATTAAAGCATTTTATGCCTTGAAATGCTTCTTTACATCCTTTCTGGGTAAATTCGTAATTGGACGTACAATCTTGGAGAAGTCTGGGATAAATTTTCTATAATAGTTGGCAAGCCACAAAAAGAATTTGCTTGCTTGCTGTTCTGGGAACAGGAAATGTTTGAATGCAGGCCGTCTTAATTGGGTCGCTAGAACATTTATGTCCTAGATAAATAATTTCTCGTCTCAAAAACTGGCAGTTTTCTGGCTGCAGTTTTAAGTTGTTCTCTCTAAATTAATTGAAGACGTTTCTCAACTTTTCGTTGTGATCATTTAAATTTTTACCATAGATGACAAAGTCATCTAGATAAACAAAATATTCGAGGCGTTGTACTTCTGTCAGGACGAAATTCATTAGGTGTTGAAATGTGGTGGGGGCTCCCTTGAGCCGGAATGCCATAAGTTTGAACTCGTAGTGCCCATAACTTGTGCTGAAAGCTGTTTTATGTATTTTTTATCGACAAGAACTTGGTGATAGTCGTTTATCCAAATCAAGGGAAAGTATCTATGCATACCGTAGTTGGCCAAGAATATCCTCGATTCGGGGAGGCGAAATGCTTCGCGCCACCTTTTTTCACAGCCAAGTCCCGCTTTCTTGGGGAAAACTAGTAAAGTTTAATTTCACGGGCTTTTACTAGACTGGACTACTCCACTGTCTAGCATTTCTTTTATCTGCTCATTGATTGCTTTCCTTTGGGTTATAGGTAGTTGGTTATTCTTTGATTAATTGGTTCCCGATCTCGCACTAGTGGAATATTATGCGTTATCGTATTTGTATTGGTTAGTTTATCACCTTTGAGGAAGACTATATCGTTGTACACTTCGCACAATCCTGATATCGAAATTTTTTCTTCTGAGGTTAAACTTGGGTATGAGTTCTTGCTCTAGCCTAGAAATACGCGGGTATTATTTTGGGTCTTTCGGGTTCTCTTAATCCGGGTATAAATATCTGACATGCTGTAATATTGCCGTTTTGTCGGCTGAACCTTGGTTTGACTTATTCTTCCTTGTAAATTGGTTTCCTGAAATTGGTTTGAATCTATATAATTCCTTCTCAGGCTTTATTTCATTGTACTTAGCATGTTACAGGGTAATTGCTTCCTGCTCTGCTGACGGCTGCGTTTGGTACACCTGCGTGGTTTTTGCCGTAAGTTATGTGGGATACTCATATGCGTCGATGCTATTGTGTTTTGACCTTGTAGAATTTTTCATGGCTAGAACGCGGTGGAGTAATATGCACCTCTAATATAGGCTTTACTGTGTCGCTTTCGTTCTTGTTTGGCCTCCTTTTTGTAACAAAAACTTATATCTAGGAATTTTGGACGGTAGAGTTATATGCACCCTCTTGGAAGGCTTTGGAAACTATTGTCCGTCTCTATGATTATTCGGTAATTTCGCTGTATTTAATATGGGAATGTGCATCTTTTGTGGCCTTTGGCACCTGTTAATGGGACTATTTCGTAGTCTTGTATTGGATATAGTTTGTATAGCGAGCGTGAAAAAGCCCGACCTGTGCTCTTCCAAACAATGATGTCAAGACTGTGAAGGTAAGGTGCGAGTAAAATGTCCATTAGGGTAACTTTATTTCCGGTAATTAGGGATAGCTGTTTGAATGAAGAATTCATTATTTTTACCTTTTTCCTAAAAGCAAGAATGACCTTGTAATCTGAGTGAGATGTGAAGTCTAGGAAAGGAGCATGCTGGGTATGGGCAATTCTCTGTAGGGAAAGGAGACGGGTTGACGTGAATTTAGTCTCGGCCTCGATCAATTTTATCAAAATTATAACTAAGCAACATTCCAGTGTAAAAAAAAAAACAGTGAGTATTATAGTTGTAAATTTAAACTGTGGTGGCTGTTAACGTTGACAATACTAACCAACAATAATTCTGCTCCAGGTTGTTTACCAAGATAAGGGAGCAACAGTTTGTGACCGTATAACTATGTATATTGGTTTCTTCAAGGTAACCAATTGTTTCCTGCCTGATTTCGTCGGTCATTTATTGGCCCAGACAACTCTTATCATATTGAGCTTGGCGGCCAGCAATGCTTAATCAGCATTTTCTACCCTGAGAAAATTTTATCATTTCTTTTGGACTTGTTTGAACTTATCCAGAAATATCTCGATGGACGTTGGCTTAAGAAATGTAATTCTACCCTTTAATAAACGTCAACTACCGTCCCGTCATTTGAAATCGTGGCGAGCATGCAATGCATTTCTTATCATATGTACATACATATTGTATTTTTCTTGACGAATCTTACTTACTTACTGAAGGTAAGATTTGTCTTTTTTATTTCTTTGTAATTTAATTATTTCTACTAATAAATTTTGCTAAAGGCAAAATTATCGTAGTCAATTTTTCTATTAAAATGACTTGCTTGAAAACGGAAACTTTTGTTTTTCCCAAGTTTTATGGGAATTATTTTATCACAGAATGGAATGTGAAGAAAATTGTTGATTTAAAGATAAGCTAATCGTGTTTTAATCATGATTAGCTTATTGAAAATTTATGATTTAAATATTTATTTTAAAATACCCATTTAAAGGTTTTTAGGTATGTAACAAGCATATTTCTATGAACGTACTCAATCCGTGTTATATTTATATATTTAATTGCTATAAGAACTGTTGCGTCTTTACCACATTTTATAGAACAGTATAAATCCGACACTATAAAGTAGAATAAATTAATTCGTGTTCTTGCCTTACATTCGTATATATAATTTTATATTTACAAAAATTTTCCTTTTGTTTCAATACTCCCATGTAATATTTTAAGAAGAATTCTACTACAACGACAGTTATCAAAACAAGTTTTCTCCAAAATTTAAATTTCACTGTCTCAAATTGAGAAAACCTTAGTTCAAATTTCAAATCAATGAGTTCTGAATATAATTTATTTAAATTGAAACTTGTGGGTTTAAACCTAATAAAGTTAAAGGTTTTTATTTTATGTGGAAATTCAATGTAAAACTGATCCGTCTTAATAATTTTAAGACTTTGTATACGTTTTAGTGTGAAACTTTTGAGAAATTGAATAATGTGCAATCCTAAAAGTTTGGACATACTTCATTGGATTGATATCCATAGTGGAGAAGTAGCGAAATACTACGATTCTTTCGTGTCTGATTTAAGAAAATATTGAGTCCAAAATGAGAGTGAGATTAGCTTAGGTATCAGGTAAATTCCTTATTCATTATCTTCGTCCTCAACAACTGAATGGCAAAATTAACAAGAAAAAACACAAATAAAAAAATACTTTATCAAGCCATCCCCATGGGAGCGCTGATTGCAATGCTTCAGTTTTCCGCATCAAAAGGGATGTTTAATGAAAGAGATAGTATAGGTGGAATTTAATCTTCAGCACTCTCTATGGGTTACAGATAATTTTTTTGATTTTTTAAGAGACAGAATTCCTTGATCAAAGATCTGACACTAAGCAAGTTCAACAGTATAAACTGTTTGCAGTCACAATAATCTGAATGATAGTAAGTCCTAATCTTGCATTCTAACGAACTAATAGTTAAATTACGATGCAACACTCAGTCAAATTACAGAATGCGAAATATATAACACTTGTTTCCCATATACGAAAGAGTTTAGTAGTTGCTGCAAAGTCCTTGAAATTACTCACAAGAAACTCAAGGAAACCCTTAGGGTTTACAACTGGAGATTGCTCTATTTGAAATCCTCGTCTTGTTGTATTACTCTTGCATCTGATTACTGAAACTGAGACTCCAAAGCCTTTCAGAAAACCCAAATGATATTCAGTGGAATTTTCAGGAAGAAATCTATATTCTAAAATACGTGGCGTAAGGATCAGAAAACAAAGTCTGAGATAGCCCTCCTTAAATAAAGTAATATGGATACAGCTTACATAATCTTATGTGAAATATACCGGAAAATGCTTTCCGCCCTTGCGGAGCGGGAAGGTAACTAATATGGTTCGGCTAGTGACGTTATTCAGGAGTTTGGGAAATGGATTGAAAAGAGCTTTAGAGCAATAAGGATTCTCTAGAATTTTGGATTGTTAAGTCTCAATAGCTTCTTTCTTGAGTTTCATACTGCAGTACAAATTTGGACCTTGTAAAGCCATTGACATGGCTTTAGAAGCCACTTGGCTGTATGAGAAGATTGCAATCTACTTGTTATCAGTATCTGAATTGAGATGATGTCAAGTACGACCGCCTTCATAAATTGAAAAACGAGTTCATATGGAACTCTTGTTCCAGGGTGAATCTAGCTCTGGTTGAGATGCAGTCTTAGCACTGCGATTTACGCCTCCTTACGCCTCCTACATTAAGGATAAACTGAACTCTTTGAACCCTTTCCGATATCTTAAGACGATTGGCAAGATCGATTGGATCATCCGTGGTTTTAGTTCGCACTTTTTCCCTATTGCTCTGCAACTAATTGCGATAGCCTTAAAAGCATTAATCGCTCTATCTTCTGTTGTTTCCAATTAAATTTTTTATCTAGTAAAATTCATAGGTATTTTACTCTATCCTTTAGTGCAAACGTATGGAGTCAATACAGGCAGAGCATTAGCAAGAAACCATCTAGAATGAGTACCCATAGTAAAGATGATATACCGCCGTATAGCCTATTTATTCTCACTCTACTTTCTCCACCCAAATCATCAAAGATGATCTTATGGCTCAACGTGTATGTGATCCAATGCTTAACAGACTAGTTCATTCCATGTTTACACAGTGAATCTATGTAGAAGTATATTAATATATGCGCCTTCTTCATCAATGAAAACAGCTAACGTAGATTGTTTAGAAATAAAGCGGATAACCTCATCTAAGAGACTGACATGTGGCAACTTGCTTTTCAACTCGGAGCCATAAGGAAGTTCTTAGGTTATGAGTACGTAAGCCCAGCCAGACCTAGAAACCCTGCAAACATTGCGAATCAAAATCGAATCCAATCGAAGTAAATTAATTCGACTAGATGAAGTTAAATTCTAAGGTTATGATTAGGAAGAGTCCAAATTATTGGTATGTATGCCTTAGCAGTTGAATAGTAAGCCCAGCAAGCTTTCGAAATAAACAGAACCTTAACTTCTTGCCACAGCTTCGATGTATAGTTCATTTAAATATATGCCATAAAAAGATGGCCGAGGTTGTCAATCATAAATGTGTCCCGAGTTCTAAAATAGCGTAGGAAAGATACCATATTTACTCAGGGACTTGAAGGGATTCACTGCTAATCTTACCGACTCGTCCATGATGAAAGTCATCTCGCTATCTCCGGAAACAATTTCGGATTGAAAAGTTTCGGTTTGCTGAGACCAAGAAGCATGACGAGCATAGGCATTGGGAGTGTTCGCACAACAGGATTTCTACTGGCTCCTACGAAGAAGAGGTCTACATCCCACCACTGTTTTTGAGGAATTCAGGTTGATTGGGTATAGCTTTAACAGAAATCATTTTGGGATTGACATCTGATTTACGCAAGACGTCTTAAAGTAAAATATTTATCTTCACAGGTGACAAGCGAAGCCATGGGCTAGAAGTCAATTTTACGGCATGCAATATTCGAGGGCAAATCCGTGCTGATGACATTTCATGAGGTAGTACACACTGTAGGATATTCAAATCACTGCAAAAAATTTACCTTAATCGCTTTCTCGAGTTGTACGAGTTATACGCCTAATTAGAAGTTGAGAAAAAACTCGGGCATTGGATATTAATAGCACCACATACAAGTTCACAGAGCAATTCTTAAATAGGGTGCTCTCTCCATTACTCTGGCTAATAGTCAGGATTAAAATCATTGTTAATCTAAACAGGGGTAGTATAAAAGTAGTTGCGCCAATTAAACAGGGGTAGTATAAAAGTAGTTGCGCCAATGATGTGTCGTCATGGTATCGGTGGTGATTGCCTCTGTAATCAGTGAGCCAGTTGAAACTGTATTAGATAAAATCTGCAGATATGTCGGAATATCTGAACTGGGAGTGAGCAAAGCAACACTAAACTTATACTTCAATACTTACCACAAACATAAAGTTACAGAAGTTTTCTGTACTTAAGCTATCCAGTCAAACATTCTCTTTATTTCTTGCTTGGTTGGTAATTCAGAAAATCCGCTCATTAACGTTATTAAAAAACTAGAATTATACAGCTGATACTAGCAAAAACAAAACTGAACTTCAATGATCAGAATGTAACTGTTATGTAATCTGATTTTCAGATCTAATAGCTTTTAGAATATTATTTGGATTTGGATGTAAGAATGAAACTTAAGAAATGATAGCCTGGAGGGAACTAAGTGCTTGGATTTGAACATGTTACGTGCGCACAAATCACTTCTGTGGTATACTCGCAACGAAGCCAAAGTGGATAAAAACATCGAAGAAAGAACGGCTTAAAAAATCCTATATAGCTTTTGATTGATTGATCAGAATTATTTAAGATGCTATTGGAACCCTAAAATCGACACCAGCAGACACTCTAAACATGATTCTTAATCTTCAATCTAAATATTATCTACTTGTCTAAAAATCTAATACCAGTGCTCGTATAGTACAGTAAAATAAAAACAATCTCTCTGCTGGAAAACTTAGCCACATGAACATAGTCCACCATGGGCTATAGCTAAAATCTCCACTGACTGCACTTAGCTAGAATTGTACTTCAACTAGGTCTTGTTAAAATTTACACCATGAAAGAGGGACAATGAGATCTTAACTAGAGCAAATGATTTGACTTTCGAACTACCTGCTGGGATTTTACTCTTTGCTGTATTTACATATGTCGAAATTGCTTATGTAACATACCAGTGACTATCATGAGGAGAAAAATTCCTCTTCATTGTTTATCTACAGCTAACTCTGGACGCGAAGTACCAAAATAAGGTAGCCTATAAAATATAATTTGAGAGCAAATTTATGCATTTTACGTTGATATGAGTAAGGCTTTGCTCAAGATCAATCATCCTGTTGTGCTTAAAAAGATGATTAGCATGAGTTTTGATAACCATACTGTTGAATGGTTTGAGCCATACTTAACTAATCATTATTTAAGAGTGGTAAAATATGGCTTTAAATCAGACTCGTTCGCCCAATCCTCTATCCGTACGTGCAAATATTTTACCTCTATTAGAAAGCTGAATGAATGTCATGCAATGCAATTATCACCTGGATAAAATTTTAGATTAAGATCTAACGTGCTGATAATTTTATAACTCCAATTTTTAATCTTTAAGGCATTTGTGTTACCAATTCGTTTTGAAAACTAAAAAGGTTAGTCTATAATGGGCATTGATCCATTTTAACTGTAATTCAATTCAGTCATACAAGATTATGTACCTATAGAGAAATAAATCGTAGAATAACCTAGATGAAATAGCTGGCTGATAAATTTTAAAATTTGGGCTCAAGTGCGGTTCGCGATATGTCTGCTATGAGATTGTATACCGCAACAAATTTTATGTACATATATGAGTAGGTATGCATTGATTAATTTTCTATACTTATATATGTAGGATTATGCAAAATTTTAAAATTAGTGCTATCTTTGTGACTAGATATAACAGAAATAGTTTTCTTATTAAATTATTAAAATTGTCACACTAGGGCTTGTCACTTTAGTTTCGAAGGTAGTAAAACGCTGATTTTGTTTCAGGAACCACCACCTCTAAAAAACATAAACTTTACTTGCTAAACTTAAACTAGAAACTTTAAAAGTTTTCTTTTCGAAGGATAGAACCGAATAATTGCACAACCAAATAAAATAAACGATTACAATAATTCTCTACATTGCAAATACCGTTTATTAATCAAACCACATTTCAAATACTCGTAGTGTAATTGCCACTGAATTATAATAGCCTTAGGATGTTTGAAATCAGTTCTAATGCCTTATTCCCGCAATTCTATCACGAGCATCTGCAACTTTGTTGATAACATCAGCGCCCTTCAGGATACCGTCGCGAACATGTCGGACTCCCTTTTCCTATAAAATAAATAATTTATTGTGTTATTTTTCAATGTGTTGATTTAAAAATAACTTAAGCTTACAAGTTTCTTAAAGAATCCACCTTTAGCTTCTCCTTGTCCAACGGCGACAAGAAGGACAAAAGCAAATACGAAGAAGAGTTTTCCAAAATTCATATTGATAAGTGAATAACTTAGCTAGGTAGTCCTGAACTGAAGGTGTCTTTCAAGAAAATTCTTCATCTTTTATATTTTTTAGACAATCAAATATGAAATTCGAGATAAGTAGATACTGTGAGAACCATTATTATCGATATGATTATGACTTTGTGATTTTTTTTATCTTCCTGATACCAACACTTCATAATTTTGATTTAATGATTACACGGACGAAACGTATTCAGTTACTTATCTCTAGTTTAAAAAAAAAATAAAAAACACAAATTACGATTCAGATACCTACACACTTTCAGAACTGTATCTAAGTCAATTTCAATTCGTCTGATACCAGATTTTTTCACCATCATAAATAACTAAATACACTAAATTTTAATCTATTATCGACATTTTTCTCGTTTTCTGTAACCTTCAGAAACTGTTTCAAAGATCACATTGGAGATTCTCCATTATTAATTCTTGAAACGAGCCCCCCCCCCCCCCCCCTTTTGATTCAGTAAAGCGAACGCAAGCCAAGGCGTCGTGGAAATGGTCTTACTCGAGGTGTCGCGAGCTCGCCTGTGATGGCGCGTCTGATCCGTTTCAAGTTGGTAGCTTCAAAGGCGTGGCACGAGCCTGCGCGAGGTGCTCGTGGTGACTCGAGCGGCCGTGTCATTTTTCCTACAAAAGCGGTTGCAGAAACAGCGATTCTTCACAAGGAATTTTGGCACCGTGCCGCAAATCAGCTCGAGGCTACACGCGTCGTGGGAAAAGCTTAGTCCCAGTGCGAGCTCGTTCGGACTAAACGACGCGCCATGGGAAGCAAGCTTAAAAACTGATGTACAATTGTTTAGAATATTGAGAGCCGGGATGATCTTATATCCTTAGATAACTACTTTGCGGATAATCACCATTTCTTGGACCCGGCATAGATCATAAAGTCTAAAATATTGCGCAACAAAGTGACACAATCGACTTCTGTTGGAAATGGGAATATTTTTAGGTTATTGAAATCTTAGTAAACTTTGAGTTCGGAGAATAGAACTTACGAGAAGGTACTAGGATAATTTGAAGAGTATAAATATGGCGCTTCTTACATCCAGTAGGCCAGTCTTATTTCAGTCAGTGAAGTGAAGTAAACTATTTGGCTTGCGTTAATTAGAAGTACAGTACTAGCGAGAACTATAAAGAGTTGATTTGATAATTGTTTGATATCTGAAATATTGTGTTTTAAACAAAGAACTACAGCAGAATTCCGTCATCACAGACCAATCCTTCGCGTGGACTTCTTCGAAGCTGGAAATGTAATAGACTGGGACACTTTCAAAACTACTGCAGGAAACGCAGACGAATGCAATCAAAATCAACAGAAGAAGAACGGAGACGGTTTCGAGCTAGGGAGCAAGCTATTCGTGGAGAGACTAGACTGCAACCTCATGAATTTGAAATCCCACACCGAAAAGGACATATCCACGGAAATCCAGGAGCCTTTTCACAACGTCCATGCAATCTTGAATGGAAACATTGCGGACGGATGGAAGAAAAAGATGACGATGACGAAAGTCAAAAGAAGAAAGGGAAGAAATATAAAGACAATGATAATGAAGATGATAAGAAACAAAAGAAAAATAAAAGCATGGAAGAGTGCTTCAACAGAACTTTAATTGAACATCTAAGGAAGGTAGTCAACTATAATCAGCGCTTGTTCAGCGATGAATAAAGCTGAAAAGAAAAAAAAAAGAATTAGAAATTTTCAAACAAATTTGCAGTACTTAACTTAAGGTTAAAGGCAAACAAATTCCTCCCACGAAGAATTGGCACCTATGTACCTACGTACATACATATATGCTGAAATGCAAAGAAAATATGAATTAAGTAAATGAGTTAAACAAGGAACTAATAAAAAATCAATAGAATTTATACAGAAAGCCACAAGTTTTTCATAATTTCCCATGCAATACATAAACAAAGTTATATACAAAGCAACAACAGCACTATGGAAAATTGACATTATGTAATAATTAGCTAAATTTCAATGTCCATCACTTGAAATTTAAACTAATCATTGAATTATAGTTAACGAACAAATTAATCATGGACAAGTAAAAAAGGTAGAATTTGTTTAAGTCAATTCTTATGATACCCTAGATGAATGCCCGTATTAAATTTCGTATGGTCACCGATCTATTCAAGTTAGATTTTGAAGTTGTTTTTCGCATATATTTCTAGAACGGTTTGTCGCACAGAAAAACTGATTATAAATTTTATAGGATTTCGTATTCTGCAGAAGTTTTTACTACAATAAAAATGTCTTGGACTGGTTAGACTTGGTCAGAGCCAAATTTTGAAGACGGGACAAAGGAAGCGTACATCGCCCCATACCTGAAGCAAATAGAAGTGCTCAAGCAGACTGTAGCAGACCTAAAGAGGCATATCCAAGAACAAAGCAGCCAAGTGCAAGGAAAACCAGGAACCTCCAGGAATCAGGAGACACACCAAACACGCCCAGCAAAAGTGCAAGTAAGTACCGGTAAACCCGATAGTGCAAATAGATTCTCCCTATTAGACGAAACACTTACGGCGAACCCGAAACTAGAAAAACTCCCACCAATAGTGACATACAACATTGAAACTAGAGAGACAATTAACGCGCTCAAATCCTTTTCCTCAGATTTCTCACTAAAAAAAGTCAACAAAAATGTGACACATATTCAGTTGAAAAAAGCCAGTGATTTCGTGAAAACGAAAGAACTCCTGGAAAATTCTAAAAAACAGTTCTACGCGTACACCCCTAAGTCCATGAAATCGCATAGCGTGCTAATGAAAAATCTGGCTGGAAACTTCTCCGAAAAAGATATTTTTGATGAACTAATAGCTAAAGGCATCACAGACATTTTCAAAATATCTCGATTTTCGACCCGTAACTCTATCAAGAAGAACGTACCCTTAGATATCTGGTTAGTTCAGCAAGGTCCGACTGGTAACATTAAAGACCTGCTGAAAGTTGATTTCCTATGTTGTCAAACTGTCTCTGTCTAAACTCTCAGGAGATCGGAAATCTTGCAGGGTAAAAAATGCCAAAGGTATGGCCACACTGCAGCCAACTGTAGAATGAGTTACAGGTGTGTCAAATGCCTATCCATACATAGTCCAGGAGAATGCCAAAACATATCGGGTACAACTCCGAAATGCATTAACTGTGGCGAGGAAGGACATCCCGCCAGTTACAGAAACTGCCCGCAATATTTAACCATCTTGAAAAGACTACAAGAGAAAAAAACTGCCTTGCGCAATGAAAATATCTTCAAAAGGAAAGCAGTAAATAACTGTATTCAACCAACAACCTCTTTTGCGAATCTCTTTAGCACTAACAATAGAACCCAAATCAATAACCCTATATAAACTGCCCCTCAACTCCAAGATTCGCCCTTTTCGTTTCTCAACAACGAATGCCAGTTACTATTTGGCAATAACTTCACAAATATACTGAAGCAGATAAACGAATTCCTGCCTCAGTTCCGAAACTTGTCCTCCCCTGACGAGAAAAAAATCGTTCTCGTCTCCTTCTTGTTTCAAATATCTCAATGAACGCACGAATCTCTCAAACAAACACACACAGTATTCACACCCTCAAAATAGCTGCTATTAATGTCAACTCATTAGTAGCCAAAACAAGAAGACATAATCTTGATATTTTCCTAAAAAGGAACAAGCCACACGTAGTCCTCCTCTCGGAAACAAAGCTTAATGCAAAGCATAAGTTACATTTCCATAATTTTGACTTCGTACGTACCGACCGAACCACTGGTAAAGGGGGAGGAACCGGTATACTAATTCATAAGTCATTAAACTTCATTCCAATTCAGCTTTCTGTCCAACTTAACAGCATTGAACATACTACCATAAAACTCATTTGCGATAAGTGCGAAATCTTCATCACTGCCCTATACCACACTATTTCCCTCGCGCCCGTTTTAGTGCCCACAGAGCTGACTAAAATTCTAGACCTCACTAGCCTATCACCGACCAACAAAAAGTCTGAGTCTTCATTGGAGGTGACTTCAATGCCAAACATCACACTTGGTTAAATGCATACGACAATCCTGCCGGAACAGCACTGTATAATTAGTATTCAGCAAACGCTATTAACCTTAACCTACTCTCTAGTAGAGATCCATCTTTTCACAGAGGGAATACACATTCATTCCTTGACTTATTTCTCATAAAGGGAAACCCAAACATCGACTTAAACCCAAACTTCTCCCCGTTTCTGGAATCAAAACCCTTTGACTCTGATCACGACGCCATCCTACTCCAACTTAAAATCAACGACAACATGTCACCGCCTAACCCCGTAGTAATCCGTAATAATAGCAGAACTAATACATACAAACTGAGATTCTCAACCAACAGAGATCTCCAAACGCTTGAAATCCCCACAAACAGAAACCTATCACGTGCAGAAATAGACCAAACAATCACTAACCTAAGCAGTATAATCAACAACGCAATTAATGCGTCTACTCCCAAATGCATTATAAATAAAAACTCCCTTATCCCGCTACCTGACCTAATTATAAAAATAATCAAAACTAAAAACAAACTCAGGAAAATTTTCCATCGCAATAGACTAAACCCTAATTTTCAATATCTAAAATCACGTATCAACCTATTAAATATCCTAATGAAGAACCAAATAAAGACACATTACAACAACTATTGGGACAAAAAACTCTCCAACATTAGAATGGACACAAACACATTTAAAAATATCAAAAACTTAACAAATAAATCCAACAGCTCGGTTTTCCCAAACCTCACCACCTCCTCCAATAACACTACATCAACGCTGGTCACAGACATGGAAAAAGCAAACTGACTAGGAGAACACTTTATTAATATCAGCATTAATAACGTAGCCTTAGCCCAAGATAACTGGGCGGCTAGAGTTTCCAGCGATATTAACAACCAGTTCCTAAACAATAGCGACCACATCACAGATTTCAACAGCACCAACCCGGCCATAACTTCCGACAGAAGACCCCCACCACCTCACAACTCCACAACACCGCCCTCCGGAGCCCTTAGCTTTACCCATGTGAAACTGACTACAGAATACATCCGCAGTAGGAAAAATAAAAAATCAAGCGGCCCAGACGAAATCCCTAACTTCATAATTAGAAAACTACCCACACTATTCAGCCAAAAACTCTCTATAATTTTCAATCACTGCTTCAACCTAGGCTACTTCCCACGAGCTGGAAAAAATCGTATATAATGCCCATCCCCAAAAGTAAGAAACCCCCAAACTTACACGCTAGCTATAGACCGATATCTCTACTGCCAGCATTAGGAAAAATATTCGAATGCTTCCTTAAAGATAAAATCCTAGATCACTGTACGGATAACAACATCATCCCAATCAATCAATTCGGTTTCAAGCAATTCTGCTCTACCATACACGCTCTCCTTAAACTGAAGACGGATATCAGTCACCATCTCAACCAAAAAACACCAACAATTGCCTGTCTATTAGACATGGAGAAGGCCTTCGATTCGGTCTGGATCGAAGGTCTGATGTACAAAATGCTGCACACCTTCGATTTTCACCCACACCTGTGTAAAACCATACACAGCTTCCTCACCAACAGATCGTACAAAGTAAAAGTTGGACGCGAGCTCTCCAGAGAATTCTGCCCGCAAATCGGGCTCCCCCAAGGATCAATTCTTTCACCCATTTTATATAAAATCTTCACTTCTGATTTCCCAAGCTCCCAGGCTGTCAGTCCCAATATCAAAACGCTGCACTACGCAGACGACATTATCCTCTATTACAGCACGAAAAATCCACCAACAGCTATAGACAAAATCAATAGCTACCTACGAATAATCTCTGACTATTTCAGCAAATGGAATCTCAGAATAAATATAAATAAATGTGAATCAATCGCCTTCACTGGTGTGAAATCGTCCACTCGGCGGCAAAAGCAACTCCTCAAACACATGGATATTCGCATCGCCAATTCAACAATAGCCTAAAAAGAGGTAGTCAAATATCTTGGACTCACACTAACTTCCAACCTTAAATTTTACCGTCACATAGACAGCATCATCAACAAGGCTACCGTGGCCTTCCTTACTCTCAGATCAATCCTCAGGTTCGCACTAAATCTGAAAATTAAAATTATTTGCTACAAGCAATTAATCAGACCCATACTCTTATATGCATCCCCTAACTGGACAGACATCTCTTCTGCACAAATGGAAAGGATCCGGGTGTTAGAAAGATCCATCCTAAGACGTTGCTCGGGCCTATATAGGAAACCAAATTCATACCCCTACATCAATAACAAAATTCTATACGAAAAAACAAATACATCTAGAATTGACAGAGAAATCATTAAACAAACCATGCACTTCTTCAATAGATTAGACAGCTCTGAAAACCCGTTACTTGCTGAATGCATCAGCTATCCCACTGAATACTTCGAAAGCAATAATAGGTACCACATACCTGCCCTCGTTCAACACCTCCACAACAAAAACGCACTCTTTAACAACGCAAATGAGTTAATCTTTTTCCACAAGCGAAGAAACCCAAACACCCGATCCCAGGTATACAACACAGCACAATAACCCGACAAATATTACATACGCAATTTCGCACTAAAGGTCCCGCCGGTACGCTTGTAATAGTACCTACTAAATTTTTATTACTAAATTTATCTATGGTATCTAATAAACTTGAAACTAATAATTAAAACGTCAGGAAATATCAAGTCACACTAAGGCCAGAAACATTCTAGTAGGTAAAAATAAAGATAAATTACTTAGGTAAAACTGTTATCCTTAAGCCTCAAACATGCTTAATAAAATTACCTTCCCTACCTTAGCTTAAGTCAAGTATAGCGAGTTTTTTCATATTGCCTTTTTCTCGCACATTATAATCAGTAGAGATAAGAAAAATATGTCATATACATATCTAAGTAGTCATAAATATAAATTAGGGTAAAGACCATTACGGATCTGTCTAATTTTAAGGAAATCTAGAATTACCATAGCAAGTAAATATTAAAATTGTCAGTAGCTGTAGGCCAATAAAGAAATTGTTTCGAAAAAAAAAAACTTGGATTGCTCTCTTAAAGTTTTCAAGTCGTGCTAAGTGCAATTTTTTTTTTTTTTTTTTGATAGTTTTACTTTGTGCTAATCCTACAAATCGGCTTACAATCTGAATACGGTAAGCATAAGCTCATATGCGATTTTTGGTGAAGGTGCAATTTGTTCATAGATACAATATAATGACATTATTGTTCATTATCCTTCATTAATAAGGTGCATCAATTTTAGTTTTTATATTTAATAACATTTTTTGATAATAATTTAATAGTAAATTAAAGTACCATGTACAGGATAAATTCAAGATAGTTATTCCTGTACGTCTCAAATCGGGTAGCTGGAATATACCTGCGAATTATCCTTTGTTTGCTTGAAATTTGTAATATAAATAGAATAATTTTCTAAATTTACTGTAGATAAGTACTTTTCTGGGAATTAAAGTGCTAAGCTGACCTACATATGAATTTTTTCATTAAATCGAAATGTAACTCTATTTATGCTCATTCTGATTTTAACATACCGCTACACTAACATAATCCACCAAAGATAATATCATCACATGTGGCTTGTGAACGGTTCTACAGCAACTGTTCCATTACGCACGTGCTGAAATTACAGTATTGTTAAACAACAAGGAATTTTACATGAGCTTATTATACAAGCATATGGTGTAACATTTCCCTACATGCTACGTAGTGTTTTTTCATAGTTTCAGGAACTATTTTCTGCGCATGAAATTATTTGGTGCGCCTACAGGAACCAAGTTACCTTGTGCAACATTCTGGAACATCGACATATTCCTATATTTTTAATAGCTTATATATCGGCTGTTTACAATACGACCGGACGAACCCCAGCAAAGGTCATATTCAGAAAGGAGATGGCTTATCTAGCGACCTCAGGTTTGGTATACCCAGAGGCGATTAGCTGATGTGCATGAAGCCAAGAGATGCTATCCAAAATTACCCAAACACTGGGAGGGATCGTATATAGATGAAACCAGACTTAATGACATAGTATACAGGATTCAGCGTGGTACAAGAGGAAAACGCAAAATCGTTTATCTGGATCGTTTGTATCAATACTGCGAGCAAAAAGATCATGGACCACCTGTAGTTCGTGGCGAACAATTTTAAAAAGGGATCAGTGTTACGCGCAACAAAGTGACTTAAGCGACATATGGTGGAAAGGGAAACAACTTTAGGATATGACATCTTAGTAAACATTGAGTTTAGGCAATAGAATTTACGGTAAGATTCCAAGATAATTATTAGAGTATAAATACGGCGCCACTCACATTCAGGAGGCGAACCTTTTTTCCCACAGTAAAGTGAATGAAGACAACTATTTGAATTGCGTTAATTAGAAGTACAGTACTAGCGATAACAATAAAGAGTTGATTTGATAATTGTTTGTTAATGTTATAAAAGTAAACAATGAAGTTAAATAAAAGTAGAACTTGTTAATGTTATCTGAAATATTGTGTTTTAAATAAAGAACTAAGGCTACGCTCGTAACAATATCATAGATACGCTCCAAAACTATCGTACATTTTCACCCAATGCCAAGCCATATTTCACTTCAAGTCTTTTAATTGCATACTCAGCAGATTCTCTCATTTTATATTCCAGACAACCATATCTAACATTTTTCAGAGAGAAATCTTATCCCAGATTAAACAAAATAACAGGCAGAGCATCGCCCTGTATCAGACTTTTGGTGATTAGGAAATTTTTTTTTACAAAAATCATGTTATAATGAATAAAATAAAACCGTTGATTTGGAATATTATTTTGTGTGCCTTTTGAAAATCTTTGAATTTTACACTCTCGGGAAATTGCAAAAAGTGAAATATGCATTTTTGCTTCAGAGTTTTTAGATATTTTTTTAGATATTTAGATATTGCTATTAATGCTAAGACCTTCAAGATTGTCAAAAAATTTGAGATGTATTCAACAAGGGTGGGCTTACTGATTACTGACTGCAGGTTATAGTGAAACTTTCGAAGAGCTGTTCAAGATCAATTTAATTTAACAAAGACGCTGTTCACACTTGAGGAATGCCTTGAATGATTGTAATTAGTACCGCTATCCCGATTTGGACTATATCACAATGAGTTTCTTTCGTATGATTGCAGATTGCAGCTCACATCTGATTATCTTTTTCCCACACTTACACAATCGCAGTCACCTAAAACCATAAAAAGCACATCAAATGTACAAAGCTGCAAACATAATAAGCTAACAAAAAAATTCTAAGGGAAAATGCTGAAATGGTCGCAGCACCATATCTCTGCAGTTTTGTCAGCTTCCAATTTTTAATGATGCATACAATTAAACTTCTAAGAAACAAGGAATAACACTAGAATTTGTATAAAACTAATTATCCCGATACCTTAGATAGATGAATGCCTGAATGTGGTTCCGCACGGTCACCTCTTTATGAAAATTTGATTGTTAAAGTGGTGTTTTGCGTCTATTTCTCGAAAGATTAGTCGATTAGTAAAAATTATTATAACCAATTTCATAGGAATTTATATTCTGAAGAACTTTCCAGTACAACAAAAACTTCTAGAACTGAACGATTTAGTCCATTTATGATTTAAGTTTGAAAATGGGACACATCGGTAACTCCTACGTAAGGTTGCCGTACAAAAATCTCGTTTTTCAGTATGTATTTCGTAAAAATATTAAAAATTCAAAAATGATCTAAATATGGCAACCCCTTCTTGAAATTGCTATACAAAAACTTAGGTTTTTTACATATACTATGAAAATGATTAGTCCTAGGCGTTTTTATATTACGGAAAAGTTCTTCAGAAAATGAAATCCTACGAAATTGGTTATAATCATTTTTACTGTCCGAAGAACCGTTCTAGAAACATATGCGAAGAACCGCTTCCAAAACTTAACCAACTTGATTAGATAGGTGACCATACGTAATTACATATAGGTATCATAAGAATTGGTCTTAGACCAATTCTTGCGTTTTTACTTTTTCAAAAAACATTTTTGTTATACTGACTACAACTAACTCTTCTTGATGTACGACTTATTTAACTTAACTAAAGTGCAGCGATTGTTTGCCGGTTCGTTAAAGATTCAAGAGAAATACTGCATTATCGGGTGAGTAGTTTGCATTTTCTCTCATCATCGTCAGTCTCATCGTCAACGATCTGCTAAAATTTAAGAATCTACTTACAAATACCAAGTCCAGGCCTGGAGTGTTTTATCACTTACACAGTAAAAAATAATTCCCTAAAGAGAGTGGCAACAATTTGTGCCACTAAGGTTAGGTGTTTGTCGATCAAATTAGGGAAAGCTCCACCTAGGGAAATGTAGATTAGGTTTTTCTCCCTGAAATGTAGGGAATTTTTGTTTTCCCCCCTAAAATTTAGGGAATATTCCCTAAAATGCATGGAATTTAATATTTTTTTTTTCCACCTAAAATGTAGGGAATAATAATGTCAATTAGCTAAATATCGCATTTCTTATGGCCCATACTACTAAGTAGTTCGGAAGTTATGCTGGTGTGCTGGAAATGCTCAAACAAAATTTTGAAAAACATTATATGACTTGTTTTCAAAAAGAATATGTGAATTATATAAACGAAAATATATTTCCATAAAAAATGTAGCATAATACCTAATTTATTGAATGTTCTCTTCCTTATATAACATTTCGGGAATTTTACGCACTTTATAGGTTTTGTGGTGCCAAATACCTAATTCATTGAATGTTCCATTCGTTTGAGGAAATTAAACTGATTTTCCCTTTATATCATAGAAAATTACATTTATTTTTAGGGAAAAACGTGCCTTATGTGTACATATGGCTTATGATTAGTGATTTCAACCAATTTCCGGTATCCCGTCTATATATTTGAAGGCATTATTATTATAATTGGGGATATGAAATACCTACTGCAATAACGACAAATCCATGTTATATAGAGGTCTATGAATAGGAACAGACAAAGAATTAGAGCCTTGGCAGCGAACATTTTTTCTTTCGCGAAGGCTACTTATTGAGAAAGTGATCCTAACTTATTTTCAAAGCTAACTGTTACCCTTAATTAGGTGAGATGATAACCATACAAATATGCACAAGAAGGAATTGCTGAAATTTAATATTACCAATTCACAATTGATTCTAATTAGACTTTTAGGTCAGCCATACTATTAATATCCTTTCTTGTATTAAACGCACTAGTTTGATAAAGAATTTAGTAATCTTCAGTTTAACTTCGCTTGGAATATTATAAAATTTGCAAAATTGGATAAATAATCATAAACTTTCCACGTTTCATAATATTTGTACCCAAAGACTGTATTCATTTCATTGTCGGTCTGCGGAAGATTGACTATGTTTAACTTAGTTAGTTCAGTGTAAAAATATCTAACACACGAACTTCGAGCAAAACTAAGAGATGGGAAGACAAGTGTGAATTTTGAAGAAAATAAAATGTTATAGTGAGACCAAGAGTGTGTTTTACTGATTGTTTGGTTAGCTGGGGCAAGGACCCAACACGGATACCTATTCAAGTAAAGAGAAGGTAGGAAAATATTTAACAACACATTTAAGAAGTAAACAGCTACCAAAAATGTTAAAAGGGAAGAAAATTTATAGAGTTATATAAAGTTAATAAGAGATAAGCAAGTCCTGTGGGACATAAAATAAAACTCAGTATTATTTTTACATATAATTGATACATCGCGAAAACTATCCAAAAAAGCATGAATTTATCGTAATTTTGGAAAATCAGTTGCATTAACTGTCGTTCTTTACTAAAAGTTCTCAACATAAACAAGTTAAAGTTGTGAATGTCAAAAACGCCAGTTGTGTTCTTTTCGGCTTTTTCATTCGGCTTTAGCAGAAAGCTGGCGACAAAGCTACTTGAA